>OZ018366.1:6781983-8249499 GCA_963969515.1 Yponomeuta evonymella | reverse complement strand
AGGAGAAAAATAATGTCTGAAGTCGCTGCCGGTGTAGACAGTGTGACGCTGCCTGTCGGTTTGTTAAGGTGTCTCAGATCGTCAGCCCAGCAAGGTGGTCTGCTGCGTTTGCCATTACATGGTTTCCACACGGGAAGATTTGCATTGCACCGGCATCTGATTATTGATCGATTGACATGATGATGATGATGATGATGATGAATAATCATATGCCAAAGAAACGATGATCGGTGGGGTGCAATGCAAAGATTCCCGAGTTCCCGTTTGTGAGAGTTTTGCACAAACGATTACAAACTTAACTTTGCAGTTAAAAAGTATGTACTGTAACCCACCTACAACGACTAGTTTGAAATTGTGTTATAGTAGGTATAACTGAAAATTGTAGTTTTTAGATTTTTTCTCCTATACTACTTCTATACACCTTAATTTTTACAGTATTTTATCATGATGCAGAATTTAAATATAGAGTAAAATATATCTTAGCCTGCTGTGATAAAAAATTGAAACGTATTTTTTTATGCCTTCAAGGGACCTTAAGCATAACAATCTTCATTATAAAACACAATTCCTAAAATACTTCTCAATTGCAGTTTAAATATCTGTCAATCTATCTACGTATCTATTTAAACTGCGTAAACTCCCCATAGAAGACCGTTAATAAAAGTTTCCATTCGATAGTTCTACCATTTCTCAGAAAAGGAACATTTTTTTGACACAAATCCTTTTCTATCTAATTTAATTTCAAAATAGTTCAGGCATGAGGTAATTCTCTGTGTCATACATACATAGTAGTCATAAAGAGAGGAAGAGAGTGTGCTATGGAAAAGTTGAACTAAACATATTTTTAGGGTTAAGTAGGTACCCAAAATAAAGTTGAAATTTTCATAGATGGTGTATTTCTGTTGCCGGTAGAAGAAAAATACTAAAACAGAATAAAATAAATATTTAAGGGGGCTCCCATACAACAAAAGCGTTTTTTTTTGCCATTTTTTGCCCGATATTAATAACGCCAACAGCTGGACGCTAGAAATATTCAAATGTTGTATAGATAATAGTTGGTTTTCTTAACTAAAATACATTATCGAGAAAAGCCAACGGCGAAAACGAGTACAATAATATAAAATCGGATCCAAGTATCGCGGGAAATTGTCGTCGTTTAAACGAACAGAGATAATTTAGCGCGAAACGATTGATACAGCCGCGTTTGGAAAAAAAGTAGGAATAGAATGATTTGAATTATTATAGCTGAACGAAGTTTGACGATGCACTACTGATAGACTGATGAACAAAATGTTGAAGCTTCCATTGGTGACATTCTTGTAGATCATTCATGTTATTATTTATTCTTTATGTGAAGGAAAATATCGATAAAGTCGTATGTAGGTAAGGTTAAACCAAACTATGTTTGTATGGTTTAACCTTACCTACGTACGACTTTCCTGAGCCCCTGGCCACATACAAGACGCGACGCGTTGTACAGAATCGCGCACTCGCCCCGTTTCTTCTCTGTGGGCTTAGTCCCGTCGCTTCAGTACATTTTGTATGAAAATGAATTGAATTAACGACTCGTCTTTTCCGCGCCCTCGCCCCAGTTCCCTTCTGTGTGGCCAGGGCCTTAGGTGCGTTCTCAATAAATTAATATATTATGAATTTAACATCTGCGGTGTTTTAGGTGAAACGCTTCGTAACTCCTTCATTACAAGATCCCACCGCAAAATATTCATAGCTAACCGCAAGGACGCTTTTTAAACGAAAGCAAACGAAATCGCGACGTCCCCCGCGATAAAATGGGGCGGGAAAACCATAAAAATTACCAAAGAATTTTACGAGGTCCCACAGCTTCTATAGCATAAACGCAGGACCTTTTGTTGAAGCATTGCTGAAAGATTACGCGCACAGGATAAATTGGAGAGAAATTAAATCGAACATAAAATAAATTCTTATAACAACCAAGGCCGCGTTTCATAAAACGATTCGCAGTTTATTATGACAATTTTTGTGTAAATTGCGCAGCCGATTAGTACAATTTGCCTTTCTACTCATTAATCTGTGCATTAATCGGCAATGAATTGTAGTTGAATGAAATAGGGATTTGAAGTTACTTTACAAGATATTGGTAATATTGGGTTCCGTGTGGCGCCGGATTAAGAATAGCGTCACTCCATTTCCTTCCGTGGATGTCGTATAGACGTCGACTAAGGTAATAAATTACCAGGAGACGGGCAGTCGCGTCTTGCTGTGATTCCATCGGCATACTGCGATCGCCAACCCGCTTGCCAAGCATGGCGATTATGGCCAAACCCCTCATGGTTATGAAAACCACGAGGGAGGCTTGTGCCCTGCAGTGGGCGTCAAGTGGCTGATGATGATGATGATATTGGTAAATTGCCATCAGTAATTAATTTTTATTTCAATACCCTGGACACATGGGAGGCCGCTAGTATGGGACTCAACCTGCGTCGACACGCTGGCGCCTTCCCATGTTTCTCAGAGTAGAAAAGGGCGGCTGGCTCGGAGGCCGGCGCAGCGGAGAGCCTCAAACGGCGGAAATATGCAACATTGGATAACCAATACATATTCTAGCCGTTTGGGGTCGAGACACTGGGACGGTTGGGCCCAGAGGCGCGTTCGCTCTTTAAAGAGCTGTCGACGCGCCTCATCGACGCCACGGGAGACCGGACGGCTGGCGCATACCTCGTCCAGAGAATAAGTCTGGCCATCCAAAGAGGGAATGTTGCCAGCATCCTGGGCTCCCTGCCACGGGACACCGACCTGGGGCAATGTCTTTAGCTATAAATCTGTATGTTTAATTAGAAATTACAATTATTTGTATTAAAAACCTGTTTAGAGGCTAAAAATTCTACCCGTACCGGGACTTGAACCCGCGAGCTCTGGCTAACCGTAACAGCGCTCTCCCAACTGAGCTAATGGGCAAGTGCAGGCATCGGCGAAATTTCGGGCCTCTACAAACTTCTCTGTATTACGTACAGGCAAGTCAAGTCCCGGCATGGGTGGAATTTTTAGCTTCTAAATAGGTTTTTAATACTAATAATTGTAATTTCTAATTAAGCATACAGATTTACAGGTAAAGACATTGCCCCAGGTCGGTGTCCCGCTCCGAAGACTCCGCTGTCTGTCCGTCCGTCGGTCACCAGGTTGTATCTCATGAACCGTGACAGTTACTTAACATTTTCACAGATGATGTATTTCTGTTGCCGCTGTAATCCCATTTAAGAAACGTTATGTTTTTGCCGTTTTTTTGCTCAATATTAATAACAGCAACAGGTAGACGCTTGATGTATTCAAATTTTGTACAGATAATGGTACGGCACCCTTCATGCGCGAGTCCGACTCGCATTTGGTTGTCTCATTTTTGGACGTTTCTTGTTAAGTTTTTAATGTATAGATAGTAATTGACGCGAGGTGCAAACTTAGCTCGGTCAGGCTACAGGTGTATTGTTATTAAGTGTAAGTATGTATCAATATTCAAATTTGCACCGGCTACCCGTCTTTCTCATTTCCTTTAGCAACTTTCCATCGTAAGGTTGTCTGGAAGAAATTGCTTTTAGCGATAAGGCCACCGATTGTACGATGTATCGTTGTAAATATTTTGTGTTTGTTTTATCCGGTATACAATAAAGAATATTCTTAATTTATCTTATCTTAAAACGGCAGCAAAAATACTAAAACAATTTAATTCATGCAGTGTTAAATGTGTGTTGTTTCGTGGCAAGTTACAAACCCTGGCTACCCCTACGGGATACAGACGCGAGTTTATGTAATGCATGTTAAATGTACTACGTAGATATTAACCTAAAGGATAGCTGGTGGCAGAAATAGGTTTTAAACTTTTTTCCTGAATTTTCGACATGTATTTTTCCGAGTTACAAAGTAGCCTATGTGCTATACCTCAGTATAAATTATATATGTGCCCAATTTTATCTAGATCCGTTCAGCCATTCTAGCGTGATTGAGTAACAAACACCCATCCGTCTATCTAATCCCAATCAAATACCAATGACTTTGATTTGTAAGTTTCGTACATTTGTGCAGTTATTATCAGCTCTTTAACTCTGTCTCAAGAGTGTTTCAAGAGTGTGAGTATAATTCGCGCGTAGTAAGCCGCCCATCAGAGAAACCGCACTAAAGTTTGCGTACATCGACAGTTTCATATCTTAAAACGTTATTATCTTCAAAAATATGGATTCGCTATAACATCGTAAAACAAATTCGAGTTTAACGACTTCTAACATCGGCATTGGACGCTTCCATTCTGGCGACGTTTGTGGACTCGAGCTTATAAAAAAAAAATTCAGGAAACACTTTCCACTCAACACGAAACACTTATGGTTTATATCATTATTCCATGTAGATAAGCAAGATTAAATAAATATTTATTTTCGTAATCTGTGAATATGTTTTATCCTCCAAGATAAGAAGTATTTTGTAAGGATTTTACACATAAATGTAACTCATAAATTAGTAAACACACAAACTCACGGAAGTCGAGACGTCTTGAAGGAAAGGACGGAGTGAACTGATATATTTTCAATATTTTCTTCTTTATACTAAATACTTACTACTAAAAAAACCGGCCAAGCGTGAGGTGGCTCATGTACGACGGGTTCCGTATCATTATCTATACCACAATAGACACAAAGATCGGGAAAAAACGGCAAAAAATCACGTTTGTCATATGGGAGCCCCCCTTAAATTTTTGTTTTATTTTATTCAATTGTTTATTTTTGAATCAAATATAGAACTTAATATTCTGTGAAAATTTCAAGCATCTACCTATTGCCGTTATTAATATCAAGCAAAAAACGGCAAAAAAATACGCATGTTGTAGGGGAGCCCCCCTTAAATATTAATTTTATTCTGTTTTTAGTATTTTTTTATCAACTAGCGGCAACAGAAATACATCGTCTGTGAAAATTTCAATTGCCTAGCTATCACGGTTCATGAGATATAGCCTAGTGACAGACAGACAGATAGACGGACAGTGAAGTCTTAATAATAGGGTCCGTTAGGGACCCTTCGGATATGGAAACCTAACCGCATATTACTGACAACTGATCGGGAAATATAGAATTTTTGTCTTTTCTAGTCCTCCTCGCATTTGATTATCATTTTGCGTTTGTTATTGGCAGTATTGAATCTTGTCAAAATAACAAGAATTTTATTGTGGAACCGATTCTAAAATTCGTCGTAGATCCAGAGCACAAGTAAAAACTTTACGACTCACCGTCAACTACAAACCCACGAACTGTGGGATTGAACTCACAAATGTTTAGTGCTCAAAATTATGGACCGTAAAGGAGCGCACCGATTTGTCGCGAACCAAATAACTTTAGGAAGTGTCGTTCGGTATACGATTACGGTATAGAATAGCAAAGGTTGAAAAGTATTGGATACAAGTAAAGTTAAATTGTTATTTAACATATAGGTACTCGAGAGCAATGAGTAAGGGTCACTAATGAAATCACTAATGTATCAGCAACGAAAAAATGTATGTCTTCTCAGTAAAGTAAATATTAAAATAGGTAAAGACCATTTATTATTTACTACAGAAATGACATTAATAACTAACAATTAATTGCTATACATTTAAGGCATCTAATAGCGATTATTTGTTAGGTAAACTCAATAACTATGTATAGTGCGCAAAGATTTCTTTAGCGCTAACGTGAACATAGTCACAGATCGTTTGCACATCGCTTACTATCTTTACACTGTATGTGTGTATGTGTGAGTAAATTGACGTAGTGTTAGGCGTAGTAAATTACTACTAGTCAATTACTAAAGTAAATACTCACACATACACTGTAAAGACAGTATAAGCGATGTGCAAACGATCTGCGACTGCGTTCACTTTACCACCAAAAAGATTTGTGCGGACCATACATGTTATACCATATATGGTATACTTATATGGTGGACCATATATGTTATTTTAGATTACGGACCATATATGTTATACTTCACGTCCTTTTATTATGTATGGTATGCAATAATAGTAGATTTTACAACAAGTGCACAAAACGAACCATTATTATCCGAGACTTTTAGCAGCCCGAGCCGAGGGCGAGGGCTGATAGTAATGTCGACGATAAAATGGTTTTGTGGACGAGTTATAAACTCTGCTTTTCACTTCGATCGCGAGGAAATAAAACTGTAGTATAATTTAGCAAATTGAAGAAATTAATAAACGCACGAAAAAACAAGAGCTGTTTCCAGCACCTTATTTTTTTTAAATCTTACGACATTGATATTATTAGGCTTGGGCTGCAGACCTATTATACAGCCTACTATTAAATTAATTTTGTAATAATAATTTTCTTATATTAATTAAATAACCGACCGTACTTGAATTTAAATTTAAATATCTTTTATGTCTTAAAAAACACATACCTAAAGCAAATAAATTAAAGTAAATATTATAAAATAACAAATTCTATCTATGAACTTCTTATTGTGTTTGGCTGCATGGCTCATTTTCTTTGCCTTAACACAGATACATTTATGAGTACCTAGATACGTTAATGCACTTGTGCACAGAATTCGAGTTTGTGCAGCCTAGGTATATCCTGCACAAATAAGCACTTTGAGAGCATGAGAAGTGAAAAAAGTTTTAATGTAATCTAATCCACCTCACTGTGGCGAGTAATTAAGAACTGTAAATAAATAATTTAATTGTCTTTACAGTGCTTTTTACTTTAACAAGCTCGTAATATTAATATTAATAATATTAACTAGTGATATTATTTATGTTCGAATTACGATTTTAAAATTTTCTTGTGGTAATCTATCCAATTTTTATTTTATGTTTTTGTTAAATTTGTCTTTTTTATGTTTTTTGTTATCGTTTTGTTTATGTTTGTAGTATTGTGCCGTTAAATAAATTGTTTCTCTCTCTCTCTCTCTCTCTCTCTCTCTCTCTCTAAAGTGTGAGCCAGAGAGGGAAAAAACTGAAATAAAAAATAACCAACAACAACCCAACTGCTGAGCAGGCGGGACCAACCTAGATAGGTACCTCGGCGATTTAGCTTTCACTGAAATTGCGCAATGGCATTGCAATGTGTTTAGACGTTTCAATGCCATTGAACTAATGAAATCGCAAGCAATATTATTTAATCGAAACCTACAAAATTCTAAATGGACACTACGACCTACAGGATTTTGATAAAAATATTCTACGAAGAGACAACAACACCCGCTTGAGAGGACACCACCTTAAGCGACACTTTTTCTCTAACAGAGTAGTGAATGGATGGAACAAATTACCACAAGAAGTGGTTTCAGCACCAAACGTCAACAAATTCAAGAACTTACTGGACAAACACATCACTGGCCAAAAGAAAAAAATAACCTAGTGAAACTGGATGCGGGCAATTATCAGTTGTTCCAACTGCCTGCCCGTCTACAAATAATAATAATAATAATAATAATAATTGTATTGTATTGTGGATGGGGACATCAAACAGGCGATGAAGGAGCGCTTCTTTAGTCGCCTGACAAAAGTAATTAACAGTCTTTTGTCGGGAGGCAACAAGGTGCGCGCTTTCAACGCTTGGGTGATGCCCCTACTCATATACTCCTTTGGCATACTAAGGTGGACTCAAACTGAACTGGATGCCCTAGACAGGAGGGTCCGTCTCATGCTCACAGCACACCGTATGCTACACCCACGCTCATCTGTTATGAGACTATACATCCCGCGTAAGTGTGGAGGTCGCGGCTTTTTAAACGCCAAAAATCTCCACAACCGCGAGGTGTGTAGTCTCAGGGAATATTTCCTTAGCAATGAGTGTGGGTTGCATCGGGATGTTATGTCAGTGGACAAGAGTCTCACGCCGCTCTCCTTGGCAAACGAGAACTGGCGCAAGCCAACGGTGCTCAGCATCGAGGATCGCAAGAACGTGTGGAAGAGCAAGGAGCTTCACGGGCGGTTCTATCGGGCCTTGACAGGGCCCGATGTGGACCTGCTCGCATCGGTGAACTGGCTACGTTTTGGTGACCTTTTTGGGGAAACCGAAGGTTTTGTCTGTGCAATTGCTGACGAAGTCATGATGACGAACAACTATCGGAAATATATCCTGAAGGATGGTACGGTCGACATCTGTCGAGCATGCCGCCGTCCCGGGGAGTCACTCAGGCATATTATTTCCGGTTGTTCTCATCTGGCTAACGGTGAGTACTTGCACAGGCATAATCTAGTAGCCAAAATTATTCATCAGCAACTTGCTCTCCGATACGGTCTTGTCGAATCCGAGGTGCCGTACTATAAGTACACACCGGCGCCGGTTCTCGAAAATGGTCATGCTACGCTCTATTGGGATCGGTCTGTCATCACGGACAGGACTATTGTTGCCAATAAGCCTGACATCGTGCTGACAGATCGATTGATGCGCCAGACAGTGCTCGTCGATATCACCATCCCGCATGACGAGAACCTCGTGAAGGCCGAGAAGGACAAGCTTAGCAAGTACCTTGATTTGGCCCACGAGGTTACCGCCTTATGGGATGTGGATTCGACAACCATTGTCCCGATAGTCGTATCGGCGAACGGTCTCATAGCGAAGAGTCTTGACCAACATCTTAAGGCTCTCTCGCTAGATGGCTGGATCAAGGGGCAGATACAGAAGGCGGTGCTCTTGGACACGGCGCGCATCGTCCGGAGATTTCTCTCTCTGCGGCCCTAACTACCGGTAGCTTGAGCCTAGCTCCGTTACCGGTGGCCAACTAGGATAGGTTTATAAAATATATTTTGTATTTTTTTACTTTTATAAACCTATTCTAAGTCATGAAAATAAATAAAGAGAATAATAATAATATATTAATATTATAATAATATATTCTCCATCAGGCGCTCGCTCTGAAATATGGCCTCGTCGCACAGAGACTACCGTATTACAAGTACACACCGGAAGCCGTGCTCGAAAACGACCGCGCCAAGCTCTACTGGGACCGGCCCATTATCACGGACAGGACTATTCTCTCGAATAAGCCTGATATTGTGGTGGTGGATCGGGCGCAGAATAGGGGGTTTTTGGTCGACATTACTGTCCCATATGATGAGAACCTCGTGAAAGCCGAAACGGATAAAAAAACCAAGTATCTGGATCTGGCGCACGAGGTTACCGATATGTGTGTCCACCGAAATCGTTCCTATAGTCCTATCCGCGAATGGGTTCATTCCAATCAGTCTCGCTGACCATCTGAGGCGGTTGGAACTTCGTGTGGGCATGCTTCCGGCTATCATGCAGAAGGCGGTGCTGCTTGATACAGCCCGGATAGTCCGGCGTTTTCTCTCGTTGCCGCCCTGACCTCCGACCGCTTGGATTCCTCAGCCGGAGGGCGTCCGTCTGGCCATTTTGGTCAGACGAGACTATTATCTTTTTTATTCCTCTATAATAATAATAATATTGCGCCGAAATTAGCCGTGTAATATAGCTTGACGTTTAAATGCCATTGACGCAATGAAATTGAAAGCAATATCGCACTAAAATTGTACCGTGTAATATCGCCCCTGCTTAGTAGTTAATTGCTCAGCAGTCGGGTTGTTGGTTATTTTTTATTTTAGTTTTTAGAGTTCCGTACCCAATGGGCAAGGGATCTTATTACTAAGACCCCACTATCCACTCACTCCGCTCTGCCTGTCTGTCACCAGGCGCTGTATCTCATGAATCGTGATAGCTAGACAGTTTATATTTTCACAGATGATGTACCTCTGTTGCCGATAACGGCAAATATAAAACAACAAATACTAAAAACAGAATAAAATAAATATTAAAATAGGGCTCCCATACAAGAAACCTGATTTTTTGCCGTTTTTTGCTCGATATTAATAACGGCAAAAGGTAGACGCCTGAAATATTCAAATATTGTATATGTCCGTGTGGCGCCGGATTAAGAATAGCGTCACTCCATTTCCTTCCATGGATGTCGTAGAAGGCGACTAAGGAAATCAATTACCAGGAGACGGGCAGCAGCGTCTTCCTGAGATTCCAACCGTATACTGCGATCGCCAAGCCGCCTGCCTTTAATTTTTGTTTTTTTTAGTGATTTTGTAATTTTTTGTTAGATTTAGGCTTACTTTTATTACCAAAAAGTAAAAAAGTTTCTTCAATAATAATGGTTGCAATAAGAAATTATTTAAAGTGGTCACAACGCTAGGTCAAGCCTGTGTTGTGGTAACCTTCTTTATGTTTACATACTAGCAGTTCCCGCGACTACGTTCGCGTGGCAAACGGATAATTACATAGCCTATGTCCACCCTGAAGGTCCACGGACACGGACACGGGCACGGACACGGACACGGACGCGGACACGGACACGGACACGGACACGGGCACGGACACGGACACGGACACGGACATGGACACGGACACGGACACAGATATAGATTAATGGGATAACCTAACTCCTTTTCATATTACTGCACACCGTTTTGCCAAATCGCTAAGAAGGGAACGTTTTGTGTTTCCCCTTTTGTGATTCCTTTATACGTCAGAATATCTTCTGCATAAGATACTTTGATTTCACGACACGCTGATAGGTACTTTTGGGGCTCTGCGAAAGTATGTTTTGGTTGAAGAAGAGGCCTTTATGATAGGATATAAGATAAGCCAAATGCAAACTATATACTGTAGACGCCTAGATTCAGCATTATTGCTACATAAAATCCCACTATAACACAACACAACACCTGAAAACAACTGCTTATGTGAAACCACATCCAATTATTGATTTTTTTATAATCTGCGTCAAATTTAAAAACTGTGTGTAAACGAAATTCAGAATTTTTAACTGAAGTGTTTTAATATTAATCGATGCTGAAGATACTTACCTACCCGACAACCGCAGAGCGGAAGAGTTATGTTTCTTGCAGTCTATGTATGTATGTACCATGTACAATTCGTCTAATATCGTTGAGTCGGTGGAAGGTCCGTGGATGCGGATGGCAAGCGACGGCGAGATTATGGTATCGGGGGAAAAGAGCAACACCTAGCAATGGATAGCAGTGGACTGATGATGACGCATCAACTATAATGTTATTCAACAAAGAGAACGGTAGTCTTTCAAATTGAGTTTCTGAACTTTATAAATAATCCAGGCCAAACCCCAGTAAAGGAATAAAGAACAAAAAAACAGTTTAAATTTAAATAATCTAGCTATTAGTCCTTTTCAGGGTTCCATACTCAAAGGGTAAGATGGGTCACTGAGACTCCGCTGTCCGTCCGTCCATCCGACCGTCTGTCGCCATACTGTATCTCATGAACCGTGACAGTTAGACAGTTGAATTTTTCAAAGACGATGTATTTCTGTTGCCGCTATAACAACAATTACTAAAAACAGAATATAATTCATATTTAGTGGGGGCTCCTATACAAAAAGACGTGATTTTTTTCGTTTTTTGCTCAATATTAATAACGGCAACAGGTAGACGCTTGAAATATTCAAATGTTGTATAGATAATGTTAAGGAACTCTTCGTGCATGAGTCCGACTCGCACTTGGCCGGTTTTTTTTCTTGTCTTAAGTCTGTTATGTCCTTACCTACATAAAAAGGAAGCCAATTACACGCATGTGAGAACGAATACATTAATTACAAAGCATAAGAGCTACAGTATCCATCTAAATAAGTACCTACGTGAGTTCTTACCTTGCCTTACTACACATACAGTAGCCCTTAAACAAATGCTAAAGCAAAGCAAATCTGTGTAATACATACGGGCCCTAAAAATGTACCCAAAAGTTTTCCTAATTAAACAGTCAGATGGTATTTCACCAATTCTTAAAAATTGACAGAGACTTACCCCCAGTTTCTCGTACACTAATACGCTGTTAATCTACTGTGAACAGCTGTCAAGTGACCAAAGTCCATACAAAAAAAACACTGACAGCTGTTACCAGTAGATTAACAGCTTGTTGATGTACGAGAAACTGGGGGTGAAACTTCCCCACCACTACAAGTAGGGCATTCCATAGGTGGATTGCTTGAACTGTGAATGAAGACCAGTAGAACTTAGTACTGTGGAATGGAGTTTTAAGAGAGCCTATAGGAAAATTGAGAAACTCGTGAACCAAATACACAGATAGGTAGTCGATAATTAGCAGAAGGAAACACTTAGATAATAAAATATTTATTAGTATCTGCTTCAGTTACTATGTCGGATTATAAAACACACGACATCCGATCAAACTTATCAGTTAAATAAGTAATCATAATTAGTCGAATTTGAACAAAACAATGATTTGTCGTACGTAATTATGCAATGAAAACCTACTCTCAGAGAGCTCACAATAAATTAGACCCTAAGGCTGGCAAATAAACATTCCTAGATTCCGCCTTTATTCTTTCTTTTTGTCCCAAGTTTATGTCTTAATTTTACGCGTGAGAGGTCTTGGTAATGACCTTATTTTGCGGGCAAAACCTTTGTGCTATTCTCATTGTTATTAGGAGTCCGTAGCTAAGAAATCTAATTTTATCACCACGCGTGCCCATCGCCGATTGGAAATGTCAAGCTGTGAGGCATGAGGACATCTCAGGCCCTCAGGTTTCCTTACGCTGCGTTCCTTCACGCTAACGAGTTGTATAGCTACAAAAAATTCTCAAAAACGTAACTTCCAAATTAAAGTCATTGGTACATGCGCCGGGGCTTGAATCCATGACCTTGTAAATGTGAAGCAAGCGCGACCGCAGTACTACTGCTAGAAATCGTGAAGCCTTAAAAATTTGAATAACTTTGCTATTATCTAGGCGTTCCAAATGTAGATAAGTAGTCGGGGTGTTGTACCAAGAACGTATTGAGGTTTAGCCTTATATTTTCAAGGACCTACTTATTTAACAAAAGGCTTGATCACTTCAAAAGATTTTTATTTACTTACACAAAACACGAACTATGCTAACTTAATACAATAAACTTAAATTGGAACGACAAGAAATCTAACCGATCAAGAATTATAGCTGTCGTAATACCTAAACAAGCTATAGCTAAATCTACCATTTTCTTAATGATACAGTAAAACATGTTTTCAAAGACCAAGTCTACAAGTAGATATAGTGGCACAATTTTAAATTTTGGAGCTCGATATTTTGGAAACGAAGAACGATTTCAAAAATTTGAGGAAAATCCTCTGGAAAATGTAGTCAGCCACAATTTGAGCCTAAAACAAAGACGATTGGGTAAAACGTAAAAGGTTGTAGCCTGCCCTTTTGAAAAAAGTCAGAACGACATTTTTCACATGTCATTTATGACACGATTCATTTCCAATGTGCTCGATAGTCGTGTGAGGCACGAAATCTGTGATTTTTTATTATCATTAGAGAAAACCCTGCAATTGGACGTATAAAAAAATACATAAAACCTACATAAAAAATTGTGTGTAATGAAATACGTAGAAAACACGAGACTTGGAAAATAAAATCACTGACATTTTAGACGTATCTAAATATCTCAATTTCTATGAACTTAATTTGAAACAAAATGGTTCCACCACTTCTTAGGGTGAGCTACCAGGATCAGAAGACCTATCATGTGGAATTATGTATGGCACAGGATTAACAGACGAATCAGAAGGCGTTGGTGACGGTGATGAGTACATAACTGTAAGTTGTTGAACTGGCTTCTGCTCAGTCTTCAGGAAACGCACGCCGTTTCTTGTTAGCGTTCCCATTTCGGCTTCAAACAATGTATCGTTGATTATCTTCTCCGCAAATCGCATCTGGTCCGGGGCTAGTCTGCTTAGTTTGATAGACCAACCTTTAGCTACTATGTCTATTTCGGACCTGTCTCTCACATTGTGCTCTGCGTATGATTCACGCACAAATAATTTATTTTTATTTGCCTTTACCACTGGCCGTTTCCTTTTTTTAGATAAGGCAGCAGGTGATCGAGGTGAGATTTCCGGCTCTGCTGTTGGCTTAGGATTAGGCTTCAATATTTGAGTCGGTGTTTCCTGCAACAAAATATTGGATAATAAACAAAAAACAGTGTTAGATCGGTCCTTAAATGAAATCCCCAGAATATTATCAAAGGCGCTTCTGTCCTAAGCTAGGATGTCCTGTGTACAAGAACCGAATTCGTGATCTGTCTACAAGACGCGCACCAAGAAGGTTTTACGTATAATTTGGAGTCGGTGCCCAAAATATAGGTACGTGCTGGTCACGAAATTCGGCACCAACTACAAATTATACTTCTACAATACCTACATGTGTACATACTCTCAGTTTAAAGGGATCCTCTTAAATTATTTCTAACTCTTTAGTGCTGTAGTGTTTTGAAGTCGGTTTTTATTTTTTATTATTATTTTTTATTTTTCAATTTTAGTGGAGGAGCGGGAGAAAAATAAACATACAACAACATAAACAATAAACCATAATTCACCCTACTTAATTCTTTGCTTTAAAATTTGAAGTTCTCAATTTCCATCTTCGAAAGTCTTCACCAGAACATCACCAAATTACCTTGAGACTACTTTTACGCTATTTTATAATTACTGCTGTCCATTGAAGAGTTCCGTTCTCCATCTCTGAAAGTCTTCATCAGATCTTCCCCAAATTAAAATGGGACCAATGGAACGTTATCATATATATTCGAACAAAAAAAGAATTGTCGAAATCGGTTAAGATTTGACGGAGTCATGTGAGAACATAGCCAAAAAAAAAATTTAAAAAAAAATACGCGTCGAATTGATAACCCCCTCCTTTTTTGAAGTCAGTTAAAAAATTAAAAATGTTTTTGTTTTTAATTTTCACCGTGATAGGAAATGCATTTTTTTATTTCCTATCTTTGTACAAAAAAGATTTAATTTTACGCATGGCACATTATTTATTTATTTTTTGATAATGTTAATAACGTTACGTCTTTTTTTCACTTCTAAATTATTATTTCATTTCCTGTCATGTACTTAACAGTTCACTTCTATTTTCTCAATTGTTCAAAGCAACCAAAATCATAAGTATCTGTGTTAGAAGGTAAATAAATCCGTTAAGAACGTCAGATCAATGACTCACCTAACTATTTACAAGGATTTAGTATGTAGAACATTCATAAATCAGCTACTTAATGCTAGACAAAGCACTATTTTTACATGAATTCAAGTACCTACATCTGTTTCGAAAACTATGTCAAACTTTTTTATGAAACGAACAGAAACGATAATACGAACTAACAGCCGTCATAGGACGGCTTTACATTGGACGATAACCGTAACGACACGACATCTTGTTTCATACATTTACCACGTCCGCTTTAGCCCCGGCCGGCCGGCCGTTGCGTTAAAATAATATGGAATTCCTGACATTGTCCAGTGTAAAATAGTCCATTGACTCATCACTCTTGTCTCGTTGCTTGCTATACATAGGGACTAGTCCCTTTCAAAAAGGAAGAAAGCTCTCAATACGTCAATATGCAAGGTGTTGATTTGTAAAGCAACGCCCGACTCAGGGTACTTTCTACTCACCAATAAGAACAACTTTTTTTTTCTAGATTTCGAGGTCGTCCCGACAGTAAAAGTTGTTCGTGTTGATGAGTAGAAAGAACCCTGAGTCGGGCGTTACGTTACAAATCAACACGTTGTATAGCACGCTTAATTAAAAAAAAAAACCGGCTAAGTACGAGTCGGACTCGCGAACGAAGGGTTCCGTACCATACAACATTATACAACATTAGACAAAGATCGAGACAAGATAGATCAGGTACATTAAGAACAGTGCCATCTATAGAAACCAACAAGAAACGTTTAACATTGACATTGTGAAGGTTACATAGTTGGCCGCTAGATGGCGAGCACTATCTTTAGACAACATGGGAGGCCCCCCTTAATATTTTTTTATTCTGTTTTTAGTATTTGTTGTTATAGCGGCAACAGAAATACATCATCTAATAAAATTTCAACTGCCTAGCTATCACGGTTCATGATATACAGCCTAGTGACCGACAGACAGACAGACGGACAGTGAAGTCTTAGTAGTAGGGTCCCGTTTGGCAGCCTTCGAGTACGGAACCCTAAAAAGCAAGAAAGTTGCCACGCATAAAAGTTTTAATTCCTTTTCTAAATGTTGCTATAATTAAATAACCGAAAAACAATCGTCACTACTAAAATCTACTAAAAACCCACTCCAAATTTAAAGATGGATGTGCACTATATCCGTGACTTCTACTCAGTTACGTCACCGGGTGACTTTGTAAACAAAAAATAAAATATAAAGGTCGATGTCCTGTCTATCTTACCTACTTATCCACAACAGCGGAACAACCTTTACGTTTGTGTTGCTAAGTTACTCGGAACGTAACTTAGTAGAACTGACGCGCGGAAAGGTTGATATGCGGTTTTAACAAATCGTCGCCCTAATGCTTGTTTGGCCAACAGACCATTTGGGTAATTTTACAGGAGCAAATGTTTTTTGTTTTTCCATGTTATGCTCAAACAAAGCAGTAATATTACGGTAGTTTCCAAAAATATTATACATTTGGACTTGTAATATCTATAAACATAAAAAAAAACAAAAAATTTTACATGCGAAAAACCGGTTTCAAAATGGATATTGGACAAAGAAGTGAAACTATAATTATGCTATTGGATATAGACCATATGCCTTGGGATGTTAGCTAAACAGCAACCAAAGGTAATTTGTGCTTGTTTGCCCTATAGCCTATTTTCACAATACAGGGTGTGAAATTAAAACTACTACTATTATATTCATATTATAAATTTTTAAGAATCTTTAGAAAACTAATTTTGACAGGCCTGAATAAAAAATATTTGTGGCATGAAATAAAATTTACAAATTTAAATTAATTAAAATTAGCTACTCGGCATAATATTTTTTTTATTTATCAATTACCTAATATAATTTATTTCCAAAATGAAATTTGCTGACGCAATATGATAGGTACCATATGTTACTATTAAAAAACGAAAAATTTTAATCTTAAATTTTTTATTTAAAAAGAAAATGAGGTAGGTACTTTGCTTACATGTAAGGTTTACGTTGAATGCTTATTGTTACATAATTAACTTTTATAATACTTTTGCGGTAGTTCAGGTCCCCTCCACTATTTTCTTCAGAGTCAGCCCCTGGCCTTTATTTCCTGCTTTTCCAGTCTTTCCATCTTTTTTTGCCTTTCCTGCTTTTTCTGTATTTCCAGTAACTCCTGTATTTCCTGTCTTACCATTTTTTCCTGTATTTCGTGCTTTTCTTTTATTACCTTCTTTACCTGTTTTTTCTTCTGTTCCCTGTTTTTCCTCAGCGATTTTCTTCCTCAAAGCTTTTTGTAGTATGTTCTCCATAAATTTCTTATCTTCATCCGGCATATATTTGTATGAGCTACGTATGTCTTGAATTTTTTTTTGTGTAACAGTGCTTGTAGGAGCCTTCACGTTTACATCACTTAGGATTTGAATTTTTTGTTTATTTATGTCTACTGATCTTGTGGGCCCTCGGAAACTGGTTTTGTATTGCAAGATATTCCAATTTGATTTATTGTAAGTTATGGCCTTTACTTTTGAGAAAGGTACTTGGTTAAATCCATACTTAATAGCTTCTTCATGGTAAGAGTGGAAGTCGTCATCCAGCATCTGGAGGAACTTAAATGTTAGAGCCTTGGATTTTATTTTCAAAAATGCCCTCAATAATGATATTGGGCTATATATTTCTTGATGCCGAAGGTTTCGTTCAATTAGGCTGTGTACTGCATCGACTTCCTGAACATTACCGTGACCCGGCTCAGAAAATTTTTGTGTTATTTCGGTTACCTGTTTTGCTTCTGGTGACTGTAAAAATGTCATTATAGCAACACTCATATGTGAATTTCTGTTCTGGGGCACGCATGAGTCTGACCACAAGACGAGCTTGGTTACTGTGACAGGTAAACTCTCCACGATGGATTTAAGAATTTTAATTAACGCACTTGCAAGGTCATCGCCGCTCCTTCCGTTTTTAGTCTCATCCCACATTGCGTTTGTTGCAGATTTGTTTAAATTGCAATGGGCTGTCAAATTGAAGACAGTCAATTTACTCGTGTAAAAAAAACAGGACACGTTGGCTTTCGGAAGAGAAAAAATGTTCTGTAAGTCAAATGTGACAACTGCTATTGCCTCATTTATTTTTCTGTCCTTTTCCCTTTCTTCGTTGCCCTCCTCTTTTCTTTTTATATGCTCAGTATGTTTGGTTGTTTGTTCAGCACTAGGAATTTTCAGTGCTTTGAATTCAGAACAAGCATCACAAGCGTCTTTTTTTGGGTGATGAAATGCCAAATTAAATTTTTCGTTAAACACTCTCCGGTAAACATTTTCTTTCACTGGTTCTTTATTTGACTCCACATAAAGTGAATACATTTTTGCGATTGTGAGACCACTATCGAGGTACTGACGTTTTGTATTAGCTCTACAAAAATGTGATTCCTGTGTGGGAAAGGACTTTATGTGCTGAATTACTTCTTCTATTTTGTTTTCAGCTGTCTGTTTTTTTATGTATTTTCCTTTGGATGGTGTGGGAATCAATTTCAGTGGGTTGTTGTGAAGTTTTTTGTGAAAATAATATATTCTTTTTGCCGATATATGCAAAGTACCACAAAAAAACTTCTGGCACACCTTCGTTTTTTGCTCATTTTTCAACAAAAAGTATTCGAATGAGAACTTTCTTCTGCTTTCTTCTGCTGTCGTTCTCTTCCTTTGCGAGTGTACCCTACATGTAAATTTGTTATAATATTTATTTTTCTGAGCATCGTTTAATGAATAAAACGCCGTCTTCAACTCCTCTCTTTCTTGTTCTGAAAAATTGGCTGAGCAGTTGTATGGGCACTTTTGGTCACATCCAGCTTGGACCCGTTTTGCTGGACAATTTTTTCCTTTTATATTTACATATTCTTCACCAGCCTCTCTTTTATTTTTCCTCGCAATTCTCTGCCACTTTCCAGGGCACCTTTTTCTCTTTCTTGAAATTTTTTGTTCCACGACTTCCACGACATCAGTAGCGTCAATAGTACTATCAGCATTATTATCAATGACTATGACTGAACTTTCCAGTTCAAGTTCTGAAGTTCCTTGACAAACGATGTAATTTTCCACTGTTGTCAAGTTTCCGAATAACTTTTTCTTCACTCTGTCAACCCTGAAAAATAAATTTTAATATAGGAATTAGATATAGTTTAGGTTTTTTATTTTTTATTTGTATTATTTTTTTACTTATTATTTAGTGTAGTCATATTTATCACTATAGTTTTTTTATAGTTACTATTACTTTATACTTTATTTTTTAATACAAGATTAATTTTAAGCTTTTTTTAAATTGTATTTTGAATTGAGTGAATAATCTCAATAACAAGCTTAAAATTAATATTGTAGGTATAACAAAATGAAATCATTTATTATTATTTTTTATTAATTATTATTCATGATATATACATATTAAGGCCGACAGGGGTCAAGTGCAATCTTGTCTTCATAAAAAAAAATAATTATTTTATTATATCAATCAATACAAATAAATAATCTGTTAAAATATTGGGGCAACTTTCAGCATGGAATTGACCCAAAAATCTAAAAAAATATTTAAACCTAATCAAAAATATGAAGCAGCTGACATCGAGATTTCAATATTGACCCTGAACCAGAGCAAGTATGACATGCATAGTATGATTCTGAGCCACCCTATATAACAAACACGACATAACCTAAAAATATAGCACCGGCAACTTACGTTTCCTTGTGTGCAGTACTGCGGTTGTATTGTTCCTTACATTTGGTCCAGGACATAATCCTCGAAGATTCTGACAGTTTCTTATTTTATTTCTTTTATCTCAGTTTATTTTCTTTCGTAAATTCAGTCAAAAACTAAAAAACGCAGCTCTGACGTTACCGGCTCGGGTCGAATAAAATTGTAACTAAACAATATGGCGGAACATCGAGAGGTGACGTCACGAGCGAGCGTGCCTGTGATTGGTTCATTTTTGGATATACGGCAAACAAGCACGCGCTGCGAATTTCGATACTGGATGTTGGTCAATTGTTGGTGGTAAGCCATACAAGCACGCAGAGTAAAGTTCATAAAGTGGATATTAGTTTTTTAAATAGTGTATTGCTCATTTATTTGTATAGTTACATGAGTCGTTCTTCATCTAAACTGTGTAGAATTTAGTTCTTAAACATACTACATTCAAAGGTCATTTTCGTCAAAATTGGTCTGTTGGCCAAACAAGCACTGAGGCGACGAAATAGTTATGAGTTCATAATGCTATTAATTAAAGAAAGGGACTGCTTCTCGGTTTTACGAAAATGCCGTCGACATTGTCTGAGAGAGAGGCAAATAATCATTCTATAATAATAATTAATAGTTTACCCAATTAAAAATAATCGCGATTCTTAATACATAGTGAAATCCCTTTCTTATCGTAACAGCGCTAAGTTTATTAAAGAAAGGGACTGGACAAGTATTTTCCCCTCACTCACACAATATTGCTGCCCATATTGTGTGAGCGAGAACAGCCAGTCCTTTTCATTAATTATTAACCAAACTGTGGCATAAAGATAATACGAGTATGTTACACAAGTACATATCTAAAATATTTATCTTCCTCTTTCATGGTTAATAAAATTGAGGAAAGGAAAATAATAAAAAAAAAGAAGTAAACACACAACTAACCTCAAAATCAAAACATTGAGTGTCTTCCAACTTCACTTGAGTCTTTGTAAATGTAAGGGCGTTATAATACCACAGAGTGGGTTGGTACTCTTCGCCCTCCGGACAAGATTCCTTCATCGATTGCACTTTCTGATACTCCTTGTTGAAATTGGTGCGTAAGACATTGATTTTCTTCTTAAATTTTATTTCATCAAAGTCCGGCTTATACTGTCTCAACACGCTCAGGATTTCCTTAACTGCTTCGTTCCTTTTAAATTTGCTTACGTAGTCTTTCGATTTCACTTGCCACAACACGGGATGATCGTGGTACAGAGATATTAAAAGCTTAACAAAATCTCTCTCCGCTTGACAATTCCAACTCGCGTCCGCCATTTTGACTGAAGCGGGGCGACTGACCGAGCAAGCCCGATTGTCAATCGCAGAGCGAGACGAAGCGATCGATACGGGTCTCGCCAATAGCGCCGTCCGTGTCGCACTCGCGCCCGCCAATTGCTTTGGCCCGTCTCGCTTCTAACAGTACTGCAATAACGCTCAGTTTCGATTGATGATCACTTCAATGGAGGTCAAGCGGTACGTTCAATGCGAGCGTCAAATAAAATACGTTATCGTTGCATTAGGCCATTGTCACTCAAAATTGGCAGAGTCGGTTGCCAAGCGATTTTGAAGCTTAAGTTTTTGTAGTTGGGCCTCTGTTAAAACGTTTTACTCGCACTTTGATAAAATGTTGTTACTAAGTCTAAGTCTTAGAATGGAATCATCTCTAACGTTTCATGCGACAAAGTGAATTAAGTAATATAATTTAAGTATACCTATATACGACATACTTAGTAGATTTAAGTATTGAGTACACTTCAGTATTGAAATTGAATTGAAGAGTAATGCTAGGTGCATTACTCTTCTTGCTATTTTTGTATGAAAACAGTACATTCGACAACATAACAACCTTTACACACGTGCAATGCGCTCTACTTGTTACGGGCGACTTTGCAACAAAAATGTAAAGGTTGACCTGCAGTCATCTGTAATCTTTGTATTATATATAAAAAACTGATAAGTAAATAATTAAATAATCAACGTCCACCATAATTGAATCGTGTGATTTTAAAACGACACATGTCCTTTAATTACAACTTTGCAGGAAATAGAAAAAACTGTTTTATTCAAATACTAATATCTACAACAGCAATATTTTAGCATATTATATTGATTTCTGTATGAATAAACTACAATTTTTTTTTCTAATGTAAATCAATAGGTAGGTGTAAATAATTTAATAAAAAAAAATGGGCAAGTGTTATTTTAAAAACACATGTGACTTGTGTTGTTTTAAAATCACACGATTCAATTTTCCCGGTCCCAAGTCAGGCATTTATACACCCACGATGTGAATTTGAATTTTTAGAACTACATATTTTGGTTAGAAAAATAAATAAATGACCAACGATGCGTAGTCAGTAAATGAATCAAACATAGTTATAATTCAGCAAAATAAGTAGGTAGTCAATCTGCAAGACGATTAATTACTAGGTTTGTTGACACTTCTTTCCTTTTCTCTCGTTTCCTGTCCTCTCAGAGAGAGAGAGTACGGGCTTAATTACCAAGCGTGCCCACCGCGGATTGGCAATTTCAAGCGCTGAGGTGTGTGAACCTTTTCTTTTCTCTTAACACAAAATTAAAAATAGGACAAGTACCTACACGAATACCTATCTCATTTGCTCGTCAAATTTTATTTCCAGCTTTTCAATTAATGAATTGATAAATTTGGATTTTTTTACTAATTAGAGGAATTTTTTTTGCTGCTCAGTTTTGTACTTTATAAAGGACTTTTATGGCTGACAGGTAATATTTCACTATACTGTCCAAAGCCTTATTTTTGGTGATTCTTTAAATCATGACCATAAAATATTCTTATTGTGGACTCTGACAATGCTATCCATTATACATACGATCAATGCTGTTCTAGCCCTACAAGTAGACATTTTCGTGCAACTTACAATCTTACTCCATAGCTATAAAGGCTACGATGCTTTGAATCTTTAACAGATAACACAAGGCGACTGGACGTAGAGTTACAACCCCATTGATCTTCGGTATTCGATTCAATTGATTCCGTTGTAGAACGGTGTTCACTTGACTTAGATTGCTTGAAGAATTTAAGCGGCTACTTAGATTGCACTCTTGGATATATAAACTAAACCACTTCGACGGTTGGGGGTATATTGGGGCTAAGCGACATTTTGGGCGAAAATAAACTGTGAATGCCAGTTTACTTAAAATTTTGCGCTCTTTCGAATGAGCTCACTCTCATGTCTCTAGGTTGAATTTTATAGTCGCTTACACCCAAATCCGATGTAGTCCTCTTTTATTTTCAGTTGATCTAAACGACCAGATTTTGGCCTTTTTTTTTAAACTTGGAGCTTAGAGCCATGCAAAACGGACCTTTTTTACATATCATGGTTGCTAATGTCCTTTTTCCTTGGTGTGGCAAAAAGGGTAACGGTCGCTCATGTCGTTTTACACTATGTGTATTTCTCTGAGCGTTGGAGCTAAGGCCTTTCTTATGTACAAGTGAAAAATCCGTTACGTTGGATATATCCTTTTTCTTTGACGGAATACATCATTTTGAGGTCACTAATGCCGTATTACTTCGCATGAACTCAATGCTACTATGGAGCTTATCCTGTTATACTCTGCACTATTTAGAAGTGCAGTGTCACTTAGCCCCAATTACCATGCGGAAATTGAAATAGCATTGACGCTTGTCTCCAAATCGCGCGATTCATCACACCTGCAGTTGAGAATTGCAAGTCGCTTGTACCACATTTAATATGCGCTGAGATGCGATGGAGAGTGCGCGTGCCGGGCGGCGTAAAATAAAATTATCCTCAAGACGTCAAAACGGCAACGTAGGTAAGTTATATCGATTGTTTGTAACTTGTTTCTAAACTAGATACACTTGTCTGGCCATAACACAATTATTTGTGTACCTACTTATTAAACTCCTTTTCAGATCACGATGGATCAAAACGTTCGAAAAAGAGCATCAAATATATTAGAAATGGCGTTGCATACAGCAGAAATAAGAAAAAGAAATTGCTGCAAGTCTTCTTCCAGATTTTGACAAGGTTAGTAGACTAAGTATTTGACGTAATTATTTGGTAATAACATTCGCTCGTTTCATACCAACTCACGCATCACAGGCAAAAATTGCTTGAGGAAAGGTCAATCCTCTAGCCCCACTGCACTAAATCAGGGTCTCGCGCTGTTTGCCTATAAGCTAGTGGCCCATAGATAAGGCCTGCTTGCCCTTTTGATTAGTGCGAGTGTCGTAATACATAATTATCGTATCCAATTCCGTTTAGTGTTGTATTCAGCATGATGGTTTGATACTATGATTTATGATTACATTGTAACGGCCCGATTTAGGTGGCTGTATAGGGGTCGCCGGCGGTGGCTGGATGTGGAAGGCCGAGGATAGCAATGCGCCATGTTATAAAAAAGATCTAGGTCCAGCAATGGACTGATAACAGGCTGATTTGATTATGTATAAATTTATGAACATGACTGAATAAGTCAGTTTTACTAATGTCTGTTACTACTTGAAATGTGCACTGCTGAATATAGGGTTCCCCCAAAGATTATACTTACTCGTACCTAATTTCAGTGAGGTCAATTAGGATGATTGGTGACTGTCTGAGCTCTTCTTTTGGCAGCAGTAATGAATCACGGCGTGCACAATTCAGTACAATTTGATATTGCAATAAGTAAATTATTATATTTTTCAGTGCACTGAGTCGTTAGACAAAACCTGCGAGAGAAGCTCAAAAATTATTATAATACAAAATGAGGTCATAGTACAAGGGAAAACGGCGGACGATGAATGTATCAAGAGCGATATTGAAAATTTTCATGTACGAGGTACGAACATTAAAATGTTTCACGGTTGTTTCTAAAAAATAGTATAGTTTCGACAGACATTCGTTTTTCAC
This sequence comes from Yponomeuta evonymella, assembly GCA_963969515.1. Classification (NCBI taxonomy): domain Eukaryota; kingdom Metazoa; phylum Arthropoda; class Insecta; order Lepidoptera; family Yponomeutidae; genus Yponomeuta; species Yponomeuta evonymella. The sequence goes on along the minus strand of OZ018366.1, from coordinate 8,224,861 downwards.
TTCTTTTACAATGGGTATTAACATAATTAGTATTAGGCTTTCAAGCCGTCCAAATTTCTCGAGTAAAGACCATGTACAGGCTAGCGTATTTTCGGACATCCGCTGGCTTGCTGGACTGACGATCAAAAGCGAGTTGCAGGTGGTAGCTGCATGAAGAAGGCCGGGAATTAAGTGATGTGGCGTGTTTTGTGAGAAGTCAATGTCCAGCAATGGACTAATACAGGCTGATAATGAATCACAAAAACAATGTTGTAGTTCTCATATTAGTGTGTGCATGTATTAACTTACCGTCATTGCTCTAAGTTTAAATGACATTGGATACTTGACGTAGTATACTACTTCCCTCTTTCTGTCCCTTTATGTCCATACCTACGTCTTTTTCGTTGTTTCGTTGTAAAGTTCTTTTAACTTTATTTAGCCGGATTATTTATAAACAACTTAGTACTTACTAATACTTTAATTACTTATTTCAGGAGCTGGAAAATACAGACAATATCTCGGTTGAGACACACTTTCCGATTCCTGAACTTCCAATAAATCCAAGTGTCAATATGGCTTCTAAATCACACAACGCTTCTCTAGAAATTGTGAGTTGTTTTCCTCAATCGCAACCGGGATACCGCCGTTTAGTCAAAGTATTTTTCGACAAATTTTACTTCCCAATAAACTTATGGCATCAGTTTCATTTCCCAAATGAAACTTTAGCAAGTTTTCATTTCGCATTTTATTCATTTGGTCAAATTATCATTTCGCATAATTTTACTGCGTCAAGTTTTATTAAGACAAACGTTTATTATGCTAACGTTTTATTTTGGCAAGTGTTATATAGCAAATAATTGTTTGATTAAATTTATATTTTGCATTTTGTTCATGTGGTTAAATACTATTAGGCATAAATACAAGTAATTTAAAAATTTAAGCTTAAGATACATTTATTTGTAGTATTATATTCTGATTTAAAAAAAACTTACGAAAGCAATTTGGTGTAAAAAGTGTGTTTAAAATTTGGTTGTTAGGTCAGTACACATAAGCAAAAATAGGTTCGAAGTTCCTATTTTTGCTTATGTGTACTGACCTAACAACTTCGGGTGTTAGTTCTTTTTTTTTTATATAAAAGCAAAAAAAAATATTTCACTAAAAAACTTAGTTTTGAGTCAAACAAAAAAATTTTTGTTCTAGTTTACATTTCGCATTTTATTCATTTGGTCAAATTATACTTTTGACTGAATAATGCTTGGTAAAATGAATTTTGACCAAGTATTTATTTGGTAAACAATAACTTGCCATAATAACTTTTGCAAACTGTTTATTTGCTTTAAGTTGTTTTGAGAAATGTTTTTTTGCCAAGTGATAATTTGCGGAAAATAGTTTGGGAAGTAATACTTTGGGAAACGATTTTTGGCAATACATTAGTAAACCATCGCAACCACTACCTGCAATATTAGGTAGCACATTGGTAGCTGGACCTGACAACTACAACATTGATGCTCCTGAATCTCCTTGCAACGTACCTGGCCAAGTTAACAATGAATTAAGTTTAGGTAGAATATTAATTTGTTAAGCTTTATCTCTTATACACAGTTTACGTTCTGGTTTTACTGTTTTAAGGCGAAACTTTGTTTTATAACTTCGTATACTAATAATGTTTATACAATTATGTTGTTATCTTTGTAAAGCAAAGAAAAGTATGGGTAGAGGCAAAGAAAATTACTGTTATGTTTAACCTCCTCAGTCCAACAATGGGCTTCAATTGTTATTTTCAAGGTCAGGACTGAGGAGGTTAAAGAAGGTGTTGATTACTATGATCACGTTATTTAAAAAAATATTAGACTACCTCATTACATGAGTGCCTTAACGGACAATTTAAGCAATTTTACCAGATTTGTAACTCTTTTTTAAGTAAGACTTCGTAACTGTTCTTTAAAGTATGGTATTAATGTGGACTGATAATATAATTATACTAGTCGTTGATTTATTTGTTATGTATGCCTCGTACTACGTATAGTATTATAATGGTAAAATGGTTCCTATTTCAACTAATGAAAACTGTTGATTAGTACAGTGACCTCATTATGTTAAGAAAATATTAGATTACCTCAATACTTAAGTGTCTTAATGGACAATTGGAACAACTCTGCCTAATTTGTAACTCTTTTTATTTTATAAAATGTTTATGTTGCCAAAATTGTTAATAAGAACTTCCTATACCAACCGTAAATGGTATAAAAATGAAAATTGATTATTTTTCTTGTCGTTTATGTGTAATGCCTCGTATTGCAAGGCCAAATAAAAAGCTTTTAATAATAAATAATATGTTACAAATTTATGTCCTTTTTGTTTCTTTCTAACTCTTTAGTAGGAACAAAAGTGATGGTTTGGATTCTTTGCTTGACTAAACTGAGTGTATAATTTTGTGGTTTAAACCTTATTACCGTAATCTATGATTATGTATAAGATTCTTTTATTCCCTTCAACTTACTCTATAGAAAACCTAGAATGTTTCATATGCCTCTTTTCCTACCAATTCTTGAAATCTTAACTGTTGCAAAGGGCGTATTTCCGGTAGATGATAATAGTACGCCGTGTTAGTTATGCTCTTTTGCCTCGAAGCCCCCTAACGTAAATCGTAGCTTATCCCTCTTTACCTGGCCAATTTAATCCTGAGAAATGTCGCTTATGACCTATTACCTTGATGAAAAAAAGTAATCAAACGCGTAAGCGACATAAAACAACATCGTACACTTTGTTTGAGACCACTACCTGAAAGAAACAGTTTTTTCCATGATAATGTTTTCTATTTCATAAAAATCTAATTATAAACAAAAAAGTTATGTCACTTTTTATGGAATTTCAAACTTTAAACCGCTCTCCTGAACATTTTGGTTTTTGTCGCTTAGCCCCAATATACCCCGAACCGTCGACTTGTACTAAAGAGCGTTTTCGTTTGCACGGGTAAAAATGTGTTGTAACGTGTATTGTATCTTACTAGAACATACAGTCATACATAAGGTAGATAGATACATAAAAAACTCCTTTGAACGACCAGAAAAAAAAAATTAAATTTAAATTTTTCTTCGGCCAGATGTCGCTGCCTGTACGTAATACAGAGAAGTTTGTAAATTTTGAATTAGCTCAGTTGGGAGAGCGCTGGGACGGTTAGCCAGAGGTCGCGGGTTCAAATTCCGCATGGGTGGAATTGTTAGCCTCTGAATAGGTTTTTAAATTTTCCTTATCGCACGGGTTAGTGAAACAAAAATAATAAAAAAAATTACATGTTATTTCTTATATCATAGGGATGTAAACTCACCTCACGCCTGTATCCCAGAGAGGTAGGTAGAGACCCAGGTTTGCCACTTACCAGGATTCTGACCCACCTCTTTCGCTACATCACCATTCATTAGTCGTTGCATATCGACCCTTTGTGGAAGAAATATAGTAAAAGCCATTTTACGAATTTTACAGAAGAGCGAAAACAAAAAAAATTAAAAAAAAATGCTTTATAGCTTTTATCTTTTTATACTAAAAAAAACATGCATCTACTGGCTATTACAGCAAAGATGTCCTAATTGTACTAATAGTAGTTGGATAAGGTAAGATAAGATTAATTTATTTGTTTATTTATTTATTTGCAAGACTGCAAGAAATAAAATAATTGCAGTATAATTAGTATAAGCCATAAGTACATTAACAAAAATGTCTTTAGCGACAAAAAATAAGTAGAATCAGTGTCTTTACAGCATATTTTAATTAAAAAACTGTAAAGCCTGTAAAAAATCAAGATACTTAAAGATTTTATTTTGTGAATTTGAGCAAGCAAACTACTATATACGGCTATAAATTAATGTTACTTTTAGACATTTATGAACATCTGTTCTGGTAACTTGCGAACTTAGTAAAGATAGTATTACTAAGTAATGTTTGTTCCTAAAAAATATGTTTTTATTTTGCACACACTTAGGCCGAATTACACCGCTTCTTAAAATGTCACCACATAATATTCTGTGAAGAACTTTTGTCAAGTGCTACATAAGCCACATTTGATAAAGTGGTGCAGGTCTCGCTTGAGTGACATACAGAAAAAAGCACGAACTTTTTTTATTTGTGTAGAAATTCAAATTAAAGGGAAGGTGTAGCATGGTAACATAAGTAAATGACTAGTTATAAGCTTTCACTGTTATACTTAACATTACTGCAACATAAGCAATGCATAGAGCGTGAGCGGTGGTAGCCTAGTGGGTAAAACATTGGACTTGGAAGCGAGAGACCCAGGTTCGATTCCCAGTGCGGGCATGTACCTATGACTTTATAGTAGCAATACCACTCGCTAACTGTGAAGGAAAGCATCGTGAGGAAACCCGAGTGCTTGAGCTATTCACAAACCTCAGCGCTTGAAATCGCCAATCCTCGGTGGGCACGCGTGGTGATTAAGCCCATACTCTCTCCCTGAGAGAGCTCTACAGTGGGACGTATATAGGCTGCTTATGTATGTGTTATGTGTTAAGTAAGCAACTATCCGAATTGTATAAAGATACATGCGTCTCTAATACACGAGCAGACTCTACTGGTTTTACAACAGAGGCCTTTTCACTTTACATCCTGCCTGTCCGAACAAATATATTTTTTTTTTGGTAGTTGAAGAGAAATAAAACTTACTTTTAGGACTTATGTCCTTAATATAAAATTTTATAATTTTATTGATATATATTTATTATTCTGAATTTGAGGCGTATTTTAGAGGAATCGTGTTTGTATAATATAACACTGAACATGTCATATTATTTAGATCAAAAAACTTTACACAAAACTGTAATGGTACTAAAACACCAAAAACCATGAATGCACTAAGTATCAGAGTTGTAAGCATAAGCATAATCAGCCTATATGCGTCCCACTGTAGGGCACAGGCCTTCTCTCAAGGAGAGAGTATGGGCTTAATCACCACGCGCGCCCACCGCGGATTGGCGATTTCAAGCGCCGAGGTATATGAATAGCTCAGACACTTAGGTTTCCTCACGATGTTTTCCTTCACCGTTAGCGTGTGGTATTGCTACTATAACTTCACAATGTACAAGTTGTAAGACAAGCTTCCTATTTTACGTTAAATTAATTTCATATCGTTGTAAAACCACTTCAAAACATCAATAACTCCGAAACTGCGAAAACTGAGGAACTTGAAACTTTTACTTGTGATCGAGTGAGCATGTACGAAGTTGAGTACGGAAAATCAAGCGTAAAACTAGGTACACGCTTGTATTACCCTGCAAAAGCATAATTTAAAAGCCCCAAAAAAAACTGAATTCTAGTTACAGAATCTATTTGTAGTCCATCCGCTTGTCTGTCTTTCAAGTCAAGACGGGTTGTCTCAGAAATTTACTGAGCTGCTAAATTGAAATTAATATTGAAAACTAGTTTCACAAGTCCCACAATCAATTAGTCGGCCCGTACCTACTCAACCTGTTTCGTACTGTAATACGAGTTTTAAATTCTATTTTTATTTGTTTTCTTCCAAACAACACATTCTGGAATAGTTCGCGTATTTTAGATAATAAAAGTTTTTTGTTCTGGTGACGATCCGTGATCCAATCTAAATACTCGCACTGGTGCCTTCCGGGTGATCGTCGCGCCTCTGTCGGTGACGTGGCACACTCTTCACACAGATAAAAATTAAAACGTGAGAGGATTGGCGCTCTATGTGGTTTTTCGTAATTTATACGTAATCATTCAAAGTCGAAGACGTTAAATGTGCCAACGAGTTTCATTCAGCCCTATGGACGTTGAAGAATAATTTGTGGTGCCTGGAAAACGCCCAACAAGGACTGACGCAGAGCAGCGAGCCCGAGCGCGCTGGAGTTAAGGTGCGGAGACCGGTGAGTTGCCAGGCCGATACAAATTCTCTTTAACACAACCACTGCTGGACATACGCCTCCTCCAAGGCACGCCACTTCCTTCTGTCCTCGGCCACTCTCATCTGGCAACTGCTGCCAATCTATCTCATATCAGGCCCCAAGGCAGCGGGTAACTTTGTACATCGACATTCAACAAACAGAATGTAAATTGGTAGAAATACATTTCTGATTACTGATTTCCGATCGTCGTCGGTCCAGCGAGCTGGTGGGCGTCCTACGCCGCATTTACCAGTTCGCAGTCTCCACTCGAGAACCTTCGCACCCCATCGACCATCGGTTCTTCGCCATATTATGTGACCACCCCACTGCCACATCAGCTTGCTAATCTGTAGTATGTTATGTCAGTCACCTTAGTTTTTTAATACATCCCCTATTTGGTTGAAGTTTATCCGCCTGGGGCGTCCCTTACCGACCGTTCCTGGGTGGAACGGTTGTATAGAAAAGGGCAAGAAAAAAAGTACCCAAAACCGGCGTGCGTGCATGCAACGACTAATGAATGTTGAGGAAGTGAAAGTGATCTGTCAGGATCGTGGCAAGTGGCAGTCCCTGGTCTCTGCCTACCCCTCTAGGATACAGGCGTGAGTTTATGTATGTATGTATGTAAGTAAGTAAGTAAAAAACTATCTAGAGGCTAAAAATTCCACACATGCCGGGACCTGAACCCGCGACCTCTGGCTCTCCGTGCCAGCGCTCTCCCAACCGAGCCAATGGGCAAGTGCAGGCATCGGCAAAATTTCGAACCTCTTTACAAACCTCTCTGTATTACGTACAGGCAGCGACATCTGGCTGAAGTAGTTTACATCACTTGCAGTCCCGTGTACCCACTTTTTATGCCGTTAGTAATGTAGTATGCTGTATGAAAGTAAGTACCTGCCTAACAAGATTGCATGAGTTCAATCAACAACATGCTATAATTAACATTAGTCGACTCTTACAAAAGTGGGAAAACACCAATACTGTGGCCAGACATACGGTCAGATCAGTACCCATAATATAATGTATGGTGGACTTTCACATGGATCTAACCTTTCTATCCTTACTGTTTTGTGGCCGTACTTTGTGGCAACTCCACTCGAGAAGTTCCGGGATGTTTCGGAATATTCATAGCAATTACATTTTGCCTGGAGATTTAAAAGCCACCGGTCTACGTGTATATGGAAATGCAGGTATTTTAGTTAAAATTGGAGCTAGTGTGAGTACGCTTTAGACTAAACTATCTGTAGACAGACTAGATCTCAGCATGCTGAGCATGCAAGCCTTGAGAAAAAGAAGAATTGAAAAACATCTCTTTATCTTGCTACGAGTATCATCCGCTACGTGAGCGTAGGATGGAGCGATATGTGGTTTTATTTATTTCATCACTCACTCACTCACTCACTCACCCGCTTGCTCACTCACTAGCTCGCTCGCTCACTCACTTTTTTACTTACTTATTTACTTCACTTTTTTACTTCTTACTAGCTTTTTTATAGATTATTTATTTATTTAAAATTCTTTATTGCACTAAAAAAACAATTTTGTACAATGGCGAGCTTAAAACCAGCTAGTATGCGTTTTTTACAAAGTTATTTAGTTAAGCTGTCAAAGAAAATTTTGGTACCTAATTTATAGATGGACTTGAACTAAACCTTTTAAATTGTAAAGGTACCTACCCTTTGGATCGCCATAACAATAGTTTTTAGGGTTCTTTAGTCGACAAGGAACACTTATAGATTCGCCACGTCCGTCTGTCTGTCCGCGGCCTAGCTCAGAGACGATTAGTACGAGAAAGCTGAAATTTGGCATATACATAGACATATTAATCACGCCGACAAAACTGTAGAATAAAATCTTAGAATTTTGTTTATGCCCCCTGCACCTAAATTAGGGATGCAATGGATTGGTCGCTAAAAATATTGTGGGAATGGGAAGAAAATTTTTTGATTCAGGATTCCGTTTACGAAATATTAACCATCAAAGCGTAATTTTTTGTCCGAGTAGGGCATACCGAAATATACCTACTTGGCTAGGTTTTTAATTGCTTTTGAAGGAAGCGCCACTACACCACACATGCAATACATTTATTTTCGATAGGATTATTTCCTGCTGTCCACTGTACAGTAATTTGTAAGCAGATTGGAAAGGAGGCGATCCCCAAATTTCATTTTCCCTTAATATTGCGAGTTCCTTGTCCACTTAAAAATATAACTTTTCGAGTCTTTTAAGAGCTATTTCACTCAACCACCTTCAGGCCTGCCTTATCTCTCATCCGAGTTATTATTTCTTGTTACCCGACGTTTAATACCAGTCCAAAGAGTTGCGGCTGTAAAGAAGTAAAGTTTGCCACAGTTTATTTCTGCTTTATTTGTATAATTTCACTTTGGGGAAATAATTTGTTCGCTCGCTTTTATACTGAGGAAGTAAATTCTCTCCTTAACAATATAAACAAATTCGACAATGATTTAAAAATATTTTTTTTACAAACTGATAACCTGAGATTACCTAGTATTTTTAGTGACTCGCGATGCTCATACGTGATCGATATACGATTTACCCTACCATTTACTTAACAAATAATCTTGATCAGACCCGTGAAATGTAAAATAATCTGTGATTACAATCATTAAAATTTCAGATAATTTATTTATTTTTATTTATTTAATGCAACCTATACAGGCTGAATCGCTCGTAGCCCCGGCTGCCTGAGTGATCTTAAACGATCACGAAGGTTAAGCAACACAGGGCGCGTTCAGTGCATGGATGGGTCGCCGTCTATGCCTAACGCTAGTGGCATTTTTTCGACCGGTTCCGTGCTTCGCAAGGCACGTTAAGCTGTTGTTGCCGGCTGCCGTCGATAGATGGCAGTCGTTAAGCCAAGTCAGAGGCCTTAGGGCGGCTTGACAACTTCTGACAGTAGACGAGCCACTAGTCTACAAGCCTCCACCAATCCGGACGTGGCCCCCGTGGTGGAGTATGGCCTATACCTTCCTCAGGGAAGAGACCCGTGCCCCTCGGTGGGGACATAATGGGTTGATGATGATGATATAGGCTGGGCAGGCACAGGCCTTCTCTCAGAGAGAGATATTAGGGGCTTAGTCACCACGCTTTGGGCACGCGGTGACGGATTCGTGATTTCAAGCGCTAAGGTATGTAAACATGCAACTCAGGCACTCAGGTTTCCTCACGATGTTTTCCTTCATGGTTAACGAGCGAATTTGTGGCAATTATAAAGGATCGGATTTCCAATCCGCGGTGGGCACGGAGAAGGCCTGCGCCATGCAGTGGGAAGTATATAGACTACATAAAACAAATATATACAAGTAGTAATAGATTCCACCCCTCTCCCTCCTTCTCTTTCTCTCTCTCTCTCTCTCCATCCATATATATATATCTCTAACATACTTTGAGAAAGGGCCTGAATAAGGCTGTTCGTTCTCTTGTTCTAAAAGTAGGATGCGTTACAAATTGGTCGGTTGGCTGGAATTATTTTCAAGACGAAACAAAGAACATTTAAAGTTATGCAGAAAAAAGGAAAGATTTCTTAAAATTTAAATGCAAACTGTTATTTACTTCTTTCCTGGCGGGAGTGAGGGATTTATGTTTAAGGCCAAGTCGCATTTTCCTTTCTGTACGAAAGTGGCCCAGTGTTTGAGTTTTAGTTCATGAATTTAATTATACTCGTTAGTTCTGTTTAATATAGTAGCGATACCACGTGCTAATTTTGAAGATTATATCGTGTTCTTTCTATGGATTAAGCCCACTAAACTGAGTGGTTCGTAAAGAGCTGAAAAAGCCATCCAAATTGCTACTTGACGCTGTTTAGGACATCTGTCTCATAATGTTAGATTTGTTTTTTTTTATTTTCACCAATTTAAAGCATTGCGTTGCTTTTACAATACTTAAGACATTGGAGACTTTGACCTGAGAACTCAGAATTCCAAACATGGCCTGCGCGACTCATTGTGGAATTTCACTGATTTGTTTGCTTTTTTTCTCTTGGGTCAATTATCTAACTTAATGCAGATTTTTTCTCAAATCTTGGTCCACCAAGTTACAATCAATTAGCATTTCGACCCCGAAATTACGAAATATAAGAAACGTTCTAAAAACTGATGGCCTGATAAGTTACGAAAGTGTGTATTTGTCCCGATTACAGTACGTACCCGCTTGTATGGGGTAACGAGCGGGTATGGCGAAACCAATGGTCCCAGGTACATACCCTAGTCCCAATGAAATATTTATTGGAGATAATCAATAATAAATGAATTATTTACTTACTATTTTTAATTAATATTAAGTTTTTTTTTATCAAATTATTTTTAAGATTTATAAGTCTAGAAGTTCGACTAGTTTTGTTTGGTTTTGTACATCTTTAATATTATTAGCACTCACTAAAGTTAGGGCCAAATGCTGTGTGAGTCTATAATTGACAATTAACAATACGGTAATATCGAGTAAATAAGAGTGCCGTTGGCTTACTTATAGATTAAATAAAAAAATGAGTAATTGGTATAGTAAAAAATTTTGCTGGGGATTTTATTCTTCAGTCAACAAAGTCAAAGACACTTGCCCTTAACATTATACAATGTAACTGGAGATCTCAGCGAATGAACATTTATAACGAGGAAAAGTGTTTGAGCTAACAACGTGCCTACTTAACTTGGATGCATTCTGTGCTTGAAGGAAAATATAGTGAGAAAACCGGCATTGCTTCTTACTTTTTATTATTATTATATTTATTTCGGAATAAAACCGCATGAGTATCATAATGCAGCCTATATACGTCCCATGGCCTTCTCTGAGAGAGAGTATGGACTTAACCACCACGCACGCCCACCGAGGGTTGGCGATTGCAAAAACTGAGGTACGTGAAGTCCTCAGGCACTCAGGTTTCCTCACTGTATTTTCCTTCAGATGAGCGAGTGGTATTGCTAATAAAGATTTCGTCAGAGGAAGCCTTACGATCACACTAAATAATCACTTACATAAAATAAGTGGTTATGTCTTTCTCTTTACACAGACTACTTAAACTGCATTTGAGGAGTATTTTAGAGGAATCCTGTTTGAATAAAAAAGAGTAAAAAGTACTACGGAGTTAATAATATGCATTCCCAGTTGTTCTTTTCTTTTTACTTTTATTTCAGTCTTGCGACCGGCGCTAGTCTTTTGTAAATAATGTAAAGAAAGAAAGAAAGACATTTATTATATCAACAAGACACATCACAGAAACCAAATAAACATATAAGTAACATAATATGCAGAGCAACAGAAAGAAAACTAAATACACAAAAGATAAAACGAATAAATAAAACAGGACCACAGATGACGTTTACTTGACGTTTGTAATTCTAATGCGGCCTAAGTCTTAGTTATTAACTTTTTTTTAACATGATCTGTATGCCTATCAGGTAGAGCGCATAGCAACTCAATTTTTTAATGTAACATCTTTATGTACTTGTGTCTCACCGATCAATAAATTAATTATGATTTATGAGATGTAGCCTGTGGTGGGTCTAAGTTGCCACAAAAGGCAGCTGACTCAGCGTTCTGCTGAGGAAGTGATCCCTTAGCTCTAATTTTCAGTCAGTGCCTACGGTAACTTATTAATTGTACTAAGGATTTGATTTGATTTGATTGGTTTATTGCCACAAACAAACATGCTTACATACAATAACAGAAAATAAAGGTGTGCGTGTGACAATGATACTATTTCAGCGTTTGCTTTTTCTATTTGAAACAGCGCTGGATTTCAAATAGCACCTCCAAGCCCAATAAATAAAACATGTCATGTCATACCGTTCAAAAAAACTTAGTGGTACATTTAAAAATAATTTAAAAAAATGGAATAACGTACCTACTAATAAAGTAAAAAATATCGTCCTAAAATAATTACATATAATATTATTATTAGTTTAAAATGAATATGTTTGAAATATAGAGGAAGAACATAATGAACTAAATTCAATGAGTAAGTGTAGAAAGAAATAAAAACCATTTATTTACACAATATAAGTGAAATGAATAAGGAGAAGATACACACCAAAGTAAATCAAAATAATGTGATAAATCGCAAATCTTGGAATTGTAACTGTCTACGATTTAAGTTTTAATAAGACATATTTTATAAACTATCATGAATCCTTTTAAAACTCAAAAATTTACTGAGAAGAATTAGTAACCCACATTCACTCGGGTCTCGAGTTAAAAGATTTAGATAAACACTTTTCCACCTTTTAATAATTTTTGTCAATACATAATTGTACCCGAAACCGGCTTGCGTGCATGCAACGACTAATGAATGTTGAAGAAGTGAAAGTGATCTGTCAGGATTGTGGCAAGTGGCGGTCCCTGGTCTCTGCCTACCCCTCTGGGATACAGGCGTAAGTTTATGTATCATCATCATCATCATCAGCCATTTGACGTCCACTGCAGGACATAGGCCTCCTTCGTGGTTTTCATAACCATGAGGGGTTTTGCCACAATCGCCACGCTTGGCAGGCGATCGCAGTATGCGTTCGAAATCTCAAGAAGACGCTGCTGGCCGCCTCCTAGTAATTGATTTCCTTAGTCGCCTTCTTCGACATTCACGGAAGTAAATGGATTGACGCTATTCTTAATCCGGCGCCACACGGAACAGTATGGAGTTCATGTATGTATGTACATAATTTACATCCAGGGAAACCTGTCAAGTACAAACTGTACATGGCAACACTGAGTCCCAACTTTCATATCCGCGACTAACTTTGGCGTTTAAGGAAGTACTAAATAAAAACTAGACCGCAGTTCTCATAGAGAAGTGGGCGAAGTTACTTGTTTCTGTGTGAGATTCACTGTGGAGACAGTATTTATGGGTGTTTAGAGCTCTTGCCGGGTAATAAAGTTATTGGGCAATTTGAAGTTGCAAAATTGGCAAGGTGATGTCCGAGAGTTCCGTAAAAATATAATACGTATTTAATAAAAGAAAACTGTACTCAATTATCGGCCTCTTAGCTAAATAGGTACAGAATAAGCTTAAAAACGATGTTCTTAATATATTATAATGTTACTCACGGTCTAATTGATTGATTTTTTGAACTCTTTTTCTGTAAATATAAATACAGGCTACCTAAACAATCCAAGAGATAACGCCCCTTAAAGGTCACTCGCACAGACTTTTCAGACAAGTACAAACTAGGATGCCAATAATTGGCATCCTAGTTTGTAGTTGTAATCTCCAGACGAGAACATTTTTAAGGTTCTATAACAAAAAGGGTTCAATTATTGAACCCTTTTTGTTATAGAACCTTAAAAATGTTCTCGTCTGGAGATTACAACTAACGTAGCGTAGATCAGCTTACTGGATTGACGGAGAAGCCATAACTATTCGCCCAGCAGAGGACGGATATGGGAAACTTTTTAAATCTTTCATTGAGGCACTGTTACTAAACAATACAAGTACAATCGACAGCATATTAACATTTACATTTTAATTGCGAAGTTGCCGATAACATAACTAAGTAGAGTGCAGGCGTGTAAAGGTTTACGTGCAGCCGACTGTGCATACGACAGCTGGGCAGCGTTTGCATTTTCGTGGCCAATATTTCGTTAATTTTTCTTGAGAAATCTAAAGAGAAAGATAACCGATATTTTTTCAGTGCTTTCTCCATTTCTTACCCGTAATATTTTTTTGTCTCAAAAATAACATTATTCAAGCACATCGAGACACGTTATGTTCAATTGCCCCTCTTGTATTACAGTTGAAAACGACCTATCCATGCAGAGAGATAATTAATCATTTTCGTGGTCTGCAAAAAATAGAAAAGTCTTTTGCGTTCACGGTTCTCCGTAACTACAACTTGAGAACGCAATTTAATGAGCAAAAGTAACATTATTAGTGTTTGTATCTCGGGCTTTTTTATTCCACATCGCTCATTATATTTAAGAAGAGCGAGAAATAGGAGGCTATTTACATTCAGGATCGCATTTTGTACAAACAGTACCTACCTAAATAAATAAAATGGCGGAAAATTAACAAAATAGCAGAAGGCCACTCTCGTTAGAGGTTTTTGGTAAGAGGTGATTGTGTCTAGTACAGTCGATAGACCTTTACATCAGTGCACTCTACTGACATACACTATCGGCTGACTTTGCAACTAAAATGTATAGGTTGACGTGCTTTCGACTGGTACGTGCGTGCTTGTTTGGTCAGCCCGGGGGCACGACCACTTTATTGAGTGCGACAAAGCGATAAAACGGCGCGCTCTTATTTGTCACATAAATATAGTGTTATATCGCTCACTATCAGGCTCAATACAGCAGCTGTGCTGCAAGAGCAGGTTTTATTTATACGGACCATAGTAAATATCGAACTTAAGCGGGGTTTACACCATCTTAGTGTACTCGCACTAAGTGCGCTAAAATTACTAGTGACTACGCTACAATTTACTGGCGATCTTAGTACAACATGTAGATAATTATATCCTTCCAATATATTTCGTGTTCCTACCTGCTTCATCTTTCAATTTTATCCGTCCCAAGGTTGTCTGGAAGAGATCGCTATTCGATTAGACCGTCAATTGTATACGGCATAACTTAGATACATAAGGCGTTGAACGCGTAATTTTTGTTTTCTGGTGTGTTAACGGTTCTAATCTAATCTAATCCAGTATTACTTACTAGTATTAAGCTCGCCTCGTATAGGAGCCCCCCTTAAGTATTTATTTTATTCTGTTTTTAATATTTGCAATAACAATAGTGGCAATAAAAATACATTATCTCTGAAAATTTCCACTGTCTAACTATCACGGTTCATGAGGTTCACGGCCTGGTGACCGACGGACGGATGGACGGACGGACAGCGGAGTCTTAGTAATATGTTATTAGTACAATATGTTACAATATGTTATAGGATACCGTAGGCACTGACTGAAAATCAGCGCTGAGGGATCACTTCCTCAGCACAACGCTGAGTCAGCTGCCTTTTGTGGCAACACAGGCTACATCTATGGTCCTGTTTTATTTATTCGTTTTGTCTGTTGTGTATTTAGTTTTCTTTCTGTTGTTGTGCATATTATGTTACTTATCTGCTTATTTTTTTTCTGTGATGTATCTTGTTGGTATAATGAATGTCTTTCTTCTTCTTCTTCTTACCGTTTGGGTACGGAACCCTAATAATAAAGTAGAAGTGAAATTTTTATGTTTGTGGAGTTGTATGAAGCTGTGAAAGTGTTGTGAATCGTATGGTGCTCATTTCCGCTACTAAATTTTTTTTCTCTTTCCTTTTTAAATGAACTTCGTGGAATGTGGCAGTAAATATGTGATCGTTTAGGAACGAGCAGCGACGCTGTTTGCAACAAAACGCCTAATAAATTAAAAAATAAATCTAAAGGAGAATGATCAAATCCAGTCTATGTTGCGCTTTAAGCATTTTTATCTCAAAATGCTTCTTTTGAAAAATGATTTCATAGTTCTATTTGATAAATTAAAAGAGTCAGGGGTTTAAAAGTAATAATTAAAAAATATCTGTATTGTTTGTATAACTAAAAAACTTCAGTCAGTCAATACAGATTACAAACACAGATTAGATTACATTATTGCAAAAATCGCAAATCGTGTGCATAAAATGCAAATACATACAATGCGAAAGTGCAAACTGCAAACGGGGAGTTTTTGGCGGGAATTCAAACGAGCGTTTTTATTACGCTTTTATTTTTACAAATTGATTCGAGTGGATTTTATACTGTTTAATTAGTGTAGTTTATTGTTGAAATGACCATGTGTATGAAAAATCCAACCAGCTCTTCTGGAAATCGTTGGGGGAGTCTTTTTTCCAGCAGTGGACGTCCAATGGCTGAAATGATGATGATTAATATGATGTATGAACAATATGTGGAATAAATAACTAAAATAAACCGCCATTGTGAGCTTAGGATAGTCTTGTCTCATGGGCTCAAAATTAAGATTTCTCGAAACTCCCGTCTAATATTTTCATAATATTTTTCCTGCATAATCCAGAGCTAATTTCTTACAGTTTATCGTTGGTTTCATCAACGCGCAAGAAGACGCAAAAATAGACTATCTCCTATAGTAAATTGATCATTCTCCTTTACCACCAACATCCGAATGGATTACAAGAAAGCTTTACGGTCTTATTCATAAGAACATGATTCTTTAAAACACTTCACAAACGCCGTGTAAGGCTTGTAGCAGTACTTAACAAGGGAATCACTTCATCATAGACTATTTATACTGCATTAATAGAGTGTTTTAAGGAATTTTGTTCTTATAGATAACACGGTAAGTTACGAAGTCAATACCTACGTGCGGAGCCACCCAAGCCACGGGTTTCCTTGTCTTTTCTGTGGGCTAGGCTGACCTAAGCTGTCAGGATGGTATAGGTACTGGGCTAGCCTACTCCATCTAAAAAACAATGTCCCAGGCACTGCAGCGTCCGAGTGGTCCCTGCACCCATCTAGAGTGAGTGTAGGTGCCACTGGACGCTGTATAAATCATCTCATTACTAGATGCAAAGGCCAAACATTTTCTTTATTTACTAAGATGACACACTCTGTCCGAGCGAGCTAAGGTCGTGAAAACGCGGCTTTAGGAATTCATCTTTTCGCACTCGTGCTTCTGTAATATTTTCTTGTGCAAACAAGGCTTAAATTTAATTTAATGCCCGTTTTATTCGTCCGTGGAGAGGAGGCGGGCAAATGCAATGCTAACACTAGGATTTTCAACATAATCCAAATTAATTCGACGCCTAGCGCCTTTTTTTTTTTCGCCAGCTCCAGGTCCCGCTGAATAGCATTCTAACAGAGATTCTAAAAGGTTTATTTTTTAATTAACTCGTTATTTTATTAATGCAAGCAATAAAAGTAAGTTAGTATTAATGTAGCGAGAAAAGAGATATTTATTTCTGCACTAAGACTTTCGTAAGCACTACAAATCACTTACTTCAAATTCCCTCGAATTTTCTTGTGATTCTGGAATTAAGTTAATAAACACCACAGACACCAATATCAACATAAACTGACGCCTGTGCCCCGGAGCGGTAGGCAGTGACCAGGTTCATAGTGAAACAACAGTCTACAATAGGCATTTTTCTTTATGGATCCCACGGGACAAAGTCTAAATTGATGAGTTGGTTTCTTATGCAACTGAGCCGCGTTATAAAACTATACAATTCATAGTACATCATGACAATTTGATGTACATTGTATAGCTGATTATTTTATTCTATTCTATTATGATTATTAGATACAATAAGTCTTCCTACTTGTTAATCTGTGGTATCGGCTATGCGGTGTACATCGAATTGCCATAGCAAACTATTAATACTTTTTACTGCAATACTCACATACATGAACTCACGCTTGTACCCCAGAGGGCTAGGTAGAGACCAGGGACTGCCACTTGCCACGATCCTGATAGATCACTTTCGCTTCCTCAACATTCATTAGTCGTTGCATGCACGCACGCGGGAATAAAGAAACTATTTTAAATAATTTAAAATGTTTACACTTTATAGAATTATTATATATATTCAAATTATTATAGAATGGAACATTATAAAGTCACACCACTAAAACAAGTTAAGTAATTTAGGTAAGAAGGTCTTAGAACAAAAGCAGTTGTAAACACAAGCTCTAAGCTCTAATTAGGGTGTTTCAGTAATTGCAATTTGTTAACCCCATATGCCTATTTCGTGTGGCGCCGGATTAAGAATAGCGTCACTCCATTTCCTTCCGTGGATGTCGTAGAAGGCGATTAAGGAAATCAATATCCAGGAGACGGGCAGCAGCGTTTTCCTGAGATTCCAACCGCATACTGCGATCGCCAACCCGCCTGCCAAGCGTGGCGATTATGGCAAAACCCCTCATGGTTATGAAAACCACGAAGGAGGCCTGTGTCCTGCAGTGGACGTCGAATGGCTGATGATGATATGCCTATTTACCTACGTTCATGAATAAATTAATATATGTTTCGTCCAAAGTGATAATAATTAAATATACATAAGGTGCAACGACCAACCACGAAGAACCATGAATTGTAGTTCTCTAATGGGGCCCTGAGCTATTTGGACTTCGCCAAACGTTCATAACCTCAGCATTCCCTTTTCCCCGCACATTGTAATTTTTTTAATTATTGTAAAAGAGGCTAACACACAAGTCCCGGCTATTACTGTAGCAAGTAAAAGAAAAACAATTAAGTGAATATAGAACAACTGACATTTAGTGAAAATGGAAAAAAATCAAGTAATTAACAAAACAGCTAGTGGATTAAGTGAAAATTCAAGTCAACAATGTTTTAAATTACATGATTTTCGACAAAGTTAAATAAATAGCAGAAATGTTATTGCCACATGGTTATTTTCTTTATGGGTTTCTTCTGAGATTTTTATTTTTCGAGATACCAAGGTTTATATAATTTTATTACGCGTAAACAGTGTTGTCCTGCACAGGAGAATGGCCATTCTATTTAACACCTAATACGTGTTAACCATATTATAGTTTTAAGCATTAACTATCGAACAGTGCCTTTGCAAAGCCAAAAAATCGTAATTTTTAAAGGCATTTCACAACTAACCATGCAGTATCATCCGCATCCTCTATTTCCTTCCGTGGATGTCGTAGAAGGTGACTAAGGAAATCAATTACCAGAAGACGGGCAGCAGCGTCTTTCTGAGATTCCAACCGCATACTGCGATCGCCAACCTGCCTGCCGAGCGTGGCGATTATGGCAAAACCCCTCATAGTCATGAAAACCACGAAGGAGGCCTATGTCCTGCAGTGAGCGTCAAATGGCTGATGATGATGATGATCATCATCATCCCTTGCATGGAATTGTATTGGGACAAGCCATTATTAGTGATAATACGCAATTTTCACACACTATTCCACATGTAAAGGCAATGGATCTAATCGTGGTTAGATTTATTGACCTCGCACTTTGTGCGAAGGATAAACAAAGACAGTTTATCTTTTCACCAAAATAGGCTCGTTGAAGCTCGATCTAATGACAAAAGCACTACAAATACCTCTAGAACAATGGCCTAAACTGTTTCGCGGAATGTACCCTAAATGCCTCGGCCTTAATGGAATTCCATTAACTCCAATCGCCTGTAATTTTAAACGGCAATAAATAGGGAAAATAATAGGCCCAGGTGCTTTGAAGGAATAATGTCGAGCAATTAAATTAAGGCCTAGGCCAAATGTTAAACGCCCAAAATTAAATAAGATATCCTACTTCTGATTTGCTCGCTCACTCACTCATTCAAAATAATCGAAATTAGACGCCCTAGAAACTTGCAGTGCTGCCCAATGCAGGGTAATTATACGTAACTAAGTATGAGATGTATAAAGTATGAGGAAGATTTTTATTACACATATGTACAATCGACGGTTGATTAACCAGGTGCAAATAATAAAAAAAAAACAAATAAATCTAATAAAAAAATATTTTTGTTGATAAAAAGTACCTGAAACCGGCGTGGGTGCATGCAACGGCTAATGAATGTTGATGAAGCGAAAATAATCTGTCGGAATCGTGACAAGTGGCAGTCCCTGGTCTCTGCCTACCCTTCTGGGATACAGGCGTAATTTTATGTATGTTGTTGTACATTCAAAAACACGAACTTTCTTATTATAAAATTAGTAAGACTCGAGTTTCTACGTTAATAAGGCTAGTAATAGGGGTTAAAGTATGAAATTGCCGTTTTATTGCAATAGGTTCTTTGAATGGACATAGAATCTTCATGGTTTGAGGTTTTCGAATGAAACTTTTTTCAAATGGTTTCTATGATGTTCCTTTTTTAAAAATATGAAACATTTGAATATCGACTTTCAATTGTTTTTGTTATTCAATTTAGACAAGAAAGATGGATACTGCGAAAATTCGAGTGATTTTTTAATACTGTTGTGGCATTTGACCTGGAGTCAGCCATTGCATTTTTCTTTTCCGATTATCATAAAGAATCCACTTTTCATCACATGTTACAATTCGATCCAATATTCCTTCATTTCTGTACCGGTTCAACAAGGCAACACAAGTTTCAACACGCGTTTCTTTCTGCAGATCAGTCAAATCATGAGGCACCCATTTTTCGTATTTTTTTATTTTATTGATTTGACGCAAGTGAGTCAATATTGTGGGTAAGGTAACGTTAAACCATGCCGCTAATTCCTGGGTAGTTTGACTAGCGTCGGCTTCCACTATCTCTCTTAATTCATCGTTATTCACCTGTGTGGGCGGTCTTCCTCGTGGCTCGTTCTTTAAGTCGAAGTTTCCATCACGAAAGCGTTTAAACCAAAATCGCACGGTGCGTTCATTAGTAGACCCCTCTCCAAACGCAGCATTGATATTGCGGGCTGTTTCTGCCGCGTTAGTTCCGCGTCGGAACTCGTATTCAAAAATCACTCGAATTTTCGTAGTATCCATCTTTCTTGTCTAAATTGAATAACAAAAACAATTGAAAGTCAATATTCAAATGTTTCACATTTTTTAAAAAAAGAACATCATAGAAACCATTTGAAAAAAGTTTCATTCGGAAACCTCAAACCATGAAGATTCTATGTCAATTCAAAGAACCTATTGCATTAAAACGGCAATTTCATACTTTAACCCCTAATATTACTATTTGTGTTGTGTTCCTGTAGTCCAAGATAAAAACCATAGGTAGCATATTTAGTCATTAGTTTTTATTGTAAAACTCATGTAATTTAGAAGTAGCCTGACTACCCATAGCACAGCGAATTCTAGTTTTGGTGCCAGTAACCTTTTTTTTGTAACCGTTTTACAGTTAAGTTTTTTTTAAATTTCATTTCACATTTCATATTTGTTGTCATCTTTAGTTATCCTTCGCGTAATTTAAAGCGTGAGTAACTATAGTATGTAAAGAATGACTGTGTGACTACGGTCGTGCATACGTTTATTGATTCTATTTCGTTTCTTTATCACTGTGTGTAGTAAGGCTTCCGGCACAGATTATTATTATTATTATTAAATCCTTTATTGCATATAAAACAGAAAGTTTTGCACATAGGCGAGCTTAATGCTACTTAGCATTATCTACCAGCTAACCTAAGTTGATTCAGATGGCGTAGATTCAGCTAAAATATGAATATTAATTTTTGTGATGAAAATTTTCAATTAAATCAATCAGCCCAGCTCGTCCACTGCTGGACATAGGCCTCCCCCAAGGCACGCCACTTCCTTCTGTGCTCATTTTACCACTGTAGCAATCTGCCTCAGAATGAAAAATGTATGTACTGATATTATTTCCTAAATACTAAATGAAAAATATTTATAATCCATTAATCACTTAAATAAAGTAAACATTATCTTAATACTCTTGTCTCATTTTACTGGTTTGATTTTTTTAACAACTTCTATTATGTACATCTTCTCGATTGAGATTATATTTGTGAACAAAAAAAAAACAGAGGAGATTTCCTTAAGAAATCAAGAACTCTAGAAGATGTCAATGGAGCGTGTCGTCTAAGTTCTTACATAGACTCAGACGCCACGACATCGATCAGAAAGAAACTAAGATCTGGGCCTAGATTCTGCTTACGAATTGTAGTACAATGACAATCGTATGAACGCGTGTATTTAATATATATATATTTTTTTTTATTATTTATTTGATCAGTTTACATGCACGATTCTTATAAACCTATTTAGAGGCAAAATTCCACCCACGCCGGGACTTGAACCCGCGACCTCTGGCTCACCGTTCAGCGCTCTCCCAAATGAGCTAATGGGCAAGTGCTAGCATCGATGAAATTTCGAGCCTCTTTACAAACTTCTCTGTATTAAATAGGTTTTTAAAATTGTCTTCAGCACGGGTTAGTGCAACCAAAAGAATATAACGATTCCTATATTTTATTGTCGCCAAATTGCCACAGTAATTTTTAATCGGCTCGCTCTTTTACATTTCATTGCCACTTCAAGTCTACGCACGCACACGTATCAAAATTAAGTAGCTAATCAATGGAATTAAAAAAACATGTCACGTGATCCGACCATGTAACTGTTATTGAACCATAATTGGGTATTTGACAAAATATCAAATGAGTTACTTTTAAAACGGAATTTTATATGAAAATACTGGCTTACGACGTCACATTTCAGAGCACTCTTTTTGTGTTTAATCTATGTAAAAATTGTAATACCTAGTAATTTCCGAGATATTTCATAATTTTTGTTTTAATCGAGCATATGAAATAATTTATTATTGATCGTGTCAAATACCGTATTCACTATCAGAAAATTGAAACAGAAATTATTATTTTCTTTTGTATCTGTTGTTTTTGTAATTTATTGTTCTCTGAAGTACAATAATAGTACATTATGATACAAGTGTGGTATGTTGGTCATTACACTCGAGTCGGTTTTTAAGCCTGAGCCGAAGGCGAAGGCTTAATGGAGACGAGAAGTGTAATGACCAATGCTCACGTGTTTCATACGACGTTTTTCAACACACTTGCGAGGAAAAGTAAATAAAAAAAACAACACTAACGAAATGCAATACTGTGAATAAACTTAACAAACAGAAACCCATTTAAAAGATGGCGGCCGTAATTTTATTTTTTCGCGCGCTCAGCGCTGCATGCGCGCGCAAGTCTTAGATAAGGGCACCGGCAAAGTAGCTAATAAGCCACATATTTATAAATTTTGAAATTGGGTATTTATAGGTAAAAATACACCGTCAAAATATAAATACCAACAAGCTAACAAGCAGTTTCATGAAATTCTTTAATTATTTATCACATTTTGAATTTAATTTTATATTTACGCAAATAACTACTTAGCTGTTTTCGAAACATTAATACTTCTTGGTAATATTTAAAAATATATGTAATGAAAAGGCACTAGTGCGATAATGTAATGTAAAAGGCACGGCATGGGTAATATTCTGCATTATCAGTGTAAATACGCTGTAATAAGACCTACTTTACGAGCAGGTGTGTTGAAAAGAATATTCTGATCTTGTCGTGTCGAACAGAATCAAGGCCCTGATAATAGTGACGATAGTACTACCATGATAGTGCAAAAAGCTTTGTGACTAACCTGTACATAGATAGTCTCTAATCATTTGGGGGCCATCAATGTATCTAATTGAGCGTGTAATTTATGCACGCAGTCCACGTTGACTAATGCCGATCTTTAGAAAGCTTGCGGTTATAAGGCTGGGACTATCATGTCTATTTCACAATTTAAAATATTGAAATATAGGTTACAACGTCAACGTTTCTGTAGAGCGAAAAGTCACTAAGTAACGCATTGGCCAGGAATGAGTTATGAATATATGTTTATATATGTCATATACCTAATGACAAAGAAAAAATTAAGAAAGAATTGGCTCGTCTTGGATTTGGCAAAGGTTAAAAATTATTAACTTGGATTTTACACTTAGCAATTAGACTAAATGAAACTTTCGTCGTTTTCTCCCAATTTCATTGTTTCATTTTTCGCGAAACTTTATCCGCTAATTATTGTTAGATTTAGCACTCAAATACATAAGTTAAACGGCAGAAACTACTTTCGAAAAATCTTGAAAGTTCTGCCGAATGCACACTTTTACGAGCTCCTACGTAGAGAACCTTTAATTGCCTCTATTTGACAGCACATAGACCTTAAAATCCCTGCACTTTACACAATTTACCTTATGGGCGGCTTTGCAACAAAAAAAAAACGGTCGGGACCGTGTCTGGTTACACGGCCGTTGGTTGAACGTGAAACATTTACAAGTAGGCGTTATTTTTTTGTGTTAAAATGCGCTATTTTTGACGTGGTACTGGCGCTACGTAGCACGAGTCAAGAAGATTGAGTAATGGCTACTTTGTTCTACTTAAGAATATCTAAATAGATTGCAAACAACACGTAATTACAGAGTTACAGCCATCGCCGAGGCGACGTGTTTTCGTTGCATGGGGACTTAGCAAGTGACCCCCTACTACCGAACTTAAAGACGTTTCACGTTCACCAGTTGTTGATACTACATATTGTTATGGAACTTCAACCCTCCTTCAAATATCATCACGCGGACGCCAGCAGCGCGCACACTCGTACGCAGCAGCGCGCAATTTCCGCAACAGCAACGGCGAGGCGCGCGCACGCCACACCAGGGCCGCGATTTATAAAACTACAATTCATAGTTTATTATGAAAAGTCGATTTACATTACATAGCTGCTTAGTACAATTTAGTCTTCCTACTTACTAATTTGTGAGTTAATCGGCTACGTAATGTAAATCGAACTGTCATAGCAGACCATGAATTGTAGTCCTATTAAACAGGCCCCAGGTATGTGATTTACTGTGGGACAAGAATGGGCGTTGGGCGCACCGACGTTGGGCGCACCGACGTTGGGCGCCATTCTAGGGTTCTTGATATGGGTGATGAAAGTATTATGAAAGGGGGCCCGACTCTCAATCACACACGTATCATTTCCATTAGAGAGAACGTGCGGCAAGTTGAATAAACATCTCTGTCTGAAAGCAGCTTTTGCGAATAAGTGAATGTGTACACAGCCCCTAAGTGAGTGGTGGTTGCACAGACGTAGACACGCATGGAGGCCGCTTGCGATTGATTAGACGGGACTTTGTGGGCAGATGATTATACGGAATGTTGGTTAGGATGTATTGATTGTAGCTCTAACTACACTAGGTATCTGAAACTGACCAATCTATTTACTAGTGGCGCCCGTGAAGGCGCTCGCGTTAGATTTAAATATAGTGTCCGACTGCAGTGCTAAATCCTAGATTTAAGTTCCGCTTCAAAACTTAGTCTTATTTATAAAAAAAAACACTCCTCATAGGCCGTATAAATAGTCTGTAGTAAAGGGTCAGGCGTAAACATAGATTATTTAAACTGCCTCTGGGGACTGTTTTAGAGGAACTGTGTTTTAATTAACACCATTAAGAAGAAGAAGAAAAAGAAGAAGAAAGACATTTATTATACCAACAAGACATCACAGAAACAAAATAAACAGATAAGTAACATACACAACAATAGAAAGGAAACTAAATACACAACAGATAAAACAAATGAATAAAACAGTACCATAGATGTAGCTGTGGTTTGTCTAACTTGCCACAAAAGGCAGCTGACTCAGCGTTGTGCTGAGGAAGTGATCCCTCAGCGCTGTTTAACATTTTGCCCGTAAATTTGTCAGCACAGAAAAAAAAGGACCATCGTTGCGTAAGCCCCTCAGCATATAACACCCGACACGTGAGCAAGTAACAAACGAGTATTAAACCGAGAAAGGCAATAAAAAATAAAAGAGAATTTACTCTCACACCGTCGTCCGTAAAAGGGCACACAACATAATAAAGGATTGAGAATTTCACTAATATTAATAACTAGCTGTTGCCCGCGACTTCGTTCGCGTGGTAATTTTGATGTGTATTGCTCCGAGACAAAAATAGCATTTGTGCTAATCTAGACTACAATCTATCTCTGCGCAGAATTTCATCCGGATCCGTTCAGCCGTTTTTGCGTGAAAGAGTAACAAACATCCATTCATACATACAAACTTTCGCGTTTACTAATGTAAGGACTAGCTGTGCCCGCGACTACGTTTGCGTTAGATTAGAATATGAAGTGCCCTTACCCCTTAATCAAGGCCATGGTCGATTACCGTTCTAAATTTCGTCCCTTGAGACCTTTTCGCGGTTGCATTAAAGTTACTTTTTCATTATCCTACCTCCCCACGCCGTCTCCCATCGGCGCAGCTTGTCGCCCGCTCATTATTACTCAGTAGGCAATTTGAAACTTAACTGTAATCAGGATGTACTCAGCTAAAGACTAGAAACTCGCCAGAATTATGTAGTTTAGGGCCGGTTTCTGAATTTCACTAAGTAAATACTTAAGTAACGTTCTCTCACGCTCTTTTCTGAGAAATTTGAAGGAACAGCACTACAGTTAACTATTTACTTAGCGAAATTCTTAATTCTCTATTGCACCCCAGTAATTATACAAAATGTTGACAGGTACAAGATTTCGAAATATTTTTTTATTTCTGCAAAAAGTACATCTTTTGTAAATTATTAATGTCGTGTTTTTCCTCGGTCCAAATTCGTGAAAGAGGTCAATCGTCGAATCCAACTCGGCTGGGTAGCATTCGGGAAACTTAGAAAAGTCTTTTCGTCTAATATACCTCAATTGCTCAAGACAAAATTATACAACCAGTGTGTGTTACCAGTGATGACTTATGGCACTGAAACGTGGTCTCTTACTATGGGCCTCATGAGAAAGGGCTATGCTCGGAATTTTTCTACGAGATCGAATCAGAAATGATGAGATCCGTAGACGAACGAAAGTCGTCGACATAGCCCAGCGAATTAGTAAGTTGAAGTGGCAGTGGGCGAGGCACATAGCACGCAGAACTTATGGCTGATGAGGCCGAAAAGTTCTCGAATAGAGACCACATATCGGCAAGCGCAGCGTAGGACGACCAGCCACAAGATGGACAGATGACCTCATCCAAGTGGCAGGAAGGCGCTGGATGCAGGTCGCTTCCAACCGGTCTTTTTGGAAATCCATAGAGGAGGCCTATGTC
Organism: Yponomeuta evonymella; assembly: GCA_963969515.1. Classification (NCBI taxonomy): domain Eukaryota; kingdom Metazoa; phylum Arthropoda; class Insecta; order Lepidoptera; family Yponomeutidae; genus Yponomeuta; species Yponomeuta evonymella. The sequence continues at coordinate 8,198,432 of OZ018366.1, read as the reverse complement.
CAGCAGTGGACTTCTTGTGGCTGAATGATGATGATGATGAATAAATAATATTTTTATCTTATCTTTTTAATTCATGGTTTGATCTGAAACCAGCGCCAAAGCTTCAATGTTCACTAGCAGGTTGGATTGCTCTTATCTCGGACATTACAAATAATAGTTAAGCATTTACTCACATAGCTGTATAGATAATAGTACGGAACCCTTGGTCCACGAGTCCGACTCGCACTTGGCCGTTTTTTTTTAATACTTTGCGTTCACACGTACCACGTCGTATATAGTAGCAGCGACCCGTATGGGCGGGTCGCAACTCGCAGTGTTAACATTCAATGCGTCAAAAGAATTTATGCTCGTTTTCACGTCACGTAGCCGCTGTTTGTCCCGATGCCGCCTGTTGGAGTCTCCTAACTTGCGCTAGTTAGGGATGGTATAACGTACAGGGTGATTATTGAAATTCGTTCTTGAAACAGTGAATTAGTAATTTATAGTAACACGACGCAAGTAGCACGTTTTAAGTCTTAAAAGCGCATCTTTCCTGTTTATTTATTGCCAAATTCTGAAGTTTTAGCACCACAAAACGCGTGACTCACACTTTCGTACTACCCATGCTGTAATGAGTTTGAGCGGGCGACAAGCTTTGCCGCCGGAGACGGCGTGGTGAGGTAGGATAATAGAATAGTAAATTTAGTACAACCGTGAAAAGGGATGAAATTTAGAATGGAGATAGACCATGGCCTTGATTAAGGGGTGAGGGCACTTCATATTCTAAACCAACGTGAACTTAGTCGCGATTACAGCTAGTAGTAAAATATTTTTGATGTTTTCCTTTACAGTAAACGCCTAACATGTGTGAGGTCGTAGCTTCGAATCCCGGCATGTACCTAATACGAGTAGATTTGCTAAGTTACGTGCATTTATTAACTTTGTACTTCTACGCACGTATAGTCATTACCATGCAATTTGCTGGACACAGTCAAAATACTCTACAAAGGTGTAAAAAATACCCATATACAGTAGAGCGTCGATTATCCGAACGTCGGTCATCCGTACGACCGCTTAACCGAACTGGCTGCGAACCTTGCACCCCACTTTTTCTCACTACTTGTGCTGAAGAAGAGGTTTAATAATGGGAGGTTTGTCTTCATCGGAAATAAAGGGCACCCAATAATGCAAGATAGTGAAATTGTAGAATGCCGCATTTGATATCTTTATTGTAGTACAGCTTATACTATTTCGCGATTTTTCAAGTTTTTCTCACAGTCAAAGTTGTGTATTGGCGAGTAGTACCTCATGTTAGAATGTATGTGGGGATTTCATTTCACCCTGTATTACTGTTCGCCCTATATATTTTTTAACTTAATTGTCGTGGCGGCCTAGAAGACGTTAGCGGCATGATCTCGACAAATTCTCGCCAGACTTTCTGGCTCGTGTTATAATGGGGTTGCTGCAAATTTTATAAAATACCTAACTTAAATAAATTTTTATGCCATTTTCTTTAGTAATATTTCCAGAAAACTTATCTACTATTCAATATAAACTGATAAGAAACTCAAAATCAAAATAACTCTTTTAAAAATCAACAAAAACATAAACTTCTTAAAAATCGTCTTTGAATGATCACTTTGGAGAATATGACATCAAAAAATGAGTATTACTTATATTTATTCATTATTTTCTAAACATAAATTGCACACATGTCTAAAATGGTCCGGACAAATGTTTTTGCTGCATATATTGCAGCATTTTCGGGTGCTCTTATCAATGTCAATACGTTACAACACAATCAATAAATGTAAAAATATATTTCGCGCGGATTACGTATGTAGACCGCGCGCTTTCACAACCTCTCCCGAAACAAAAACCCGTCCCCAATGCGCGAGCGCAACTTAGGGGGGGCGGGGACTATCGAGCTTAAAGTACCTAAATGGAGTCTGAGCTAACAAATTTGAACCGTCTGCGAAATATTCAGTTTTTTACCACCCTGGATTACATATGTAATCCAGGCGACCACTGCTGGGTTAAGGAGGGATACGGTGCTAACTAGCGCCACCGATGCAGATGGAAAGAAATATTTTTCTCTTGCAAAAAGTGAACATCATATATAAAAAGAGGGTGGAGTTGTGTCGGGTTACACGGCCGTTGGTTTAAAGTGAAACACCTACAAGTAAGCGTTAATTTTTAGCTCAAACTGCGCAGTGTGGTTAATGTTAACAGGGGGTTAGAGCACTCTATCTAGCACACTACCCAGCAACTTCCACACAACAAAATCATCTGACCTGGTCCCAAACTAGGATACCCTGTGCTATGGTAACCAGGCAAGGACGTTACAAACATGAAAATACACCCAGACAAAACAAAACGTATCAGAGACAAAACGTTCAAAATTTGTTGAAATGGTAACACATTTTCAAGACACTTTAGAAAAATAACCCTGTGTACGTAATATTTACATTACCATTCAATTAAAACTGAGTACTTATGGCTTATTTTCCATTCTGAAAGAATCTCCAACCGCAATGAGTAATCCAGATATCAAACAAATCATATAAGCGGTTTCAGATAGCAGCACCGCTGCCTCTTTCACTTTGCCAATACCACAGCAGCCTCCATTACTCTTATTACTGCGTCCTAAGCTGTGCACACACTCGTCGGACATGTTGACGCTCGAGCCGCTTGGGTCTGACATATCAAACACGGGAGGCGTCGGTGCTAAGTGGTAGGAAGGAGTTGCGTAAGTGTCTATTAGGAGCACGATGAAATTGTGTTTACTAACGCAAATATAAAAAAATGGAAAAATCTAGATTATAGTGGGGTAATTTTTTGCGCAGTAAAAGAGTATTACTGTTTGGAATACCTTATGGTTACTTGATTACTTTTGTAAATTGTGGCTTCTATCAAATGGGTACTAAGCGGGCGGGAATGCAGCGACTAATGATTATTAGTGAAACGAAGGAGGTTGGCCATGATCAGGGCAAATGGCAAATTTTGGTCTCTGCCTACCCCTTCGGAATGCAGGCGTGAGTATATATTAAAAAAGAAGAAAGAAAGAAAGAAACGATTTAATTGCACTGTCACACATAAACATTAAGAAAGAAGAAAGAAAGAAACCATTTACAATGCCACAAAAGCACACACATAAAAAAACAACAGAAGATACTCAAACTGGCAATAACTGGTCAACTCTCAACGAGTGAGTGCGAAGCTTTACATAAAGCTAAGGAAACGCGTCAGAATCTGCTTTAGTGTTTCAATTTATCGAAGTGAAAGAGTTTTGCGGTGGAGCGGGGAGGGGTAACGGGAATGAACTGAAATGAATACAACCCGAGGCTTTTCTTTGTAAGGGTACGGGTGTAGTTGAGCAATCTCATTAACGCCGCAAATTAAAATAAAGTGAATGATTCAAGTCCGAAGATTTGCTAATTTGATAAAATATGTATCTGTTCCTCGCGCCTTGTTTTCTTTAATCAAACGTAGCAGAATAAAAATGTTACTAATAGTGGATAGCAAGGGAACTATTTGTACCTTTTATTAACCGACTTCAAAAAAGGAGGAGGTTCAATTCGACGCGTATATATTTTTAATATATTTTTTGCTATGTTGCTTCATAACTCTGTCAAATCTTAACCGAACCCGACAATTTGTTTGAATAGACATAACGTCTGATTGGTGTCATTTTAATTTGGTGAAGATCTGACGAAGACTTTCAGAGATGGAGAACGGAACTCATCAATAGCTGTAAATAAGGCCTAATGGGGCCCATCCTTTACTAATATGCATATTATGTTTAATAAAATATAGTGTAAAAGTAGTCCCAGGGTGATTTGGTGATTTTAAAACAAAGAATTAAGTAGAGTAAATTATGGTTATAAAAGACTTGATTTTTTTCTCCCGCTCCCACACTAAAAATAAAAAATTAAATAAAAAAATAAAAACCGATTCCAAAACACTACAGAACAAAAAAGATATAAATAATTTAAAAGAATACCTTTAAATTAGGAGTACGTACAAATTTAGGTATTGTAGAAGTATAATTTGGAGTCGGTGCCCAAAATATATGTGCTGGTCATGAAAGTGGGCACCGACTACTTTATTTAAGAATTTTATTTGTACGAAATTATGACAAAAGGCGCCTCCCTCCAATGATAATAAGAAGGTTAACTTTTATTTCACAAGTATGTTAAATAAATAAAAATTAAAATAGAAATGTTTGTTATGTATGTATCTACATTATGCACATTTTTTTTCTTTGTTACACATAGCCCATCTAAAGTTTTATTATTATTATCATATGCTAAGTAGCATAAAGCTTGCCTATGTGCAAAACTGTGTGTTTAAATGCAATAAAGAATTTTAATAATAATAATAATACGCCATCACCCCTACGATCAGTTTGCGTGTATGAAAGCTGTCACTGTTACTGCAGCAGAGAACGGCAGCGAGGACTGATAGCTGCAACACTCGCAGACTGATCGTAGTAGTTTTGCAGGTCAATCATTGATAATAAGACCAAAAGTGTCAACAAGCTAACATATTTACAAATTGTGTGAGGTCACAATCATGGTGAGTGGCGTTGTTGGCGTATCAAATCAAAGAATGAAATAAAATCTTTCGACCTTATTTATAAAAACACGATTCCTTAAAACACTCGAATAAGGCCGATTAAAATAGGTTATGATGGAGTTTTTACAAGGGACAATGTAACAACAGATTAAATAACCTGCCTCTGAAGAGTTCTTTACAAGAATAAGATAATAGATTCATTCAGACATTCTTTATTGTACCAGGAAAAACACAAACATAAAAACGGAATCGTGTTTCTATATAATTTTATAAATAAGGCCCGATAATTTTTAGTTTTATTTGTATAGAATCCCGTATTTAAATATACATTTTTATGTAGGTTCATTAGGGCAAAAAATAATGTACATTTCCTGTTAGCAAAATAAATACCGGTATGAATCAACTGAATGTATTTAATAATGGCAAGGAGTTTAAGTAGTTTCTGGTGTAACATATAGTGTGTAGTATATATTATATTAGATGTTTATGTATTATATCGATATATTACTGGTAATTTATGAGTAACTTATTTCTTAAAAAACTTTCCTCTATCCACATCTCCCATGGTTAGATGGAAGAAAATACTTTAAGTATTAAGCTCGCCTTTGTGCAGATGTACATATCTCTATTCTGTTCTTTTTTTGGAAATCCAACAGCACAAAATAACAAAAATATCTGCAATTAATTATATTATCGTGACAATAAAGCCAAAAATACATTTCTCTTGTGTCTATAACCATACAACATTATAAAGCAGTAGGAACAAAAGAATAATATTAATATGTTTCAAATAGATGAAATTAAATGGAATTGGAAAGTGGTCGGGACGGGCACAGGGTTTGTGTGTGCAATAAAGAATTTTCAAGTCAAAAACTGGCGTAAACGTAGTAGAACACAAAAGCCGAACACCGACAGAAACGCTCCCGTTTCCCATACACGCCACTAAGGCTGTGTTTACACGGAGCCAACACGAATCAGCTGTGGAAACAAACAGAATTGAATATCGGATGTGCCGATGCCGGCCGGGATAGTTCACACCTGAACCTCGTTGTGTGACGACCTTATTCAGAGTTGCATTATCGTATCCGGCGTTCGAGGAGGTGTATTATCAATACAATAATATGATAGATACAGATAGATAAAGCAGATATTACAGGTAGATAATAATGCCGCCTATACATGTTCCATGGTAAATCACATGCCTGGGCCCTGTTTCATAGAACTACATTTCGCTATGACAGTTCGATGAAAATGTGAGGTTTTCTTTTTGGCTATTAAGAAAAAAAAAGTAGATATGGCGCTGAACTGACTACGTTAATGGCCGTGCGTTCCGATTTGCAACTGTGAGCGATCAGTGCAAATCGGAACACACTACAGATTGCTCAGTATTCGCGTCTATGAGAGCTGTCCCGAAATGGACATCAGTGGATCAGTGAATGGATCAATTCGGAACGATATGTATTTGTGATGTAACAATGATATGTAACTTTCGTTTTATGATCTAAAAATTACATCCCAGTGAAAAAATCAAAAAATTATGTGATGTTTCGTTCCTTGTTCCTCCTCCCCCTACCAAGTTCAGCGCCATCTATGCAGCAACTAAGGAATAATAATAAAAAATAAAAAAGAAAATCCCTCATTGCAAGCTCATTTAACCCACAGATTCACAAGCAGACTCTGAAAAAAAAAAGAAAAATTAATAGTACTTACACTATGATACAAGTGTGCTAAGTTGGTCCTTACAAACGAGGTATTTTGTATTAATTAATTAATTAACCACACAGCAGCAACTTTATCAAATATTAACGGAAAATGGCGCGTAATTTTTTTTTTTCGCGCGCCGCACTTTGATGCGCGCGCTGTTCAGCCGGAGCAGCAGCAATCATCATCATCATCATTCAGCCACAAGAAGTCCACTGCTGGACATAGGCCTCCTCCATGGATTTCCAAAAAGACCGGTTGGAAGCGGCCTGCATCCAGCGTCTTCCTGCCACTTGAATGACGTCATCTGTCCATCTTGTGGCTGGTCGTCCCACGCTGCGCTTGCCGATATGTGGTCTCCATTCGAGAACTTTTCGGCCCCATCGGCCATCAGTTCTGCGTGCTATGTGCCCCGCCCACTGCCACTTCAACTTACTAATCCGCTGGGCTATGTCGACGACTTTCGTTCGTCTACGGATCTCATCATTTCTGATTCGATCTCGTAGAGAAATTCCGAGCATAGCCCTTTCCATAGCTCGTTGCGTGACCTTGAGCCTTCTTATGAGGCCCATAGTGAGAGACCACGTTTCAGTGCCATAAGTCATCACTGGTAACACACACTGGTTGTATAATTTTGTCTTGAGCGATTGAGGTATATTAGACGAAAAGACTTTTCTAAGTTTCCCGAAAGCTGCCCAGCCGAGTTGGATTCGACGATTGACCTCTTTCACGAAGTTGGACCGGCCTAGTTGGATTGTTTGTCCTAAGTAGACGTATTCGTCTACAACTTCGAGAGTCGTGTTCCCCAATGTTATTGGGGTGGGCACAACACGAGCGTTCGACATGACCTTCGTTTTGTCCATGTTCATTTTAAGGCCCACACGTTGGGAAACTCGACTGAGGTCGTCGAGCATTATGCCGAGGTCTTCCATCGTTTCTGCCATGACTACTATATCGTCGGCAAATCGAAGGTGCGTGATGTACTCGCCATTGATATTGATGCCGCGTCCCTGCCATTCCAGAAGCTTGAAGGCATCTTCCAGTGCGTTCGTGAACAGTTTCGGAGAGATAACGTCTCCCTGTCTCACGCCTCTTCTCAATGGAATTGCCTCCGAATTCTGCTCCTGTACTCGGACCGACATGGTGGCGCTGTTGTACAAGCACTTCAGCACCTCGATATACCGATAGTCAATACGGCAACGCTGGAGAGACTCGAGCACTGCCCATGTCTCGATCGAATCGAAGGCTTTCTCATAGTCCACAAACGCTAAGCAGAATGGCAAATTATACTCCTCAGTCTTCTGTATAATTTGCCGCAGCGTGTGGATGTGGTCTATGGTACTAAAGCCCTTTCGGAAACCGGCTTGTTCGGGAGGCTGGAAGTCATCAAACCTGCGTTCGAGACGATTCGTGAGGACCCTCGAAAACAGCTTATAAACATGGCTCAGAAGCGAGATGGGTCGGTAGTTCTTCAATAGAGAGTTATCCCCTTTCTTGAAGAACAGCGTCACCACGCTTCTGTTCCATGCTTCTGGCGTTTTTCCTTCGAGCACGACGGAATTGAAGAGCTTCTGAAGGACTTTAAGTACTGGTGTTCCACCCGCTTTCAGGAGCTCTGATGTGATTCCGTCCTCTCCTGGTGCCTTGTTATTCTTGAGCTGTTTCAGGGCCATCCTAATCTCGTACAGGCTGATGTCCGGGATGTCTTCGGTATAATGTCGGGTCAGTTTGGCTCTCGGATCTTTGTTCAAACTGCTAACAGGTTTTGCGACTGAGGTGTATAGCTGTCCGTAGAAACTCTGAAGCAGCAGCAATATAAAAAATAAAATATACAAAAAATTATGTTTCTAAATACGATGGTTAAGTTAATTTGTGTTTACAAATATACAATTTGATGAAATGAAATGTTTATGTGTCATCTTAACCCTAAAAAAAAAATATTCGTGAAAATGTTCAATGTTCTTAGACATAAACTTTTGCTGAATTTAAAAAAAATATATTTTTATTACATCACTGGTACGGTAGTATTTTTACAGCACAGTTTATTATGACATAATTGTCATAATAAACTGCGAATTGTAGGTAGTTTTATGAAACTCAGCCCTGTTCTCCCAACACGGATTGGTAATTTCAAGTGCATATGTATGTGAACACCTCAGGCACTTTGATTTTCGCACGATGTTTTCCCTCTCATTCACGGTTAGCGAATGGTTTTGCTACGAAAAATCCAAAAATGTACGTTATTCTGAAAATAAATTCATTGAGAGGTACGTGATGGGATTAGAACTCATTACCTCCCAAATGTAAGGCCAGAGTTCTACTAACCATGCAATCACTGCACCGGGGTAGGGATACTTAAATCTAGTTCTTCTAATATATGAAATCTCGTATCACAGTATTTGTTATCGAACTCCTCCGAAACGACTTAACCAATTTTTATGATATTATTTTGTGTATATATTGTAGGTCTGAGAATAGGTCGTAGGCTAATTAATATGGCAAAACAACGTTTGCCAAGTCAGCTAGTACGGTCTTATTGTTAAAATCAATCTCTTCCAAACATAAAGACAATTCAACCAAAAGTATTAGTAATTTAACTTTGCATTAAATCCTTAGACCACATTTACTAAGTTTACTCATTTTATTATAATAATTAAAAAAAAATTACTATGCCAGCGAGACAGCGTGCGCCACGTAAGAACAGAACAAAAACGTTGAGAAATAAAAACTTACCAAGTTATATAATAGCACAGAACCCAGAATTAGAGAAGAAGGAAAGTGAAAATAAAAAAGTATTTATCTAAAAATCATGTGAATTATTTCCTACTAGCTTTTGCCCGCGACTTCGTCCGCATGGGATGAGTAATTTCCGGGATCTCCATACCATATCTAAATCCATACAGCCTTTATTGCGTGATTGAATAACAAACATCCAGACATCTTCACAAACTTTCACATTTATAATATTAGTAGGATACGTTATCTAGGAAACAATTATGTCACCAATAACAGGCGATATTTCTTTCATGATATCAGAATTGGTTCCTTAATAATTCTGGTTCGTATTGATGAGAAGAACAAACTCAGATATTTCTGTTTGTATAAATATGCTACTGTACATACATACATAAATTTACGCCTGTAAGGTGCCACTGGACGCTATATAAATCATCTCATTACGTAGGCCTTTGCCCTAACTTTTATACCATTGTAGTAACATTGTACTTTTTTTGCTCGGTTGACTATCAAAGAGAGGCAAATAACAGCTACAGTCGTGCTTATATTAATATATTGAAAAACGTGTTTATTAAACTCTAGGGCCAGGTCTTTCCTGCTGGCTTTTCAATGTCCTCACGCTACATGGCCGGTCGGCCTACGCGGCTTTCTATGTCCGGTCCTTGGTTGGCACTGTAGTAATTTGTGACTCCATCTTCATCATCAACCCATTATGTCCCCACCGAGGGGCACGGGTCTCTTCCCTGAGGAAGGTATAGGCCATACTCCACCACGGGGGCCAAGTCCGGATTGGTGGAGGCTTGTAGACTAGTGGCTCGTCTACTGTCAGAAGTTGTCAAGCCGCCCTAAGGCCTCTGACTTGGCTTAACGACTGCCATCTATCGACGGCAGCCGGCACCAACAGCTTAACGTGCCTTGCGAAGCACGGAACCGCTCGGAAAAATGCCACTAGCGTTAGGCATAGACGGCGACCCATCCATGCACTGAACGCGCCCTGTATTGCTTAACCTTCGTGATCTTTTAAGATCACTCAGGCAGCCGTGGCTACGAGCGACTCCATCTTGCATCGTATTTATTATTATATTCAGTAAATCAATAAACATAAACATTTACATACAAGCACATACATTGCTTCTGGCCCCGCACTAGGATACCCTGTGTCGTGGGAACCAGAAACAACGACATCACAAACATGTAAACATCCAAGACCTGGGGTTTTTTTTGTCCCCTGCCGGGATTCGAACCCGGGACCTCTCACATGTTATGCAGATGCACTACCGCTACGCCACGAGGTTGTCATAAATAAAAATAACATAATTTTAATTTGTGTCGGGTATTCAAGCCGACACAAATTAAAATAACACATTCCTTAGCTTTTCCTGTCTTCTCTCGCTCCGCAAGTTGCCCTCTAACAAACACAATTGGTTTAGCGGGTTCATTCTCACAAAGCAATGTATCTAAAAAGTTTTTCAATAAGAGCAGCCGGCCAAAAGGTAAATAGTTGCGAAGGTTGGCATTCAAACGAGTTCGCGAGCGCAGGGGCGTAATTATTTGTAGGAATGTGAAAACTTGGAGGTCGACGGTGCTTCCGCATTGATGCCTCCAACAAAATACATCGACGTGCCTTTCTATTACATCCGTTTTAACTTAGGTATTTTAAAAAGTTTTTTTTTTAACATGACGACGGTCAGTGGGCAGACCAGCGGCCCGATGATCGGACAATATAGTTGAGACGGTGGAAGGACCATGTCTGTCTATCTGTCTGTCCGCAACTTAGCTCGTACAAAAAAATTATATATTTTGACGACAACCCTACAATGTGCATGGCCCGATATGAGCTTGCCCAATTTTTTTTCTAGATTTCGAGTTTTTGGGTGCTACAGGAGCGAGCTGATATCCCCCGCCTGGCAGGCGCACCCTTCCGCGATTAGTACTTAGAAAGTTTCAACTTAATTGCTGATGAAAGAGACTTTTATTACTTTCGTATTTTGATAAATTGTTGGATTGCTTTCAAGCTTCGGGCGTCTGTTTTGACTGGTTTCCTTCAACTGCGTGGTTTTGATAAGTTCCCAAAGCCGGCGCCTCACTTGGCCTCTCGTGTTTGCGTATACGGCAAATATTAACCATCCATTGACTGCCTCGTCGCCGGAGGTCGGGGGTTCGATTCCCACTGGGGGCCGCCGTACATTGCTACAAATAGCCTCAGTCTACTTTATTTCTGGTTACGTTAGCACAGGGTATCCTTGTTTGGGACCAGGACAAGTGATTCTGTTGGAAGTTATTTATTTTGTATTTCTTATCACTGCCGGATTTTCTAGCGAATATTTAGCACTGATCTTGTTTAACTTGCAATGTAATATAAATCAGCAAATTCGCGAATTTAAATAGCCAAATCAAGCGAGAGCAAAAAGAGTAGGTTTGGTTTTGCGCGAAACCGTTTGTTACCGTGCAATAATTTTATTATTAACTCGAGCCTTTTGTTTGGAATACATGCTCACAAGCTTGCTCATGAGCTTTATTGACGCCAAGTTTGTTCAATATTTGTATCCGCCACAGGTTTAGTTGATTGAGAGTAAAGTATTTAATTAGTAAAATTATCTCCTAAGGTTTAGTTTTTTTTGTCTAGGCGATTATAACACAAACGTGGTGCACCAACTTCGCTTATCAACGCATTGCTTGGAACGTTTCACTGCGAGAAAACAATGAGAAAAGCAATAGTTTCCCTTTTTACAGCATTCGGCTCTAAAATCCGCTGACTTTTGGTTTGCACAGCCGCTACAATGTAGGTACCGTACAAACAAAATATCCGTAGTTATTTCAGGAATTCACGTATTACTGCATACAGTACGGGTATCTTGTACTATACTGCAGTGCTAGATTACTGTGCTGGACCTCATCGTACTGTTGCTTTTATTAGTTTAAGTCTCGCTCTTAAGGCGGCGCGATAAGAGCTACTTTAAAAAAGCCAGTATGAAGGTTGAAATTCACCGAATAAAATAAAATCCCTACTTACATAAAACATCTTTTATTTAAGAAACAAATACAGCTCTCAAAACTGTATTTATTTGTTATTATTGATGCTATTCAATATTAAAAAATACACTTGCAAGTGCTGTATTTTTGCTTTTAGCCAACGCCTTGTCAATTCGTCGGAATCCTTATTTATTTAATAACGTCTTATGAAGAGAATATAACGGAGGGCAGTAAGACTTAATACTATAATTAGGAAATGGCCATGAATACCACTGTGGTAGGTACGTCGTCTGAAAATACTTGGTTAATTTTAGCCTAGATCTTCTAACCCAAAATAAGAATTATTTTCATTCTTCTATACACACTCGGGTATCACAGGTTTTGGGATCCCTCAATTAGGACTAAATTTCCTGTCCAGAATTAGCAGTGCTTTGCTCACGAAAAAACATTGTGGAACTTTAAAATTTAACGGTTCCTAAAAAACCTATTTAGAAGCCAAACTAACGGTTAACGGTTCCTACTTTTTAGTTACTTCCGTCTCTATAGAACGAATAATTAGAAAGTTTTGTGTCCGAAGATTTATTGAAAATGAGTCAAATGTGACTATGAACCATATGATATACGGACTTATTCCAATACACTTCTCTGTTTAATTTGGGCAATACACTCATTAAACAGGGAAATTGTTAAGCCTACTGCCACGTCAAATTACTAAACTTAGAGATGCCTATCACCATAGTCCTTTGACGAATCGTTTCATGTTTGCTACGCTCCATCAAAACTCCGTCAAAATTAAAACACAACAAAATTTATGCCGGAACAAACTCCTAATTTAATTAGGCTGGCTTACTGAGATGCACCGAGATAGTTCCAGAGTTATCCGCCGATAGCAGCGGACGCGGGAGGAAATTTGTAAAACTTTCGTAATTGCGCGGAGTCGTTCGAATTCGTTGTGTTTTCTTGGTATCGGTTTCCAATATTGGAACCATTGGAAAGAAATAAATAAAGAACATGCACACAAGACAATCACTTGTCCTGTCCCAAACCAGTGATATGTTAAATAGACAAGTACTTCAATGCAATTCCATGTCATAGATAAATCAAATCAAATTTGTACAAAGTACGGAGGCTACCTTGGACTCGAAAGCGAGAGACCCAGGTTCGATTACCAGGGTATGTACCTATGACTTTGTTTTGTAAGTTATGTACATTCGTGAAGTCACAGTAACATTACTACTCGCTAACCGTGAAGGAAAACATCGTGAGGAAACCTGATTGTCTGAGCTATTCACATACCTTAGCGCTTCAAATCGCCAATCCGCGGTGGGCACGCGTGGTGATTAAGCCCATACTCTCTCTCTGAGAGAAGGCCTGTGCCCTACAGTGGGACTTAATAGACTGCTTGTGTAAGCTTGGTCAAGTTCGAGTCGAAAGGGCGATTCAACAGACGAGTGTTAGATTACATGTGAACCGGTTCACTCTCTTTTCAACCTCAACCATATTCGAGATTGACTAATAAAAATCAGAAAATCATGGGTCATTTAACTAGATCAATGACATCTCAATAAATGTTAAAAAGGGGAAAGTTCAAGAAATTATTGTGATTTATGTAGGAGCTATTTAGATTACCTAATATAATAGTAAATATATTCAATGAATATTGTTTTCTTGGAAGCACTTCAGTTGTACTTTTTTTGTTGTCGTTTTATAATGTGTTTTGTGTTTGAAATAAACTTTATATTAATTCGAAAAAAAGATGCATAGCGTTGTTTACTGCGAAACTATCCGCAGTTCACAGAAGACCGATATATCTTATTTAGCGCCTCGGAAGTTTTTCACCAGCTCTGATTCCGCATCTACACTCTCCACAAAGAGACGCGAGTGTTGAGTTTAGACAGATGCATTTCCGCGCCATGATTTCCCTCATTCTATATGAACAGCTCACGAGGTTATCGAAGAAGTTTCATTCAGAGAGTGTAGTTCAGTCATGAAGATATCACAGCAAACGAACTTGGATCAAGAAACAGTTGGAAACTTCCTTCTAAATTATGAACTTTGGGATTGAAAAGCTTTTTCTTGTTATAGTGAATTAAGAACAAATAAATCCAGTGTCTTTGAATTACTTCAAATATTTCCAAAGCTCAAATCCGCAAGGGTGTTTAAAAAGAAGGTTTTTCTATGATTCCTTTTTATTTAAGCACACCGAATAAAATTATCTAGCCAGCAGTAAACTGTAATGACCACCTAAGGAAAACAAAATGTCTTCAAAAAACGTACCGACCTTTTATAAAGACATTTTTTTTACCCGACCAGTACCACTGGTATATAAAGTATTTTTTTGCTAGAAAAAAAAATTGCAGCATTCAATAGTGTTTTCCTTTATTTAAAAACGCCTTTGTTACTCGGACAAAAAATTGTGCTTTAAAGCTTAATATATCACAAACAGAACCCTTAATCAAAAAATAGTCTTCCTACACCCACAATATTTTTTAACGACTAATCTAACATTGCCACACATGATGGGATAGACGAGAAAAAATCATCCTCCCAATTTTCATGTTAGGGGAGGTAAAAAAAAATTCCAAAATTTTACTCTTTAACTTTGCGTGATACATACGTGATTGCGTGATGTATACACATACCAAATTACAGCTTTCTAGTACCTTTCTAGCAGTAGCCGCGGACGGACCGACAGACAGATAGACAGACGGATATGGCGAAACTATGAGGGTTCTTTGTCGGACTACGGAATCCTACAAAATGGGAATTATCAGCATTTGCTTTCAGAATTGAATTAATTAATCATCTCTCGCAGGTGATGTTTTAGTAACAATAGACCTTCATTGACCTTCTAGTATGATGATTGAAGATCGAAAATGAGACCTACATCCATTTTACAAAAATCTCGTGACTTCACCGATTTTTATAATTTTTTTGTGTGTATTTGGTAAGTCTGAGAATAGTTCGTAGGCTAATTTATTAACACGACTGTAAAAACTATACTATATAAAAAGTATAAAAAAGAGTACACAATTTTATTCGAACCTAAATTTGCCTATTCTTCATCCTTCAATACAAAATTAATGTGACCCCCTGTAACTCAATTGGTGCGTCCTTTTCCCCACGATAATGGTTTGATCTGCTTTACGCCACTGTTGTTTGGCCTTAATAGATAAATCAATTTTTCTACTAAAACTTTCACGAGTTAAAACTTATATCCTTTTCGTTGCACTTACCCGTGCTGAGGACAATTTTAAAAACCTACTTAGAGGCTAAAAGAGCCAGAGGTCGCGGTTTCAAGACCCGGCATGGGTGGAATTTTTAACCTCTAAATAGGTTTTTAAGTTTCAACTCGGAATGCTTTCAAAGCCCTTGTCCGCAAACACTTTCTTGACATGTGTTACCCCTCGCCCCCCTGAGCCCCTCGCGAGGAGGATCTTAGCTGTGTAATTGCAATCTCACTACTATCTTTCTTCTTTATATCTACTTATGTTGCTACAGTTTATACGTGTATATTATATTATATATATATATATAATGTATTATAAGTTTATAGTATAAATTACCACATTATTATGTTTACGTTACGAAGTTGCTTATACATTACTTGGAGGGCACTGATGCCTGTAATACAGGATTTTTTCCTAGCACAGGTATCAGAAGCACGCATCGTAAATGACAAGTAACTCTAATTTAATGTCATACCATATTGTAACAAGATGTTAAATTTGCTTTTCTGTGTACTTTCTGTCAAATAAAGATTATTATTATTGTTGAGTATCGTCTACTTATCTAATTTTACTTGAAGTAAATCGTCTTATCCGTCTATTTCGTCTGCCTACCAATTTCTTGCACCACCTGTGGTTGACTGGTAGAAAATGCTTATAGCATTCAGTCCGCCACATTGCCACTGTATTTTTACTTATGTCCAATAAACGTATGAATAATAATAATTATTATTATAAACTTCATAACGGAATTACTTACTCATATTTTTGTCGGAAGCGTTCGACCAGGTTTAGCTCTTATTTGAAGAGCTCCGAGCTTCGAGTAATTATGAAAGCTCATCTTGATTTCAGCTTACGAATGAATAAGTAGATTACTATCATTTATCTATGTGTCGACAGCAGTGGTAGCCTAGTGGGTAGAACATTGGACTCGAAAGGGAGAGACCCAGGTTCAAATCCCGGTGCGGGCATGTACCTACGACTTTGTTATTTATGTGGAAAACATTTATTATACCATCAAGAAAATGTTAAATTTCATAATGTCAATTAATTATAACTTAAACACTCTACAACAATAAAAATCTAAGGAAAAATAAATATTATCAAAATGTCAACCTATTAAAATCAAATTCATTCGCAAAAAGCTTCGTCAAATATTAAAATGTGAAATGAAAACAACAGAAAACACAAAATCATTACGAGAATAAGCCACCCCGGGATACATCCGACCCAAAGGTTGCCACTACGCTGGCAGCGTTACCTCGCTGCACTGCAAGGGAAATTCTTTGCATATCATAGAGCGGCAATCATAGCCACGGTCCCTCAAGCGACGACCTTTCTCGCTCACAAAGGCCTTTCCCTGCTCTCCCCAGACCCCAGTGGTTTCTATTGCGAGAGGCACAAAAATGTACTGGCCCAAAAGCGCAGAATACTTATGGACCTTCAACGTCGCAGCCTCTTCTGCTGCAGCGCCCGGCGGGGACACGGCAGAAACTAAGTGAGAGGGGGCGAAAGTGCAGACACACGTAGCATCCCAAAGCAAGGAGCGCCCCCTCTCCCAGGGTATCATCGTCAGGCCATCCGGACGTTTCCCATCGGAACGAAAAAGACCTGGGGGCTCCAAAACACAGGGAACATTAGCTGTTACTAGAGCCCGCCTAAAAATGTCGTTGATGGAGAAATGCCGAGAAAACCTGCCTGCGCTACGCACACAATTCAGACCATGCCGACCCCGAGCGTCCACACCCGCGCCACACACTCAATAATGAAGCTGGCAAATGTCACACCCAAGGCGCAATGCAACTGCCACGCGCAACGAGTCGCTGTCCGAAAACGTCCCTAGATGTGGAGAAGGCAAAGCGTGGAGCCAGAGACCGGACTCAGGCTGAGAAACCTACTCTAAAATGACGTCTGTCCGCGGTGAGCACACATAGTGGCTAATTCCATAGACTCCCACTTTTTCTTGCTCTGTTTGTTTTCTGTATTATATTCTATTTCTCCTTCGGCAAATTCTCCGATATGAGGTTGCCTGGAAGAAGTTGATATTGGCAATAAGGCCGCCAATTGTATCTTTTCTTTTGTCATTGCTGTTTCTGTAACATTTTTTTCCGGTATACAATAAAGAATATTCATATCTTATCTTATCTTATCTAATATTCATAGGCTCACCAGGGTCATGTTTCACAAAAATACAATTCATATTCACTGCGACTTATTTACAATGTCTCCCATAGTATGCAGTACATAATACCTCAACCGACTAATGAGACGAAGTTCATGGATGAAATGGGAGCGCTACTGATGAAATATTAAGTCAAATCGAGGAAAACACGACCTTCGAATAACATTATTAATTCAGACAACATCTTCACTACGCTCTGCCGTAATACGTCTATAAACCAAACGAATCGAGTGAAAAAACTTCGAATGAATGCGGAAATAAGTATGATTTGTTGACTGTGGTAACTTTCCGTCCGCTAGCAAATTTTCTGTCTCAAACGAAGAAATTGGACACTAAATTAGATTATTTTATGTCTTATCTTATCCTGACTACCATAAAAAGATATTATTGACCAAATTAATTTCTATACATTATATTGCATCACATTGATTGTTTTGTTTATCTAGAGGTAGGTATCACGTCTGATTACCATGCCGGAGGTCGTGTGTTCAAATCCCACTGGGGGCCACCGTACAAAAGGTCACGGTCTGGGTTTATTTCCATGTTCGTGAAGTCCTTGCACAGTTATCCTAGTTATCCTAGCACAGGGTATCCTAGTTTGGGACTAGTAAAAGTGATTGTGTTACGTGAAAGCTATTGTTATGTTACTATCATTATGTAAACTAACGCCTGTATCCCGGAGGGGTATGCAGAGATCTGGATTTGTCACGTACCACGATCGTGACAAATCTCTGCTTCATCAACATTCAGTAGTCGTAGTCGTTGCGTGCATGCACGCCGGTTTCAGGTAATTTTTATCTTGCCCTTCGCTTATACATACGTAATTTCGTCGTAGTATGTCATGATCATGGGAAAGGGTGGTAGCCTAGTGGGTAGAACATTGGACTCTCAAGCGGGAGACCCAGGTTCGATTCCCAGTGCGGGCATGTACCTATAACTTTTCTTTCTAAGTTATGTACCTACATTTGTGAAGTTATAGTAGCAATACCACTCGCTAACGGTGAAGGAAAACATCGTGAGGAAACCTGGGTGTCTGAGCTATTCACATACCTAAGCGCTTGAAATCGCCAATCCGCGGTGGGGACGCGTGGTGATTAAGCCCATACTCTCTCTCTCTGAGAGAAGGCCTATGCCCTACAATGGGACGTATATAGGCTGCTTATGATGTCATGATACCTATATGTAAGGTTATAACCGGTGGTCGGAAAAAGGAATGTTTTTTTTGCCTATCGTAGATTAGACTTAAATAGATCATGCACTGGATCGAACGAAGTCGCTTGTTTTCTGTGAGTTGGTCAAATCATGGGTTTACTTCAGTGTGTATCTTAATGGGGGTTAATGCTACTTGCGACCATTGTCGTTTCATAAAACTAAAATTCACAGTTTATAATGACAACTCGATGTGCATTGCGTAGCCGATTAGTAAAATTAGTTTTCCTTCTTGTCAATCTGTGGGTTAAGCGGCTGTGCAATGAACATCGAGTTGTCATAGTAGTTATACATAATGAGGCGGTGGGCAGTGTCGGGGCTAGTGACCACCCCTTAGACAAAGACCACTTTGTAAATCGTCGTGTTTCGGTGTTACATCCGGCCCTTGAGTCTATACACACATAGTTTTTCAATGGAATGATATAAGCACGACAATAGTTGTTATTTGATTATATTTGATAGTTTACAAAGCAATAGCAGTACAATGTCATTTGAATGGTATCATCATCATCACCATCAGCCATTTGACACCCACTGCAGGACATAGGTCTCCTTCATGGTTTTCATAACCATGAGGGGTTTTGCCATAATCGCCACGCTTGGCAGGCACGTTGGCCTTGATCGCAGCACGCGGTTGGAATCTCAGGAAGACGCTACTGTCCGTCTCCTAGTAATTGATTTCCATCTACGACAGAGTGACGTTATTCTTAATCCGCCATAGTCCGCTTAAATTAAACAGCCATCTCTCGCGAAGAAGTTCGAATCGCGCGAGGCGCCGAGTCAAACTGCACGGGTTATACCAATATTATGCGATTGGTGACTAGACTATCAATAATGTTAATGACACCACCACTTCTGTACAAATATGTTTCGGGTACCTTTTATTTTACCCTTTGCTAATACATCCCCTATTTAGGTCGAAGTATGTTCGCCTGGGACGTCCCTTATCGACCGTTGCACCCAAATTCACCCGACATATTTGTTTCGTCAATCTTTCTTCCTTCATCATCTCCACGTGTCCAAACCAACGTAACATTCCTTTCTCTATTCTCGTCACTACATCCTCTTTAAGTCAATCAATTAATACTAGTTATATTACACTACTGACTATTGCATTGACCCGACCACTGTCTTGCTCTTAAATTAGAAAGAATAGAAACCGTTTATTTATTACACACAAAACACAGTGTTACTACCTCAGAGTTACTACCGACCTCTATTATACTTAGTGTAACTACGCAATTGGCATCCTTATTGCCTAGATCATCACAATCATCATCATCAGCCCACCTCTGCCCACTGCTGGGTATAATAGGCCTTTTCCCCATCACGCCATCTTTCGCGATCTCTCGCCATACGCATCCACGGGCCCCTTGCCGACCTGGTCACATCGTCCGACCAATCGGGCTGTTGTTCTATAGTTATTTAGTGAAAAATATTTATGGGTTGAGGTTTAATATTATTCTTGAAGTATTTCTAATGTAAACTGTTGCCTGTTTCCGTTTTTTTTTTCTCAAACAAATAAAATAAATAAATAAACTGTGCAATTCAGAGACTCGCACACCTGGGGCTACCATTCATGGTTTACTATGACAATTCGATGTACATTGCGAAGTTGATTAAACCACAGATTAACAAGTAGATTCTGCTACGCAATGTAGGTTGAATTGTAAACGAATAATGAACGAATTGTAGTTTTATGAAACGCGGCCCTGGTGATGCCACTTCTAACCGGCTAGCGCGTTACATCTCCTAAGATTTTACTCATGATCGTCTGTTATCTACGACCTACCAATTACTATTTTTATGTACAATAAAGTATTCTCTATCTATCTACCTAGTCTTCTTAGTTACTTACTTACTTCCTACAGCGCTACAATTTGTGGGTCTCGCCTCCCGCCCAATATTCTTCCACTCGGGCCCTCGACTCACTCTTTCTCGATCTCGTCGTCACGTAACTAGACTCACTTGACAGTCTTAAGAGATTTAAAATTAGAAAAACTGGTTAAGTGGGAGTCGGACTCGTGTACGAAGGGTTCCGTACCATTATCTATACAACATTTCAATATTTCAAGCGTCTTCCTGTTGCCGTTATTAATATCGAGCAAAAAACGGCAAAAAAATCCCGTTTGTTGTATGGGAGCCCACATTAAGTATTTATTTTATTCTGTTTTTAGTATTTTTTGTTATAGCGGCAATAGAAATACATCATCTGTGAAAAATTCAACTGTCTAACTATCACGGTTCATGAGATACAGTGTGGTGACAGACGGACGGACAGACGGATAGCGGAGTCTTAGTCTTGGGTATGGAATCCTAAAAATGCTGCATCATTAACTATAATTTTCTACTTAAAATAATAAACTACACTCAGCAAGCAATCAAATAAATGTTGACGAAACTTTATCATCGCAATGGCCACTCGGAAGTAACTTCAAAGAAGTTATTCAGGTTTTTAAAGCGACGAAATATTTAATTCAGCGGCGACAGAAGGAAGTTTAAAAATGTACGTAACTGCGGTGGTCGCTTCCCGGGGAGAAATATGCAAACTAAATTACAAAAACTACTTTTGGCCCAACGAAAATGTAAGTATTTTCTTCCTCACAATGTTTGCTCGTGCTTGGGTTTGCTGGGAATGTATTTTACATGGCGTTGTTAATAAAATATAAATGCTGGATGATTTAAGCAACGTCGAGGGGCAATACTTACTACGATGGTATATTGAGTGAAGTGAGTGACTAAATAAAAAAGTTCTCTGTGGTGACTAAGCCGCGGTTTATCGTACATTGACAATCAGTCAACAGCTGTTAGTCGGTCGTTCTGCCAGTTGAGTTTATTGTTTATGCTATTTTTATTTATTTGACAGTATTACCAAAATCATAAAAAATACAACCACATATGTTTCGTCTAAAGTTTATGCTTAAACCAACTGGCATACCGCTTAACAACGACTTAATTACATTTTTGCAAATTTAATACAAAAACGTTTCCTCGTGTTTGACATCTCTTTACGACGACGATCATAACACAATAGTTAGCTAGCCCATTTTTCATGGCTTAACTCCGTCGTTCTCGCTCCTTTGTTGCTCCAGACTAACGAAATGTTAATAGTATATTAAAAATCTCTACGAGGAACAGTGAGTACGTATGCTTGGGGTATTTTGTGGTTGCCACAATATAGAATGTTAGTTTAGTAAAAAAATTGTCAGAAGCTTAGTTGCTAATGCACTAACAATCTGTAAACCTACTCTTCGGTCGTCGGTTTTTTGCACTTTAGCCAACTCACTGCTGTGAGTTGGCTAAAGTGCAAAAAACCGACCAAGTGCGTGTCGTGCCATGCGCAATGTAGGGTTCCGAAGAATGAGGGTTTTTTATCTGCTTTAGGGCCAATTTTTCAATAGTCAGATAAAACTTAACTGGAGAATAAATTGCATGCTATCACTGTCTAAATCATAAGACAAGACAGTGAAAACATCAGTTTTATTCTCCAGTTAAGTTTTATCTGACTATTGAAAAATCCGGCCTTACAGAACTAACAACTTCATCGAAGTCATTTTCAATGGATTTTGTACGAAATTTTACTTTTATAAGTTGGTTGCCTGTTACTCGTTAACTAGTAAAGCCTACTTAGCTGCGATACTTTCCTTTTTAAGTTCATTATATGTGCTGAATACCCTGAATTTTTTCACGTTTCTACAATCAACCGTTTAGCCAGGAGAGGAGGGGACGCCCTATTCGGACAAAAATTCGCGCTTTAAAGCTTAATATATTGCATATATTGCATATATATCGCAAATGGAACCCACAATATTTTTCAACGACCAATCCAACGATGCCCCACATAATTGGGTAGATAAGAAAAAAAAATCATCCCCACTTTTCATGTTAGGGTACAGTAAAAAAAAGAATTATCCAACATTTTATTCTTCTACTTTGTCGGCGTGATAAATATTTATATACACTACCAAATTACAGCTTTCTAATACCAACGGTCTTTGCGCTAGGCCGCAGACGGACAGACAGACGGACATGGTGAAACTATAAGGGTTACTTGTCGGACTACGGAACCCTATAAAAACTATCAACAGCTGTTAATTGTAGATTAACAGGTTTTTAGTGTGCAAGAAACCTGGGTTGTGTAATTGTTGTAGATTGTCTGGAAGATATCACTTTTAGTGATAAGGCCGCCGTTTGTTTTAGGTTTACAAATATTTGTGTAATCTCCATTTTTCTGTAAGTGTTCTCTATACGCCTAAGCCATTTTTTTATTGTAATCTAAAAAGAATCTATGAGAAAAAACTTCACAGTACATATCGCATGACAAGATCAAGACAGCGCCAATTAAAAAAATCTTTTAGTGTTACGAATGCAGTGAAATAGCTGGTTCAAATAGATATTTGAACCAACAAAACAGACTTAGGCCGACTTGCACCCGTTCTTAAAATGTCACTTAAGTTGCCATTCAAATCGACTTTTGTGTGAAGAAATTTAGTTAAATGCTGTTTAAGCCACATTTAAGAAAGTGGTGAAAGTCGGCCCTAAAATGGCTTGACCACTATTTACTATATGACGCTGAAAGCTTTTGCATAGCTTTTGTTAACTGAATGAACACCGCATCCCTCCGCTCACCCAAACGCTCGAAATATAAAATAACATACTGACATGTTTCGTACTCGGTATTTTAAAATTAACCCCCGATGAGAGAGATTCTCTGCCAGTTCTGAGAGTTTTCGCCGCTCATGAAACGCTACACACAAAACTCATGTATCATATACGTGGGAAGTCTTACTTAAGACTCGTGAGCGCAAGATGTTTAAATTTAATTTGTGAGGCATTTCTCTCGCCGCGCCGCGGATGGTGAATTCTTTTGGTAGCGTATTAAAGCAAAATGCTTTTGTAATTTATAAATAGGACATGATTATTTTCTCATTTGATATAGATAGATAGATAAAACATTTATTTGCATCTGCGTACACACACATATATACAACAATTGAAATACAAGAAATAGTTGCACAAGAGAAAACAGAGCACAATTTTACAACATTGAGACAAACAGAGAGCACAAAATTGCAAGCACAGGCAAGACAACAGAATACGAGAAAACGATTTGTGGGTGTGGCAAATGCAAAGGGGCTCTGACTCAGCATATGCTGAAGAGGCAGACCACTCCAGCGCTGCTCTTCCGTCAGTACCCAGTAAAGCGCTGACGTGCAGCACTCGGAAACGAACTAGGTTAATAAATAAATAAATGAATCGGCAGCAATTGGATATTCAAATATCAAAGTATAAATTATTAATGATAGCATTAACGGTATATTAAATTAAATAAGTACATATTGAATAAATGTCATTGTGATAGTAATATGTCGAATGACTCTAGTTTTTCGTTAAATAGTTTAATTATTATTGTTTTCCGGAGTTTAGGTAAAGACATACCTTTTGACCTCTGGTAGAACTTTATTGTAACTTATGTAACTTTATGTATGTTCATAATTGTAATATCTATAGTATGTAACGGTTTATGTAAGTATATTATTGTTAAGTATAAGTATGTATAAGAATATTCATATTTGCACCGACTACTCGTCTTACTTTTTATTTAGCAACTCTCCATCGTCGGTTGTTTGGAAGAAATGGCCATAAGGAATAAGGCCGCCAATTGTACTGTATCTTTTTAAATATTTTATAATTGTGTTTTTCCTGGGGTACATAAAGAATATATCTTGTCTTATCTTATGTCTTGCCACATTTATTATTAACATATTTTTTTCGTCTCAGCCAGCCTTAACCATTGTAGTTAGTTATTTAGTTAGTATGTGAAGACCTCAAATACTTGGGTTTTCTTACGATGTTTTCCTTCACGGTTAGCAAATGGTATGTCTAATGCAACTAAGAATGTACAGTCGACCATAGATCAACCTATACATTTTCGTTGCCCGTAACGTAACTGAGTAGAATGCACGTGGAAAGGTTGACGTCCTGTCGACTCTACGTAATGTACAATAATATACCACGTTTAAAAGGTTATTTTAAGATTACTGTCACACCTGCAATTGTAATTGAGAAAACGAATGCAAAGTTAAATTTGTTCGGAAACCTCAGGGTTTGAGTCATACAGGAACTTGGTCTGCTTTTTAAATTTAATTTAGTTAAATTAGTCCTTTATAGTATGGTTTGATGTTTAAATGATTCACGGGTAGCATAAAATGACATGCAGTTGTAGCAAATCACAATTAGACTAGATGTATTCGAGAGGCGCCGGTTCAAATCAACATCAGCCTGATTTTTTCTCTGTTTTTGTCCTTTGTAGTATAGTTTGTTGTCACGTTACCGAGGGTTATGTGAAGGCATAACCCTTGGTAACGGAAGCTAAAGAAATAAAAAGAGAGATTTAGAAATGTAAAAATGTAATCATCAAAACCCCCTAACCTATAATTAAACAAAAAAACTTATTAATAATAAAAACATCAAAAAATATGTACAAAAGCAACCTTAGGTCGGAGAGGCAGGCCGTGGAGTCAGGTCGTGGAGACGGACAGGCAAGTTGCGAAGGCAGGCCGTGGAGACGGGCAGGCAAGTTGTGCAGGCAGGCCGTGGAGACGGACAGGCAAGTTGTGAAGGCAGGCCGTGGAGACGGGCAGGTAAGTGACGGAGACAGGCCGTGGAGAGGTAGACAGGAATTCAGGTAAGATTCTTGAAGTATGACTCAGGTAACTCTTCAAACAGGATTCAGATAATTCTTCGAGTAGGACTCAAGTGAGATTCTTCAAGTAGGATTGAAGTGAGACTCAAGTAGAGCTCAAGTAAGACTCTCAAGTAGAACTGAAGTAAGACTGACGTAGGGCTCAAGTAAGACTCTCAAGTAGGACTGAAGTGAGACTGACTCGGAAAGCCTTCTTGGGCGGCTTTTATACCCCAAAAATAGTTCGATTCTAATATTCAAATTTGATCTGAATCTGTGTCAGAATTCTTCTGGAAGTTTCTAGATCCTGTTCCAAATCCATAATTTCAAATTCTAGATCTTCTTTCTCTTTCTTGCATTAAATTCATAAATTCGATTTAGAATAGTCTTCTAGAAGTCTCCATAGGCCAGAAGTTTCCTTATTCGACCTTCTTAGTATGATGATTATTTGACATAATTTAGAAAAATAAAGAACAATATTAAAATAAAAGAATTATCTGACTACCAGTTGAATCGTTGACAGTAAAGCAAAATACAATATTTACAATGTGAAAAGTGGAAAAATAATTAGAAATACGTATTAGCTTTGAAATAATAGTGAACCAATCTTATGTTTTCGTTCGTGATAACATGAAAATGTTGTGGCATTGGATTTCAGTGGTTCAGCTTGGACAAAACGTAAGTCTTTTTTGCATTGATAGAAAGAGTAGGGTGCTAAGCAATAGAATCGCGCTAGACGCGTAAGCTAATCCCTACATTGTATGAACTATGGGTAGGATAGAATGACACAGAATTGTGACAATGTACGAATGGACTAGAGGTATGTGAGAAGCCGATTCAAATCACGCTTCAGCCTGATTTCTGTCTGTTTTTTTTAAAACGTCAAAAGCTCACTCACCAGACCTATTAAAGTTTATTTTCCTTTGTGAAATGTGAAGCCTTAAACCCAAGTGGTCATGGGTTCCAATGGGTACCAATGTCTTTGTTTTGTGTCTCTGATTTAAGCTTCCAAAATATTTTAAAAAAATAAGTAAAAACGTTTACAGAAGGAGCCTACATACGTCCCACTGTAGGGTACAGGCCTTCTCTCAGAGAGAGAGTATGAGCGTAATCACCACACGTGCCCACCGCGGACTAGCGATTTGAAGCGCTGAGGTATGTGAATAGCTCAGACACTCAGGTTTCCTAATAAAAACCTCATTTGCAATGAATGTGTAGTACAGCTGTCAACAGGAAGCTTGCCTATCTTTGAAACTTAAAATGTACATAAATCGGTGATTAACATTGGCTCCCGCACTAGATACACTAGGTACCTGTCTCGCGGGAACCTGATTGAATATGAATTTGAAGTTCTAGTGCTACTCGCTAACGCTGACGGTAAAATAATAATACCTTGGCACAGTCTTAATCTTGCCTTCTTTCGTCGGTTGACACAAATACAAACAATGCGTTTCTTAAAACATACATACGTACATAAACTCACGCCTGTATCCACAGCCACTTCTCACGATCCTGACAGATCACTTTCGCTTCCTCAATGTTCATTAGTCGTTGCATGCACGAACGTCGGTTTCGTTTTCTTCGTAGCCAAAACGATGCAACTCGAAGGACTAATAAAACATTGGTTATCGAAGAAAATAAATTTTTCACCATGTTGGTGAATGTCAGAAAGGGTCCTCACCCTAGGCAGGTATCTTTGCTATTGGTAGGTCCACAAGCGCCACTGCCCCAATTAGATATAAAATGGATGGATAGATTTATTGCACAACCAGGTAAAAGAATTACAAATAGTTTCTTATGACTTATATACAATGGTGCGCCCGTCTACCTGCGTAGTAAGGGTTAAAACGTCGGCCATGTTCGAAAGTATCTTACTCTATGTCTCCCCGTGCAATTGTTTTTTTTAAAGTATCCGAAACGCGATCATCATTATGTTTGTTTTTCTATCAAAATAAATACAATTTAACGGGTGGCCGCAACGCGAACATCCGGAAAATGCATTTTTAGGGTTCCGTGCTCAAACGCTAAGGGACCCTATTACTGAGGCTCCGCTGTCCTTCCGTCCGTCCGTCAGTCTATCACCAGGCTGTCTCTCATGAACCGTGATAGTTAGGCAGTTGACATATTCACAGATGATGTATGTCTTTCTGTTGACGCTATGACAACAAATACTAAAAATAGAATAAAATAAATATTTAAGCGGGGCTCCTATTCAAGAAACGTAATATTCTTGCCGTTTTTTGCTCGATTTTAATAACGGCAACAGGTAGACGCTTGAAATATTTACAGAATATTTAGTTCTATATTTGCTTCAAAAATAAATAATTAAATCAAAATAAAATAAATATCTATTCAAGGGGAGCCCCCCTTAAAAAGATATTTATTAATCAAAAACGTGATTTTTTGTCTAATGTTCTATAGATAATGGTACGGAACCCTTCGTGCACGATTTCCTCTTACAACTTGGCTGTTTTTTTTTTAATGAAAATAAATACAATTTAACGGGCGACCGAAACGCGACCATCTGGAAAATGCATTTTTATTACATTTTTTAAAATGACCAAACAGCGACCACCTTACTTGTTCACTACAAATCAACGATGGCTGTAACGCGTGCCACGGGTTTACGCCTGAGTGGTAACTGGCACGGGCTGTTTGGAACACAAGACGCCGGGACGATCCAAGCGCCCACCTAGGCTGCCGTGATCGTCATTCGTCATCCGCGGGTGTTAAATCCAGGTACGTCCACCCCAATGCTTACCAACGAGCATCCTCCTGGTGATGTCCATTGTTCGCCAATACAATCCACCCAGTTGCCGCTCCCGCCGCACCACCCGTGACTAAACCATGTACCTGAGTTATTACATCAGTGGTTGCTACTATCTGTGATGGGCACGCGTGATGATTAAGCTCGTACTCTCTCTCTCTCTCTCTCTCTCTCTTTCTGTGAGAGAAGGTGGGACGTATGTAGGCTGCTTATGTACACAGGGCTATTACTAAAAAGCGCAATTCCAGAGTCAACCAAATCAGTGATTTTGTTTAGCAACAACTTTTGTTCTTTGAGTTTTTTCGCAGGTTTTTATTATTCCAATTTATTAAATACAGTTTCATTAAATGCACGTTTTACGTGTCCTGCCAATATCACAGCCATTAGGAAATAATTGTTGTATATGCAACAATATCCGTCCTCTTTTAACAATTACCTTATTTTATATTAAGTATTATCTATGAAACAGCGCTATTACAAAGCGGAAATATTCGTGTATTTTTTCCATTTTTACAATGGAAAATTAAGAAAAACAATTGAACTGTCGTAAAACAAATCTTTCAGGCATTATATATTTTAAAAATAACCCTGTGTGAGACTTTTACGCTTCCATGAGCACTATCTCAAGTACCTCCTCTTTCCAAAGCGTAGATAGTCCGAGCTCTAACTTTGCGAAAGCGGCATAATATCCCACAGAGTGCGGTCGTAAGCTTGGCACGTACTTGCGAGAGTCACGTCAAATGAGTGCCGGGGCCGGTTGACTCGAGTACTGACGAGTGGACAAGATACTGTACAGGGTACTAGCGAGTGGACAAGTGAGAAGTATCAACCATATTTTGAAACGACTTCGTGACGTTCTACAGGGTAATATATCTAAGTCGTTTGATAATTTTTTATTGCTGAGGTATTTACATACCTTAGCGCTTGCTAAGATATACCATGATTTATTCCATGCGTGACGGTAGAGTTACTGCTTGGAGCCCCTTAACTGGCGTTTACAGACATACCTGTAAGCAACTGTAAACATACATGTCTGTAAACGCACAAAACATGACGAAGACAACATTCCCATAAAGTTTCTTTCCTTCAGCAACCGGTTTGAAATTTATGGGATCTTGCCTACGAGTATTACGGAATATCAAATCTCAAATAACCTAAAGTTTTAATAAATGAGACTTTTCGTTTTAAAATCTGATCTGATCATAAAATCTGATCTTAGAAAACAAGCCCTAGGTGGCGCTAAGTAATAACATTGATCTCCATAACTATTTTAACACTTATTATAAGGCACTATTTATGTAAGTACGTGTAGTTATGTATAGTATTCAAGTATGATATATGTAAGTTTATTATTATTATTACGTATCTATTATTACGTAATAATTCTATTTGTTATAATATTCGTATTTGTACCGACTACCCGTGTCCATGTCTCCTGCAAATTCTCCAATATGAATTCAGGCAACCGGAAGAAATTGCTATTAGCAATAAGGCCACCAATTGTATCTTATCTGGTGTAATTGCTGTTTCTGTAAAAAAAAATCCGGTGTGAAACGTCATCGGTACAGTCAGGTTGTCTGAACTGTGTTCTGTAATATCTGCTTCTGACCCTATATGAAAAGCGGGTGGTGCTGTGTTGGGTTACACGACCGCTGGTTTAACGTGAAACGTCTATAATTAAGAGTTAATTCAGACAGCACCGTCTAGCGGTACGAATCAACAAGATCTGAGTAATGGCTACTTTGTTCTATTCAACGATGTATAAATACATCGCACAGGATACGTAGTTACAAAGTTACAGCCCTCGCCGCATGTGGTTTCAGAAAGTGAACCCCTACTACCGAGCGGAAAGACGTTTCACGTCTATAGAAATTAAACATTAATAATTTATCAACTGTCATGTCGTACTGAAACTCCTTTATGGCGGGCGCAAATTGCAACAAGCTTCTCTCCCAGTTTGTGCACGCCTTATTGGGCACCGGAAGATCCGGCGGGCACCGGAAATGACTGACGCGATACATCACGAGCCAGATGTCGCGACCGGAAGTACGTCATAAGGCGCCAACTCGCGCAGAAAGTCTGATTGTCGGCACTATTGTGTGCTGTAACTTCTTATTTTGTTTCAAGCGAAAGAATAGCAGAGGAAATGGCGGTTGGCCGTTGGACGGCTGTGAATGCAATCTGATGGCAAGTGATGTTTTTACGTTTTTATATTTGTTTGATGAGATTCGGAAAATCTTTATAGTACGAGAAAATGATCTATACTAAAACGAGCTTTGTGTAATTCCCGGAAAATAACGTGACCAAAAACTTACGCAGTTGGGATCAGTTGATACGTAAGAGTAATTTTGATCTAATTATAATTACCGTGTTATTAAATAACGAATGAATTCTAAGTCACTATTCATTCATCCACCGTCAACGAGACCAGAAATACGTCCCAGTCATTTAGTCAAATTATTTGTCGGCATTTATAATAATAAATGAGTATTTTCTTCTAACTAACCTTTGTTTCTATGGATAATTGGAGGATTAATGCAACAAAGAAGGAATTTACATAGAGAGATTAAAAACTAATTCATAATAAAAAGATTAAAAAAGGTTATACTTACACCAAAGTGCAAAAGTAATAAGGTGTGCAATACTTTTAAAAAAGTTACTTAGCGGCTCTTTTGACCTAAACAAAATCTCAAAATATAGTAAATGTGTATGAATGTTACAATTAATCATGCTTTAAGACTTGCATTATTTATTTAGTATCGGAAGTTTTCGCTTCTCAGCTAGAAACGTGATTTGCTGCCCAAGGAGTCATTTGACTACCCACCGTCTTTCTAGGTAGGCAGATTGTCCCGTCTTTCTAGATATATTGTACAAAAAACGCTTCACACAAATCGGGCGCAAAGTAAAACATACGCACCAACATGGATACAACTAGCAGGAACACGTTTACAAGAAAAATACTTTTTTATCACACCTGCTCTGAAAATACATACTAATTATACCAATTAGAGGGAAGAAACGCCTTTATCCCGCCCTAAAAATCCTTTCATCCCAAGGTATGGAAGTTTGTATGAGAATCCTTCCGACCCAAGGGTGGGAAGTATGTATGAAATTCCATTACATACCCGGTTTTTTTTTTAATTTGTCAGCAGTCATACTGCAAAGAGACTTTAACTGTCTACTAATTAAATTTCAAGTAAATTGTTACTGGCCACATACAGTTTTTTTTTACCAGTTACCAACCTCCTTGGTGCATACAGAAAATTAAAAACGAAATTATTTTTGTATATATATAAAACGCGCGGAATCACGGAAGAAGTGGCTGCATGACCTTGTGATCTTAGCCTACTCCAGAAACGGGCGAATAAAAAAAGGAAAAGCCCGCGCATTTTCGCAAAAACTTCGATTGATTTAGCATTTATCTTTGTGATAATTTTCCTCGTAGGTGTAATAAAAAGCACTATACATACCTCAGGATAAAGTACAGTTCCATACCTCAAATGGTTTGCGCCCCTCGCAAGCTCGTGGCGCAAATGCCATAATCTCGGTATGGAACTGTCACTTTCTTCCCTCTGAAGTAATGTACTATTACACACGTCTGTAAGCGTAGAACATTCCGTTTCCACGTAGCACGTTGTAGTATTTGCTACGAGCTATGCCGTAGTAGGTATTCGCGTAGAGGTTTACTTTGTAACGAATTAAGTTTCTTACTCATAACATTTTGCTTGCCACGTAGCGTCAACGCTTTCAAAGTATTGATCACTTTACTTGATTGCATGTCCTCGTAGAGCTTGGTTTATGTTCGGTTTGCTGTAAGCAATCACTCTCAGGTCATGTTGTTGTACGTGGAACCTGTTTTACAGTGTCCAAGTGATGTCACTCTGGCTTACTTGGTGAATAACTTGTTTGAATTTCTGTTGTCTCTCTGAGCCCGTGCCTTGTATGGGACTTATACAGAGCTACGTCTAAGCTGCGCAATAGTTGAAACACGTCGGCGAGAGTTTGCGTTTAGCAACAACTTTTACTCTATAAGTTTTCCTTAGATTTCTGTTTTTCGAAACATCAAGCTTTAAATTCGTATTAAGTTAATGTTTTAGACGCTCTACTCATATAAGAACCTCGGGCGAATTAGTTATTGTCCTACATAGTATAATGTTATTTTTTAAAGGAAATATGGTTTAAAGCATTACGTATGAAAATGAGCCACTACTTTAAAAAAAAATCATTGGCTCATACTCATCCACTATTACCCACTTCATTTCCTTCCGGGGATGTCATAGAAGACGACTTAGGAAATCAATTGCCAAAAGACGGGCGTCTTTTTGAGATTCCAACCGCAAATTGCGATCGCCAACCCGCCTGCCAAGCATGGCGATAATGGCAAAACCCCTCATGGTTATGAAAACCACGAAGGAGCCCTATGTCCTGCAGTGGGCGTCAAATGGCTGATGATGATGATGATGATACTCATCCACTGCTGGATACAGGTACTTACTCAGCGCCTATCCAAGGTACTTACGCCACTTCTTTCTGTTCGCAACCATCTCGATTTTAATTTAACCAATTTTTTTTCCTAATTCAATTCAATTCAAATTTTAAATACAGAATGTTTACTTAATGAACGTCAAAGTTGTTAGTTTCACAATTAATGGATTATGTGGAGAAGAAGCTAACAAAGAAACTCCACATTTATTCTTTTCAAAACACGTTTTAACTTAATTAACAGAGTTTTCAACTTAAAATATTAGTCATGAATGTGTTGAACACTAGTCACAATCGTTCTTTAAATAATATTAATCTACTGTTTAATGCCAAACATAAACATAAACTTAAGTCTTCGTGTGCGTGTTAGCTTCAGCAGTCTGGACAGATTAAATTCTTACGTCACTCTCCACAAATCTCCCAGACATTCAGAGGCGTTCAGAAAAATTGTAGAGCCTTAAGGTTCACAATTGAATAGAATATAATAAAAACAGAATATTTGTTGCACATAAAACACGCAAAAGAACTTAACACAGATTCAACCAAAGAAATACATAGATATTTAAAACTTTGAATGAAAATATCTGAAATCGTTAATATACATATAAAAAACCGGACAAGTGAGTTTTGGACTCGCCCACTGAATCGAGTCCCGATTCCCGAACTTCAGACTATTCTTTATGATTTAATTACTAATGTATAGTTTTCAGATATTTTCCTATAGTTGTAGTAGTATAAGACGGTATTACTTGACAAATTTAATAGTTCTATGTCAGGGGAAAATGCCCTATAAACTTTGATTCTATTGAGATTGACGAAATATACATTTTTTGCGGCATAAACGGCCGTAACCTTTTTTTTACCTAACGTTGAAAGTTCGAATTTTTCTCAGTTTCAAGTGGTTGTAAGCTTAAGTATATGGCTTTAATTTTAACCCATTATCTTCATCTCCATGCATTCCAGAGATAAAGGGTCTTGACAGACAGACGAACGGACGGACGGACGGCCAACAAAGTGATCCTACAAGAATTCCGATTTTTCTTTTGAGATACGGAACCATAAAAACATTAATCTACGCAATATCGATAAGTATAGACCAAATTTCAAGTTCAAGACTCAAAAACAACTTTCACGCAACACAACCACTTGTCCTGGTACCAAGCTAGGATTCAAGTACCCTGTCTTATGGAAATCAGGCGAGGACATCACAAACATGTCATAAGCAGCCTATAATACGTCCCACTGTAGGGCACAGGCCTTCTCTCTTCAGAGAGAGAGAGAGTATGGGCTTTATCAGCACAAACATGTAAGGCCATTCCTACAAATATTGATAAATACTTTGCATATTTTAATCAAGCCTTGTGGCCTCACAGCTTACGCCTAATTTACGCGCAGCATTTTTATACCACGTGACTAGAATAACGTTTTGATATGGTAACGTGGACTATGTAGAGAAAAAAAAACTAGATTATAATGTATCTACCAGTTGACTTGGCAAACGTTGTTTTGCCATATTAATTAGCCTACGACCTATTCTCAGACATATATGATTCCTCCAATTTAGTTTTTGCTAATTTCCATTGATGCTTCACATTTCACAGAAGGTAATAAGTGCCCAAACATTTACAGACAGCGACTAAGCACACTCGTGACGTAATAAATTCACATTGCCAAATCCATTTGGAGGTTTTGCGAGCCCCAGTTCAAGGATCTGGCAACTTGACAACTTCTTACTAATTACTGTCTATTAGCATGTTAACCTCCTTTGTGATGTCAGAAAAGTTTCTACCTAAGACAAGGCAGCGCGATGAAATGCTGCCTTAAGACGCATTTTAATCACTTTATAATTTATTCGAAAACTAAGCGTGCCTAGAAGCTAATGTTTAGATGTTTTCACGTAATGGCCCGGTACAGGAACTGACTTGTCTTACATAGCTTAGTGGTTATATCTGATAGGTTTACGTAAACTACAAATAGTAAACAATTTGCAATTTTTTCTTCTGGTTGTAATAAAGTGTTTTCTATATATCTATTTAACGAAAAAAAAACTTCCATTCTTGCGAGTGGCGTTTTTATGATTAATGGAATAAATCGGGAGTTATAAACTTTTTATACAATTTTACTCGTGGTTTCATGTAGACAGAGGCATTTACTGTGTACCTTGTGTGTTACAAAAGGCTTCGTTAACAATTAAGCAAGAAATTAGCAAATTTGTAAGATGGGCAACGACTAAGAAAATGGCGTAGAACATTTTTTGATATCAACATCATCATTCAGCCACAAGAAGTCCACTGCTGGACATAGGCCTCCTCCATGGATTTCCAAAAAGAAGAGGGTTGCATCAGCGTGTTCCTGCCACTTGGATGGGGTCATCTGTCCATCTAGTGGCTAGCCATAATTTGTTAATTCTTAAACATCTATTCCTGATGAAATTCATAACATAGACAATGAATATATATCTCACTCACTATGGTACAGAAAGTAAATTTCACTGTATATTAGAATAACTTGCAAGCGATGTATTTGCAGTAACTCTTATTCGTTACTCTCAAACGCGACTTCATCGGTAAGAACATTTTAAACAAACCGAATATATCACTTCTACAAATTGTATTATATGCCAGCTTCTTTATAAACACAACTAAACGTTTATTTCATTCCAAAATATGTCATTCAGATATTTTCGTAAATTTATCTACAGGCTTTATATTCTGAGACACTATTTAAAGCTAAAAACTAATTTAAGCTCAGATATATTTTATGTCATGGGTGAAAACCTTAAGTAATTACGGTGCCTACTTCCTTTACTTTACCTTCACACTTATACATTCAAAGAAGCTTTCCACAATATCAGTTTGAAAGTAATTTGATGCGTAAAAACTTTAAGTAAGTATTACCTATGACATCAAACACCAAAGACTTGGCGAAACCCCAAAAGACTCGCTGAAACCTCATTTCGACCCTGAGACATTCTAAATTCAGTAGCATGTCTCATTCGAAAGTTTCACACGTCACCCAAGTGGCTGATGAGACAAGTTAGGGCCGAAACTTTGTGACCAACTCCAGCCCGATTGGGATCTTCAAAAGTTAGCCACAGAGAAAGAAGAGTACGAAAGGTTATCTAGGAAAGACCACTGTTGTGGGACTGCTCCCTTTAAAAAGAAAGTTTTTTTTATCTAGTCATGATGGTGTCCCACTGCTGGGCAAAGGCCTCCGCTTTAGGCTTCGCTTTCTAATTGTCTGTGGCCAACTCTTGCCACGGCGCGTAGCGTGGTGTTCTGGATTTGGTCAATCCTTTTTACGCCTAGTTAGAAGTTCTTTTAAATATCCTTTTTAGGGAACAATCAAGTGATAAATCTATACGAAGAAATATAGCTCGAGGATTAGTGGCTGCAACGTTGGTAGGGCACGTGAAGCGAATTAAAAAAAAAATTTGATAACCAAAAATGTGAGCTGGAACTGATAGACAGTTGAAATTATCAAAGATAATGTATTTCTGTTGCTGCTTTAACAAAATACTAAAAACGCAATAAAATTAATATTTAAGGGGGGCCCACATACAACAAACATGATTTTTTCGCCGTTTTTTGCTCCATATTAATAACGGCAACAGGTAGACGCTTGAATTATTCAAATGCTGTAGAGATAATGGTACGGAACCCTTCGTGCGCGAGTCCGACTCGCACTTGGCCGGCTTATTTACACCACAAACTGTAGTTGGGTTGGTGTAAAAATTACGCATTTTGAGGTAACCCTGCATTATAATATTATATTAAATTTTTGTGTGCTTATGTTACGTTTTTCTTATTTTTTGTGTGTTCTATGCATGTTCTATAATTTATGTTCTATGTTCTATGGATGTATAAATGTGAAAACATAGTGAGGAAACCTGAGTGTCTGGGGTTTTCATATAACTAAGCGCTTGAAATTGCCAATCCGCGATGGGCACGCGTGGTAATTAAGCCCATACTCTCTCCCTGAGAGAAGGCCCGTGCCCTACAGTGGGACGTGTATAGGCTGCTTATGATGATGTGCAAAACTGTGCGGTTAAATGCAATAAAGGATTTTATCAATAATAATATTAATAATATATAGAGGAAAAGTTTGTAAGTTTATATGCTTGTAAGTTTATATGCTTGTAAGTTTGTGTGTAGGGGGTCATTTTCGTACTTGCCTGTAGGATTAGTACCTGTTACCTGTCACTTTTTACGGAATAGGAATAGTATGGTTCTAGATTTAGTGCATCCTCGTCCATAGGCCAATCGAAAAAACTCCTGAAGTGCCTTGGTATTCTGCCCAATCTGCTGCTGTATTAGACCTTCGGAAACTTGGCAAGTTCCAGAGATTACTCGCTCTTACCTGAGCGGCGCGCTACATTAGCATAGGCGGCGTAAAACGGCCCTTTGACCTCTGCAGTTAAGACCTTAATTGAATCGTGTGATTTTAAAACGACACATGTCCTTTCATTACAACTTTGCAGGAAATAGAAAAAACTGTTTTATTCAAATACTAATATCTACAACCGCAATATTTTAGCATATTATATTGATTTCTGTATGAATAAACTACATTTTTTTTCTAATGTAAATCAATAGGTAGGTGTAAATAATTTAATAAAAAAAAGGCAAGTGTTATTTTAAAAACACATGTGACTTGTGTTGTTTTAAAATCACACGATTCAATTGTTGTTCAATACAGCCTTTTCGGAGGAACGTTGAGTCATATGCGGTAACAGTGACAGAAACTGTCCAAGTGTGAGAGTCAATTTGCCCTGCAGTGGGATACACTCGAAGTTACATAAAAATTGAGATTTTGGGGCCCAATTGAAACTGCCCCCCAATGTATTGCGTCGAAGTGAATCTGTTTGTATCCAAGTGTATGTCACTGTGCCCTGCAGTGGGATACACTGAAGATTACATTAAAAGATTACATTGAGGATTTTGGGGCCCAATTGAGACTGGCCCCCAATGCAAATTTAGGGGGCAGATTTTTATTATCTGTTGCTATAGAACAAGATTATTTACAAAATGCGCAATTCCTGGCTTTTCTCTTCAATTGTCAATTAAAAAAAATACAATGTTTTGTCATATTATATTCTTACTATTCATTACATATTATATTCTTAGTATATATTCTTACTACTCTCACCACACACAACCACTGCACATCTTATACTATTTAAGTAAATATACGGTCTTTCTTTTTCTCACAAATAAGGGCACTTCTTTTAAAGCAAATGATACACGTACATTGCTAACCGCAGTATGGACCCGACTGAAAATCAGCGTTGCAACTGATCTCTCGGTTGCAACATTATGCTGAGTTGGGCCCATTTTGGCGAGTCAATACTTAAAACTTTCTGATATTTTATTTATTTTTTGAAAGAAGACAAACAAATTGTATAAAGTCATAAAAATCTTACATGCATATTTTATGTAATTGCACAACCAGTGACGTTTTCTATAGATTTTATAATTTTTATAATAGATAATTTGCAATCTACTCTGTTACGTACGTAAGCAGTGAATTGTCTAGGTACTTTACTTTATTTTCTAAATGCTGATAATTTTTGCCGTTACCCACATTTCGGCTGATACCTATTGTGTTTTCTGGTGACTGTTGTATTTTGTTTTGTGATTTTATGTTTTTGAGTTTTGTGTCGTCAAATAAATATATCTTTCTTTCTTTCATTCATATATGTATTAAAAAGAATGCAAATTCTTCGATTGAGAACAATGGTTTAGTGAAGGCTATTATTGGTAAAGTGCTTAAAGAGTGAATTGAATGAAAGTTGCAAACCGCATCATAAATGTTTCGTGGAGTCTTAAGCAGAGATATTATAATTTTGACATGCCTGCTTCTTTCATTCTATCTATGTTCACAACACAAGTCACATTAAAACAGAATGAAATGTGCAGATGTCCGCTGTTCCTTCACAATTAGGTCAGAACACAGCACTGAGGTCCACTGGTCTTCAAGTGTGCTGTATTCATATTACAGCGCGACCGGACGTTGCATTCAAATGCAAATCGCAGCCGCCTAGCCCCGCTTTGTCTGCGCTGAAATGAATTAAGCCCCTTGATATTAACTGACTGCATGTTAGGGTGAAAAGAAGACGTATTTCGTGAACGTTTCCGCCTGGCACAACGAGTTGAAGGTACTGTTATTTTTATACAGTAGAATTTAATAAAAAAGTAAAAAAATTGTAAAATTAAAATGCGATGGTAGCGTAGCGGCAGAATGCCGGCCTCACATTCGAGAGGTCGTGCCGCTCAGGCAATAGCTCAGATACTCAAATTTCCTCACGATGTTTTCCTTCACCGTTAGCGAGTGGTATTGTTACTATAACTTTACAAATGTACATAACTTTAAAAACTAACTATCTATCTATGTATCTAAAACAAAGTCATAGGTACATGCCCGCACAGGGAATCTTACCTGAGTCTCTCGTTTCCGAGTCCAATTTTCTACCCACTAGGGTACCACCGCTGCCACCAATGCCTTATTAATTTAATTGCCGTTTTCGTTAAACTTATTACTTGATATTGCATTTTAGTACTCAATACACGACAAAAGGCGAAACTTCGAGACAGTTTTGAAAACAAAAAGGACAAGGCGTGTCAAAGCTTTGAAAATACCATAATTAAAACTTCAGTTGAAAGGGAAACGTGACTTGAAAAAGTTATTACGCAAAGGGAAAATAAAAAAACCCGCATCTGATTAATTTATTGAGACTGGATTAGGTGACCGTCTCGCTTGCTCGACAAATAAATGTGGTCTATGACGCCACTGGAAAGAAAAATTTCGAATATTCTAGACATATTTTGTTTTTCAAGACATACATTTGCGAAGTAGCAATAGGAGGCTAAGTAAAACATTGTGAAGGAACCTGAGTGTCTAAGGTGTTCACAGCGCTTGAAATTGCCTATCCGCGGTGGGCACGCGTAGTAATCAAGCCCATACTCTCTTTCTTTAGGAGGAAGCCTTTGCGCTGCAGTGGTCATATATAGGTTACATAAAAGTCTTGTGTCTTTTTCTAGTCTACTGAAATTCAGCATATCTGAATCGCTTAGAAATAGACTCTATCACTAACCTTCGTGGCGTACCCTGGAGAAGGTAGATAGATTAGATATATAAATTATTTATTTACATTTATACACACACGCAATAAAAACAACAATAATACAGTAGTAAGAGCACATACAAAGCACAATGAAACATTATTACAAAAAAAAAACATTAACAAATGAGACACACAGCAATGCCTTATTCAGTGTGAGTACTGTGGGTGTGGCAAATGCAAAAGGACTCTGACTCAGCATAAGCTGGATTACTATTTTGTGGCATCATCAGTGTATCCTAACGCATCTAAAAATAAACAGAATTCTCTTGTACTTTTCCTGTTTTTTACTAGTTTAATATCTGCTTTAAACTAGCGCGATTTTTATACACATTACATAAAACATTTGGCTTCCCCAACGTTAGTGGATGGTTCGTAATATGGGCCCTTTTATTAAAAGCGAATCATATTATTACATTATTACACACCACCGATATTCGCTGGTTCTAAACGTACCTTCGAAATAAAAAAAGTGTTGCATTTGATTATCACGGAGTTTGTCCTCTCACATAATAATTAAAATAATTAAAATCGGTACGCACCTACTTTTAAATTTATGCAAAACACGGCCTCGGAGTGGGATCCCCCGAAATTTCAGAATGGACTGCCCGCTGAATATTTAAACGAAATCTGACTTATCTTCTTAGGATAAATAATTCACCGAGATTATGACCTTTGTTGATTTTTATCTCCCTACTTATCCCTCTCTTCTGGTTTCTCGGCGGAAATAATCATTGTGGAAATTAAATTTCGGAAGTCGAAATCAAGGATTCGTCACAGAATGTACCGTTCTTAAGGCGAACCGCACTGTAATGGTGAAATAATGATTCAATTCACTTCGTTTATTGACAACACAGGCACTACAAATTTGGTAGTATTACATTAAAAATTCGTGTGTTGTGTATCTGTGGGAGGTACAATGATTAAAATATTTTATTTTGGTAGAAAAATAAGTATTTTGACGCAGTGACAAAGAATTGGGTTGTCGTTTTTGTCCGATAGAGTCCTCAGGATACTGTTGTTACTGGTCCCATTTATGTGCACCAACGAAACTCATCGTTTGCGGTTGATAGCATAGATTCAGATTCAGATGTGCCTCCTTAAATATTGTTTAGGCCTAACGCCTACCAGTTAGCGAAAGCAATGATTCTTTCATTTGTGCATTTGCTTTAGCTTAAGTTAGTTTATTTATAATTTTATTATGTTCTTTTTGAGGGTACCATAAGTACCTCTATCTGCTCCTTTTTTCAAAATTACCTGTTGATCGAGACTAGTTGTCCGACCCAAAATTACATTACATTCTCTAAAGTCTATATGCGGAGTCTTATTTACAAAGGACCTCTAAAATCCGAAGAATAAGGCTACAGAGTGTCACTACTAGACATTGTTGGCGACCGTGACAGGACCGTATCACTAAGAAATACGGTCATTGGAATTGGAGGACTGACCACGTTGCACTTCTTTGAGAAGACCTCACAGCAGCCCTCGGAGCCCTCACTGGATCACCTGGAGCATCTTCTAAGACGCCGAGTGCCACTACCAGCCCGGATCAGCGAAGAGACTAAATCTTCGCACCGCAGAGCTACGTGGACTCCAAGCTAAGTGCCCCTCCTTTGACCTCCCTATTTCAGTTCCCTAAAGCACAAAATCAATTCACAAACTAATCAGTTCCTTCAAACAGATTAGCAATAAAACAAAATTATCGCAGTTCCAATTGTAAGTACAAAGATCGTCCTTAAACTTAAAGTTCTAAATCAAGCTTTTTCTAGCTTTCAGGCAGCAATTTTTCATAAATCAACTAACTAAATATTGTAAAATAAAAATGAGATTCTAAATTGAAACAAAGGCCCACAAGTTTCTAAGCGTACTTCATCAAAAAATCTAAGAATTTGTTAAATAGTTAGTCGGTATTTTCCTCATACTTCCAGTCTCTCTCTGAATAGCAAGCTATCCAAATTCTCACCTATATTCTCTAAAACAATTCCAGTGAACCTAGTGAAACGCCACTTCAAGCTACCTACTGGCTGTTACCTCGAGCCTGTAGTCCACCGGCCTACTGGGTGTTACCGGATTGAGGAGCGTGAGCTAAAGTTTACTTGTTTATCTGGACTGCATTTGGGTTTCAGAAATAATTAGAGAGTTTATTTGCTAAAACGAAATATAATAATTTCTCTAAAACTTACAAAGAATTTACCTACTTAAAATACAATACAAGCTAAAACTAAACTATTTACAAGCTAGATTAACTAAATTGGAGCTTAGTCATACTACAAAATGACAAATTCTAAAGGTGAAAGCTTCGCTGCAGAGACTTCCCAACAATTAAAAGAATTGATCCTCAAACGAAGATCCATAAAAGGTCAAATAACCAAGTTTAAGAATTACCTCGACAATGTTTCCGTGATGCCTAATTTGTCAAATATCGAAATGGCAGAGTTGACTCTTAAGCTTGGTAAGTTTGAAAGGGTATCAACAAGATTTGAGGACTTGCAAACTCAGATTGAGGTTCTTAACTCCGAAAGTTTAGAACAAGAAATAGATGAACGGGATGACATTGAGGAAAACATAATAATTTGCATTGCCACGGCTAAAAGCCTACTTGATCAGCATAATGACGCTTTGAACCAAACAAGGCGAGAATCTATTAGTCAAGCTCAATGTCATGCCAGTCATCCTGAAGTCGGTTTCAAACTACCGCAAATTCAAATATCAAAATTCGATGGGTCTTATTTCCGGTGGCTAGAATTCCACGACACATTTTCGACATTAATTCACGAAAACGAGCGAATTACAAAAATACACAAATTTCATTACTTGATTTCCTATTTAGAAGGTGACGCGGCACGCTTAATTGCTAATTTAGAAGTGTCTTCGTCAAATTACGATGAAGCATGGATGCTACTATGCAAGCGATATGACAACAAAAGACTTTTAATAAATCACCACTTGAGTTCACTTTTAAATGTTCAGCCAATCACAAAGGAATCCGAAAAATCACTGCGTTTTCTAGTCGATCACGTCACCAAGAATTTACGTGCCTTGTCTAGCTTAGGTCAACCTACAGAGCACTGGGACATATTGCTTATTTTCATGTTGTCCTCCAAATTGGACAATCGTTCTCTCATCAAATGGGAGGAATTACGCAACACTTTCGACGACGTGCCTACGCTGGGACAATTCAATAAATTTCTGACGGATCGAGCTGACGTATTAGAATCACTCAGTCAAAACAAGTTTTCTAGTCCAAGCGTCAGTAGCTATAACAAACAGCCGCTGCATTTTCAAGGCCAACGAAATGCACAATTGGCCGGTAGGCAGGAGCGGACTCAGCGTTTCAATAACACTAAAGCGTTTGCTAGCATAAGCCAAAACAATTCAAATAACACGTCCTCTCTGCAATGCATTGTTTGCGACGGCAATCATCGGATTTACGATTGCCCTATGTTTAAGTCACAAACGTTCGGGGAGCGAATGACAACAATAACAAAGTACAAGTTATGCGTCAATTGCTTACGACAGGGTCACAATGTTGGTGGATGTCGCATGGGTCCGTGTCGAGAGTGCAATAAAAGACACAACAGTCTACTTCATGAGCACACCCCAGCGTCAATTGGCAGCAATTCCGCCGTCACCCAGTCCGACTCTGTAGCTGTTGCCTTTTGTAAGCAAGGCTACAAGGAAATCATATTGCCTACCGCTATGATACAGGTGTTAAATCCTGTTACAAACGAAACAGAAAGGGTGCGCGCTTTGTTAGATAGCGGTAGCCAATCAAGCTTTATTAGCAATGACTTAGCAAAAAGGTTATCGCTAAATTTTAATTCCGTCCCTGCTTTAAAGGTGGTGGGGATCGGCAACAATTCGTCAAACCATGTGACTGCGAGTTGTACAGCCCAACTAAAATCCGCAGATAATGCATACAAAACAACTTTGTCACTTTTTGTTCTGAACGATTTAACAGGCGAACTGCCAAAGTCTCCCTTAAATACGTCTCAGCTACATATACCTAAAGGGCTACAATTAGCAGACCCTGCTTTCGACCAACCAGCGCCAGTTCATATTTTGTTTGGTGCCGATATCTTTTGGGATGTTCTTGGGAGCAAACAACTCTCATTGGGCGAAGGCAATCCCTATTTAAGAAGCTCCAGACTTGGTTGGTTGATAGCAGGACCGATTAGTTCACAAAATCCATCAAAGAAGGTACTATGCAATCATGCTGTTGTGGATGCCAGTTCTTCCAGTTCATTCGCAAAAAATGAACTAAAAATTGACGAAATGCTTAAAACATTCTGGGAGCTTGAAGAAGTCCCACAAAAAAGAATTTTAAGCGAAGAAGAAAAATTGTGTGAAGCTCACTTTTCTTCTAATTCAATACGACTAAACACGGGTAGGTTTGGAGTTAGACTACCCCTTCGTGACTCACCTGATTGTTTAGGTGACTCCTATAGACAGGCAAAAAGACGATTTCTGAATTTAGAAAAAAGATTTCGAAAAAATCCTAAGTTGAAGGCTGAGTACGTGGCTTTCATGCGTGAATATGCTGAATTACAGCATTTGTCTGAAGCTTCACTAGACGTTCTAAATTCAGGCTATGTTCTATGCCACCATGCTGTTTTCAAAGAAAACAGCGAATCTACAAAGCTTCGAGTGGTGTTTGATGGCTCGGCTGCCAGTTCCTCCGGCTACTCTCTGAACGACATCCTGATGGTTGGTCCGAATGTGCAGAACTCACTTTTCTCCATATTGGTAAGAGCACGCCAGCATAAATACATTTTGACTGGCGATATTGAAAAAATGTATCGCCAAGTGCGTTGTCTCGATCCTCATTTGCAATGCATCTTATGGAGAGAAGACGAGTCTGAACCAATTAAACTGTTGCAAATGGATACTGTCACTTATGGTACCGCAAGTGCCAGTTATCTAAGCACAAGATGTCTGTGGCAAACCGGAGAGGAG
Organism: Yponomeuta evonymella; assembly: GCA_963969515.1. Classification (NCBI taxonomy): domain Eukaryota; kingdom Metazoa; phylum Arthropoda; class Insecta; order Lepidoptera; family Yponomeutidae; genus Yponomeuta; species Yponomeuta evonymella. The sequence continues at coordinate 8,153,837 of OZ018366.1, read as the reverse complement.
TGTGGAAACGATCAAATAAAGGAAATCATACAAAATGATTTCTATGTAGATGATCTCATTACAGGCGCCGATACTGAAGAAGAACTTTGCTACATTCAGACCGCAGTTGTAAAGGTATTAGAGGCTGGTTGTTTTAAGCTGCGAAAGTTTAAAAGTAATGCTCCATCTATTTTTAAAAACACTAGCGTTGATGATAAACAAACGCTCACGTTCAGTGAATCGTCAAATACTCTTGGGCTCGGCTGGAATCCTGTAGATGACAGACTACATTTCCCTATAAGTATTCCAGCTGCATGTAATACAATAACCAAAAGATCAATCTTATCAATTTCGTTTAAAATATTTGACCCACTGGGCCTCTTGAGTCCCGCTATTATAGTGCCTAAAATGTTGCTACAAAGGCTGTGGACATCAAAAATCGAATGGGACCAACTTGTTCCCCAAAATATTCAAACTTCTTGGAATGAATTTCTCGTTGGATTGCCTGTTCTTTCAAATCTTCGAATTTCTAGGCCAGTACTTTGTGATTGCCCAGTTGCCGTTGAAATGCATTCATTTAGTGATGCCTCGCAGACTGCTTACGGTGCCTGTATTTACCTTAGGTCCATTGATGAGCACAATCGCATTACCGTGCGTTTACTATGTGCGAAGTCAAAGGTAGCCCCTTTGAAACCTACGACGATTCCTCGTCTGGAGCTCTGCGCCGCACTGCTGGCTGCCCGACTCTGTAAGGCAGTTACCGAATCATTAAGATATAATTTCAGTCGAGTCGTACACTGGAGCGATTCCAGTATCGTCTTGGGGTGGCTAAATGGCGAGACAAGTAAACTGAAAACATTTGTTGCGAATCGGATCGGCGAAATAATCGAGACTACACAGGTTTCAGCCTGGCGCTATGTGCCTACCTCTGAAAATCCAGCTGACCTAATTTCTCGTGGCGTTAATGCCAGTCACATGGGTGATTTAGAGGTATGGTGGTCAGGTCCTGTTTACCTAATGAAACATGAATCTGAGTGGCCAATTCTTAAGCAAAATAAAATTGAAAACTTACCTGAAGTTAAGGTCCATTCAGCAACAATTTTTACACCAATAATCGATTTTCATAGATTTTCAAATTTTGATCGGCTCCAAAGAACATTTGCGTATGTTACAAGATTTATTTTCAACTCGAAAAACCCCGGTTCTAAAACCGTAGGTAGATTGACATTAAAGGAGTTACGAAATTAATTTACTATTTTGAGCCTTATGTCTCAAAGAGAATCGTTTCCAATGGAATACAGGGCACTGGCTAAAGGTGAACCACTAAAACCTAAGTCCAATATTTTGGCATTGTCGCCATTTCTTGACGAAAATGAAGTGATGAGGGTGGGTGGTAGAATCGATGAGGCAAAAAATTATTCATTTGAAAAACGTCATCCAATTTTGCTCGATTCTTCTCACCATTTTACAAAACTTATGTTTAAAAAGGAACATAAATGCAATTTGCACGCGGGGCCACTGCTTTTATTGGCTACAATTAGGCAAAGGGTTTGGCCAATCAATGGTAGGCACTTAGCGCGTCGTACGGTGCATAATTGCGTAACATGTAGACGCTTACAAGGCAAAACGCTGAACCCCAAAATGGGAAATCTTCCATCCCAGCGTATAACAGCGGATTTTCCTTTTATAACCGTAGGAATAGACTTTGCGGGTCCATTCTTGGTGCTAAATCGCAAAGGACGCGGTGCTAAATTACAAAAATCATATCTTTGTTTATTTGTTTGCTTGCGATATAAATGCATTCATCTAGAAGCGGTGAGTGATATGACGAAAGACGCATTTTTAATGACTCTGCGTAGATTTATTGCTCGTCGTGGAAAGCCAGCGGAAATTTTCTGCGACAATGGTCGCAACTTTGTAGCTGCCGCGAAAGAGATAGGCAATTTTCTAAAGTCTAATGACGAGCCTATATCTGAGTTTGCTTGCCAAGAGGGTATTAAATTCGTATTTTCTCCTACTTACGCTCCTCACTTTGGCGGCATCTGGGAGGCCGGCATAAAGTCTGCCAAACACCACATTAGGCGCGTCATGGGTAACACCCATGTGACATTTGAAGAGCTCTCCACTCTTTTCGCTCAGGTGGAATCAATTTTAAACAGCAGGCCTTTATGTCCTATGTCTTCCTCTCCAAATGACTTCCTCACCCTTACTCCTGGGCACTTCATCATCGGGAGACCATTGACCGCTCTCCCAACCCCTGCTTTGGAGCACTATAAGGAGTCTTCCTTGCGTCGGTATGAGCGCCTGGAACAGATTCGTCAGCATTTCTGGCAGCGATGGCAGGCCGAATATATAGCCGAATTACAACAGCGCATCAAATGGAAGAGCAGCACTAGCAGTCTTCAGCTGAATGATTTGGTGTTGCTTCAAGAAGACAACGTGCCTCCACTGTCCTGGCGTCTCGGAAGAGTTTCATGCCTGTTTCCAGGCCGTGACGGAATATCCCGAGTGGCAGACATTCAAACCGTTCGAGGCTGCGTGCGACGTCCTTTGGTCCGGCTTTGTCCCTTGCCGAAGAGTGAAGACCTCTGAGGCTTGAAAGTCGAGCCTTTCAACGGCGGGGAAGATGTTTAGGCCTAACGCCTACCAGTTAGCGAAAGCAATGATTCTTTCATTTGTGCATTTGCTTTAGCTTAAGTTAGTTTATTTATAATTTTATTATGTTCTTTTTGAGGGTACCATAAGTACCTCTATCTGCTCCTTTTTTCAAAATTACCTGTTGATCGAGACTAGTTGTCCGACCCAAAATTACATTACATTCTCTAAAGTCTATATGCGGAGTCTTATTTACAAAGGACCTCTAAAATCCGAAGAATAAGGCTACAGAGTGTCACTACTAGACAAATATCTTGGACGCACTACAACGTCGAGGCAGTCCCAACAGCACCTTAAGAGCCTATATAGCCGGCCTTTTGTATGTAGTTCACCCACATGCTCCAAGTATAAAACGATAAGCACCTCGCCAACCTGCTGGGTGATCATTTGGCACGTCACTGACAGCGCTCTGCGCTCACGTTTTATTATAATAATAATTGATTTCATTTCAGACACACGTATCAATATTATATTAGTAAAAAATAAGAATAAATCGGTGGGGACATAATGGGTTGATGATGATGATGATGATGATGAAGAACTTACGGCTATTATAGTAACTTAACTACGTATACTATACTAAAGCTTATTATTTACACTTACTTATATTAAATTGCGTGTGCACACCCACCCAGTGTCTCATAAAAGAGCTTTCAGGCTTGTCAGCGAGTACCCTGAGCAGCGCGTTGGAGATGCTCTGTAGTCGCATTCTAGTCGACTCGATACGTTTACGCAAAATGTCGTACAAATCGTCAAATTTTATGTCAAGATCGTCTCACAGGTCAGAAATCAAACATTTATTTCAACGTAAAGAATAGTAGGTACATACCTAGATGGAATCGAATTGATCGGCGCGGTTGCGGTGTTGGCCCGTACAAAACGTATTCAACCAACATCTGCGATTTGTATACCGCCAGTGTAGGGCAGGGCAGACCTTACCTTCTATAACAATATCACTCCGTAAGTGTGAATAGCCTGGCCCTGTCACTCACAAAGTTTTCAGTGGTCGTAGAGGCTTTGTGCGATTTCTCACGCGCGGTCTATCGCCCAAAAGTCAATCCATCAAAGCCTGAAAGGCTTGTTAACGAGACATGTACGCAGAAAACAGAAATTCTGCCTAGTAGCTCTATGTTTTTGACGTACCTTTAAGGTCTATGACCTTTCGATATGGCCTGTATTCGAGAGTGATCTACAGCAAACTATAAATAAACTACATATCCTAAGACCTGACCTTGAAAATAACAATACTTTTCGATAGTTATTTTCAAGATCTGAACTTAGGAGGATAAATAACTCGCAGTTTTGAGGACATCGTGGTTTGAGGAGATGTTGCAATTCTCAATTATTTGATTGTAAGACAGTTATTGAGAAACTATCTTATTATTTGACGTCAAAACTAAGTGAGGTTGTCAATTCTAATGTTTTTCGTCGGTCGGTTTTCATTAAATTTATTTCTCTCTCCCGTCCTCCCAAACCCCTCTGTCTGTCTCTCTTTCTGTCAAGGACATTATAAATTATATCAAATTTGTAGTCAACGTATAGTTATTTCATATACGGAACATTCGGACATCGCGCTCGTTAGCAACGTTGTAAAAAACCCTGTGTATTGATCAATGAATTTGTTTCGTTTTGTTTCGACGGCGAGTTGCTGACAAAAATTTCGAATTGTAATTCTCGGCTCGCAAAAAGCTGAAAAACCGTTGGGCTGATTGTTCGATTTTTAAATCAAACCATTTCAAACAAATTCCCCTTCCCAAATTAAAGTATTGAGGCAAATTCGCCGCTTGTTTTCAAATTGACGATGTAACTTGGTAAATATTTGAATATTTGTCTGACTAATTTTTTTGTACCCGACTGTGAAAGTTAAGAGTTAAATAAAGGGCTCCTATTTAATCATTTAATCTAAAGGAGAGTAAATGCAAAGTCTAATGATAACTATTTTTAACTATTTGCTTAGCAGAACCCGGCGGTAAGAAACTAAGAGAACTGATACATACATTTTTGCATCCTTCAGCACCAATGTCGGAATTGAGATTTCCACAACGGAAATAGAGGTACTTTAATATTTAAGTATTAACTTTGCTTCTTTAATTATCTTTGTATGTTTGAGTATTTCATCATCAACCCATTATGTCCCCACCGAGGGGCACGGGTCTCTTCCCTGAGGAAGGTATAGGCCATACTCCACCACGGGGGCCAAGTCCGGTTTGGTGGAGGCTTGTAGACTAGTGGCTCGTCTACTGTCAGAAGTTGTCAAGCCGACTAAGGCCTCTGACTTGGCTTAACGACTGCCATCTATCGACGGCAGCCGGCACCAACAGCTTAACGTGCCTTGCGAAGCACGGAACCGCTCGGAAAAATGCCACTAGCATTAGGCATAGACGGCGACCCATCCATGCACTGAACGCGCCCTGTGTTGCTTAACCTTCGTGATCGTTTAAGATCACTCAGGCAGCCGGGGCTACGAGCGATTCTTTTGAGTATTTATTCAACCCTATACAATTCTCTGTCTCTAAAATATTTCCACCACAAATCATAAAATGTGCCCACCTGCCAGTCGTTAGTATCCTCAGGTCATACATTACTATACTGAGAACCAGTTTCTGAATTGAGAATTTCGCTAATGAAATAGTTAACTGTAGTGCTGTCTCTTCGAATTTCTCAGAAAAGAGTGGCAGAACGTTAATTAAGTATTCACTTAGTTAAATTCTCAATTCAGAAACTGCCCCTTAGATTTGACCAATTAAGGCTTGCTCAGCTACAAAATATATGTATATATAAGGTTGCCTGTCCCAAACCTGGAAGGTCTTCTAACGCAAGAAAAAAGCAAGAAAAGCGGATTAGGTCGATAAGATTTTTATTATACTAAATTATACAAGACACATCTTTTAGCAAAGGGCAAGATAAAAAGTACCCGAAACCAGCGTGCGTGCATGCAACGACTAATGAATGTTGAGGAAGCGAAAGTGATCTGTCAGAATCGTAGCAAGTGACAGCCCCTGGTCTCTGCCTAGCACTCTGGCGGGCGTGAGTTTATGTTTATGTATATACATCTTTTAGACCCTGAAATCCTAAATCCTTTCTGTAAATAACATTTCTAATAATGAGTTATCTATGTATCTCAATTAATCTCAACGTATGACATGACATAATTATGACAACGATGTAACAAATTGTTTCTTTCTACGAGTATGTTATGAGCTCCGGGCCTATAACATAGAAACGAACAGAATTATTGATCCTAGTAAAAATCATTTATACATTATATGACTGACACCTCGCTACGCAACGGATTACGCATTTTAAGCTGCTTCAAAAATATTTTTAAGGTACATACATATGTGAATTTATAGTAGCATAAGGTACTCGCTATTTGTGAAGAAAAACATCGTGACGATAACTGAATGCCAGAGGTGTACACATACATTAGCGCTTGAAACAGCCAATCAGCTTTGGTCACGCGTAGCCATAAAACCAAGGATGTTTTTAAAACCCATACTCTCCCTGAGCGATGGCCTGTGCCCTGCAGCGGGACGATACAGGTCGCTTATCTTACTAATATACACGAATCTACGTCTACATCTGCATTTATATCTACATCATCATCATCATCATCATCATCAGCCTATGCTTGTCCACTGCTGGACATAGGCCTCTCCTATTGCACGCCACTGAGCACGGTCCTCGGCTACTCTCATCCAGTTCTTGCCAGCCGCCCTGCGGAGATCATCACACCACCGAGTCTGAGGACATTACACTGGTATTTTGAAGGAAAAATGTTTGTAAGTTTATTATGTATGTTTGTAAGTTTGTGTGCAAGGGGTAATCTCCGAAAGTGATTATCCGATTTCAAATCTTTTTCATCAGTATTTAGAATGGACCTTAAAAGTGGACATAGGCTATAGGCTACTTAGTTCACGTGAGTTAATCGCGAGCAATGCTAGTAATATTATATAGAGTTTAAGTTTAAGTTTGTATGTTGGAGGGAATCTAACATAACATAACATAAACTCACCCCTATATCCCGGTGGGCTAGGCAGAGATCATAGTCTGCCACTTGCCATGATCCTGATTTCGCTTCATCAACATTCGTCAGTCGCTGCATGCACGTACTCCGGTTTCGCCAATCTCCTATCACCAATATTTATAACTGAACTCAGGATGGACAAAGGCTATTAAATTATCGATCTTAGAATTCCAAGCGGGTGACATCAAGGGTACAGCTAGTACATTGTGCTTTGCGAATGACATGGTCGCCGGGTATTACCTATATGAAATTGCATTCAGTTATGTCGACTAAATTCACCGGAATACACACTTGGCAGTGGCATCGAATCAAATTGTGGAAATGAGGGAAAAACCTATGAAGTACTCGTAACATTGGCCGCCGACTTGTATTCGGGAACGTAAATCATATGGGCATTCCAACTAAATATACTGAGTGGGGTATTTCCACTAGATTGACTCTAAATAAACAAAAGACAATAAAATTTATAATGGCTGTATTCTATAAAAGAAATGGTATAAAACACGGGGTAAAATAAATAATCTATAATCTGTAAATTTTGTCTGTATCTGATATTTATGTCTGTCTCACTTTGTTTTTTTGTGCGCGCATCACGCAACGAAATGACGTAAAACTCACCAGAATTATAGCTTAGGTCACATATAGGCTACATAACATCACACTTAAGTCCATGAGGGGCTAAAAAATCACCACAAGCTGTGAGGTCATTGAACAGGGGGTACCAAAAAGGTTATGAAGAACCAGTGTACGCACTAACCATCGGAAATGTCTTTGTCTGAGAATCGCCATAATTGTGATGTGCCTACATAATTCCGCCGCGTTACACGGTCTGCAAAATTGTGTCTCTTTTTATAAGTCTCTCAATCGTTTTACTAACAAAAATTAAAAAAACATTATAATGGTAATGCAATGTAAATTTAATATAACCACGAAAAGGTTTTAAGGACGAAATTTAGAACGTAGTTAGGTCATGACCTTGATTAAGGGTCAGGGCACTTAATATCAGATCCGATTAGAAAATTCTTTATTACACAATTAGCTTATTAGTACAAAGGTGAACTTATTACTAATGAGTATTTTCTCCCAGCTAACCTTAGAGTTGTTGTTGAGAAAGAGTTGTTGCGAAGAATTTGATAATAAAATTCATAGTTATAGTGTAATTCTCAATATACCAAATACATCAACACAAATACCTAGAATATACACTATCTAATGTATAAAGATCACGGTGTTTGTTTTCGAACTTCTCCAAAACGGCTTCACCGATTTTTGTGAATTTTTTAATGTATATATTGTAGGTCTGAGAATAGGTCGTAGGCTAATTGTTAGGGCAAAACAACGTTTGCTGTGTCGGCTAGTTTTTAAATAAATACATATTTTAACAATCTAAGCAAATCAACATGTATTAATGCTGTTCATTCACCTTGTTTGTTCATTTTTACATTTATAACTTTCAGCGGGCGTTGCACCCCGATACAAACACTTTGCGTCCGCGATGTACGAAGGTCGGAGTTTGTATTGCGCGCTCAGAGACGACATTTTTAAGGGGTTCTAATAGGCTCCACCAATGAAAAAAGTTGTATCTTCTTTTACAGATCGTATTTGCAAAATTGTATATACAATCTCTCAATCATGTTAACAGTGATTTTTAGGACCCACGACAAAGAACCTAGGATCTCAAACCTGGGACTAGATAACATTTATGGCAAAAACGGCCGTTTTTGGGGTTAATCCTATCTAGTCCCAGGTATATTGCCTTAGGTTCACGGCCATGGGTCCTGAAAATCACTATTGACATGATTGAGAGATTGTACACACTTTTTGCGAATTCGATCTGTACAAAAAGATATGTTTTTTTCCTATTTTCTCTGTTCTGTGGTGGCGCTAGTGTTACTCCCTGGAGCTTCTTAATCGGAGGTATTTCGCGACTCGATCAAAAAGTGCAGAACGAAACGAACCCCTCCGTTCGTGAAAATCTCCGGCTTGCATGAACTAGTTGCAGCGAGAATGCAAATTTTATTACACCGAGAAGGATATACGGCCGCCGCGAATTTAATAAGTTCGCATGATACCGTAGGAAAGTTGGCTTCGCTTAAAACTGAGCTTAAACTTCAGACCGGTCTTAGCTTAGTGCATGGCGATGTGGGCACATTGTGAATATTATGTTTCTTTCTTTCGTGGCAGCGCGATGCGTTGCAGTGAGTGGAAAAACGGTAAACTGGATTGGAGCTGGTAATTAAGCTGAGTAGTATTACCACAGCGTATATTTCAAATCATCAGCAATGTTTAACGTTATGTCTTAACAACAATATTAACAGTTTCCAAGTAATAGTATTTATTTTATTTTTCTTAATTTTTATTTGTGACCAACACAGACATTTTTGTCGTTCCTTTTTTGCAAAAAGGGATTGTGAAAGATGTGATTTTTTGTTCTTTGGCGGTGCTAGTTAGCCCTTATTAAAGCCTTAACATAACTTCATCAAATATTTATTCAATATTTCTAGATTCCCGAAATCAATGCGTCCGTTTTTTTTTTTATGAAGTTTCTACTGTTATAGAATCACAATATTAATGTTCATAGGTTTATTTTTTTATCATTCGAGAAAGTTTTAAAATTTATCAACATATATATAAGACTTTTTGTGAGGTATTGCGATTTTAACCGACATCAAAAAAGGACGAGGTTTTCAATTCGACCATATTTTTTCTTAATAACATTATATATTATAGTGATTTTTGTCCTACAATAATACTCCGAATATGCATCACAAAAGGTCACACCAAAAAATAAAATGCACACTAGTATTTCGCATGTCATTCGCGGAACTGAGGGTATTTTTCTTTGCATTCCATTCGAGCGGCCGCCACTTCCTCTTTGTATGACGGATGCTTCGATTCGTGTGTCATAAAACACAGTAGTTTACTGCGACTCTGACACCTAAACTTAAGAGGGACCCCTATAGGAGCAATTTCCATACATACATAGTTTAGTTTTACCTCACAAACGGCATGAGGAATTTCAATGACAGTAACAATATGTTTAGAGGACATAGATCAGTGCTTACGACTGAGAATTACAGAATAAAAAAAAACGGCCAAGTGCGATTCGGACTCGCGCACGAAGGGTTTCGTACCGTTATCTATACAACATTAGACAAAGATCGAGACAAGATAGATTAGGTACATCGAGAACAGCGCCATCTATGGAAACCAACAAGAATCGTTTAATATTGACATTAAACGACGTGACATTGGCTGTGAAGGTTACATAGATGGCAGCTAGATGGCGAGCGCTGTCTTTAGACAACGTTTGTTGTAGCCCCCCTTAAATATTAATTTCATTCTGTTTTTAGTATTTGTTATTATAGCGGCAACAGAAATACATCATCTGTGAAAATTTCAACCATCAAGCTATCACGGTTGTGAATTTTTTCATACAAATAAAGCGGTCTTTTGGTGTGTACTATCTTATATACCATCCCTGCAAGGTGGAAGTCTCTCCTACCTTTCATCTTTAGGATTTATATCAGAAGGGACCCTAATACTAAAACTCCACTGTCCGTCTGTCTGACTGTTCTGTCACCAGGCTGCATCTCATGAACCGTGATAGCTAGGCAGTTGAAATTTTCACAGATAACAAAACATACTAAAAAGAGGGAGGTCTTTCCCTTTACCAAAGACTATTTGAATAGCATTACGGAAGTGTTGGAATTCTCGTTTATATGAAACTTAATAGTTTCAGAGTCACTGTCGTACCTACTTACTGCATGGGCCTTTTTTAAAGAACTGTTGTAAATTTACAGTCTCTGTTGTCCGTACATTAGATTACTGCGTATCACTGCATGATGAGACATCTTATAGGTGGGTGAGCAATTACTGCGTTAGGTGTGTTTTCTTTCTCTATGGATTTATTGTTGTATTTCCTGATGGTTGTCCGAAATAAATAAAATAAATTAAAGTCGATCCCACATAAACACTCTTAAAATGAAGTTTAAACTGTTTTTAATCAGGATTTAACTAAATCATGACAGTTTAATTTTAAATAAAAATAAATATTAAATTTACATATTATAATATATAAAAATTAAAATTATAAAAATAATAATCATAAAATTATGATAGACTTAGTGGGTACATACCTAGAAGACTGAATTTTGGACAACATATTTTACTTTATTTTATCCAAAGAAACCAAACAATTTGTGCAATACTCTTACAAGTCAGGAAAGTCTTACATGGATATAACATATCCATGTTACTTAGGTATCTGTTTATTTTGTTTGTGTGATGTGTCTTGTTGGTATTATTATACGTATATAATAAACTAAAGTAATAATAAAAAAAACCCCATGTTTACATGTTTGTGCTGTCGCTGTTTCTGGTTTCCACAACACAGGGTATCCTAGTGTGGGGCCAGAAGCAATGTATGTGCCTGTATGTAAATGTTTATTCATCATCATCATCAACCCATTATGTCCCCACCGAGGGGCACGGGTCTCTTCCCTGAGGCAGGTATAGGCCATACTCCACCACGGGGGCCAAGTCCGGATTGGTGGAGACTTGTAGACTAGTGGCTCGTCTACTGTCAGAAGTTGTCAAGCCGCCCTAAGGCCTCTGACTTGGCTTAACGACTGCCATCTAATGTTTATTATTGTTTGTTTATTATGTTTAAACTTAAATCTTTTTCTTCTTCTTCTATATGTAATTGTACAACCAGCATTTCTTATAGGTTAATATAAAGAGTAAGAAAAGAAAACCTCACAATTAAGCTGACAAAAATAGTCACAAATGAAATTAGTTAAGTACATCCAACAGAAATTTGTTCAGTACTCCGTGTGGCGCCGGATTAAGAATCGCATTTCCATTTCCTCCCGTGGATGTCGTAGAAGGCGACTAAGGAAATAAATAACCAGGGGACGGGCAGCAGCGTCTTCTTGAAATTCCAACCAAATACTGCGATCGCCAACCCGCTTGCCAAGCGTGGTGATTATGGCAAAACCCCTCATGGTTATGAAAACCATGAAGGAGGCCTATGTCCTGCAGTGGGCGTCAAATGGCTGTGATGATGATGACATCCAACAGCACATAATCCTCTACACATTGGCACTCTAGTCTGTTACGGAACCGGTATTTGTCAAACAGTGACAAAATTACTAGCCGCAGTCTTTTGAGATCGAATTGCGGGCTACAGGCAGCGTCAATAACACTGTATTATTACCCCTTCGCCGACAATCCGGCAGTAGATTGTTTTACCCTTCCGTGCTTTGATATACGCGCTCTTATATTGGACGAGATTTGTTTTTTGATTTATTGCCCCGAGTGTACGCGGCTGCTCCACACCAGAAGCTGGTAAAGTCGGTAGCCGATCAACCATCACATTTTTTTAGCAGTTGCTAAGTTTCCCGTATCGTGGGTCGAGTGCTTGTGTGCACAGGTTCCTATTTTGCACTGGAATTCTACGTCCCTGTACGTTTTGCTATACAAATAGAAATTATTTATTGCAGAATACGGAGAATAAGATACAATTAACATTGAGCCCTGCACTAGGAAATCCTGTATCTCAGGCGCTCGACTACGTTTAACTGATAGAATAGTTTCAGAGAGTCTCTATTGCTACTGACATAAAAGAAAATTGTAGCTATTAACGGAAATAATAGTAATTTAAATTTGTGTTACTAAGCATAGATTAACTTTACAAAATAAGACAAAAACTTAGCGCTAGGTGTTTGTGTGTGTGCGTGTGTTTGCGAGTGCGTGTGTGTGTGTGCATGTGCGTGCATACAGGAACCTGCTAAACAGTAGATAGGGAGATAGGAATTTGACAGTTAGGTGATTCTCCCACTGGCAATGCATTCCGCCGCAGTGCGCGGAGCGGTGAATAACGTGCGCGGCGACGGAGGCGCGGATTCGCGTCACCTAGTTTTGATCCGCTTCTCCGCACGGAGTGGCGGTGTATGACGGCTCCGCAGCAAATATTAACTTCGCAGTCGACCGTCGTGGAAAATGGTTAATACCGAACTTTATCACGATGCTACGATTGTTATTTAATCAACTTGGTTTTTGTTTACTCGAGTTAGGAGACTAGTTATGATCGAGATCTATAAATCGATCGTCCTTTATGCATAAAAACACCTGCAGTACTGCGGGGCCAGTGTGTAACCTCGCGGCACGACCGGCGGTTTGGCGGAAATTTGCGCGCGGTACGCACTCCCGCGCGGTGACGCGTCAGCAATATGTTGTCCTAGGCGTATTTTTATACAAACTGAGATACTTGCATACGATTTAAAAATCCGCTGTTTCACGCTACGCGACGAAGCGCGGTGCAGTGTGATAATCGTCTTAAACGGTTGGAATCATTCGGGATTTGCTGCGAGTACCTCCTGACGTAGTAAAAACTGAATTTGCACGGATATTTACTCGTTTATTTTTTCTTTTTACAATTTTCCGACGTGTAAGTCGGTGTAAGTGTCGCTACAAGTCGAGAACGGCTGGGCCGATTTGGCTTTTTTTTTATTTGTGGAAGATCAGGAAAGGTTTAAACGGTGAGAACAAAAAAAAAGATAGAATTAAGTGATACAAAGTTCACGGGCTTCTCTAGTTTTATTACAAATTAACTAATAATATTCACTGATTTCTTGTATTTTTGTGAATAGATTTACACAGCGCCCAATGGCACCATCACTCACACTGAATGGATGAAGGGACCACTCAGACGCTGCAGTGCCTGGGACATTGTTTTTTAGAATTGTTTTTTGTGAATAAGTGTGTGACTAATTCGACCTTCAAACGTTCTTTTTACACGTGAATGGAGAGAGGTTTAATATTTTCGAATAAAAAATGCCAAGATACTGTCATCTCGGTAAAAAATTAAAAACATATAATTATAAAATATGTAGTATATATTTTACGTTTGCACAGCTTAGGTGTTTTGTTTATTTAAAATATTCGTGTATCGAGTCATGATATCACTAGAAACGGACAGCTCGTAAGATCTCAGTTAATCATGTACTTCCGGTTTCGTAGACACTGGTTCCTTTTTTCGCTTTAAAAAATTATTAATGCAGCCCAAATCGAAATATTCAGCCCAGGCTCTCGAACTTACCAGTTTCCTTGAAGAATAATAAAAAAAAGTAAAAACCGACTTCAAAACACGACAGCACTAAAAAGTGTAGGTATTGTAGAAGTATAATCTAACATGTATAAATACTTCTAATTTGAAGGTATTCTTTTCAATTCTTTCTAACTTTTTAGTACTATAGTGTTTTGAAGTCGGTTTTTATTTTTTATTTAAAGATTTGTATTGTTAATTTTTTTGAGGGTGAGGGGGAGAGAATAAAGCAAGTCCCTTACTTGCCCACTGCACCAGCCTACGCGCCCCGGGAAAAATAATTTATGTGCCCCGGCTTTCCCTTCCCTAGATCCGAAGCTGTCCTTTTCCGCCCCTTGCACCTACATTAGCTCGAGGATATAACCTTCTAAGTCCTGGTTTTCAAAATAACAATGATTTGTGGTTGTTATTTTCAAGGTCAGGACTTATCTTTACAGGTTTTATTTTGGGCCAACAGTATGCCTCTAGAGCCTCTTTGAGGAATCAAAAGCAGTTTGTTATTAAGGGACATATGCTTTTGAAAGACGGGTAATATTGCGACCGGAGAATGTTAAAATTAATCCTTTCTTTCGCGGTCGGAGCCCCCGCCGCCGGTTCTTATCAAGCCCCTTGTGCCTTTATTTCCTTTCTTTCAAGTTTTGATGTAATGTATTGTATTCTGCGGCTTATTCGCCGGCTAGCTTACAACAGGAAAACACGTTTCCAATTGGTTAGAGGAAATTGTCTTATGTCTTTTTAGGGTTCCGTACCCGAAGGGTACCAAACAGGACCCTATTCTTAAGACTTCGATGTCCGTCTGTCTGTCTGTCACCAGGCTGTATGTTATGTTGATGTATTTCTGTTGCCCGTATTACAACAAATACTAAAAAGAGAATAAAATAAATATTTAAGGGGGGCTCCAATACAACCAACGTTGCCTAAAGACAGCGCTCACCATCTAGTGGCCGTCTATGTAACTATAAATATATATAATATAAATGTCAATGTTAAACGCTTCTTGTTGGTTTCTATAGATGGCGTTGTTCTCAATGTACCTAATCTTTCTCGATCTTTGTCTAATCTTGTGTAAATAGTGGTACGGAACCCTTCGTGCGCGAGTCCAAGTCGCACTTGGCCGGTTTATTTTAAGAATTTCGTTTGTTGCGATTATTTTTTGGGCTAGAAATAGTCGTGATTGTTTGTGACGTTTCTGTTTCTTGTTTGTTTGGAGGGATTGCACAACATTATCATACATACATACATAAACTCACGCCTGTATCCCAGAGGGGTAGGCAGAGACCAGGCACTGTCAATTGCTACGATCCTGACAGATCATGTTCGCTTCCTCAACATTAATTAGTCGTTGCATGCACGCACGCCGGTTTCGGGTACTTTTTATCTTGCCCTTTGCTAATACATCCTCTATTTGGTCGAAGTATGTCCGTCTAGGTCGACCCTTACCAGCCTTTCCACCCACATTCGCTCGATATATTTGTTTCGTCTCATCTTTCTTCCCTCATCGTCTCCACTACATTATCATACCTATTAAATAAAAAAAAAATGTATTTTGAGTCTCACTAGCGGCGGACGCGGGATGTGACTTAGAAATCTGCGGATTTAAGTGAAAAAATAAGTATTGCTCTTACGTTTCCATCGCAAGCTCATCCCGATTGCGCAGATTTGTTCAAGTTATCTGCCGGGCATTACACCTACAGAGTAATTTTTAAAATGGGCAGTTCCTCAGAGAAGTCAACTCTCTCTACCAATGACGCAGTCTTCATTAACATAGAAGAATGTCGAAGTGATAGTTCAAAGCAAAAAACCATTCATAAATCATATATTTTTGTAGCTAAATGTGAAAAATTAACAAAGAATCGTAGTACAAAAGTTGTTGTAAATGTCAACTCTAACCGACATGTTCTAGAAATTGTGCATTTATTGTGAAGTTTTAGTAGCAAGACCAGTCTCTAACCGTGAAGACGGAGGAAACCTGAGTGTCTGAGGTGTTCACATACCTCAACGCTTGAAATTGTCACTCCGCGGTGGGCATTGGTGGTAATTAAGCCCATACTCTCTCTCTCTCTCTCTTTCTCTCTGGGAGAAGGTCTGTGCCCTACAGTGAGACGTATATAGGCTTCATGAAAAAAAATTAAATGAATGATCAAGTAGAACAATACGAATAAGTTGACGTGGCATGCAGGCTTTTTTCTGCCCTGGTAAAACACGTCAAATTAATTAATTACTTCCACAATATCGACGCCCAACGTCTTCTTGCCTTGCATGTTATCTGTGTACGCCCCCGGGATACATGTTTGAGCTTATGTGTGTTTCCTTGTTATTGTAACGGACCATCGTTATTCATTTCAAAGCCCACTATCGTCTACTATTACTCATCTAGCGACTCAAGCAAACAGTTTACTGCGTAAAGGCTGAGCCACGGATAGATTGATAGCGGATTATCAGCACATAAATCATTGAAATGCTGCTATTTGTTACTGGGACGCCCTCTCACAGGGTGTTGGATTAGTTGACGGGATATAAAGTAAATTTTGCAATAAAGCGGACAGTGACCAAAAAATCGGCATTAGTCGTAATGACGATAATGCTCATTTTTGCCTGATCCAAAAGATTGTATTGTTTACTCTACTCATTGCCATATCACTGCGTAAGCTTTCATTGACAACTAACAAACGGGACATTGCTTGAAAAGCGGATTCATTTATTGACTCTTGGATTATTAATGAATATAAATATTAATTTTAAATGAACCCTATGTTTCAGGAACAACTTGAATGGCTATAAATTATTTTCCGAGTGGATAAAACCATCAATTTCCTTTTGTAGGAACCTAAATACTCCGCATTTTCTTTGACAGGTACTTAACTAGGTAAACCTTATGCTAGGTTTTTTTTAAGTAGATATTAGAATTTTCCATTTCTCTTTCACTATTTCTATGGACAACTTCCTCTGTAAGTCAAATCGAAACTTGGCTTTTTGCTCAGCAATCGACTTACCCCCTGTAGACAACTCACATCAAAGTTAACACCCGACGTGAGAGCTAGATACAACACACAAGTAATATCACTCACTGAGTCACTCACGCGCTCGCAGTGTAACATACTATCAATAATTCACCGAAAACTCGGAGTATCGGAGTAAGTAGTTAGAATTGTGACAAATAGAACCTAACAGAAGTTATACTCGGTTTTTTTTTTGTGTATAGACCGTAGATGTTTTTGCAAACGGCCAAAATTAACAGTTTTGAAAAACCTTTGGGCAGGATACTTCTCTCAGACACTTATCATAGATTCAATTATTGGTATTCAATTCATTCAAGATGGCAGTTTGCGCCTCCCTCACGGGGTTAAAATTGCTATGCAACATCTGATGTAAGCGGCACTACAGACCTCTCACCACGGTTGCCCACCGCAGACTGGCGATTTCAAGCGCTAAGAAATTGTAACACCTGATTATCTTCCCGGAAGAGGAAATCCGATCGCCAATGTGAACAGTTTATTTATAAATATTTTTTCGCTATGGCAACACCTCCCTTTCCCCTCCCTACGAACATCTTTCATCGGTGGCTTTGTAGGGGTTTGTAGCATTTGGGTTCACTTAGTTCTGTCCGACTACCCGTCTGTTAGGATCCTTTTTCTCAGAAATGAATGAGCTGGTTACAACACGGTCACATTAACTAGAGACTTGACGTTGATACAATAATGTCCAAAACAAATACCAAAATCATAGAAAACTAAGCAAATTATCGACACACGTATTGGTTACAAAGATACTGACCATACTATCGATAATTTGCTTAGTTTTCTGTCATTTTGGTATTTGTTTTGGACATTATTGTATCAACGTCAAGTCTCTAGTTAATGTGACCGTGTTGTAGATACATTTTAATTAGCAGTACCTGGATGTCCGACCGGTATTTTTTTTGTTAATAGTTTTTGGAAATTATATTTAGATAGAATGAAAAAATTGAGGAGAAAAAGGAAAAACATAATAGGACTGCAGACTTGTTTCGGGACCGCCCGATTTCCCATCTGAGCTATTACGACCTTGTAGATGGTGGCAAAATTTACCTTCGTATTCTAATGATATTATAGCAGTTTTCATTGCCTAAAAACATGGACAAAACGACGTTTTCCGAAACCATTTGCGTACTAAATTTCATGAAAACGATTTTTATGAAATTTATATATACATATACATGTACAATAAAATGTACGGTCGCTGAAAGTGTTTAAAAAAACCTTTTTAATCAACGCAATCAAAATGTCATTGTATTTAGGGAAATTAAGGAACTTAGTTTTTGTGACATTCAGTTCATCATCATCATCAGCCAATTGACGCCCACTGCAGGACATAAGCCTCCTTCGTGGGTTTCATAACCATGAGGGGTTTTGCCATAATCGCCACGCTTGGCAGGCGAATTGGCGATCGGAATCTCAGGAGGACGCTGCTGCCCGTCTCCTGGTAATTGATTTCTTTTGTCGCCTTCTACGACATCCACGGAAGGAAATGGAGTGACGCTATTCTTAATCCAGAGCCACACGGATTCAGTTACTTTACAGTAACTGAATCTAGTAGTTAGAGTTTTTGATACTTTGTCTATCTAAATTTATCGAATATTACATGAAACAATTGTTCCCGCTACACCTTTTCTCATTCATTATTCGAAAGAAAATTCGTCCTCGGAACCTTATCGCAGTCGCATAAAAGGCCTTATATATCTCCCCAGTCCCTTCTGATCAACCCATCCAACACTCGACAAATATCGCGGCGTTTCGACATACACCTGGAGCCGTTATCGATTCTAAATAGCATAATTAGAGTGCAGCTCCACTTTCGGGTACCGCGTAAGAGGGAATGCGAGTTCGTTTTTAGTCAGATGAGTTTTTATTGAACTGAAAACTTTTTAGGCACACTTTATTTGACTAGTTGACTAAACTGAATCTGCAAAATTCCTGTAAATTTAGAAAAATCATACAAGTTTTCACTAATATTGTGTGGTCATAACCACACGTCCTTTTTTATTTTGATAGAAGACGTGTCCGAGAATTAAGTTCTACGGTATAATTTAAAATGAAGGAATAAAAATCCAATTCACTAAAATGTCAAATGCATAAATTAATTTTATTGTCTCCATTTTATGGCAAAACAAAAGTTACTAGCTGTACTTGAGAAAAATTCAGGATTGTCAGTCGAAGAAGTTCTTTGTGATTTGACTATAATTTAAAGAAAGTTATGGTTACGAACTTTTGCAAAAAATACCAGTGACTTAATGGTAAACTCACTAACACTTGCTACACTCCAGTGTATCTTATACCAAAGTAGCTACAATACCAAGGAAACTTCAAAAAAATGTAAAACACTCCTCAAACATCTGTTTTCGTTATTAGAACTGCCGCAAATCATCATTGGTACAGCGTGTTGTAGAAATGTTTGATGAATCTTTAGAGGGTTATTCTACTCATCGAAATATAATAAATAACTTTAAATAAAGTATCCTCTATCTATCTATCTTTATTAGGTAACCAACTCCATAATCACTCAAAATATATTACCTGTTTTGTACTTAATTAGAACGTCCGCTCCAGCGAATGTATGAAGCAGTTGATATATTTTTAGTTACTTCACACTACTAATTCATTGGCCTCAAACCGAGGCGATTAGCCCTGAGGCATAGAGGCTTAAATGTAGCGTCAGCCTTATGCAACGACGCACCGCGCGTTTTGAATCGTAAGCGAGTGCTATAGCTAGCAGACAAGTTGGAGCTGTTTGCTCAAACTTACGGGGATTTTTCGAGATTTTTTGGAGTTTCCATCAAACCGAGTGTATTTAGAAGTAGATTACCGCTATATTAAATTGCTAGAGAGTTTGTATGAAACTGCTGCAATAACAGTACATAATTATCCGAGATGCTTCGACATCCAACCTCATGAAAAGAGGCGTGCGTCAAGGTGACGTTATATCTCTAGTCACAAATTAATTCGAAGACATCACTAGAGATCTGGATGGAGAATACTTGATCCACTTCAGGGCAAAAGTTCTGGGAGATATTGGAAAAGAAATTCTGAGATATAGGAAACTGCTAACCAGTCTCTGCCAGGTACCACATCTATTGGCCTGAAAATGAATACGGAGAAGACAAAACTAATGGGGTCTGCTGATATTTATGAACAATCCAATTTCTATATAACACGATCGAGTAGGTACACGAATACCTTTACCTTGGGCAGATTATTGAACTGGGAAAAATCCCTCTCACACGTGAACTTAATCGTAGCACCCAGGTTACATACAGCCTTCGAAAAGCTTAAAGACATCTTCCACTCCTTCAAACGCTGAAAACTAGGGTGTACAATCCATGTGTTCTGCTAGTCAATGCTACTTATCCTGTAAAAATTGCATCAAACTGAGCGCTGGATTAGGAAAAGCCAACCTTCGACCATATTATATGTGGGGTGCCTAGTGAAACTGTTAATAAAGCTATGTCATCTCTGAGATCGAACTTGAGTACGCTGCTTATTTATTTCGCATAGCAGTACGGGTTCTTTCATAGATTATCTTATCCTAAATTGCCTGGAGCTAAGGCAGAATTGAATTGACCTAGGACAAGACCAAATTTGTGAAACAGTCCCAAAACGACTGGGCTATCCATTATGTACTGAAAGTCTTTTTTCACTTCTCTTACATCGTACGATAAATCACGAAGTTATCAGCTTTCGTCCTTTCACTTATATCGAGATTTAAGCTAATACATACATCAAATAGCAAAAAAAAACTTTAATTTCAATGCCAAGTAAAACCAAAATTACTTAATTCAATCAGCCCGCATTCGTCCACTGCTGAAAAAGGCTTGCCCAAGGCACGCCACTTCTTTCTCACAGACGAACTCTTCGTCTGTAAGTAACATTCAAAGAAGTTTGACGTTTCCCAAACTTCTTTCAAAGTTACTTACAGACAAACAATTTGTACCAGACTTACGCCATGTTTTCTAACAGAATACATAAAAGATTTTTTTTAAAAGTCAATTTTATTTACATGCCAGTCTCGCTAACAGGTCTATTGTAGAGTCAGAGGTGGCAAAGACGCTCTTCTCACTGTGACCCTCTTTTCTATAATCGAACTAATTTTATAAAGTCAGAGTTGTCTCTAAGCAACCGACGATGATAGCTCCGTCTCTACTGCGAATGAGAGCGAAATCTGGTCGGACTCTTCCGACAAAAAATCAAGTGAATCCGTAATAATTTTAAGCCACGGAATAATTTTAAATGTTCGGAGATTCAACGGGTAGATGTTTTTTACCCAATCACACCATAACAACTAAACAAATCCGAGTTAAATTTGGCATGGGCTACCTGTTTATCGTGGAATAATTTTCTCGCACCCGAATGAGGTCACTGGCGACAGTTAGCATCTTGTACTCATTACGATCACCAGAGTGTAAGAATATCCAAAAAAGGGGAATTCCACACGTCAATAATAACATAGACATATAAAATACTATAACATTTCATAGACCAAATAACTACGGAAAAAAACTTCATAATCGTAAAAATGTTGTTCCATATATTTTAATGCATAGTTGGTAACTTTAGCCTAACTGTCTCATCTCTCCTATTACGGTAGATAATTATGTGTATTTACTTTTCAATAAGACCCAATGAGTGGCGTCAAGTACACAAAGAAAACTTTAATCCGCCGCACTGTACAATTTCTTTAAGTGTAATAATAGCATCAATAAAGTAAAGTAAAGTATAAGTAAAAAATTGTTTATTGCACTAAGAGTATAAGCAGTAAGGTGAATAAATAAATAAATAAATAAATAAATAAATACTCCAGACGCATATGTAAGTTCTAATTTCCAGTAACTAGAGCATAACAGCTCTGTCTACGCCTCCGAGTGGAGCCAAGAACACCCGCAGTTTCGTATCAAAGAAAGGAAACTTATGCAAAATATTAACGCAACACAGAGAAACTTTGTCGCAGCCTACTTATTTGTTCATCACACGTCTAGATTTTTGTCGAGACGGGCACTTTGCATCTTTATCAACATAAAATTACAAGGCTTAGGCCAGAGCTTGCCACTTGCCACGATTCTGACAAACTTCTTTCGCTTCGTCAACATTCATTAGTCATTGCATGCACGCACGCCGGTTTCTGCCATACCCAAGTATCGCTACCATACATAATTGTTAACACCAGCACTGCATTATGGATAGCCAATCTGGTTTTTTGAGCATATTTATTTGCTCTACCTTTACCCAACTAGATCCGATTGGGCGTGAGCACAAAGAAAATTTATAGTTGTAATTTGAAACGCTTAACAAAATAAAATTTTCATTACTGAATGATGCTCGCTCGCCCATACAAGTAATACCGGGACTTTCTGTTAGGCAGAAGTTAGTACGGGTTCCCGTGCGTCGTTCAAAGAATAAAGAAAGAAAGAGAAACATAATGGTGTATGCAATTTTAAAACTTGCAATTTGCAAACATAATTTTTTTTATATAACACCTGCTCGTCAATGGCATATTATGTGTCATGCAAACTCAACTTAAAGCAAGTCATTTGTGTCCTATGGTCTAGCCGGGTCATTATAAATGTACTGAATTTCATAATCCCCTAGGGAATTATGACATTTGAATTTGGAATGCAATCAACATTGAATATACGAGCTCCTTGCAATCCATGACTAATAAACTAAATAATAATAATAATAATAAAATCCACATAAACTTTTCATAGAGCCCTACAACAAGAAGAATTTATTCAAAATTAGAATAAAAACTTTTTCTTTTTAATTGTATTATGTTTTATTGCCTCACAGTGTTTATATAAAGTAGAGTATGCATTTTGGGGATAAAGCAGTGTATTTGTCTCGGGCGTTTTTGAACCCCTCGGCCTCGGGATTCTAGCTTTAACTCCTCGCTTCGCTCGTGAGTTAACCCTAGGATCCCTCGTCCTTGGGGTTCAAAATATCGCCCGAGACATAATACACTGCTTTATCCCTTAATGCACAATATACTATTATAAATCGACGACCAGAAAAATTAAAACTATAGAAACAACGGTCGTGCCGATTGTTGGTCAGTCAAATATAAGAATTACTGAAATCATATTATTAATATGAAGTTAATCATCATCATATGCTGCCCACTGCTGATCATAGGCTTTTCTGCCAAATGCTATCTCCCACAGTCCCTTGCTATCCGCATCGACGGAACTTCCGAATATGAAGTTAACCTATCAAAATTAAATTTACCATTTGTTTTAGTCTTTTATCATGCTACACAGAATTTAGTAATTATGAACACATTTTGTTTTTATACACACTTTATACATTCACGTTCGTAGTTAGGGGCAAAATGTATCAAAGTAATGCGTTTTTAATGCGCAAAATATAGTTATTATTTAGCTTCCCTTAGCGAGAAAAAGGATGTGCACATGGAAAACGGATGGTTTTCTGAAAAATTTTTCATTAGTCATGTTAAGTTGAGTGGACGTTATTCTCACCAGGAGGCGCGCCTTTACACATACTACCTCGGACTCGTTCCAATGTCAACCTTTTCCCGCGTCGACAAAAGACATAATTATAGTCGTGTGTAGCAACTTGCAAAGGAATTACCTTTATACAGCTGTGTTGAATTCACATCCTAACAACGTGTTTATTCCGTTTCTCACAGGAATGTGTTTTGTATGATAATAGGTATGTTCTTACCACTCTCTGTTAATGGGTTTCTCGTTGAGCCTGCCTCCATTATCGCGTCATAATTATATATTTTTTTATGCAGCCTACATGCACGTCCGAATGCAGGGTGTCGGCTTTCTCTTGGAGATAGTTTGGGCTTAAATTATGACCTTAAAAAGAACAATTGAAAACCATTGTTATGGTGGCCCGATCGGGTCTTTTCTACAGAATTCTACAGATTAATTACCGAGCAGAACTATGAGTTAAAAATGTTATAAATAAAACATATGTGTCTATTTCAAGTAATACAAATATTGTTATAGACAAAAAGTGGACAACAAAACACTTCATACTTTGTGTCCATTGTTATATTTTTTGTACAAAGTATGCTTTACACATTTATTGTACCGCGTGTCTGGTATGCTCAATATATCTTCAGGGACCTTATTATAGAGCAGCTGTAAGAATCAAAACAATCCTATATTTTCAAGGCAATTAGCTCTATTTTCCTACAACCCGCAGCAGCAAACAAAGTGGGTAGCGCTCAAGCCGAACTTCGTACCGCTATTTGCGTTTAGTTAATGCACGAGAGACGAAAGAGCCTAAGGTGCGTTTTCCCGAGTTCCTACCGAATGCATGCATTGTGAATTTGCGACGAAAGCAGTAAACGGAGATGGGAAAGTTCTCTGATAGCGTACTAACTGGCTGTTCTGTTTTTGATCTCTATTTGTTGATTTTTTAGGATTCCGTACCCAAAGGGTAAGGGACCCTATTCCTAAGACTCCGCTGTTCGTCCTTCTGTCCGTCCGTCCGTCCGTCACCAGGCTGTTAGCTCATGAACCGTGACAGTTGGACAGTTAAAATTTTCACTGATGATGTATTTTTGTTGCCGCTGTAACAACAAATAGGTACTAAAGACAGAGTAAAATAAATATATAAGCGGGTTCCCATACAACGAACGCGATTTTTTTTTGCCGTTTTTGCTCGATATTAATAACGGCAACAGGTTGACGCTTGAAATATTCAAATGTTGTATAGATAATGATACGGAATCGTTCGTGCGCGAGTCCGACTCGCACTTGGCCGGTTTTTTTCTGTTATATCCGTTTGCATTGGTGTCTTTCATTTTTTTCCGTCAATGGTTGCCTGGAAGAAAATAATTTCATTACAATAATGAGGCCGCCTACCGAACTGCACTTTATAATTATTCCCGGCTCAAATTTAATTCCTACAATGAAGAATATTTTCTCTATAATGATAATAATAAAAAAATACGAGTATAATGGTGATGTTAGTTGATGAACTCTTACTAAAGTTTCACCGCTCATGAAAGCAATACAGAACTCAACCGCCACTCACAATGCTGAAATAAAGAGATAGGAATGTTAAATTATTCAAATCTGGTAGGTTAGGGGGTCCCCTAACGCATAAGCCCCTCAATAATTTAGATTACAAAAGTACTGGGAACGTCCTACACTGGGTTGACGATCCGCATTAACGGAGAAGTTCGGTAAGTGAAGGCCACGAAAAACTTGCGGCGGGAAAAATATTCGACGAATATAGTAAATCAAGAAAAATAAAAAAAATACCAATGAGTAAAATTCTTGGTAAAACCACTAAGCAGCCAGTGTACTATAATAACGGGAAATATTCTTGGGGTGTAATTTAATAGTTCGCCATTTTTTTTCCAGCAGAAACAGGAAATTAAAATTAATTGGCTGCTAAATCCTATAAATAAAAATATTTAGATTGGTGCACATTTAATTTATTAAGAGTCAATTTATTTTGGGGATGATTGCTTGTTAATGGGATGAAGTGGCAGGAAGACGCTGGATGCAAGCCGCTTCCAACCGACCTTTTTGGAAATCTATGGAGGAGGCCTATGTTCAGCAGTGGACTTCTTGTGGCTGAATGATGATGATGATGAATGGGATGACAAGGCCTTTCAAATAGTGTATTTGACGTGGATGTCATATATAGAAATAAGAAATTATAGGTATTAAAAGGAGCATGGCCCCAACAAATGTCTGTAAACTACAAAAACCTCATTTAAAAAAACATAAGTTAATGAGAATGAATGAATGCCAATTGTTGAATAAGTCCATGATTCCACCCGCTCCTCGCAACGCTATACGCTGTTTCTTAGCCAACCACCGCTTAGAAGCATTATGAACAAGATTTGAATATTTTAATGTTGTCAGATTTATCTCGCTTTAAAATTTAATTTACGCGGATTGCCGGAGACCTTTTGCTTACGAAATTATTCTTTCTGAAGAGTATTTTTCCTTGTGTCCGACTGTAGCGATTATTTTAATGAAGTCTTGCCTTTTTGGAGTAAATTAAAATTGCTCGGTTCAATTACTTTCTTTTCCTTGTTTAATACAGCGGAAAAGGGATCTTAAGTCTTAATAATGAACTTCCTCGAGTGACTTCAATCTTCCTTTTATGTTATAGTATCATCTTATGGAATATTCTTCTAAATGAGCTGTTAGTTTGAAATGAGAAGTTTTATAATTTTTGATACTTCTATATTATATATTTTATGTACTGTAGGTCTCACTGTAGGGCTGGACCTTCTCTCAGACAGAGAGAGTATGGGCTTAATTACCACGCGTACCGGTACGTGGTTTCGGTGGTCTGGTAAAGGGAGAGCCTTTGCCGAAAATTTTGCCAGCTTTTGGGGAGTGTTTTGGGGACTAGTGTTTTATGAATGACGCCGTATTGTTTTCGTAAACTACACTGTTTTTGTTACTTTTCTTGTCTTACTATAACATATGGTTATGTAAGTTTTTGTCTCGTATTTATTGTGTGTTTTTGGTATAGCAAATAAACTTTTTATCTATCTATCTACCCACCGCGGATTGGCAATTTCAAGCGCTTAGGTATGTGAACACCTCAGACACTCAGGTTTCCTCGCTATGTGTTCCTTCGCGGTTAGCGAATGGTATTGCTACTGCCTCACAAATGTATGTCACTTAGAAAACAAAGTCATACCAGGTTTCGAATGAATGAGAGGCCGGCGTTCTACCGCTGCACTACCACCGCTCTCATACAAACGTTAAATGGTCCATACATTTAATAGTCCATAAGTTAAGAAAGAAAGAAATACATTTATTGGGACAATTTAACACATCACAAGGAAAAAGGCATAACAAGTAACGTAAACAAGTACAAAAGAAAAACAAATCACATAGATACAACTTAGGACAAGTAAAAGTCAGAGCGTCAGAGTGCATCCTGTGGTGTGTCCAAGTTGCCACAAAGCGCATCTGACTCAGCATTGTGCTGAGGGTGTGAGCCCTTAGCGCTGGTTTTCAGTCAGTCGGTAATTTGGCCCGTATGTTACAAGATGGTGCGAAACAAATGAAAATAAGACAATAGTCCATACGTTAAGGTCTTTTCTCAGAGAGAAAGAAAAAATAAAGGCCTAATCATCAAGCATGCTGATGTGGCGATTCCAAGCACCTCAGACACTCAGGCTGTCTCACGGTGTTTTCTTTCACAGTTAGCTGTCGTTATTGCTACGATAAATAATTCACAAATGTGTACGTAGCTGAAAAACAATTGGAATTTCAATTCCTGCATGTAGCGGTTGGTACAATTATGCAGACCACTCCGAAATTTAAAATTAGAACCTCACGCATTTCAAGCTGATTAAAAATTGGCATGCGCCAATGCTATCTGACAGCTCTATTTATCTGTTTATCCAGGGGTAAGCTCTATCAAGTGAATAGGTTGAGAAACGTCTTGCACCATGACATTTGCAGAGCTATCAATAGATAAATTGTATGACAGACAATCCTGTCAATCAGCTATTTAAATCAAATCAAATTTTTTTATTCAAAGTAGCACAGGAACTGTGACTTAATGAACGTTACAAGTAAAACTAGGTGTCCATTTCAAAATCTAGATGATTTTGGAGAAAAAATGGACAAAAAAACTTCAAACTTAAGTCTTTCCAAGTCCTTAATTTACAGAATTTATATAAATGAATTTATTTATTTTATTCGTTTACACGCGGAAAAGTATTTATCTATTTACTTACTTAGATAAATACTGGCGCAAGTTGCTCTAAGTGGTCTATTCATAGCGCTACTAAAGCATTTACTAGGTATGTAGTGATCATGTTGTCAATAAAACCTTAAGGCTCGTTATGAAAATCATTTCACAACTGTTCCGGTCGAAGTCTTGAATTAAACGTTGCTCAGTCAATTCTCTTTGTCGCATTGATTGAACGTATGAATAAATTTTAAGTCAGGTCTAAATTGTTGTCAGGAAAAAAATGGACAAAAGAACTGCAAAGGTATTAGGGGTTAAAGTATGAAATTGCCGTTTCATTGCAATAGGTTCTTTGAATTGACATAGAATCTTCATGGTTTGAGGTTTCCGAATGAAACTTTTTTCAAATGGTTTCTATGATGTTCTTTTTTTAAAAAATGTGAAACATTTGAATATCGACTTTCAATTGTTTTTGTTATTCAATTTAGACAAGAAAGATGGATACTGCGAAAATTCGAGTGATTTTTGAATACGAGTTCCGACGCGGAACTAACGCGGCAGAAACAGCCCGCAATATCAATGCTGCGTTTGGAGAAGGGTCTACTAATGAACGCACCGTGCGATTTTGGTGTAAACGCTTTCGTGATGGAAATTTCGACTTAAAGAACGAGCCACGAGGAAGACCGCCCACACAGGTGAATAACGATGAATTAAGAGAGATAGTGGAAGCCGACCCTAGTCAAACTACCCAGGAATTAGCGGCATGGTTTAACGTTACCTTACCCACAATATTGACTCACTTGCGTCAAATCAATAAAATAAAAAAATACGAAAAATGGGTGTCTCATAATCACTCGAATTTTCGCAGTATCCATCTTTCTTGTCTAAATTGAATAACAAAATCAATTGAAAGTCGATATTCAAATGTTTTACATTTTTTAAAAAAAGAACATCATAGAAACCATTTGAAAAAAGTTTCATTCGAAAACCTCAAACCATGAAAATTCTATGTCAATTCAAAGAACCTATTGCAATAAAACGGCAATTTCATACTTTAACCCCTATTATTTAGAGTTTTCTAACTTGTTTTTTTAATTAAAGATTCAATTGATTATCAATCTAATGGACCTCTGCGAAGAACGTTGGTGGCGCATCAGTAGAACACTGGCTTCACGTTTCACGCGGGTAAATAAATAGTAGCAATACATACCACTCACTAACTGAGAAGGAAGACATCGTGAGAAAACCCTAGTTTCTGGGGTGTTCACATATGTGCTCACTAAGCGCTTGCAATGGCCTAACTATGGGGCCAAGTTCGGAAATCTCAAGTGTAACATCTGCTGAATCATTCGATACGTTTTTCGAACAATCGTCAATTGTTAGTAAACGCACTATAGATTCACTACACCCTTCGCAGCGTAAAGTTAAGTCCATATACGTCCATACTTCGTAATAGCAGCACAGTACTTTGGGAAGTGGATGCAGTCCAGTGACCGTTTTGTTTTGGAGAGCGGTTACATTGAATTGTGCAGCTCTCTTGTGGAGACTCACATAAATTGTCGCAGAGAGCGGGACCCGAGTTGCAGGGGGCATTCGCGTTATTAATTTGAGTTGCAATAAAAATATATTTAAGACTGATTACAATTTAAATTAAATATTGGGATAAAACTTCATTTATTTACTTTATTAAGTGAGTGACAATCTGAAAAATACTGTAATTTACATAACATACAGTTCCGAGCTTCAATTCAATTCAAAATTAAACTTAAATTTTTATTCTTGGTTTCTTATTTAACAGTAAAAGCGGTATTTACTGATTTTTTAACTCTATTACCTCACTCGATGCGGCTAACCATTATGTATATATAAACTCACGCCTGTATCCCGGAGGGGTAGGCAAGGACCAGGGTTTGCCACCTCCCACGACCCTGACAAACATGTTTCGCTTCATTAATAGAGAGATAGATAACTGTTTAATACACACCAATATTCATTAGTACACCGTGTGGCGCCGGATTAAGAATAGCGTCATTCCATTTCCTTCCGTGGATGTCGTAGATGGCGACTAAGGAAATACTTTACCAGGAGACGGGCAGCAGCGTTTTCCTGAGATTCTGCATCCAACCGCATACTGCGATCGCCAACCCGCGGCGTCAAATGGCTGATGATGATGATGTGATTCATTAGTACTCTTTAACCTCTTCTCTAGGGCCGCTACTAAGTAATTATTATTGCACACGAAACATTGAACAGAACATTACATAGGACATAGCATGTACAAAGGCGAGCTTATCTCTGTAAGAGATTTCTTCCAGAAAACCTTGGAGAGTCGGAGAAGCAGTAAAAAATTAACTTCGTTTGTTAGTAACTTCTTTAATTGTATGGACTCGAC
The DNA here is from genome assembly GCA_963969515.1 of Yponomeuta evonymella. Taxonomy (NCBI): domain Eukaryota; kingdom Metazoa; phylum Arthropoda; class Insecta; order Lepidoptera; family Yponomeutidae; genus Yponomeuta; species Yponomeuta evonymella. Next base: position 8,123,997 of record OZ018366.1, on the reverse strand, counting down.
CATGGACTCGTTCCTAGTAACATCCTTAATTGTATGGACTCGTCCAATTTAGCGAACGCCATAGCCTTCTTCGAACTGTCAAATACATTCCTATTTTGACATTAAAATTTTGAAAGGTTTATGTAAATGTCAAAAAGGATAACCGAAAACAGTGGTCAGTTACGTAATCGGTAGAAGGGTTTGGGCAGAGCAATTCTAGGGCCTGTCATGACAATTATTTGTACACTGCTTAGCCAAGTCTTATTACTCTGTGGGTTGATCAACTTTGCAATGTACATCAAACTGTCGCAGTAGACCTTGAATTGTAGTTCTGCGAAACCGGCCCTGGCTGTTTTCTTTGGATCAGTATTGAATGTAATACTTCAAAACAGGAGTGACCACATCCACAGTACCGTTCACTGGTGGACCAACAATTTGTCTTTCAATACAGCTTTTAGTTCGGCGAATACCGGGTAGTTTCACAAAAAGTATCCTTCGACTTCGTTTAAAGTATTTTGGGCAACAATTAAGCTGAATTTTTTAAAGAAAGAAAGTAAGTAAGTACTCGTAAGGATTATAAAATTAAATAAATAAATAACTTCCATACAACTCAATCAGTTGTCTTCGTACCAAACTAAGATACCCTGTGCTATGGTTACCAGGCAAGGACATCATAAACATAGAAATACACCCAGGCCATTTGTACAAATATGCGGCGGTCGAAATCTATTTCACGAAGATAAGCCGAATAAACATTTCTTTTGTTTTTAAAACGTATTTATAACAGGCGACAGATTTGCAATTTTTGTTGTAAAACCACCCGTAATATAACGCGCGTAGAGCACACACATGTAAAAAATTATGTGCTGTCGACTACACTACGAAAATTCTGAAAAAACATCTCTCAATATTTGGTTCGTAGGTTACGAAACTAACTCAAACACTTTTTAAATTCTTTGTTGTTTTTATTTTTAAGGCGCAAAAATACTTAAGTATCGTTTCTTCATGGGTACTTTGAAAAACAAAAGAAAGCATTTTAGAAAAAAGTTTCTAATAATCTCAATACTGGTAAAGCGACACTTAGAATATATTTATAATTTTCATTGGTTTTAATTTCAGTTGTGGCGCTACTGAACCGTATGGAATTTCCTAAGGGCGCTTATACACGGACGGCACGTGTGCAAACTGCAGCCGTCGACGTGTGTCGATGGCAGCCGTCAACGCGCCGACGGCAGCTGTCGACGCGCCGATGGCAGTTGCCAATATGTCAGCGTCGAATATCCGCGTCAGCGCGTCGACGGCTGCCGTCGACGCATTGACGCCCGCCGTCGGCCAGTGTCGACGGCTGCAGTTGGCACACGTGCCGCCAGTGTATAAGTGCCCTAAGATACAATCCTTTAAGAGGCTTAAACGATGGATTCTTATTTAATTGCAGGTAATGGCACAATATGTAATTATAAGTACTTATATTCTTGTAATCTTTCGCTGTACATATTTGTTATTTCACATAGCATTATATTTCAGATCAGGGCCGGATTTTGAGGTCTGGAGGCCCTAGGGTAACGAAGGAGCGGAGGCCCCTAATTATTTCCAAATAAAAAATACAAAATAAAAACTGTAATGAATTGACGTCGAAATTTTTTTTTTCAAGTTTAAAAAAAACAGCCATTATACTTATGAAAGACTAGCGTTTAATAGTACGTATTAGTCTATTGTGGGGGCCCTTCCCTTGCGGAGACCCCAGGGCAGCAGCCCCGCCTGCCCTCCCCTAAATCCGGGCCTGTTTTAGATGCTCTTATTTATGTACATCCATTTACCGACTATATTCTTCCTGCAATCCACTCCATCTAAAGGTTGTCTGGAAGAGATCGCTCCAAGTGATAATGCCGCCAATCGTTACTACTTACATATAAGAAACTATTTGTAATATCTTTCACCTGGTTGTGCAATAAAGTGTTCTCTATCTGTATAGAGGTACAAAACTTAACATCGTGACTCAATGTACTTAGGTTGGTCACGTCAACTTAGTAGTTAACGCTCAGCAGTTGGATTTTACGCAGTGTCATACTTCGGTTTTTGAATGAAAATCTTATCAAACTTATTCAGGAACATTATTTTAAAACGTCGCCCATATTTCAGCCCTCACCGAGGGATTTATCTTATTGACCCTGTATCGGGGACTTAACCCCTCTAAACTAAAAGTTGCCACATAAATTGTCCACTGTCCCAGACGAGGCTGGAAGGCGAATACAGTGGAACGAATAAGGGTGACACCTTCCGAGAGTGACACCTCATTACGTCATTGGCCGGTTTCACATTAGACGATAACCGTAACTGCACATCGTTGGACTAGCATTCATTGATACAACGTTCACACAACGACCTTAGTAAATATATGAAACTACCAGTCCGATGATGTCAGGTCGTTACCGTTATTGTTCAACGTGAATTCTGATAAAATGGTCGGAACAACAACAACAGAATTCTCATAAAATGGTCGGAATTTTATAAGAATTCTGTTTTGATAAAAAACCGTTGGATAGCTATGTGAGACATCAACACTGAGGGCTATAATATAGCCCAGTACGGGAACGTTTTTTACTTAAACCAAATGTAGAGCTTCAACCAAATAATAACGTTCAACTACCCATAGAGAAGCCAAAAGAATCATAAAGATGCAACTGTTTTTAAGGAAACGCAAATTTATTGTACATAAAAATGGAAATTACGCAGATATTTTTTAATCTAAGACTACACTAAAAGATACTAACAATTATTAATGTCATAATGTCAATTAATTATAACTTAAACACTCTACAACAATAAAAACCAAAGGAAAATAAATATTATCAAAATGTCAGCCTGTTAAAATTCATTCACAAAAAGCTTCATTAAATACAAAAATGTGAAATGAAAACAACAGAAAACACAAAATCATTACGAGAATAAGCCACCCCGGGACACATCAGACCCAAAGATTCCCACTACGCTGGCAGCGTTACCTCGCTGCTTTGCAAGTGAAATTCTTTGCATAAGATAGGCCCCAGAGCGGCAATCACAGCCACGGTCCCTCAAGCGACGACCTATCTCTCTCACAAAGCCTGCAGACCCCAGCAATAGAAACCATTGCGAGAGGCACAAAAATGTACTGGCCTAAAAGCGCAGAATACTTTTGGACCTTCAACCTCGCAGCCTCTTCTGCCGCAGCGCCCGGGGTGGACACAGTAGAAGCTAAGTGAGAGGGGGCAAAAGTGCAGACACACATAGAATCCCAAAGCAAGGAGCGCCCCCTCAAAAAGCAAATCAATTAGTTTCCGCATGATTTTGTAAAATAACAAAATTTTCTTACTGTATCAAAAAACGAGAGGTATTTATTATTAAAAAAGCACTTTTACCTCTGATATCGCTCTTGAGTACCCATTTCAAGATGTCGTTAGAAACAAAACATCAACTTGACATGATATCTGAACGTGTTAAACCTAAGTCTGTTTTAAAGGTACACACATCAAAAAAAGTTTGCGATCACTTTGAAAAACTAAAATCTTTTTTGTTACTGTAGATTATATTATGATTATTTCTTCTTTTTAGATTCTTTATTTAAAAATAAAGAATTAGAACACAAAACAATGACACCGTTCAGTTGTTTTTTCATATTAAAAGGCTTTCAGTCCTAGCTTACGCTCATTCAGAAATCTGATTTAGTCAATTATAACCGATTCAAAATATTTTTTGCGGAAAGTTGTGATTGAAAAAATGCCAAGAGGATTATCAGAGTTTTTACGAGCAAGAATAGTAACTTTGAGGGAAGAAGGATACACCACGAGAGTACTAGCACGCAGACTTGCTATATCCCAATCCTGTGTCGTGGCTACGTTGCAGAGGTACCACGGAATGGGGAATTTAGCTGACCGACCCCGCAGCGGTCACCCAACTGTTTTGACAGCTGCCCAAAAGCGCTATATTAGATTGCTGGCAGCCCGTGATCCAACAATCAACGCCACTAAAATAAAAGCAGAAGTCAGGGCCGCCTCTGGGCTTGAAGTTAGCACGCAGACCGTTCGCAATTGCTTGCACCACGCTGGATTACGAGCACGGAGGTCTTGGCAAGCTCCGCTCAATTCCCGGCAACATCAAAAACTAAGATTGCAGTGGGCTAGACTTCGGCAAAATGAAGAAGGTGAGGAAGAAAACATTTGGCAAAACTGTCTCTTCGTTGACGAATCCCGAATCAGCACTCATCCAGATAACCAACGTGTCCGTATCTGGAGAAGACCAGGCGACCGTGAAAGACAAAGAACTGCCACTGGAACAGTTCAGCAAGGCGGAAAATCGGTGTCCTTTTGGGGTGGCATTATGATTGGAGCTAGAACGCCTTTGATCCCGTATCGGGGCTACATGGCAGCAGACATGTACAAAGCAGTTGTTATTGATGATATCGTCAGACCATTCCGAGTAAACCATGGGCACCAATTTGTACTGGTCGATGATAATGCGCCCGCACATCGAGCTCAACGAGTCAATGCTGCTCTTCAAGAATACGATATCACACGTTTAGACTGGCCTGCCGGCTCGCCCGACTTAAACCCAATAGAGCACGCGTGGGACGCTCTTAAACGAGCTGTTTGGAACCGTGAGCCACGTCCCCAGACAGTTCCAGAGCTCAGGGAAGCCGCTATTGAAGAATGGGATAGGTTACCCCAGGAAATGCTGGATAACTTGATCCTCAGCATGCCCAGGAGGATCTCCGCATGTGTTCGAGCCAGGGGAGGAGTTATTTTATATTGAATTTAACCTTTTAATAATAAATTGTTGTTTAAGTTTAATTAAACAGTATTTTTCTTTCTATGAAATTTCTATCACAATTACATTATGATTAATAGCTCAATTTTTTTTAAATAAATAATAAAAAATAGTTTTATATTTTAATTTCAAACAGGGTATTCCTATTTAAAGAAAGCATACAACATAGATTTTTTCTTGATAAAGTTAAATTTAAAGAATTATAGCAGCTTATGCTATTGATCACAAACTTTTTTTGATGTGTGTACTTACTCTGAGAGAATCCTAAGTTCCTACTTGACACCAATTTTATTAGTAATATTTTCAAATCAGAAACTGGGGATTGGTCAATGAAAGTCTAAAATGTTTAGCGCCAATTTAATCATTGGGGAATAGAATACTCCTACTCTTTAGTCCACGCAGAGTTTAAAACTTTGTTTCTATTCGTAAACTGTTCATGCGCTTAAAGTTTCCACTGGGCCGCTCTGCCAAGTAAATTATCCTGATTAATCAAACAAATTCATCTCATATTCAGAAGCACAACTAATTCGGGCTTAAGCGATACGAGTTAGCGTTTAAGTTTGATGAATGGCAACGGTTACGTAAATCTGCGAGACAATTGGCGAATGAAAGTTTGTTGTTTACGCCAAATGTAATAAACGTGAGTAGCATAATGTTCAAAGTGGGGTGCTTCGGGGAATCCTATCGCAAGCATTGAAAGTATAATGGCAGGTTGATGATGATGATTATAGATAGAAAGATAGGTAGAGAACACTTAATTGCATAACCAGAAGAAAGAATTACAAAATTAAAATTGAATCATAATGTTCATAAATGCGGTGGTAGCGGAGTGGTAGAAGGCCGGCTTCTCATTCGGGAGGTTGTGGGTTCGATTCCCGGTATGTACCAATGACTTTGTTTTCTAAGTTATAGTAGCAATACCACTCGCGAACGGTAAAGGAAAAGATCGTGAGGAAACCTGAGTGTCTGAGGTGTTCAGAGCTTAAAATTGCCAATCCGCGGTGGGCACGCGTGGTTATTAAACCCATACTCTCTCTCTGAGAGAAGGCCTATGCCCTGCAGTGGGACGTACATACTACATAAACAAAAATATTCATAATTTTCAACTAAATCATGCAATTGTCAGAATAACTATGATTAGTAAACCCAAGTGCAGTCTGCAATATAAAATATCAAGACAATTAGTTTGGTACAGTCGACAATACATTAACCTTTCGTGCAATCAGTCTACTTAGTTACACTATGAGCGACAAAAGAATGTTAAGGTTGATCATCTGTACACATATACTTAAACTCATGCTTGTACCTCAAGGAAGTAGGCCAGCATGGGTAGTACGCTAGCACGAGTCACGTGTTTTGTGGCGCTAAAATGTCAGAATTTCAGTTACTGTATGGGAAAGTCGTAACTTTTGACATTTAAAACGCGTGACTAGCGTTGTCATACTACCCAGGCTGAGTTTGCCATTTGCTACTATCCTGCTGAACCTTTTTCGCTTCATCAATTAGTCGCTGCATGCTAACATACCCTATTTGGTCGACGTATATAATAATATATAATAATTTGTTTATTTTGAACCAAAAAGTACATTAAAAATGACAACAATCGTTCGGTGCTAATCTATTGTACAATAGTCTTGTCATTGCATCCTATCTCCTAAACTAGGCGAAAAAGCCTGTATCTTAGGAGAAGGTGAAATTAAATTAAGCCTTTAAAAGTGCGTACATACATGGTCGAGAAGCATTAAGCGGACGACTGTCAGTCAACAAAAACATAACTTCATACATTATAAGGCGTTACGTACAAGTGACGTCATAGTTTGAGCCCGATTTGTATGGCGCGTTTTTTACCACGTGTCTGTGTTGACTTTTCGGCAGGTTATGTTATGAAAAGTATCAATCGTAGAGAAAAAAGATCCCACGTTAATTTATCTTTTAACATGGAATCTCTGATTATATCAAAATATTTTTGGTGCAAGTTCTCCATTATGTCCCAACTCAAACTACACTTATTAAAAATTTAAGTAAAAACAATAAATTGAACAAAACTAAGTAGAGCAGCTGAATAACTAATCCTGCCACTACCTGGAAGTTAACACGGCAGCCAATTAAAATTTCAGACCCACTTTGATTCCGAACCCTTGCTTAACAACGGCTTAAGTTAATCCCGGCTTAGCAGGATGTCTCTGAATATGAGCGCGGGGGAGTTTAAATTGAGGCAACAGAAAACAAATTGCAAAATACACTGCAAACTAAACCACTTCATCAATATAAGTATTTATTTCATTTATTAATTATGTGTGTCCGGAACGAAGCTGACAAAACTGACTGACTGCAGTGACTGTAGTGTCGCGGCTACAACTGAATTTAATGAATGTGAGAACGCTTCAGAGTATTCTATCCGAACCTTATAGCCGAAACGCCAGTATTATTTATAAATCGGTTAAGGATAGCTTAGTAATAGTATCTACGTAGCTTTGATAATTGTTTGGTTAGGTTACGATGGGGCTGACGTGCTCGTTCTGAGAACAAATATAATATATATATTAAAATTGCGATTCAAGTGGCCTCAGTCTGGGTATATTTCCAGGTTTATGAGGTCCTTGCCTATATATATATATATATATATATATATATATATATATATATATATATATATAGGAAATATACCCAGACTGAGGCCACTCCGAATCCCACGTGAACGAAATTGCAGACTCAGTTACTGCATTGTTTAAATGAAATACCTGGTATTTTTTTTTCAAGTCAGTTTTCGTTTCACCTGGATAAGCAAGCAAGATGAGAATTAATCTTATAAGAAATACAAACATAACATAACATAAACTCACGCCTGTATCCCAGAGGGGTAGGCAGAGACCAGGGAGTGCCACTTGCTACGATCCTGACAGATCACTTTCGATATATAGTCTGATATATAGGCAAGGACCTCATAAACCTGGAAATATACCTACCCAGACTGAGGCCACTCGTACAAGTATGTAAACTTTATCACCTCAATTCCCGACTCTTCGCGATTAGGCCCCTTATATATATGAGCATCGCGAGTCATTAAAAATACTAAAATGCACTAGGTATTTGTTATAAGATTAATTCTCATCTTGCTTGCTTATCCAGGTGAAACGAAAACTGACTTGAAAAAAAATACCAGCTATTTCATTTAAACAATGCAGTAACTGAGTCTGCAATTTCGTTCACGTGGGATTCGGATAAAAAGGGCACTTTAAATAAATATGGGTCTAACATATATATTATAATGCTACTTCATATTGTACTGCTTTATCAAGATTCATTTGTCGCTGGCCGTCAGTTTTGGATACTTTTTATCTTGCCCTTCTCTAACACATCCTCTATTTGGCCGACGTATGCCTGCTAAGAATGTCGTTTACCGGCCCTTTCCCTTACATCGCTCGGCATATTTCTTTGACCAATTATCTTCGAATATATTTATCCTATTTAATATTATAAATGTGAAAGTTTGTGAAGATGTTCGGATGTTTGTTACTCAATCACGCAATAACGGCTGAATGGATTTCGATTAAATTTGGTGTGGAGATAGTTTGAGTCTCGGGACCATACGGACAAAGTCGTGGGCAAAAGTTAGTGCGTAATATTTAAAATGTGAATAAAAACGTCATTATAAAAAATAAACAAATGCCATTGCATTTGTATATTTTTTATAATGACGTTTTTATGCTCGGAGTCGTTTAAAAATTATTAGCGCTTACTGAAGGAGTTAACTTTGAAAGGATTACGAAGCCGATCAAAGATCAATCTTTTGAAGTACCAAATAGATAGAGATAAATAACTCTTTGTTGCATTTGCTTTTGTGTGATTAAGCCCATACTCTCTCTCTTAGAGAAGGACTGTATATAGGCTGTTTATTATTATGATTAATGCGTTTACTGCAAGTAAGTAAAAAAATACAATGGCAATGTGGAAGACTTAATGCTAAGACTAAGACAATAAGCATTTTCTACCAGTCAACCACATAATTATAGTCAACTAGCTTATGACACTTGCTTTACTTATTTGTGTACTTCTACGTCTTTCTAATCTACGGTGGTAGTTAATTTGAAAGTTAATTGGATTTCTTTCCTGTTGTGTACATAGCCTCGCTTAACTCGTACAATCTGTTTCAGTTTAAGCTGAGGCAGTACTTGTGTTGGCCTGAATTTCATGCTCGGAAGGAACGGACCGCCGCGAGATAAATTGAGGAGACTCTGTCAGAAGGTGTCAAGTTGTATTTATCCCGTTCCTTGATATAGAAATAAGGACACTTGTCATGATGAAACGATATGGTCACTGTATTGTTAGTATGAAAAATACAGAGATATGACTGTAGATTGGACTGTAATACAGCTTTATCGCTAAAATACAAATTACGCAATCACGTCAACTAGTTATCAATAACAACTTTCTAGGATTTTTTTTTGTTTTATGTGTTTTTACGGTACGGTTTTAATCAATATATTTCTATGTATAATAATGAATTACCAGAGTCTGTGACTTTTAATTGGTACTCGTATGTAGCTATAATATAGCAATTTCCTTCCTACGACTACCAAGCTTGCGTTGGCTCAGTGTCTCCTTTTACCGATTTTCGACTACGCTGACATCTCGTACCTGGACCTCACTGAGGAGCAACTAAATAAGCTTGAGCGTCTCCAAAATTTCTGCATCCAAGTCATATTTAGTTTATCCTTAATATGGTCATTTCTGAATATCGAACTAAACTCAAGTCCCGACTACAAATATTCTTTTTATCACACCTGCTCTGAAAATACATACTAATTATACCAATTAGAGGGAAGAAACGCCTTTATCCCGCCCTTCAAATCCTTTCATCCCAAGGTATGGAAGTTTGTATGAAAATCCTTCCGACCCAAGGGTGGGAAGTATGTATGAAATTCCATTACATACCCGGTTTTTTTTTTTAATTTGTCAGCAGTCATACTGCAAAGAGACTTTAACTGTCTACTAATTAAATTTTAAGTAAATTGTTACTGGCCACATACAGTTTTTTTTTTACCAGTTACCAACCTCCTTGGTGCATACAGAAAATTAAAAACGAAATTATTTTTGTATATAAAACGCGCGAAATCACGGAAGAAGTGGCTGCATGACCTTATGATCTTAGCCTACTCCAGAAACGGGCGAATAAAAAAAGGAAAAGCCCGCGCATTTTCGCAAAAACTTCGATTGATTTAGCATTTATCTTTGTGTTTTTTGTAAACATTTCTATGCATTTATGTCTATAATTTTCCTCGTAGGTGTAATAAAAAGCACTATACATACCTCAGGATAAAGTACAGTTCCATACCTCAAATGGTTTGCGCCCCTCGCAAGCTCATGGCGCAAATGCCATAATCTCGGTATGGAACTGTCACTTTCTTCCCTCTGAAGTAATGTACTATTCTCTCTTCTATTGCATTCTGTTCAATCCAGCTACCCCATCTTATCTCTAGGCGCGTTTCGAGTTTCTCCATTCTTCCGATAGTCTGACTCTTCGCTCATCCCAAAACCTTCTCCTTAAAACTTCTCCTTCACGGTTCCGGGAGTCCATTTATGGAATAACCTGCCGTGGAGGTTAGAAAAGCAGTCTTTGTCTTGTTTTAAGGCATTGGTGAAATCTCACTACCTCCCTGTTTGAACTGTAAACTGTTGGTTATATTCACTTAATTTTGTATTTATTTTGTACGTATTCATGTATACTATGTAGGTACATGTAAACTGTTGCTTATATTTATTGGGATTATTATATGAGTATATGTACGTTATCTGGGATCCTGCCTTTTCGCAGAAAATTGTTACGCTGATTATCACTTGCCAACCAACATTTCACCTATTTTTCACTTTGACAACAAACGATTTACAAATTTTTGTATGGCAACGTTTCATTTGGTAGGATTGTTGTTAAGCTGATTATTATAATGAAACAAAACGTTTTGGGTATTTATTATTTTTCAAATCTTTTACTAGGCCAAACAACTATTAGATGAATAACGTTTCGTCTGTGAAACAGTTCCCTTAGGTTTTCCTAACCTTTAGGTTAATTTTTTTTTTTTTGCAAACCTATAGGTTAGGTTAGGTTAGAACTGTGACCAACACACGCACGAGCCGAGCGAGCGAAGCGAGCGTGCCGCGGCAGCGGCCGGCGAGTGCTAGGAAAATTCTATCCATTTTACTAGGTTTTCCTAACCTTTAGGTTATGTGGCGCTTACCCACATAAGTTACTTAACGAAACTTAATGCAACATTTGGTATACAATAAACAACTGAATGAATATTACGCTAAGTAAAACATACGCTACTTAAAAGTTGGCATTTTGAAAAAATGTCATTATAAAAAGCAAACCAAACAAACAGTTGGCAACTGCGAGGTTGGGAAATAAAAAAAAATATTATTTTGATGAATGCAAATGATTATTCCGCAAAATAATATTCTTCGAAACGTTAGTTGCCAAATGAAAATCGGCCAAAAATGTTTCTGCAAAATGGCAGAGAACCACGTTATCTAAGTATATTCATTATTATACTTTATTGCACACAAGAAATTTAACAGGACATTACATATAGAATTTGTAAATATAGAATTAGTTATTTGTATATTTTTATCATTTATATATTAATTAAGTCTCTTATTTTATGTTTGAAATAATGAAAAGATCATATAAGACTTAAATATACATTATATATATTATATATTCTATGTTTGTATAATAAATATAGAGAGAGAGAGAGAGAGCAATGTTATAATAGGAATAGATAATACTCTTTCAACCGCTTCTTGAAGGCACCAATAGTGGGACTGGCGCATATTATGTTCTGTGGCAGTGCGTTCCACACCCACAGCCTAACCGACTGGACCGTGAAGGAGTTACAGTAAGCTCCAGTACTGTGAGCAGGAATTTTAAGAAGATGGGAGTTAAGTGATCTTTTAGATCTTTCTCCAGAGAACAGGTATTGAAACCTTTCTCTCAGGTATGCGGGAGATGAGGGATGATTAAGGATTTTGTACCATAGTGAGAGTATGTGTGCATTCCGGCGGTATATTCTTGTAATCTTTCGGTATACATATTTGTTACTTTACACACCACTATATTGCAGATTCTCTTATTTATATACATCCATCTACCGACTATACTCTTCCTGCAATCCACTCCATCTAAAGGTTGTTTGGAAGAGATCGCTCTAAGTGATAAGAGCGCCAAAAACTGTATACCACTTCTTAGATGTAAGAAACTATTTGTGATTCATTTTCCTGGTTGTGCAATAAAGTTGTTTCTATCTATCTATATTTATATTCCGCCACATGCAACTTTATTCGTGCCTAGACTAGTAAATACTGGTATTAGGGCATGAATTTAAGAAAATTATGTAAGTCCTGATGTTAAAAAATATCAAACTGAAGAGGAAATCATAGAACAAAAAACGGCAACAAAAACGTCAATCCACACTAGGAACTTAATTCTAACTGATATGTTTAGAATTGTATTCTACTTGACGTATGTATTTAGACTTTCATTCTACTTGCTATGTTTCACGAATTGTACATTTTAGATGTGACCTTGTATCTACTTCATTGATGCCTTCATCATCATCATCAGCCACTTGACGCCCACTGCAGGGCATAGGCCTCCATCACGGATTTTAACCATGAGGGGTTTTGCCATAATCGCCACGCTCGGCAGGCGGGTTGGCGATCGCAGTATGCGGTTGGAATCTCACGAAGACGCTGCTGCCCGTCTCCTGGTAATTGATTTCTTTAGTCGCCTTCTACGACATCCACGGAAGGAAATGGAGTGACGCTATTCTTAACCCGGCGCCACACGGAACTAGTGCTTATTTCGTACTGTATTTGGAAGCTACGGACGCATTAGAAGTTTTAAAAGAAAAAAAATCTTACTCTTTCTTAGTTTTTCGTTGAGTGGGATGCTTATGTGGGACCCTGGAACATTTGTGGGACGCTCAGATGCACCCGATACCTAAAATTCTATCGAGTAAAATAATAACGTCGTTGGAGTTGTTTTGCAGTCATTGCAGATTGCCAAAGAAAATAATTCAGGCCATCCAAAGGGAAGAATCAAAATGAGCAATGTGAAAACCTCGACTCCCAACTCCCTTTTACTCCGGAGGCCCTAATATTAAATTAACCAAAGGATATAAAGTAAATACTCGCAAGAAATTTTATCATCCATAAAAGTGAGTTAATAACGACATGAAATTGGTACAAGTGGGTACGGATTTATGCCAGACGGAGAGCTTTAGGGATCTGTCGTTCACATGAAGTGAGGACCCAAGGAAAAATCACCTAGGCAGAGCAAACAACCCTATAGAAAGTTTTGCTTGCTCTATTTTAAGGATTTATATCGTTTATTTTACATCTAGAGAAAAGCCCATTAATATTAAATATATTATTTTATTACGGAACAAGTAAATCAACTAACTAAGGCGATGAAGGAAATAATTACCAGGAGACGGGCAGCAGCGTCTTCCTGAGATTTCAACCACATACTGCGATCGCCAACCCGCCTGCCAAGCGTGGCGATTACGGCAAACCCCTTCATGGTTATGAAAACCACGAAGAAGGCCTATATCCTGCAGTGGACGTCGGGCGGCTAATGATGATGATGATGAAATCAAGACTCGCAAGATACGCTAGGGGTTCATGCGCCTCCTTATTCTACGGTTGTGCGTTGGTTTGCTGAGTTTAATAGGGGAAGAACATCCACTAATGACGACTCGCACTCAGGGCGCCGTACGACTGCAGTAACTGAAGAAATGATAAAAAATTTTGAAAAAATTGTTTTGGCGGATCGTCTTACTACTGTTCGTTGTATAGCTGAAAAACTAAAGATTTCAATTGGGAGTGTTAATAATATAATACATGACCATTTGGGAATGAAAAAAGTCTCAGCGCGTTGGGTGCCTAGAACGCTAACGGCCGAAGAGAAACGAACCAACCTGAGAATTTTACAAAGCTGTTTGGAACTGTTACAACATGATTCTGCCCGGTTTTTGGCTCGATTTCTAACTATGGATGAAACATGGCTTCACCATTATGACTCTGAAACACATGAACAATTCATGACTTGGAAGAGACCATCATCACTGACCACTAAGAAATTCAAGGCCATTCCATCCGCCGGCAAGATCATGGGTCCTCTTTTTTGGGACAGCCAAGGGATGGTGATGATTGAATACCTCATTCATAGAGCCACTATTACTGAAAATATATACGTGGAACATCCTCCATATTTTCCAGACCTTGCTCCTTGTGACTTTTATCTATTTCCGAGATTGAGAAAATCTAAGAGGCCAGAAATTCGATAATGATGATGCACTGATCGTCGCAGTACAAGGTTTTTTAAGAATCAAGATGAAGATTTTTGTAAGAAAGGAATTTTAGGCTTAGAAAAAAGAAATGCTAAGTGTATACAACTAAAAGGTGACTATGTTGAAAAATAAAATAACATTTCTTATTCAATCTCACTACTTATTGAACCCACCTACCTAGTAGGTACCTATCTTCGAATACAGTACTTTACTGCGCTTGTATCAAGGGTGTTACTCAAACATTTTACGATGCACTCTAAAATTAAAATTATACCCAGCTGTAGGATTTTACGACCATTTTTCACATCGGCTTTTTAATTGTTACCCTGGGAAAAGATTCTCTTCACCGTATTATACCTACTGTATACCAACATGGCATCAACCTTTAAATCCGTTCACTCTACTCAGTAATGTTTCAGGTGACTTATCAACTAAAATATAAAGGTTAAAATGCTCTTGTCAGTAACTCTACGCCATAATTACAGAGTCAGAGCTTGTTTCAGAATTTATTGAACAGTACCTACGTGCAAGATTTATCTAGCGACTTTCTCGTTCTTTTTGAATAATTTGTAGATACTGAATATAATGAATGAAACCAGCTGTTTGTAACTAAAGTAAAGTTTGATCAGTCGACTGTATGAGAAACCAGGCGGGCTTACAAGTATACAAGTAACGTGAAAAAGCGTGAAATCTCCAAGCTTCAAAAGCCTCCAACATAGCTGCAGAAAAAAAGCGCTGCAAAAAAGTGCTCGTTAAAGCGGCTCCCACCGACGTTCTCCGCAACCGTATATCAAAAACAATTGTAGCCAACAGCGCTGGCAATTGCCAAATATAACACAAGATGCATAATCGCAGTTATTTATTCCATTAACAGCCGAGAGTGGCCATTGCGCAGTCATAATATTTGCATTCCTCTTTGTTTCCTGGATTTGATAGGCTTTTGAAGATGCGTTACTGTTCACCGGGTGCGTAGGCTTTCGGAAATGGTTTTAACGACCGCAGCATGTATATTGAGGGCTTACACAGAGTGCTACATTTTTTAGGTAACTATTGGCAGATATGCCTCTGCCTCATTGGTCTAGCGGTATCATGTCTGATTACCATGCCGGGGGTCATGGGCCGCTTCCCACTGGGGGCCGCCGTACATTCATACAAATGGCCTCAGACTGGATGTATTTCCATGTTTTTCATGTCCTCGCCTGGTTACCATAGCACAGGGTATAATTGTTTGGGACCAGGACAAGTGGTTGGGTTGGCAAACGCAAACTCTAATAGGAGTGTCTCAGTAATTGCGTATTTTAGAAACAACCCTGTTTCCTTAATAAATTATTATGTAAGTGATTATTGGTTCATTCATGGTTCTATGCTTTTCATAAATACATAATGAGAGGTAATCATACATTTTGATCTACGGATCGTAAATAGAGTCGCATACAGCAACCATTTTTTTTGTGTTACAATGAAATTATCTGAGTCCGTCAATACGGTTCAATATTGAAGGGTACCATTTAAAAAAAAAAAATCTTATGTGTTGCAAATATATTACTCAATACGTGTATTTCGTGCGAAATACACTTATCTGGAAGTAAATAAAATATGTTTTAACACAATCAAAGAAAATAATAAAGAAATAAACATGAATGTATTTGCTTGAAACAATGAGATAAATTAATGAGCTAGTTTTCACAGGACTATACTTTATGGTTTTTCAAGATAATTCTATGTAGATTATAAAGTCGATCAACTTACAGATAACAAGTAGGAAGACTGGGTTGTGCAAAGTACATCGAATTGTTGTGATATATACATACATAAACACACGCCCGTATTCCAGAGGGGTAGGCAGAGACCAGAGACTGCCACTTGCCACGATCCTGACAGATCACTTTCGCTTCCTCAACATTCATTAGTCGTTGCACGCCGGTTTCGTTTGTTGTGATAAATTAGATAATTAGGTTCTCATTTAACTTTTGCGTAGTTAACGCAAAGAGATTTGGGTACATCTAGAAAATATGTATTTGGCACGCAGTATTCGGAGTAACCCATTTCGAAAGTTTCTGATCACAGTCTAACATCAATCAAAGCACCGATCAGGGTACGTATCTTCGGGAATATTAGCTCCCCGCCCCACACGGTCTGTTTTGTTAGAGAGACGTTTGTGCCAAGTGTTATGTTTGGCCGGCAGTCTGACTTGGCGTTAATTCAGAAAATATGGCTTCGATCCCACGCACTGGCACGCCCGATGGCTCTATCCCGGGATTCCCGGAAACGTTTCCGGGGTAAATCACTATTGCAACCGTTGCGGAATTCTGGGGATTAATAAATGATAGCCGTTCATTGATGGGCGGTGGTGGCGTATCGCCTCATATGGGTCCTAATGCATCAATTCTAAGCATGTACAGTCGACAGAACATCAACCTTTACACACATGCACTCTAATCATATTAAGGGCGATTTTGCAAGAACAACGTAAAGGTTGATCTGCTGTCGAATGCACTCTGAATGAACGAACGAACCCCCGATTTCTCGTACACTAACAAACTGTTAATCTACTGTCAGCAGTCAGTTGCTTTTTTTTTGTACGCACTTTGGCCATCTGACAGCTGTTAATATTAGATTAAGACTATAATGATGATAATAACTGACAATCTTCAGGCCCCATCTTCAGACCATGGTCATCGTGTGTCATGAAAAGTACTCATGAAAACCAACCAACGTGCCCAAACTCAATTATCGTAGCACTTTCCGTCAGAGAATTTTAGTGGCAATCATCCGGTTAGACCCTTGTTACCTGTTACGTGTTACTATTGCATCTAATACTTTTAAACGAGCAATTCTTATATATGTAATCTGAATCTTGGAAACGGCTCCAACGATTTTCATGAAATTTAGTATGCAGCGGATTTCGGGCGCGATAATTCAATCTAGGTAGGTTTCATTTTTAGAAAACGTCGTTTTATCCGTGGTTTCAGGAATTGAAGACGGATACTGGTACACTTTCATTGAAATACGAAAGTTAAATTCGTCACCATCTACAAGGTTGTGTAATAGCTCAGGAAATCGGGATGTCCTGGAAGACCTGTCCTGTCCTGTCGGGAAGACCTGGATTCGAGTCCAGATGTCTCCAGTTTGATTATTTCTTTCCATTTTTTCCCCTTTTTTCATCGTATCTAAATATAGTTTCCAAAAAACACGATCAACCAAAAAAAAAAAAATGACATGTTATCCAGGTACTATTTTATAATAGTACAAGTAAGTACTCATAACCACAAACCAAAAAAGCCTGATGGGAAGTGACATAATACACTTTTTATCAGGAAGTTCCCGTGGCAATCTTCCAGCTTCATCTTCAGATCCTGGTCATCATGTGTCATGGAAAGTACTTATGATAACAAACCAAACGAGCTCAAAATCGACTGTTGAGGGAGTTGCAGATCTTCCGGCTCCATCCTAAACCCTCATCATCTTGTATAATGGAAAGTACTCATGATAAAGGAACATACGCCCAAAGTGAACCATCCTACCATCTGTCATTATGGACTTCCAGTCCTTAAATCACGACTCCATCATGAGATCAGTTTGATGGCATCATAATATTGCATTGTCACCGATCTTACACAAATATGCCAAATTTTAAAATTATGTGCGTATAATTTACTTACATACTCATTCTACGTACATACGAACGTTCCAAGTTAAATAATAGCTTGACTAATAATAATTATAGGCATCCATTCCAAATAACCGTGTGGCGCCGGATTAAGAATAGCGTCACTCCATTTCCGTGGATGTCGTAGAAGGCGACTAAGGAAATTAATTACCCAGAGACGGGCAGCAACGTTTTCCTGAGATTCCAACCACATACTGCGATCGCCAACCCGCCTGCCAAGCGTGGCGATTATGAAAAAAACCCTTCATGGTTACGAGTATGTTTGAAGCTTGGAAAACCATGATGGAGGCCTATGTCCTTCAATGGGCGTCAAATGGCTGATGATGATGATTCCAAATAACAAACAATCCATATTAAATGGTACATAACTGAGGTTATTTAACTTCATAATATCTAGGAAAGATGGGCTGGAAGCTCAAAGTTAAATGGGTACTGCAATAGCATGATATAAAATTAAAGTAAGTATTCGCTCTCCAGAGAAAAATTGCAGAAAACTAACTCCCATTGAACGAGAATTTTTAAGACGATTATATAAGGAAGATCTTCGGATATCGGCGCAAAACAAAAAGAAATTAAGGCTCCATTTAGCAACGCCCACCTGTTAACTCACATTCAGTCAGACGGGACATACACTTGGTCAGAAATTTATTTCCTTTATACAGAGTACAGCTGGTTACATACGAGACGGGGCCATCACATGAGCGATAACCGATGGACATAGAACAAATATATTATCAGCGTTTTTAGGGTTCCGTAGTCGACAAGGAACCTGTATAGTTTCGCCATATCCGTCCATCTGCCTGTCTGTCTGTCCGTGGCCTAGGTCAGAGAGAATTAGTACGAGAAAGCTGAAATTTGGCATAGACATACATATTAACCACGCCTACAAAACGGTAGAATAAAATTAAAAAAAAAATTGTATGGTACCCCCTCTACATCTAAATTAGTTTTAGGATTTTTTTCTCACCTGCATTATAGTGATAGAGGATATACCAGCCCAAATACTCAGAAAAAGACATCAACATGGGTGGAGAACACTTAACTCACCTCCGATTTGTGGCGCCGGATTAGATATATTAGAATATCACTCCATTTCCTTCCGTGGATGTCATAGAAGGCGACTAAGGAAATCGATAACCAGGAGATGGGCAGCAGCGTTTTCCTGAGAGTCCAACCGCATACTGCATGAAAACCACCGAGAACCTGGAAGACTTATCAATATTAGGAGAACTGTACGATCTATCAGTAATTGTCGGACTAAAAATTAACACAACAAATACCAAAACAATGTGCACCGATACCGACGTAACCAAATTACTGTACATGGACAGTAATGTGATAATACAGAGCGTGCATGAGTATATCTACTTGGGCCAAACCTTGAACCTGCAAATTCGGACAGAATAATGAAATTTATCGCCGCATCCGGTTAGGACGGGGAGCTTTTGGCAAACTGTCCAAAGTGTTCAAAAGGGCCAATATACCAATAAACTTCAAGCGTCAGATGTTCGAACAATGTGTCCTTCCCGTCATGGTTAATTGAGCGGAGTCATGGACACTCGCCAAACAAACTGTTCACAGCCTGCAGATGACTTAAAGGGCTATATACCGTAGGCAAGACAAAAGATGGGGTGTAAAAGTGCTATTCTGGAGACCTAGAGATAGGCGCAGAAGTGTGGTTAGGTAACCAATGAGATGGACTGACGACCTGACCAAAATGGCAGGAAAAGACTGGTTGCGAAAAGCCCAAGACCGAACTAAATAGCGTGCATTAAAAGAGACCTACAGTCAGCACTGGGTGGCTAAACGTTGGCGAAGAAGAAAGAACAAGAAACATCATATTGTTGGATTGGTGGATGGATGTTTGGATTGATTGGAAAAACTATTATTATTATTATTTAATACTTTTGTTGCACTTAGCTTAATGTACAATACGGCGGACTTAATGCCATAAGCATATTGTGGGTGTAGGGAGATCATTTTTCGATTTAGGGTTCCTTTTGCGAAACGTGAAAAAATTCAGGGTAGTAGCACATATAATGAACATAAAAGGAAAACTGTCACGGCTAAGTAGGCTTTACAAGTTAACGAGTAATAGGCGACCATCTTATAAAAGGAAACCTTCGTACAAAATCCATTGAAAATTACGTTGATGTAGTTGTTAATTCTGTGAAGCAGATCAAACCCCCCTCTTTCTACGAAACCCTTTACTGCACGTGGCCGTTTGATTTATCGCCCCCCAGCCCCAGTCGGCTGAAAACGTAAAACTCTCTGCGTCTGGGCTTTTGCTCTTTTTGGCGACTGCTTGACTCGCTTAGGAGCCCCATCCTTACATTATATAAGACCACACTCGGCTGTTAGTTGAAAGAGGTTCCTCGGTTGAAAGCGCAATTCAATTTGTTGTTTATTTAAGAAACTTCCTTCGGCCGCCTCCTTCACTCCCAGCAGGGATTTTCAGACGCTGAGTATCATTTTCATATCGTATAACTCAATGAACAGAATAAGCCTGGGTTGGATTAAACGGGGTTATTTTTAAAATGTGCAATTCCTGAGACATCCCAAGTAGGATTTTTGTTTGGCAACAACTCTCACAGTTTTCAGTTTTATTCATAAAAAGTCTATTCCGCTAAAGCACTCTTAAGACGGAGTTAAAGCAGGTTTATAACAGGAATTCCTCTCATAAATCGGCTTTAGCTCCATCTTAAGAGTGTTTTAGTACAATTGACTTTTTATAAATAAAATCGTCAATCTTTGAGTTTTTCATCAGTATCAAGTTGTCTGGAAGAGATAACTTTTAGTGATAAGGCTGCCGTCTGTACTCTTAGGTTAAGAAATATCTGTGTAATTTCCTTTTTTATGTAAAATAAAGTGTTCTCTATCTGTCTACTAAAGGCGTCAATGTACAACGAACAAACATCTGTCAAAGTAGCCCATGGTTTCTCGTACGCTAAACAGTCTGTTGATCTGCTGTTAAAAGCTGTCGGTTATTTTTTTTTCTATGCATTCTGGCCAACTGTCAGCTATTAAGGGGCTCATTAGCGCCACCAATGGATAAAATCATATAATCTCCTTTTAACGATCGTTTTTGCAAAAAGTGTCAGATCGAAACAACACAAGGGTACTGACTCTTGAAACCTCACGTTGGTTTAGTTTCATCATCGACATCATCAGCCATTTCACGTCCTCCGCAAATGGGCGTGTCTCTACAATCTCGCAATCATGATAATAGTGTTTTTAGGACCAACGACAAAGAACCTAGGATCACGAACCTGGGACTAGATAGCATTTACGCCAAAAATGACCGTTTTTGGCGTTAATGCTGTCTAGTCCTAGGTTTTTTGGCTCAGGTTCACGGCCATGGGTCCTAAAAATCATTAACATGATTGAGAGATTTTACAGATACTTTTTGCAAATTCGATCTGTAGAAAAAGATATGATTTTTTTCCCCACGGGTGCTAGTGTTACTTCCTGGAGCCCTTTTACTACTGACTCAGCGAAATTTCAAAAATCGACGGCAAGGCTCCTGTATGTTTGTCTCGTAATTAAACTTGTTCGTACAACCCTTAAAGAACAATACACCCTCAGCAGACTTACACATCTTTTGATGTACGGCGATACAACTTTGATAAATATATTCCCTTGAATTCGGCCAAGAAAGATTGACAAAACAAATATATCGAGCGAATGTGGATGGAAGGGCCGGTAAGGGAAGACCCAGACGGACATACTTCGACCAAATAGAGGATGTATTAACAAAGGGCAAGATAAAAAGTACCCGAAACCGGCGTGCGTGCATGCAACGACTAATGAATGTTGAGGAAGCGAAAGTGATCTGTCAGGATCGTAGTAAGTGGCACTCCCTGGTCTCTGCCTACCCCTCTGGGATACAGGCGTGAGTTTATGAGATGAGATGAGATGAATTCGGCCCCCGTTCACACTGAGCGTGGATTTTCCGAGCGAAAGAACCGCGGGGTATTCGAATGTAATTTGTGGCATTCGCCGGTTCGCTGGAAATTTTTCGCGGAGGGAGCCAAAGACTAAAAAGGAGCAGAAAGTCTAACATTTGCTTGTAGTTTTACGGCCTTGGAGCTCCTTTTTTGTTGTCACTGAAGCACCTGAGGCGTTTGGAGTCCGAGGTGGCCGGGTGCCATACATTACTTTATGGTACCCGGCTGCCTTCGACTCTACACGCCTCACATGTTCTCCTCACGATTATTTTGTTTTATTTTTATTTTTTTGTCGTTCGTGTATTTTATATGTGTACCTTCATGTTTACTTTGTGTTTCTGTGACAATTTAAATAAATGTCTTCTTTCTTTTTTTCTTCTTTCTTTATTTATAAAAACACTATTCCTCTAAGACTCCTCCTCAGAGGCAGTTTATTGAATCTGCGGTTACATGTTTTTTTCGTAAAGTCTTCACCACAGGTTATTTTAATCGGTATTTATCGAGTGTTTTAAGAAATCATGTCTACAAATATGACCGTGACCCTTTACACGGCGTGTACACGCTTTGCTACGAAAACAGAGGGTTCGATATTCACTGGGGGCCACCGTACCTGATTTGTAAAAATGGCCTTAGCCTGGGTGTATTTCCATGTTTGTGATGTCTTGGTTGTCACAGTACAGAATATCCTAGTTTGGGACCGAGACAAGCGATGGTGTTGTGTGGAATTGTTTGGTTAAACAAACAACATTTCCGTTTGTTTTCAACAAGGGCAACGGCAGTCAGCAGTTAATTTGAGAAAGGGACTGAATAACTGTTTGCCTCTTGCTTACACAATATAGATGGCAATATTGTATGAGCGACAGACTAACAGTGGTCAAGTCCCATTCTTTAATTAACTGTGTTACATCATAAACAAACCATCACCTACTACCAAGTCTTAGTAAAGGAGAAATTCTTCTAGAAGAGAATCTATTTTCTATTTACTAAATGTTCTTTTGAGAATACCTACTTAGGTTTTCTGAGGAGGATGAAGTGGACTAAAATGGTGTAGAAAGTCAAGCTTTTACTTACGCATAAATATTTTGTTATTATCAAGGCAATGATATTCCTTATGCTAACCTAACCAATACGTATTGCCAAGTCTTATTAAGAGAGAAAGAAGGAATAAATAATAATAAAGGAAGAAGATCTATACAGATCTATAAAGCAGAGTGAAAGAATATTACCTGTCTACAGAATAGATGATCTTTTTCAACTCATATTTCTTAATTGCACCGACTACCCGTCTCTAACTTCTTTCTCGTCTTCCTCTATGGTTGCCTGGAAGAAATTGCTTGAATTTCTGTTAACTCCTGAACTCATTAGACAGATTTCAAGTGTAACTGTCGTCGATTCATCCTCCAATATGGCGATAAAGGTGGAAATTTGCCGATGGTCAAAGAAATTGCGATTACTCAACAATGACAGATTGAATTGGCTTGATATAAAAATTGAATGAATGAGCAATAATGCACCCTTTATTTTATTGTGACATTTGCATGGATACTTATTTTATCACATTGATATTACTATTTAAAAGAAAAAAAGATCACTTTCGTTTTGGAGTTTCGAAATCACGATACTACTGAAGTTTTTATTATTTACATCACCTAATAGTAAACTATAATAAGAAAAGTTGTAAAGTTTTTAAAATGCAGATCAAGGCGCACAGAGTTCGCCAGCCCAAGTTTTCGGTACTATTTATAAAGAGCATCATCATTATATTTATGGGAGGGATTCTTGATCACACAATTATACAATAAACGAGTCTTAAAACGATTGTTAAGTACCTTAATTCTCGATGTAAATGATCCTTATAAACAATTGCGATTAGACCCTTTAATTTATATATTTACGAGCAACTTTTATTGTGGGAAAACTTCAAATTTGCGAAAAAAATATCTATCGTTCCAAACGTAAACGTAAACATATTTTTTTATCAAAAGTTGCTGTCATTTGTGATCCCCTCCAATATTGATTCGAGATTCCCCTCCCATGCCTACTTGATTCGTATCCAATCTCCGAGGCAAATCGCGAAAACAGTAACTAAATAGAAATAAAACATTCGTAATTTCCTTGGTGGCGTCTTGTTGCGCTTCCAATTTCCTTCAAAACTCCACGTTCGCATTTACATAGTAAACACAGAGGAAAGGGATGACGGGGCTGGTTCACTCCGCTCTTAGTGTGCTATCATAGATTAGAATTATATAGGTCACACTCATACGAAAGGAAATCTTCGTCTAGGAAGAGATTATTGTACTGAAGTGACGCTCTCGGGAATCTTATAAATAAATAGATAGATAAAGTATTCTTTATTGTACACAGAGATTAAATTAACAGAAATTCAATAAATCGCAGTACAATTGGCGGCCTTATTACTACAAGATATTTCTTCCAGGCAACCATAGACGGAGACAAGACAACTTAAATACAACAAAAACACTTGTCCCAAACTAGGATACCCTGTGCTGATATGGTAATCAGGCAATATTGCCATTGCTCTAAAAAATATATCTGCCGTATACAAATATATTTTGGGCACGTGCATCGACCCGTTAACTGTATTATTGCACTTTCTGAAAATAATATCTTTAATGAGTGAATGAATGAATGAATGAATGAATGATTTATTGCCACAAACAAACATGCTTACATACAATAATTAAAATTATAATTAAAAAATAAAGGAGTATGCAGCCTATATACGCCCCACTGCAGGGCACATGCCTTCTCTCACGGAGAGAGTATGGGCTTAATCACCACGCGGGCCCACCGCGGATTGGCGATTTCAAGCAGTGAGGTATGTCGACAGCTCAGATCTCAGGCTCAGATACTCAGGTTTCCTCACGATATTTTCCTTCACCGTTAGCGAGTGGAAAATAATATCTTAAAGTCGACTATTTACATGTTATTAATTTAATGTCCTGTTATATTACCTGACTATGTTGGGGACTGTCATGTCTGTACGCGTTCTCCATAACGGTGGTTACGTAGAATTTGCCGCAGGGATGACGCGCAAATAAGGGTGTCGTGTCATTTGCCTACAACTGCTGATAGACATCAAAATCGGGTGAAACGAAGTCTAATGGAGTTCTTCTGCGCAATTAACATTTAAAAGAATAGTCGTTTAAAAAACTAAGGATATATGATAATCGTTTTTTCCCCGAGACAATATTACTTGCAGTAACACTTTATGATAAAAAATATTTTTAGCTATCAAAATAAAACGTACATAGAAATTTTCGTAATTGTGCTACCCTCCAGAAGAGATCACACCAGTTGTAGCAGCATTAGTTTATTTCTATAATTTTAATATATTGTCATCAGAAGTGGACAGTTATCAAGAAATTGTTCAAAGGCATGCAAGATTTGAATTTAACATGCATGTGAAGTTTATAAAAATAGGGTGCAGGGAGCCATACTGTGCCTTGCTTGCACAAAAAATAAAGAAGATTATGGAGAAGCAGTGGGCGTCAAATGGCTGATAATTATGAATTATTATTTATAGAGAAGCAAGACAAATTCCATAAGTTTTCGAACGGCCGCACCCAAAAAAAAGCGTCTCTTACGTGTGTCCTTAGCTTAGCTCCTAACCAACTCAAGCCAGCGTTCACACCTGCTAAAAACGTGTAAGCCTGTACGTCCGTCACATCTCGTCCGAGCCTAGCGCGGGTAGGATTAGCAATTATTCCACTGCTAATTGACGGCCGCCCGTTAACGCGCTCAATATGCATGAGCCCAATTCACAGGGCTGCCAACCCACAGGTTTTGACAGGGTTTGAGCTATGATGTGTAGGGTGATCAAAAACTAACGCCCCACCCGGAAGCTATGAGTGGTGGACACCAACGTAAAACGTATTCTATATGATTTTGGAAGGAAATAAATAAAAAAAGTTTATTTTTCGATGTTGACACGCAATGGAAGCTTAGCTTTTTGTTGGGAGTAAATAAACCATAAATTTTGGGTGGCTTAAAGCCCATATCAAAATAAACATGCCTTAACAATAACTATTGAATTATATTCGTTTATTTAAAAAAGGCATTTTTTGCATTTTCCAAAAATATCTCGACACAAACTTGAATTTGTGAGTACCATTAGCGGTCAGCCAAAGTGGTGCGTGCGCGCCGCAAGTCGGCGGGTCATTGTTCTGATTTTTCGAAAAAATATTTCTCAACTCATTTATTTTTTATTTTACATATACTTAAAAAATGTGTCTAAATATTAATTTAACTAGTCATTTTTAATTGACGCTTGTGTGGCAATCACATGTAAATTCTGAGCGTGCACTACTTACTCCGTCATTCCTGCATCGCGCAAGTAAAGAGTTTCACATGACATACTATAAATATAACGTCAGAGTCCGACAAACGACCGACAGTCGGACCGGCCGTCCTCAGATACCGGTCTGTCTGGCGAAAATTTTCCCTTTTGAAGCGGACGAGCCCGGGAGATCGTGATATTCCATATCGTCATCAGCCATTTGTCGCCCACTGCAGGACATAGGCCTTCTTCGTGGTTTTCATAACCATGAGGGGCTTTGCCATAATCGCCACGCTTGGCAGGCGGGTTGGCAATCGCAGCATACGGTTGGAATTTCAGGAAGACGCTGCTGCCCGTCTCCTGGTAATTGATTTAATTGGTCGCCTTATACGACATCCACGGAAGGAAATAGAGTGACGCTATTCTTAATCCGGCGCCACACGGATCGTAATCACGGATCACACGAAGATATTCCATATACTTGCAAAGAATACACGAGTTTTGGGAAGAACGTTAGTAAAATAACATCCGATGTACACCGTGTTACTGAATTTATGCATTACCTTAGTCTTCTCTTTAGTATCGACAATTAAACCACTTCAGATAAGGATAATTCTCAAGTTTCAATCAGTACTAAATTTTTTTTTAAGATTTTGACTTTGAACTTGACGGAAATGTCGTTCACAAAATAAAAAGTTAAAGTTTTAAAATTTAATCTATTAAATATTTTATTTTAGCTTATGTCTCATGTTTCATATATCTCCGTGTTAGACAAGCGTACAACTTTAGCATTTTATTGGCACAAGTGTTCACCGACCCTAAATCTACTGCATCGATGACGTAACCATTACCAACCGCCATCAAGAAGCGTGCCGAACCCGGGGCGCGCCAATTAGTCGACTTCGAGATGCGATTGGCTGATTTATTTACTGGATTCGCGGGGACTATCCACAGTACATCAATCCGGCAACTTGTGGACGCTACATTACAAACTAAAATAATCCTTCAATCAATCAGCTCGTACTTGTCCATTGCTGGTTATAGGCCTCCCCCAAGGCAAGCCACTTCTTTCTTTCCTCCGTCATCCTCCTTCGGCCTCTGCCAGCAATATGCCTCAGATCGTTGGTCCAGTAAGCTGGTGGGTTATCCCACGCTGCGTTTTCTAGTTCGTGGTCTCCACTCGAGAACCTTAATATAAACCTTAAATAATAGGGGTTAAAGTATGAAATTGCCGTTTTATTGCAATAGGTTCTTTGAATTGACATAGAATCTTCATGGTTTGAGGTTTTCGAATGAAACTTTTTTCAAATGGTTTGCGGGCTGTTTCTGCCGCGTTAGTTCCGCGTCGGAACTCGTATTCAAAAATCACTCGAATTTTCGCGGTATCCATCTTTCTTGTCTAAATTGAATAACAAAAACAATTGAAAGTCGATATTCAAATGTTTCACATTTTTTAAAAAAAGAACATCATAGAAACCATTTGAAAAAAGTTTCATTCGAAAACCTCAAACCATGAAGATTCTATGTCAATTCAAAGAACCTATTGCAATAAAACGGCAATTTCATACTTTAACCCCTAATACTTTAAAGGTTAGAGAGACTACCATACAAAATATATATTAAAAAACCGGCTAAGTGCGAGTTGGACTCGCGTACAAAGGGTACCATTAGATATACAATATTTAAAGATTTCAAGTGTCTATCTATTGCCGTTATTAATATCGAGCAAAAAATGGTAAAAAAATCACGTTTCTTGTATGGGAGCTACACTTGAATATTTATTTTGTGATATTTTAGTATTTGTTACAGCGGCAACAGAAATACATCCTCTGTAAAAATTTCAACTGTCTAGCTATCACGGTTCATGAGATACAGCCTGGTGACAGACAGGCACAGTTGCATACAGTGGAGTCTTAGTAATGGGGTCCCTTACCCTTTGTGTACGGAACCCTAAAAGAGAACAAAAACCCGAACTAGGTGAAAAATTGTGAACATAACATTTTTAAACTTACTTAACAAAATGAACAGATAGAAAGAATTTTTTTTTAAGTCTACAATATGTAACTATAAGTACTTAGCATAAGCAGCCTATATACGTCCCACTGTAGGGCACAGGCTTTCTCTCAGGGAGAGAGTACGGGCTTAATCACCACGTATGCCCACCGCGGATTGGCGATTTCAAGCGCTAAGGTACCTATATGAATAGCTCAGACACTCAACTTTCCTCACGATGTTTTCCTTCACTGTTAGCGAGTGGTATTGCTACTATAACTTCACAAATGTACATAACTTAGTAAACAAAGTCGTTAGGTACATGCCCGCACTGGGAATCGAACCTGGGTCTCCCGCTTCCGAGTCCAATGTTCTACCCACTAGGCTACCGCCGCTTCAATAAGTACGTATATTCTTGTAATCACTCGCTATACATATTTGTTACTTCACATAACATTATATTTCAAATTCTCTTTTTTTTTTAGATCTATCTACCGACTATATTCTTGCTGCAATCCACTCCATCCAAAGGTTGTCTGGAAGAGGCCAGTGCTAGGTTGTTTAACGTAAAAAAACAACTGAATACTATTAGGCCGACTTACACCACGTCTTGAGAGCGTTGGTAGCCTAGTGGGTAGAACATCGGACTCGGAAGCGAGAGACCCAGGTTCGATCCCAAGTGCGGGCATGTACCTATGACTTGGTTTTCTAAGTTATATACATTGTGAAGTTATTGTAGCAATACCATACGCTAACGTGAAGGAAAACATCGTGAGGAAACCTGAGTGTCTATTCTCCTATTCACTCCTTATATGTAGATTAAATAGTCTATGTTAAAGTAACCACAGATTACTTAAACTGCCTCTAGGGAGTGTTCTAAAAGAAACTCGTTCTTATTAATAACACCATAATAATATATCTATTGAGTTGTGACGTAAATTTATTTTTAATCAGGAAATTTCCAAAGTTGCAAAAAAAAAAATCAACTGCGGTTATGCCAATCATCAAACAAGTCACTATAAACAAGGCATTTGTGCTGGCGCAATATTTTCAACACAAATAGTTGGCGAATAATTCCAATCCGATGTTGAAGCAATGCCGAAAAACAAACAACACAAGTGAATTGCAATCACCCTTCCGAATGGTAGAGCAAATATGGACTCGATCGTACAACTGACGTAACAAATATGAACGGCAACCAGATTGGAGCCAAACACAGGTACAGTAGACTGGTAGACAGCCGATGAGCCCTTGTTTTTGTTGCAAAGTCGCCCTTAGTCGCACGCACAAAAAAGTCTACAGCTTCCTCTTTAATCATCATCATCATGGCCCTAACATCTATAGCAGATGATTTAATGCTGCTTGCTTTTGAGCATTTTCGCTCGTGACTAAAAAGTACCTGTTATTCGGGAGACGGCTCCCCGTACGCGTACTTGGCATGTGTAGGCGGCAGGCCAGTTAGTTTATATCATCTATGCAATTTAAAGTGTTTCATGACACTTAAATCTTAATCAGGGCACTTGACAGAATGGTAAATAGTAGTTTTATCAAACGCGACCCTGGAGGTACGTACAACATTTAGTAGTAAATGTCGATCCAAGAAACTCTCAAATTAAAAAAATAAAATAAAATATGAGGCCGACGTTCTATCGACGCCGTGAACAGCAGTTATTTAAGAAGTTTGTCTTTTAGACAACATTCAATCGCGGCTGCCCCTCGTAGCTGTTGCTACATGAAGTGGTAGAGATTTGGCGTTCAGAACCACGGCATTAATGTTGAAAACGTAATAGCTTTCTAACCATTCAAGCTACGTCAGCCGGAGTAACCACACGCCGCACGCTTCATACTGAAAGTGGGTCACAATTTCTATCATGAATTGCTACCCGCTCTGATCCAAGATATATGAGGTGTACACTTACATATTCTGTTTCCCTTAGTAAGGATTGTTCGTAAGTACTGGCGGGCACAAGGTAAAGATGGTGTCATACAATAACTGTAACGAAATACAACCGTCTCCCGAATACAACCTCTTTTCTCTTTTGGTAACTAAATAATTACTTACTTTCTGGTTGGACAATAATAAAATTATAGTGTTCTCAATCAAAATATATCAATCTATTTATCTACTTACTTTACTTTAAAGTCAAATAAGAACACTTTTTAACCGACTTCAAAAAAGGAGGAGGTTATCAGTTTGACGCGTACATATATTTTTGTTTGCTATGTTTTCGCATAACTCCGTCCAATCCGATTTCGACAATTCTTTTTTTGTTCGAATAGATATAATGTCCCATTGGTCCCATTTTAATTTGGTGAAGATCTGATGAAGATTTTCAGAGATGGAGAACAGAACTCTTCAATGGTCAGCAGTAAATAAGGCCTAATATGGCTCATCCTTTAGTAATATCCGTATGTTTCATAAAATGGCGTAAAAGCAGTCCCAAGATAATTTGATGATGTTCTGGTGAAGACTTTTCGAGATGGAAATTGAGAACAACACATTTTAAAGCAACGAATTAAGTAGGGTGAATTATGTTTATAAGAGACTTGTATATCTTTCTCCCGCTCCCCCACAAAAAATTGAAAAATAAACAAAATTAAATAAAAAATAAAAACCGACTTAGAAACTCTACAGCACTAAAAAGTTACTTCTATGTATACATGTAGGTATTGTAGAAGTATAATTTGTAGTCGGTGCCCAGTTTCATGACCAGCACATAAAATATATTTTGGGCACCGACTCCAAATTATACTTCTACAATACTAATTCTCTGTCAAGAATTTGCGAATTTGCTTTAAAGCTTAATATTTCGCAAATGCATCCCAAAATTGTAAAATGGTCCTTCTACACCCACAATATTATTAAATTATCAATCCAACAATAGTGCAGGCGAGAAAAAATGCATCCCCCTAAACTTTTTTTTTCGATATTTTAGCCGTTTTGTCGACGTAATAAATATGTATATCTATGCCAAAGTTCGCCTCTCTAATACTTGAAGTCTCTGTGCTAAGCCGCGGACAGACAGAAGAACGGACGGACATGGCGAAACTATAAGGGTTCCTTGTCGACTATGGAACCCTAAAAATCACATTGTTTGCTTTCAAACTCCTCCGAAACGGCTTCACCGATTTTTATAAATTTTTTTTGTGTATATTTGCTAGGTCTGAGAATAGGTCGTAGGCTAATTAATGTGGCAAAACAACGTTTAGCGGGTCAGCTAGCAAGGAATAGAATTATTTCCTCAGGTTACTTGCAGAATCCACATAAGCTCCTGTAAACATTAGAAAACACATCAATAATGAGCTACATACATACAACAGAGCTTCTCGCAAGAGTTTCCTTTCGCAAAAGTTAAGCAAGCGTTTACTACAGAGCACGGAGAAAGCAAACGGCGCACTGTACAAGGGATATCTAGTTTCCTTGAATTATTAGTGTAGAGAAGAATGGGATCGCTGGCGTTCACATTGGACGACTCGACATTGGTCCGACCAGTCGACAATAGACAATACCTAGCTAGCTAGACAGGCACTAAAGGTTCATCTACATAGTATGGTGGACTCTGAAAACCGGCTAAGTGGGAGCGCACGAAGGGTTCCGTACAATTATCTATACAGCATTTGAATATTTCAAGCGTCTACCTGTTGCCGTTATTAATATCGAGCAAAAAACGGCAAAAAAATCACGTTTGTTGTATGGGAGCCCCCCTTAAATATCTGTTTTATTTGATTTTTAGTATTTGTTTAAAGTGGCAACAGAAATACATCATTACATCATCTATGAAAATTTCAACTGTCTAGATATCATGGTTCATGAGATACGGCCTGATGACAGTTAGACAGAGAGACAGACAGACAGATTGACAGTGGAGTCTTAGTAATAGAGTCCCTTACCCTTTGGGTACGGAACCCTAAAAAGATAAATATATAAAATTAGACACGTTTGGCTGCTCTTACATGGAGCATGCTGTCTCGCTCACACAATTAACATATTTTTTTATATTGTAATAATATGAGTAAGCTTTTGATGAATGTGGTCTGAGGGTTTGATGGATTACGGATATTTTAATAGTATATTATGGTACAAGTGTGTAATGTTGGTGATTACCGATGAGGTGCCATTGAGACCCGAGCCGTTAGGTGAGGTTCTTAAGAGAGCCGAAGACGGTAATCGTCAATACACACGTGTATCATACGACGTATTTCAACACAATTGTGAAAAAAATAATGCTAAAAATAGTACATTACTTCAGAGGGAAGAAAGTGACAGTTCCATACCGAGATTATGGCATTTGCGCCACGAGCTTGCGAGGGGCGCAAACCATTTGAGGTATGGAACTGTACTTTATCCTGAGGTATGTATAGTGCTTTTTAATACACCTACGAGGAAAATTATCACAAAGATAAATGCTAAATCAATCGAAGTTTTTGCGAAAATGCGCGGGCTTTTCCTTTTTTTATTCGCCCGTTTCTGGAGTAGGCTAAGATCATAAGGTCATGCAGCCACTTCTTCCGTGATTCCGCGCGTTTTATATACAAAAATAATTTCGTTTTTAATTTTCTGTATGCACCAAGGAGGTTGGTAACTGGTAAAAAAAAACTGTATGTGGCCAGTAACAATTTACTTGAAATTTAATTAGTAGACAATTAAAGTCTCTTTTCACTTCTCATGCTCTAAAAGTTCGTCTTTATGTCGTGCGTAGGCGACATAAAGTCGCTTTTTATGCTCTAGAGCATAAAGTAAAATCTTCGTCGAAGACCAAGGCAATCGCTGCAACAGCCACACGAACATCTTTAACTTCATACAACAACCTCTTTATTTTATTTCGTTTCGTTCGTATTCTAAGACCAAGGCAAAGATACCAACAGCCAAAGTACACAATAAAACTTCATGAAATAAACTTATAATTTGTATTTCGTCTCATTTATTATTTTTTATATTTGTTTATTTTTCAATTTAGTAGATCAGTATAGTATTTAAGCCATAACAACAACTTATCATAGTTATAAAAAGAAAATGTTTTTATAACTGAGCAGTATGTAACGACCTTAAGTCAGGTGTCACGTCCCTACAGAAAAAAAAAAGAAAAAAAAGTTAATTGGCGGGAACCATAATTATTTTCTCATTGCTCTAATGTAACTTTCAATTTTAATTAAATTAGCATTTACTATATTTACATGTTGCTGTTTCATTTCCTCGCAATCGAAGTGAAAAGTAGAGTGTACAACTCGTCCATAAAACCCATTTTACACTCGACTTTATATCTATCCTCGCTCGCAAGCTCGCTCGGATGGATAAACGTCTCGAGTAAAATGGTGCGTTTTATGCACTTGTTGTACAATCTACTATTGCAGTATTAAAAAGTAAAAAAGTAAAAAAAACCGGGTATGTAATGGAATTTCATACATACTTCCCACCCTTGGGTCGGAAGGATTTTCATACAAACTTCTATACCTTGGGATGAAAGGATTTGAAGGGCGGGATAAAGGCGTTTCTTCCCTCTAATTGGTATAATTAGTATGTATTTTCAGAGCAGATGTGATAAAAAAACATTTTCTTCATAACTAGTACTTGTATATATTTTAATTAATAAATAACTATAATTTCAACAGTGAAAACGAGTTGTGCAAAATTTTTCACAATGGCGGGAAAAATTAATCAGTTTTCCTATGCGCGCACATCTAACAATGGCGATCGGCCATAGACTAAAAGAATGAGGTTTCATTTTCATGCTTTTCGCGGATAGCGTTTTAGCCACGTACAAAATGCGGAATTCAAAGTTTTCTTTATTCCAGAAAAAACAAAAGTTATATTTGAGTGAAAGGTTAGATTAGATTAGATTAGAACACTTTATTGTACACATCAGAAAGCAAAATACATTAAAAGGCTTACATGTCTAATTTTTGCCGTATACAATTGGCGGTCTTATCGCTATAAGCGAAGTTTTATTTATTAAAAACGTATAAGTTGAAATTATCTATTTAAATACGAAGTTGCATGAAATAAGCAAGCAATAGGTGCATTCATTTATTTGTACTATTGAACACGATCTTTATTGCATCGAAACTTTTTTAAGAACTAAGCAACTCAACGAATAAAATAAAAAAACCCTATAAATCACTTCTGAATAATAGCAATGAAAAGGTCACAGTTTCATTAGAGGTGTCTTTATGTGGCCAATTTTGTGAAATTAGAGCCATTTTATAAGAAAGTGTGTTGAAAATATATTTCAATCACAGATAACATATTTTCAACACAGTTGCTCCTAAATTGACAATTTAGCATATTCCCATACTTGTGCTTTAAAAACATTACCGTACAAGTGCTGTCATATATATATATTTTGTTAAATTTCAGCAAAAGTTTATGTCTAAGAATATTGAATATTTATGAATATAAAATTATTTTAGGGTTAAGATGACACGTAAACATTTCACTTCATCAAATTATATATTTATAAACACGAATTAACTTAACTATCGTATTTAGAAACATTAATTTATAATTTATTTTATGTTTTATATTGATGCTGCTCCGGCTGAACAGTTGGCTTTGCCTGTGCTTTTATTGAACTTGCGCGCGCATCGAAAGTGCGGCGCGCGAAAAAAAAAAACAAAACTTATACGTCATTTTCCGTAAATATTTGGTTGGGAAAGTTGCTGCTGTGTGGTTAATTACTATCAAAAGTGTCTACTACAAGTTACTAACAATTCCATTTTTTTTCCTCGTGTGCATTGATCATAACACACTCGGCTTCCTTACCGCGCTGGACTACGGCTCGCGCTTGCAGTAAGTGTAATAACCAACTAAGCACACTCGTATCATAATGTACTTACTGTTTTGTTTTCCTATACGTACTTTTTAATAAACAGAAGTGGTTTGCAAAATTATGAATTTTGGAAACAAATTTTCTCAATCAAAAACTTAGTACAGGATGAGGAACACATGCCTTGAATGTACGCAATTTTATTATTTTATTACAATCACTAAAATTATTAAATTGTGCGAGCGAAACACCATGCTCCACGTAAGAGCAGCCTTAAGGAGTTATACGGGAACATGAATCAGACATGCTTATATCCTACATAGTATCAAAAATCAGAAATCTATCACGCAATAATGGCATAACGGAATTACATGAAACTTGGCATACACATAGACAAAGACAAAATTATACAAAATTTTGATGCCTGCTCTAGCAGCTCTTGTATAACGTAACTTTCCACTCTACCGGGTTGAGCATTTAGACGACTCAAAAGTGTCAAAATAAACAATGTATTTGACGGTTCGGTGTAGGCTAAGACAGGCAACTCCATACAGTGGAGGACTTACGTGATCGCACCCATAGAACAGAGAAAATGTTCTATAGTCGCACCCCAGTTTCGAGACTGCTGATATTTTTGTCAGTGTTACTCTGATAACATTATTAATTGAGTTGTTTATGATGAGTAGAATAACTATACATTTAACTATCACCCAACCTGCAATACTCTGTATAAAGTTACCATATGTATAGGTATTTACGAATATACGGGTAGATGATAACTTTTATACGGTGCGTATAACTTTTACGATGGCAAAAACTACGAGACGCGAAAAAACAATCATAAGTAGCTGTTCCGTACATTTCATACATACCGTAGTCCTGAGACAGGTTTTATTCGTCAATAATAGCATTTCTACTGTGCATCTAAACGGTAACTAAAGAAAAGTAACCTGTGACGTGTGGTGCAAGAAAGGAGTTACCGTGAATTTTGAGTGGTTTGAAAACCATATCAAAATGAACGTGCCCTAACAATAGCTATCGAATACGCTAGTTTGTTTTGTAAACAAGGTACTCTCCAAAAACATCTCGACACAAACTCGAATCTATGGAACCTTTAGTAGCCAGCCAGAGGGTCATTGTACTGATAGACGGAGAGGCGGCACTAACTTTTCGCGAATATTTAGAAACAAGATTACTCAACTCTAAGCAATATTTCTCAACTCATTTTTTTTTATCTTACGTCTATACTTAAAAATAATAATCTAACTACAATTACTAACTACATAACCGCGGCTTTCCAACCACCAAGATTTCAGCGTGTATAAGTTCGTCGCTGGCATAACGATAAAGCTGACTTATAATTCCACTCCATACATGATATTGACTTGTTGGTCTTGTGGTCTTGATAGGTCTCAGACTTGTGAATCGGGTATCCAACGACGTCATCCGACGCCGATAAAGACTAATGATATTGGCGATTTTTTTTATAATGTGGGACTATTCCTATTGCCTATGCAATACACAGGAATGGCGAGACGTGAAGATGACCGCTGGACCAAGGCGAGTGACGACCGAGAACAGCCGAATTCCTAACGAATTAGGTTTATCGTTTGATAATTATGATAGCAAGCGTCAGGTATCCTTCAGGAATTGGTGCGCATAATACGTGCACAGATCAGCAGCCATGATTTATATCCAGCGGCATTAATTGTTTTGTTTATTTCTAATGTATGTCTATATGGCGTTGAATATATTTTTTCCTTTTTCTTGACATCAAAAAGTGGGCAGCGGCAGCAGAAGTGACGATTATTTGAAGAGGTTTCGGTTTATAAAACTGAAAGTGGGTGTGTTAATTTACATTTCTGTAGGCAAACACGCATTAACGGCTGAGTGGATTTATATGAAACGTGGCACACAGATAGACCAATAAAATTATACTTTCTATCCGACTCCCAAACAATGTCACGCGAATAATTTTATAGTTTTGTTTTCTTCAGAACACAATTCAAATTCGCCGCGGTGCATTCGTTGAAATGATTTCAAAGCTTGAAACACAAGGCGGGGTTTACAAATTGAATTTGAGCCGACACGGTGGATCGAGACGCTTGCTCTTTTGAAATATACCCCGTAGTGGTCATGACATACCAAGTTTTGTCTTTACTCCAGCACAACAGAAGGTTGAAAAGTAATTTCATTTTTATTTTATTTTATTATTAATCGTCTTATGAGTACCTACAATAATATGACATCTTATCTAGATATATTCTGGCTGTCAAAAAATGAAGTGAAATGAATTTAAAAAACGCGTTTGCCTATCTTATAACTTATAGCTTATAAGTAGTTAAGAGTTCCCTTGTATGTTTTAGTTACATAATTTAAGGTAAACCTGCAACTGGGCCTTATAAATAAATTTAAGCTAAATGTATTTTATAAATGTTAAGCTATTTTGCCCATAAATTGTTTTGTGCGATTCTGTTTGAAAGGTAGTTTGTATTCTGGTTGATGGTCTAGGAACCTTTAAAGTAATTTGGTGTTATAGGCCTCTACAGTCTATGGAGCCATTGATGATGCCATGATGGCACATCATGACTGCCAGGATGCGTCGCTTTTCCAATGATGCAACTTAAAAATGTCCCAGATTTTGCTCATAATTATGATCAAAGTTTCTTTGATGGTAGCTAAGGTATCTTCTTAGCGTATCCATCATAAATAGTAGACTAAGGTTCGTCAAATATAGATGACAGATGCTAAGCCGATTTTCGTGTTCGCGTGTTTGATAAAACTTTACAAACAACAAAACCAGGTGGTTGTATACTGTAGTAAAATACCTCATTGTAAAACGTGTAACTGGCCAGTGTAGCCACCGGTGGATTTTGTATATTTGCGTTGACGTATCACTACATGTTATTGTTTTAGGGCAGTCCCGTAGAGGCTAAAATAAGTTGTCTATTTTCTCCTAGCAACGCCAAACGGTATCATAATTTTTGCAAATTTCTTTTTTTATATTTGTTTAAATTTGAATTTGTATGTGCCCGTATGTAAATATTTAAATGTAAATGTTTATGTTTAAATTAATAAAATTATGTTTTATTATGTGATTTTTTTTTCAGCAAAAAATGCGCCTGAAAAGATGGCAGCTTTTTACGAATACTTTAGGCTTTTTTATGAAGATACATGCCGTAATAAGTTCATAACTTTTCGTACCATCTATACATGCAATATAAAATAGCTATGGTTTTATATGTTCGGGATTTTATTTGCTGGCGCAGGCCACATTTGTCAAAAAAAAATGTGTGAACAATCATTATTGCAATAATTTACAGTAAACTCATAATAATTTGTGGATTACAGTGAATAACTGAGCGGAATTAGTTGGACGAAGACATAAATTTTCAATTTGTACGATCACGCCATCCGGAGACATTCTAGTTTTACATCCAGTGACGCAACCAAGTGACATTCTCGTAGGAGAACGCTAGGTCCTCAGACCCCGCTTCTTGGAAGAAAGTAGAAGCAAAGTTTAAAGTATTTTGGCTTCTGATACCACTGTTGTTCACAGTCAGAAGCGTTTGGAATTTTGCGCGGCTGGCCGAAGCTCCGACTTCTTTGTTTATCGTAGTG
This sequence comes from Yponomeuta evonymella, assembly GCA_963969515.1. Taxonomy (NCBI): domain Eukaryota; kingdom Metazoa; phylum Arthropoda; class Insecta; order Lepidoptera; family Yponomeutidae; genus Yponomeuta; species Yponomeuta evonymella. The sequence continues at coordinate 8,085,574 of OZ018366.1, read as the reverse complement.
TTAATGGTCCTATATTTCGTTTCTTTCTGCTTTGGTATGGGTGTTATATTTTTAACCTAACCTAACAAAGTCAAGAAGTTTATAAAAGGAGTTGATAGCTCTTAAATTAATGAGATGAATGAATTACCATGTACGAGCCAACTATTTGATAGATATTATGGAGTTCGGTGGTAGCCTAGTGGGTAGAACAATGAACTAAAAAACCCCAATCCACTGTGGGCACGCGCGGTGATTAAGCCTGTACTATATCTCTAAGGGCCGGTTTCTGAATTGAGAATTTCACTAAGTAAATACCTACTTAAGAAACGTTCTGTCACGGTGGCGCGCGGTGGTAGCCTAGTGGGTAGAACATTGGACTCTTAAGCAAGAGACCCAGGTTCGATTCCCAATGCGAGCATGTACCTATGACATTGTTTTCTTTGTTTTGTTTTGGCGGCCGCGGCTGGTGGTGGTGCCGCGCACGCGTACCTGCTCCGCGATGCGCCGCTCACGCGTGCCTTGCGCGCGCTCAACGCGGTTGCTGATCATACGGACTTATTTGTATGCACTCTGGACGAGTTCACAAAAGCCTCGATATGCATTTTGGGTTCTAGTTTGAGTAAATAGATATTAGTATGTATTAAAGTAGATCTGAATAGAATTAAGATTACAATCTAAATTAGCGCATCTGTCGTATTAGGCTTATCCTGTAAAGATAGTTGTAAGAAATTGAAATAAATAAATAAGTAAAATAAAGTTATGCACATTTGTGAAGATACAGACACTCAGGTTTCCCCACGATGTTTTCCTTCATAGTTAGCTTGTGGTATTGATATTATAACATCACAAATTTTATATGTAAAATTTATGTATTAGTATATTATAATGTTATATATGTTTTTATAGTATATATTTGTATTCTAAGGTTAGTTTAAGTATTTTATTAAATATGTATGAATATTAGAAGTGAAGCGGTGGTAGTCTAGTGGGTAGAACATTGGACTTGGAAGCGGGAGACCCAGGTTCGATTCCCAGTGCGGGCATGTACCTATGACGTTGTTTTCTAAGTTATGTACGTTTGTGAAGTTATAGTAGCTATGCCACTCGCTAACGGTGAAGGAAAACATCGTGAGGAAACCTGGGTGTCTGAACTATTCACATAAGTACCTCAGCGCTTGAAAACGCCAATCCGCGGTGGGCACGCGTGGTGATTAAGCCCATACTCTCTCTCTGAGAGAAGGCCTGTGCCCTACAGTGGGACGTATATAGGCTGCTTATGATTAGAAGTAAGTCAGTTAGTTTATGTACTTTTCTTTCCCATCTATTTCATGTACACCTACCTACCTACTCTCTTCTTCAGTTCTATCCATCCTAAGGTTGTCTGGAAGAGATCGCTTTTAGCGATAAGACCGCCAATTGTATACGGCAAAACTTAGACATGTAAGCCTTTTAATGTATTTTGCTTTCTGGTGTGTACAATAAAGTGTTCTAATCTAATCTAATCAAATGTACATAACTTAGAAAACAAAGTCATAGGTACATGCCCACACTGGGAATCGAACCTGGGTCTCTTGCTTAAGAGTCCAATGTTCTACCCACTAGGCTACCACCGCGCGCCACCGTGACAGAACGTTTCTTTAGTAGGTATTTACTTAGTGAAATTCTCAATTCAGAAACCGGCCCTTAGAGATATGGTACAGGCTTAATCACCGCGCGTGCCCACAGTGGATTGGGGTTACCAAGTTTTCCACGACCTCCGCTTTTCTTAGTCGAGCGTGTTAATCACTAGACCAAGGAGGCAGACATAAAACAAGATGGCGTTATCAAATCGCCCGCTATCGAGCTCTATATGACGGCCATGCCGCAGGTGCACCTATTTTCTTTCATTTCCTTTTATTTTGACACAGTGGCAGTTAAGTCGGTAGAACACTTGTCTCACGTTCAGGGGGTCGTTGATTCAAAGGGCATGTACCAGGGAGTTCGTTTTCTAACACATTTGTGAAATTATAGTAACGGTACCACTCACTAACGGTAAAGGTTTAGGTAGGATATCGGTAGGAAACCTGAGTGTCAAATGTACAATAATATTAGGGGTTAAATTATGAAATTGCCGTTTTATTGCAATAGGTTCTTTGAATTGACATAGAATCTTCATGGTTTGAGGTTTTCGAATGAAACTTTTTTCAAATGGTTTCTATGATGTTCTTTTTTTAAAAAATGTGAAACATTTGAATATCGACTTTCAATTGTTTTTGTTATTCAATTTAGACAAGAAAGATGGATACTGCGAAAATTTTAGTGATTATGAGGCACCCATTTTTCGTATTTTTTTATTTTATTGAGTAGTGAGTCAATATTGTTAAACCATGCCACTAATTCCTGGGTAGTTTGACTAGGGTCGGCTTCTACTATCTCTCTTAATTCATCGTTATTCACCTGTGTGGGCGGTCTTCCTCGTGGCTCGTTCTTTAAGTCGAAATTTCCATCACGAAAGCGTTTAAACCAAAATCGCACAGTGCGTTCATTAGTAGACCCCTCTCCAAACGCAGCATTGATATTGTGGGCTGTTTCTGCCGCGTTAGTTCCGCGTCGGAACTCGTATTCAAAAATCACTCGAATTTTCGCAGTATCCATCTTTCTTGTCTAAATTGAATAACAAAAACAATTGAAAGTCGATATTCAAATGTTTCACATTTTTTAAAAAAAGAACATCATAGAAACCATTTGAAAAAAGTTTCATTCGAAAACCTCAAACCATGAATATTCTATGTCAATTCAAAAACCTATTGCAATAAAACGGCAATTTCATACTCAACCCCTATTATTATCATGTAGACTATTTTGGTAAATACAAATTACCACTAATAATTAACACTACTATTAAATTTTTTTTTTTATTTAGCCATAAGTGAGACATGCATACATAAACTCAGGCCTGTATCCCAGAGGGGTAGGCAGAGACCACGGACTGCCACTTGCCACGATCCTGACAGATCACTCTCCCTTCCTCGACATTCATTAGCCGTTGCATGCACGCACGCCGGTTTCGGGTACTTTTTATCTTGCCCTTTGCTAATACATCCCCTAATTGATTGAAGTATATCCGTTTGGGTCGACTCCTACCGGACCTTCCACCCACATTTGCTCGATATACTGTAACAAAGACATTAATTAACTACTAGATGACAAGTTGAGCTTCAAAATCTACAGCACGGTAGCTAACCAAACATAAAAACTTAATAAACATACTATGACATATTAACTAATAATTTCTTCTATAGGCTCTCCTAATTTAGTTTGAAAAGGCCCAAAAGATGTGGCATAGTGTCAAAATTATTATTTCTTAGAGCTTTCAAAACTTACGACCTCCTCTCCCGGACCGTCTTAAGAATTGCTTATCCAAACGGTAGTTCATCAACTACCATTGTCTAAGCCCGGGTTAGTTCAATGTCAAATACTTACACAGAATATAAACTGAGGCCTGCATTCCGGAGGGGCAGGCAGAGACCCAAATTTACCGCTCGCCACGATCCTGACAGACCGAATACTTTATTTTTCAAAATGTCCTATTCAAAGTTTTGAGAGCTGCTTCTATATTACGCGCACCAAATCCTTTACGATTCCAATCGTCTAACTGTCAAATTAGTATGGAATTTAACATTTAGACGATTGGAATCGCTCAGGATTTGGTGCGCGTAATTAGCCCCCTGATGTTTAATATGACGTTAGATAATACTATATTGAAGAAGGTCAATAATAGACAAAAAGGTCTGTGTTGCGACATTGCAGCATTAATTTTTTATTCGTAATTTTCTCAGATATTAATAAATAATAAAACATTTTCATCTCCGAACTAAGAAAACTCAGTGTGCATACAAAATACTTAATCAGACCGTAGTCATTCATTAATTAACAACAAGTAAAGGCACCAGAAATATAACTTTCCGAAAGCGATGATTGCCGCGGGCCACTCAGAACTCAAGAGAACCCCGCTGTACAGTAACTTACCAATTAACATACACGTTTAACTCAATCTTGGGCTTTATTTCAGCAGCAGTAGGAGCTACAAGCGTGCACTTTCAAGTGCGGTCGACTACGTAAGCGCAAAGGCGTCGACAAACCACGACACTGCCAACCAAGTTAATTTAGACTCTGGACCCAATGGGACGTAGAGATTGAGCAGGGTACCGTATTACTTCATTTTTCCTATTTACAGGTATTTTTTTTTAGTATGACAGGCTCGCTTGTGTTGCAGTCTTGATTATTTATAGAGGATTATTAATAGATCAATGATAATTTCTATCACCTATTAGAGGCTAAAAATTCCACCCATGCCGGGACTTGAACCCGCGACCTCTCGCTCATCTTGCCACTGCTCTCCCAACTGAGCTAATGGGCAAGTGCTAGCATCGATGAAATTTCGAGCCTCTTTACAAACTTCTCTGTATTACGTACAGGCAGCGACATCTGGCCGAAGCGATTTACATCACTTGCAGCCCCTAGTAACCCGCTTTGCAGTTAGGTTTTTACATCGGAATGATATCGCTGTACCCACATGATTATATTCTTTTTCTTGCACTAACCCGTGCTGAGGACAATTTTTAAAAGCACGGGGTAGTGCAACAAAAAGAATATAATTTCTATCACGTCAGGACACTCAGCAGAATATAATGGTTGACCTTTTGTTTTGTCGCCTACAGTTTACACCTAATTGAGAAAGTACCGCAAGTCTGAGCCTGGAAGGTCCACAGTTTTAAGTGGTACTGGAAACCAACCTCAAATTTTATGTTCGGCTAAATTAGAAACGTTGTGGTTTCCACTTGTGTTTGTTACTTCAGAGGACTTTTCCAAACAACATGAGTAAGACACGGAGACTTTGGAAAACGTGCGGTGTACTAAAACTAAGTAATTTTCTTCTGGATTACTAACGTAGGTCCTCCTACTTGTGTTGACGTTGCTACTTATGAACTACTATCGAAACTGGTCTTTATTCGCACTGTAGTAAAGGAATGAAATTAAAAGTGAGTACATATACACTTAACTTTGCAGACGGTATACCTTTTAACTTTAACTGTATATTTTATTTTCATTTTCCGTCCATGTAACTATATTTGTACACTTATAAACGTATTTTTTTAGGGTTCGGTACCCAAAGGATCATCACATCATCATCAGCCATTTGATGCCCATTGCAGAACATAGGCCTCCTTCATAGTTTTCCTAACCATGAAGGGTTTTGCCACAATCGCCACGCTTAGCAGACGGGTTGGCAATCGCAGTATGTGGTTGAAAACTCAGGAAAACGCTGCTGTCCGTCTCCTGGTAATGTATTTCCTTAGTCGCCTTCTACAAGATCCACTGAAGGAAATAGGGTGACGCTATTCTTAATCCACCCAAAGGGTAAGGGAACCTATTACTAGGACTCCGCTGTCTGTTCGTCCGTTCGTCTGTCCGTCTGTGACCAGGCTCCAGATATACGCTTTAAATATTCAAATGTTGTATAGGTAATGGTACGGAACCCTTCGTGGGTGAGTCCAACTCGCACTTGGACTCACTGTAACGTTGTAGACGTACATGTCTTTAATAAAACATATTTTAAACTAAAACTAGCCTATTTTCTTAATTTTAACAATTAACTACATAATAAATAAAATAAAACATTAATTAAACCTAATAACTACAACTAAATAAATTTTAAAAACATAACTTCTTTTAAAGTACATTCGCACTGAAAAATACTGAAATATAATCTGTAGTCATTAACTATTTTTTGGTAGAAATTAAGTATCGTGAAACTGGTCACACTGTTTATTTTTGTAGAAATTTAGTATAATAAACTGGTAACATTTCGTGACTTTCGTGACTTCGTTACGCTTTGGAACTGCCCATCGCGCCCGCTGGCTGGTGATTGGCTTTGCCATCACTGGACTGGAACGAACGCTTGCATCTAAGATAAATTATTGCTTTCGCATATACATAGTGCGACGTTAAAAGTATTTAATTTAATAGTTAGTGCACCTAAAGTGTTTTTAACCGTTCCGGGTCCGCTGGACAAGTCGCTGTATACCTAACTGTGTTTTACACAGATCCTCAAACCCCATATTGGGTAAGTTGTGAACAAGATTTTATTTATTTAATTTGTGTGCTAACATTTTTGCTTAGCTTTTCAATTGCTGTTCATTTGTGTTATAATTAGCGATAACGGTATTCAACCGACCGACCGTTGGAATATTCCAGTGGTCGCATCATGAATACCGTATCCTACCTTCATCTTTTCAATATTTTCACCTTTAAACTTATAACGTAAATATTTCTTTTAAATTGCCTTCTGCATTAATTATCTTTTATTTTATTTAAAGCCTACTTTATTCTTCGCAATTATAAACTCCGTTCCGATTGTTTTCACCACGGCACCGCTTGCTACATAAGTACTTACCTACAATGCGTTGCCGTCGGTGGTAACACGGAACGTTATGGAATCATTCCTAACGTATTTCGTTGGCCATTCCAGGGTTTCAGTACGGGACTTAGAAGACCTAGGCTTCGCTTGCTACCTACTGCTGCATCACCCACTGCTTTGCTTCCGCCTCATCGGACATCCACCCTGCCAGTGGTTGACGACCTGTTCCACCGGAATCTGACCATCCAGGGAAGTGCTTAAACTACGCAGCAAAACCAGATACTAGGCCGACACACCACGACTCGTTCTACCGACTTAGGTGGCCTGCGGCCATCAATAAATTATTTTTTTTGTTGGACTAACCTACCTCTTTTACTTATCTCCCAATAGGGACCATAGGTAAATAGGTAGGGAACGTCACATCACCCACCGTTTGTTTTCTTGGGTTTTCTTCTAACCTCTCTTTTTTATCATTATACATTTATTATCTGTGCCTGTATTTTCTCCAAATAAATAAATAAATAAATAAAATTATCATCGTCATATGTACACCGCCGCCTCTGGGCCTTTTCCCAAAAAAGGCATCTCTCACGGTCCGGTCCCTTCCACCCATCCATGGACCCTCCGCCGACTCAACGACATCGTCCGACTATCGGCTGGTCTGCACACTGACCTTTGTCCTGTTCTCACCCTGTTTTTTTCATTCTTTCTTTCATCTATTGAATCTATTGTTATGAGCGAAAAAGCTGCCGTCGATAGATGGCAGTCGTTAAGCCAAGTCAGAGGCCTTAGGGCGGCTTGACAACTTCTGACAGTAGACGAACCACTAGTCTACAAGCCTCCACCAATCCGGACTTGGTCCCCGTGGTGGAGTATGGCCTATACCTTCTTTTAGCAGTAGAAAATACCGCGTTTATATTCAGCAAAAATACGCTCCTTTCTGATTGAGTCAAATGAAATGGAAGAAAATGAAATATGTTACAATGCCAAGCATTGCCAGAAGTCGTCGATTCTCTTCGAAAGTTTAAATTAGTTTGCGAAGAATCGACCGTTTGTTCAAGTTATTATTGTGTTTTGGGGAACGAATTAGAATTGCTCGTTAATTTACTTTTAGTAAAAATCTTAAGGTACAGAGGTCGGGATTAATCCAAACTTTCAGTCAAAACTAATCTACTGACATAAAACTCGGCCATTATATTTTCAGCGGTGTGGTTGTGTCTATGGAAAAAGATTGGCTCACATTCGAGCGGTCTTGGGTTCGATTCTAGTATATAAAGGGATCTAGTTGGCTCTTCCATCAAAATAGCAAAAAAGTGTATCCGGCATTCACGCATGACAGAATTTTTTAGTAACTTGCGACGCTCATACACCGCTAGGTATATATATATCAAACGGATGTAATCGTGATTATTTGAATAGACTTTGCAATGTACATCGTGTTGTCGTAGAAACGTAAACCACGAATTGTAGTCCTTTGCAACAGGGGCCTGATGTTAATAAAATATTAATTATTTTTAAAGTATTAGGTTACTTTAAAAGTATTAGTAATACCACTCATGTAAATCTATTACTTCAGTTAGATCTATATATATATAAATGAATTATTGTTCGTTAGTCTCACTAAAACTTGAGAACGGCTGAACGGATTTATCTTATCTTAGTCTTGAAATGTTCGTGGAGGTCTAGGGAAGGTTTAAAAGGCGAGAAAAAATCGAATAATTTCCGGGAAAACCCTAAAAACAGCCCTTTTCTATTTCCCATACAAACGTTTTCTGTGGCGTTACGAAGTTTGCCGGGACAGCTAGTAAATAATAAAAAAAAAAGTAACTTGTTCAGCGTTACGAGTATCATTATGAAATTCGACCTTTTCCTAATAGAATAGTTTCTAATACTTTTACAATATTGGCACCGCTGCCGCTAATGAAGAGAAATCACACAAAATGCATATTGAAAATAATTCGCTTCCTCAACATTCATTAGTTTCGGGTACTTTTTATCTTGCCCTTTGCTAATACATCTCCTATTTGGTCGAAGTATAGCCGCCCGGGACGTCCCTGTCAGGATTGTGGCGAGTGGCAGTCCCTAGTCTCTGCCTAGGCCTCTGGGATACAGGCGTGAGTTTATGTATGTATGAAAATAATTTTCAGGACTCACTTTACACGATTATATACGAGCAGCGGTGTAAAATTTTTAATGACGTTGTTTAAAATTAAATGCTGGTTGCTTTTGCGTCCGGGCTGTTACCTTTTAGAACACATAAGATAAGAATATTCTTTATTGCACACAAGAAGCGAGACATAAAATATGAAAGTTACAATGAAAAAGTACAATGGGCGGCCTTATTGCTAACAGCAATTTCTTCCAGACAACCTTGTGACGGAAAGGTTTCCGAAGGAGAAAGGGAGACGGGTAGTTGGTCCAAATATGAATAGTACATACTTAAACTTAATAATAAACTTACATAAATCATACTTAAATAATTGTTATATACTACTACATAAATAAGTTACAATACCTATATGTAAGAGGAGGATATAATGAATATAATATACCTCCATAGAAAGAAAAAGCAATCATGTACTTGCTGGAGATGGAGAACGCCTTATTGAGATCGGCAGATCATTCCACAGCCCGACGGCCCTTACAGTGAATGAGCTGCTGAAGAACCTTGTCGTATGACTTCACATCTCATCTAACAACACATCTAATACCCATTTCACTAGATCCTGCGACCCAAACCTGATCGAGGCAAGTGGCAGAATCAGGTCTCTGACTACCTCTCTGGAATACAGGACTGAGTTTATTTATGCATGTAAGTGTGTGTGTGTGCGTGTGCGTGTGCGTGTGTGTGTTTGTGTGTGTGTAAATTTGTGTCTATGTAAAACTTTTATAACAATAGCAACTTGCACATAAAATAATCAATTGTCCTGGTCCCAAACTGGCATACCCTGTACAATGGTAAACAGGCAAGAACATCACAAACGTAGAAATACAACCAGACTACACACCACAGACATTAAACATCGTGTTTTGCAGCCTCCAATAGGAATCGGACCACGACCCTTGTTTGGTCAGTCATTTTTTTTAGAAATAATGTTTTCTTTCAAATCATCATCAACCCATTATGTCCCCACCGAGGGGCACGGGTCTCTTCACTGAGGAAGGTACAGGCCATACTCCACCACGGGGGCCAAGTCCGGATTGGTGGAGGCTTGTAGACTAGTGGCTCGTCTACTCTCAGAAGTTGTCAAGCCGCCATAAGGCCTCTGACTTGGCTTAACGACTGCCATCTATCGACGGCAGCCGGTACCAACAGCTTAACGTGCCTTGCGAAGCACGGAACCGCTCGGAAAAATGCCACTAGCGTTAGGCATAGACGGCGATCCATCCATGCACTGAACGCGCCCTGTGTTGCTTAACCTTCGTGATCGTTTAAGATCACTCAGGCAGCCGGGGCTACGAGCGAGCGGGGCTTTCAAATACCTATGCATAATTTTAAGCCGGTAGGCAATAAGCAGGATTAATACGCGCGCAATGAGATGGACATAGACATTAAAGACTTGTCGAAAGTAACAGTGGTTCGCTGGTGATACGTACTTTTTAAAGGTACCCTGTATAGGCTTACTGTGCTTGTGCAGAGAACGTAAAAGCGGGGCTGCGTCGGGTTACACGGCCGTTAGTTCAACGTGAAACGTCTATAAGTTAGCGTAGTTTTTTAGCTCAAACTGCGCAATGTGTTTCGCTGCACTGGCGCCATCTACCGGCACGTGTTAAGAAGATCTGAGTAATGGCCACTTTATTCTACTCAACGATAGAGAACTGAAAAATGTTTCACGCGTCAAAAGATATTCAGCTGACCGGGCCATAACATACGTACAATCGAGTCCAAACTGCGGACCAAAGCTCGAATACTTACCTCAGGAACATTGCGTAATATTTGATGTTTCGTGGATTAGTTCGGGGCGGCCAGTAAAAAGGTGCACTTTATGGCTTGGCTGTACTGTAGACAGCATGACAACCCTTAAGTTTTTGTTGCAAAATCGCCCGCAACGTAACCAAGTACAGTGCCGAGTGTAAAGTTCGATGTGCTGTAGTGTACATTTTTGGTGCTCGCTTTCCGGTTCTAAGACGGTACGTTGACTCAATATAAGTGTGATTCAGCTTTTGTCTGGGTGTATAAACAATATTTTTTAAGCGATATCAAAAAAGGAGAACGCAATACAGCGCTTTAAACACAGAACTAATTTAAACGAATATGACCTTTCAATTGGAAGTAGGTGTTTGTACATACATGTAGGTATTATAGAAGTATAATTTGGAGCCAACCAAGTTACATGACCAGCACGTACATTTTGGGCGCCGACTCAAAAATATTTTTCTACAATACCTTCATGTATGTATTTTCTTCAAATTTGAAGGTCATATTAGTTTTAATTATTTCTGTTTTTTAAGTGGTGTAGTATTTTAAAGTCGCATTTTTAGTCACCGTTAGTACAATTTTTATCCAATTATTGGTATTAACAGGTCATATTCAAATCTTCGTCAAATAATTTTGTGAATTCAATACCTAAGTTCTTTTAAACACCAAATAATTATGAAAGTCGGTTAAGACTTGATAGTTATTAGGGAACATAGCAAATAAAATCTAAAAACATACGCGTCGAATTAAGAGCCTCCTGTATTATTGAAGTTGGTTAAAAATGAACATGAACATTTGAACATTTACTTACAGGCACATACATTGCTTCTGGCCCCACACAAGGATACCCTGTGTCGTGGGAACCAGAAACAACGACATCACAAACATGTAAACATCCAAGACTTGGGTTTTTTTTTTTATTCCCAGCCGGGATTCGAACCCGGGACCTCTCGCATGGTGTGCAGATGCACTACCGCTGCGCCACGAGGTCGTCATAATTATGAAAGTCGGATAAGAAATTATCGCTTAGCTATGAAAGTAGATCGTAAAGAAAACATTTCCGTAGCAATGCTATGCCGAAGAATAAAAGTGGGGAAAGAAAGATCGACTGAGTAGGTAAGTATTTTGTTGTACAAAACTGTGCAAAGCCTCGGTTTGTTCGGGGCTTCGAAAATAACTTCGAACAGAGAACTTCTGAACAGAACTTTTGTTCACTTTCTTCAAGAATTCCATCGTATACACCTATACATGTTTAATTGTAAAACAAATTATGTTGTTTTACGAATTTGCTGCCTTGTAGTGCAACTTGTTGATAATGCCTTTGTGTTTATATACTTTGTTGCACTAATCCGTGCTAAGGACAATTTTAAAAACCTGTATAGAGGCTAAAAAATCCATCCCTGCCGAGATTTGAACCCGCGACCTATGGCTAACCGCGCCAGCGCCCTCCCAACTGAGCTAATGGGCAAGTGCAGGCATCGGCGAAATTTCGAACCTCTTTACAAAATTCTCTGTATTACGTACAGGCAGCGACATCTGGCGGAAGTAATTTACATCACTTGCAGCCCTGACTACCCACTTCGCAGTTAGGTTTCACATCGGAATGATATCGCTCTACTCACATGATTATATTCTTTGGATTAGTGCAACAAAGAATTAGTGCCACAAGTGTTAAGTGGAGATTTTTTATTAAAAAGACCTTTTGCTTACAGCGTTAAGAGTGGCCCGAGGCTAACTAGCAAGACCAATCGAAAAAAAATTACATCTTCTCTTACAATACGTTTTTATCAATCCAATAATATATAATGGTGATAGCTATTATTAGAACCTTCTACTTTTGGCGCTATTTTAGCCAACTTGTGTTACAATTGAGTACATTAATTTAATAGTTTGGTCAAAATATGCTTTTAGTTTTCAATGCGCTCTCGAGTTCCAAGTTATTTAAAGGTTTCGTGTGTATGACCAGTATGACCATGTCACCAACTAAGCATTAACATGATCACACTTTTATTAGCTTTAAGGCAATGACACTAATTCAAGCAGCGCCCTGGCCTCTCCCAAGTGCGGTAACACCAAAATAGTGCATTACACACCTACCTCATAACAATTATAACAAATATTAAATCGTCATCATCAGCCATTTTATGCCCACTGCAGGACATAGGCCTCCCTCATGGTTTTCCCTAACCACGAAGGGTTTTGCCATAATCGCCATGCTTGGCAAGCGGGTTGGCGATCGCAGTATGCGGTTGGTATCTCACAAAGACGCTGCTGTCCGTCTCCTGGTAATTTATTTCCTTAGTCGCCTTCTACGACATCCACAGAATGAAATAGAGTGACGCTATTCTTAATCCGGCACCACACAGAATTATGAAATAAATGTCTTCTTTTTTTATTTATTTATTTATTTCAACTGAAACTTACAACTATCCTTACAGGGAACCCTATTGCGATAGTGCAGTACACATTTTACATAATAAATATTTGTTGGTAGCCACATTCAAATCAAATCAAAATCAAAAATGTTTTATTTCGTTACCAACTTATCTATTAATTTTACACTGTTGTGGGGACTTCCTATTAAGTGTATAGACACCTGTGCCAGGAAGCCCCGCTCTTCCTTTACTAAATTCATCTTTTAAGTTAGGTACATTCATGCAAATGTTATACATATTATATATATATAACATTGAGTTCAAATCTAAATATATCTCTGATTAACAATTTTTTGTTTTTTGAGTATTCAAATAATCGAAGAATTAAAAGGTAAATCATCATTCACTCATTCATTATTATTTATCATTAATTAATTTAAAAGTATTTAAATTATAGATTTAAGATTTTAAATCACTATAATTACATTAGATTAAATAAACAATTAAATTAATTGTGTTTTTGTGTGTGTTTATGTGTGTGTGTGTGTGTGTGTGTGTGCGTGTGTGTGTGTGTTTGTGTGTGTGTGTGTGTACGTGTGTGTGTGTGTGTGTGTACGTGTGTGTGTGTGTAAGGGTGTGAGTGTGATTGTATGGTTTTTATTACGAGCCACAGTATGGTGTAAATATATATTAAAACAAATAAATTATTTTAATGACTTAGATTAAAATTTGTATTTTTTACTGAAGAAGTGCTTCTATCTCATCGTAGGTTTTAGGTAGTAGCCAATCAGTTATAGCTTTTTTACAGTCGTATATTTTCACAGGATATATATTTAATACTTTGTTTGCCAGATTATATAAAAGTGAGGATTGTTTAGTATATTGCCTATGGGCGAAAGTTGTGTTGCATTAAAGCATAAAACATTAAAGCGGATACACTCCACAAAGATATTATAGACGTCCTCAATGCCACCGCATTCAGTACAGTTTATAACAGTGGGAAGTCATTTATAAAAAGCAACTCTCCCGATGCAAACGCGCCATCACTTACCGCGTTGCCCCCAAAACGGGTGTCGCGGGGCATCGAGTCGAATTCAATACAAACTTCTCCAAAAGCCAAGTATGAGGGGTTACAAGAAAGACGTTTGATCTTACTTATTCATTAGGGAGAGGCATTAGGCAGTCATTTGCGAAAAGTGATTTTAGGGGGAATTAATTAGAAGTTGTAAAAGTAGGGCGGCTACAAGTTGTAGTAATTACTGGGGAGGTTTGACAGATTTCAGAACTCGATGGTTGCAACAAAAAATGTAACATGTAGGTAAGTAAACTTTTTTTCAAGCGCACAAAAGTGATACGCATTATTTATTAACTAGCTGTGCCCGCGACTCCGTTCGCGTACATTTCGATTTTTATGAAGCAGCATTTGTATGGGGGCCACGTCTTATCATAACTGGAGCTAGAATTTAAATAGCCTATCCTGTGTCCCAGATGTCTATATGTTTTTATACCAAATTTCATCAAATTCGGATAATTGGTTTAAGAGTTATGGAGGAACATACATACATACATACACACATACAGAAAAAAATTCTAAAAATCGTGAAATTAGTTTCAGTATCATATATTGAGCCTATAAACACAATATCTCTGAAAACAAACTAACTTACTCCATGACCGACCCTTACAGATTTATTATTAGTATAGATATAGATCATTCAGCTTTAAGCTAATGCATTTTAAGCTGTTTGCATAAATAATGTAATGTACAATAATTATAAACAATAATGTGATAGTAGCTCATCTGACTTTATGTCCCCATGCCATGGGCATGGGCATGGGCCTTTGTTGCCTAATGATTCTGTTCTGCAAGGTAAGTACATTCGGGAATTGTTAATAGCAAGAAACAACACCGTAAAGAAACTTGAGTGTCTCAGATATTCACATACGTCGACGATTTTCAAATCATCAATCCGCGGAGAGCACGCGTGGTGATTAAGCCCGAACTCTCCCTTTCATATCGAAAAAAAGCTTGTGCCCTGTGAATGCGCAAAAGCTTCTCATACTTTAATGGAGAATTTGTAACTTAGGATCGTGACAAATATTTTACTCCACAACTAATAATTTATAAAAACACTTCATAAAAATAGGGTGTACACTTTGACGTCACAAGTTGCTAGTAAAGCTTTCTAATAAGACCGGATTTTTCAATAGTCAGATAAAAGTTAAATGGAGAATAAAACTGATGCTGTCACTGTCTTGTCGTATGATTTAGACAGTGATAACATGCAATTTATTCTCCAGTTAAGTTTTTTCTGACTATTGAAAAATTGGCCCTGAGTGAAGTATTTATCAATATTTGAATTATCTCGTAAACAATGTTCTTAAGTGTATATACGTAGGTATACCGTCTTCGAAAAAGGTTCGAATTTAATGAATAAACTAAACCCAATATTTTCCATTATTGACTGCCTTGCTTGTCTAGCAGTATCATGTCTGATTACCTTGCCGGAGTTCGTGAGTTCGATTCCCACTGGGGGCCGCCGTACATTTGTTCAAATGGCTTCAGTCTGGATGTATTTCCATGTTTGTGATGTCCTTGCCTGGATACCATAGCACTGGGTGTCCTAGTTTGGGACAAGGACAGGTGATTGTGTCGTGTGGAAGTTATTGTTATTATGTAATATTTTTATTATTTTATGCATTTTCGAGAGCAATAATATCTCGAAAATAATATTTTTCAGTTTTATTATACAAATTTTTACGACTTTTTCAATGTCCTCCAATCTGATTTTGAGGTAAGTACACCATTATGCTACAGTTAAAAAATGACTCCAGCTAATTGAGTATCCGTTGAGAATGGCGACTGATCAGCTAAAGCTTCGTCTATCACGTACTGGACCGTGAATGAAGTAAGAGGTCACTTAAGCCATTATCCACTCGGTATAAAAAGCGAGAAAGACATTCAGAAAGTACTAACACCACAAACTAAGATTGTGTAGAAGACGCGGAGCCCACTGATCGGCACAGGCATGACGATAAAAGGCGTGGAGAGAAGGAACTGACTGCGAACTGACCTGGAACTGACTGCAATCGGGCGCGGGCGGGCGCCGAAATGGCGTGCGATGAAAGGCCGTTGAGTGTATTCCTTATGTCCGTGTGTTTGGTACGGTATTTGAATATATTATCTTCTTCTTCTTTGTCGTATCCTCATGGCTGAGGGACGTAACTATAGGTTGCCCGATTGGTTGACCATCACTCTCCATCCAAGCCACTCTATCTTGAGCTCGATGGATGGTAGCTTGCAGCGTTGTATTGGTGATCGCCGTGATTGCATCGGTCCATCTCGTTGGCATGCGTCCTCGACTCCTCTTCCCATCCATAGGTCCTGTTACCGTCCTGTCCTGGCGATGTGTCCAACGAAGCTGAGAAGTCGTTGTGTGAAGATGGTAGAGAGTCTATGTTGAGCTCTTTGATTTGTTGGAGCGAAAACAGAAATACATCATCTGTGAAAATTTCAATAGACAGACAGATGGACAGTGGAGTCTTAGTAATAGGGTCCCTTATTCTTTGGCTACGGAACCCTAAAAAGTGTGTTTTAGTATTATCTGACAGTCTGTCTACCTACAAGGAGATTCCGTTGCACCGTTTGACAACACAGTGTATAAAACCATCAGGATTTTTCATGAACATGGAATTGAGTTGCAGTGGCTGTGGGCTGATCACATACGCCCAAAAACCAATTGACGATTTGGAGCGAAGTTTAGTTTTTAGATCTGGCAAACGCAGCGTAGCCCACCAGCTTGCTGGACTGATGACCTGAGGCAGATTATTGGTGGGACAAAACATAGGAATTTCTTTATTCTGTAGTTGGCAGTGGCTGAATAAGGATGGCCGAGTAGAACAGAAAGAAGTGGCGCGCCGTGTGGGAGGCCTATGCCCAACAATGGACGAATATGGGCGGATTGATTGATTTCATGAATCAAACTTTTGCAAATGACGAAATGGACGGGTTTAATTTCTCCTAGACGGGTCTTCTCAATATCGCTGAGTGGGTGCTAGCACATAGAATCACGTATCAAATTACCTTATTCAGCGCGCCATAAGTGCCCACTAAAGGGAATAAAAACACGCTTTGTGTCATCGCACACGTTCCTTCAGTCTTTATTAAACATTGCTCGTTCATACGAGTGCAATAGAGAAATTCTCAAAACACTTACTTGGCTAGCTCAATAAAGTGAGTCGTATTCGTCTCCATATTACGTGTGTTTTTTTTTTACGCCTAAAAAACTGGCCAATTGCGAGTAGCATTAAGGGTTCCGTACTAACATAAATTTTACGTCACTTATTTAGCAAAAATATGTTTTCTGTTATGCAGGTCGGTACCCTTTGAAGGAGTTTGTCTTATACTTAGCCACACCATGTTTGAGCGTCTATGCATTACCGTTTTTACGATAAAATAAAAATAAAATATTTCTTGTGTCGAAACCCTCTTATTTCTTTATTTTTTGGTAGGTTATTTCGTGATGATAAAACGTATCCTGTGAATTTCAACAGACTCTTTAGAGGTCTGTTGATATTATACCCTTTTATAAGTCAGACTGATAGAAAGAAAGACAGACATGTAGACACATTAATAGAGTGCCATTTGCGTTCCAGTTCCAAGGACAGCCTTAAAGCTGAGTTCTCCGACTGCACGGATTTCATCATCATCATTCAGCCACAACAGGTCTACTGCTGGACATAGGCCTCCTCCATGGATTTCCAAAAAGACCGGTTGGACCTGCACGGATTTGTACGAGACTTATTGCGCCGCGCGAGTGAAAAGTTATACAAATACAAATCTTATTAATAGAATTTCGACAATCGACATCACTAACACATGCAGTGATAGTCATTATGGTATATTTTTTTCATTATCCAGTATAGCTCAAATAAAACCATGTCTAGTAGTAATTTAGACTCATATTCGCGACTTTTTTTTATTCTATGAAGTTTAAAAATCATAAAAATAATGACCGACGGCCCCTTTTATATACTACTGGGAGTAAATTTACTTTAAAATATCTGATTCAGAGGATGTCGGAGGACCCAGCCTTGAGACCGTGTTGCCTCTCCCGTCGTACCTCTTCCTTGCATATTCTAACATTTTTATTTATTGTAAACTAACAAATATGTCTCTGACAAAATTTGTCAATATGTATTTAAGTAAAATGGCTGTAATTTAATTTTCTAGCACCGCATAGATCACATTAAATGACAGTGCATGTATGCAGTGTATTGGAATACAAAATATTGACATTTAATATTTTGAGATACTGTACAAACTACCTACCTACTTAAAAAGCTTTTCAATACAACAACTTAACTTTGTTTTAATAAGTTCTTCAAAGATTTTTAAGGAACTTTATATCTCATAGCTCACAAATTACATGGTAGAAGAAGAAGAAGAAGAAAGACATTTATTATACCAACAAGATACATCACAGAAACAAAATAAGCAGATAAGTAACATAATATGCACAACAACAGAAAGAAACCTAAATACACAACAGACAAAACGAATAACTAAAATAGGACCATAGATGTAGCCTGTGGTGTATCTAAGTTGCCACAAAAGGCAGCTGACTCAGCGTTGTGCTGAGGAAGTGATCCCTCAGCGCTGATTTGGCATGGCTACCATTACTCAACCTACGAGCTTTAAGAGCGAAAAAAAAAACAATTAAATCGATAGAACAAGGGCCATCACTCCCCTAAACCTACCAGAAAAATACGCCATTAAGATTGGTAATCACAAGCGAATCAATAGAGAACCAATTCCGTCCGTGCCTAGAATCCGTTTCGATTCTAATTTCACCATTAAATTGTGTGCTTTCATTTCATAAAACCAATATTGATAAGCATTCGCTTACACTACGCCCTGAATGTATAATGAGTACAGTCTCTGATTAAACATTTGACATGAGGGTAGGTTTACAAGGTTGATTCACTGGCGGGCAGAATATTAGGCATTTTATTTCACCTGAAATGAGTCTGAGCCTACGTCTCCTCGCGCCCCGTCGCGACATACTTATCAACCTTTATGTACACTACACTTGTTAAAGGTCACTATGCAACTTAAATAAATAATAAATAAGTAAATAACTTTCACACAATACATTCACTTGATCTGGTCCCAAACCCTGTGCTATGGTAACCAAGCAAGGACGTTATAAACATGAAAGTACACCCCGACTGAGGCCATTTTACAAATGTACGGCAGCCCTCAGTGAGAATCGAACCCACGATCTCTATTTTGGTAGCTAAGCCGTTAGGCTAGACTAACGAGACAGTCAAAATGTAAAGGTTTATGTGCTGACGGCTGTTCAGATCAACTAAAAGAGATTTTATGGATTACAATAAACATACATTCAAACTCGCTCAGCGTGATATGGAACGGGCTATGCTCAGAGTCTCTTTGATGGACCACATCAGAAATCAGACACACCGCCAAAGGTGACTGACATAGTCCATAAGATTAGTAAGCTGAAGTGGCAGTAGGCTGGTCAGAAGAATCGAATGTCGAATTTGCCGAAGAACCGATGCTCGATGGGGTGCAAAGGTTCTCGAGTGGAGACAACGAACTGGCAAAAGCTGCGGACGCCGACCAGCTCGCTGGACCGACGATCTGCAACAGATTGCTAGCAACGGCTGGTTAAGTATGGCCGAGGACAGAAGGAAGTGGGGCGCCTTGGGGTAGGCCTACATCCAACAGTGGTCATCCACGTATGGGCTGATCGATTGATTGAAACTTAAGTACATAATTTACGCCTGTATCCCAGAGGGATTTGGATTTGCCACACGACACAATCCTGATAAATCTTTTTCGCTTCCTTCGCCAATTTTGTGTACTCTCTAATTTTCTCTTCGTTAGAACGTCTAATTTTTGGTCGTCACAATATAACTTCCAGGAAAATCAGTTCCACTCATCACTATACCTTGTTCTGGTCCCGAACTAGGATACCCTGTGCTATGGTAACCAGGCGAGGACATCACAAACATGGAAATACATCCAGACTGAGGCCATTTGTACAAATGTACGGCGGCCCCCAGTGGGAATCGAGCCCACGACCTCCAGCGTGGTAATCAGACGTGATACAGCTAGACCAACAAGGCAGATAATGTGTAAACCACACCCCTCTATGTGTGCGTCCCTGTCGACCCTTCGACCCAAATTGTAAGTAATTACATTTTCTTATTTGGTGCTATATTTGTAGGTAAATATTTCTCACCCAATGTGTAACGTAATACTTAAGTGTGACCCAGAAAAGTAAAGACTTAGCCCAATATTTGAATCCGAGGTGTCATAGGTGTTTGGGCGTAGTGAATTGAATTAAAAAAATATTTCATTGACTAACTCCTTCTTATAATTATGTTACAAATTCAAAAATATCACCATCTAATTGACTTCAGAACGATCACAGTGAATACCTCCACGTTTCTACGGTTGTGTTTGCCTTAACAAACTTGTATTCAACTGGAAACGAGAATAATTTGAATTTCCTTCACTATTTTGTATGCAGGTAGAAACCACAGGTATATTGTGTACTAGACCTGGTCGTTTCTGTGAAAATTTTGCTCTATACTATCTTAATAAGAAAAGCTTAAGAAAAAATAGTGTTCATTAATAAAAAGGTACACATTTTATTTTAACAGCTTTTATTTTAAAATTTTATTGTACATATGTAAATACTTACTATATTTAATTTAATTAGTAATAGCTTAGGCTATAATGTTTTACAATTATAATTAAGTTAAACTGGTATATAATTAATAATATATACTTTATTGCACACAAAACATGGACATTACATAAGAAATAGCATTACAAAAGCGAGCTAAATTCATATAATATAGTAATTTTAAGAATAGTCTCCACACTAAGCAAGTAGCATATATAGTGGCGATCGTCAAAGACTACAAACTATGTAGTTTGACATGGCGCATGAGATGTTTACAAAAATACTTAGGTTAAAAATAAAGCCTAGGTTCACGTTAACACTTATTAATTTCAATAAATTAGGTATAGAGATTTTCAGTTGATGGCTGTTGGATTTCAAAATATCTGTACTAACTTAGAAAACGAAATAAGTTAAGCGTAGGACTTGTAAACGTTCAAAAATATAAAAAGTATACACAAATTAATGTAATATCATTATAATTAGTTTTATTGTAGCGCAGAAACTGTAACTTAATGAATGCTGTAAAATTAAACGCATGTGTACATTTCAAGAAAAATCTAGACTGTTATGGAGAAAAAATAAACAAAAAAGCTCTTTCTTTTCGCTTTGGAGCCCCTCTGGCATTTTATGAACTCTACAGTATAGTGCAAATTTTGCGTCGCGCTAACCAAAGATCTGTCTATTTTTGTTGTGATATGGAAAGTGAATTAATTTAATTATGTACTCCACTAGACCCTGCCATGCTTACGAAGTTGACTGAATACATAATTTGCTCAAAAGCTTACTTGTCAAGCTTTGCGTATTTGGGAAGCAATTTAAACAGGGTGATTTGAAAGAAAATCAAAATCGTGAATAAAGTATCTCAATAATACATTAACTGTTTTCTATGATTTGGGTACTAAAAACTTGCTAACAGATTGTAGATTAAAATATTGCTAAAAAATTTCTAATAGTCTGCTAACTGAGATATCAAGTAACAATCGTACCGACACAGAGACATCCCTAACATAGTCGGAATAAAAAATTATAATGCAGCCCATTGTGGGGCACAAGCCTTCTCTCAGAGAGAGACAGTTTGGGCTTAAACACCACGCGTGCCCACCGCGAATTGGCTATTTCAAGCGCGAAGGTATGTTTAAAACCCCTCCACTCGGTTTTCCTCACTATATTTTCCTCACAGATAGAGTGGTATTCCTACTATAATTTCACAAATCTACGTAACTTAGAAAACAAAGTCTAATGTGAAGTCAGCGTCAGCACCATTTGAAAACTGTACGCAAAATACAACAGCTGTAAAATGCAGCTGCAGGACCGTTACTGCTGGTACCAGGTCTTAAATTAACGCATGAAGGCGTTCCTAACTGTCGTCGCTAAGTACTGTATAAATCTAAGAGGTCCACCTACATTGCCTCCGTTGACGGATTAAAATTGAAATTCCTCTACAGTTTTATGATATAGGAGGGATCGAGGAAGATTTCCAATCACTTGCGATATTTGAGAGCTGACCCTTTTATGAAAGTTGCTGAAAGTCAACGTCGGACTGGCTGGGGTTTGATGCAAAATATCGAAGGATTTTGCTTCCGTAATGTCAGCCGAGGTTTTGAAAAGAGCGATAATTATCTGGGGATTATAGTATAAAAGTACTGCTTTCATTTTGGGTAGTTTGAAAGACAGGTACTGTTCTACAATAAGATTCCTCAAGATAATATTAGAGTTACCACCGACGCGGTTTACAAAAATGTGTTAAGCACACTCTGTGCAATAAAGCCTATTATAACATTAAGGATTATTTGGAAGACAAAGACGTCTGGTATTAAAACAATGTAAACGGGGGCGATTCTATTGTAGTGTAACTTTTAGTTGAAAACTCTGTTAATTAAGCAAACCTGTTTTGAAAAGATTAACGGCCAGTTTCCCGTACACTAACAAGCTTGTAATCTACTGTTAACAGCTGTCAGTGTTTTTTTATGTATGCACTTTGGTCAATTGACAGCTGTTAACAGTAGATTAAGAGCAAGTTTTCTCAGCAATTTTTTTTAAGAAGTAATAGTCTAAATAGGTATATGCCATTTTTAATAACTAATTACATAACTCCGGCTTTCAAACCACCCAGCACTCAGCCTGTATAATAATAATAACTTCCACACAACACAATCACTTGTCCTGGGGCGTTACTACGAAAGTTCTCCACTGTATGGAGTTTTCCGATTTAACCTACTCCAAAGAATTTTATTTATTTATTGATACTTTGATTGCACTTAAAAAATCGTACAATGCGGCGGACTTAATGCCATAAGCATTTTTTACCAGTCAATCGCAGGAGGTAAGGGAAAGAGTTGGTAGGCGTGCAAAAAATTACACTTTGATATCGTTAAAATGGTTAACCCAATAGAGTGTAAAGTTACAATGAACAGCTGGTCCCAAACTTGGACAATCTGTATTTTGGGAACCAGGCAAGGATATCATAAGCATGACAATTCCACCAGACTGACATTTGTACAAAAAACACGGCGGCCTCCAGTGGGAATCGAAACCACGATCTTTGTTTTGGCGGTCAAGCGTGTTAACCAAGGAGGCAGTCGAGGATCTCATCTTCTTTACCTTGCAAAATTTTACCCTAAATGATGTAAAAACTGAGAGAGTAGGCATTCAGGTCTTCTCTCAGAGAGTGATAGTTTTCCACCTTTTCTTGCCTTATAGGTTACAATGAATTAGGACTTCTCTCAGAAATATATTTTTTTTCATCTATACTTGCTTAATAGGTTACAGTGGATTAAGACTTCTCTCAGAGGGAGATAGTTTTCCACCTACTTTTGCCTAATAGGTTACAGTGGATTAGGAAATCTCTCAGAGAGAGATAGTTTTCCACCTATTGTTGCCTAACAGGATACAGTGAATTAGGACCTCAAGCGAGGGACCGTAGCACGTGAGATACCGTTATTAAAATAGATGATTGCCGCAGGTCATTTCAATAAGTCATACCTCGGGATTAGCCTCATTTACAGCGCACAAACTTGGTATAATATTTCCAGTTCTACGGTAGAGTATATTCTAGGGTCAGCGGTCTGGAGCACATAGGTCAAATTGTCATTAAATTATTGTCCTGTACAACTTGAGCATACATTGTTTCATGACAGCTCTCCGTTAATGTAATAAAGATAATAAAAATGTTGCAGAGTAATTTTGTAATTGTTTTTTTTTCCACTGCCTCGAAAAATTGTGTTTTGAACTTATGTGCTTTAGTCCGCCGACCCTAGATTACCTCTTCTTTGGTCCTAGGGACGCTTAGGGCCTCAACCACACATTTCCACTTTTGGTGGTGGTTCGTGGCAGCTTCCAATTCAGGCCAGCCAGCTAGACAGAAGAAGAAGAACAAACATTTATTATAAAACAGTACACACGCCACAATAACGAATCAAAACTAAAAATAACTACTACATAAAGATCATACAAAATAAAGAAGGAAAACAGGGTCACGGCGTGCCACTGCTATTATAAATGGCAGCTGACTCAGCAGTATGCTGATGGGCAATCCTTCAGCGCTGATTTTCAGTCAGTGCCATGAGACACTCGGCGAGCGTCACAGACCGCGGTGTAGTATAACCATAAAAAAATACTATATAGAAACAGCATATTTATACTTAGTTATTATGTAAACAGAATGGAACAGATACTTAAAATTGTTTTCACGTAGTGAAAACGAAAAACGATATACACAAACAGAATCAGGTATTAGGTATAGAGCCAGATCAAATTATTATAGCTACAGGTTCAGTACAGTACAGTATGCTGTCAAGTATTGTATCATCATCATCATCATCATCAGCCATTTGACGCTCACTGCAAGAAGGAGGCCTATCTCCTTCGTGGTTTTCATAACCATGAGGGGTTTTGCCATAATCGCCACGCTTGGCAGACGGGTTGGCAATCGCAGTATGCGGTTGGTATGTTAGGAAGACGCTGCTGCCCGTCTCCTGGTAATTGATTTCCTTAGTCGCCTTCTACGAAATGGAGTGACGTTTTTCTTAATCCGGCGCCACACGGAACCATACAATACGGAAGTATTGTATGCTTAACTATTAAAATAAGATTTGAAGAGTCAGAACTAAGGTAGCTGACATAGCCTACAAGGTTAGTAAGCTGAAGTGGAAGTGGGTTGGTCACATATGCCGAAGAACCGATGGTCGATGGGGTGCAAAGGTTCTCGAGTGGAGACCACGAGCTCGCAAGCGCAGCATGGGACGCCCACCAGCTCGCTGGACCGACGATCTGAGCCAGATTGCTGGCAGTGGCTGTTGTGGCGATGAATATGTCTGAGGATAGAGGGAAGTGGCGTGTCTGTCCAGCAGTGGACGAACACGGGCTGATTGGTTGATTGATTGAAGAGTCAAGCCACTACCAAACTGCCTGACAACTGATCAAATGGCGCAAAAAATCGGCCAAGTGCGAGTTGGACTCGCGCACGAAGGGTTCCGTGATATTTTCTATACAATATTTGAATATTTCAAGCGTCTACCTGTTGCCTGTCGTGTACCTATTAATATCGAGCAAAATGAGAACAATATTTTTTGCATTGAAAACGAATTTACTATATACTAAGGTTTTTTTTTTCGCCAATCGTCTGCAATCTCTACGATTCAGTTTATGTCACCCGAAGGTTACATCGTAAAAGTCAGTAACGTAACTTACTAAAGACAACCGTTAGTAAGATAAGATAAGATTACTCTTTATTGTAAACTCCATTACCTAGGTTTAGTTACTAATATAGACTAAGTCCTTGTGTTACTAATACTATTGTATCGATTTATTATTCTGAAACAAATATATTAATATTAGTATTAAAAACCATGTATCAGTGGCGAAGGGTGGAATTATGATGAAGGGAAGCCGGTCCGTGTGGCGCCGGATTAAGAATAGCGCCACTCCATCTCCTGTGATGAGATCCTGTGTATCAAATGGCTGATGATGATGATCGTGGCAAGTGGCAAACCCTAGTCTCTGCCTACCCCTCTAATACACACTACAGGCGTGAGTTTGGTTGCCTTAGCCAGGTGCTAATGTACAAAACATTAGCACCTAGCTAAAGGCAACTAATAATAGCGTCACTCCATTTCCTTCTGTGGATGTCGTAGAAGGCGGCTGAGAAAATACATTACCAGGAGACGGGCAGCAGCGTCTTCCTGAGATTCCAACCGCATACTGCGATCGCCAACCCGCCTGCCAGGCGTGGCGACTATGGCAAAACCCTTCATGGTTTGTAAAACCACGAGGGAGGCCTATGTCCTGCAGTGGGCATCAAATGGCTGATGATGATGATGATGAAGGCAACCAAAAATGCGAATATGCCTCCAAAGAGAAGCGACAGAGGGAAAATCCTTTTAGTCTTATACTATCAACTAAAAACAAGCAGAGAAAGCCTGCAAGTTTACACAGGGATGACTGAATTCAGCACGATCTACAATGCGCGAGTAAAATAACGAATTGACAGCTGCTAGGGTCCTATTCTGGAAACTATCTCTGAAAAGAGTCAATGCAGTGTGAGGAGCGCGGGATCTTGCAAGTTCCCATGTTTCATTTAGAAAAATAATTTAAGATTGAAGAATTTTCACTCGAAGAAAATACTACTTAGTTAAGTTTTCGTTTGTGATAGTTTCTGGGTAATAAAGTTAATACCTATTGATAGCATTGAAACCTAACATTTATTAATACATACATGCATAAATGAGCAGCCTATAAACGTCCTAATGTAGGGCACAGGCCTTCTCTCAGGGAGAGAGTATGAGCTTCATCACCACGCGTGCCCACCGCGGATTGGCGATTTCAAGCGCTAAGGTATGTGAATAGCACAGACACTCAGGTTTCCTCACGATGTTTCCCTTCACCGTTAGTAAGTGGTATTTATTGCTACTATAACGTCACAAATGTACATAACTTAGAAAACAAAGTCATAGGTACATGCCCGCACTGGGAATCGAACCTGGGTCTCTCGCTTCCGAGTCCAATGTTCTACCCACTAGGCAACTACCGCTGTTTAACATTTATCAATATTGTATTTTAACACAAGGTTGATAAATGTCAGACACATTTTATCAGCATTATATTAAAGAAATAAGAACTGTTTAGGACTGAAGGAAAATATTCATCGCACTAACAAAGATTATTATATACTTTGCACACAAAACATTAAACAGGGTATTACATAAGAAATAGCATATACGAAGGCGAGCTTGTCTCTGTAAGAGATTTCTTCCAGAAAACCTTAGAGAGTTGAAAGACTGTTGGATGTAACATAAATACAACAGTGGCGTCAACAGTATAGAAGAGTTTTTCATTTCTACGTATTTGTATTAATCGATAAAAAACGCCACTAGTTGTGCAATTACATAATATATATCCATGTAAGATTTTTCTGTCTTGTAACTATATTGTACAATTGTTTGTTTTCTTTCAATAAATAAAAATAAAATAAAGTATAGTTATATCGACGCTACCCTCAAGCAGACCATATACCTATGGCATCTGCTTACGACTTCGTACTACTTATGACTTCGTAAAGATCATCAAAGCATCCATAAATTTAATAATACAAGTGATTAATTTGCTAAAAAAACTTCTTCTATTCTATTGTATTCTGAGTGGTCAAAGATTACTAACATCGTAGAAATATCTCTGCAGTAATCATGGCAACACTAGCAAAATCTTTCGAAACAACTACATAAGGTTTATTTTTACTCAAACATAAAAAACACTTTCTTAAAGTAAGTCAAATCAAGTTCTCTTCTCGATTGTTTTGTTTTATCTCTGTTTTGTTGACGTTTGTGTCTTTTGTTTGTGTACCTTTTGTTTACTTTGTGTTTCTGTGACAATTTAAATAAATATCCTCTTTCTTTCTTCTTTCTTTCTTTCTAAATGAAAGACAAATATGGAGCAGAATCCATGAAATATGTATTTTCTGATCTCTAGAGGCATTGTGCATTTTAGAAATAACCCTGTATAAGCTAAGCAGCCTCAGCTGTCTTACTCTAACTCTCTCTTCAACTATATCTTTCTCTCTCTCATATTATTTACAGCATTATCAAGCATCTGGCAACCACCAAATATTAAGAATGGTTTTCAAGACTTTTTGTAGAAAAAAAACTCCCATCCATTCTTTCTTCGGACGCCATCAAGCTGTCATTAGAATTCTACAAGATTACCTGGCTACCAATAAGTATTAAAAATAGTTTTGGCTTTTTTTAGTATATATTTTGCTCACACGTTCTTCCTTCGGACGGCATCGACCTGTCATCAACGTTCTGCTAGCTATTACCACTGTAGAGTAGCCCCCCACTCCATCAAGTAATTTTTTGCCCACTCGTTCTTCCTTCGGACGCCACAGAACTATCATCAGCGTTCTACTTACTGTTGCCGCTGCAGAATAGCCCCCTCCGCGACGCAGGGGCCCGTGATTGCCCAAAGGACGCGCGAGGCGGACCGTGTAAACTGAGGTATTTGCAAAGTGGCGAGGGATTTTGGATTTGGATTTGTATATCCGGGAATACGAGGTGCTTGTGCTATTTTTGAGATCCTTTCTAGAAGTTCTGGAGCTATTTTGGCGCCGCATAAAACATTGAACAGCAGCGTTTTGAGATCAGCGCGGCAAAGTGGCATATTTCCATGCTTTACTTAGTTCCAAATACTGCTCTTCAGACATGTGAAACCTAACAGCAATGAATAATTTCCGAGCCACCTAAACAAACAGCCCATATCTAACACCTAGGCCGTCACGTACTATTAAGACAGATAGGCATACCGCCTCTGTTTGTATTTCCCGCACTATGTATTTTTTCCCTGAGGCCAATAAATAAACCGCTCCACATTCCTTTGTCTAAACAAGACGTGACCGGCGCACCTAGGGGTCCGCGATTCTATTTCCCCATCGTTTTCAGTCCAAGCCGCAAGTGAGATGATTGGCGAAATGTTCTCTTGCGAGTCTTAGGGCATGTCCACATTTGTCCGCCTGAACTAGCTATAGAAGTTTTATCTGAACTAAGAAGTAAGTAATAATTAAAAATGTTAGAATGCGCGAGCGAGAAAGATGCAGAAGAAAGTACGTTCTAGAATGGAAGACCTTAGCCTAAAAGCCACAAAGGTTTATACAAATTGGTCCACTCTCTACGTTGGCTAGGCTATCCACATGTCTAAGGGCAACTTGCGCTAAGTCACTGGATAAATAAGTATAGATACTTATCAAGGGATAAACTATGTTTAAAATACCTGTTTGACAGGGTTATCAATCATTCAATTTATCCATGGAGAGCTCTGCATAATGTCATGACGCAAGACGTTTTTGGACTAATTCACTGGATAGAGCTTACTCGTGGATAAACATGTGGATCTAGGTTCAGGTGAATTAAAAAAAAGCTCTCCGTGATCTCTGAGTAGAAAATATAACTAAAATAGTGGATCTTTTGGATTGTCAAAGCGCTTTCACATAAGGCAATCTGTGGGTTAATCAACTGTGTAATGTGCACTGAATTGTCATAATAAACAAAAAAATTGAGTTTTATGGAACGCGGCCCAGGTATATCGTCCATTGGGAGCACGCCCTTTCATCACCCACAGTCGAATCACATAGTGAGTCGGCCCTTTTCACTTATTATTCCGTATGGATATCGACGGGACAATCAGGAGGGCCAATGGGCTGAGATTTTCCTTCAGGGACCTTCCTTGGGCCCATTGAGAGATAAATCGGGATGGACACGCTCTTTATTTGGTAAGTGCCAAATGAAAAGAGTTTATTGGAAGGCAAAATAGAAATGTAAGGCACTGCAAGGTTAGTGGGGCTGGAGTTCCATTTATTGAATTATTTATTTTTATGTGGTAAAGTCGGCTTAGGGCTCGTGGATGCGGATAGCGAGAATAATAATCATAACTTTCACACAAAACAATCACTTGTTCTGGTCCCAAACTAGGATGCCCTGTACTATGGTATATTATGGTATGTTCGACCACAGTGACTGGGATTTGACTATCGAGAGTTACATTCATGTGCTCTCAGGTGACTGATATTGCCAATTTTAGTAACTAGGCAAGAAAAAATACTTAGACTGAGGCCATTTGAAAAAGTAAGTAAGTAAGTAATTTCGTTTATTTCCTTCTCACAGAGGTATCAAAACATATAGTAGGTACAATTTGAGTAATCAGGACTAATTCCTATGTGAGAGGCTGGAGTCCATACGGCATATACGGCAGCCCCCATTGGGAATCGAACCCATGACCTCCGGCATGGCAATCAGATGTGATACCGCTAGACCAACGAGGCAGTTTCAAGTCGGTGATAGAGACGTCTATAAAGGCGGCAATTCTTCCATACTTCAGACGTTGCAATGCATTATGCATTCAGTTAAAATAAATCTAGGCATAACGAGACAAAGAAGCAGTGAATCATGGAAAAACTATTACCCATTCAGGTCTTATAGCAATTTATGAAGATTTCTCGTGACCTGCAGCAATAACTTAGGACTACCCCAATAGAATTTCCAATCTTCGAACGTTCGATGATGAATGTACTATACTGTATTTTAGATTCAAGTTTTATACATGTACTAGGCGACTAAGGAAATCAATTACCAGGAGACGGGTAGCAGCGTCTTCCTGAGATTCCAACCCCATACTGCGATCGCCAACCTGCCTGCTAAGCGTGGCGATTATGGCAAAACCCCTTGTGGTTATGAAAACCACGAAGGAGGCCTATGTCCTGCAGTGGGCGTCAAATGACTGATGATGATGATGACATGTACTAGATGACTCGGCAAACGTTGTTTTGCCATATCGGTGGTCTGCCCACCGACCACAAAAAAGTGGTTGGTAAACATTGGATTGGCGTGAAAGAAAAGAGACCATTGCCCAACAGTGAGTTCCGGTTATTGACTGATTAGGTAAATAGACAGTTCAAGAACTCTACCGCTCTATAAAGAGCGTACCGAAGAAAAAGAAGAGGCACTTTAAAAATGAATTATTTGTCTCTTCAGCACTATTACACTAGCGATTTGCGAGTGATTTGAAAACGATGCGATTGCGCAGCGATTGTGCGGCGACCACGCCTGGCGCCGAGCGATCCGCGTTTTGGACACTCAGTAGCAAAATGGAGTGATCTGACGAGGAAATACTACTGTTGGCTTTGTTACTTCGAAGATGTAGGAAACGAAAGCTGATACAAGTCAACGACGAACCTGGGAGGATTCACTATCGAGTAATCGACTTGGAGAGAGAGACGTTACATATTCTTTATTCCAAATCATAAATTAGGTAATTAATTACATAGCATTGTTACAAAGGCGAACTTATCGAGACTACTATGTATCCCGTATAACTATACGAAATTATAGTTATAAATAACTTTGTATGCATTGTATCAACGAGGATTGAACCTGTAAACGATGCTACGTCCGCTTACACACGTATCTTTGATATGACTCAGGTGAGGCGGGGCGGACTGTCGAACGCGATTTTACAAAATGGCATCGTGGGTGGCAATCGCGGCGACATCGTCGCGATGGCGTAGCGTCATTGCGGCGTGCTCGCTGCACAATCGCATCGCTTTTAAATAGCTCGCAAATCGCTAGTGTCTACCACACTGTTACAACAACTTTAGTTTATAAAGTTTTATTTACATCTATTGAACGTGGTGTGGCAGAGAGAATAAGTTATAACGGAGAAATAATGTTTAATATGTTCAGGATAAAGAAATTTCATCCTCTTGGATAGCAAACATCGTCTGTTTACACAAAAGATAATAAAACGTAGCCGAAAATATTTGCTCGCACTGACACATGTCTTGATAAGCTATTATCTAAGCTTTGTTAATAATTACTTACTGTTATGTACGTACACAATTATGTAACAATATTCTTGGTACTAAAAATGCTAAAGTGTATAATAAATTAAATTCAAGCTCTGATTGTTTTCTAGTCTTTATTGTTTGTTAAACCTTTCGACCGGTCGACCTTTGAATTCTGTGTTAGGATTGTTTTACAGATTAATAACTTACTTATTCTTATTTATAATACATTTAGTATAGTTGAAGAAAACAAGGCAAAATCATACATATGTACAAACATAAAGTCACACCTGTATCCCGGATGGGTAGGCTAAATATGACCAGGTTTTACCCACTCTAATGGAAATCTTATATCATTTTCTAAATTTTGATGCCGATTATATCCGATTTTTTTTTTGTTTAGTGACAATCAGGAGAAAATATAAAATTACAAGTTTATGGTTCAGAGCTTGACTACCTTCCAAAACATACGCATTACTGACCTATTGGAGCCGAGGACATCCGATTTAGCGTTACTGACCTAATGGAGGCGAGTATGTCCGATTCAGCGTCACCGACCCGACTGAAGCCGAATATATCCGATTCAGCGTCACCAACCGATTGAAGCCGAATATATCCGATTCAGCGTCACCAACGCGACTGAAGCCGAATATATCCGATTCAGCGTCACCGACCGACTGAAGCCAAATACCTATATCCGATTCAGCTTTATCGACAGACTGAAGCCGAATATATTCCATTCAGCTTCTCCGACCGACTGAAGCCGAATATATCCGATTCATCGTCACCGACCAATTGAAGTCGAATATATCCAATTCAGCGTCACCGACCAATTGAAGTCGAATATATCCGATTCAGCGTCACCGACCATTTGCAGTCGAATATATCCGATTCAGCGTCACCGACCAATTGAAGTCGAATATATCCGATTCAGCGTCACCAACCATTTGAAGTCGAATATATCCGATTTAGCGTCACCGACCAATTGAAGTCGAACATATCCGATTCAGCGTCCCCGATCCGAGCGTGACGGTTCAGTTTGGTTCAATGTTCAAAAACAGTACGCCTAAACAAGTTTTCACTTTAAAAACTAAGCAGTTAATTAAGACTCCCTTAAACAACACGTCAAAAACTTCGACAAAATTAAGTGTAGGTCGTAGAGTGTGATATTAATTACAACGGGAAAAATATTTTGTGAACCCTTTTTTTCACAGGCTCTATATAACTTTAAACTTTTTAAATTAAATATACTAAGACTCGAAAACCATTACAACTGAAACCGACTAACGGTTGCTTATCTGCGGTCAAATGCCCGCATTTATGTAATGTATGAAAATGTAGTATCTAAGCCGTGCGTGCATGCAACGACTAATGAATGTTGATCTGTCAGAATCGTGGCAAGCAGCAGTCCCTGGTCTCTGCCTACCCTCTGGGATACACGCATGAGTTTATGTATGTACGTACGTATGGAAATGTACTGAACATGACTTTTTTTCCTATGGATACTTGCGGCGGGTTATTGGCCGCAAGTGGGTTTAGCTCTTTAGTCAGTTGAGGGCAGTTTTTCTGTAGACCGTTCGCCACAGCCTCCCAACATTACGTTTCATTCGCTTGGAGGGTGGAGGGAAGAGGAACGATGGACATCTGAAAATAAAGAAACCCTATAAGAACAAATTCAGAATATTCAGAACAGCCGGATTCAGAATATCGTCGCTCCATTTCCTTCCGTGGATGTCGTAGAAGGCAACTAAGAAAATCAATTACCAGGAGATGGGCAGCAGCGTCTTCCTGAGATTCCAACCGCTTACTGCGATCGCCAACCCGCCTGCCAAGCGTGGCGATTATGGCAAAACCCCTCATCATTATGAAAACCACGAAGGAGGCCTATGTCCTGGCGTCAAATGGCTGATGATGATAAGAACCAAAATTGGTCCCAATATTAATAACAACACGGTCGGAATATCTGTGCACCTCGCTGGAATGCGATGCCGCTTTTCCCTTCACTCCACCGCGAGGACTTCTATTCTGTTAGTGCCTTAGTACAATGATGGATACACAGTCCGGTCACGCACCTGACCACGTCACGTTCTGACACCTTCGTTGCCGACACGAGAATTGATAATTTCGTTTATTTTCTTGCATATCGTACCAGAACGCCGATGCGACGTCATCAAGCCAGATGCACCGATATTGTGACCGTTTTATAGACTCGTAACTGGAACTCAAAGAATCAGTGAATCACCAACCCGCTTCCGGTGTTCGACTGAGTGACAGAATGAAAGACATCTGGAGCAATTTTTTTCATAAACTAGAGTAACGGAACAAAAAAACCGGCCAAGTACTACTCGGACATGTGCACCGAGTGTTACAAAGAACCAAAAAAATATTCTATATAATAAATCTTTAGAAAAATATGTATTCTTTTATATAATAATAACTTCCACACAACACAATCACTTGTCGTGGTCCCATACTAGGATACTGGTAAACGTGGAAATACACCCAGACTGAGCGGCGGCCCCCCGTGGGAATCAAACCCACGACCTCCGGCTCCGTGATACCGCTAGACCAACGAGTTACATAGTTCGGGACTATTTTTTTCCCCACTCTTAGCGGGAGTCTGCCTTACACTTGGCCGGTTTTTAGTAATTGTTTTTTATAATATAGGGCCTGCACTATGATCACACCAAATTTCACACTCGTGGTTACTGTTTTTACGATAGACCAGAAACAAAATATAAAAAAACCTTAAAAACCATTTCGTAAAACTTGCTTGATAAGTAAAACTATCTTACATTTTGTCATGCGTTAGACAATCCGCCTATCAAAAGATAGACGACCTAATAAAATACCTAAGAATATGTATATGTCACTTTTATTGAGAAAGGAGAATGATCAAAAACAGTCTATGTTGCGCCTTAAGCATTTATATCTCAAAATGTTTCTTTTGAAAAATGATTTCATAGTTCTATTTGACAAATTAAAAGAATCAGGGGTTTACAAGTAATAATAAAAAAAATATCTGTATTGATTGTATAACTGAAAAACTTCAGTCAGTCAATACAGATTACAAACACAGATTAGATTACATTATTGCAAAAATCGCAAATCGTGTACATACATAAAATGCGAAAGTGCAAACTGCAAACGGGGAGTTTCTAACGGGAATTCAAACGAGCGGTTTTATTACGCTTTTATTTTTGCAAATTGATTCCAGTGGATTTTATACTGTTTAATTAGTGTAGTTTATTGTTAAAATGACCATGTGTACGAACAATCTAACCGCCCCTTCTGGAAATCGTTGGGAGAGGCTTTTGTCCAGCAGTGGACGTCTAATGGCTAAAATGATGATGATGATAACGAACAATATGTGGAATAAATAACTAAAATAAACCGCCATTGTGGGCTTAGGATAGTCTTGTCTCAATTGTCCGCAGGACCTAAGACTGTTTGTGCTTATTTATCAGAAATTATCTCTTTGTCCCCCATTAGGCTCCTTAAACACTGCGACTTTTTGCAGCGATATAGTCATATATATTTTGTATTTGATACAGAATTATTACTTAGCACTAACTAGCCATACCTACCTAATAATGACCTATGTTTATA
Organism: Yponomeuta evonymella; assembly: GCA_963969515.1. Taxonomy (NCBI): domain Eukaryota; kingdom Metazoa; phylum Arthropoda; class Insecta; order Lepidoptera; family Yponomeutidae; genus Yponomeuta; species Yponomeuta evonymella. Next base: position 8,050,752 of record OZ018366.1, on the reverse strand, counting down.
ATTCAAACTGACTAGGTGCCAATTCCAATTCAAAATAACACCAAACCACCGAAGTTGTCATAACCTCAAAACATGGGCTCAAAATTAAGATTTCTCGAAACTGCCATCTAATATTTTCATAATATTTTTCCTGCATAATCCAGAGCTAATTTCTTATACTTTACCGTTGGTTTCATCAATGTGCAAGAAGACGCAAAAATAAGTAACTCCTATAGTAAATTGATCATTCTCCTTTGAAAAGACAAAACGTTACTAGGTATATTTACTCATTACGTCAAACGACCTCGTGGCGCAGTGGTAGTGCACCTGCATACCATGCAAGAGGTCCCGGGCTCGAATCCCGGCTGGGGACAAAAAAAACCCAGTTCTTGGATGTTTACATGTTTTTGATGTCGTTTCGTTTATAGTGTGTTTCTGATTCCCACAACACAAGGTATCCTAGTGTGGGGCCAGAAGCAATGTATGTAAATGTTATTATTCCATAGTCTTGCTAAAATTCTAAATTCAGAAACTGGCGGCATGACTCACTTTTCAATATCAGGTAATCTCTGTCCCTTGCAGCGTTTGGACCACTTCGGCCAGTACTGGAAGCCCTTTGACTGCCATAATTTGATCGCGCACGCACTGTCATCTCGGATGTCCTCATTTAGAAGGGCTAAAAGTTTAAGTAGATATACAATAAGAATGCCGGTGGAAGGGCCGGTAAGGGACGACCCAGGCGGACATACTTCGACCAAATAGGGGATGTATTAGCAAAGGGTAAGACAAAAAGTACCCGAAACCGGCGTGCGTGCATGCAACGACTAATGAATGTTGAGGAAGCGAAAGTGATCTGTCAGGCAGGATCGTGGCAAGTGGCAGTCCGTGGTCTCTGCCTACCCCTCTGGGATAAAGGCGTGAGTTTATGTATGTATGTATGTGTACAATATGAATAAGTATGCAAGCGGTGGTAGTGCAGCGGTAGAACGCCGGCCTCTCAATCGAGAGGTCATGGGTTCGAATTCCGGCATGTAAAAACAACTTTCTAAGCTACGTAGAGTTCTCAAGATACCACGCTCACGGTGGGCATGCGTGGTATTTAATTAGGCTTTGGAGTGAGGCAGCGCAAGACATCGAAAGATGGCATCTTTTGGTTGTGCCGGCCAAGATCTATTTTGAGCTGCTCAGCCAACGGTAATGAATTAATTCCCAGATTAACTAAGGCGCTATTACATAATTTCTCCATTCTATGGTCTTGTCCGCTTTAGCCTACTCTTTACTGTCAAATACATATATATTTTGACACTTCCGAAATGTGAAAATGGTGGTTAGTTACGGATAGGCGCGCTGGTCATAAACTAGGAAACGGTGACCAGACAGACATTACGAACATACAGGGTGTGGCGTAAAGAATATGAACCTGAACATCATTCGGTGTCGATAATTTTACCACTTACAAAACTAAAAAGTCGCAATTTTTTACGAATTGATGACGTCAAGTTTCAAGATATTATGAAAAATTTTAAAATTACCTTGAAATTGGTACACTTTTGCTTCTTGGGGGTGGTTTGATTCAGGCGTCGATACGGAAGATACGGTTTTCAGATTATCAATTATTTACCCGACCCCCTGTATAAATCAACCAGATTGCGGTCAATAATATTAATTAAAGTACGGCGGGAATCGAACCCACGGTCCCTGGCATAACGTGCATGAACGTGCTACCTATAAGACAATAAATTCATGTATATAGTCTAAGAAAAATTCTTATACATAGGCTATAGCTAACTCGGAAAAGTTTGTTTTGTTTTGTTATAATAAGCTTACTACCTATTCTCAAACCTATCAAATATACACACAAAAATTCACAAAAATTCATAATCGGCGAAGCCTTTTCGGAGGTATTCGTCAACAAACACTGTGACACGAGATTTAATATATAAAAATATCATATCACATGTTTGTTCTTGAACTCCTCCGAAGCGGCTTCACCAATTTTTATAAGACGTTTTGTGTATATTTGGTGGGTCTTAAAATAGGTCGTAGGCTAATTAATATGGCAAAACAACTTTTTCCGAGTCAGCTAGTTTTTATATATTACATAATGTATTTTGATGCCCAAATAACAACAACAATTTGCAGTACTTTCATACCTTCACAAGAAAGGTTGCATAATCCACCCTTGCGACCTTCCTTGCACCATTCACTGCCAATCTATACAAAAAAGAAAAAAATCAAATAGGTCTATTAATCCCCACAAATACTTTATACAAGACGTAAGAAACAGACAAAAATAAACAAAGCAGAAAACTGACTCAGAAAACAGACGCATTTATCCGTAATCTAACAATTTGTATCACAAGTTTGTTTACATTCAGGAAAATCGTTTTTGACACAATGTATAGAACAGCCTAGAAGGCGTGAAATACGTTTCTGTACCTACCAAGCTCTGCAGTAAAAATACTGGCTCAATGATCCAAAGTGGGTTTGGACCTCCGACACAAGAAGCCGCCCCGTAAGATTATTAAGGTATTAGAACTGTCAAATCCCACCTTCTCAAAATCTCTGCTCACAACACTGGAGCTTACGGTGACTCCATCACGGTCCATTCGGTTAGGCTTTGGAACGCACTGCCACAGAAAATATGCGCCAGTTCCACAATTGGTGCATTTAAGAAGCAGTTGAAAGAGTGCTCTTTCAAGAAGCAGTTCAAAGAGTGTTCTTTCAAGAAGCAGTTTAAAGAGTGTTCTTTCAAGAAGCAGTTTAAAGAATGCTCTTTTACGAAGCAGTTGAAAGAGTGCTATTTCAATAAGCAGTTGAAAGAGTCCTCTTTCAAGAAGCAGTTGAAAGAGTGCTCTTTCAAGGAGCAGTTGAAAGAGTGCTCTTTCAACTGCTTCTTAAAGGCACCAATTCTGGGACTAGCGCATATTTTCTGTGGCAGTGCGTTCCAAAGCTTGTCCGAATGGACCGTGATGGAGTCACCGTAAGCTCCAGTGTTGTGAGCAGGGATTTTGAGAAGGTGGGAGTTGACAGTTCTAATACCTCTTTCTTTCAGTATCGTAACTTCGAGCTATATATTTATGTATTATTTACAATGTATTTTATTTATTTTTACATTTACTTACATATTTAGTCTATGTACTGTACTTATTTTTTGCTTAATGTCGATTATCGTTAAGGATTTTTGTAGTTTATGAAGTCTATTTTGTACACGTATTGAAACCCGTTTTTACCGCTGTTCCGACTCTCCAAGGTTTGTTGGAAGAAATCTCTTACAGAGATGTTTCTTATGTAATGTTCTGTTTAATGTTTTGTATGCAATAATGTATATATATAATGTAATAAGAGTACCCACCTGAAATAGCCCGTAGAATTTTCGTTTGGAAGATATCTCCACAAACGCCGATGTGTTTCTGTTGCTCTCTTGTTCCACGAGGCATACCCCTGAAATATTTTTTCTTCAAATGAAAATGACAAGAAGATAATTCTAGAGTCGACGGACTCAAGCACATAAGTTCGAAGCACAAACGTTTAAGGCAGAAACACCAATTATAAATTTACTCAATAACATTTTTATCATATTTATGACATAATCGTAGAGCTATTATGAAACAATGAATTGAACATACATGTTCTGTATAAAAACGAAGGAAACTAGGTAATATTCTTATTACTTATGTTGTAAAGAACATGCCCGCACTCGGAATCTAATCTGGGTCTCTCGCTTCCGAGTAAATGGTTCTACCCACCTATGACTTAGTTTATTTTCAAAGTTACGTACATCTGCGAATTTGTAGTAGCAATACCATACGCTAACTGCGAAGGAAAACATCGTGAGGAAACCCGCGGCTTAGTTGGCTCCGCACGTATTGACTTGTCTTTCCTGTGGGCTAGACTGACTAAGCTGTCATGATGGTGTAGGTGTTGGGCAAGCCTACTCCATCTAAAACAATATCCCAGGCACTGCAGCGTCCGAGTACTCCCTTTACCCATCTAATGTGAGTGAAGGTGCCACTAAACGATGTATAAATCATCTCATTACGTAGATGAAAACGCCTTACTATCGAACCAACTGAAGAACCAACTATCGAACCAATAATATGACCTTTGGCCATCGAGACCAAGTATTGTATTTTGATACGAATAAATTTATTCGAAACTTTATATTGACTAGGGACACAATGCATGTGCCCCTTTCTTCAAAGCGACAGATTGCCAAATTGTTGGCATTCAATATTTATGACCCTATTATTGTTAAGACAATAAAACAGGGACCAGTCGTGGATACAAACTGTAGAAAAAATTCTACTTGCAAACCTCTGTATTCTGAGGCTGTAAAAAAACCTAGCATAAGTAGGTTAAGCTTGACTGCTGATTTAAACTGTCAGCGCAGACAACAGAAAGTCCCCCTTAAACAAACTTGTCTTAGCTAACCAAAATTTACAGGGTGGCTTTTCTGGTAAACTACTAGAATTAGAGTTGTTCTTAGAACAACATAGAGTGAATGTACTTTGTGTCACAGAGCACTGGCTACTAGAGTCTCAAATGAATTTTGCTATACATAATTATGAAATAGCTAGTTGCTTCAATAGAAAGTCTGCATTGCACGGGGGATCCTTAATAATAGTAAATAGTAGTTTAAAATATAAAGAACGGAAAGATATTTGCAGACTTTCTGTTGAAAAAGTTATTGAGCTATCATGTGTTGAACTGGCTAAGCACATTGTAGTAAGCGTATACAGGCCCCCCGCCAGTGACTACAGTTTATTTGAATCAGTACTAGAGGATGTCTTAAATGTAGCTTCAAGTAGTAGCAAGAACCTTATAGTCTGTGGAGATTTTAATATCGACTTGCTGGTAGATTCCACTTTAAATACTAAATTAAAACTTATTTTCAAGTCTTTTAATTTAGTTAATATTTTCTTAGAGCCCACTAGGATTACCGAAATCACAGCAACCTGTCTTGATAATGTATACTGTGACTGTGAATTTTCGCACTATTCTACAATAAATTGCTTAAAGTCAGACCACAGTGGTCAAATTGTACACTTTGAATCTGATTTAAAAAAATCAGAACAAGATATACTTTACAGGCCCATGACAACAAAAAAATTAGAATTATTTAAAACTGATTTACAAAGTACTTTACATACCAAAAAAATAAAACCATCAATGCTAATGCCCATTATGGAGATTTCTTTAAGGTCGTTTCAGATAGTTTTGAAAAAGTTTTTAAATTGAAAAAGCTATCGAAAGGAAATAAGGTACAATTTAGTGAATGGGCCACTGCCGGCATCCGGAAAAGTAGGGACACACTTTATTCACTATATGAGAAAAAGACATACACATATGACCCTAGTTTTCTACAGTATGTTAAATTATATTCAAAATTATTTAGGGCCGTCTGCCACAAAGCTAAGTGCGAGCATATAAAAGCCAAAATTCTTAAATCGTCTAATAAATCTAAAACCATTTGGAATATAATAAATAAGGAAACCGGTAAATCCAAATCAGCGGACCGCGAATTTTCGCTTAAGATAGATAATAAATTAATAACGTCAAATGAAGACGTTGCCGCGGCTTTTGAACAATTCTTTACAAATGTTCCAATTATAACTACGGCTCCTTTAGATTCATCTCCTGATCTTGCAGAAAGTATTTTGAAAGATAATGTCCCTCCCTGCGATCACGATTTTTCGTTTGATTATATTGAAGCTCATACCGTGAATAAAGCGTTTAAAAAGCTAAATCTTAAAAAAACTGAAGACCTCTGGGGTATGTCAGTAATAATAGTTAGCTCAGTAATCGATGTCCTAGCACCCCATTTGGCCAGAATCTTTAACAAATGTTTAGATGAGGGTACATTCCCTGACCTAATGAAATATAGTAGGCTCGTTCCTTTATTTAAAAGTGGCGACAGGCAAGATCCCACAAATTTCAGACCAGTCTCGGTTCTACCCGTTTTGAGTAAAATATTCGAGAAAATAGTTCTAGATCAGCTACTTACACACTTTAATAATTATCAACTTTTTCATAGTGAGCAATTCGGTTTCACGCAAGGGCGGTCTACGACGGATGCTGGTGTCGCATTAGTTAAACATATATTTAGTGCATGGGAGGATCGGAAGGATGCTATAGGTGTTTTCTGTGACTTGTCGAAGGCATTTGACTGCGTAGACCATAAAACACTTCTCTTAAAATTAAAACACTACGGAGTGAATGGGAGGAGCTTAAAACTTATGAGATCATATTTAGAAGGGAGGGTTCAAAAAGCTGACATAAATAGGACTAAATCATCAGGGTCGGAGGTTAAGATGGGAGTGCCACAGGGATCTATTTTGGGGCCGTTCCTTTTCCTCATATATGTAAATGATTTGCCGTTCATGGTTCAAAAAATGTCAGAGATAGTATTGTTTGCAGATGACACGTCACTTATTTTTAAGATTAAGAGACAAGAAAATGACCTTGCGGATACAAATAATGCTCTCTCTAAGGTACTATATTGGTTTACTTCTAATAACTTATTATTAAATTCAAAAAAGACAAAATGTATAAAATTCACACTACCAAATGTCAAAATGGTTGACAGCAATGTTATATTGGGGAATGATAAACTAGACCTTGTAGAAGAAACTGTATTTCTGGGTATCACAATTGATACAAAGCTTCAATGGGGTCCTCATATAGGAAAATTGGCAAATAGGCTTAGTTCTGCAGCATACGCAGTTAAAAGAATCCGGGAACTAACTGATGTCGCAACTGCTAGGCTTGTTTATTTTAGTTACTTCCATAGTATTATGTCCTATGGTATACTACTGTGGGGTCGGGCAGCAGACATTGAGACCATCTTCGTCCTGCAGAAAAGAGCGATCAGATTCATATATAAGCTAGGCAATAGAGATTCGTTAAGAGATTTCTTTAAAGAAACTAACATCCTAACAGTTGCTAGTCAGTATATCTATGAAAATATTATGTACGTTAGGAAAAATATCAGTGACTTTAAAACTGTAGGTAGCCAACACAATGTAAATACTAGAAATAGACATAAACTTTCGTTCCCAAAATTTAGGCTGGCAAAGGTTAATACATCCTTTATGGGGCATTGTATACGTTTCTACAATAAGATCCCCGAGGATATAATAAGCTTGCCAGAAACGCGGTTCAAAAAATGTGTGAAGCACACTTTGTGCCAAAAAAGCTACTATAACATTAAAGATTATTTAGATGACAATGATGTCTGGAATTAAAGCCAGTTCAATGCATGAGTTTTAGAACATTTATATAAATCCTGTAAATTAAGGACTTGAAAAGACTAAGTTTGGAGTTTTTTTGTCCATTTTTTCTCCAAAATGATCTAGATTTTGAAATGGACACCTAGTTTAACTTGTAACGTTCATTAAGTCGTAGTTTCTGTGCTACTTTGAATAAAAAATTTTTTGATTTGATTTGATTTGATTTGAATAAAAAACCGGACAAGTACGAGTTGGACTCCCCCACCGTGGGTTCCGTACAAATTTGTAGGTACTAACATATTATAAATAGTTCAGGAATCAAGTCTCGCAGTTTTTTTTCGAGCTTTTCCGATTCTGAATTTCAAAGACAATTTTTTTTATGATTCAATCTCAAATGTATGTACCTATAGTTTTCAGATTTTTCCCTGTTGGATGATATTAGTTTCCAAATTTCATATTTTTATGTCAACGGAAAATACCCTATGAATTGTGATTCCCTTGAGCATCGAAATATACGTTTTTTTTTGCGGCATAAACGGATGTGTCATTTTTTACGTTAACTTCGAAGTTTTATTTTTTCACGGCTTCAAAGGATTGTAGACTTGAAATGGTTTTAATTTCAACTCAATACCTCCGCGCGTTCCTGAGATAAAAGGTCCTGACACACAGACGGACGGACAAGAAAGTGATCCTGTAAGGGTCCGTTTTTTTTGTTTTGTGGTACGGAACCCTAGAAACAAGAAACTGTAATTACTCAACATGTTGTTTTCGCATGACCTTCAACTGCTTCGTAAATTTTATATTATGAGCGCCACAACTATAGGTTTCCGAAACTGCCGTAATAATTACGTGATTCAACTGAGTTTTCTCAATTTCCTCATTTTTAAATAATTTTATAAGTACATTTGTCTCAGCTCGTGTTTCTTTACAGAGGGTTCGGCAAATTTTTTACATCAATTTAGACCACCAGACAAACCAATCTAGCGCCTGATATTGGCAATATGCAGCGGGTACGCGTGTTAATTTGCTCATATTCTCACTTTGAGAGACGGCGTGTAAACTGCAATAAGACGTATACCTCGATTAACAAACCAATTGAACACTGTATTGACTCTGAACTTAATTGAAGATGCAAGTAAACATCACGCAACATTTCGTACATAATGCTTCGGTCACACACAGCGACTAATCGCTGCGAGTGCCTAGTAGCCGCGAGTATTCGCTGTGTGTGACAGGCTATTTGCTGCGAGTAAATTCACTCGCCGCGAGTTGAAGTCGCCGCGGCTATAATTGAGCATGTTCAGTTTTACTCGCTGCGAATGCGCACTGACAGTCGAAATTCTCGTGTAGAACTCGCTGTGTGTGACAGGCAGGCAGCGAATTGTCGCTGCGGCTGTTATTCGCGGCGAGTGCACTAGCAGCGTATATTCGCTGTGTGTGACCGAAGCTTGAGGAGTCTGTTTCATAGAAGTCAATTCGATGTAAGTACATTGCAATATCGATTAACTCACAACTCAATGTAATTAATTGTCATTGTAATTGTAACAACAACAATATAATTACACCTTTGCAAAAGGAGTTAAGTATGACATTGAATTTCTGTTCATTTCAGTTATATGGCGCTACTACATTGTCCCAATTACATCTGTAGCAATACATTGTATTTCTGCACAAACATCGACGAAGGGTTCTCGTGTAAAATTCGCAAAAATTTAATTAGTATGTATGTCGTTCTTATTCCGGACTCCGTGTGGCGCCGGATTAAGAATAACGTCACTCCAGTACCTTCCGTGGATGTCATAGAAGACATTATGGAAATAAATTACCAGGAGACGGGCAGCAGCGTCTTCCTGAGATTTCAACCGCATACTGGGATTGCTAACCCGCATGCCAAGCGTGACGATTATGGCAAAACCTCTCATGGTTAGAAAACCATGAGTGAGGCCTATGTCCTGCAGTGGGCGTCAAATAGCCGATGATGATTCCGGACGAGCGATTTGTTTACATTCCTCTCAACCTGCAAGTTCTCACCAAAGACTTCCACTTACAATTGCTAAGAAACTCCTTCTTGAAGCTATTCTTCAGTAATTCTCTGGTTAGCTCACATCGTTCGAAAACCTTTGCATGTAAAAAATGCAACAGTGCAAACACTACCACCAACCGAATTGGAACGCGTCTGTACATGGCTTAAATATACACTAGACACTGTAATCTACTTGCATGTAACACTGGTTTTTCCTACACGGTAGACTAATGAATGAGGACGTTTCAGTTTGACAGTTGGTGAAGCTTTCTACGATCACCACTAGATGGCATAGCCAGCCGCCAGCACGTACATAGTATTGCACGCGTAATAAACGTTGATATGTTTTCAGTTGACAACAAGGGATTTGTAACAAGAACATAACGTTGGACTGCTTTCGATTATAAAGCCGAGTCCAGAATGTAGTGTAATAAATATAACGAGTAAGTTAACGCGAGTTTTGTGTGTGGATGGCACTACGAGCGTCGCATGTGATGCTCTGTTGGTAACCCATTAACACCCCGTTCTATACGAACGCTGAAAGTTAAAATTGACGGGGTATAGTTCTGCTCTGTCCTGAAAGTTCTGTTGCGGGGTATAATTTTTTAACAACCTTACGCATAACCTAAACTTAGACTATCGAACCCAAAAGAGTTTGCTCATTTTACAGCAAGTTTTTGCGAACCATTTTAGTTTCTTGAGCTGTCTAGTTTGCATAGCTTCCGGGGTGAACATGGGTTGTAAGCACTACGGGAGTTAGTTTTTCTGTTACTTATTGCACCAACTGGTTCGCTTTATGTTTCATGCCGCTTTCAAGCAATGCGAATTATGTACTCTCTCTGTACCTTGTATTATCACTTACCAGATTATATGCACCGAACACTTTAAGCCATATTTAACTTAACTGTCATCCTGAAACTTCCACATTGTTACGGCAGGTCACCACGTTGTATTATCTAACTGCACTGACATTGTGCGCTATCATTGAAGCTGCGCCGTGGCCAATCACCTATCACGATGTGACGTGTAGATTCCTTTGTTGCAATCAACTAATCGTTATTTATTCATTCATAATGTCATGTCCATCATCACTTTGGAAATAATAATGTGATATGGTAAACATTAACTAATCTGTAATTGACATGTTTATGATGTGGCAATTTATTATTGAAATATCCTAATAAAACAATAACACAATAATCCCATTGTAGGACGCAGGTCCTCTTTTAGAGAGCCCACCGTGGATTGGCGATTTCAAGCGCTGAGATCATGCTGAGGTATGTAAACCCCTTAGACACTGCGGTTTCCTCACGATGTTTTCCTTCACCGTTAGCGAGTGGTATTGCTACTACAAATTCACTTACTTAAAATATACATACATACATAAATAGACTCACGTCTGTATCCCAGAGGGGTAGACAGAGACCAGGGACTGCCACTTGCCACGATCCTGACAGATCACTTTCGCTTCCTCAATATTCATTAGTCGTTGCATGCACGCACGCCGGTTTCGGGTACTTTTATCTTGCCCTTTCACACCCCCTATTTGGTCGAAGTATATCCGCCTGCAACGTACCGTACCGGCCCTTCCACCCACATTCACTCGATAGATTTGTTTCGTCAATCTTTCTTCCTTCATCCTCTCCACATGTCCAAACCAACGCAACATTCCTTTCTCAATTCTAGTCACTTCATCCTCTTTCAGTCCAGAACACTGACATTATACTAAAGGAGTATATTGTTTTAGATAGATAGATAGACTATTCTTTATTGCATCATCATCATCGTCACCATCAGCCATTTGACGCCCACTACAGGACATAGGCCTCTTTCATTGTTTTTATAACCATGAGGGGTTTTACCATAATCGCCACGTTTGGCAGGCGGGTCGGCGATCGCAGTATGCGGTTGGAATCTCAGGAAGACGCTGCTGCCCGTCTCCTGGTAATTGATTTCCTTAGTCGCCTTCTACGACATCCACGGAAGGAAATTGAGTGACACTATACAAGAATAAAAACGAATAAATAAAACAGGCCCATACATGTCATACTGCGATCGCCAACCCGCCTGCCATGTGTGGCGATTATGGCAAAACCCCTCATGCTTACGTTCGAAGCTTAGAAAACCATGAGGGAGGACATATCCTGCAGTGGGCGTCAAATGGCTGATTATTATGATGATGATACGTGTAGCCTGTGGTGTATCTAAGTTTCCACAGAAGGCAGCTGACTCAGCTGACCTCGCAATGAGGTACATTGTTGAATGTGGGTCCCGCCTGCTTAGTAGCTAATGCTCAGCAGTCCGGGCAGCAGCGTCTTCCTGAGATTCCAACCGCATACTGCGATCGCCAACCCGTTTGCCAAATGTGACGATTATGGCAAAACCCCTCATGGTTATGAAAACCACGAAGGAGGCCTATGTCCTGCAATGGGCGTCAAATGGCTGATGATGATGATTCTTGTGTATTTAGTTTTCTTTCTGTTGTTATGCATATTATGTTACTTATCTGCTTATTTTGTTTCCGTAAAGGGTCTTGTTGGTATAATCAATGTATTTCTTCTTCTTCTTCTTTTTGAGGTACAAATGAAAGCATTCCGTTACAATAGCCCAGATTATCCTAGTTCGAGCCCCGGAAAAATATGTCGCAAGTAAATCTCTATGTTCTGTCAAATGTCATTCCACCACACCAAAACGATTCATTAAAATATAATTATATTCCAATTATACATTAAAATATAGTCATATTCTTTTTGTCGCACTAATCCGTGCTGAGGACAATTTTAAAAACCTATTTAGAGGCTAAAAATTTCACCCATGCCGGGACTTGAATCCGCGACCTATGTCTGACCGTGCCAGCGCTCTCCCAACTGAGCTAATGAGCAAGTGCAGGCATCGGTGAAATTTCGAACATCTTTCTAAACTTATCTGCACCACGTACAGGCAGCGACATCTCACTGAAGCAATTTACATCACTGGCAGCCCCGAGCAACCCACTTTGCAGTTAGGTTTTTACATCGGAGTGATATTGCTGTACCTATATTGTTATATTATTTTTGTTGCACTAATCCGTACTGAGGACAATTTAAACACCTATTTAGAGGCTAAACATTCCACCCAGGTCGCGGGTTCAAGTCCCAGAATGGGTGGATTTTTTAGCCTCCAGATATTTGCTTAAATGTTAATTTAGGTCCGCTACTAATTTGGGCTACTTTAGAATCTATAATTAATACAATTATCCCTTCTGCTTTCTGTGAAGGCTGATTCAAAATCAAAGAAACACCGAGTACATGAATTTGTTAATAGTTTATTTTAAGTACCGTCTCATAACGGATATCATAAATTATTATTTACAATTTTTACGAACTAATTAAAGCAGAACCAAAATTCCTCAAAGCATTTACACGTCGATTATTATAAAATTCTTAGTAAATTATCTAACAAAAATAAAAATCAATGATGACCTCTTATTGGAGTTAAACATCTACAAATTATTGTAATTTAGATCTTGGAGATGTAGAAAGCTTGACAGAGCAAATTAATTTTATCCAAATACAAAAAAGTTATAATCAAACTACCTGTCGAGCTTGATCAAGGACTCATAATAAAAGAGCAAAATGGCCTCGTTATAAGAATAGGATAATAAACAAACAACTTAAGGCTATAATTAGCAGAATAATTTGAGTATTAACAAGCTAGTTAATTAAAAAAATACAAACATTAATCTACTTAGTTCAGTATTTTTTAATGCTATGTAAAGATGAGGTTCTGATAAGATGCTTTGTTAATTAAATCGATATTTGAATAAAACTGTAAAACAAAATATTAATAATACACAAATAAAACAAATAAAAATAAGCTTTGACTTCGTCACTTAAATTAAACATACTAGGTAGTCGTACCTACTAACTAAAAAAAAATATTGCTCATCTGAAGGATGAGCTGTCAAACTGTCAAAATGGTGGAATTATAATCATAACTACTATAACTTGTAATTCGCATTATAAAACTTCTTTGCTATAGAAATACTACTGCTTTCAATAAAAAAAATATCTCTGTAAATACCTAAAGTAGTACCTTCATGGAAGATAGGTTAAGCGTAAGTACATTGTAAGCGTTATTAATTAAACGCTTTAATAACTCAAATTAGAACAATGTCATAGAATTAATTTTCAAATTTATGATTTGCAATAAAAAATATAGATAGATTAGAAGGTTAAAAAGTTCAAATTCGAACCGTGTTATTAAAATGCCATAAAATCAGTCATGTCTAATTTAAAAGCCATAATAATTATTAGATTATGACGGAAAATATTTAACAAAATTCAGCCTACAATAAAACAAACAATTAGTAGGAAAATATTATGAAAATATACGAAACTAAGATTAATTACTATCACAATAAGATTAGTCACACAAAATAATATTTTATTATACAATCTTGATAATTTATTATCAGAACTTTAACAATTATATTCATTTGTTGCCGAGCAACATTGCAACTTTTTTAAAACAACAACCATTTACGCATACTTACCCTCAGGGTACAACAAGAAAAGATATTATCTTCAGAAAGACATGAAATGTGACACTAGCAGAAAACTTTCTTTAATACCTATGCAAAACTATGATAGGTTCAACTTGATATGATTATAATGTAGATATTTCTATGATTTAGCAAATATATCATCTCACAACGTTGACTAGTGTTTTAAATTTTCCTGGAAGAGTTGAGATAAAGAAGAAAATTATTACTATTTTCCGTGTTTTTGTATGTTCAAACCATTTTTTTGGTTATTTTTGAGTCGGAATTATAAGACTGATCGTCTAGCAAGACATTTACCTGTTCGTATAATTTAGAAAATCTTTTTTTCTTACAAGGTTGACTAGTGACAAATCGCTGAAATAAGTCATAACTCTCGGAAGAGACTACCCTATCACTTTGCAACGTCAAACACCCACCCACGATGTTGACTTAAAAGCTGCCGATAACCACAGACAATTCATTGGAAGCACTTTCCAGATTTTAGCTTGGCTTTTCGATAAAGCCAGAATACCATGCATTTGGAGGTATAAGGAGTTAACATCTTAGCGACACGTAGTTCAAAAGCCTAGCAGTCTTCAACATCTGAGGGCACGACCGTTCTACTATACTAGGCACAAGTGTGAGTATAGAACAAAAAAAACGTGCGTGTGTGCATTTTATCTGCTTTACACAACTAACAACTTCATCAAAGTAATATTCAATGGAATTCGTGTTTTTGTTTTTATAAGTTGGTCGCCTATTACTCGTTAACTTGTAAAGCGTACTTAGCCGTAATAGTTTTCCCTTTAAGGTAAGGTATATATGCTAACAATCAACCGTTTCGCCAGTTTAGAGGACGCCCTACTCGAACAAAAATTAGCGCTTTGAAGCTTAATATTTCGCAAACGGATCCCTAAATCGAAAAATAGTTTTATCTGTACTCACAATATTTTTAAACAACCAATCCAAGGATATCCCACAATATGGTGTACATGAGAAAAAAAACTTACACCCCCAAGTTAGGTGTAGGGGAGGTACACAATTTTTTTTTTTCAGTTTTTGTCCTATTGTTTTATCGGCGTGATTAATGTATCTGTGCTAAGCCGGGGGCAGACAGATAGACGGACAGACAGACAGAGACAGATGGACATGGCTAAACTATAAGGGTTCCTTTTTTACCACAGAACCCTAAAAAAGATCTCTATCAGTGTTGTGAAATTTATTTGTTGACGTTTCTCTAATGATCAGAGATGGAAATGAGGAATTTATTTGGACCAAAAATTTATCGCTTATTCCAATTACTGCTGATGTCTTATAAACCCGTACTGTGCGTTTTATCACTTAGCATCATATTGTACAACGTCAATACTCACATCTCAAACCTTCGAAGTAGCCGTTAACATAACGTAACTAGCCCTGGGTGTCTCTTCAGGCAAAGGCTCTTGTCTGAAGCACCTGTGAGACTCAAACTGCGCTGGTTTCTTCAGCATCTTCCTCACAAACCACACGAGCCCAATCACCAAAACCATCAAACCTAGAGACACGCCAACAAGCGCCGTATTCAGACTCTTGAAACCAGCTTTCATCTCCAAACCAGCTTGCCCCATCATTTGTGGTACTACGCAAATTGGTCTCGCATCATCAATCTTGTACTTCGATAATGTAGCGCAGACTTCATAAGGCCCTCTAAGGAAACCCTCCATGGTAATCTCTAGGGTGTCTTTGCAAGGAGAATCCTTTTGTGCAACTAAGGAACCTCCTGAAAGTACTGCTAGAACGATGTAACAGTTCGGAAGGATTGAGTATTTGGTGTCGGAAGTGGATAGTCTTTGGACTCGAGGAGTATACGGAAGATGAGAAGGTAAGCCCAAAACAGAGATGAGGACGCTGAGAAGGCCATCGCTTGTCACGTTGGAACGTACTTCGGAGACCCTGTAAAAAACGATATCATTCAAATTAAAAAATGCAAGAACCAAATCACGATTAATTGTGATTCTTTATGATGTTACAAAAAATAATCAGCAAGGTTTTGGCTGCCTATGGGTCTATAAGAGTGCATTTACTTATTTTCGTCATTTATTTTATTTTCAGCTTTATTAGCTTCCTGGCCCAGGTTTGGCCATCGGAATGCCGGATAGATATAATATTTTCTCAGCTAGGAACTGGAAATCTTACCTAAGGACTGGCTCCCGCACTATGGTTGGCAGGGTAGCAACATCAGCGACAGCAGCCGGTGCGAAGGCGGCTCGTTGTCTAACAGTCTGGGGCTTGCTGCAACCCAGTACTAGATCTAACGGCATATCATGGCTGTCCATCTCCTCAAAGGCTATGCAGAATCTGAAGATAAGTAGAAAGATTACTTTAATATAAGTCCTGATTTTCTTGTAATTTTGTCGTGTTCGCTAAATTTTTATTTGAAGATAGATAGATATATAGATAAAACATTTATTTGCATCTGCGTACACACACATATATAACAATTTAAAAACAAGAAATAGTTGCACAAGAGAACACAGAGCACAATTTTACAACATTGAGACAAACAGAGAGCACAAAAATGTAAGCACAGGCAAAACAACAGAATACGAGAAAACGATTTGTGGGCGTGGCAAATGCAAAGGGGCTCTGACTCAGCAGAAAGTTTACTTGATTCTGATCGTAGACAGTAGACAGTGTAGCATTGTAGCAGTTGAGTTATTAATGTAATGTTGACTCAAAATGTTCTGCTTCATAGTTTAGGACTTCATACTATGGACTAAGTAATTAACAGATTTTTTTATAGTTTAGCTAACAGGCACTTGTCAAGTGTTGGTGATATAGGTTCTCATTACGTACTATTCGTTGATATTACTGCTGAGGATCCCATTAACTTAGACTTATTTCTAGAGGGGTAGGAATAAAATGTAAGCTTGTGACTCATTGGGTATAAAAACTTACGTATACGGCGCAACAGGATCAATCTTCAGCCCTCTTAGCACCACGTTAGCAGGAACTGCTCGGTGGCACGCTGCGTGCTTCGGTATGATCCCAAGCTTGGCAATTGTGACACCAGTGCATCGATATCGATGCACGGAAGGGGGGTCAATTGTCCAGGATAAATGAATCTCGTCTTCGTCATACCAGGCGTCTTGGAGGCGGACCTGAAAATACTGCTGTTCAGTAAAAGATAGAAGAAAACGAACCCCTCATGGTTATGAAAACCAGGAAGGAGGCCTATGTCTTGCAGTGGTCGTCAAATGGCTGATGATGATGAACCGATAGAAGATCTATAAGTGCCTAAGGGATCTGTATATACCAGGAATATTCCTGGTTTCTGAATTCATAATTTCACTAATGGCAGTTTCCTAAAAATGATCCAAGGCTACTGAAGTTCAAAATTTGGCCGTTTTACTGTTGTGTCAGACTTATCTTGAATAAAGCAAACAGATGGATACTTAACACTTACTTCAAAATTCTTAATTCAGATGTCGGCAGTTTATCTTAATTTGTTATGATAGCGCCTAAGTATATCAATAATCAGTTTAACTTGATATTTTTGTAGTGACTAGCTGTAAAGTTATTGCGTAATCAAATAGTAGATAGTTCATTAATTGGTTCCGCCAATTGTTCACCGAATAAACACTGATGACAATGCAAGTTCCCATTTGTTTAGTGACACGAAAGTACCGAGTCATTTTGAGGAAAATGGGTCAAAATAAATACTGCTATAGCGGAACTTCCTTTGTTATTGCGTAGAATATTTATCAATCCAATATGATACTCCCCTCTCTTTGAATGACACTAGCTGTTCGCCAACAGTATTGATATTTTGTCCTCAGCGATTTTATTGAAAACATAATTATAAAATAGACACTAGAATACATTACCTTAGCTTTAGAAATTGGTAGATCTTCATCACTTGGTACGTCTAACTCATCGTCATAAACGTCATCATCTAATCCTTCCACTTTTTCACTATCAATGTAGTTAGACGCTTCCACATTCAGACTAGGAATTGCTTCTGTCTCCGCTGCTACCGCTTCTTCTTCCTTCTTGTCATTCATAACACTATTATAATCATAACTGACTGGTTCAATAACTTTGTCTGCATTCGCATTGTCATTTTTCGCGTCCAAGTGGTCGAAATCATCGCAAAGTTTGTTTTTAGATAGTCTGGAGAGTAGAGCGCCTTCCAAATGAGGTGGGGTTGCACAAACTGCCGCCGTTTTATCAGATTGTGAGAGGTTCTTAGCCTCTCGCAGCCACCGCGCAAATCCGGCCATTAGGCAGTCGCAATTTAGCGGGTTATCTGCGAAAGAAACGGTTATAATTAGTAGGTCAAAGATAACGGGCAAAATTATAAGTTTAAGGTATACGTGGGGTTGTTATGCTCAAGTAAAAATGACTGAGTGCGTTTGCTTTGTTAGGAATCCTGACGCTGCAAAGAATTTTTTTTTTTGTAGTAATAAACAAAATGTCCATTATTTTAACATAGTAAATAATATTCTAATGAATTACGTAAAATTTGTACTTACTAAAGAGTAAACCATACGAGACGAAGGTGAAGCAAGAAGACATGTTAAAGGGTCGTATCGTTATTCAGATTTATTACCGCAGAAATTAAATGCAAACGAAAATCGTGCAGTCTACAAATCAATTTTAACGCTTGAATTAATTTACTCATTTTCCATTCAGCGTTAGCTATGGAAATTCAATATTAAAAGTCTCAAAAGGTTCACGCAATAATCGTAATATACATTACAGAGTGTTACAAAAACGCTTGCATATCCATTAGTTATTCCAAATATTACACATTATATGGACTATAAAAGTTTAAGATGATATGAGAGAAGATGGTCAGAGTGGAGTTTTTTTTCCCGCTGCCTTTTTCTCCACTACAAATACGGCCCGAAGGCAGCGGCTAACATAGTAACATAGTACATTGACATTCAGCAAACAGAATGTAAATACTTTACGTTGAAATAAATTATTGATTTCTGATTTCTGATAGAGAGAAATACAGAGGAAAGAAAAATCGAAAAAGACGTTCAAGAACATTATAAATATTAAGTTTGTATGATGTTCATGTTGAAACTGTTTATTTATTTAAGAATTGCATGTAGAATAGTTTTACATTTGTGTCATAAAATCTCCTCACCCATCTTCCTACTAGGAAATATTTAGCGAAAAATTACTAACTTTTCCACGCTTAATTTCAAAACGATACTTTATTTTCTAAATTTAGGCTGGCAAAGCTTAATACATCCTATATGGGGCATTGTATACGTTTCTACAATACAATCCCTAAGGATATAATAAGCTTGCCAGAAATGCGGCGGAAAAAATGTGTGAAGCACGCTTAGTGCCAAAAGGGCTACTACATCATAAAAGATTATTTAGATGACAATGATGTCTGGAATTAAAGCCATGAGTACCAAGTTTTGAATAATTATGTCGTCATCGTCATCATCATCATCATCAGCCATTTGAGGCCCACTGCAGGACATAGGCCTCCCTCCCTCCCTCAATAATTATGTAAACTCTGTTAATAAAGGACTTTGAAAAGACTAACTTTGGAGACTTTTTGTCTTTTTTTTCTCCGAAATTATCTAGATTTTTAATGGACACCTAGTTTAATGTAACGTACATTCAGTCGAAGTTTCTGTGCTACTTTAAATAAAACACTTGTGAATTTAAAAATTGAATTTGAATCCTCTATACCGTTAAGTAACAGCAGGTTGTCCAAGTTCATGCTTCTGGAAATTGCAATCACCCGGTAACCGTGCTCGAAGGACTATTATTGAGCGTGCTCTATTCATCCCCGCGTCCAATTTTGATTCGACAACAAAACATATCACTCCATCAATAGACGTGATGGCAACAAAAAGGGCACAATGTATGTAGTCACCACCCTGTTGGTAAGCAAGCGCTGGTTAAATTATTGGACTTGCCTGCAGCGAAATGGCAGTTTATATAAGCAGCCCACATACGTCTCACTGCAAAGCACATGTCTTCTCTCAGAGATAGAATATGGGCCTTATCACCACAGGTGTTCACCGCGAGTGATTTAAATCCAATTGTGTAATTCATGTGTCGCAGATAACTTGACCAAAACCCACGTAGTCAGGATGAATTTGCGATAGACATATTATTTAACAATTTCATGTTAACTTCACTCAACTAAAATGCGAAGTCATAATCCGAGTCCCCTACCAAAGAGACCCAAAATACGTACTTCCATTCGTAGTCAGTAATTTAAGTTATTTGTCGGGCTTTATACAATATTGCTAGAAATATCCTAGTCAAAGTTTAACTTTATATTATATGAGCTCATCTACAAAACACAACTTAGCTTTCTCTAGTAAAATGCTGTGACCCATCAAATGATGTTGGAAATCCGAAAATATTTTTATAGGCGTCGTCAAATTGCAATATTACTTAATCTTTCACTAGCGACAGCGCTGTTGCCTTACTAATGGCGTTGTCTCCTTTAAGCGCGAAGCCGAAAAGTTGCCACGTCACGCGTCCGCCATTACCTTCAATAGTGGATTGCTTCAAATCAGTGTGATCGGCGGAGAGGGCTCATGGATACCTAGTTATTATTTAACACACTGATCCGTTTGCATGAAATTTTGGAATGTCCAAAATACCTAACAGTACAAAGTGTTTAATGGAGTGAGATGACGTCACTCAGACGACGTCAGTAGTCACTCCACCTATCTGATTTAGGGAGAAGTTGCTTTAGACGCTGTATATGTCAGGCGGAAGACAAAACAAGACAAGAGCAAATAGCATAAGCCAATATGATAGAAGGGTACTTAGTTGAACTTAAGAAACATGTTAAAAGTGGAAAAGAAAAAGGTACAGCGAATGGGAGGGAAGGAAAACAAATAGTCAGCAAAGACAGCAGTACAACGAAGAAAGACGAATGAAGAGCACAAAAGAAATATAAAGTAACGAGAGGAATGTAATAAACCGAAGGAAAATACATAAATTATTGTTCCTTCATATACTAATATATTTTAATCATATCTATTCAAAAAGAGCTAGTTTAGTCCTCGTAAACACGGACCGAAATAGCTCTTTGATCACTAGGGATGAAAAGTTATTTGAATTTGCAATGTGGATATTACTATTAAATATTCCAATCACCAGAGATAAATTAAGAACATTGTATGAACAAGTAACTGGCTGTGTGATAAAGAAACCACGCGAGAGCCAAATAAAAAAAGAAGTATGTCAAAAAAAAATAATGGACGCTCGAGAGCAACACTATTTTAAGCTCGAGTGGTGTACTTTGAATCCCTCGCTGCGTTTAGGATTCTACGTAAGAAACGCTCTCGCCTTAAAACATATGTTGCTCCCTGGGTAAACAATCTACTATTTCGATTCTTTTATTTATGTATGTCTACCATGCCCACGGTGGATTAGCAATTTCAAGTACTCAGATTTATGATTTTTTTATACTGTCTACTTAATGTATCATAGCAAAGGCACCAGTGCAGATCTTCACCAATTTCTCTCAAAGTTTCGTTAGTATCACTAAAGGTTTCAAGGCTTCACTCGATATAATAAGACAAGAAGACCACAATTATTACCTTCAACAGTAAACCGCTTTAGATCGGTGTGAGCTGCAAGCGCGCCATCGTCCACCATAGATATATCATTGTCATGGAGCAGCAGATCAGCCAGTCGGGACAGAGACTTCAGCGGATCCGCTGATAGCGACCGCAGGAAGTTGTGAGACAGGTCCAGCCGTCGTAAATTGTCCAGGTTAGCCAGCGATGCTCCTAGAAAGAGGGGACTCACCTTCAATCATATTCATCGTAAAGTAAGGAAAAGGAAAAGTCATAGACCGAAAACTATTATGTTGGATACAGTTAATTCCTTTGCTAACATCCTAGAACTATAATTGTGGACATCATTGGACCTACATAGATCCTTTTGCTGATATATTAATTTTAGAATTACTTCTTTTAGTATACGTATATGTACAATAATAATAATATATAATTTCAAAAGGTTACAATATTTCGTATACTTTTAACTTTATCTCTCTACTCCTCTACTCGGGAATGTTCTTTTCATTGTAAAAACAGTATTATTAATGATTTATCAGCAATGGCATACAAATTTGTAAATATTCATGATTCTCGACCTTTGGTTTCAAGCTGTTAATTCAAATTCGAAGTGGTAGAAAGTACCATAACGTTGATTTTCTAATATGTTAAATACTTAAGAGTCTGAAGTCCGATATACACATAAAATTAAAAAACAATTGAGTACAAGTTTTTTTCGAATGTTATTACTTTTCGTCCTAATACTATTTGTTTATGCTTAAGTTAAATTATTTTTAGGTAACAAAACAATTTGTTTTGGCTCGTACTTTTTTTTTAAATTCAAGTACCATACGTTTCTAAATCATGGTCAGAATGTGCCCTTAAAAATGGTGGACAAATTCAAATTGTTTGTTTGTTTCCAACTATAATGGTAAATTACGGTATATTCCACAAGTACCTAGTATTTAAAACCCTAAAGCAATTTCAGCGCCAGTTTCACAGTCCTGCAGGCATATATATAATTATTATCTGCAGGACTGTGATGCTGTTATTGCTGACTGTACTGTGTAGCAAAGATTCGTACGTGCCACATAGATTGTTTCGACGAAATCAGATATTCTGCAAAACAACACTCAAAAGTTCCTTCGATTACCTCGAAATACTCTTCAGGATTTCTCATTCCACCAGGAAATAAGATTTTTCCAACACATTATAGAAAGAGAGAAACTCTCAAGGTATGCTTTCTTTATTTCCTCTAAAGCTTTTCTACAAGCCAGGAACTTCAGAAGCACAACTTAGTCCCGGGTAAATATGTGCAAGCGATCGGGCTCATTCTTTCCATCGTGAATTTATATGTGTTATCAGTTGCTCAACAATATGGTTTTAGGGGTGAACCTGTCAAAAAACTTGCATACCAAATTAGGCTTCCATTTATGTATGGTAAGATCTTCATCGAATATAAATATTTTTTGGACGGGTGGATAATCTGAAACAGATTTCTGTTTTGCGTTGACCAAACAATGATTTGAAACAGTTTCATGTCTGCTTAACAATCTTTGCTTCAAATAAAACCAAACTTCTATCATACTTATTCTATGCCTTACTTCAGAGCTGTACCGGAAATTAAAGTGTCACAGAATTGGGTTTCAAGGCGTTTTTTCGCGAAAATCAAATTTTTAATGCTAAGCAGTTCATTCTAAAAAATTTCGTTGATAAATAAAGTCCAATGATAAATTAAGTAAGTATCAAATACCAAAAAAAATATATCACATATCATGTCATGGCATGTTTTTTTTTATTCAAAAGTCATATGTTTATCGCCATATATGTACTCGTGTGTGAGGAGAAATATTCAACATTAGTCAATCTGATATTCAATCAATGCAACAATTTCGACTCTTTCAACCTATGACGCTACGTATTAGTTGTTATTTATTTGTTGGTATATGGATTGATTACAGCAGCTCAAAACTAAGAAGTGTAGGGATTTTATAATTTGCCTATCTACTATCAATCTACTTCAGTATGTTCTGCGTTTTTTCAAACCTTGACCTCAAATATTTTTTTTAAATCTAACCTAACGCAACCTTACCTTTTATCTGCCACTATTGTTATCCCATAATCCTCAACCTATGATTTGCAAGGTAACAACTCACCAGAAACAGCAACAATCTCGTTATGGGACAAATCCAGGTGAGTCAAGTTCGTGAGGTGCCTAAAGGCGTAGTCTTCAAGCACATCGATCTGGTTATTATGCAGGTTCAGGTGTGTAAGGTTGGGTACACCTGCAAAGTTAAAACAGATCAGTAGGTAAACTGACGTTCGATCATCCCAAAATTATCTTCTGCTGGACCATATGCATCCGACGGTAGGGCACAGACCTTCTGAGAGAGAGAGTGGCATTAATCAACACGCGTACCCACTGCAGATTGGCAATTTCAAGCATTGAGACATGTCAAAATCTCTGGAGGAAACCTGACCTCTTAATATTGTCCTTCACCGTTAGCGAGTAAAGTACTTAACTAACTTAATTTAC
Source organism: Yponomeuta evonymella (assembly GCA_963969515.1). Lineage (NCBI taxonomy): Eukaryota > Metazoa > Arthropoda > Insecta > Lepidoptera > Yponomeutidae > Yponomeuta > Yponomeuta evonymella. Next base: position 8,026,922 of record OZ018366.1, on the reverse strand, counting down.
CTGCCAAAGCTCCTCTCCGTATGCTCGCGAAGGTATTGTCGGATAGTTGCAGGGTCTCGAGGTACCGCAGTGGCGGGACTGTACTGAGGCCTAGTGGACCTTCTAAGGCGTTGCTGGAGAGGTCTATCTCACGAAGTGATTGCGCTGCCTAGGGAAGAACAAATAGATGTTATTCGTAGAGTCGGAAGTTAAGATTTTCCTCAAATATGTATATTCCGATCTTATTTAAGGACCATAGAGTGGTATTTGCACTGGTCGATCTAAAATTATATTAGAACTCTTTATTCACACTAGAAAACAAAATACATCTTTATTAAACAGACAAATGAAAAGACCACAAAAAACTGGTCAAGTGCGTGTCAGGCCACGCGCAGTGTAGGGTTCCATAGAATCTGTTTTTTTTTATCTGCTTTACAGAACTCGAGCGAATGTGGATGGAAGGGCCGGTAAAGGACGACCCAGACGGACATACTTCGACCAAATAGGGGATGTATTAACAAAGGGCAAGATAAAAAGTACCCGAAACCGGCGTGCGTGCATGCAACGACTAATGAATGTTGAGGAAGCGAAAGTGATCTGTCAGGATCGTAGCAAGTGGTAGTCCCTGGTCTCTGCCTACCCCTCAGGGATAGAGGCCGAGTTTTCCTTTTATAAGTTGGTTGCCTATTACATTAACTCCGCCGCATTGCCATTGTAATATTTACTTATGTGCAATAAACGTATTATTAATAATAATACTCGTTAACTTGCAAAGCCTACTTAGCCGTGATACTTTTCTTTTTGAGTTCATTATAATTATGTGCTGCCCTGAATTTAACGTTTCTACAATCAACCGCTTAACACGGGGGAGCGCCCGACGCTGACAAAAATTTGCGCTTTAAAGCTTAATTTTTCGACTCTGAATCGAAAAATGGTCTTTCTACACCCACAATATTTTTAAACGACCAATCCAACAATCTTCGTCTTCCTGAGATTCCAACCGCTTACTGCGATCGCCAACCCGCCTGCCAAGCGTGGCGATTATGGCAAAACCCCTCATGGTTGAAAACCATGATGGAGGCCTATGTCCTGCAGTGGGCGTCGAATGGCTGATGATGATGATGATGAATCCAATAATATCCTACACTATGGTGTAGGTGAACAAAAAATTACGTCCCTGATTTATGTCTAGGGGAGGTACCCTAAGACCAGAGATGGATTCTTTTACCGACGTAGCTGTCATTGCAAAGGTTTTACTCACCTTCAAAGGTGCTAGAGCAGGAACTTTCAACAAGTTGCCTCGAAGTCTTAACACGGTCAGTCTCACTAAAGGTTTGAAGGCTTCACTCGATATGTCGGTCAGCTGATTGTCGCTTAGGTCGAGGTAGGTAAGGTTCACTATGCCCTGCAAATTAAAAAATAGCGTTCACTATGCATCATGTATACGTGGAAACTTCAATAGAGTATAGAGGTTGCTGCATGTTTCATTGATGTCACACATTTCTAATCCGCATTAACTCTATTAATTAAGTTAAAACGTATTTTGAAAAGAATAAATGTGAAGTCTATTAATTGTGAAACTAACAATTTGACGTTGATTAAGTAAACATTCTGTTTTTATACTGAATAAAAATATTTGAATTGAATAATGTTTTAGTAAAAAATTACCTCTGTAGCTGCGACTTTATCAGGCTCCATTTTTCTCTCCATAATTAGGCATGCATTTCACTTTAATTGTTAGTAGCAGGAAGTCATCTAAAGACTAGTTTTTTTTTAAACTAAAAATACAGAATTTACTACGATCATTCTGTCAATCAGTTTTAGCTCTGCAGCTATCTCTTCTCAGGAATGGAAAGTAATCAGACCAAAATCATTCATAGAATACCGTGAAGCCCCGCCGCCACTGAGAGAACACAGCAAGATATACATACGAATGGCTTTACCTTGAAGGCGCTGGCGTCTAGCATATGAATCTTATTGTTCGACAGATCCAATCGATCCAGCTTCCAAACGCGAGTCAGCCCGTCCGTTGGTACAGACGGCAGCTGGTTGTTTGGCAAACCTGAAACAACGAATTTACATACGTTATGAATGTTATTTCAGATACTGTTAGGAACAGTCCGCTCGGGCTTCCCTCCGATTCGCAGAGCTTCGATCCGATCCATCTCTACTCGTGGAGAGTAGAGATGGATTCCGCATTAGCACCTTGTGTCTGACTAAGTTCACACACACACACACACACACACACACGCACGCACGCACGCACGCACGCACGCACGCACCCACGCACGCACGCACGCACCTGATTTTTGTGTTTGTGTGTTTTCTTTGATAGTGTGATTTCTCTGTCGGTCTTGTCTTTGTGGATGGAGAAAAAATAGCGTTTATTTGTATTTGTATTGTAATATGGGACAGTACTGACAACGCCTCACCTAAAGCCTGCAGCGTGCCGGCGACACTAGCAAACGCGCCCTGCTGCACACGTCGTATCTCCCCCGAGGAGATCACCAGCCCATGCAAGCCGACCCCGGCTAACTCAGCCACCGACGCAGCACTCAGAGCCGATACCCCTCTTAGTGCGAGGTCTAGAAGGGAGACCGCAGTGTTCTTACTTCGGGACTTTTGCTCTCGAAGGTGCCGTCCAATTATCTGTGGGCAGAAGAGGAGGTTAGTGAAGGAAAATGTTGAGAGTAAGCTTGAGAGTTCTTTTGTTTGTGTACATTAAATATTTGGAATTGTTGCCAAGAGCTCGTTGGTAAACTTTTTTAGCAGTTTGGTAATTTTTATCTTTCATGTTTTGCTATTTAATTAATAAATAAAAATAAGTGAGCGTCCGATGTGCCATTGTGCATGTTTTCTACAGAAACAAAATTATATGCGCATATAGAATTGTTGCTAAAAACTTGTTGATAAACTGTATTAGCAGTTTTGCTATTTTGGGGAATTGTTCCCTTTCATATTTTATTATTTCATCATCATCAGCCCTTTGACGCCCACTGCAGGGTTTTTATAACCATGAGGGATTTTTATTAAACGGTTTTATTTAGCTCACCCCGTTTGTTTTATTCTTGGGTCAAATTTAGTAATTCAAATTTCACCCTCTTCCTGTCAACCGATTAATCTGAAATTTTGTATACACTTTGGATTTTGGTGACAATACAATTATGTTTATTCATTATCATTATAAATTCAAGATGGCCGCCGCTACAAAATGGCGGATAATTTATGTTTTATTAATCCCATCAATATGGGTATCAAATGAAAGGTCTCAACAAGTAGAATACAATTTATTATGCTATATGAATACAATTTACTATACTATTTATTGAAATCTAAGATGGCCGCCGCTACCAAATGGCTGATAACAATTTTTTATCAATCCCACTAATATGGGTATCAAATAAAAGGGCTTGACAAGAAGAATACAGTGCACTATACAACCTCAATATTTAAGATGGGCGCAGCTACTAAATGGCGTATAATAATAAGATTTAAATTTAGAAATTGAATCTGTAATTTAGGTATCTGATTAATCCAGCCTGAATCCACCACCCAAGTCAAGATTTTGTATCGTGTTGAGGACTGTGTGGCGTTAGGGTGGCTAAAAATGATACGTCGTTAGCGGTACACCACCCAAGTTAAGGTGAAAGGTTAAAACGCGCCGAGAACTGTATGGCATTAGGGTGGATAAAAATGATATGTCGTTAGCGTTTTCCCCTCAAGACTCAGGCGCATCTTGTTGTACATAGCCTTGCCCCTTTATTGGACCTCTGGGGGGGGGGGGGGGTAGACCGTTTAATAGTAGATTATGTACTAAGGGAATAAAACCATGTATTATGTCATGGGCGGCATATTGAACCCTGAGCGGAGCGAAGGACTCCGAGTTAACTCGCGAGCGCAGCGAGGGAGTTAAATTTTAACTCCTGAGCGAAGCGAGGGAGTTATGTAGAGTCCTGAGTGAAGCGAGGGGTTCATACCGCCCGAGACTAAGACATGTCTTATTCCAGAGGTGAATACTCTACTTTTCACACCATCTGGGAGACAATAAAAAGACAGGGCTGCATAAGTTGAAAATATGTATTAAAACCTGAAATTAAATATAAAGTCCACACTCTTTTACGGCTTAGCAACTTAAATTGAATATAACTTTTAAATTCGTATTTGCAATTCGCGCCTTTTTTTCTTTTTTTTGTTGCTGTTTCGCGCGGTCACAGGACACAGTATTTCAGAAAAAAAAGAAAAAAAAGAGGTGAGTTTCGAACAACAATTCGAATTTCGAATTGCAATGCGGGGCTTCTCCATAGTTTTCATGCGAATTTTGACATTCTAAATTCAAATCACTTTATTCCCTAGGGAAATTCTTCATTATTATTGCCCTCGAGAGACAAGGCCATGCTTTACGATGATATTTGACGGTACGTAATAAGGCATTGTCGAGCAGGAGATGTGAAAATGTCCATTACTCGTGGGAACAAAATGGTAAAAAAAAATATAAAAAATACAAACACAAATAAAACAGAAACTGCTACACAACGTAAACGAAGGCTTCAAAAAGCGAAAGAAAAGTATAAAGCAAAACGAGCTAAAGAAAGTGAAGGTGATAGAAATAGTCGATTACAGAAACGACGGGAACAATTAGCGTCAAAAACACCTGAGCAATATGAGGCCAGGTTAAAAAAGCAACGTCAGCGATATACACAAATGACGGCGTCAGAAACGCCTGAAGAATATGAAGCCAGGTTAACAAAGCAACGTGAGCGATACACACAGATGATAGCGTCAGAAACGCCTGAAGAATATGAAGTTAGATTAATACAAAGCCGTGAAAGACAAAGACAGCAGTTGGGATCAGAAACGCCTGAACATCGCGATACGAGGTTAAATAAACAACGAGAGCGTACCCAGCAATACAGAGCTAATAATCTGCAGGCATTCGAGAATGCTATTAACACAATTTGTATACATGTTTGTGATATTTGTACCAAACGTTGTTATCCTAATCAAGTTCGTACAGTTCGGTACAACGCTGCTGCATTAACATACTTACCTGTGGAGTTAACTTCGAAAATATCATTGTTATTATGTTCCCGCTGTCAAACACATGTTACTAGTAATAAAACAACAGCACCACCAAAAGCTTACTGGAATAATCTGGATCCAGGTTCTATGCCAGACGTTATTCAAACATTGACACAGGCGGAACAACGTTTGCTGTGCAGAATTATTCCCTTTGTTAAAATCGTGAAATTTAGTGGCCTCTATGGGCAGTACGGTTTTCGCGGACAGGCAGTTTTATTTGCCCAAGATATCTTTGAAGTCAGTGAAAGACTGCCTAGTATGCTACCAAGATCTGCAAGCCAGGTAGGCATTATTGTAGTAACCGAACGATTAGAAAATTTGAACATCACCAGGGAATTCACAATATGTCGCGAAAAAGTCTATAGTGCTTTAAGATGGTTAATCAGAAATAACCCGCTTTACAAAGATGTACGTATTGACGACAATGCCCAAATTAGTGACCAGGAGTTAGTACGACTTAGTGTGCCCGAATTGTCTGAAGATGAAGCGTCCGAAAGGAATGAAAATGAAATTCGAAATGCATTCATTCCAATTAATAATGTTGCAAGAATTATTCGAGCTTCATGGCATCAAGGTGACCACAACGTCTTTACTTCGCAATATGCTGGTGTACAATGTAGTGCTATGTCGTTGGCGAACATTGTCCGAGCTGCAATCCTAAGCCCTAATCAATGGGACGTCAATATTCTGAATGCTAATATGTTAGCGGGTGACTCCTTATATTGCTGGATTCGTACCCAGCTTGATCCTACTGAACTGGATGAAACAGGATATTTAGAGATACGAAACTTTCATATCGTCAGGCAAAGTTTACAAATGTATGAATGCCGATTTTCTATAGAATATGATGAAGACACTCTTTTATTCGGGAGTCTCCAAGATTCTGTAAATACCAATAATATCGGCATTACATTACATACAGCTTTAAATAGATTATTTGATAGTCATTCTTCAGGAATATTGACAGCGTCAAATAAATCTGTTAGCGTATTTCGCGGTGAAGACAAATACTATTTTGCTGACTCCCATTCTTGTGGCCCAAAAGGAAAACCAACACCAGAAAATGGCAAAGCCTGTTTTATAGAATGCGACAACTTACAAGAACTGTGCCGCATCTGTAAAAGATGCCTCGGATCCCGTAATATCGCGTACACCCTTACACGCGTAGACGTACATTTGAGGGAAAATATTATCACTCGTCAGGGTGTTCAAGTACAGCAACAGGAAGATGCCATCACTCATCAGGATGTACAAGTACAACAACCGCTTTCGAATCTGAGATCTGAAAATATACCTATACAAACATCTGTAATGTTGCCTATTGATAGCGTCCAACCTGATGTTGAAGATGAGCTAGAGGTATCTGAAAATGTAAACGAAATCAGAAGAAAGACGAATAATAATATTGTGAATGAAGCTTATGAGTTAAAAGCAGAAGAGTTCGCATGGTATCAGCTTTTCCCGTATGGTAAAAATGGTTTGAAAGAACAACGGCCCGTAAATATAAGTCCTTTGGATTACTATCAATTTCGTTTATTAGGTGCTGATGTTAGATTTCAGCGCAACGATTACCTATTCTATGCTCTATCAATGTTTGAGTACTATCGAGTTAAATCAACCATTGCAGCTTGTGCTAGAAAAGTTGAAGGTGAAAACGGCAATCGAGTGGAAGACCTGCACTTGTATTTAAAAAATCTAAGAGGATCCGCTGCTTATTGGCGTAGTGCTCTTAGTGATCTTATAGCACAAATCAGATGTTTAGGACCTCCCACTTATTTTGTTACATTGAGCTGCAATGATCTTCACTGGAAGGATATGAAAAGAGGTCTCCTTGTTAGTGATGGTAAACAGCACATTGACCCAGATGACATAGATATTCAGGAAACTCAGAGACTCATCGAGATGTATCCAGTTGTTGTGAGTAGACATTTTATGGTACGTGTTAATGCGCTAATGCAGTTTCTTAAAACTGATACTGAAATATTTGGCGGTAAAGTTAAAGATCATTGGTGGCGAATCGAGTTTCAGAACAGAGGAAGTCCTCATTTGCATATGGTTGTTTGGATCGAAGATCACCCGTCTGTTGCGACACCTGAAGGAATAGCTCGCATTGATTCAGTCTGTAGTACTGCCATTCCTCCAGAAACTTCAGAACTATATGAATTAGTTAAAAATTGTCAAATACATCGACACACTAGTACCTGCACGAAAAATAATTCTGTTTGTCGTTTCAACTTTCCACGCTCGGAATGCTCAGAGACACATGTTATTGATCCTTCATCTAACGAATTCATCTACAACGGTGGTCGCATTTGCGTTCTGAAAAGAAAAAGTGAAGATGGTTGGGTAAATAATTACAGTCCTGCTTTGCTAAAAATGTGGAAAGCCAATATGGATATACAACCGTGTGGTACAAATGAGTCGATTGCGTATTACATCGCTAAATACGTGTCAAAATCAGAACCTACAAACCTAGATGGTGAAGTATCTCGAGCTATTCAACAAATTAGAAGAGAAGAAACTGACGTCTCGCGTAAGCTGTTTAAAATATGCATGCGCATATTAAGAGAACGTCAAGTTTCAGCCTGCGAATGCGTATTCAGGCTATGCCATTTGAGTATGCGTGACAGCTCGAGAAAAACAATTTTTGTCAATACTCGTAAAACGGAACAAAGGTATAAAGTGTTGAAGTTTAATGAAGCTGGTCAAGCAGCAGGATATTGTGCCAATATTTTCGAACGATATGAAAAGCGACCAGCAGAGCACCCCAACTATGATTTTAACAATATGTGTCTTATAGAATTTGCGATGTTATTTGAGCCACACTACACAAAACCGCCAGTTATAAATGAAGAGAACATCGATACCGATGCTTATGCACCGCACGAGCAAACAACAAGAAGGCGTCTTATAACTTTAACAGACAACACCAAAATGACTATTAGAAACATGCCAGCTGTAGTACGGGTACCTAACTTCGTAGCAGCTTCTGATCCAGAGTCATATTATTACAGTTTACTAATCCAGTATATGCCGTATCGCAATGAGGCCGAACTTTTAGGAGAATTTAATAATGCCAGAGATGCGTTTCTCGCCAACGAAGAAAGTTTAAGACAAACAAACGCCTACTTGGAAATATATCGTGAACGTGATAGGCAGCTTGAAAATGCATTCGCGCAAGTACACGCATTTCAGATACTGGAACACGCAGAGCCGATGGAACTAGACCATGAAGAAGAAGTTCCTTATTTGCCAATGAATGAAGACCAGTTCTTACAGGCTAAACAGTCTATGAATGCAGGACAAAAGGAAATTTTTACATTAGTTACCCAGTCCATACAAAATCAAATGTCAGGTGCTGAAGAACGTTTAAAAATATTCTTCACAGGAGGAGCTGGTGTGGGCAAGACTTTTCTATTAAAGTTATTACGAGACCAAATTAATAGGTGCTACGCAAAGGATGCGGTTAAAGTCTGCTCACTAACAGGAGTTGCAGCTAGATTAATAAATGGAGCTACGATACACAGTACTTTAAAATTGCCTGTACAGAAAGACGGTCGCATAACAGGTATGTCACCACTGTCCGGAAACTATTTGCGAATAATGAGGCAACAATGGCATCAGACAGAATTTTTGATTGTCGACGAGATTTCCATGGTGTCTTATCAAATGTTATGCATGATGGACGCTCGATTAAGGCAAATTAAGAACTGTGAAAATGAGTTTTTTGGAGGAGTAAACGTATTACTTTTCGGTGATCTTTTACAACTGCCTCCTATAAAACGATCAGGAACACCTGTTTTCAAACAGCCAGAACATCTCCAACCAGCTACACATCTCTGGCGTTTATTCACGCTGTGTGAATTAACTGAAAATATGCGTCAGCAAGGTGACCAGACTTTTATTGATATTTTGAATGCTTTGAGAGTCGGTGAGCTAACAACCCAACATTTTAGTATTTTAATGGGAAGACTTCTTCAAGACACGAGTGATGAGTTTGCAATAGACAAAGCGTTAAGGGTATACCCCACAAATCAACAAGTTAACGACCACAACTCTGCTGTATTGAATTTGTACAGAAATAATGGTGCTCGCATTTACAAAATAAAAGCGCAGGATCAGCTAGTACACGCCACACGAAATGCAGACAATGTGGATATAGCTACTATAATACCAGCTGATATCAACAAAACTGGGGGTTTACCAGCGGAACTGGAAATATTTGTGGGGGCTAAAGTCATGCTACGGTCCAATATTGACGTTTCAAAGGGATTAGTAAATGGCGCTATAGGCTACATCAACGAAATCGTTTGGCCTCAATTTCGTCGAACTCAGATGTATGCAACAGATGTACCTTCCGTCCGAATTGATTTCGCAAGAGACGGAGTACATCTTATACACCCGAAAGCCATACAGTTTCCAGCTAAGTACAATTACGGGACGGCTGAAAGAAGAATGTTGCCTTTAATACTATCATGGGCTTCTACAATACATAAAATGCAGGGCAGCACTGTGGATCACGCAGTCGTATACTTAGGTGCGAAACTGTTTGAAGAAGGTCAAGCCTACGTGGCTCTTAGTAGAGTAAGATCTTTGCAGGGACTACGTATAGAGGAGTTGGACTGCAATAAACTAACGGGCAAGAAACCTTGCAATAATGAAGCACTAAATGAATTAAACAGAATGCGAAATAAAAACTAAAAACTAGAAAATAAAAAATAGGTAAAAAAACTTTTTAAGTTAAACGGTTTTATGTTAAACATACATTGCAATTTTTAAGATAAATGTACTAAAAACCAAAAAATAATAAAATAGATACAGTCGTGGGAATTATAAACATATGCATAGACTAGACTAAAATAAAACCGTGGGGCACGTCAATTGTCTACAAATTATCGACTTAATGTGCGATAGAAGAATAGTTTAATTCGTCGTTAGGCAGTTGGCCCGCAGACGGTGAGGAAATTACTATTTTCTTGCTCATGGAAATTCCAATAGTTATACACTCCATGTAAATAAAATAGATGTTTCAACTAGTTTATCGTTGGACATTCACACTGCTGGCTGGCGAGGAATCGTTTCACTGCTCGTAGTTTGTCTTTAATCGACAAAACATATGACAAATCAACGATTGTAGACAATTGACGTGCCCCACGGTTTTATTTTAGTCTAGTCTATGCATATGTTTATAATTCCCACGACTGTATCTATTTTATTATTTTTTGGTTTTTAGTACATTTATCTTAAAAATTGCAATGTATGTTTAACATAAAACCGTTTAACTTAAAAAGTTTTTTTACCTATTTTTTATTCCATAATCGTCACGCTTGGCAGCCGGGTTGGCGCTCGCAGTTATGTGTTTTGAATATCAGGGAGACGCTGCTGCCCGTCTCCTGGTAATTGATTTCCTTAGTGGACTTCTACGACATCCACGGGAGGAGATGGAGTGACTCTATTCTTAATCCACGGTGGTTTTTATTATTTAATAAATAAAAATAACAGAGTACATATCTAATATTAATATTGTGCATATTTAACTGTCTAGATGTATGACTGTCTTGTGGGTAGTTGACTGTCTGATGTGCGTGCTTAAGTGTGTGAAAAATGTAAGAAATATTATTGATACTAACAAGTTTTGAAGTAACCATTTTTATCGGTAATTACTGCCTGAAATAAAGATATTTTTTATAGAGTTTAGTTTTCAGTGGGTCCAATTCTGGTGTCCTTTTGTTCTGTTTTACACCAAAATCTGTAGTTTATTAATTTCATTATTTGAAGGCCTCTACTAAAAGAGTCTTCCCAAATTATGTTTACCTAAAATACCAACAAAGAAAAAAAAAGATAATTATTAAATAAATTTAATGAAAATCACTTGTGTAAAGATTAGCGTTACAAAAACACAGTATCCTTATTATTTTTATTTGAACCCAAAGTAATTACAATTCAAAGCCTCTGTTTTGAAACAAGCATAACAGAAAGCCGCGAGCACCGTGTAAAGAACGTAATACGGAGAAGTTTGTAAAGAGGCTCGAAATTTCGCTGATGCCTGCACTTGCCCATTAGCTCAGTTGGGAGAGCGCTGGCACGGTTAGCCAGAGGTCGCGGGTTCAAGTCCCGGCATGGATGGAATTTTTAGCCTCTAAATAGGTTTGTGAAATTGTCCTCAGCACGGGTTAGTGCAATAAAATAGTATATTTCATTACGAGTGCGGAAAGCCTGTCATTGCAAAGAGTTCCGACCAAGGCGCAGCCAAAGGTGAGGGTTGATAGTCGGAACAACTTGCAATGACGGTTCCGCACATGTACTGAACAACTATTTTTAATACAGTTGCGAAAAAATGAAGCAATTTAATAAAAAAATTTTTGGAAAATGGTGCCAACCGTAAAAGAATATAAGCAGAGATTTTTTTTTTCTTCACCCATTCTGGGTAGGCAAAGGGAACTATGCCCATACAGCCATGTCTTCAGTAGAATTTTTTTATTGATATGAAATGAAAATGAAATTTAGTGAGATGAAATGAAATGAAACCCAACCTAACTCATTGAATCAATTATTATTTATTTATTTATATAACATTATATAAATTAATACTATTTAAAAATATGAAAACAGAAAGTCATTAACAGGCTCTACTGGTAATTAAGAACAACTGACAATTAAGTCACCGCAAAAACGGGTGTGTGTATAGAAAAAATACCTTAGTAATAAGAATACGTATAGAATTATATACCTACGTATAGAACTTTCTCTAGCACCTTGTCACTGTTTCTTTGATTGACAGCTGTCTTAATTTTCGTTATTCTTCTGTTGGCCTTCTTAATGTAAATATGAAATAAAATAATAAGTTAAACCGGAGTTATCTCGTTTGATTGAGGACGCCTAAACATCAAAACATTTACCTATTCAAATTTGATTAAAGCCTCTCAAATACCCTGAAGATAATGATCAATACAACTAGGCTATCAATTACAAGATATTACACGCATATTAATTAGTGGTGCTATATTTACCTTAAAATATAATTAAATAAATGAATGAATAATTATTTATTGAACTAAGACAACTTTGTTCTCTCAAAACTAGATAGTATTTTCTTCCAGCTAACCTACGTTGATGTGGAGAGTGGATGGGATCGTCCAGAAAATAATTCAGTCAGTCACTGCCTCAGATTACATTTGATGACGAAGTTATGACGTTTTGTACTGTAAACACTACGCTATCATGAGTTCCAAAGCTAAAGATGGTTAGCCAAAAGATGTTTTCCTCTGCTGTGGCTCTACAGCGACTCCGAAACTTCCTTCCCACTTCTACTACGCTGACACCTGATATCTTGAAGATTCTTTGAAGAGCAACTTAACAAACTCGGGCGCGTTCAAAATTTTTGTATAACGTTCAGATTTGGCTCAAGCAAGTATGACCATGTCTCAGAATTGCGCACACGACTCAAGTGGCTCCCCATTCGCCTCCGCCGGAATACATACATACTATGTCTCCTCTACTGCATTCTGTTCAATCTAGCTACCCCTTCCTACTTGAAAGAGCGTTTTGAGTTTCTCCATTCCTCACATAGCTTATCCCTTCGCTCACCCCCACCGCACTAAAATTCTAAGACTCCTCTTTCATAGTGCAGGCCGTTCGGCTGTACAATACTCTCTTCGCAAAATCTCTTCATGTATTAAAAGGATTGCTAAAGGATCATTACCTTGGTAAATCTGTTGCTATTTAAATTTAATTTAATTTATTTATTTGGAGAAAATACAGGCACAGATAATAAATATTTCATAATTTACAATATTGGGTATGGCCTTATCTGCCCTATGGAACATTTCTCACTTATAGTTCAAGCATTACCATTTCAATTTTTTTTTATATTAATCTATTTGCCTACTTATTGGTCATGTTTATGTACTACGGTATAACATTATTTATGTATGTAAATATGATGTATTTATTACTAATGTAAGCGCGCAAGGGACTCGCCCCCTAGTCTAGTATATATATATATATAACTGCCTAAATGTGTATGTAAATTATTATTATCGCTACGTATTATAATTATTTAGAAGAAGAAGAAAGACATTTATTATACCAACAAGATACATCACAGAAACAAAATAAGCACATAAGTAGCATAATATGCACAACAGAAAGAAAACTAAATACACAACAGACAAAACTAATAAATAAAACAGGACCAAAGATGTAGCCTGTGGTGTATTTACATACAAGTTTATTAATTGATCTGTCTTATGTGCACCTACCTACCGACTCTCACCTTCTTTCAGTCCTGTCCACCCTGAGGTTGTCTGAGATCGCTTTTAGCGATAAGACCGCCGATTGTATACTATCAAAAACTAGAAATGAAGTACCTTATATCTCTGAAAATTACTGGTGTGCAATAAAGTGTTACCTATCTATCTATCTATGTACTGACGATGTAAAATACAATGCACGCTTTCTAAAACCAGTGCTACAGATTTTTTTAGGAAATTCGGCAACGGATGGTAAATGTTTGCCAAATACGCAAAAAGTCGTTCCCTTTTATAAATACTGTTTAAACTACAAATGAAGAGTGTTTTAAGGAGTAGTGCTTTTGTAAATAAGACTGTTGGCGTGTTAATTGGATTACGTGCCTATTACAGATAAAAAAGGGTAGACCAATTTGATACAAAATTTATTTAAGATAAACCTCTAATATTGCTCACAAATTATCAGAAAAACCATACAACATAAGTACTCAATTGGTAGACAAGATACATGCACAAATAATTCCCAGTCCGAGTTTCACATTAACCATCCTTTTATTATCGTTTTTTATTGTGGCCATTTCTCCTTTCCTTTCTTTAGGAATCCGGCCGATATCTTTAGAGAAAAAACATACCAATCTCATCTTTTGGCCACGGGAGTACCTAAACAGAAGTTTACAGAAGGTCTACTTGACCTCCGTCAGTCCACATTCATCCACTGCTGGACATAGGCTTCCTCCAAGGCATGCCACTTATTTCTGCCATCCTCATCCACCTGCTACCAGCAATCTGTCCCAAGTGTTCACATACAGTTTAGTAATTACATAAATGGCTACCAAGCTGCTACCAGCTCAAATCATCCAGCGAGCTATGGCCGTCCTCCTAGGCTGCATTTGCTAGTTCGTGGTCTCAACACGGAAACCTTTTCACGTCATCGATTATTGGTTTTTCGGCAGATGTGACCAGCACACTGCCACTTCCACATGTTTACCTTGTAGGCTATGTTAAAAAATTACCTTAGTTCTTTGGCAAATGGTCTCATTTCTGATGTGATCTATAAAAAAGACTCCTAGTGCAGGCCGTTCTATAGCGAGGTGAACGACTTTTCCTCCTTTCAGACTACTCCTACCGTCAGTGCTTACGTAACTGGCGGGACGCGCTGAAGCACCGGTTGAAGATTCTTGTTGTTAGGCTTTCATCATCATCATCATCATCATCAGCCTATGCTTGTCCACTGCTGGACATAGGCCTCTCCTATAGCACGCCACTGAGCACGGTCCTCGGCTACTCTCATCCAACTCTTGCCAGCCGCCCTGCGAAGATCATCGCTCCGCCGAGCGATGTTAGGCTTTACTATCATAATATACGACCACAAAAGTCACCCTCGCTTTTTAACGAACGATAGATCCGTTTAAATATTAAAGTATATGCTCTATTTGCACTACTGTTGTACAACAAATTTATTTTATGCTACTGCTGTACGAATGAACAAACAACAGCGATTCATCTACAACCGATATAAGGAGCCCCATTCATTATTTTTAAATAATCTAAAATATTTATTGGTCAAATAGATGTCATTATAACAGGAGACATTGGTAGAGGTAGACGCAGTTAATTCTACAGTGTAATAAATATTCATTTTGGCTCATTATAGGAAGTTTGCTGATTTTTCAGTGTCCCTGCGCTAGGCCTGTATCGTGGGCGATGGTAGGTATTAAACAGATTTAAGTAATTGGTTTGCAAATTCAAATAAAACCTAGTCAGATTTGTAAAATGAAAAAGAAAAGTGTTTAGTTGAAGCTTGCTTGTTCGAATTTATATTACCCATTAAGACCGTAATTAATACAAATTTCCTTCCACCTTATCCGTACTGTCCGAGTGCAAACCTTCTCTGCCAATGACTTTCTGTACGTTTTTAGTGCTCTCGACTCCGAGTAACAGGCGTCTGACAAACAGCGCCGCATATATTATGCCATTCTATTTGTTCGGTCGCAATCTATTGGAGCTGGTAGCGACAAAGAGTTAGTAGCATGGATACAGTAGAGCCGTTGTTGAAAAACTGAAAGTGGATTCGGACTGCCCCTTTTAATATCTAGGGTTTTAAAGCAGATATTTTGTTTAAGACAAAAATACTATATTGCACGAAAATTTAACTATTTCATACCTTACATTTTTAAAATTGTATACTCCTGTAAACGTGTTTCACACATTAGAACAAGTAAGTTTTAAATGAAACGTGAAAATACTGTTGGAGTAGCAAATAAATAATAATAATAATAATAAAACATCTCTTACTCTTACATTTGCTACCGAAGTTTACTAGAATGCTTGAAATTACCCACGTCATGTAATTCTATCTTATTGTACCTTAAACATTTAAATAGAAATCACTTCTGAACCATTTTACACATCAAATTTAATTTTTTCAAAGCTTTTATGATTAAAATCAAAACTATTTATTTCACAATAATAGAAAAAATATATTTGAGCTCCTCATAACGAGCCCTTTCATTTGATATATGGCACAGTAAACTTTTTTTTTTTATTTCGTAATTTGTACCCCGAAAATGAACCTTATTTAAAAAAATATATTTATTTACTTTGCATATCTTTAGGTTATGTCCTCCTACTAAATTTCACCTAATTTGGTCCAGTAGGTTCGGAGCAAATCGGCTGTGACAGACGGACGGACAGACAGACGCACGAGTGATTCTATAAGTTCCGTTTTTTTGTACGGTGTACGGAACCCTAAAAACCGAACTACCAACATCTGGATCGATCCAATACCTTAGTGTAGTCTTCTACGAGTACCTCCGAGAACGTAATGTATAGGAGCGTCATTCAAGGCAATCTGCCGAGGCCATTGTGCCGGCTCTGTTGCAGCTTCGGACTGCAATCAGAACCCTTATAACCGTCAATTTGAATCCAGATTAACCTACAGCACTCTGATCAGTCTTAAATAAAATTAGAAATAATATTAAATATTAAGGCTGTGACAGATGACCTCATCCAAGTGGCAGGAAGACGCTGGATGCAGGTCGCTTCCAACCGGTCTTTTTGGAAATCCATGGAGGAGGCCTATGTCCAGCAGTGGACTTCTTGTGGCTGAATGATGGTGATGATTAAGGCTGTTCTTACGTGTTCCCTTGTCCCTCGCACAATTTAACATTTTTAATTACTGTAGTAAAATGAGTAAACCGAGGGTTTGATGGATAATTAAATTACGGAAATTTTTTATATATTTTTGTTATTATTTTTCCTATACGCAGTTTTTAACAAAGAAAAGTTATTCAATCTAAAATGATCAATTTTGGAATCAAATTTTCTCAATCCAAAACATGTACTGGATAAGGAAAATACGTCTTGAATATCCGCAATTTAATTACCCACCAAACCCTCAGACCACATTCCTCAAAAGTATGCTAATTTTACTACAATCACGTAACATTTGAAATTGTGCGAGCGAGGCAGCATACTCCACGTTCGGACAGCCGAAAGTTAAAATGAACGTAATCTGCGATCTTCTTTGCTAACTTTGCTAATGCCCACATGTTTAAAGTATTAAGGCCGACTTGCACCACTTTCTTTGATGTGGCTTAAACAGTATTGAACTAAAATTCTCCATACAAAAGCCGTATGAAGAATTTTAGTTAAATACTTCATTAAAATGGCGACTTATGTGACATTTAACAAAGTGGTGCAATTGGCCTAAAACTGGTTTGTTGAAGCCCGTTTGGTACCGGCATTACCGGCGATAGTATATTGTAAAAGGTAGGGTAATCAGCTGAGCATCTGCAGCGTACACAAATCACCATGTAAAATCGCTTTTTCACAGCTGTATACCCTAAATTATATGGAGAAACTTTCCGTTTGCTTTATAACAGTTGAATAGAAGGCAAAACTATTTTTTAAGTGAACTCTTTCTAGGGTTCCGTACCCAAAGAGGTAAGGCACCCTATTACTAAGTCCACTAAGTTCCACTGTCCGTCTGTATGTCTGGTTGGCTGTCTGTCAGGCTATATCTCATGAACGATGATTGCTAGACGGTTGAAATTTTCACACATGATATAATATTTCTGTTACCGCTACAGCAAATATTAAAAACCGAATAAAATAAGTATGTAAGGGGGGCTCCAATACAACAAACGTTGTCTAAAGACAGCGCTCGCCATCTAGCGGCCATCTATGTAACCTTCACAGCGCCGATGTCATGTTGTTGAATATCAATGTGAAACGCTTTTTGTTGGTTTCTATAGATGGCACTGCTCTCAATGTACCTTATCTATCTTGTCTTGATCTTTGTCTAATGTTGTATAGATAGTGGTACGGAATCTTCGTGCGCGAGTCCGACTCGCACTTGGCCGATTGTACTACACTTTTTCTGAACATTCATCAAAACAAAACTGAGACGTCACACAGGGGTTGGTTACGTTGAATCGGGTATACTCGGCTCACGTCGTTGGTGACGCTGAAATTTTCCTTCCTATCGTGTGGTCATATTGGTTTCAACGCAAACCCTCTTTTTTGAAACCACTATCGATCGGCAAGACTTTTTTATGAGAAAACGAACAGATTGCAAATCTGATTATGGTATCATAAAGAGCCATTCCTATCTACGTTATGAGTTTCAAAGTCATCATCATAATCATGATCATCATCAGCCCGTCAATATCTACTGCTGCACATTCTGGACAAGGGCCTCTGAGCTACGCGTGCGCCAATCACTTCTATTCTGTCTGTTTGAAAAGTCTTCAAAATAAATAACCAGAAAAAATATAAACAAATAAGTCATTTTCTTTACTAAGTGCTCCCCATCATAATGATAAATGCTGTTAAATATGCCTGGCCTGGGTGAGGACATACTATGCAAACGCGAGAGACTACTTAACTTATGCATCCGATGTATCTTCGGGCTGGGTAAGTATGACCACGTCTCTCAGTTTCGTTCTAAGCTGAGATGGCTAGTTCAGATGATGACATTTGTTTCCACAGAGATTCTCACATGTTTTCCAGTTTCTAGTGTGTTGAATAACACTTACTCCCCTTTCACATCTCAGGGAACGCTTTGATTTTCTCCAGACGGATGGCCGCCTTCTTTGACCCTCCCGGACTCTTCATTTTCCTAGTCCCCAAAGCATGTTAAAACATTGAATCAATAATGTGGCCGGATATTTCAACTGCAGTCTGTGGTAGTTTGCGTAAAATTTGCCGGACATTATCTTTGAATGTTTTCATAACCAGCGTTTTCAACTTGTTCTTACTAACAACTTATCCTACTTATGTAACCAGCCTCAAATTGTCGCGCAAAAAAGTCTTCTTTTCTTTTCGTTTGTTTAAGTAACAAAGATAAAATCCATCTATTTGCACAAAGAAAGTGAAGATGTTAGTTTACATTGTTATCTTTAAAGCGCAGACTGGCAATTCAAACGTCAGCACCCGTGCAAATAAAAAGGAAGAAAAGAAAACAAAAAACCGGCCAAGTACGTGTCGGGCCACGCGCTGTGTAGGGTTCCGCAGAAAGAGGGGCTTGTATCTGCTTTACAGAACTAACAACTTCATCAACGTAATTTTCAATGGATTTTGTACGAAGTTTTCCTTTTATAAGTTGGTCGCCTATAAGTCGTTAACTTGTAAAGCTTGCTTCGCTGTGATAGTTTCCTTTTAAGTTCATTATATTATATGCTACTACCCTGAATTTTTTCACGTTTCTACAATCAACCGTTTATCCAGGAGAGGGAGGGACGCCGTACTCGGACAAAAAATTTCACTTTAAAGCTTAATATTTCGAAAAATTATCTTCCTACAAACAAAATATCTTTTAAAAACGACCAATTCAACAACACCACACTATGGTGTAGGCGAGAAAAAAATTCATCTCTAATTTAGGTGTAGGAAACCCTACAAAAAGTTAGTTTAAGATTTTATTCTACCGTTTTATCGGTGTGATTAATATGTATGTCTATGCCAAATTTCAGCCTTGTCGTACTAATAGTCTCTGAGCGAGGCCGTGGACAGACAGACGGACAGACGGACGTACATGGCGAAACTATAAGGATTCCTTGTCGACTACGAAACCCTTAAAACTGGCTACTTTTGGGTTGTAGGATAGAATTTCTTCTTTAAAATGCGCATCTATTATTGTTTACGCCAGCAAAAAAGTATTTAACTTATTCTTTTATTCTATCCTGGTTTTTTTAGCACAAGCGACGAGTCGCTTCCGAGACGAGACGAATTCCTAAATATCCGAAGTACGAGTACAATACGAGTACAAGTACAAGTACGAGTACAGTACGTGTAAATATTAGAAATAGGTACGAGTATTATTATTAAAAACCTTTGGTTCTATTGAAAAGTTATTGTATTTCTTCTACGAGGATTTACAGTAGAGACAAATTTCTTTGGATATTTAGGAATTCGTGGGAACAAAGCAATGTGGCTCGGATCTGGTTGTGCTGGGATGTCACCAAAAACGTTTTAAAATCCTTGGATGACACTTAAAATATGGATTGGCCTTTTGCGATACTATTTTTGACCGCGGAGACTCCTGACGATTATATCAAATAAACTAGCTTTTGCAATTTTTCCATAAAATATGATGGCCTCTTTTTACCTCTTTAGCACCCCTAAAAACATTTACCTACTTGATGAACCGCAGAAATACTTATTCCTATTTCAAGGATGGTCCGTTGGTACCAAGCCCTGGATTAAACATGATGAAAGTCCAAAAATAGAAAATAGAGATTACCAGCAAATTCATTCGTTTGTTTAAATTTAGGGAACGTTAATAATAGGGGTTAAAGTATGAAATTGCCGTTTTATTGCAATAGGTTCTTTGAATTGACATAGAATCTTCATGGTTTGAGGTTTTCGAATGAAACTTTTTTCAAATGGTTTCTATGATGTTCTTTTTTTAAAAAATGTGAAACATTTGAATATCGACTTTCAATTGTTTTTGTTATTCAATTTAGACAAGAAAGATGGATACTGCGAAAATTCGAGTGATTTTTTAATACGAGTTCCGACGCGGAACTAACGCGGCAGAAACAGCCCGCAATATCAATGCTGCGTTTGGAGAGGGGTCTACTAATGAACGCACCGTGCGATTTTGGTTTAAACGCTTTCGTGATGGAAATTTCGACTTAAAGAACGAGCCACGAGGAAGACCGCCCACACAGGTGAATAACGATGAATTAAGAGAGATAGTGGAAGCCGACCCTAGTCCTACCCAGGAATTAGCGGCATGGTTTAACGTTACCTTACCCACAATATTGACTCACTTGCGTCAAATCAATAAAATAAAAAAATACGAAAAATGGATGCCTCATGATTTGACTGAATTTTCGCAGTATCCATCTTTCTTGTCTAAATTGAATAACAAAAACAATTGAAAGTCGATATTCAAATGTTTCACATTTTTTAAAAAAAGAACATCATAGAAACCATTTGAAAAAAGTTTCATTCGAAAACCTCAAACCATGAAGATTCTATGTCAATTCAAAGAACCTATTGCAATAAAACGGCAATTTCATACTTTAACCCCTATTATTTGCAGTGCAACCCCAAAAAATAACAGGAAAACATTCCGAAATCTTTATTCTGTGCAGCCAGGGTTTTGCCGCAAACAATCGACGATCGACCGACACCTGGGCCTTTATTATGAAGCAGCGACATGTTCGGAAGGGTCGTCAACGTCGCGCTTGAGCCTGACAATTTACTCGAATCTAGCGACAGATACGGGTCTTTTTTTGAATAATTTCAAAATTTCCTACCGCTGAGTAATGAACGCTAGAAATGCATTACGACGATTGAGATACGTATTTTTAATATTTTGACACTGACAAGCGATCATCTCGCTACTTCCGATAATGTCGCATTTTTCATAATAAAAATCGTTCGAGGAGGGTACCCCGTTGTTGACAGATAAACCTAGAAACTAAAAACCGATTTCATTATTACAAGCAAGACCAAACCAAGCCCAGGGGCCTGTTTCATAGAACTACATTTCATGGTTTACTACGACAATTCGATGTACATTGCAAAGTCGATTAACCCACAGATGAACAAAGTAGACTTTGCTACTCATTGTAATGAATGAATTGTAGTTTTCTGAAACTCGGCCCTGATTTTCACCTCTTAAAACTGTATTAACTTAAAATTACCAGAAGACCGGCAGCAGCGTCTTCCTGAGATTCGAACCACATACTGCGATCGCCAACCCGACTGCCAAGCGTGGCGATTATGGCAAAACCCTTCATGGTAATGAAAACCATGAAGGCGGCCTATGTCCTGCAGTGGGCGACAAATGGCTGATGATGACGATGAAAACTGTGTGTGAGCATCGCGAGCCATCAAAAAATACTAACCCAAAAAATGTTTGCAAATCCATTTCATAATGGACATCTCCCAAATATGAGAGACGAACCGTATGCTTTCTTGATGACTAAAATTGGGTCAAAAATAAGATAATTATACTAGAAAAAAGGTGAAAAAAAGGATGGTGGTCAGTAGAACATTTCTCTCAGATTCAAGAAATTGTGAGTTCGTAGCCCGACCTTGTTTTCTAAGTTACGTATATTTGTGGCTTCGTAGTAGCAATACCACTCGCTAACTGTGACAAAAAACACCGCGAGGAAACCAGGGCGTCTGAGAGGTTCACATACCACCTCAGCGCTTGAAATTGTTAATCCGCGGTGAGCACGCGTGGTGATGAAGCCCATAATCTTTCTCTTTGAGAGAAGGCCTATGCCTTACAGTGTGTTACAGTGAGACGTAAGTAGCCCGCATTTTACAACGTGTTGATTTGTAAAGTAACGCCCGACTCAGGGTATTTTTTACTCATCGACACGAACAACTTTTACTATCGGGTCAACCTCGAAATCGCGAAAAAAAATACAGCTGCGCCATACTAAAATTCGATACCTATTGAACAAAATGTATGGAACAGCTGATTTTTGTTTTAGTTGGTCCCATAGTAAAAGCTGTTCATATAGATGACTAGAAAGTACTCTGAGTCGGGCGTTACTTTATCAAATCAACACCTTGTATAAAAAAAAACTGTCCAAGACTCCTGGCGTTCCATGTTTAGCAAAATCATTGTGGCTTGCGTTGAGCCTATTGTCAGGCGTAAACAGTAGTCGACAGTACAGCGACAATCGACAACCTTTTTGTTGCAATGTCAACCGTAATCTGACTCATTAAAGATCACGCGTTGATGGGCTTTGACTCTGCAGTGGACCGCTAAACCGGTAACTGGGTACCCAGTCTTACTGGGTTCTGTGTAGGGTCGAAAACTCAGAAAACCAGAAATGTAAAGTGTTATTTTAAAATCGTTGGCAATATTGTGAGGGAATATTCTTTTAACAGCGTTGGTAGCCTATTGGGTAGAACATTAGACTCCAAGGCGAAAGACCCAGGTACAATTCCCAGAGCGTGCATGTGCTTATGACTTCGTTTTCTAAGTTATGTACATTTGTGAAGTTACAGTAGCAATAAAACTCGCTAACTGTGAAGGAAAACATCGCGAGGAAACCTGAATGTCAGAGCTATTCACATACCTCAGCGCTTGAAATCTCTCCCATACCTACTCTCTCCCTGAGAGAAGGACTGTGCCCTACAGTGGGACGTAAATATATATAGAGTGCTTATGTATGCTTTTAATTATCATAAAGAGTATTATTAGTCAACTACCAGTATTTTTATAACATATTTGTAAATATTCGTGATTTCCGAACCTTGGTTTGAAACTGTAAATCCATATTCAAAGTGACAGGAAGTTTGCACGGTAATGTTGAAAAATGTTTTCTACTATGTTAAATATTTAAGTTTCTGTCGTTCGGTATGCGTAAACCAGTGAAAGATTGAGTCGCCCTGCGTTGACCATAAGCCTTTCGGCCCACGGTTTTATTTTTTTCGATTTTTATACTTCTTGTCCTGATGTTGTTTGTTTACGCTTTTTTTACTATTTAATTTTTGGGAGCGCCATATGTTTCTAAGCCACGGTTAGAATGTCCCTTTAAAAAGCGTCTATCGAATTCGAAGTCACTTTATCTTTATCTCATAGGTAAGTTTTTATAATTATGTATCCATGTTTGGGTTCATCGGACAGTTTCATATTTTTTTCGACCTACAAATCCTCAGTCAATATAAGCCGGCGGTATTATTTATGTTAAGCGTAATATTTTTTATTTATTTCACTAAATCCCAGACTAGTGCATTAAATAGATGCAATAATTATTTACATTACGGGCCATATTATGGTAGGTACTTGCAGAGTAGTTTTACTTACCTGTAGCGGAGTACTACGCTACTTGCGGGGTCCTTTTAATTACCTGTAGCGCAGCACTGTACTTACAGGTTTTAGTTACTTGTAGCGCAGTACATTACTTGCAGCGCAGTTTTAGTTACTTCTAGCGGAATGCGATACTTGTATCGTGGTTCTAGCTACCTGTAGCGCAGTATGTTAGTTTTTCTTCCATAAGGCAATTTTCAATATTTAACTGTGAATCAGCTTGTTGGTACATTGCTCTCTTAATTTACATTTAAAAACTTATGCTAACTTAATCAATACTTCCGTACGAACAAGACTGGGCCACAACAAGACTGAGAACTGTAGTGGCGTCTCTTCGAGTTTCTCAGAAAAGAGCGTTACAGAACGTTACTTAAGTATTTACTTAGTGAGATTCTCAATGCAGAAACCGGCCCTCCTTATTTAAACATTTCTTTTGTCTGAGCTGGTCTCGAAATGTCTTCAGGCAAATCATTACATAAAAGTGGGGATCAACGTGCGCTCACCATAGTGATTGCACATTAATGGTACCTGAAACTTTTTTGCAATGCTCCACGAGTAGGGTAACCATGAACACGTTCTATTAAATTTTCTTTTACTTCATATTGTTCAAGTACAGTGAGAAATTTGACTTGCAACGTAGTTTTAGTTACCTGTAGCGCAGTATGGTCGCCGGCGCAGCGCAGTGTGTGCGGAAGGTCGCAGGAGCACTCAGCGGCCGGCCGCGCGCTCACGCTTGGGCACCGCCACGCCGCCTCGGCCCCGACCAGCAAGAGCATGGCCACCAGGGGCTGTAGCCACATCCTGGGAGCAAGGAGAATGAAGAGTTAGCAATTTAAAGGTGTATGGCACCTGCATGTAGAGGCCCTTGTCCGACAGTGGATATCGACGGACTGAAGATGATGAGGTTTATTCACAGGTGTGGAGAAACATCGACGTAGTAGGCTTACAAAAAAAAACTAGGAATAGAAAAATTATTCATTCCAGTAATTTTACAGCATGTGGTGCAGAGACCCACCCACAAGTTACAACGAGCCAAGGACTTGGAAACGAACTAAAATAATTCTTAGATAATTTTAAGGTTCCTTAGATTCCTACTGTAGTATCTATTATATTATGACTTTAAGGATCGTTTTAGACTGACAGAGCAGGGCCGGCACGGCCTTAAGAATATAGTGTTAAATTCTAACTTTTGACGTTAAAGCTGGTATCAATTAACTAATCACTAAATAAATAACCAATCAACTGTAACATTGTCATTACTAACCAATAAATGATCGATTGATTGATAAAATTTTTGGTAACTGAAATAGAACAAAAAAAATAAAATCAGCGTTCTTTTGGCGCAGTGCGTATAATCCAGTGCCGCTTGTTTCCGAACCCAACGTTTTGGAATTTTAATGCGCGTTGAATTGATTAAGCGTCCAAACAAAACGAAATTGAAATATTAACGCGCAATGTACCCTCATTTCGCTTTGAGCTTTTACAAAAAGAAAATGTAAAAATTTCGAAATGTTCGGTATACGATATATTGCGAAATATTGCTACTTTGAACTTCAATATCCCCAATGCTGTCAATTTCCTTTGAAAAAAATGTTCGTAATGGCGCAGAGAATGCGTGGGTTCCAGAAAAGCCAATAAATTAAGGTGTTCCAGTATATTCACATGTAGCGCCACCACTGGAAAAAAAAACCAACTCACAAAAACTCACGCGTGTATCCCGGAGGGGTAGGCAGAGACCACGGTTTGCCAGGACGTGCCTATAATAATAATAATAATAGCCTTTTATTTCCTAATTACGATTACATTTCCATTCAGCATGCTAATGAAACGATGACAATCTGTAATAAATTAAATTAAATGAAAAGCAAATCAAATTAAATTCAATGTAAAATAGTGTAAAAAAGTAATAAAATATAAAATAACAGAAAATTCCAATTGTCATAAAAAAAATTTTGTTCATCGGCAGTGTTGGGTGAAGGCCTCCTCCATATCATGCCATTTTTGGCGGTCTTGTGCTGATGATGATGATGATGATTACATTATATTAAATAAACTCTCGCCTTTATCCCGAAGGAGAGGCAGAATCCAGGGTTCTCCACTTTCCACAAACCGCTTTATCAACATTCACGATATACAGGTGAATGATAATTAATATAAATAATTAAGATGATTATTAAGGATATAATTATTATTCCATGCTACTTATCTGGAGTCAGAAGGATTGAGTTTGTAGCTGAGGTTAGAATTCGGGTTTTTTTTTTAAATAATAACAGACCAACTGCCCTAGCCGTATTCTCTTCAATTTTCTCACCTTAACGGCCTATTTCGAGCACTTTATGCCCCTTCAAACATTTGAGGAGACAGAGAGAGATAAAATAAAGCATTGCAAGTGGCGGTGGGGCGCGTGTGCGAGACATAATCGGCCCTATTCGCTGAGTGACGGCCGGACTGACTTGCGAACTAGAAATAGTTAAGGCAGCCGCAGACATTATGCGACCGCTTTTATTAAAGTCTACTCAGAAACTCGAATCTAGCGACAAATACAGTTTTTTTTTTATTGCTGTTACTATTCAACTGAACTATTCATCTCTGGAAACTATTCAAAGAAAGAACCTTATTGAATTGATTGATTGCCCGAGTGAATTGTCGGGCTCAAGCTCGACGTTGACGACCCTTCCGATAATATCGCTGCTTCATAATGAGAGCCCAGGCCACTCAGAAAGAAAATATTCAGAAAATATTTTTTTTGTATGAGAGACTGGCCAGTTATAATCTATTTTGAAAATGTGATTATTTATGAGTAAAAATACCTACGTTCCAATTTTAAAATTTTTAACGTGCTAATTTAAATTGTCGTGAATCGTGATTTTTTTAACCAAATTTTCAAAAAGGAACTTTTTTATTATCTTTTATATACATAAAAAAGAATAAATATAATAATAACTCCATGATTAATCGAAAACGCGTGACCGATTTAGAAAATTCTTTTTTGTTTGAAAGTGTAGACTCAACAGAAGGTCACATAGTCACTAAGTCAGGACCTGATGATGGGATCCTGGAGAAATGAAGGAAATTCTTCAAATTTAAAAGGCACACTTGAAGCGATTTGGGTGTTTTTTCTAGTGTGCCTGTAGTGGAACGTATATAATAATGCAGCCTATATACGTCCCACTGTAGGGAATAGGCCTTCTCTCTCTTCTTAATCACGATGCGTGTTTTGGCGATTTCCCGACAATTCCCGACCTATTCTCGGCAATCCATTCTCGACCGTCGTTGACCGCTCTCACTTCGCAACCGCAATGTTTGCGACCACCCTACTCGAGCCTATTGATAGCAAAGGACTGGTTCATTGGCCTTAAGTAACTCGCGGGGTAAAGGATGTGTCACTTTTATTTATCTTGGTATACTTATCGAAAACCTATTTAAAGGCTAAAATTGTCCTCAGCACGGGTTAGTGCAACAAAAAGAATATTCTTTTCGAACATAATTTTTGCTATACGAACTAACGGATCTCTCTTGTTTACTCGGTCGATAGCAGGACTAACAGAAGTTTTGGTTGTTTTTGTGTTATAATGAGTTGACACAGTTTTCTCTCAAAAAAATGTTTTCTCAAGGTTATACAAGTACACCAAAAATGTATGAAAGCAATTACATAGTTCTGGCGAATGCAGAGTAGGACGCCACCACCAGCCACCAGCTCGCAGCGGCTGGGTAAGGATGGCCGAGGACAGAAAAAAGTGGAAGAAGTAAAGTGAAGTGGAGGCCTATGTCCACTATGTCCAGTAGTGGACGCATAAGGGCTGATTGATTGAATTACATTGTTGTTACACATCTATTCCTACTTTATTCTGTGACAAAATTTAAGTCTACCGTAATCTATGCGCATTTAAATCTCTTTCAGTTCTGGAACCCGAAAGAAAAACCAAATTATAAAATGATTCCCCCTTTCACACATAACCCTCAACCCTCATTTTATAACAATACATCTCTCTGTTATACCAATTTGACCCCATCTAGGTAGATTATAAATGCAAAGCGAGCGAGTGACCAAAACTGTCTCATTGTCACCTTTTTGCCGCCGACCGAGGCGGCGCCGAAAAGGACACCCTGTGGCTAAAAAGGGTCCCAAGAGAGAACTAATAAAATATTTGTAATAGTCGGTCCGACTGTTAAGGGTTAGCCCTCTAACGGCTCTTAGCCGGTAAGCAACAACAACTAAAGTCTCGAATTTCGAGACATGCGGCCGTTTCTTATAATCGATCCACTGATAGATAAAGCTACTGACAGTTAAAAGTCGACATTTTTTGTCAAATATTTTGTAAGGCTTATTTTGTCAATGGCTCATTAATAGGAAACAGCCCATTAATGTTCAATGCCTAGTACTTTGTAAAGATCGCAACAAAAGATGGTGGGATTTTGTCAAAACTCGAAACTAAAATTAAACCGATTAATTAATTCACATATCGTTAACGAGGGCGGAAATTTCTAGATTGGCGTGACGGTGAAGAGGCCTAACCCCAACAGTGGGCGTCTTTCAAGGGCTGTTCAGATATCCTTAGCAAATTTATTTTAAACTTAATTATATTTTTTAATACATGTGCCAAATATGACTAAAATTCGTACATTAAACTAATCACAAAACAATAGGCCCGTTTTGACATTTTCATAGTGACGTAACTAGTATGCGGCTGAGTAAACGATATATGAATAAATCGATCGAAGTTTGTATGAGTAGGTATTTAATTGATTTCATTGTATTGTAAAATACATTTAGTTGGAAAAGACTTAAGTTCTGATGAGAAAATGCAAGTTGAACTCTAATATAGTGGGTAAGTAATTTTAAATGATGCGATGGTACGAAAGGTCAATTAATTTTGTATTTAATTGAATTTTCCCGTTTTTCATTGTCCCAATTTTCAATGTTGTTCATTTCCCAAGAGATATTCAAGAATGATACTCTCTTCAAAATCAAGTCGTACCTCTCCATCATAATTTTCCTCTTGTCGGTTTTCTTATATCTGAATCCAATTTGCTTCATGATTGTCATCAATGACGTGGGACCACCACTATACAGCTCAGCCTCTTTTAATGAAACCGCAATTTACTCACAGTTGGATACTCATGTCTTGTATAATAAGCATACACATGGTTTCTGCTCTTCCTCTTTTTAGGCGTACGTAAAACATTTGGATGAGGATAGCCGAGGATTAAAAAAAGTGGCGTGCCTTGATGGAAGTATTTAAAATCTAAATGCTTTTGCTCTTTGTGTGTGCTTGTTTCTTGTAATTAGATGTGTTTATGCTTATTCCTATTCCTCAGGTGCTTTCTAATAAGATACGGGCCTTGCTTGCGACTAAACCGCATCTGGAACAGCTTTCCGCTCACGTTGCTTTAACAATCCTGCGGAGTTGCCTGTCATTTCCTAGGTTGACTTACTCAGTTCGCACTGCTCCTGTGTGGTTATGCAGGGATAAAACGTCGGATTATGATGAGGCTTTAAAAGAATTATTAGAAACAGTTCTTAATATTAAGATGACGTCAACGCAGTGGTGCCAAGCGGCTCTGCCAATTAGGCATGGCGGTTTGGGTATACGCCGCTTGCAGGACACCGAGCTTCCAGCATTCCTGGCTTCGTCGCATGGGGTGTTAGATCTCGTCACTCGTATCCTGAATAATAATGGTGCCGAGTTTCGCATCCCTTTCGTCGATGAAGCTTTGGGATTATGGCAGGCTCGTTGTCCTGGGAGTAGCTTGCCGGAGCGGCCGGAACTTCAGCGTGCGTGGGACGAAATTTTGTGCAAAATTACTCTAGATGGATTGTTGAACTCTAGTTCCGGGGCTGAGCTCGCGCGGGTGCGTGCCGTTTCGAGGCCAGAATCGGGAATATGGCTTCATGCTTTGCCTTCCCCACAGCTGGGGACCTTTTTGGATAGCGATTCTCTCCGGGTGGCTGTTGCACTGCGCTTAGGATGTGAAGTCTGTCAGCCGCATCGCTGTGTCTGTGGCGTGGAGGTGGATGCCCAGGGTCGCCACGGTCTGCATTGTGTCCGCAGTGCAGGTAGGATTTCTCGACATCATTGCATTAATGATCTTGTTCGACGGGCTCTGATTGCGGCAAACATTCCTTCTGTCCTTGAACCTCCGGGCTTATGCCGGAACGATGGGAAACGTCCGGACGGACTAACTTTGGTTCCTTGGGAGAAAGGTCGTAGTTTGTTGTGGGATGCGACGTGTGTGTGCACGTTTGCGCCGTCACATGTAGCATCTACTGCTGCTACTGCTGGTGCCGCAGCTGAACTGGCTGAAAGACAAAAGTGCCTAAAGTATAGTCAGCTCATGAGTAATTATATTTTTGTGCCGCTGGCTATCGAAACCACTGGTGTGTGGGGCACTCAGGGCAAATCTTTTATTCGGGAGCTGGGCCGCCGATTGAGGGACCGTGGAATGGACGTTCGCTCTGGGGCATATCTGAGCCAAAGGATTTCCCTCGCTGTGCAACGCGGCAATGCGGCCAGTATCATGGGGACTTTTGGGCCGGATGTGGCTCGGGGTGATTTATTTGGTTAGGTTATATTATTTATTATTTTTTATTTTCAATAGTGTTTTGACATTGTATTATTCCTTTTTTTTTTATTTTTTTTTTATTTACCATTTTGACGAAACCTGCGGGTGTATTTTGTATCGATTATAATATTTCTTTGTATTTTAATGTGTACTGTTATGCTTTGTATACGTGTGTGTGACTTATGTACATAAATTATCTATCTATCTATCTAAGTCTATTTCCAGCAGTGGATGAAAACAAACAGATTGTATTGAACCTAGAAATCACATGAAACAAGCAAAAAATATATTGAACCAGTATGCCACACTTTAGTGTGACCTAAATCTCTTTAATTAGAGGATCTTATATAATATATAGCAGTTCCGTGTGGCGCCGGATTAAGAATAGCGTCACTCCATTGCGTTTCGTGGATGTCGTAGAAGGCAACCAAGGAAATCCATTACCAGGAGACGGGCAGCGGCGTCTTCCCGAGATTCCAACCGCATACTGCGATCGCCAACCCGCCTGCCAAGCGTGGCGATTATGGCAAAACCCAACATGATTATGAAAATCACGATGATATATAGCAGTGAAACCGTTATAAAAATCTCGTTCCGGCCTGGAAACAAAAGTTTCATAATAAACCCCCAGAAGCGCAAGGGCCTAAAATACATTGGTTTTTGAGGAGCTCCTCGCAATATATCACAAAGCCGAAGAGTGTTCCTGACAAGGGCCGTGTAAAGTACAGTTTTGTGTGCACAGTTTTACTCCGACCCTCTTATTTGCAGTACGTTTCGGTACAATTAAGGTTAACTTCGGAAAAAAGCGGTTTTTCGCGGACCACAAAAAGTTAGCCGGAGTTGAACTAGCTCACTCCTTTCTAAGCATTGTAGACTAAGCGTTTTATAAAACGATTTTATTAGCTTCAATCGTATGTAACTGGCAAACAATGTGCATACCTAATTCCGGAAATTCATTATTTTAACCTACTTTTCTCGGATTTACTCTAATTTCATATGGCAAATGTCAGCTACGCCATTATGAATAATCGATTGATATGTTATTTGTTGGCCGATGGGGCCAAAAAGTTCTCGAATGGAGACCACATATCGGCAAGCGCAGCGTAGGACGACCAGCCACAAGATGGACAGATGACCTCATCCAAGTGGCAGGAAGGCGCTGGATGCAGGCCGCTTCCAACCGGTCTTTTTGGAAATCCATGGAGGAGGCCTATGTCCAGCAGTGGACTTTTTGTGGCTGAATGATGATGATGATCTTGTTTGTCAAAATTCATATTTACGGGTCAAACACATTACTCTCCTTTTGGGTTCTACCGTAGTGATGTAAAAATAATACTCAAATATCAGTGTTTTACTCATTGATTCATAGGAGAAGAATTGAGTTGATTATGGAGTATTGAAGAGCTTAATTTGTAACTGAACAGTGTTTATTTAGTTAGATCTACAAGTGATATATTTGGACGGCGATATTTAAACTGTTAGAAAAACATTTTCTTTGACAGAGTTTAGTAAACTAATGATTACACTATACACTTAACGAACTCCTTTATTCTGAGGCGGCACTTGTTTTGTTTATTTAAGTTCCTCAAAATCCTTGCAGAACCCGATGCAAGCGAGTGACGTCGTCAAACGTCTAATCTGTTGGCCACTGGCCATTCATCCACTGCTGGACATCAATCAATCAATCAGCCGGTATTCGCCCATTGCTGGACATAATCCTTCCACATCAAATTCACGCAAATTCTTTCTGTACTAGGCCATCGTCGTCCAGTCGCCGCCAGCAATCTGCTTTAGAACGTCGGTGGATACACTAATAAAGATTAAATTAAATAGCTTTGAGCAGTCACTTTTTGACAAAAAGTTTCGTAAACATAAAACGTAGCCAGCTCGTCTCTTATCAGAGCGAAAAAAGCTAGTCAGAGAAAAACATGGTCGGACTCTTCCGACGAAATTACAAGTGAATCCGGGCTAAGTTTTTTGAAGTTATATCATATAGTCCGGAGTATACTTCTTCTTCTTCTTCTAATAATTTATATTATTATCAACTTAGTTCAGATGTACGTACTACAAGAACGTGAATACGGACGGGCTATGTTACTTAACATTAAATTCAGCGAATCAGAGCGAAATCTGTCGGATTCTTTCGACAAAATTACAATTAAGTGAATCCTTCCTTAAGTAAATAATTTATGCAATTATGTTCTTCAGCGAGAGACACAGAGATACATGAATCAGTACCGACTTTACACTATTATATGTATTTAAGGTATTCAATGTCTATATTTGTCTCACTCACTCGCTCGCGTCGCGATGTATAGACAAGCCCTAGGTCTAATGGTTCATTGTCCTTTTACAGCTGACAAGAGTCTCTTAGGATTGTAGGCGAAGATTAAGTAGATGTTCATAATTTAATTACTCGTGTATCCTTAAGGGAAAACTTGGCCTTTAGACAGTATAACTGGGAACAAATAGGACAATAAGATAAGATAATTTATTTTAGCGGACAGTTTACGTGATCTGTCAGGATCGTAGCAAGTGGCAGTCCCTGGTCTCTGCCTACCCCTCTGGGATACAGGCGTGAGTTTATGTTATGTTTACAATAATGTTTAAAAAATAGTGTTTCTTGTATAATTACATCTTATATGATCTCTAGATGCCTAAGCTAGGTCGTACTTGTCCTACATAATATTGCTGTGCAAGTTAACACTATTTTATTTAACATAACAGTGTTAATAAAAGAAGAAAAAAAATGCTATAGTTAACATAATTGTGTACGCGGGTGTGTGTGTGTGTGTGTGTGTGTGTGTGTGTGTGTGTGTGTGTGTGTGTGTGTGTGTGTGAGTGCGAGCGCGCGCGCGCGTGCGTGCGTGCGTGCGTGTGTGCGTGTGTGCGTGCGTGCGTGCGTGTGTGCGTTCGTGTGTGTGTGTGTGTGTGTGTGTGTGTGTGTGTGTGTGTGTGTGTGTGTGTGTGTGTGTGTGTGAACTACGATAGAACTTTTGCAGACTTTTTAGGGTTCCGTAGTCGACAATGAACTCTTATAGTTTAGTCATGTCTGTCCGTCTTTCTGTTTGTCCACAGCTTACACACATACGACAAAAGCTAGAAAGCTGAAATTTGGCCGGGCACGATATGACGTCAAAATTATTTGGAAAATTATATTTCGTTCGAAGTTTTAATAAGCCCCACATCTTTCTGGTCTCGGCCATCCTCATTCAGCCGCTCCAGCTATTTGAGCTGATTGGCGTCCTGTGTTAGGTTTGGCAATATTTCGCAAATAGATTTAAATTTACAAGGGATGGAAAGTGTAAAGGTGATAAAGTAATTCTGGAAGCGGGAAAGTCTATAAGCGGTGCCTTCGTGAGTGGCCAAAACATCTCCAAAAGAGCACGATTGGCTATCCATAATGGAGTGCTGGTCTCAACACTGATGTACAGTAGCGAGACTTGGGTATGGCAAAAGAATCAAGAAACTACTTTCTTAATGCTATAGAAATGAGGTACTTGAAAAGTATGTGTGTTGTTACTTTGAATGCCCTCCGAAGCAGGGCAGGAATTTTGTATGAAAATCCATTCCTGCCCTGCAAGCGTTCTTTTGTTTTTTAGCAGCGAACATAAAAAATACAAATGTCAAATCCCAAAAAGGTTTTATATCAAATAAATAGAAAAAAGAGGTGAAAAATATTTTTTTTACTCGATTTTTAATTAAAGGAGGCTGGCAACTTTTTTCTGCACTACGAAAAAAAAAGCAAGCGCGTTTTGCTTTATTAAATTTAGTTTTTTACTATAGTCTGTAAAACATAGCTTGAGCTCCACGACAGCCGTCACACTAACAGGGCTAGGGATGGGACGATGTCGACATCAAATGTAATTTAAAGCGTGTTGATAACGTGGATGGAAAGAACTAAGAATTTCGAGCAGTTGGAAATATGAAATGAAACACGAGAAATATTATTTTACAAAGTTTTATTCAAGTAGAGGTGTACATCCTAAAATCCCTTAATCAGTTTATGATTCGAATTCTGAATCAAAGTCACTGGAGCAGTCTTCCAAATTTATAATCAAGTCTTGTGCAATATTATCAAAGCGAACATCTCGCTCCCAATCTTCTTGCATAGTATTTCTGCATTTCGTAACTACCTTTTTCCAAATTTCTGGCGTAACATGCTTATATGCATTTTGCAGCAACATTAAATTTAGCATTTTATTCGTTGTGAAATTTGATAATGCTTTTCATACAAATAAACTTCAATTCCAATAGTAAACCTGCAGTTTAGGCATCACTATATGTGCAGTAAGTACAGAGTTTTCGCATTACAAATATTCTGTAAAAAAAATTAAAAACTTCATTGACGTAATTTCAATAACAGCTCAAGCTATGTTTTACAGACTGTAAATTGATAATTCAACTATTAAAAATACTTTTTATACACTTTTAATCATTAAAAATACTTTTATCTACACTAATGTTGTAACATTCTACTTATGTTTTCAATACTTAACTTATAATTACTACTGTTATAGCGCATACAACAAAACACTCAATTTAAGCAATTTCACATGATGGTATAATATTCACATCGATATCGTAAAATCTCATTGTAACATCAATAAAACGCGACCAACTTGATTGCAGGGCCAATCAGGTTGGTCGCGTTTTATTGAAGCGCGCAGCTGCGCTCTCATTGGTTAAATTTTAATGGCGGCAAAATCACTGTGATTATACACGTACGCGTGAATTTAATTTAATAAATTTGTTGTTTGATTAATTGCATTAGTGAAGATAAAGTAGTGTATGCAACTGCATATAACACGGGTATTAAAACACTCGTTACTATTATGAAACTCGCTGCGCTCGTTTCATAAACTCACACTCGTGTTTTAATACCCTTCATTATATGACAGTTGCATAAACTACTATTATTTTCCTCTTAGGTGTAGTATGTATCACACAGGAGAAAGTTCTATTTCTGTTCGAGAGTATGTGTAGGCCCGACGCGCAGTGGAGTTTTTCATTTTCTCCTCTCGGTGTGCAATGTACTATTAATCAATGTTGACATGAATCAACCAACACATTATAACATCACAACAAAATAACCAAAGTAAAACAAACACAACCGACCGCCTCTTTCTCCCAGCGCCGACTGAACCCTAAAAGTCTACTTTTCGCCACCGTTCTTTCTATTAGCACCATTAGGATCTACTGTACCCTTAATAAGTATGTCAATTGTCAATCTAAGGTATATATTTAAGGTCCGGCTGTCCCTTAAGCTGCGTAGGAAACGCGCAAGTGGATAATGTGGGTGTAACGAGTGTGCACGCAAAATCGAGGTCTCCCAACTCACTGCAGACGTCTGCAATCCTAGTGCAGCAGTGCGTAAGGTAAGCGCTTTCTTGGATCTTTTTTCGCGAAAGATGTTTTCACGTTTTTTTTTTCTTGCAAAATCTCGCCATTTAAATGATATTATTGGCAATATTTGCTTTGTAAGCTAATTATGATTTATCGGCTAGTAACTCTACCACCTCCTACCAACTAACTAGGAAAAGTGACCTAACTAGCCGCTGTAACATCATTTATAACAACACAAAATTAATTAAACTTGCCAACGGTGATTTTATCTAGCTTACAAATAATTATTTTATTTTTATTTGACACATTATTATCCGTCATTAAAACATGTTTTAGCTAAAATTTTCAACATACAATACCTCATCCTCCTTTACTTTTTGTTAGAAACTCATAGTGACTAACAATAGAGTAAAGTGCACGCAGCAAGGGTTGACGTGCTATTAAAATCAGAATCAAACATTGTATCCACAACTAGCTGACTCGGCAAAGGTTCATCATCATACTTGTCCACTGCTGGACATAGGTCTCTCCTATTGCACGCCACTGAGCACGGTCCTCGGCTCCTCTCATCCAGCTCTTGCCAGCCGCCCTACGAAGATCATCGCTCCACCGAAAAGGTTATTTTACCATATTAATTAGCCTACGACCTATTCTCAGATCTACCAAATATACAAAAAAAAATCATAAAATCGCTGAAGCCGTTTCGGAGAAGTTCGATAACAAACACTTTATATATTTGATAACACAGTAACTGTCACTTAGATAGATAGAGAGAATATTCTTTATTGTACACAGAGATTACATTAACAGAAATTTAATAAATCGCAGTACAATTGTGGCCCTATTACTACAAGCAATTTCTTCCAGACAACCATAGACGGAGACAAGAAAGAAATTAGAACCCGTCTCTATTAAGAAAAATCGGTGCAATTAAGAAATACGAGTGGAAAAATATATAAACTTTTTTAAACCATACATAAAATATTTGAACAAACAGAGAATATGTGAACATAAATACATACTAAACGGTCACTTAATCAACGTTAAAAATTTAACATAATGTCAATTTCAATCGAAATCTAGATTATTTGTTAGGAGTGGAGAAAACTACCTACATGGACCAAAAAAGACATTTTGTCTTATCAAAGGTTCTTAAATAACAGAGTTTATATTATTTTTTTTAGGGGTGGTAGCCTAGTGGGTAGAATAATGGACTCGGTAGCGAGAGACCCAGATTCCCAGTGCGGGCATGTACCTAAGACTTTGTTTTCTAAGTTATGTACATTTGTGAAGTTATAGTAGCAATACCACTCGCTAATGGTGAAGGAAAACATCGTGAAGAAACCTGAGTGTCTGAGCTATTGACATACCTCACCACTTGAAATTGCCAATCCGCTGTAGGCACGCTTGGTGATTAAGCCCATACTCTATGTCTGAGAGAATGCTTATGATGATATTATTATTTTAAAATCTTGAACTCGTGCTTTGTTTTAATTAATAAAAAATTACTGAATTACTGACTGGATTGATCTGGTTTTCCACTGTATACAAAAGCCATGTAGATTTTGTTTTCTTCAGATGATTACAAATACAATGTTAGATATTTTGTAAACTCGATAACACCGAATGCACTGTCAGACTCTGCAAAATAATTAATGAAATTAAGACCGTCAACACAATAAACGTTTTTTTGAACATATACATTAAACGTCGTAAACTTCATGGTTTTTAAAACCTTGTTAATCTAGTTACATTCAACGGGTCTAATTGTGATTGCTTATTATGTAAACTATGTAAACCATATTAAATCCGTATGAGCATCGTGAGTGACTAAAAACAATTTACAATGTACTTATCGAAAATAACACAAAATATTAAAAGCAAGGTGGAAAATTATATTCCCCATTTTCGCGAATCCAAAACCGAGGAATGTTTTTGACGCGTTGGACACTACCGAAAAAATACCGCAAATGTTTTTAATCAGGAATAATGTTCTACTTCGCACACGTTTCCTCACATTTTGATGCTGAAATTACGACCCTGCGGATTCGGATTAACGAATTTGATACATATTGTTGTATTTAAAGCAGAGGTTAGTAAAGTACTGTCAAACGGGGTGATTAGAAACTGGGGTATGAATAGAAACAATAAGTGAAAAAGGCTTTTGTCACCGATTTCCTACTGAACTTGCAACTGCAGCGACGTCTATTGACATTATATTTCGGTCAAAACCCGAAACGTCGCTGAACTAAACTAACAACAGCGGTGACAAAAGAACCTTTTTCCACATTTAGTTTCTTTCATGCTCCTGTTTCTAATCACCCCGTTTCACTGTACTCAAAGTTGTTTAGCCAACAAAGAAATTCACATAAATTCCACTAAGCACTCGACTATTATTCCAAGTTCCCCAACATTGGATTTTTGTACGAATAATGGATGAAAGAGTCCATTACACGAGTTCGGTAATACGGTTTGAGAATAGATAGATAGAGAACACTTTTTGCACACTAAAAGTCTTCGAACGAAACTACACATTATTAACTTAAGTCCGGATTCACTTACTTGCAAAACAAGCAAGAATGTGAATCCGGCATTAAGTTAATAAAAGTCTTATTTATAAAAAACACGATTCCTTAAAAGAGTCTTCAGAGGCAGATTAAAGTTTAGTCTGTGGCCTGAGAGTATTTAAACTGTCTCTGAGGAGTGTTTTAGAGGAATCGTGTTTTCATAAATAACACCCTAGTAGAAAAATAATTATATTTGTCTTTTAGACCGACTTTTTTGTAACGTCAGACTTGAGTGATCGAAAAAATTTGAGCAGAGACAGTCAAAACCAATACGTTTCTAATACATCACCTTTCACACAAAATCAAGCAAAAAATCGCTCCGAATCAAACCAGAATTAACTCACCTAGGCTATCTGACCGTTGAAGCTAGGCTCTGTATTTCGTGTTGTTAAATAATTCATAAGACAGACTTTTCCAATTATAATTAAGACACATCATTGGAAATCCAAAAGAAAGACAAAATAAAGAACCTACGGTCTTAATGTCAAATGATCGGTAAACGGTGAAATTTACTCTCATAGGGTTATCAATAGGCAGTCAATAGCTTAACTGTCTAGTTAGAATTTTTACAACGTAGTTGACAAATCAATTAAGCAGTGGCGCAAATTGACCTTGACTTAAAACTGGTTAGGTCCAACTTTTGGGTCCTGTAAGTCCTCGACAAGGTTTCAAAATTGCTGAAACAAATCAGGTTCCGGCCTCTCTGCCACGTCCATCATTCTTTATTACTGGCCTCGTAAAGTTAAGCGTTCGTTCAAAAATACACGCGGAAAACTAACTGTTATTAAATTCCTCGAAAACTTCTACATAAAAGCGCTGGATAGCTCAGTTATTGACGTTTTAGGGTTCCGCGAAGAGTAACAACGGGGCTCTATTGCTGAGCCTAGCTAGCGGTCTGTCCATTTGTCTTCTCTTCAAAGGGTAGTAAGTGTCATAACATAGTGATAGGTGGACATTTATAATTTTCATAGAATATGTCTTACAGCGGATTTCAATAAATCAGCCCGTACTTGTTCACTGCTGGACATAGGCCTACGCAAAGAGACGCCACTTCTGCCAGTCCTCGGCCATCCTCATCCATTCATTGCCAGCAATCTGCCCCAGATCGGATGGCGGATTTCGTAACACATGATTAACATAAAAGTTAAAACGTAAATGATCCTTGTCGAGTTAGGGTTCCATTCGCCAAATATTGCGCAAATTTTTCGTTCGAGTAGGGTGTCCCCTCATTACCTCTCCCGGCTAAACGGTTTATTGTAGAGACGTGAAAAAATTCTGGGCAGTAGCACATATAATGAACTTAAAAGGAAGGGTCACGGCTAAATAGGCTTTACAAGTTAACGAGTAATATGCGACCAACTTATGAAAGGAAAACTTCGTACAAAATCCATTCAAAATTTGATGGAGTTGTTAGTACTGCAAAGCAGATAAGAAACAACACTTTCTGCGGAACCCTACACTGCGCGCAGCCTGACACGCACTTGGCCGGTTTTTTTTATTATAATCACCATCATCATCTCACCGCTGCCGACTGCGAAGTAGGTATAATATGTCTTTTTCTCCAAATGCCATCTTTCTTGGCTTCCCTTACTTCCTTTTTTAAAAATAAATGTCATAAAATATTATGTATTACTATGGAACCCTCAGTGCGCTTGTTTAGATAACACTTGGCCTACTTTGATATGCGTGCGCCATCTTGAAACTTAGAAATAAATAAAAGGGTCTTTGAGAAAAACAAATAACACAATGAGAGTCTTGTTATAAATCCTCATTTCGCTTCAGAGCTAGTATTTTCTGCTACAAATATTGTTTTCCTGGCTTATTGCTAGTTTGGTACTTTGTTTTGTGCTAAGGGATCTGCTGTATTGTCCAACTTCTTATCAAAACTTTATCCACTTTATAAATAAACGTGGCATAAAATTACACCGAGTTTAATTTAGTATAGTCCGCACAGATCTTTTTGGCGGTATTACTTACAGAAACACTGTCTTTGCAGTGTTTCTGTAAGTAATTGACGTAGTGTGATGCGTAGTAAATTACTATTAGTCAGTTGTATCACTATGTCATACACTGTAAAGATAGTAAGCGATGTGCAAACGATCTGTGACTATGTTCACGTTACCGCCAGAAAGATTTGTGCGGACTATAAAATGACAATATTTCGGAGTAAAAGATCGTTTCATTTTTAAGTTACACGACAGATCCAGTTTACTATATAATTTATTTGGTTGCTAAAACATGACAGATATGGATTTCATCTATATCTGTGGATTTCATACAACTGTTGCCGGCCGCTGCTCGCATGTGTTTAACCAGGACAGCAATTTCGATTTATCTCGAAGAAGGTTGACAAAATAATTCTCAAATTTCCAAGCATGTTTGAGAAAAGGTATTTCTCTTACCTGCCCCATCTCAAATTAGCACCCTCTCGGTTTATTTATTGCTTTGTAGTAGTTTAGTACCTACCAACTGTGAAGGGAAACAAACGTAAAGCTCGAAAACATGATTAAACACTGGGGATCAAAGTGAGACGCAGGCCGACTTGCACCACTTTCTTAAATGCGGCTTAAACAGCATTTAACTAAAATTCTTCATACAAAAGTCAATTTAAACGGCGACGTTTAACAAGTGGTGCAAGTCGGCCTTAGCAGGATTCTGCACCATTCCTGAAACACGTCAAATAATGACAATAATAATAAATAATAATGATAGTAACAATAATAATATTCTGCCACTCACATAATTTTACTTTCGGACTTTTTATCTTTCTTTCGAATATATTTTCTAAATCTTTATTTAACTTCGAGTGGCAATACAAATTTTCTGCTTTGTATCTCAAATGTACCACACACTGTATAACACCCTTGTCCCCAGGATCCCGCAAAATGTCCCAGACGTCGAAGCTAGTGCTCATCTGCTTAACAATGCTGACCTGCGCGGAGAGTGCGCAGGCGCATGCGCGCACCTTCTCGCGCTGCCAACTCTCGCGGGAGCTGCAGCGGTATAACTTCCCGAGGAACCTCATTGCCAGATGTAAGTAGCCTTGTTATGCTCGAGAACGGGTCAATTAATCAATCAGCTCGTATTCGCTGGACATAGCCAGCCCCCCCCCCCCCCAAAGTCGCGCCAGTTCTTTTCTGTCTTCGGCCATCCTCATCCAGCTGCTGCCAACAAATCTATTCAGATCCTCGGTCCAGCAAGCTGGTGCTGGTGCAGCTGCGTTGGTCAGTTCGTGAATGGGTGTAAGAAGTATAATTTACTGCTGAATTCTTCCGCTTTAGCATTTGTTTGTCCACTATTCACCATCATCATCATCATCAGCCATTTGACGCCCACTGCAGGACATAGGCCTCCCTCATGGTTTTCCTAACCATAACCAATCCTCGTACTGTGGCTATCGAGGTCCAGGTCAGCCCTCTAGCAGCTCTGTTCTGGGGCCTGTTTCATAGAAAGACAATTCATGGTTTACTATGGCAATTCAGATGAACATAGCAAAGTCGATCAATCCACAGATTATCAAGTACGAAGCTGTCGGCCATAGTCATAATTATGAATGCAAGTTTGTTTAAATTACATAATATAAAAAGAAAGATTTTAAATTACGATTCAAAGCATGCCAGATGTTAATTAGAACCCAACTACGTTTGCGCAGGATTTTTTTTCGTCTACACGGTACGTCCTCTCTACTCTCAAAGCTTACTTATTTAACTTGAGTTACAATTGAATGCATTTATACAATATTTTTTTCCAAAATATGCCTTTAATTTTCGTAGAGTCTTAAAAGTTCTATTATAAGTCGTTATTTATGATTTGCTGCGTTTGATGGTGGCGCAATTTTCGGCAGAGCGCTCTTAAGGACGAAATCATACTCGTAGGTGAGTCGATCTTATCCAAGATACAATTTGCGCATGTCTGCTGCACTCGAGTTCCAATTTGGTGTTCATCAACCCCTCTGTCTTAAGACGCTACAAAGAGCTTGCAGTAACTGCAACCGTTACCCCAGTGACAAGTCCCAGTGCACTGGTGGCTTCCGGTGTCGCAGTGTTTATTAGGAGGGTAAGCCACCCAGCGCGTAGTC
Organism: Yponomeuta evonymella; assembly: GCA_963969515.1. Lineage (NCBI taxonomy): Eukaryota > Metazoa > Arthropoda > Insecta > Lepidoptera > Yponomeutidae > Yponomeuta > Yponomeuta evonymella. The sequence goes on along the minus strand of OZ018366.1, from coordinate 7,984,772 downwards.
GTGTTGTGACACCGTTGCCTCAGTAGAGTTAGGCAGAAGGCTGTTCGTTCAAGTACTAGCTAAGAGAAGCCTTAGATCTGCGGCCTAATTATGCGTAGGTACCAAATAATTTTGGAAGCCTGACTTTTGCGATAGCAATTAGTATAGCATTTGACAGACGATTCGCTCAGGATGTAGTACGTGTAATATATGAGCTGTCCACGTTACATCGGGCTTGAGACGTGCGGGCGGCACAATTTCAATCTAAAATAAGCTTAAATGCCTAGTGGGAAGCGGGAGACCCAGGTTCGATTCCCAGTGCGGGCATGTACCTATGACTTTTCTTTCTAAGTCAGGTACATTTGTGAAGTTATAGTAGCAATACCACTTGCTAACTATGAAGTAAAACATCGTGAGGAAACCTGGGTGTCTGAGCTATTCACATACCTCAGCGCTTGAAATCGCCAATCCACGGTGGGCACGCGTGGTAATTAAGCCCATACTCTCTCTCTGAGAGAAGGCCTGTGCCCTACAGTGGGACGTATATAGGCTGCTTATGAATTCTTAAATACTTACAAAGTCTTAAATACTTATAATATACTACTTGTCCCGGCGAACTTTGTACCGCCACAGAATCCGTTTATACGATTCATGCATAGTGTCATCTGTTTTTAAAACACAACATTCGCTCGCACAATGCCGTCTATTTTGAACTTAGTATGCTATGTCTCAATTCAGGTCTTTGTCTCTTTTTATTCCAAGTTTCATGTAAATCTGTTCAGCCGTTTTTGCGTGATTGAGTAACAAACACCCAAACATCTTCACAAACTTTCACATTTATAATATTAGTAGGAAGTAGGATATGCAAGCATGCACGACACGATCTCATGTTGGGCTTACGTATACGTAGACGGAATTTTTTTGCTCTAGTATTGTAGTCTCTAACCTTAAAAGTTTTTAAGGTTTATTTTAGTTGGTAACGTTGCGTCCGCACGTCGCCGTCACGTTGTAATGTGGACAGATATCATTCTATCTATACGATAACCAGAGCGCTACAGTCAGAAAGTGATTTTCAGGATGAAAATCGTCTTTACCAAACAGTAGCTAGATACCAAGTAGTAGAGAAACCCCCAGTTTCTCGTACACTAACACGCTGTTAATCTACTGTTAACAGCTGTCAATTGACCAAAGTGCATTAAAAAAAACCACTGACAGCTGGTAACAGTAGATTAACAGCTCGTTAGTGTACGAGAAACCTGGGGTGAATGTCAATTAGTTTCGGTCCCATTCAATTTCTGAACCGAGATTACTACTAACTTAAGTTACACTGGAGCTCAATATTTTTTTTTATTTACTGGTACGGAACCCTCGATGTGCTAGTCCAACTCGCACTTAACCAATTAGTAGTACCATCGTACCCACCTTTGAGTGAATAAGTAAGAGCTGGGATTTCTGTATCAAAAATCTCCAGTCTAAAGGCTGGTTTACATTTGCTAAATTTCCGTGCTATTTAAGCATTGATTTTTAAGCATGCTAAATAAAAGAGTGCTAAAAAAAGACGCCGATTTACATTTGCTATTCTTTTTTCATCATAAAAGATAGAAAATGCGAAGAAAGCACTCGCATTGCAAGACGAAAATATGGAATCTCTAATAATTTTGCAAGCTGTTTAAATAATATCACAGTTATTGGCTGAACGCCTGAAAAACAGGATACTTAAAAGATTAAAGTTTTTTCAATTTCTGCATGCGCATTGTCTCTTAGAATTTTGTTTTTGTAGCTTTCACTGTAGGAATCCCACAGGCACTCATGTTTTTCATATTCGTTTATTAGTTTAATTGTTAAATCGCGTGTCCATTTTACTTGCGACGCCATTTTTGTTGCTTTTTTTTTAAAGCACAGATCATGGATAAAAAATCTGACCATCAGTCAGATTTTTTTGCCTGCTAAAAAGGAAAGCGTATTTACATTTGCTAAATGCATGCTTTTTTAGTATGGTCTAAAAAAGCGTGCTAAAAAAGTATAAAAAAATAGCAAATGTAAACCAGCCATAAGATTGATGAAATAACAAAGAACCTTCTTTTGCCTTCTCTTCTACACTGGAATTCCCAAAAGGCCCCCTGTTCCACTGAAATTTCTCCTTGCCGGGGCGCCAGGAAACTATCTTATTACAATTTCAGTGTTCCTAGTTGCTAAGACGTCATATGTGTACAACGGGCCTGCACAGTTCGTGGACTTCGCCAAAACTTTCAAATTCGACGTACGTCCGACGGATACTATTAGATATTATTATTAAAAAAATGCCTATCAGTATTTAAGATCAGAGTTCAAAAATATTACTTTGCCTTAGTTTAAGTTTTTTTTTTATTTCATTTTTTTTTCTGGTGAAATCTCTTCCTAGTAGTATGTAGATATATTTTTTGTTCCTCTCCTTCCTTCATATAATAATTTTTATTTATGTATGTTTATTCTATATTCATCTCATATTATGTACCGTTTATGTATGTGTATTAAATATATAAATATCTTGCTTAGTATTGTTTTGTTGCACCGACTACCCGTCATTTAGCTTCCCTTTTTTTTCCGTCAATGGTTGTCAGGAAGAAATTACTTTTAGTAATAAGACCGCCAATTGTACTGTACTATATTATTGTTAAATTCTCATATGTAATTCATATGTAATGCCAAGTTAGTCGCAACCTACAGTTATCCTATTTCCCAATATCCTACCGTTATCCTATTTTCCAAATGGCCTTATGGGCTCTTCAGTTGTCGAGAAAAAGATTGACTCGATAGTGCCATCTGTTTTATTCAGATTGATTTTGTTATTGTTGTTTATTATATACTCGTGTATTTGTTTTTGTATTCACTGATTCACTGATGTTTCACCGTAGCACCTAAACCTACTGGTCTGATTTTGATAAATGAGGAGTCACTTGATCGTTATTATAGTCTAAGTAGATATAACCTACATTTCAAATAAATCAGAAATCAATAATTTATTTCAACGTAAAAAATTTACATTCTGTTTGCTGAATGTCAATGTACTATGTTACTATGTTAGCCGCTGCCTTCGGGCCGTATTTGTAGTGGAGAAAAAGGCAGCGGGAAAAAAAACTCCACTCTGACCATCTTTTCTCAAATCATCTTAAACTTATACATCAAAGCCTATATGATATGATTCCGTGATAGCCACTAATAACTTTAAAAGCCAAAATAACACTTCTTACAAAAGTAGGAAAAACAGTAATGCTGCGGCCAGACACACGAACAGCACCCGTTCACGAGCATAACGCAGGGGTCAGCCATCACCAGTCTCAACCATTTTAGAGGGAGATAGGTGACCCGGCCACCACGCCACCATTCGAATGACCTTTAGCAAACCTACAGATTGAGTTCTTGTCAGCTATAAAATGTGTGCTATAGTTATTAATGTGCAATCACGTCGTCAGTACACGTTTTTAAAACTAAATAAATTATAATATTAATAATTAAATAACAATGAAATCGCAGTGGAATTGGCTTACTACCAAGGGCTTATATCGTTCATATACTCGTCTATTCTATAATAGGCTTTTTTACATAGCGATTTTTTAATGAATGTTTTAAATTTATTTTCAGACAAGGATAGAACATGTTCTGGAATTCTGTTGTAAAAACGAACGCAATAGCCTACGAACGATGTATTTACCTTGGCTAAACGAAATTTAGAATAAGCAAGCTTATTTCTATTTCTAGTGTTTACGTTATGGACGTCCCTATTTAATTTGAACATTGTTATATTTTTACGGACATACATTATATTATCGAATATATATTAGTAAGCCAGTGTAAGAATTCCTATTTCCTTGAAACGCTCCCTTAGCGATTCCCTACTGCTTAAGGTATAAATTGCTCTTACTGCTCTTTTTTGCAAAATAAATATTGTTTCTATATCTGCTGCCCGTCCCCATAATAACAGCCTATATGACATGATACTGTGAAAATAACTAAAATAGACCAGCCTCGCAGTCGATATGTCTGTAAGTTGCCTAATTTTTCTAACTGCAAATGCAGCTGAACTCAACCTACCCGATAGTTTTTCAATATGCGGACCCCATTGCAGTTTTGAGTCTATTGTTATGCCTAAAAATAGTGTGGACTCTACCAGCTCTAATTTCTCACCAGATATTTTTAGACACGTGTCAACATTTTTAACATTGGGCAAGGAGAACTTAACGCATTTTGTCTTTTTCGCATTTAACATCAAATTGTTCACTGTGAACCAGTTTAGAACTGTAGATAGAGCATTGTTTACATCGTCAACATTACCTAAACCTCTCTTTACTTTAAAAATTAAGGAAGTATCATCAGCAAACAGTACTATCTGCGATAGTTTTTCTACTAGGTAGGGCAAATCATTTACGTAAACCAAAAAAAGGAACGGACCTAGTATAGAACCTTGAGGAACTCCTACTTTTACATTAGAGCTTGAGGATTTAACTCTATTGATATCTACTTTTAGGGTTCTGTCTGTTAAGTAAGATCGAAGAAGAGCTAGCGATTTATTACTTAAACCATATCGGTGTAATTTTATAAGGAGCGTTTCGTGGTCGACGCAATCGAACGCCTTGGACAGGTCACAGAACACCCCGATGGCATCCTGCGCCTCCTCCCACGCATCAAAGATGTGCTTTATTAATGCTATGCCTGCGTCCGTCGTTGAGCGGCCCTTCATAAATCCAAACTGTTTCTTATGAAATAGCTTATTTATACTAAAATGAGTCTGCAATTGATGCAAAATTACTTTCTCAAAAACTTTACTTAGGACCGGCAATATTGCTATTGGTCTGAAATTATTGGGATCTTCACTATCGCCTGATTTAAATAAGGGTACTATTTTACTTAACTTTAATAGATTAGGAAAGGTTCCCTGGTCAATGCATTTATTGAAAATTATAGCAAGGTAAGGTGCAAGAATATGGATAACCGTGGATATAAGTTTAACCGATAATCCCCACAAATCTTCGGTTTTTTTTTAAGTTTAACTCTTTAAATATTTTGACAATAGCAAAGGGACTTATATGGCTGAATTGGAAGTCAGCTTTGCATGTATTTATACTTTCCAGAAGTAAAGTTTCGGCTGATTGAGGGGAAGAATTTAATCTAGCCGTTATTTTGAGGGGTATGTTTTTAAAGAAATTTTCAAATATTTCTGCTATGTCTTCCTTTGAATTGACTAAATTCCCTTCTAGCTTTAAAGCAAATATCTGGTCCCTAGGTCTCGTTTTGCCTGTCTCTTTGCTAATTACTTGCCAGACTGTTTTGATTTTATTAGTTGACGCCATAATTAATTAATAAACAAAATCAACATGACTGATAAATGTTATGTTGTGTCTAAAAAAGTGGAGGATACCGTTTTTAGGGTTCCGTACCCGAAGGGTGCCAAACGGAACCCTGTTACTAAGACTTCACTGTCCGTCTGTCTGTCTGTCTGTCACCAGGCTGTATCTCATGAACCGTAATAGCTAAGCAGTTGAAATTTTTACAGATTATGTATTTCTGTTGTCGCTATAACAACAAATACAAAAAACAGAATAAAATAAATACTTAAGGGAGCCCCCATACAACAAACATGATTTTTTTAGCCGTTTTTTGCTCGATATTAATAACGCCAACTGGTAGACGCGAGTCCGACTCGCACTTGGCCGGTTTTTTTTTCTATAGTTTTGAAACTGTGGTGGCATAAGCAGCCTATATACGTCCCACTGTAGGGCACAGGCCTTCTCTCAGGGAGAGAGTATGGGCTTAATTACCACGCATGCCCATCGCGGATTGGCGATTTCAAGCGCTGAGGTATATGAATAGCTCAGACACTCAGGTTTCCTCATGATGTTTTCCTTCACCGTTAGTGAGTGGTATTGCTACTGTAACTTCACAAATGTACATAACTTAGAAAACAAAGTCATAGGTACATGCCCGCACTGGGAATCGAACCTGGATCTCCCGCTTCCGAGTCCAATGTTCTACCCACTAGGCTACCACCATATCTACCCACTAGGTTACCACCGCAGTGGTGGTGGATGTCAAATGAAAGAGGAGAAAATGGTGAGTTCATAAATACAAATATAGTAAACATTATAATGTACCAAGCGATAGAAAAACATTTTTACTAAATTTCAGCGATTATGTTATTATTTTTCTGTAGTCGGGTTATAGTTCTTAAGCCTTTGCTTATTTCATCCGGGTTCTTGTACACTAATAATTATCAAGCAAATTGCACTTATAAGCACTTTGGCCAACTGACAGTGATGTTAACAGTAGATTACCAGATTTGTCAGGAGTTTTGTCAGTTAAAACCCTGGTCTCTGCCTAACCCAACGGGATGCAGGCGTAAGTTTATATTATGTGTAACAGTTTGGTAGTGTACGAGAAACTCGAGCTCAGAAACACGAACAGAACTTCCCAGGAGAAACATTTTCACATATCCGTACATGCACCAGTTTTATTTTACTCTGCCGTCTTGACAACGGCATAAAACCACTCGCATGGTAACTTTTTTATGAGTTCTCCATTGCGCGAGTCCCACTGGGTCTGCCTGCACTGATTAGGCAGCCTGGCTAGAAGGGGCTTACAACACGTTTTAGCGTTCGCCAGTCGCGAGGCACTGTGTGTGTAACGATCTACTTGAGCTATGTAAAGTGTTACCGTAATATCTGTGTGGCGCCGGATTAAGAATAGCGTCACTCCATTTCCTTCCGTGGATGTCGTAGAAGGCGTCTAAGGAAATACATTACCAGGAGACGGGCAGCAGCGTCTTCCTGATATTCCAACCGCATACTGCGACCGCCAACCCGCCTGCCAAGCGTGGCGATTATGGCAAAACCCTTCATGGTTAGGAAACCCATGAGGGAGGCCTATGTCCTGCAGTGGGAGTCAAACGGTGTGTGTGTAACGATCTACTTGAGCTATTGAAAGTGTTACTGTAATGTCCGACTTGTGTTGTCACGTTGTCACACAAAGATGGTCAGAGTGAAGTTTTTTCGCTGCCTCTGTGTCCAAAATTGGAAGTTTTAATTGTAAAATAATTTCTGATGTCTGAATTTGTTTTTAACCGACTTCAAAAAATGAGGAGGTTTTCAATTCGACGCGTACAATTTTTTTTTTTGGGTAAGTTCCTTCGTTACTCTGTCAAACCGATTTCGAAAATTTTCTTTTTTTATTCGAATGGATATAAGGTCCTATTGGGCACATTTTAATTTGGTGAAGATCTGACGAAGTCTTTCAGTGATGGAGAAAGGAACTTTGCAATGGACAGTAGTAAATAAGGCCTAATCCTTTAGTAACACATGCATGTTTAATAAAATATAGAGTTAATGTAGTCCCATGGTAATTTGGTGATATTCTGGTGAAGGCTTTCGGAGATTTATTAATTTTGCGTATGAAATGCAGCAGGTTTAAATATGAAAGGGAGGCCATCGATCCACTCGGTCACGGTGCTCGGAGATGGAAATTGAGAACTTCAAATTTTAAAGCAAAGAATTAAGGGACTTGAGTTTTATCTCCCGCTCCCCCATTAAAAAGTTTAAGTATTGCCTTCCTCTCCAGTAGTGTGTATAGTATTTAATAGTAATATTTAATATTAATATGTGGGTCTATTCAATCTTACCTTATATATAAAAATTTTTTAAACATAAACATAAACATTTACATGCAGGCACATGCATTGCTTCTGGCCCCACACTAGGATACCCTGTGTCGTGGGAACCAGCAACAGCGACATCACAAACATGTAAACATCCAAGACCTGGGGTTTTTTTTTTTTGTCTCCAGCCGGGATTCGAACCCGGGACCTCTCGCATGGTATGCAGATGCACTACCGCTGCGCCACGAGGTCGTCAAGTATATTAAGTATGTATAAGTATATTGTAAATTGCATTTCTACTTTTTCCCCCTCCCGTCTTTACACGCCTACCAATCTTCCTTCCACCTCCTGCGGTTGACTGGTAGAAAATGCTAATGGCTTTAAGTCTGCCGTATTGTACATTAGGCTAAGTGCAATGAAAGTATCAAATAATAATAATAATATTAAAAATATTAAAATAAATTACAAAAACTAAAAAGCGACATTACAGAACTAAAAATTTAGAAATAATTTAAAGAACCTTTAAATTAGAAGTATTCATGATACCTTACTATAACTACATTTAATTACTTATTTATTCTGCTAACCGAAATTATGTTGATAACTGAATGATTTTTTTACAAAATTCCGTTGCTTATCAAATATGATCTAACCAATAATAAGACTAATTTGTTCCCGTAAAATTCAATAAACAACGTACATGTTATTATCATCCTATATACACATTATCAAAGCATCTATCATATAATATTATAGTCAGCCATTAGCTTTTATAGTGAGCAGCACAAGAGTCAGTTTCGAACAAAACAACACTGAACTCAATATCTGGTTATCCAACGAAACTACCTATATCAGAAACTTGGACGCTTGGAAACTAAGACAATGACCCAGTACAATTTACTGAAGTCTGAACATAGTTTGTTTGCCGAGAGGTGTACTTCGCATTTGACGGCTTCGTTGAACAAGCAGTGTTATGTTTGATAACGTGACATAGGTCGTGGGTTCGATTTTCACTGTGAGCCACCGTGCTTTGATTTGTACAAATAGTCTCGTGATCATTGCGTTGTTCTTGTCTTTTTAACATATAACAGGGTGTCCTAGTCTGGGACCAGGTCACGTGATTGACTTGTGTTGTTTAGATGTTGTCATTACTTTATTTGTAGGCATTTGAAGGAAGTAAGAAATTCTCGGCAACATTTTGCTACTTTGGTATTCAGATCTCACATTAAATCAATAAACGTTTATAGTAATCATGTAATTATTAACTATTTTTTGAAATTATGAACTACCTATTTATGGATATCCATTATTGGCCTTGTTTACTTTATCTTTATTATTGTGTCCAAGTTATTGGTTTTTGCTGTTGATGTCCTTAATAAAATAAAATAAATAAATAGCGAAACACGAAATTCTCAATAAAACAAGAAAAACCACAATTTCATTGGAACAAAATATACTGCGCATATTTATACAACTAAACGGTTCTAAAAAACATTATGTACCTACTATACAGTGTACACTCAACGGCTTATTAACTCTGTAACGGTGCAAACCTTATTTTTATAACAGAAATGGTGTAACAAGGTTTGCACCGTTACACCTATTTTATTTATTTTAACAACAATTTAAGTACATAATCACAAAATAGTATTACAGATAGTATGTGAACCAATTACATCACACCGTTCGCTAAGTGGAAAAAAGATAAATATGATAAAAAGTCTATTTAATCTAATTTAAAGTTTATTGCTTTCTTTTTATTTGCTTACTTTTTTATTGCCTTTAAAACATCTTATGTAATTTACAAATTTAAGATTTTGATTACTTTAATTCACATTTACGTCGCAAAGTCGTCCGTAAAGTCGTCCGTAAAGTAACTGAATCCACCGTGCGCTGTCGACTAAACACAGATATAAAGATCACTTTTCAGCAAAAGACTAGACCACATCTAGACTATAGATTGTCTCGCCGTTGGCCAAGCCGGTATTCATGTCTAGGCTGACCAGAGACAAGGTTGCAAATCCTAGTACAAGACAAGAGGCTTAAAAGCCGATGTAAAGCTTTTATAGCTATAAGTAATGTAACAAAATGTGGTTGAGTTGTATCGTTAGCGCTAGACCAAAATCTAATATGTAAAAATCTCGTGTTACAGTGTTTGAAACGGCTTCACCGATTTTTATGAAATCTTTTGTGTAGGTATATTTGGTAGGGCTGAGAATAGGTCGTAGGCTAATTAATATAGCAAAAAAAACGTTTGCCGAGTCAGCTAGTAAAATGATATTATTTCAATCTTTATGTATAAAAATTATACATTGTATTCTTATTTAATATCGCCGTATTTGTATAAATGGCTTCATTCTGGGTGTGATTCCATGTTTGTGATGTCCTTGTCTGGTTACCACAGCACAGTCTATCCTAGGGGCAAGTGATTGTGTTGTGTGAAACTTATTATTATTAATGGATCTGCAATAACATTTTGACCAGAAAAATCGTCTCTTCAGTGTTGATAAAAATATTCATTCCAATAAGCGAAAGTCTAAAAATCTCAATATTTTTCGCATAATCTTGCAATCGATCCGGGCAATTTGTACAAAAAAATGTGAAAATGTAAACTGAGAATAAAAAAAAAACCTTCCACACAGCACAATCACTTATTGTTCTGGTCCCAAACTAGGAAACCCTGTGCTATGGTAACCAGGCAAGGACATCACAAACATGGAAATATACCCAGACTATACTGGATGGCAAAACCCTTCATGGTTACAAAAACCCATGAGGGAGGCCTATGTCCTGTAGTGGGCGTCTGATGGCTGATGATGATGATACTGGATATACAAAGTTACACGTTGGATACACAAATGTTCGTAAAAACGGGAATGTAATATGAGTACATGCAATCATTACCTATGTGAGGCGTGTGGTAGCAGTAATATTCCTGAACAGACGTCCTTTACGCCCAAAAGCTGTTTGTAATGCATAAGACGGTGCTCGACGCTATCCTAAAGCACTGAACATACTACATAGTGTCACAGAGAGTCGCACGCAAATTCTGGGCATCCATGAGATTCATTAACGCCGCATAAAAAAACAGGATTGTAAACAGAACAGAAACAGAAAAAAAATAGAAATAAAACTGATGTTGTCACTGTCTTGTCGTATGATTTAGACAGTTATAGCATGCAATTTATTCTCCAGTTAAGTTTTAGCTGACTATTGAAAAATTGGCCCTAAATATAGTTGTGTTATACCAATACACATAAAATCTGTGCAACAAAAGAAATCAAAATCAGAATATAATTAATTAATTGAGATATTCAAATAAATTAATGCATATCTAATAATTTTTGGCTCAGCACAAATATTAGAATCCAGCATCTATTAAACTTAACTCCAGAAAAAGCTCGTTGCTTTCGAGCAAAATATACTAGTTCTATTAAAAATACTAGTCATTTCAAAGAATGAAACTATAAATCCATTTTATTTTTAGCATGCAAAAAGTATTTTTTATGCTATCAGTACTTTTAAGTGTATCTAGGTGCTGAAAATCGAAGAAATACCGGCTGGTTTTGATGTATGTTATTTGTTTCTTTGTCAATATTTGATAGACAATGAGTTTATTTGTAGCGTATATGATGCTACACGTCGGGAGTCACTAGGTGTGCGTTCCCTTTTTTAAAGTGCAATCAAATATTTACCGATTTTTTGTAGCAAAAGAAGAAAATAGGTGTAGGCGCCCGCGGCGACGCCGTTTTTCTAGAAGTTCACATCTTACAAACTAAAGGGCGCAATAGAGTATAGAATATTGAGAACACATCACTTTCAGCTTTAAAGCGGTCTTTCAATACGCAGTATGTACGCCATGTCCGCTCCTAGCGGACGTCAGTCGCGTCCAAGGTAGCCAGGCCCATAAGTTCATATTTAGCCGGACATTTTTAGCCCCGGAAGCCTGACAAACTGCTTTTACCACGGTTTCCTTTGCCCGCGCCCGCAAAATCGCGAGTCGTGCGTGCTTATCCGCGTGTTCGTCTTTCGACTAGAAGCCGGACTTGTATATAAACTGGTCGGACACGACTGAAAAGAAGGAGTTTAAAGCCTTCTGGCAACTGTGATCCTAGCTTCCGACGACGGTTCTGCACGCCTGTAACGCGACAAACTAACATAACTTAGGGGGAGGCACCGAGGTGTCTGTGCCAAGTCTACCAACACGCCGCAGCCGGCTTAGCACTTAGATATCAGAATCTACGACCACTGAAGTATCTGGTGAGCTCGGAGACAATTGGTACACGAAGCCAGGAGCGCACTGAGAAAGAGTCTATTTATATTTACAAGAGAGCAAGTGGCGATTACTGGATAAAATGAAGATAAATTTATTCACGTAAACGTGTGTCCGTAATAGTACAATAACTTGCATGATTACATAACAGAGTGGTGGTCAGTGGGCAGACCAGCAGCTCAGTGGTCGGACAATATAGTTGAGTCGACGAAAGGCGCATGGATGCGGATGGCAAGGGACACTGTAAGAGATGGCATTTGGGGGAAAAGGGCTATACCCAGCAGTGGACAGTGGTGGGCTGACGATGATGCATTATTAAGATTTTGAAAATAGCAAATAAGGGAATGTATTAGCAAAGGGCAAGATAAAAGTACCCGAAAGCGTGCTACGCATACATGCAACGTGAATGAATATTGATGAAGCGAAAGAAATCTGTCAGGATCATGGCGAGTGGCAGACCCTCGTCTCTGCCTACCACTCCTGGTTACAGGTTTGAATTAATGTTATATTATTATGAGTTGAACATAACATTGTTAAGTAAATATTAGGGGTTAAAGTATGAAATTGCCGTTTTATTGCAATAGGTTCTTTGAATTGACATAGAATCTTCATGGTTTGAGGTTTTCGAATGAAACTTTTTTCAAATGGTTTCTATGATGTTCTTTTTTTAAAAAATGTGAAACATTTGAATATCGACTTTCAATTGTTTTTGTTATTCAATTTAGACAAGAAAGATGGATACTGCGAAAATTCGAGTGATTTTTGAATACCCGAAAGTACCCGAAACCGGCGTGCGTGCATGCAACGACTAATGAATGTTGAGGAAGCGAAAGTGATCTGTCAGGATCGTAGCAAGTGGCAGTCCCTGGTCTCTGCCTACCCCTCTGGGATACGGGCGTGAGTTTATGTTATGTTATGTCAACTACCCAATGCCCTACATTATTGAACAAAATAACAGTCACCCTGATATTCAGTAGAGTTTCTATTTTGGAATATCGATACCGAATCCTACAAAATTGCTATAAAGCCTCCAGTTCAACGTGTGAATAATAGTATAATAGTTGGTTACATCATAATATTTTAATAGCATTGTTGGGTCCAATATCAATTAATGAATTTTGTCAAAGTTCAACATAAGTACCATAAAAAATATCTATTCATATTTCCTTAGCCCTATTGGAAAACGATGCACTTAGCTGTATCAAAACTCTATTATATTTCGTATGGACGAAAGTTAACAACATTTTTACAACAAAGGTGCCGTGTAACGGGTCACTTTTGCTTATCATTTATTTATCTGCAGACAATTATCGGTACGAAATCAAAATCAGAGTGGTTTTATTCAAATTAACGCAGAAACTGCGACTTAGTAAACGTTACAAGCAAACTACGGCTGTAATTCCGAATTCCGCTCATTATCCCACCCCGATTCAAAATCCAATTCGCAATTCATATTTTTCCTGTGCAAATCAGCGATTTCCAATTTACCCCGTGCCCTGTCAACCGTTTTCATTATCGACTGGGCGGGGCAAATATAATTTGTGCCGTCAACCTGTTACTGTGCGCTTTTGATTAAGGCCCGCAGTCGTTGTATTAATTTGAATTAATTCCAATTTGGATTAGACATGGCTTGGTCCAGGGCCAGATTGGTTGCCGTGAAAGAGAAGAGGGCTGTGCTGAGGTTGGCTTGTGGACTGCTTATGGGCTGATAATATATATATATATATATATATGGCTTGGTCTTACGGTAGTCGGGTGGAAGATGAAATATCGCCAAGAAAGGCCCAAAAAACGGGTTGTGTGAAAGAAAATACATTTATCATAACATAAAATGTTTGTTTAAAAACCACTTTACACAAAGTTACAAAGGGTATGGGAACGTTGAAAATTAATTGGTTTATGTTAAGAATAAAACGACAATGTTTACCGGCGATCCCCACACTAGACTATAGTCTTTATAGTGGGGACTGGTCGAGTAGGTTGAACATTTTGGCATTAGGCGACGGTTAGGAAACAGTGTTAATTTATTATAACAAACAGAAAAAAAAATAAACAGATAAGTGACATAATATGAAAATAACAGAATGAAAACATACACAACAAACAAAGCAAAACTAAAAATATGATAAACATAGATGTAGCCTGTGGCGTATCTAAGTTGCCACAAAAGACAGCGACCACATGATAGAAATAGAAACTTAAATGATCTTTTAAATGTAGATGACAACTGGACCCTCGCACGTTTACGTGGATATGTTTATTGCAAGCAAGGCTTAGATTGTTATAATAAAAACTGATAAAAAAAAACTTCATGCTCCTCTTTTTCTCTGGTTCGTAATCAACAAAGTCGTGTTCTAAAACCTAGAACATTAAACTGCACGCACATCGGACATTAATATTTTATTGCAAAATACCTATGCAAATTGCCTAGAGCCTATTGAACCGTTATAGTTTACCTTTTAATTTCATATGTGTTACTGTCCTGAATTTTTCCATGTTTTTCAAACAGCCGTTCAGCCAGAGAGGGGGAAACGCTCTACTATAGCAACAAATTACGCCTTAAAGCTTAATATTTAGCAAACGGATCCCTGAATTGAAACATGGTTTTCTCACAATATTTTTTACGATACCCCACACTATGGGATAGATGAGAAACAAAATCATCCCGAATTTTATACAACCGTTTTGTCGGCGGGATTATCATTGCCCAATTTCAGCTTTCTAGTACTAATCATCTCTGAACTAGGTCATCGGCAGATATACAGGCAGACAGAAAGACGGACATGGCAAAACTATAAGGGTCCGTAGTTGACTACGGAACTCGAAAAAGAGTAGCTGGCGGTGAGGTTTACAGTAGCTACAACTCGGTCACATTATCTAGAGACTTGACCTTGATACAATAATGTCCAAAACAAATACCAAAATGATAGAAAACTAAGCAAATTATCGATAGTATGGTCAGTATCTTTGTAACCAATACGTGTGTCGATAATTTGCTTAGTTTTCTATCATTTTGGTATTTGTTTTGGACATTATTGTATCAAGGTCAAGTCTCTAGATAATGTGACCGTGTTATACCTTTGACATTCCAAAAAGGGGTTGCAAATCCTTGAAAGATACCAAGCAAATAAAGAAAGCGTTATCCTTAGATCTTGGAATAGGTACACTTTTGACACTCAAAAGTAAACTTGGAAACAAAGCAAAATCGGATAAAGCCGACCTTTTTGGAAATAAAGGAGACTGGAAAAAGAAAAGGTTGTATTTCAGCTTAGCCGTGCCGTTTCAACCAGTTTTGTACAACCTGTATTATATCCAGCGAAACATTTTAAACCTGAATGAAGGAAAATCTAGAAACGACAAAAGATTAATGCGCAATTCTCTACCGGCAAAAAAAACACTTAATTTGACACTTTGACCTTCTCTATTTGACCGTGTTACGCAGAAACATTCCAACACACAATACGTAACTTGGTAGAAAAATGCTTTTGTTATGCATAACACATATTTTTTATGTTTTTGTTTCGACATGTTTAATATTATAGTGATTACAAATATAAAACGTATGAACAAAAACAGTAAAACAATCCAATACGTAAAAATGCGTTTTTCTTGCAAGTTATGTATTGTGGGATGATGTGTTTCTGCGTAACGCGGTTCAATTTTGCTTTACAATTTATTGTACATTCGTAAACATCGGTTAAGCTCAAGAAAGCTCGAAAAATACATTAATAAATGAAAAGTAAGTACTGCTCAGTATTATTCTACTCATCATTACAATCTTATTATGACACAAGCTTCAAAATATGGAACAAAATGTCAGCTACTCGATACTACATTTTGACATTCGCTCTGATGTATTTTTCGATGTAAAAATATCCTTAACTTCACGGAACCATTCTGAAACATTCTGTATAAAATATCAATCTGAAAATTGAGAAACCACAAATTTTATTATTATTATATTATTTAATGCTTTTATCACACTTAACCTAATGTATATTAGGTAATTTGCGCAATTTTCACTTATAAAATTAAGATTACTCTATCCCGTCTTCCTCTTTCACATATTGTGAGGTCTAGCCAGTTCGTACACACATCGCACAAGTTATAATTTTTGCCCAATCGCGGAATAGAATACGCCAGATTAAGATACTGAGCTTTGTGTTAAGATGTCCCATTTTTATGCAAATATGGGCCTAAGGGCCGGGTTTCGCGGGAACGCTTAAAAACAAACAGCCATCAGGACTTTCCCTTAAGATAGCTTTTATTGCACACGGCATAAGAGCGAGTGTTGAACGAACAGATACACCTAGGTATAGCCTACTGTGCTTAGAAGGTGTACAATACAATTCATTCGGCGCTGATTTAAACGGTATTGTGCGAACTCGAAAGTCTGAAGGGTTAAAGTTGGATTCTGGTACAAGAGACGGCTTTTATTATTCTATGCCAACAGTCCTTGGGTTTTGTGGAAACAGTCCTTTTGTTTTGTGGAACTATTTTGACTGACGCCTTGGATGGTGACTAGCAGGGAACTTCCGTACTTTGATTGGCACAAAAGTTTTCAATCTGGTTGCCTTCCCATGTTTGTAACGTTCATTCCTCGAACCCGGACAAATTATTGTATTTTGCATATAGCAGTACTAGTACCATCTCTATCCAGTACCTTCTAGTGATATCGTAGCTGAGTACTTTGTTAGTACAGTCAACAACACATCAGTCTGTTGCCATGAAACTTCTCTCTAGGAGGCAATTGCGTTACGGGTGATTGCAATGTGTGCATTAGTCATATCTGTGAAAAAAAAAATCGTACCAAAAGGATGTCCTGTAAGTTTTTTTACTGTTCGTGTACAGTAAAGTGTTTTAAAATGCGCACTGAGCATTTTCTCATAAACAAAAAGTTCTTATGAAATCGTGGTCGTTATGGAATTGAGTGCATTCATTGAGAAAGGGATTATAAGCCAATAACGTCAATTGCAATAGACGAATTTGACTATTTGCCTGTAACGTAAATGCGTTGTGTATTGACGTATTTCTATGGAAGTCTCACAAGGTATATTCGATGAATCGATATTAAAATGCGTTTACCGGTTAAATTTTCGGTTCAAACATGCCCTTTTGTTCGGATAGTTGAATGGCATAATTGAAAATCAAGCCGAAAGGCTTTATTCAGTGTAATAATATTGCGCTCTACGATATTGGATTGACGGTAAAAATATTGTCATAACGAATGAATGATGACTTTTGTTGATTTTACTGAACTATAAAATCATTTTAAAAGATTATTTTACACGTAGTCTTAATCAGTTGAGGTTCAATAGCTCAACCAATGAGAAAATGAGAATCAAATTATCTCCTTTTGCATATAGTTTCGGCGAAAAATTAAGGTACTCCCAATGCATGAAACTTGTTTTTTTTTCAGCTCTATCTTAAAAAAGGTAAAGAGAAAAAGTTAATACTCATATATACAAGTGTGAAACTTGAAATTATTATAGTGCACACATAAAAACCGGGGCATCCGAGAAGACAATGGCGGGATGATCTCGACAAGTTTTTGCCGGAGTGGTCATGCATGGCAAATGACCGAAAATCTTCGCCTAAAAAGGAAGAGGCCTTTGCCCTGCTGCAAAAAAAACTGGCTAAGTGTGAGTCGGATTCTCGTTAAGATTCCCGAACTGAATGAAAGAAAACATATTTGTATTAGGAGACCTGATGGCTGTTGTGGAGGAAATGTTCTGACCTGGAGACCACGGACCAGATGACGCAGCGTGAGCAGGCACTAAAATTATATGGTTTCGGCCCAAAACCTTGCACGCTGTTGCTGTTGACTGTACAGCACGCCCGACTCCTTACGTAATTCCGCCCTTTCAAGCGCCTATCAAGGCTAGGTACAGATCAAAGCCTCTCTAGACAGTCACAGATCAGATAAGCGGCCGAATTAATTGGCTCTCAATCGTTAGTAGGCTTTGAAGAAAGCCCATCTGTCGGTCTGTCACGGTCAGGGTTTTAAGATAAAGCTAGGGAGTCTGGATTAATCTGCTTGCGTACGGAGAGGGTTTTCTGACCTCAAGATTTTAGTTTATCCGCTCTGGAATTCGACGAGCGGAGTAGCGATTTTTTAAGGAAGTTATGTCGCGGCTAGGTTAGCTCTTGACTTGTAAATATTGTGTTTTGCGTTAATTAAGTGTGCATAGTGAGAAACGGACGTCAGAAATCTAACTATACGCACCGAATTCTGTCGGAATCCTAATAGTATGGAATTTGACAGTTAGACGATAGCAATCACTCAGGATTTGGAGGGTCATACCACAATAATCGATCTAGTGTATACCAATGAAGAAGAAGAGGCTGACTAATCTGAAAGGATGACGAAGATGTTGGGTAAGCACCTATATACGACATAGGCCTTCCCGTTTCAATTACTTTTGAGTTTCGCCTAAAATTGGTTTATTTGATGTGATAGTTTGTTGCAATGGGAAACTTGCGTCAAACTTAAATTAGAGTGCCATTGCTTTTATGCCACAGACATAGACAAAGTAAGAAAAAATTAAAAAATAAAGCAAGGAAAATATTTTTTTCAGGATTTTCCGGTTACCAAAAAAATGCAAACAATGAAGTTACTCTAATATTAAAATAAACTTGTTAGATTTAAATTTTTCGTTAAATTCTAAACGTTTTTAATGGGGGTGCAGGTACGAAAAAACATTATTATACGAGATATATCCAATATTGATAAACTCTACAAACATTCTAAGGCGTTAAATGCAAGGTGTGACGTCATAGTAGGGCGCGTTTTTGTACCACGTAACTAGAACGAGTTTTCGACGGGTTATATCGCGGAGACGAAAAGAAAAAAATTACCACGTTTATGTATCTTTTAATATCGATTATATTAAAACAAGTTTTGTGCAAGTCCTTTATTAAAGGCACTTTATTTTCTTCACTGTACCGACCACTTCATAGCCCACTGCTACAACAACTGCTGACCTGATTGCGTAGAAATATAAGGCGTTATATTACGACTAATGTATGCATTATATTTAACTTTGCAGAAGGAACAAACTTACAAGTATATCACGAACTTTTCACGTCTTTCTCAAACGTAATTCTATGATAAAAACATGCCCAACTGAGCAGCTGTTGCCTCACAAACGGGATAAATGGAAATGTGAAATGAAGCGTCCGGGATTTGATTATTGACTGCTGCCTACTGTCCTAAAGCGCTGTCTACCTCTGGTTATGATGCACTGCTTCCATCATAATTAATCCATCATCATCATCATCAGCCTATGCTTGTCCACTGCTGGACATAGGTCTATCCTATAGCACGCCACTTCGCCATCTTCGCCACGTCCTCGGCTACTCTCATCCAGCTCTTGCCAGCCGCCCTGCGAAGATCATCGCTCCACCGAGTCTGAGGACGTCCTACACTACGTTTACCGATCCGCGGTCTCCACTCAAGAACTCGTCTACCCCATCGGTTATCAGTTCTTCGGATAATATGGCCGGCCCACTGCCACTTCAGCATGCTAATTCAGTGGGCTATGTCGGTGACTTTGGTTCTCTGTCGGATCACCTCGTTTCGAATTCGATCCTTCAGAGAAACCCCGAGCATAGCCCTTTCCATAGCACGCTGAGCGACTTTAAATTTTTGAACCAGCCCCACTGTGAGTGTCCACGTTTCGGCACCGTATGTCATGACGGGTAGGACGCACTGATTGAAGACTTTCGTCTTGAAACTCTGTGGGATTGGCGTTGTGAAGACTCGACGTAGTTTCCCATACGCTGCCCAGCCCAGCTGTATTATTCTATTGACCTCTTTCTCGAAGTGGTTTTTACCTAACTGCATGGTTTGCCCGAGGTAAACATACTCCTTAACAACTTCGAGAATACTGCCTTGAACTGCAAATAACAGTTTATATAACTTGATTAAAAATAATATCTAGAGCGGGGCAGAATGTTCGCGCATGCCGAGTGAAAAGTGTGGGTTATCTTTATTATTTACTAGTGAGACTAGCAAAGGGCCGGATGGGTAATTAATAGTAAATTCAATAAATGAATTTGTGGATTGCAGTGATTATCTGTCGGAAGTACTTGAACGTAAACTACCTTTTTTGGGTTCCGTAGTCCACAAGGAACCCTTATAGTTTCGCCATGTCCGTCCGCCTTTCTGCCTGCCCGCGGCGAGCTGATGAGCTAGAGAGCTGAAATTTGTCATAGATATACGTATTTATTACGCTGACACAACGGTAGATTAAAATCTCCAAACAAAAGTTTTTTGAGGATCCTCCCCTACATCTAAATTAGGGAGTAATAGGGACGCAATTTTTTTTGCTCGCCTAAACCATAGTGTGGAGTATCGTTGGATTGGTCGTTTCAATAGTATGCGTGTAGAACGACTATTTTTCGATTTAGGGTTCTGTTTTCGAAATATTAAGCTTTTTGTTGGAGTAGGGCGTCCCCTCCCCCCCCCTCACCAACCCTCCCGGCTAAACGGTTGATTGTAGAAACGAGAAAAAATTCAGAGCAGTAGCACGTATACTTAAAAGGAAAACTATCATGGCTAAGTGGGCTTTACAAGTTAACGAGTAATAGGCGATCAATTTATAAAAGGAAAACTTCATACAAAATCCACTGAAAATTACTTTCTAGAAGTTTTTAGTATACAATACGCTTTTCGCCGGTTTTTTCAATGTATAAGGTCTCGACATATGATATCATTTTCCACAGCCCATCTCTACTAGTATCGTAGAACTTTTGTAGTATTTTTGTAGAACTTACATATATTTGTTGCATTTGTTCCACTAAAGCACAAGGCTTTCTCTTAGAGAGATAGCATAGCTTAGAATCATCACAGATCGGTGTCCCCACCACAGATCAGTGATTTTCTAATATGTAAATATCACAGTTTAATATATAACTATGTTTGAGCATAGTCACTCATAAAAAACTGTATACCTAAATAACTAAATAATTGTTTCAAACAAGGGCAGTGTAATGTAACTTTTAGGTACATTTTTACATTTCGTCGCTACCTGCTTTCTATTACCGGGAAATGTAATAAGGAAAATGTGTATTTATTGTGCTCCGATTCTTGTGTTTTAGACGTACGTAGTCCGGCTAGATAGTGCCATTAGTTCTTATTATTTTAAAATAAAAATTAGTAGTTTAGTAAGGCTGGAAAAGATCTTTTTAGCGATAGGACCGCCAATTGTATACTATTAAGAACTAGATATTAAGTTCCTTATATGTCTGTTAATCTTTGTCTCTGTATATCTCTGTATTTGTTTTGTCTGTTGCGTATTTATTTTTTTGTCTGTTGTTGTGCATATTATTTTACTTATCTGCTTATTGTGTTTCTGTGATATGTCTTGTTGGTATAATAAATGTCTTTCTTCTACTTCTTCTTCAATTTCTGGTGTGTAATAAAGTGTTACCTATCTATATTCTACAATAGTTTACCATTTATTTATAACGGTTTATTATGTTGGATATTAGATCTGCTTTTCCTCCACTCACAGTAATCACATGGGAGTCATATCCTTTAATACCTACGTTATTTATATCTCACTAGATTTCTTCTCGGGCTAGAAAGTAATAGGTCTGAAGTTGCCTGAGAAGCGGGTTGGAAGTAATTATTCTCAGCCCTAGAGAAAATCCGTTTTCAACTGACAGCTGTCAAATTATTAAAAAAAACGAGTTCTGTCTTAAAATTTCTGTTTAACCATTTTCCAACTTTCTATGCAGCCACTCAATTACAGCGCGATGTAAATTTAAATAATATAAAGTTAAATAATTAAAGAACATATTTTTTTTAAATGACTTGAAATCTTTGTAACATAGATTTGGGCAAAATACTTAACATTTTTTCAAAAATGAAAATGAAGAATAAGGGCTATTTAGCTGGCCAGCCAAAGAAAAAAAATAGGCCTGAAAGCGGCAATCCGATCTTCATTTTTTTTTTCGATTCGTAGAGTTTTAAAAACCTATTTAGAGGCTAAAAATTCCACCCATGCCGGGACTTGAACCCGCGACCTCTAGATCACCATGCCAGCGCTCTCCCAACTGAGCGAATAGGCAAGTGCAAGCACCGATGAAATTTCGAGCCTCCTTACAAACTTCTCTGTATTACTTACAGGCAGCGACATCTGACCGAAGCGATCCGATTAGAGCGCTGGCACGGTGAGCCAGAGGTCGCGGGTTCAAGTCCCGGCATGGGTGGAATTTTTAGCCTCTAAATAGGTTTTTAAAATTGTCCTCAGCACGGGTTAGTGCAACAAAAAGAATATAATCGTAGAGTTTTGTTTATACATCCGAGATTCGTATTAACACAATGAGTTCATCTGATTGTTTTAGGTGTTTTTAGCTAGTTCATGTTTTTATTTTTTATTTTCTTATATTCGTAATGAAAAACACAGAAAGTGATCTATCAGGATGATAGCAAGTGGCATTCCCTGGTCTCTGCCTACCCCTCTGGGATACAGGCGTGGTTAATGTTATGTTATGTTATGAAAAACACAGTGTTTACCTCGGATTAAAGACTAATCCGTGGATGCCGTAGAAGGCGACTAAGGAAATCAATTACCAGGAGACGGGCAGCAGCGTCTTCCTGAGATTCCAACCGCATACTGCGATCGCCAACCCGCCTGCCAAGCGTGGCGATTATGGCAAAACTCCTCATGGTTAGGAAAACCGTAAGGGAGGCCTATGTCCAGCAGTGGGCGTTAAATGGCTGATGATGATGATGAAAGACTAATTTAGTCCCTCAAACTATTGGCGCCCTCAATACGCTCAGACGCCAAACCCCGTCTCGGGACTAAATGTACTATTATGTTTATAAATTTATAATATATTTAAGCGGTGGTAGCGCATTGGTAGAATGCCGGCCTCACATTCAGGAGGTCGTGGGTTTGAACCCTGGTGCTTGTACCAATGACTTTGTTTTCTAAGTTAAAATTTGTAGCACCACTCTACCAGGAAAGCATCGTGAGGAAACCTGAGCGCCTGAGGTGTTAACATATTTCAGCGCTTGAAATTACCAATCCGCGATGGGCAAGCGTGTAATTAAGCCCGTACGTATATCCTCTTCTTCCCTCACCTCTCCACTAATGGAGCTTGGCCGTCAGCTCCGCATATTCTTCTTCATTTCTTGCCAAGCGAAACAGGTCTTCGACGCTGGCTACATCCGTCCATTCTCTGATATTTGTGAGCCACATAGGCTCCGTTAAGGTTAGGTTCTCCGAGCGCACGGATTTCTGTGGGACATATCGCGCTGCGCGAGTAACTAGTTGGGGGGAAAGTAGGCATTTTTGAATTTACAGGAATACTCAATTTTGATGACCGGTGTCACTAACGAATTCAGTGATAGTTATTTTGGTATATTTTTTATTGTCCAAAACTCAGTACAGCTCAAATAAAACCATATCTAGTGCTAATTCAGACTCATGTTCGCGATTTTTTTTTATGATATAAAGTTTAAATGATCATGAAAATAATGACTAACGGCCCTAGATATGATATTGAAAAGTAATATCACATCTATTTTCGTCAGATTTTAAATACTGACTATCAGAGAGTAAAATTTATTTTAAAACCTGTTTTAAAGGGCTAATGTCGGAGAACCTAGCCTTAAGAACTCTGCTTTCTCTTTCTTGTCTGAGTTAATTTTTGTTTATTGAATAACTCGTTTATTTTCAATTTCACAGGAAAAATGGTAATTACAAAAGTTGCTTAGGATAAAATTTCCTACAATTTTTGTTCTAATAAATTTTTTCCTCGGATCGATATTTTCCGATTCACACCCCAAAAGAGGTGGTAAATTTTCGTTTCATCAACAATTTAAATTTTGCATGAAAATTTTTTGATAACAAAGTTGTTTAAAATTCAATTTTCTACAATTTTGGTTCTTATAAATCTTTTCGTCAGATCGATATTTTTCGATTTCTGTCCAGGGGTCTGCCTCATCGAGCACGCGAGCGGCCGGACTACAGACAAGGTGACGAACCACAACAACGGCTACACCAGCTACGGCTTGTTTCAGGTAAGTCTCCTACAGGTAAACAAAATTCGTATGTCTACTAAAGTCTCAGTATGATAACGATTGAAAAATAAAAAAAATTGAATAAAAAATAAGCACTAAAATGTTAGAAATAATTTGAAATTTATGTATACATGTAGGTATTGTAGAAGTATAATTTGTTGTCGGTGCCCAGTTTCATGACCAGCACATATATTTTGGGCACCGACTGCAAATTATACTTCTACGATACCTACATGTATAGATACTTCTAATTATTTTAATTATTTCTAACGTTTTAGTTCTGTAGGGTTTTGATGTCGGTTTTTATTTCTTACTTAATTGTTTTTATTTATCAATTTTTTGTGGGGGAGTGGGATAAAAATAAATAAGATCCTTCTAGCCATAACTTACCCTACTTAATTCGTTGCTTTAAAATTTGACGTTCTCAATTTCTATCTCCGAAAGTCTTCACCAGAACATCACCAAATTAACTTGGGACTACTTTTACACAATTTTATGAAACATACGGATATTACTAAAGGATGGGCCCCCATAGCCCCAATTTACTGATGTTCATTGAATAGTTCCGTTCTCCATCTCTGAAAGTCTTCTATATATATATATATATATGCGTCGAATTGATAACCTCCTCCTTTTTTGAAGTCAGTTAAAAATTGGAAATAAAGCCGTCTTGAATCAATAAAATTATGTGTTCAGTTCTTAAGATCTTAAAGGTCTTATTTGTAAGAATACAATTCCTTAAAACACTCCATAAATGCTGTATAAATTGTCTAAGGTAGAGACTTTATAAGGGAAACACTTTTATTTATACTGCTTTTATGGAGTTCCTTAAGGGAATCGTGTTCTTATAAATAGCCTTGTATATGTATAGTCTAAAGGTTCATATACTCGTGCGCATTTGTATTTAGAAAGTAGATCAAATTATTTGTACTTGTCAGTTTTTTATTTTATCTGGCGCTAGCGCGTAGCACAGCCGCTACGCGCTACGAAACTTAGCAAAGCCTACGAGAACACGTAGCGGCTTGTTTAGCCCAGTCGAATTAAGCCTTATTCGACCATAGGGATAATCGTTACCACTTTAAATTGAACCCTACCTCCTTGAGATAAAGTCCAAAACCTATGAAAAATGTATACTAGCTATGGCCGTTTAAGGGTTAACACAAAAAAGGGGCAAACCCGGAAAAAAATTTAAATTGCCTTTTTCGTTGGGGCGGGGGTCACGGGCAGTCTAAATTTTATTTTGAGTGGTACTCGATCCGTTGTGTGATCCGCCATCTTCATTTGAAGAGTTAATTTTTGTTTCTATAACTTGTTTATATTCCATTTCACGCGAAAATGGTAATTAAAAAAGTTGTTTAGAATTCAATTTCCTACAATTTTCGTTCTCATCATTTCTCTTACTATCGATATTTTCCGATTGATACCCCAAAAGAGGGGGTGAATTTTTGTTTGATTAACAACTTGTTTATTTTCAATTTTACATAAAAAATAAACAAAGTTGTTTAAAATTCAATTTTCTACAATTTTGGTTATTGTTAATTTTTTTGTCGGATCGGTATTTTTCGATTTATACCCGAGAAGAGGTCGTGGTGTACCTAAATATTCTAATATCTCTTATCAATTTTTTCGTCGAATTAATATTTTTTATTTATACCCGAAAAGAGATGGGTGTAAAATCTTATAATTGCATTATTACGTTTATTTTCAACTTCACACTTCACCTCACACGGTTAGAAACAAAGTTGTTTAAAATCAAATTTCCTGCAACTTTCGTTTTTGGCTTACCAAAATTTATTAATGTAATTACCATTTTTCGTGTGAATTGAAATACATGAGTTATTTAAAAAAAGTGAATGAATGAATGAATAAAAAAAAATTACCCTTAAAATCAAGATGCCGGATGACGACGGATCGAGTACCACGCAAACAAAATTTTGACTGCCAGGAATTCCCCCCTCAACGAATTCCGAAGGAAAATTGCTACCTAAATTTTTTCCGGGTCAAATCCTAATTCAACTGGGCTAGTTAGCGATTTTATACAGCGGATTACAACCTCTTTATGTTTTTATTTTGGTTCCAAAATCGAATGATAGAATTGAAATTTTATTATTCCCGCATGATTTTCACCATAATCGTGGTTTTCACGAACAATTGAATCCTGAGATTGAACTGGGACTGCAATGAAGTCAGGGATGTTGAGTGATGGACGAATTCATAAAAAACTTAAACATTTTCCTGTTTATTTGGTAATCAAAAACTTTGAAAAAGATTGGAGTACTGTGTAAGATTATTTGTGTGATTTCTTTAAATAGGCACTGCTGGAACACTTGCAAAATGAAGTAAAGCAAGACTGTCCTCTATTTATGTTAATACGGCCTAAGTGGCAATCTTATATTCTTAGCTGATCTACCTTCGTCACTCAGGAAATTAGTGAGTAAATTAACAGCCTTATTATGTCACATCTGTCCAATTTACTTGGCCGAATTATTTACCTACCTATCTCTAAGAACCTCTCAAGACATTAAAATAATAGATGTTCTTGGAAGATGTTTGGTAACAATATTTTAATCTAATCATGCATTGTGTGTCACAAGGCGATAATCGTACAAACGCAGGCTGGTTTTAATTTTCAATTGGCATGTCAGATGAAACTTTACCAATATGCTAGGAGGACACAAATCGAGGCTTTAAAAACATAACATAAACTCACGTCTATCTCCCGGAGGGGTAGGCAAGGTTTGCCGCTTGTCACGAACCTGACAGACTTCTATTGCGTCATCAACATTCATAAGTCGTTGCATGCACGCACGCCGATTTCGGATACTTTTTATTTTGCCTTTTTCTAACACATCCCTTATTCGGCCGAAGAAGGCCCGCCCGGGACGTCCTAAGGGACTTCATAATAATATGAGTATTATTATGTCCCTTATCGAGATTAAACGCATTTTGTTTGAAATAAATTAAAGAACAATCCAACAAATTACAAAAACAAACAGAAATTTAAGTTACAAAATGTAACGTAAATTGCACGCAATGCTCATTGTCAGAGCATTTTCCTATAAATAGAAATTCTGTTAATTTTTTTAAGAGGTAAAACATAGAAAGTTTTAACATGGTACACGCTAGTTGCTAGTTTGACAGAATGAAATATAATAATAATAATAATAAGCCCTTTTATTCCGAAATTGCTACAAGAATCACAATTCAAAGTTTTGCACAAGTTTTGGTTAATTCATAGTATGTCTTGCGCAACTTGGCGTTCCTTTTGGCATAGGCCTCCTCCAGCTCTCCTGATCCCTGTCCTCAGCTACTCTGGTCCAGTATGGCCCCAAGGTTAGGCGGATATCGTCTTTCCATCTTATTTTCGGACGACCCTTCCTTCTGGTGTCTCTTGGATACCATAAGGTGACTTGTTTACTCCATTTGTTTATTTTGCAACGTAACATATGTCCTGTCCAACCCCATTTCAAGTGTTCTATGTGACAAATTATATCCAACGAAGACTCTATGTCCAAAGAAATAAATAAAAGGATAGCCTGTGGATGGAAAAAATACTGGTCCCTAAAAGAAATAATGAAGAACAGAGATTTAAGCATGTATATCAAGAGAAAGACCTTCAACACCTGCATCCTCCCATGCATGACATACGGCTGTGAAACATGGGCGCTAACAGACAAGCAAAGAGAAAAACTAGCTAGTACACAAAGAGCAATGGAAAGGAGCATGCTGGGAATCAGACTTAGCGATAAAATCAGAATGAAATATAGTCATCAATTATTCTTAAAAACCTATTTAGAGGCTAAAAAATCCCCCATGCCGGGACTTGAACCCGCGACCTCTGGCTTACCGTGCCGTGCCTCTAAATAGGTTTTTAAAAATTGTCCTCAGCACGGGTTAGTGCAACAAAAAGAATATAATCATCAATTATTCGTCAAATAAACAATACCTGCCAGTGAAGCATTATGTTCCAAAATACACAATTTAATCTTATTACGTTCATCCCGGGGATTTTGTTCGGATAATATCACATTATTATGTGATTATGATGAATTCATCCATATCAGTGAAACTCAAGCCCCTTCAAACAACTACAAATAATTTACCTAGCCAAAATTATGAGTAGGTGCAAAACTACAGCCATCTAAATTTATCCATACCACTAATAAACAGAAAACAGAAAAACTACTTTGGACATCACGGAATCTTCTAACAGTCTCCAGAGGTCGAAGCCCATGTTTACCATTTAGCTAAACATGGTTCATCTGTAAGCATGCTTCAACTCTTTTTAATCGATTTACTATATAAATCCTTACCTCAATGATACTTCAGAATTTCAAATCTCTAGTCCACTCGACTCGCGTACTCTCTCTCCTTCTGACACGTAAGTTTATAGGCTGTTTACACTCACTCATGTAGGCTGTATGGGCCCAGACAGGTGGGCGAAAATGAAGAAGAAGATAAAGAAAGACATTTATTATACCAACAATCGTCACTGACTGGGTTCCACGCGACGGATATCGCAAACGTGGCCGACCCGAGCGGGTTAGCAGAAGGTGGCCATAAACAGGGAGTCCTTTGCCCAACAGTGGGACGAAGTCTGGGCTAAAAAAATAATATATAAAAAACCGACCAAGTGCGAGTCGGACTCGTGCACGAAGGGTTCCGTACCATTATCTATACAACTTTTGAATATTTCAAGCGTCTACCTGTTGCCGTTACTAATATCCTTTGTATTTATTGTATGGGAGCTCCCCTTAAATATTTATTTCATTCAGTTTCTAATGTTTTTTGTTACAGCGGCAACAGAAATACATAATCTGTGAAAATTTCAACTGTCTAGCTATCACGGTTAATGAATGTATAGCCTGATGACAGACAGAAGGACGGACAGTGGAGTCTTAGTATTAAGGTCCCTTACCCTTTGGATACGGAATCCAAAAAATATGTGACTTCATGCAGTAACACTAGCGCCACGAATGGAAAAAATCATATAAATTTTATAGATAGTTTTTATAAAAAGTGTCAGACCAACATCTCAATTGTGTTAAAAGTGATTTTCAGGACCCATAGCCCTGAACCTAGGATACCATTTATGACAAAAACGGTCACTTTTCGTTCTCGGTCGTGGGTCTTAAAAATCACTATTAACATGATTGAGAGATTGAACACGACACTTTTTGCAAAAATGATCTGTAAAAAGATATGATTTTGTCCGTTGATGGCGCAAGTGTTCCTTCATGAGGCCCTTAACTTGCAACGTGTGTATGTGAGTTGCCCGTTTCAAAATTTCGAAGTCATTTTTCAGCTAGTAGCTTAGTCGTCGTAGCCCAGTGGGTAGAACATTGGACTCGGAAGCGGGAGACCCAGGTTCGATTCCCAGTGCGGGCATGTACCTATGACTTTGTTCTCTAAGTTATGTACATTTATGAAGTTTTAGTAGTAATACCACTTGCTAACGGTGAAGGAAAACATCGTGAGGAAACCTGAGTGTCTGAGCTATTTACATACCTCAGCGCTTGAAATCGCCAATCCGCGGTGGGCACGCGTGGTGATTAAGCTCATACCCTCTCTCTCTGAGAGAAGGCCTGTGCCCTACAGTGGGACGTATATAGGCTGCTTATGAACTTAGTCGTATCCAAATGAGCTTATAAACTTATTTAATGTTATGGCCCTTCTCCTTTTATCCAACTTCCCCGCGAGCTAAGACGCGAACACATATCGTACCCACCTCATAATTACGTCTAAAGGCTTTAAAAGTTATTATGTACGTTATTGTACGAACCTTCCATATATTGTTACTTTCCACTCAGGTATCAGTTACTAACTAAGCCAAATCCGTCATTTACATGGTAATGAGTTTGGCCATCAGCTTTGATGTGCGGTGTTTTATCGCGCGTCGTGTTTTGTGATTTGATAGCCGCCCGCAACGCGTTGTTTATGATTTTGCACCAACAGTAATTTTGGATGTGACAATATCTCCATTGTTCCGCGTGGCGCCGGATTAAGAATAGCGTCACTCCATTTCCTTCCGTGGATGTCGTAGAAGGCGACTAAGGAAATACATTACCAGGAGACGGGCGGCAGCGTCATCCTGAGATTCCACTGCATACTGCGATCGCCAACCCGCCTGCCAAGCGTCGCGATTATGGCAAAACCCTTCATGGTCAGGATAACCATGAAGGAGGCCTATGTCCCCAGACCGTTCGGCCTGTTCCCGACCACCACTCTGTCTGTCGCAGAAACTTACTCTTTCTAAATTGATTAGTTATTTGTCAGAACCATTCTAGATGGCAATACTTTAAAATATCAGTATTGTAACACTAAAAGTCATGGCAAATGGCAAACCCTGCCCTCTGTCTAACCCTCCGGGATACAGGCGTGAGTTTGCTTATGCATGTATGTAGTAAAAGTAAAAAAGTTTATTTAATTCTTTTGTTACTCTATTTACGTCTATTTAAGCTTTAACTATAAAGGTATCTTTATAGTCCGTCTGTCTGTTCGCGGCTTAGCACAGAGACGATAAGTACAAGATATTTAACAAAGCTAACATAAAGGTAAAATAAAATCTTTCAAAAATGTTATTAGGGTACAATTAAATTCCCTCTCTTATGTCTTAACGGTTGATTGTAGAAACATAAAAAAATTCAGGTTAGTAGAACATATAATGAACTTAAAAAGATAAGTATCACGGTACTTAGCCGTGATACTTTTCTTTTTAAGTTTTCTTTTTAAGGCCTTAAAAGTTAACGAGTAATAGGCGACCAACTTATAAAGGTAAACTTCGTACAAAATCCATTGAAAATTGCGTTAATGAAGTTGTTCTGTAAATCAGATAAAAACCCCTTTTTCTACGGAACCCTACACTGCGCGCGGCCCGACATTGACTTGTTTTTGCTAAGTAAATTTTAATATTTTTGCTGCTAACTTCTGTCATGTTTTAAGTATTGTGTCGTTATATATATGTCTCTCTCTCTCTCTCTCTCTCTCTCTCTCTCTATCTATCTATCTATCTCTCTCTCTCTCTCTCTCTCTTTTGTGACACACATACCTCAGCACGTGAAATCGTCCATTAATGTAGCCACCATTGAAACCTCAAACTATTCGATCCCCGGAACAATCGCAAAATGAAACGGACAGCAATATGGCATCGCGTACTGCGAGCGACACTAATCACCCGGGACCGCATTAAATTTTACGTCAGGGTGTAATTAATAATGGCACAGGTCTGCTTGCACCACTGAGTGATTTTGATCATTGATGACTCTCCATTACGAGTAAGCCTGCCTCGACGCTTGGCAGAGATCGTGGATTGCAAATTAAAATTAGATCAAACCAGAGTGCGAGGTAAGTTTTCTAGGTGCTGGGCCAACCAACTCGATCTAAAATGAGGCCTTAGGCAGTACAGTCTCTATGTGTCTTAGACAGTGGAGTGTCTAGTGTAGATACATAAATATGATGTATTAATCATCTAACATCGGCTTAAATGGCCTAAGTATTGACGTGGCTGTTTGATTTACCGTCTTTTTATTTTCCTCTTTTTCAAAATTCTGTGTTGTAAAATTTCTAAAACTGGCCTTCGTGAGACAAGATTTAAAAATGTAAGTCCGTAATTGGCCTATGCTTGGTCTATATTTGATGAATACACCGTGTTTGAATTACTTCAACGTTTAATGGGCCGTTTAATAGGTTTTGTCCATAGGCGATGATTTTAAGGTGCCGTGACAATGTTTGTTCGGAGAGCTTTGGTGGCGATTATGGCAAAACCCCTCATTGTTATGAAAACCACGAAGGAGGCCTATGTCCTGCAGTGGGCGTCAAGTGGCTGATGATGATGATGATGATCGAGTGCTCGTTGACGTGGCGGCGGCGTGCGGCGCGGCGGCGGCAGGCAGCCCCCCCGCGCCCCGCGCCGCCTCAGCAAGGTACGGTGGTAACAATATTTATTACTTACTTTACAAAGTTTTGTGCTCTACATTTTATCAAACTTAGACGTGTAAGACATTAATCTTTTTTCTGGTGTCTACAATAAATTAAATAGTCTAATCCTCGCCTTGTTAAACGGTTAGTCGGTGTATTCGGCCTCGAGCCCGGCCGCGCGGTCAATCGGTCGCCTCTAATGGACATTTGAACGCACACTGCGTTACATTTGACAAATATTTATTCCACACAGCGTGTTTTAGTCGGTGTTTGGTTGCCGAGTAATTTAGAAGCTGTTGTGTAATCATAATGGTGCACTGAGTCCTTTAGAGCGTTTTTTTATTGGAGCTTCAAAGTCAACGGGCATTTTCTCTAACCTTTGTGCGCTTATAAATGCAAAGGTATTATTTCGAGCAAATGTCAATTCTGCGCGCGCACTACATATTTCTGATATTTCCGCATCGCGCATGCAAAGTGTTTCTCATGTCATGCCATAAATGTAATGTCCGACGAAGAACAAAGGAAATGTACGTCCCCAGGCATACGATCTACTTGGCAGGGAATTTCCCTTTGTAGCGCTCTTCCCTACTGTTAAAAGAAATCGTGATCTAAGAGAAGTTTTCTGACACGGCATGTTTGGCACGGTTAATTGAAGAAAGAAGCTGGAGGACTACTTTCCTCTCACTCACTCATATTGTAACGCTTTGGTGTAATTACTGTTATATTGCAATATTAATGTAAATAAAACAAAGAAATAAAGAAATGTAGACGGCAATATTGTATGAGCGAGAGCCAAAAAAATGCGCATTAGCCAATGCGCGTTCGTGGATATACTTAATGTTTTAAAACATGTTTGCAGCGGAATATGGGATAATAAACTTAGTAATACAATTTACAAATTTTAGGCATTTCCGTTTCCTATGAAGCGAAAATTTGGTATACATCGTTTCATTCAGGTTTTATCTGGGTGTAAGCGGAATCGCTCGTAGCCCCGGCTGCCTGAGTGATCTTAAACGATCACGAAGGTTAAGCAACACTGGGTGCGTTCAGTGCATGGATGGGTCGCCGTCTATGCCTAACGCTAGTGGCATTTTTCCGAGCGGTTCCGTGCTTCGCAAGGCACGTTAAGCTGTTGGTGCCGGCTGCCGTCGATAGATGGCAGTCGTTAAGCCAAGTCAGAGGCCTTAGGCCGGATTGACAACTTCTGACAGTATACGAGCCACTAGTCTACAAGCCTCCACCAATCCGGACTTGGCCCCCGTGGTGGAGTATGGCCTATACCTTCCTCAGGGAAGAGACCCGTGCCCCTCGGTGGGGACATAATGGGTTGATGATGATGAAGCGAAATAATTAAATAGGTACTATGAAAGTCTAAGAATTAATTATAAGGGCCGATATTTCTTGAATTAATAAGTAAGATGAATAAATGACCTCGCATGAACAAACGACTTGATAGACAATTATTACTTCCTATATTTTAACAATTTCTATCAACGGTTTGTTTGCATGAAATTGAAAATTTAAAAAAAACATTTTTATAGAAAATTGGTTTTTGTATCGATAGTGAAGAAACGGTTTTCCAATTTTGCATCATTTCAATTACTTGTTGACGACAGCGAAGTATTCACAGATTCCACAGCACTTCATCACATATTTACTCGCCACTGCAGGGCACGGCCTTCTCTGAACCGCTTTCAGATTATCCAAATCGCCGCTTTCAGATAAACCAAATAGGTCTCCGAGAGCGGCTATATAGCTTTAACAAAAAAAGTAAATTATTTATTTTTCAAATTTAAAAAAAAACTAGAGAGAGAGGCCTTAAATACCATGCAAGCCGACCATTAGTTTATAATTTAGGAACACTTTGGTTTACTCACGATCTTTTTCTTCGTCAATGTTTTTGAAGAAAAGAGAAATTACATTGCGCTTTTTTGACCAGATTTGGTACACCTGTGTCCCGGAGGGATTTGCCACTTGTCACAATCCCGACGATCTTTTTTCGCTTCATCAACATTCATTAGTCGCTGATTGCACGCAGCGGTTTTGGGTACTTTTCTGCCCTTCGCTGATAACCTATTTGGTCAACGTATGTCCTCCTGGGATGTCTTTTAACAGCCTATCACTGCATTGCCATAATATATTTATTTCGCCAATTGTACTTCCTTCACCATCCTGAGACCTAACTATGCGCACCAAATCCTGTCGGAATCCTGACGTTTCATCATCATCATCGTCATTCAGCCACAAGAAGTCCACTGCTGGACATAGGCCTCCTCCATGGATTTCCAAAAAGACCGGTTGGAAGCGGCCTGCATCCAGCGCCTTCCCGCCACTTGGATGAGGTCATCTGTCCATCTTGTGGCTGGCCGATATGTGGTCTCCATTCGAGAACTTTTCAGCCCCATCGGCCATCAGTTCTGCGTGCTATGTGCCCCGCCCACTGCCACTTCAACTTACTAATCCGCTGGGCTATGTCGACGACTTTTGTTCGTCTACGGATCTCATCATTTCTGACTCGATCTCGTTTCTTCCTGACGTTTGCGATAGCAATATATATGGAATTAAGAATTTAGTGCGTGTATTATAGAAGCCAGGGAACCACCGCGGTAATAAAGCTGTCAGTGTCATAATTACGTTGCAGATGGTTAAAGCGCCATAATACCAAAAAGTAACTGAACAAAAGGAAATCCGGTTGCTATGTGGTAACCAACCGCAGCACGTTATTTAGCCCCCACAAAACCGCCTAAACCTATTTGAACCCCTCGCCTAAAACTATTCGGTGACATAAAATACCGATGGATGATATTGGCTGATAACTACACAGCGAATCGTCTGTGAGCGTTAGCAGAAGAATTTGTACGAAGCGGTACGGAAACAATTATTCTGACTTGACCTAAATCACGTAGAGGTTATATTGGATAGATAGACTGTACAAAAATTCTTTAATTTTTGGGTTATTAGCCGGGATTGTGTCCCACTGCTAAGCAAAAGACTAACTATGATCTTCCACTCCTCCTTGTCTTGAGCCATCCTCTCCCATCCGGGTAAAATGGATTTAATTTTTATCCGGTGATGTTTTTATTGTGCAATAAAGTGTAAAAAACAAACAAATGATGATTCTTTCGGACCGGGTTCGGTCACGGTGACTGTTACCGTCGGGGAGAGCGTCGGTCATGTGTTGCAATATGTATGACTGATGTAGCCTATCTCGGCTATATAGGTGTGGTATCTGGAAGATTAGGGATAGTTAGATAGATACAAGAACATCGGTCGCTCGTAGCCCCGGCTGCCTGAGTGATCTAAAAAAACGATCACGAAGGTTAAGCAACACAGGGCGCGTTCAGTGCGCCGTCTATGCCTAACGCCAGTGGCATTTTTCCGAGCGGTTCCGTGCTTCGCAAGGCAGGTTAAGCTGTTGGTGTTAAGCCAAGTCAGAGGCCTTAGGGCGGCTTGACAACTTCTGACAGTAGACGAGCCACTAGTCTACAAGCCTCCACCAATCCGGACTTGGCCCCCATGGTGGAGTATGGCCTATACCTTCCTCAGGGAAGAGACCCGTGCCCCTCGGTGGGGACATAATGGGTTGATGATGATAAGAACCTCGGTACCACGAAAATAATAAAACTCTGGGGTTAGATTTCGGCACAGAAAGAATAAGTCGCACAACAGCACGACACGACACAAATAGGACTGAATATCGTGGGAATGAAACCTACCATGACACGGTCAGCTCGCGACCTAAATATGCGTCATCCGCTAGACTCACCACGACACAATGACTCAGGTTGTTTGCTTGATTTTATTTATAGTGATCCGATACTCGATGGGGTACAAAGATTCTCGAGTGGAGACTACGAACTGGCAAACGCAGCTGCGGACGCCCACCAGCTCGCCGGACCGACGATCTGAAGCAGATTGCTGGCAACGGCTCTTTTAGGATGGCCGAGAGACAGAAATGGCGTGCCTCGGGGAGGCATATATCCAGCAGTGGACGAGTTCGAGCTGTTTCATTGATTTGCAGTGGTTTTATTCTCTAACAATATTGCCCATGATAGTGTATACCTGAGTAAGCGACTCCACCAACTCTTTAGGCAGACGGTAAGGCAGTTTGTTGGAGGTGTCATGATGCGGTTGGCCGATGGCCATTGTCATTGATAGAATGGCGGAGAAACAACTCAGAATGGTCTAGGCCAACCTCAGCGTAATAACTTCCACGTAACACAATCATTTGTCTTCGTTCCAAACTAGGATACTTGTGGTGACCAAGGTAACCAGGCAAGGATATCAGAAACGTGGAAATACACCCAAACAATGGAAATACGCCACTTACAGCGGTACCGCGGGCTCCTACAGGAATCGAATCCTCGACCTCTTTTTTGGTAGTCAAGCGTCTTAACGAGGCAGTCAAATTAATCGTAAGTAAATTACAACATACGTGCATGGAGATTTGGTATGGCTTTTCAGGGCCAGAGCGAAGTGAATCTTCGCCTAGAAGATTTAAACCTGAATAAAATAAAATGGATAAAATTTTATTTCATTAACTGCACCCTGCATGGACCTTAATAGTATTTGAAGCCTCCATTTAAGCTAAACCGGCCTGTTATAGGAAACTCCGCTCTACCATAGCCGGTATAAATTCATTCATTCCAGGATTGACACTTACTTATAAATAACATTTTATTTGTAGCAGATAGAGCTGTCAGATAGCGTTAGTGCAAGCCAGCCTTAAGGCGCTATTACACCGTTTAATCATATTGAAGCAATGCCACTGAAAGGCATTGAACATTGGACATTGAACGACTTTGCCTATTTACACGGTTCAATCACATTGAAGCAAAGACATTGAACATTGGACATTGGACACTGAACGACTTTACCCATTTAGATTAGTTTAGAACACTTTATTATACACACCAAAAAACAAATTACATTAAAAGGCTTACATTGAACGACTTTGCCTATTTACACGGTTCAATCACATTGAAGCAATGCCATTGAAAAGTATTAAACGTAAAAAAGGCGCCCGATCGTTCAATCTCCGTGTTTACACTTTTCAATCGCATTGAAAGCCTTCGCCGAGATTTAGCTTTAAAAAAAATTGTGCAGTGTCATTGCAATGTATCTAGACGTTTCAATGCCATTGAAGCAATGTAATTGAAAGCAATATTGCACCAAAGTTGAACCGTGTAATATCGCCTTTACCCAACAACTTCCATCAACAATCTGCCTACATATAGACGAATGAAGTATTAGCTGATACCCTAACGACAATTTGATCCCATTGCCGACGGTACCCGCCAGCGGATGTCGGGCATTACGCCGCCGAGTTACTGATGTTAATTTAGATGGAAATAGGTCGGGCGACGACCCGGCTCGATCGGTTTCCAGCCCGCAGAGCCGCTGGATTGGCAGGTATGCAGGACTTCGGGCGAAGCTGACTTTTACATTTGGCTCGTCCTTCGTCTGAGGATCATAAGCAGCCTATATGCTCCCGGTGAAATTCTTTTACGCGAAAGGGGTCCATACAAACAAGAAATATTTAACGATATTGTTAATGTTTTATTTTTATCACATTTTATAATTGTTTGTGTCACAATTTTATTTCACAACTTTATTACAATTTATATTGTTATTAGATAACTATTGAATTCAATTTGATGTTTAACTTACAATTATTGTATATATTTGTTTTGTATGGAATCAAATAGAGCTTTATCATTATTATTATTAACACTATGGACTTGTTCCGAAATAAAAATATTGAATTGAATTGAGTTGAATTAATAATCGAGACCACATATCGGCAAGCGCAGCGTAGGACGACAAGATGGACAGATGACCTCATCCAAGTGGCAGGAAGACGCTTCCAACCGGTCTTTTTGGAAATCCACGGAGGAGGCCTATGTCCAGCAGTGGACTTCTTGTGGCTGAATGATGATGATGATTATGAATTAAAAATCTTAGAATGTCCGAGCGAGACGGATAGACAGTCTGCTGCAGCTGCAGCACTGCTGCTGTAAGTAAGCAATTTTAACAAATTAAGATTCAAAAACAATTTTCAATAGAAAATTCACAGGGCTATCATAAACATACCTTTGACATCACCCATCAAACATTCCGGGATTTCAAGAAACTTGTGTATACAAAGGCAGTATAGTTGATTGATTATTTAGTTATTATCTTTGTATCATCACCTCATTCACGATGTAAGCTTAATTTAAATACAAATATTGTGCTTACGTTTAAGTGGTATAAATACACGTACCTAATTATATTATATTTTTATAACACTTTTCTACTATGCTCTGTATGTACGCTGTTGGTGTGCCTAATAAAATAAAATAAAATAAAGTGCGTAATATGAGAGGCAGGTCTCTCCGTATGATAATGTTTCGCAATAACAGCAATGTTTCGCATTAAGTCCTTTTGCACACTATCTTTGTGCCATAAAAATATAATAAGAATAATAACAGCCACCATAGATTCACAAATGAACGGTAAGTACTTGCACAGAAAAACGAGGTCACAAATGATTCGCTTGGATTCGAATCCAAACCTATCGCATCTTGAGGGTTTCTGTCTGCCCACTGCACTACCACCATTTGTTGATCGTTTTCTACTATCAACCCGTCTCGCAGAATACGTAAAGCAGGAATCAAATCTTCCTAGCCTCTTTAAAAGCCAATAATACAGAGTTCATACCAAGCGAACATGACCGGGGATATGAAATGTCTTTTGTAGTTGTGGCGAATTGACACAGCCAACAGCCATTTGCTACCTTACCTTTCTCCGTGGGGAGGTGGTCGTGATGGCATGTTACAGCCACTTCACTCACCACTAGGGCTTGAACGTCGAACATTCGTTTTATTCGAATATTCACCTGTTTATTATTCCACTTTAGTATTGGAATTTTTCGAATATTGAATAAATTTGCGTTTTCGAACTATTTATAACACTACCACCAGCTGTATGGACATACTGCTATCTACAACGGTGTTATTTAAAAATTAAGTAGTGACAGTTGTATTTTTTTTTTTTTTTTTCATTTTTGAAGCCCGCCAGTGGAGACGTTGCATCGGAACTAAAACGTAAACTCAATTTCATTCACTCACTTGTTCACTCTCCCTCTCTTTTCTAACCAGTTGACCCATTGCGGCGTGTATTAATTAAGCTCCGCAGGCTTACATGCTAAATAAATATTAAATGTGGTACCTACATATCTGTGAGCAGAAACTATGCAGGAATTATAAATAGTGCTTAAAGCCTCAGGTGTTTTCTTACTAAGTAATTCACCCACAAATATCAGTGAGGATTGAGGGAAGAGGAGTACAAATAAAGACTTTCTCTCAGAGAGAGACGGCGAGAGATTATGAGCTTAATGTGTGTACCACCACAGATTGGCGATTTCAAGCGCTAAGATATTTGAATACCTTAGACACAGATCTCTGAGTATCATTGCTATTGCGTATTCAGCAATGTACTAAGAAAATAAGTCATTGTGCTATGCTCAAACCCACGACCTTTCGAATACGAGACTAGCTTTCTACTGATGCGCAACCACCGCTCAGAGTAAATATTAATATAATAAATACCTTCGAATAAAACAGATTATATTATCATATTCTATTCCTTCGGTCGTTTGCGGCATCGATCGGCGATGCCACTCGTTAGCCTTCGATTGCATTCGTTCGTTCGGTGTAATTGCAGCATAACGCACAATCTAAGACCGAGCATGTCAATTCTCGAGATTTCCATCCTCAAGACGCTCGAATGAAATTCTCACCGGTGGTGGTGAGAATCTCATTCGATCATCGCCTCCGCGGAAAATTGGTCTCGAATGTCGAATATACGTCATTGTTCACCGCTGCGATTCTACGCGGAAAGGGCGGCTACTCGCATCTCTGGCGATAGGTATACCCAATTTTGTTCGGCCTGTGACATTACAAAAACCAAAAACTCGACCTCTAACAAGGCCTGGTCAGAAGTCAGTTGTATTTTCAAGCTCAGGTGGCACCTTTTGTTCATGAAGAACTTGCAAAGAAACATGTTCTCATTGGGAGGCCGGTCTCATTGAAAAAACCAGTTGTTTTTTTTTTGACGAATCATAACCTCTTTCTAGAAAAAACTAATAGAGGGCGTAAAATAGGGAAGCAGACTTGTCGGTACATTCTTCCACCCTTCCTCGTTCAGATCCTCATTGGAGAAGCAGACATGTAAGAACGTTCGTTCGTCCTTCCTCATTAGGATCCCCATTGGAAAGGTAAATCTGTAAGTAAGTTCGTTTTCCTTCCTCGTTTAGATGTTGTCTGGTGGTATTGTCTACATTAGAAGTAGACTTGTAGTGATTTTTTTCTTACTTCCTAGGTAGGATCCCAATTGGATCCTTCCATGTACAGATATCCATTAGGGAAGCAGACTTTTACGTCCGTTCTTCTTCAGTGGGATCCCAACAAGGAAGCAGTCTTACAGGTACCTTGGAAGGGTCCCAATCGGGCCTTATTCCACCGTCACTGTGGCGCTATTTGCATTGTCACCTGCCGGCCTTCCGCTTACTCGTTACGGCGGATCATGAATCGAGAGATATCGAAATTCAGTGATGAGGAGTCGTGTTGCGGTGTCGATATCGATGGTATTGTCCAAATTACTATTATAAAGAGGAAAAGTTTGTGAGCTTTTATTTTTATATGTACACGTACGTTACCTTTAGTTTTGTAGTTCTTTACAATGAATCTAAAGCACTGTAAGCCGGTTGATTATTAGGCACCACTTCTATTATAATCCATCTTAAAATTGTAATTTTAATCATATTTTCCGCTTCCTCCGACTGTCACCATTTGCATTCAGTGTGTTCCGGCACATTCATCAATATTGATCTTACCCAGCCCTATCACTACTCTATCACTCCCATCTTGCTTTGACGCCAATCCTGTCTGTGCTTTAGCCGCTATAAAAAAAGAAAGAACGACATTTATTATGAGAACTGAATTAGCGGATATTTACTCGTTTATTTTAATATAAAAAAAATCCAAAATAATTTTAGAACGTAACTTAATAGTTTCTTGTATTTTTTGCCGTGGGTAGTAAAATAACAGTTAATGCTTTCAAAAAGACGCCTGTCGCCTCGGTCTACCGAGACCACTGGACTTGCAAAAGTACCGAAACGTCGGAAAAATTAAAAACAATGAGTAAATATCCGTGCAAATTCAGTTTTTATTATGTCTAGTGCTCGTGTTAACCTTAGAAAATACATACATTATACCAACAGCACATGTCACAGAAACAAAATAAACCGATAAATAACATAATACGCACAGCGACAGAAATAATACTAAATACACAACAGACAAATCAAATAAATAAAACAGGACCATAGATGTAGCCTGTGGTGTGTCTAAGTAGCCACAAAAGGCTGACTCAGCGTTGTGCTGAGAAAGTGATCCCTCAGCGCTGAACTGCGCTGACTTTAATCCATCAATCAATTTTATTCACTTGAACATAGGTTACCTACATTTACAATCAGACCAACAGATTGTGCTCTACGTGGGTGTGTATTTTTTTATAAAATAACTAGGTGACCCCGTGAACTTCGTATCACCGACGTCAACCGTTTTTTTTCTTTTCACCGTTTAAACCTTCCCTGGACTTCCACAAATGTATAAAAACAACAATTAGCCAAATCGGCCTAGCCGTTCTCGAGTTTTAATGAGACTAACGAACAGCAATTCATTTTTATATATAAGATTCAGGATAGACATCAATTATCGATGTCGACCTATCGATAACCTACCCCTATTACTAGCCACGAGACTGTGAGACGCCCCAGCTCCCCGCAAATCTGAACCCCCGTTGAAATCAGTCGGTGAATGGTAAATAGAGCGCGCGCCTTGCCTGCGAGCTAATACTTTCCCTTGAGATTGCTAATCTGCCTTCTACAAGTATTAGGATAAAGACTCGGATGAGGAATCGACCGAATAAATTTGGGACGAGAGGCGGTTACTGGGAAATTGTGTATTTTGGAGCTCGATCATTTTTATTGCAGGGAAATTATTTTGTGGAAAATTTCCATTTCTCTTAGATAATTTCGGCGGAATAAAGTTGTTAGACTTGTAGGATTGTAGTTTTTTATCCATTATCAAATTGAATTGTACTCATGGGATTTTTTTAAGCAGGTAGTAAGAGAAAAGATGGATCGGAGTGGGTTTTTTTTCCCTGCCTCTTTCTTCACTACAAACTCGACCCGAAGGCAGGGGTTAACATGATACATTGACATTGTAAATTCTTTATATTAATTTTTTTACTTCTGATACTTCGGGTTTTGAGTGCGCTTCGCAAGTCTGCGTACTTCAAATGCATTGATGTATTTATTGTAATGGAAATTTCGTGGTTCATTTGACACAATTTCATACATGATACAGTATTTGACGTCTGTGGAGCTTGGAGACGTCTAGAAGATTAGAGCTTTCGCCCACTACCAATTATAAACGCGATTCGAACGCACCGTAACTGCGGGAACAGTGCTTCCGTAAAAATGGAAGCAAACAAATAATAAGCTTCAGAGCGTAAACGCCCTTAGAAACGCTTACAAAAGTCGTAGTGGACGATGGCTCATATTCATTGGATGATGAATAAGAAACATCCAAATATCGCTGTGTGGTTAATACGTGAAACACTGGATTTATAACATTTAATAAAGATTTATTTATAATCTGTTCTGGTGAAATTTTGCACTCAGGAAACCTGTTTGATATTCAATTTAATTCAATTCAATTTATTGACAATGATGGAGTGGCTAAAATGTTTAGCCAGGTTTCAGCGCAGATAAAAATCCTAACTTATCCGTATCTTTTAACTTAGCTTATCTCGAAAACTGCACTTTATGGTAGGGCTTTATGTCATAGATTTAAATTCAACTTTTCGTGAACAGATGTAAACGCTTGCAGCCACGATGTTTTAAGATTACCTCTGCTATGACGTCACGTAACATATAAACATAGTAGTGAGTTTGGGACATAACCATGGCAATTCGAATTATTTTAAATTTAGTGACGTCACGACCATGGTAAATAGCATTTTCGGCGTTTGAAATCAAAGATTAAAACAACATTTTTTAATGAATTTTTTTGAATTTTTTCAAATAAATATTTTATATTATGTATATATGTATGTGAGCCAGCTTGCATATTACAGTACAGATTCATATTATATTTAATATTCATAGTACATACTAACCAGAATTTCGCATGCAATTCAACTTGAAAATATTATGAAATGACTATTGATAAGCTTTGACGTAGCAAATCTGCAACCCAGCTGATGATCACAATGTAATTAAAACATTATATTGCGCTGCATAATTCTGCGCAAAATAAGCCACTCAGCTTTTAACAATACGTTCCGCAAAGTCTGTTAACACGATCCGAGTAAATATGATGAGGTGATTAAATAACATATCCAGTGTCGAAAATTTTGTAGAGAGTTGTTAAACTTTAGTACGTAGTTGTAGAGGTGAATACTTATTGTAGAATGATATGAGATTATATTATACACTAGCAGAGTTCGTGTATATTTACCGAAACACACACACACACACACACACACACACACACACACACACACACACACACACACACACACACACACACACACACACACACCGCGCAGGCCGGTGTCGCTACGTAATTCTTCGTGCACGAGTCCGACTCGCACTTGGCCGGTTTTTAATCTAGTGACCTGTACCAATGACTTAGTTTTACATTTGTGAATTTGTAAGTGTTCTACTGACCCCAATAACACATCTTACAAAGTTGGTCGCACATCTAATGATGACACATTTCAGAAACAGAAAACTTGCTCCAAATGATTGAATTTTCATTAACGTTTAAAATTAGAATCAGTCCATTATTCGGATACAGCGTGTAAGTTTATAACGATAATGACCGACCATTTCGGCCGGGATTTAATATTGTTTAATTAACACTGCGTTGGATAAAATCGGTGACGGTGCCTGATTCTGTTAATTCTATTTTGTTCGGTGTAATGAGAATTTTTCTGCTTGCATAATATCGAGTTGGGTTATGGGATTCGACGTTATTCATGTTGGTC
This sequence comes from Yponomeuta evonymella, assembly GCA_963969515.1. Lineage (NCBI taxonomy): Eukaryota > Metazoa > Arthropoda > Insecta > Lepidoptera > Yponomeutidae > Yponomeuta > Yponomeuta evonymella. Next base: position 7,940,840 of record OZ018366.1, on the reverse strand, counting down.
GGCGTCGTGTTACATAATAACTGTTTCTAAAATGTGACATGATTAGATGTGTGACATGATTAGATGTTTGTAAGAGGTGGTATTGGGGTCGGTAGAATACTTCAAACGGGTTCGAACAAATTTTACAAATTCGCAAATGTACCTTACTTATAAAATCAAGTCATTGGTACACATCACTAGATTAAAATTCGGACTCACGCACGAAGGGCTCCGTACAACATTAGACACAAAGATCGAGAAAAAACGGCAAAAAATCACATTTGTTATATGGGAGCCCACCTTAAATATTTATTTTATTTTAGTTTACTTATTAATTTTATAAGCAAATATAGAACTAAATAGTCTTTGAATATTTCAAGTTTCTACCTGTTGTCGTTATTAATATCGAGCAAAAAACGGCAAAAACATTACGTTTGTGGTATGGGGCCCACCTTAAATATTTATTTTATTCTTTTTTATCATTTTTTTTATAGCGGTCAAAGAAATACATCATCTGTGAAAATTTCAACTGCCTAGCTATCACGGTTCATGAGATACAGCCTGGTGATAGACAGACAGACGGACAGTAAAGTCTTAGTAATAGGGTCTCGTTTGGTACCCTTCGGGTACGGAACCCTAAAAAGTGTCCTGTCTTTGTGTTATTCTAAGTATTAATCCTAATTAGTAGATAACTAAATCTATAGGTCGTACAGATCCCTATATATGTGTGCCAAATATTACAGAAATCCGTTTACCTATTTTGCATGGTTACGCAACAAACTTTTTAACATAAAAAAAAATTACTTTCATGGTGCCCAAATTATGTGTGCTGGTCATGTAACTTGGCACAGGCTCCAAATTATACTTGAAGAAGAAGAAAGACATTTTTATTATACCAACAAGATACATCACACAAAACAAAATAAGCACATAAGTAACATAATATGCACAACAGACAAAACGAATAAATAAAACAGGACCATAGATGTAGCCTCTGGTGTATCTAGGTTGCCACAAAAGGCAGCTGACTCAGCGTTGTGCTGAGGAAGTGATCCCTCAGCGCTGATTTTCAGTCAGTGCCTACGGTAACCCGTAATTGTACTACGGAGTGCGTGCCGTGGTGCAGTTAAAGAATACCCACAAGAATTTACGTAGTTCGAGCTTAGAGGCCATATTTGTTTAAATTATTTCTGTGTTTTTAGTGCGGCAGTGTTTTGAAGTGGGTTTTATTTTTTTTTTATTTACGCAATTGTTAAAATCCGTAGATCACCGAAAAAAATATTTTATGTCTTTCCTCTGTGTTTTTATGTGGTGTTACTACTAGCGTTACTATGTCTATCATGGTATAAAACAATGTCACTCCAATCAAATTTGGGCGCAAGTTCCCCTTTGAGTGTTCAAGTAGCCGCTTGCACTTCTGAGCCACAAGCCGCGGAAGTGGTAAGCGTTCGCTACTAGTTTTCGCGTTATATCGCCACCCTCGGGAAACCAACCACGTCCATTTGAATATGAGTATCGACGTTTATAATCGACATCGAGAATGTTTTCAGCGATAAATCTTTACCACGATCCGATTTTTTTAATTATTTTGTCTGTAAGAAATAGGGTACCTGAGGAACCCTATATATCATATTTGTCAAGATCTATTGATAGAATCTGTAACCAAATCACCAAAATATTCAATTAGCAAAGACGTCTATATTACGTACGTATCTTACGTATTTATTTCTTTTTGTACATTATTTTTTTCTAGATATCATTGATAGTAATTTTTTTTAATAGTTAATTATTGAGGCAAGTTGTTACGACCGATGGCCTCGTCCAGACATTGGTAGCATCGTTTAGTTTTGCTTACAACAGAATTAGACGCCCATGCTTTTGTTACTGACCCGATAAACCGGGCAATATCCGTGTACCGGGCAAAAAATTTACGGTCATATTAAACCGGAAATTACCGGACGTGTCTGGACGTTTCCGGACATTGACCGGACATTAATCGCTTAACCGCAGTTGCGTGACATAATTTTGTATTTAACAGCCGCTTTGGGTAATTGCATAAACGGAACAGAATATTTTTGATCTGTGATTGCATCGGTCTTTGTATAAAATGTGGAAATACAGAAGGGTATCATACATACATTTAAGCTTGAGTCCCGGAGAAGTAGGCAGAGACTACAGTTTTTCACTTGCCACAATCTCGACACCAGCCTTTAAACTCACTCAAGAAAACAGAGCTTGTTAAGCTTGCCTTCCAAAAACAGAAGTCGTCGGATTGATTCCCACTGGAAGCCACCATAGGTACTTGATTTGTACAAATGGCCTCGGTCTGGGTGCAATTTCATCTTTGTGGTGTCCTTGCGTGGTTACCATAGCACGGGGTATTCTACTTTGGGACCAGACCAAGTGATTGTTTCGTATGGAAGTAATTATTTTTAATTAACGGAATTATTATTATTTCTGTCACTATAAATATTTCCATGAATTATTGTGTGGTTTGGTAATAAACGATTTCTCTTCTATTCTATTTAATGGTCATCGTTATCAAGTCCGGTAAGTGCCTGAGCGCGTGGTCGTTGAATCCAAAGTTACTTTTTCGGTACCTACTTGTTGAAAAAATATTTCCCATCTAAATAAATATTTGTCCAGTGGCGTAAAATATAATCCAGCAGAGAGGATCGATTTTAAAAAAACTCTAATCTTCATAGATTAAAACGACCACTCGATGATTGAAAACATCCAAATTTTTTTGCTGAAATATTGTAACGGAATATGGTTGAAATCCAGTGCGACTTGTAAAATGCATTTTCACTAATTTAAATAAGACCGGACACAGTTATGATGATATTGGCTAACTAACCAATCCAATCACGCTAACTAGGCAACTAACAAAATGCAATGTCAAGGGTCAGTTCGTTCAATTCAGTTTTTTTTATAAAACCATAATGAATAATCTTCTAGTATGGAAGCTGTGACATTGATAGAGCGCGTAAAATCGTGCATATTGAATGTGTTGATTTCTAAAGAGTCCATTGCCAAAAGTAAGAATATACAAACGGTTATCCACGGAATCGTTAGCAGCAGCAAAAACCACTGCACTAACCTTTTAAACCTTTTTTGTTTTTGCAGTCGCGTAAAAACCACCACTTACTAAAGTGATACATAACATACACACATAAACTCACGCCTGTATCCCAGAGGGGTAAGCAGAGACCAGGGACTGCCACTTGCCACGATCCTGACAAATCACTTTCGCTTACTCAACATTCATTAGTCGTTGCATGCACGCACGCCGGTTTCGGTTACTTTTTATCTTGCCCTTTACTAATACTTCCCCTATTAGGTCGAAGTATGTCCGCCTGGGACGTACCTTACCGGCCCTTCCACCCACATTCGCTCGATATGTAAATGTCGTAGCCATATCGTAGATTGTGCCATATCATGATGTGGTTGCCATATCACGAAATGTGTCCTTTTCATGAACAGGCCAAGGCAAACTGGCCGTATCATGAAATGGCTTAGCCAGATCAATGAGCGACCGACGTTTGACGATTTGAATAGCGAAATGCATGACTATTTCATGATGCGGCCAAACGTTAGCGGCCATATCGTAAAATACTTCCATTATCCACCGTTAGAGGCACTGATGTTAGTTTGTTGTGTATTCCTACCATGGAGGCGACAGAAAATATGGGTTGGTATTTGAAACGATGTCCCCGAATTTGGAAAAACAAAAATATGCTCATGTTCAGGAAGCTTTACTGAAACGGAATTTATAAATTTTAATCTGCGAAAATGTGTAATAAAATAATTTTTATTTCTTTAGCAGAACAAAACTCGAAAAAATTAAAAAATGCAACGTTTTTACTCAACGCGACACAAAGTAGGTATCTACTTACGTCATTTACATTTTGGCTTTTTTTAGAAGCTACATAGCTGAAGTTTTACTAAGAATTAAATTAAAATTTTGGGTTGGTTGTTAGGTCAGTACACATAAGCAAAAATAGGTTCGAAGTTCCAGGATGGAGCGGAGCGCAGCGACGCTCCATCCTGAAACTTCGGGTGTTAGTTCTTTTTTTTATATAAAAGCGAAAAAAAATATTTCACTAAAAAACTTAGTTTTGAGTCAAACTTAGATAAAGTTGGTGCATGGAAAAGTCATAGGTACCCTACATTACGATTTGGCAAAACGTAGATTGCCATATCGTCAAACGTTGATGCTTAAACGATACGGCCAGTTTGACTTGGCCTTTTCACGAAAAGGACACATTTCGTGATATGGCTAACCACATCATGATATGGCACAATCTACGATATGGCTACGACATAAACATGGCGTAGGTATAATAATATTATCATCTCTATACCTGCACAATCACCTGCCGTATTTATGATCTACTCATACAAGTACCACCACCACAGCAGTACTTAGCACGCGCAACATTTTTTTTTACCTGCGAACAAAGAAAATTCACAAATAAGACATTGTCGAAACATTTTGCCTTGAGTTTTATTGAGCTACAAAGTGAGAAAGGCTTGCACAAACCGGAAATTTCTAATATATTAAAATAGACACTGATTAAATTACAAGAAACACTGATAAACATAACCTTATTTTCTGTACATAAATAAATACATAAATCATCTTATTATGCAGATGCAAAGACTTGAAGTTTTTTTTTGGCATGTATCTGATTATAAAGGACATACACGATTGTTGTGCATTACTTCGTTGTCACACAGCATGATGCACTTAAATCTTCTACTTCATGCTAATATTATAAATGTGAAAGTTTGTGAAGATGTTTGGATGTTTGGAGGTTTGGATGTTAGTTACTCAATCACTCAATAACGGCTGAACTGATTTAAATGAAACTTGGCGCAGAGATAGACAAAGACCTGCATTGAGACAGCCCACTTGATATCCCGGTAATGCGTTCCCGTGGGATAGTATTTATTTTTAATAGATGGCGTTGGGCAAGCGAACGTTGTGTTTTAAAAATAGATGGCGTTATGCAAGAATCGTACAAACGGATTCTGTGGCGGTACGAAGTTTGCCAGGAAAGCTAGTTATCTTATAATCCAACATTTTATTACTATAACAATGACATTTATTCATCAGCTCGTTAAGGTCGACTCGTAGCAGCATTAGGGTTTGGCGTGCCGCAGAGCAGTATTTTGGGCCCTACGTTATTTATGATATACATTAATGACCTACTATCCTTGTCATTGTCACACGCCGAAATAATCTGTTACGCTGATGATACGGCCCTATTATTTCATGCCCGGTCATGGGAAGAGGTATACTCTGCTACTGATATAGGTATGTCGGTCGTTGCTAAATGGTTGGATAATAATTTACTTACCCTAAACGCGGAAAAATAAAATACCTATCTGGCGTTCCATATAACACGGGCGACGGAACCACAGCTTTTGAGCATTAAAATCCATCGAAATACTTGGCCACATATGACCTCTCCATTAGAATGCGGCTGTACCAGTCTACAAAGATTAAGCGAGCTGAATACTTGGGAATTATGCTAGATGAGAAATTGTCCTTTTTGTCGCATATTTCTAAGCTTTGCGGTCGCATTCGTAAAACAGCATATATAATGAGACTCCTTCGTAAATCAGTGTCAAAAAATCTTCTCACTAACACGTACAAAGCCTTATGCGAATCTTTCCTTACATACTGCATCTCGGTCTGGGGGAGTGCCGCCAGAACGTTTTTGATAAAATTAGAGAGAGCTCAGCGCTGTGTTCTGAAAATTATGCTTAAAAAACCTTATCGTTTCTTAACCGACGCCTTGTGTAGAGAAAGTGGTGAATTGCGAGTGCGCCAATTATTTGTTCGATTAGCTGTATTTACAGAACATAAGCACAACCCAGAACCCACCACCTCAAGAAGACCCCCCAAAATCCCTCAATTACATAATATGTAATAGAAGCAATTAGAAGCAATTATGCATACATACAAATCTAATATTTATTTATTACTAGATGACCCCGTGAACTTCGTATCACCGACGTCAACCGTTTTTTTTTCTCCTCACCGCTTAAACCTTCCCTGGACTTCCACAAATATATAAAAACAACAATTAGCCAAATCGGCCCAGCTGTTTTCGAGTTTTAGTGAGACTAACGAACGGCAATTCATTTTTATATATAAGATCATATTATAATCATTATGTTATTCTATTTTATGTATTTATTTATTTATTTATTTATTAATATACTAGTATGTTTTAATTCTATATAGGTATTTATATATGACTCCTCTTTTCTTTATATTAGATCCTCCATTCCTTTAATTTTGTAATGTAGCCGTGTTGCTTATAAAGCTTGCCGTAGAAAATGTGTGCTGTGCACACTAATAAAGTCCCCAAGGTACAGGCCTCGCCTAGTTTATGGACTGCCGTTGAACCGTGTATTACGCACCTACCCACCTCTTTTGTTAAAAAAATATATGTAACAGAGTTATTTCAATAAATCTTATTTTATTTTACTTTAATCTACAATCCGTACTTATATAATTTAATATAACTATGATAAAGCTGGTCACCGTTACAAGATGGTCTGGCGACCTGGTTACGGTGGCGGGTAGTTGCTGGATGCGGGCGGCACAATACCGGGAAGCTTGGAAAACCATGAGGTAGGCCTATATCCTGCAGTGGCTGATGATGATGATAAAGCTATCACCAAGCATTTATAATTTGACATTTGAATATCCCATAGCTGCCTATTTATTTTCTTATTTATTCATTTTGTTTCGTTTTCCGAGTGCTGCACGTCGGCACATTACTGGGCACTGACGGAAGACCAGCGCTGGAGTGGTCTGCCTCTTCAGCATATGCTGCGTCACAGCCCCTTAGCATTTACCACACCCATAAATTGTTCCCGCGTAGAGTACTACGTTGTTTTGCATGTGCTTACATTTGTTGTGATGTCTGTTGTTCATTTGTTGTAAAATTAAGCTTTTTCTTTTCTTGCGCAATGATTTATTTTTGTTTTATTTGTTTTAACGTGTTATTTATCTTTTTTATCTGTCTATCTTAAGTCTCTAACAGTCAAGTGAAACCGTGGTACAAAATCGAGTTATTTTAGGAAGTAACATCAAAAGAAAACGGCAGGGCTTCTGTGCATAGCTACAGCCACCCAAAGCTATAATCCGATTGGCTCGAAAATTGCTGGGGCTGAATCCGGGATACGCTGTTTTTCCATGTAGCCTATAATGAAAATATGCGTCCGCCAACGAGCCAGCGTCGGCTTATTTTGTTTGTCGGTAGCAAACATGTTTTTAATTAATTCACTCATGTTACGTCGTGTGTTTAAAATCGGACTCCACTTTTGTCCTCAGATCAACAACAAAGACTGGTGCAAGAAAGCAAGGAAAGGTGGACTGTGCGCTATGAAATGTGAAGGTAAAATGGATTACCCACATTCTGCTGTTTTAAAAACTCTTGTAAAGTGATATTTTTAAGAGACTGAGAGAGAGAACCCTTATTAGAAAACGAGCGGAAATAAAGGAAAAAACTCATTCTAACAAGTTTTTGTTATTAGATAAGATGAGGTAAGATAAGAGTAAGATAAGGGTAAGATTAGAGTGTTTAACTAAATTTTTCGAGATCGGTGAAACCCTGATAACAATTTTTTGTAGTTTTTTTTTATTTTCCTGGTTGTTTCTGTCTTCTTTGGCATAAAAACAATTTCACTCCAGTCTACTTAGATTCGAGGCTGCTAATGGGGAACTGGATTCAAACTGTCGGGGCAAGTTCCCCATGCCAAAACTCTTCTACTAGCTCTGGGTCTAATAGGGTGATATAAATAAAAGCAAGTGGACTAAAAATTTGTAGATGGAGTATAATGGAAGATCGCACACGCCGGCTTTCTTGCAAGTAGTACGGCCGGTTTTGGCCTGCGGGGCGCGGGCTACCCTCAGTGACGTAGGGCTCCGACAACTACAGATAATGAAAAGGCCCAACTAAACCGCTGCTTCCAAACTTCCAGAACTACTAAATGAGGACCTGGCTGACGACGTGCGATGTGCCAAACGCGTGTACGATCGAGTCGGCTTCAAGGGATGGCCGAGCTCACACGCCTACTGCAAGGAGAAGAACCTTCCAGACCTGTCCAGGTGCTAGGACACTATAGAAAGAGCAGTCTGGCAGGAGCCTCGTCTTGGAGAGAACAGGCCCTAGAGTCTAATACACACATAGTTTTTAATAGAATTATTTAAGCACGGCAATAGTTATTATTTGCCACTATTTGGTAGTCTACAAAACAATAGCAGTACATTGTCATTCCAAGGGTATAAACCGCGCAAATTAAATAGGCTTGTCTCGCGAAGAAGATCGAATCGCGTGCACGGGTTATACCATTGAAATGCGATTGGTTACTAGATTACCAATAGAACTATTGTGACTCTATTGAGCCTCGATTATAAAGGTCTCATTTATAAAAACACGATTCCTTAAAACACTCCAAAAACGCCAATTAAAATAGTCTGTGGTGGAGATTTTACGAGGAAAAGAACTAACCACAGATTAAATAAGCTGCATCTACGCAGTGTTTTAAGGAATTGCGTTTTTTTATAAATAAGACCGTAAGTCTTCAAAGACTGTTTATTTAATTCAATAGAAAGCTAGTGCAACTGCACTGTAATAGTGACGATCGAAGCCTTTGGACGGTTTTCCATTGGATGAGAACGGTAACTGCACGATACATATTTTTTCATGCAACGGCAACGGTAATAAGAGTATAATAACTAGTGGCATTTCATGCAGCACGACCGCGGCGCATTTAATTTTCTTATAGGCGTACAAATTCATGAAAAAAAATGTACTTAAAGGTACTTTTGACTACAAAAATTTTACTCCTACAGCTAAGGAAACATAACATAGTGCTCGTGGTCGTTCTAGGAAGATGTTTTCTGATAAAAACATGAAGACCATTAAAGCAGTGTCTAATTATACAAAATAAATTGTACCTACTCTAAATGTACTAAGGTTTTGTAATACGTCTTTTTAGTAGATGTCGTGTCTTTACGGTTTTCGCCCAATGTTAAACCGTTCTTTCCCAGGCAAAAGAGCTGTCGTGACCGAACCCTCTCGGAAGAATCATCGATAGTTTGGTCATTTAACTCCTGAACTGCCCTCGCGGAATGGAACGTATAGGTGGCCCATACTAAATTGGACACAGATCTGTGTCGCGGCAGACGAGACTTACCGTTCGGTCTTGTCGCTACCTAAATCGTCATTGAAAACTTTTAATCGAGGAACGGGAGTGAGTCTCCTGTAGAAGATAATAAGATTGTCCTGAGTAGAAGACGGTGGCGAAGCGTACATACAGCTGCCGTGCTTATGTTTGAAATCATACTGTTGAGTTTAAACTCTCGTGTATCACGATACTCGTATGTAGAGAAAGAATCGGCCCCATTTTACTCTACATAAAAGACCGAGACAAGAAGGCACTGTTAAAGGTGTAGTAACTTCAAGCTGACTATTTTCAGTTTTTGTGGTGCTATCTTTGGATGAATACCTGCATCATCAACTTAGTAACAAAGATAGAAACGTGAAATACTTGTTACACAGTTAGGGGTTGAATCCCGCCGGGAACCATCGTACTTTGATTTGTACAAATCGATTTTTCCACGTTTGTGATATCCTTGTTCGGTTACTATAGCACTGTCCCCTTAGGACCAGTACAGTCGACAGTACGTCAACCTTTACATACGTGCACTCTAATTAGTTACGTTAAGGGCGGTTTTGCAGAAAAAAATAAAGGTTGGCCTGCTGTCGACTGTACAAGTGATTGTGTTACATGAATGTTATAAAAGAATATCAATATCGATTAAAATATAGCTACAACAGCTGTATCTACGCTCTACAGGGTAACATCGAATAATTGGGTCTACAAATAGAGCTAGATTAAGTATAGGTTATGCAATTAGGTTAATTAATCTCTCGTACAAGTTGCTCGGAGAGCCCTGCAGAATCTGGCCTACGCATTCTAAGCTACAGGAGATAATATGAGCGTACTACGAAAGAAAGCTTAGGGCAGGTTTTTGCAGAAAGATTATCGGTTTTAGGGGGAATATTGCCATAGCAGTAATTACATAACATAACATAAACTCACGCCTGTATCCCAGAGGGGTAGAGCTGACAGATCACTTTCACTTCCTCAACATTCATTAGTCGTTGCATGCACGCACGCCGGTTTTGGGTACTTTTTATCTTGCCCTTTGCTAATACATCCCCTATTTGGTCGAAGTATGTCCGTCTGGGTCGTCCCTTACCAGCCCTTCCATCCACCATCCACTTCCATCTTAGCAGTAATTATCCTAGAGTTATTAGTATAAGTACCTAATTATTATAATCAAGAATGACATTCTCTGTCTTGAATTTACGGAAGTATTACTAAGTGTAGCTTTACTCGGGGTAAACTTTACTGTTCATCAACTTTAGATGAAAATTAGCTTTGGCTGAAGAGGCTTTGTTCTTCGGCCTAACAAAAAACTATGTGCAGCATTCTTCTCGAAGGAATAAAGATCAAACTGGCACAGTTGAGTTCTCTGAAGCCTTCAAAATTTAGTTGTGCACACTTAGATGTTCCTTTCTAACTACTAACTTTCCCTCTGAAATTATTTCCAAGCAACTAAGCGTAAATTATACACTTGTTCCAAAAACACTGCCATATAGTTAAGATGATCCATATCGTGTTAAATATTTTATTAAATAAGTTATTCTAATGTACCTAGCAGTAAGTTTTTTGTATGTTTGTAATCATTTTGTCAAGCATCAATATAGCTATGTCTAACGTTAAATATACTTGGTATTTTATTGAACATTCTACAGCAAATAAAATAATTTTGTTTGCTTATTTTTACATGATTACAACGAAGATCTAAGTGGTAAGTGAGTACCTAGTTAAGCGCGGAAGATTGCTTTATCTAATTTAAAAACAACCCTATTCTACTGTGGCCAGATGTTGTAATCCAGTAACCCAGTTAAATCAGATCGCCGCAATCTCATTTTAAAATGCAATCTAATAAACATTAGCGCGGGACAAACCGTAACGCCTGGCAGAATTTGTTCCGCTAAATTAACCCCAGTGCACATTGTTGCTATAACTAAACCTGCAGGCGCTCGTACCAATAGCCCGAACTAAATCCTTTGAAAGGCCTTTCCATGCCGTAATATGCAGTTGGGAAACGTTGGAAAAAGTCTTTTGCCTTCTCGAACCTAGCTATATTGAAAAGCTATGGAGTTCATGCTGGTATTTTTATGAATAACCACTGGAAAAATCTTTGTAAGAGCTTTTTTCTCTATTTTATTAGTTTCCTACTTATTTAACAAGAAAAAAGTACTTCGAGAGCATAGAATTTAATTAATATACTTGATAAAAGGGCAATGCAGAGCTATCTGTAGTTTATATTGGCATTATACTGTAGGTACACTCGAGAACAATGAAGGATGAAAGCTTATCAAAACAAAGAGCATAAAAAGATAAAATATATCACTGCATAAATGACCTGAAATAATGATAATAATTTATATAGTTTTATTTTATTGAAATCGCATGAACATACACTCCCTTCATTACTTCGCAATATAAATCTTTAGTCATAGAATTTTTAGATTAGATTAGATTAGAACACTTTATGGTACACACCAGAAAACAAAATACATTAAAAGGCTTAAATGTCTGAGTTACTTACTTTATTAAGTGTTAATAACTTGAATCACCTTTGCTAGCTTCAACACATGGTACCTTGGTATCACGTAAATGAACATGCAGTACACAAAGCTTCATCCCAGTGAACTTAAATGAGGCCTATATTTTAGCATATTTCATTGCTGAGATTGGGGTTCCAATAACCGTCCTTGTTCGTTGCTCTTAAATGAAAAATTTACATTCGAAGAAACGGCTTTCTCGTCTCACATTCTAGGCTCAAACGTCTTGCAGCATACTCTAATGCAATTCACCTACATAGTATCGGGAAATGTTCCATATTCCTTCTTTTCTAACAAAGTAGGGCAATACATCTCAGCGAGTGGGTGATCTATTAAGCAACAGTGCAAATGTAAGGCACACGGTTGCAACGGAGTAGTACACAGGGGTAACACCTACGAATAAAAAAACCATAGGAGTATTTCTTCCTACAAAATTCACACTCAAAAACGCCCCAGTCCTCTCGATTAGTCTTTACCAATGAGATGAGCATAAGATGTGCTATAGAGTACCACTCTGAGAGGAGCATTCTGTGATTGCTTCATTCTGTGCGCCACACATGACGACGTGAACGTTGATTGGGCAATACTAAGTGACAGATGATTGGTTTTATACATATAAAAACGTCAATCCATTGACTTCATTGATGTATAATCCGTCGAAATATCTAGGTACCTCGCAAGATGGCGGCCTCACGGTGGCAGGCGCATAGATATTTTGCCGGGTAATACTGAACGCGCCCCTATTGGTAATACAATTGACAAACCCGCCTTCCCACAATTGAACGTGGGGTCATTTTTACCGCTAGCTAGACATCTGTGTTTTTAAGTATCACTGGATAGCACAATGGAAATATTGTGTTACGCAGTAATATTCTATTTAATATAATTATATTGTGTTAACAATACAATTATTATAAGCTAGAACCGCTGTCCGAGCTTTAAATGTGGGACAACAAATAGGTAGATAAATTGGCATGCTTAGCGTAGCTGTTTGTGAATGTTGCACTATTTATACGAATGTGTGCGAGTCTGCGAACGTTACGACGTCACACCCTAACGTAACGCCTAATAATGTATGAAGCGTTTATCAATATTTGAGTTATCACGTAAAATAATGTTTTTATGCGTGTACACCCTTACAAGAAAACGTTCAGAATTCAATGACAAAACGAAATCTAGTAAGTTTTATGTTATTAGAGTAACTTTATTTTTCGCATATTTTGCAACCCCGAAAACCACGAAAAAATATTTTTATTGTTTTATTTTTAATTTTTCCAAGGTTTTTATATGATTTCTATGGTATAAAAGCAATTCACTCCAATGTATGTTAGACGCAAGTTCCCCATTGAGGTGTAAGGGAGATACCTAAAAAAACTTTTTCAAAAATTTTATCCTACCGAATATGTAATATGTCATATTAATCACGCCGACAATTTTGTCAAATTTCCACTATGTCAAATTTCAGCGTTCTAGAACTTGTTGTCTCTATGCTAAGCCGTGGACAGACAGACAGACAGACGGACGGACATCCAATGATGACTAAGGGCGCTTATATTGACGCGGATATTCGACGCTGACATGTCGGCGACAGCCGGTCGGCGCGTCGACGGCTGCTGTCGACACGCGCCAATTGGTGGAAGTTAGCCTTTGTTCATTTAAGAACTCTTTCTTATATGGCATATCGACTGCGGAAGTCTCAATTGCTGTAAGGGACATTCTGGTCGAAAATTTGTGTTATATACGAGGTGTTATATAGAGGTATTCAATGTATTCTCGGTATCAGGTACTAATGATGAGGTTAATTAAATTATCTCATTAGTTAACGACACTCGTTGAGGGTATAAATAAAATCATTATCATCATCATCATCAGTCAGCCACAAGAAGTCCACTGCTGGGCCTCCAAATAAAATATTTCATGTCAATTTTATGGCGATGTATGTACTTACTAATATTTATGTACACCTGTACACCTCTTATTTTCTTCATCTTTCAGTCATATACATCCTAAGGTTGTCTGAAAGAGCTTTTAGCGATAAGACCGCCAGTTTTATACTATGCAACTCAGGTATTTCAGAAACTTCCTTCCTTTTATTATGTGTGGTGTGCAATAAAGAGTTTTAGTCTAATCTAATCACAGTGCATAAGTACAAAAACAACTGAGAGCTGTTAAAAGTAGATTGACAGACTGTTAGCGTACGAGAAACCGGGGTCTGCCTAGTGTACGTAGTTTCCAACTCGGCGATAAACAAGTAGTTCAGGCTTAGTCCGAAACTCTACATTTTAAAATATGGTTTAACCCATCAGAAACTTTTGGTAAAACCGTACGTTTACCTAGCATCATGTGGTAAGTACAATCACTAATAAAAGTGTCTTCCTGTGAAGGTGGCAAATAAAGAAGCTCTCTTTGGCATGATTGGTGAAATTTGCAAGGAACCTAGGCAGTTGGCATGACAGCCAAGAGACCTCCACCTGGGGCTGCGATGCATAAAATTAGTTTATCGTGACAATTCAATATACATTGCATAGCCGATTACTAAAATTACTGTTCCCACTGATTAGTCTGTGGGTTGATCAGCAATGTACACGGAATTGTCATAGCGAACCATGAATGGGGAACTTGCTCTAAAAATGTTCGAAGAGGCCATGTTAAAAGGTAATTTAAATGAACGTGATTAATTTTTTTCTCTACATATAATACTTATCGTTATAGAACATGTTGAAAACTCATTCTAGTCACGTGATACAAAAACGCACCATACAAAACGGGCTTTTAAACTCGGACGTCACACCTTGCACGTAACGCCTTAGAATATGTGTAGCGTTCATTAATAATTGAGTTATCTCGTAAAATAATATGTTTATGCATCTACGCCCTTATTAAAAAACGTTTATAATTCAATGAAAAAACTAAATCTAAGATTTTTTTTATTATTAGACTAACTTGATGTTTCACATTTTTGGGACACCGAAAACCCGGTTTTTTTCATACCGCGATAAAGAATACCGTCAGCGCCGCCTAGTGTTAAATTGTTTAACTATAGTTTTTGCTTAGTGCGTATTTTGAAGGCAGACTTCAAGTCTTTATCGACTTGTATTGGCTAGATAGTTAGATAAACGGAATCTCGATATTTTTTTTACCTGGAACCTCTTTCAGTGATTGTTGAAACCGCATGCAACGAAAATATGTCGCCTCGGCGTGGGCTGTTACTTTTTAACTACGTATAATTGTTGTTGAGAAGAGCGAAGTAATTCATGCCGCTAGATGGTGCCAACGCCGCATAACATTGCTCAGTTTGCGATTAAAATTCACGCTTACTTATAGACGCTTCACGTTAAACCAACGGCCATGTAATGCGACACAGCCCCACCTACTACTAGCTAGCTATACAGCTTCATCTCTCGTTATAGTTTCTAGGAATTTGCGATTTATAGTTTCTGTTTAGTGCGTATTTTAAAGGCGGTTTTCTTGTATTTATCGACTCTTGTTGGCTGGATAGATAGATAGACAGAATCTCTGTATTTCTTTTCTAGCTAACTGTACTGCCTCACCTCTCGTTACAATTTCCAGAGCTGCCGGATATTGCAGGCAGGCTGTATTCCTTTTAGCCTCATACTTCAGTCGGTGGTTATGAAATACTCAGCAAGTTGAGAGTGCGCACCGCGCGCGAAGATGATTGGATGCAGTTTTTTTTTTTTGCATTATTCAAACGCGGTGGCAGCGTATCGATAGAATGCCTGCCATGAAACAACTTTGATTCCTAAGTTATGTAAATTTGCAGCAATACAGATAGTTAAAAATATAGATGTCTAACTAGCGCTACAAAATGACACCATGTTCAATTGTGAGATAGCGGGCAGGGCTTGTCAATTGTGTTTCCAATCGGAGCTCAGTACTACCCGGCAAAATATCTATGCACCTGCCACCGTCAGACCACCATCTTGCGCGGTACTTAGATATTTAGACAGGTTACAAATCAATGAAGTCAATGGTTTAACGTCTTCGTATAAAACCAACCATAACTTACGCTATCACTTCGTAACGCCATTGGCGCACAGAATGAACCAATCACAGAGTCACTCAACAGCACATCTTGCGCTCTTTTCATTGGTGAAAACCAATCGAGAGAACTGGGGCCACTTTTGAATGTGATTCTTGCAGGAAGAAATACTTCCATGGTTTTTTAGGGTTCCGTAGTCCGAGGAGGCGCACTTATAGTTTCGCCACGTCCGTCTGTCGGTCTGTCCGTCCACGGCCTAGCGTAAAGACCGGTGGTACTAGAAAGCTGTAATTTGGTACGTGTATAGGTCCATATTTATCACGCCGACAAAGTTAAAGAATAAAATGTTGGAAAACATTTGTTTTTACTGTATTTTACGGGATGATTTTTTTTTCTCGTCTACCCATCATGTAAGGCATCGTCCGTCTGTCGGTCTGTCCGTCCACGGCCTAGCGTAAAGACCGGTGGTACTAGAAAGCTGTAATTTGGTACGTGTATAGGTCCATATTTATCACGCCGACAAAGTTAAAGAATAAAATGTTGGAAAACATTTGTTTTTACTGTATTTTACGGGATGATTTTTTTTTCTCGTCTACCCATCATGTAAGGCATCGTGACATTGGTCGTTGAAAAATATTGTGGATGTAGGAAGAATTTTTTTTATTTAGGGTTCCGTTTGCAAAATATTAAGCTTAAAAGCGCAAATTTTTGAACGAGTAGGGCATCCACCCCTCCCCCCTCTCCTGGCTAAACGGTTGACTATAGAAACGTGAAAGGAAAACTATCACGGCTAAGTAGGCTTCATTAGTTAACGAGTCATAGGTACCCAACTTATAAAAGTAAAATTTGGTACAAAATCCATTGAAAAAGACTTTGATGAAGTTGTTAGTTTTGTAAAGCAGATAAAAAACCCTCTTTATACGGAACCCTACATTGCGCGCGGCCCTACACGCACTTGGCCAGTTTTTATTAGTAGCAGCAGAAACTTGACTGCCTCAGTTATTCAGAGGCCCGCAGAGAGATAGTATGGTCACGTATGGTCTTAATTACCACGGGTGCCCACCGCGGAAATGCAAGCATTGAGATTTGTGAATACCTCAGCCACTCAGGTTTTCTCAAGATGTTTTCCTTCACAGCGAATGGTATTGCTACTACAACTAATGTATTTATATTACTGCCAAAAAAAAAGTAAAGCTCAAAATTACATTATTGGCCATTTTTCTTAGCAACTAAATGTCGATTTTAAGGAACGTTTAATTATTGTGGAACAGTATTTCCATCGCACTACAATGACTAAAGTTCTACGGCTTCATATTGGATGATGATACGTAACTGCAAGGCATTTTTTCTCATACATGAAAACTCCAGTATTCCAGAGGGGTAGGCAGAGACCAGGGACTGCCACGTGCCACGATCCTGACAAATCACTTTCGCTTCCTCAACATTCATTAGTCGTTGCATGCACCCACGCCGGTTTCGGGTAGTTTTTATATTGCCGTTTGCTAATACATCCCCTATTTAGTCGAAGTATGCCCGCCTGGGTTTTGGCAGTTATGGCAAAACCCCTCCTGGGTATGAAAACCACGAAGGAGGCCTATGTGCTGCAGTGGGCGTCAAATGGCTGATGATGACGATGATGATGTCCGCTTGGGACTTCGTCAATGTTTCTTCCTTAATTCTCTCCACATCAATCAAACCAATCCAACATTACTTTCTCAATTCTGGTGCTTTAAGAAATTCGTTTTTGTAAAAATTGGTTTTCACATTGAGTACAAAGCCTTAAATAAAACTGTTCCATCTCTGTTTTTGTTTAAACAACAATTTTTTGTTTATCTGTTTCATTCCATTTCTTCAACAGTAGGTGCATTTTAATGAGCAATAATTGAACCTGTCTTCCTTTCGATAATCGGCTCTGATTAATCTTAATCGTACTGTCGATTCAATAAAAGAGTACAGAGGTCGCGCTTTTGACGGCTGTGAATACAAGGTCACCTCAAAAATGCTCAATTATTCTAACACTTTGATTGTTTTTTACATCTTTGCCTTCGGTATACAGTCGACAGCAGCTCAACATTTACATTTTTGTTGCAAAGTCGTCTTTAATGAAACTGATTAGAGAGTATGCGCTTAATCACCATGCCTATTTAATTTTTTATGTAGCCTATATACGTCTTACTGCAGGATTCAGGCCTTCTCTCGGAGAGAGAGGCTTAATTACCACACGTGCCCCCCGCGGATATTTAAAGCGCTGAGATATGTTAACACCTCAGACACTCAAGGTTCCTCAGGATCAGCATCTTTACAAACCACAAAACCGTAAAAACACGTAAAATAATATCTAAAAGTATAAATAATCAGTCACTTGTGGTGATTAAAACCTATACCCTCTCTTTGAGAGAAGACTTGTGCCCTACAGTCAGATACATACAGGCTATATGAAACAAAATTTTCATTTTCGGGAAGATAAAACATAGCATAAACTCATGTCTGTATCCCTCATGCTGGCTGACTACCTGTTCAAGACAAACGAGTTCTTCGGCGAGCTCAACGCCGTCGTCAAATCTACCATACCGACGCTGCCGCGGGCCGCCGCCTGTGCCATGCACCGGGTCGTCTGGAAGAAGTGCTTAGCTTCCATACGCTGCTTAGCTTCCAGGTAAGGATCTACATTGTATCTCGGAGGAGTAGGCGGAGACCAGGGTCTGCCACTTGCCACGATCCTGGCAGATCTCTTTGACTACATCAACATTCATTAATCGTTGCATGCACGCACGACAGAAAATTAAGAGTACAGTATTGATTGTAATCAGCTGAAATGTAACCTTCTGCATTTAACCACTCTACATCCTCCAATATCGATACAGAATCGGATCGGACTTTTTCGACTTTTTGCGGTCGATTGTGCTTCCATTTCCTTTCCATTTAATGAACATCGTTATTGGCGTTTATTTATTTCCCGTCTTTGTCTTTTGGAATTAAACGTGTCCCCTCAAAAAAGCGTCCCAATGTCCGGTCCCATTACGAATGTTCGTGTAAGATTAACCCTTTATTGTATATGTTATGTACACCACTACTCATGATAGTTGAATGACAGTAATGAAAAATTTATAAACCAAAATATAATCATCAAAATAGGCCAAATAGATAATGAAAGCTTTTTACAAACAATACTATTTGGCCTGCTTTGACAATTATATTTTGGTTTATAAAACTTTTCATTACCGCCCAAAGTTTCGTAATAGAGATTAAGGTGTCTGTTCGATTTTAGATATTAGAAAAATATGCCTTAACTTACCTCATCCTAGTTCTTTGCGTCTGCACCAGAAAGTAAATGAGTTAAGTAAGAAGACTTTCATGCCCACCATATTATGTCATTATAGCGAACCTCTTTGTGAATCTCTGGTACTGTCAAAATTAACCTATGCTTTAACTGCTTACGGTCCTTGCACCTATGCTAAAACTCAGAAGCTGCTTGCTTCAACGGGTTCAAACGGGTTTATTCCTACTCGGGCTCACATAACACCATAACACATAACAATGGTAAAATCTATTAAAAATTTATAGTAGACTGAAATGTTTCCGGGCAATTTTATTGTTTGGTGTAATAAGGACGCAAAGGCCATCCAAAAGATTATTTGGAGGAGAGCAATGGGAGGTTGCGTTAAGATATCTTCAAATCCACTTTGCGTGCCGCATCACCGAACTGCCGGTTTTCGTGGCAGTTTCCGGTTCCAGGCTACAAATTGTTGGAATGATATACCTCCACCTCTCCGCCAACTTCAGTCAAGGGCCACTTTTAGGGTGAAATTTAAAAAGTTTCTGCTGGACCCGCAGAAATTGTTAACCTAGCAAGTTATCAAAATAATTACTATTGAGACATAAATTATCTGTATCTTTGTTTCCTCTGGACATTTCATCTTTGCTTTGACTGTTATATCTTGTTGTTGTAATCGGATTTATAATTAATGTAAAATTTGTGACTTTGAATATGCAAACCTAGTTAATTAATACTTTTTTGCCACCAGTTTACCAGCCTCGCTTCTTTAGGCTCTGCACGCTGTTCAGACTGGGTATCGGCAGAATACCAGTGCTGGAATTTTCTTTTTAAACTCTCAGCACATGCTGAGTCTGAACACATTTGCATTTGCTACACCCACGTTGTCGCGTTTTTATTCATTCTTATAGTTACTTGCCGTACGGCATAAAACGTCGAGATATGTTTGTATTAATTATGTATGCTTCTGTTTTTGTCTATGTTTACTCCGTGCTGTTACTTCGTTAACTAATATGTGATGCGTTGTATACGTGTGTGTGTCTTATGAAAATAAATCATTTATCTATCTATCTATCTTACAGTGAACTGTGTTTTCCGCGTAAGGAAACCTGACTGTCAAAAGTGGACACGCGTTGCATACTCTCACTCTCTCTCTCTCTGAGAGACCTGTATCCTACAGAAGGTATTCTTGTCTATGCATTTAATTTTGCCTCTCAGACCGATCGGCATTCTGCGAGCCCCTTTTTCTCAGTTTCGACAGTCTTTTGTTTCGAACGTTGCAACTTTTTCCCCAAGGCCTTATTTAAACTTTTCTTCTGCCTCCAATGCCATAGCATCCAGTAATGTCAACCAGCCAGGATTCCCACGTCCGTCGGGTCGTTGACATGACGTATCGTTCGAATTGATCGGAGGAATCGATTTTTTGCGATTCAATTCCTGCCGTGCCTTGAACGGACGCCGGGTTGGTATTTGCGGAGGACTCGTTAGTTCAGTTGTTATGTGATGCGTATTCCCCTTTATTGTTATGCGTTACTTCCCCTTTAAGGACACCATAGCCTGTGCCTTAAGGAAACCTAAAATAAGAAGGAATTATGCCAGACATCCTTATTATACCTACGAGATACGTTCAGGCAAACTTCTACATCCAAAGCAATTCCTTTTTAGATGTCTGACAGTCTATTTGCCACAACATGGAGTGCTTATAATTTAGTGACTGACATAGAATAAGTATACATTGTTAGTGACATATTGATGGACACTAAATAAGTAAGCATATGAATAAGTTATTCTTCTATACTGACACAATTTGATATTTAATTTAGTTTTTGTGGATTAAGACAGAACTTTACGATACATACTGTTTACAAACACTCATAATAATGTTCACTTCGAAATTAGCAGTGTACCAATGAAGTTGTTTTTTTTTTGTAAGTATCTTATGTTTGTGTTTTTCCTGGTACCTAAACGAGGTATTTTGTTACTTTAAGACTCAGATTTAACTCCATCAACTCTCAAGAACACATGGGACCAACTGACTCGAAACAACCAACTCTCTCTTCAACTCTTTGTTAGCTAAAAGCCCACTAAAGAGTGTACAAATATGGGTTGCTCCTCGGATGGTTGTTATTCAGAAATGAACTCCGTTAATGAGGCCAAATCAAAACGATATAACTTGCCAAACACGGTAGTATGCAGTAGGATGATTCAGACACTACTGAGTAACATAATATGAACGGTATTGCTAAATTGCTACTTGTACACTAAATAAAAGAGAATATTAGGTTAGCCTAGTGGGTAGAACATTGGACTCGGAAGCGGGAGACCCAGGTTCGATTCCCAGTGCGGGCATGTACCTATGACTTTTCTTTCTAATTTATGTACATTTGTGAAGTTATAGTAGCAATACCACTCGCTAACCGTGAAGGAACACATCGTGAGGAAACCTGGGTGTCTGAGCTATTCACATACCTCAGCGCTTGAAATCGCCAATCCGCGGTGGGCACGCGTGGTGATTACCCATACTGAGAGAAGGCCTGTGCCCTACAGTGGGACGTATATAGGCTGCTTACAAATTGAATTTAGACCGAGATTGAGCATTTACTCGTTAAACAACAAATCACAAAACCGTCCGTTTTACTAGCGCAAACCATTTTCTTTGTAGGAAGGGGTCGCAAAGTAAATATAATGTTTAAAGCATTGAAGGCGGATTGCTTCCTGTCGTGTTTCGTTTCGAGCAGAGACCTAATTTTGCACACCAAGTCCTGTCAGAATCCGGACGTTTGCGACAGTTGTATAGAATTTGACAGCTAGACCTTAGGAATTCTGCAGGATTTGGTGCGCGTAATATAGAGCAGGGGAGCGATGTTAGCAAATTCAGTTATTGTTATGCATTACGATAAAAACAATTCAAGGGAACATTATCTTGGCTATAAGATTGATGCTAATCGAGTTTATGTAAATTCAAGGAAAACAGTGACATTGACAATGATGAATGAAGGAAACAACCTTTGAACTAATGATAAACACTATCTCAGATGCAATAATATTGATTTCATGTCAATATGAAATAATATCACTTAGTTACAAAGGGCAGGATTAATAGATTGGTTTCAACTTTCATAGGGATAAGCTCAATGGTTGAAGGTTGTAACCATCCTTTTATTCCTGTACCTACTCTTGGAGGTCACAACTAAAGGTTTCAACTTTTGGCATTTCACATTTAACTTTTCCTAACCCACTATCTAATAATAATGATAATAACATCGAAACAACACAATCACTTGTCGTGGTCCTAAACTAGGATGGCCTGTGTTGTGGTAACCAGGCAAGGATCTCACAAACAAAGAAACGCCCACACTCCCAGTGGGAGTCGAACATACGGCCGCTCTCAAGATAATCCAACGTAATACCGCTAGACCAATGTAGAGCAATTTTTTGGCAGAAGAGAAACCTATATAATTTTTCTTAAATTTAATATATACCTACGTATAGTCTATTCATCCTTACTTGTCTAATTTAGTAAACAAGATTCTACCCGCAAAGTATGACTTTTTAGTCAAAAACTGCCATATTCCCATAAATGAAGTAAGCTGGGACACCATTTTGGATAACACGCTGCTATGTTTACAAGCAAAGTGCACGAACTTGCAAGAAAATATCTAGTTTCGGTATCAAATGTCAATTTTGAGGTTAGAATATTGTTTACTAAATTGGACAAGTAAGGATGAACAGACTGTAAATATTGGTGAGAATATATTGTCATGTAGTTTAGGTTTCCACATAAAAGTTACAGGTGGTATCTTGGGGTCTGTATACAAATATCAGTTTCGATCAGTATGATCTGAGATTAGAATACAGTAGACGATCATCATCATCAGCCATTTGACGCCCACTGCAGGACATGGGCCTCCCTCATGGTTTTCGTAACGATGAGGGGTATTGCCATAATCGCCACGCTTGGCAGTTGGGTTGGCGATCGCAGTATGTGGTTGGAATCTCAGTAAGACGCTGCTGCCCATCTCCTGGTAATTTATTCCCTTAGTCGCCTTCTACGACATCCCCGGGAGGAAACGGAGTGACGCTATTCTTAATCCGGCGCCACACGGCAGTAGACGATACCCAAGTGTAATGAATGGCCTAGGTATCGTTTACTGACGTCCTTGTTTACTGCCTTCGCCGTCCTTTAGGCAGTACTGTAATGACAGTACTGCTACCTCTACTGTCAAATAGCTAATTGCACGTTTTGGGCTGAATATCAAACGTGGACGTATATATAAAAAATCCGCACCGATACTTCGCTTTTGGCAAACAACCGACCTCATCTCCTTTATGTTGATGAATAATACAGCAATTCCCTTCTTAGGCAGATCGTCTCTTGTTTCAGCCATAGCTCCTTTAATGATTCAACTTCATCGGAGACAAGTCGCCGCTGTTGGGGCCTACTTGTTATCTGCTAAATGATGTGGTTATTTTTTAACTAAAGGACCCCGCTGTCCGAGCTTTCAAAGTGAGGCAACAAATTGTTAGCCAAATGGGCATTCTAAGCGTAACCGTTTGTCTCTAACCAAAAAATTATTTACGGTTAATTTTAGTTTGTAACATTGCGCCCGCACTTCGCCGGTCAGTTGTAGAAAATTTGCAAAATATTACACATTAAATATTAAGTAGGTACCTAGGAAGAGTTTATTTCGTCAAACTCAAAACCACGATTTGCGAGAAAATTAGATCATACATACATACAAAAACTCACGCCTGTATCCCAGAGGGGTAGGCAGAGACCAGGAACTGCCAGTTGCCACGATCCTGACAGATCACTTTCGCTTCCTCAACATTCACTAGAATTGGATCATTTTATATGTCATAATAGCGGTAGCGTGGTCTTTACACCAGTCTATCGTGGGTTGGATTTACCACCAATAGATTTATGCAAAAATTTACACTTAAATATATATCTGCTTTTCCATGCTAAATTATGATCTCTAAATTATGATTGTCTTTGCTCTAGACAGAGCACAATTGAGCATAAAAACAAAAAAAAACCATGAGCACAATACAGGGACTATTGTGCTTAATTACTATATTATACTGCATAGTATGGAAATAACTGAAATTAGTCAAATACGGTCACAGTAGTTTTAATCATCCTCTCAGTAACTGAGTAGGGCCCCTCCACCACATTGTCGCAAAGTCACCCTGCCTCGGCCATACAGGGAGGAATGTCCCCTCCCCTCCACCGCCCTGTGCCTGCGCACGATTGTGTGCTAATGCGCGCACTTATAAGGTAGCCTTTTGGCTTCAGTACACCTTAAGCCATGTACAGACCAAGCAAACGAATGCGAACGAACGCACTCTTATAAACTCATGAATGTTATGTCTTTTTACGTACCACAATTTGTGTTTTCACTTTCTTTCACAATTTCACTTTCACTCGCCCATTGGCACTGCACACGGCCAAAGAGGGATCGGAAGCCCCCATTTTGCATTCGTTTCAATGACCTCTATAGTACATACCACATAGTAATTCACATCATCAGATCACTTTTAATCATAAGGCCGCGGTCTGTACTATTAGGTTAAGAAATATCTGTGTAATTTCCTTTTTTATGAACAATAAAGCGCTCTCTATCTATAACAATGATGATGTTCTCCTCATCTTGGTCCAGCGACAGACACCTCACAAGTTGTAGGACTTCCTCGACGATGGGAGCGGATTTGGCTCACAAAACCCACTTACAAATAACCCACTTACACGTACAACGATCGTAGCGAACTATACTGTGGTCGTTCTACTGTGGCTTTTAAAGCGGAGCTTCCCTACAAACCTACATAGTATAATAACATAGTACTCATTACATAGTACGTAAAAAGTAGTGCGTAGTGCGTACTGCGTAGTACATAGTACTAGTACTATGAAGATCAAATAAGTTCGCTTCCTTTCACCGGAACGTTCACTCAGAGGACAAGAACAAAAGAGCCCTATGTGCAGCAGTGGATGACTACGGGCTGTTTGATTGATTGTTCAGTTCACTCTGATACATTCGTTCAGATTCGTTCGGTAGGTCTGTACCGGGCATTAGAGGAGGGAGCAGAGAACAGCGCAGCAATGTCACGCGACGAAATCATTTAGGCGCGGGTATTAATTATTGAGATCGTAGTATGTTTTTGGTGTACATTTACGGTCACTTTAACTACTCCGTATGGCATTTGCTACAATCACAACGTAATACAAGAATATCTATTATTGTACACAGAATACAATTACAGTTACCTATAGTAGTTAACAAATTATAACATACCTCTTTTGAAAACTTTTTTGTATGTTTTCAAAGTAGATGTTTAAAGATTTCCCATCCCTGAGAGGCTTACAAACAGCCAACTAATGCCACTAGACAACCTATTACCCGTCTCTCCCAGCAAAACGTATTCTCAACAGGCTGCTTTTATGGACGGACGGACGGACAAAAGATGCACGATACTTGTAGAGTCCCATTGGTACCTAAAGAGAAGAGCGGGTGATCGAGATCTTCCACTATAAAGGGAAATTTCCCGCCAGGCAGATAGAACGCCTGGGGACGGCCGGTCCGACTGTTGTTAGTCGGACGTGATATTTATGATGACATCACAGTATCCTTTGAGTACGAAACCCTACAAATACTGTGCTGTTTATAATAATAATCACCCCAATCACTTGTCCTCAAGCTAGGACACCCTCTGCTATAGTATCCTGAAGACGACTTTGACATCCTCTGTTGCGCAGCGGTAGCGCATCTGCCTACCATGCGAGAGGTCCCGGGTTCGAATCCCGGCTGGGAACAAAAAGCAATTTTAATTCAGTATCCAGGATTGTCTTGTGGCGAGCACATGTCAACTCTGCGCGCGCACTATAAACTCCAACATTCCTACATCGCGCAAGCAAAATGTTTCATATGACATACCATAAACATAACGTCCGACGAACATCAGTCGGACCAGCCGTCCCCAGGCATACGATCTGCCTGGCGGGAAATTTCCCTTTATATTAGAAGAGCACGATCACCCGCTCTTCCCTATAGTGGTGACCCTCGACAGAACAATGTCAACCTTCCTTCGCTCTCGCAGCACCCCACATACAATCAGTCTCAAAGCAAGGCCAGCATCCTCTTCCCTCTCACATCATCAGTTCCACTACAGTCAACGCACCGACTACTGGTACTGATGGTGATCTCCCCCAACCCCTCGGCACGGCAGCCACACAGCAACAGCGCACGTTGCCAGTGGTACAGCAGACTTCACCGGTTCCTACCACATGTGCGGTCCCCATGGTACTGTCGCCGGTGAAGTGACTGTTAGCCGCCGAACACCCTCAACCGCTAGTCGACTCACTGACTCAGCGACTCCTGGCACTTGCAGGCTTTAGAGCACAGACTTCGATTCTTATCAGACCTAGCTATGCGTAGCTACAGTCTTGAAGGGGAGTGATGTGGCGAGCACATGTCAACTCTGCGCGCGCACTATAAACTCCAACATTCCTACATCGCGCAAGCAAAATGTTTCACGTGACATACCATAAATATAACGTCCGACGAACATCAGTCGGACCGGCCATCCCCAGGCATACGATCTGCCTGGCGGGAAATTTCCTTGTATAGTGGAAGAGCACGATCACCCGCTCTTCCCTATAGTCTTATTAAAATAATATAACGCAATAAACCACAATAGACGATGTAGCGGGAGGACAATCTAATAAATCTAATTTACTAACTGTCAATTAATACTCAGCATAGCAAAATAGTTCCGTGTGGCGCCGGATTAGGAATAGCGTCACTCCATTTCCTTCCATGGATGTCGTAGAATGCGACTACGGAAATTAATTACCAGGAGACAGGCAGCAGCGTCTTCCTGATATTCAAACCGCATACTGCGATCGCCAATCCGCCTGCCAAGCGTGGCGATCATGGCAAAACCCCTTACGGTTATGAAAACCACGAAGGAGGCCTATGTCCTGCAGTGGGCGTCAAATGGCTGATGATGATGATGATAGTAAAATAAGTATAGTATAGTACCTTAAAAATTATGGATGCAAAATCCCCTTAAAAATTGACAAACCATTACTCAATGAGTAAGGAGCATTGAAGTTTACTCTAATCAGCTACGTGACTTTGCAAAAATGTAATGTCTACCTGTTGTGGACTGTACAATTTTTAATACGATACCTCGAAAAGGCGCATCTTGAATCCCCCGTGTTAATACTAAGCATATAGACCGATGTTTAGTTAGACTGGTACCTACCTCATAATCTAAAATTGGAAAGCGCCTAATGGTCAACGCCCACTGCGTCGTGGGCGGAACTACAATGACAGAAAGGTGGCATTGTAAATGAGTCCACTACTTGTACCAGAAAGATTGAAACCGGAGAATAAACCGGTACACCTACAGGGTGTTTAAAAAATTGTAACACGGAAGGCGTAGACAAAAATGTTGTCCACTTCTAAGCGGGTCGGTAATCCAAAAACCTAATTAAACCTACGAGTAACCAAACGTGCGACTACAAATAGACAAAAATGTAAAGGAGAACACGCACATAACCGCACCGAAATGATCTACCACTCCGTTGAAACTTTGAGAGCCTTCCAATTTTTCAAATACCGAATTCCGAGCTCCAAATTCGCCCAAATGCTGTAGGGTCTGTAGTGCGAGGTTCCATAGGATTTATTAATATATAATTAATACGTTTATTGCACATAAGTAAAAAATACAATGGCAATGTGGCGGACGTAATGCTATAAGCATTTTCTACCAGTCAACCACAGGTGGTGCAAGAAATTAACTGGTAGGCATACGTAGTAAACGGATAAAACGAATTACTTTAACTAAAATAACATACGAAGACGAATACTCAACAATAAATAAGTAAATATTTATACTATAAACTTATAATACATAATATAAATTTCATACAAATAAATATCTTCCACACAACCCAATCACTGTCCTGGTCCCAAACTAGGATACCCTGTGCTATGGTTAGCAGGTAAGGACATCACAAACGACTTAAGCCATTGGTACAAACGGTGGTACAATTGGTGGCCCCAGTGGGAATCGAACCCACGACCTCCGGCATCGTAATCAGACGTGCGTGATACATAAGTCAGTAATAAATCATTCTAAAATTCTTATTGTCATTATTATTATTAAAGAATCTTTATTGCAAAAAAACATGTTTTGTATACAGGCGTACTTAATGCTAAGTAGCATATTCTACCATTCAACTTGTGTTCCGTACTTTAACATTTTGTCCGTTTGTGAGCCAGCACAAAACAAGGATTGCTATTTTCCTGTTCTCAGTAGTATTCCTTTTTTATATATATCAAAAGATGTATGGGTTCACGAACCAAACGTTCGCTCGGTGCAGACACTAAACGCACCGAATAAAAAAAAAACACTTCTCTATGGCCGATCGTGAAGCGCGCTATCTCGCTGCTCCGCAAATATAAATACGTCGCGTTTTCTAAAGAAGGTTTTTAGTCCAACCAGCGCAAGAAGACCACCAGCACCTCAGCCATCACCGGGGCCCCGGATACACAACTGCGGCTGCGGACCAGGTGAGTGGATCACATACATCTTTTGCTAGGGGCTGATTTGCCTTATAAATTCCCCTACAACCTGTGTGGATAGTTGCGCTTATTGATTTAACCATAAACAAGCGCCGAGTCCAGGGAGACCCAGTTCAATTCCCAGTGCTGGCATGTACCTATGACTTTCTTTTCTAAGTTATGTGCATTTTTGAAGTTATAGTAGCAATACCACGCGCTAACTGTAAAGGAAAACATTGTGAGGAAACCCGAGTGTCTGAGCTATTCACATATCTCAGCGCTTGCAATCGCCAATCCGCGGTAGGCACGCGTGGTGATAGAGCCCATGCTCTCTCCCTGAGAGAAGGCCTGTGCCCTACAGTGGGACGTATATAGGCTGCATAAGTAAGCGCCGAGTCTATGCCTGTTATATTAGCCCGACTAAAGCCTAACTATGCGCCCCAAATACTGACGTTTACGATAGCAATTAGTATGGAATTTGACAATTAGACGATTAGAATCGTCCAGGATTTGGCGAGCGTAGGAGCCTAGAGCCTAGGTATTTGAGTAATCTAGGTAGCTTCTAACAAACCAGATTCGGATTTATGGTAAATACCGTCGAATCGTCAGACACTATCGGACATTATAATAATAGCAAATTTATTAGACCGAATCGTTTTTTTTTCCTTCGGCCCAGGCTGAACTTTATAACGCAACCTACTTAAATGAGTTTTTGACACTTTTGTCACCAAATGTGGTATATTTCATCATCATCATTCAGCCACAAGAAGTCCACTGCTGGACATAGGCCTCCTCCATGGATTTCCAAAAAGACCGGTTGGAAGCGGCCTGCATCCAGCGTCTTCCTGCCACTATATTTTTAAACTTCTATTACTGAATCAATGTGTTATTTTCGATGCTTTGTAACTGTTGTGAGACAAATTAACTCAGGAGTTTCATTTTAGTACTCAAATATGAGTGTTCCGTACCCTAAGCCTAAGGGTGTCAAACAGGACCCTATTACTCTGCCTCCGCTGTCTGTCAGCAGTTCTGTCTGAATGTATGTCTGTCCGGCCGACCTTTAAAGGGCTCTATCTTTCGAACCGTAATAGGTACGCAGTTGAAATTTTCGCAAAATATATATTATTACGGTGGATTACCTAACAAACAATAAAAGTTAAAAAAGAAGCGTCTCCATACAACAAACGTGTATTTTTGCTGTTTTTTTTTTTTTTGTTGTGCTCTAAAAACGGTAATACAAACAGGCATCAAACTTGGCGTGATTGTAGAACTTATTATATATTCTAATGACAAATAATAAAAAAACCGCCAAGCGCGAGTATGGAACCCTCGGTGCACAAGTCCGACTCAAACTTCGCATGGCTACTTAGCTCTACTCAAACATATATAAATGAATTGCCCACGACACATAGTAACAGAGTTACAGCCCTCGCAGAGGCGACATGTTTTCGTTGCATGCGGTTGAAGCAAGTTACTCCCTACTACCGAACTGAGGCATCTCACATCAATACAACGTAATCTTATAGCCGCGTAATGATGGCCGAAAGTACCGTGTGGCGCCGGATTAAGAATAGCGTCACTCCATTTCCTCCGTGGACGTCGTAGAAGGCGACTAAGGAGAGCAATTAAGGAGACGGGCAGCAGCGTTTTCCTGAGATTCCAACCGCATACTGCGATCGCCAACCCGCCTGCCAAGTGTGGCGATTATGGCAAAACCTCTCATGGTTATGAAGACCATGAGGGAGGCCTATGTCCTGCAGTGGGCGTCAAACGGTTGATGATGATGATGATGATAGCCGAAACGTAGCCAAAAAGTGTAACAAAACCCGTCAAAAGCATTTAGGTGCGAGTTTCCCGAAAAACCCCACCCCTACCGAAGATCATGGCCGTTTGATCTGCCACCGGATTAAGCAACCGATAACCCCATTTGCAATTCACGAGAGCCGTGAGCGATAGGCGACCGATCTGCGCAATTACCATGCTAATCCAGCGGTGCCGGGCCGCGAAGTTTTGACGAATATTTTACACGATTTTGCATTTAATTGCCATCTGCACGGCCAGGGACCTGTTTCATAGAACTAACGGTGATGGTTTACTATGACAGTTCGGTGTACTTTGCAATGTTGGTTAACCCACAAATTAACAGTAGAAAGATTCGGCTATGCAATGTACATCGAATTGTCATAATTAACTATGTATTGTAGTTTTGACTTCAAAAGCCCCTTAACCAGCAGACCTGGTTTTTGCAAAAAGTAACATCATAAATCTCAGTCATGGTGATAAGATGAGATAAGATAAGAATATTCTTTATTGTACCAGGAAAAACACAAACATGAAATATTTACAAAAATACGATACAATTGGCAGCCTTATTACTTGTAGCAATTTCTTCCAGGCAACCGACGATGGGGAGTTGCTGAGGGAAAAGTGAGACGGGTAGTATGTGCAAATATGAAAAATATGTACCATTTTTAGCTAGCTATTTTTTGAACTTACACCCTAGAAACTAGGTCCAAGAACCTACCGCCGAACACAACCACAATATTGACTCACTTGCGTCAAATCAATAAAATAAAAAAATACGAAAAATGGGTGCCTCATAATCACTCGAATTTTCGCAGTATCCATCTTTCTTGTCTAAATTGAATAACAAAAACAATTGAAAGTCGATATTCAAATGTTTCACATTTTTTAAAAAAAGAACATCATAGAAACCATTTGAAAAAAGTTTCATTCGAAAACCTCAAACCATGAAGATTCTATGTCAATTCAAAGAACCTATTGCAATAAAACGGCAATTTCATACTTTAACCCCTATTATAAACTATCAACATATACGTACAAATAATATACATATGAAAATTAATTATGTAGTATGTTAGCATCGGATAGCCTCTCTATTATTATTACTATTGTACGGCTTATGCGTAATAGTCCAGAGTGAAATAATTCCTATGGGAATGTAACTCTATAGCGATTCTACACTGGGTATAAATATTTGATTTACAAAGATAGCGTATTTTACGGCTTTTACGACTGCAGTCGCAACGGGGTGCATGCTGTATGAATTTTAATATTTTTACCATTTTCGATAGGTACTTCGCTCGCAATACCTACCTGATAAAATGATCGACATATTTATAGACATATATTTAATCACCAGAAAATTACATTATGGCGGTGTCACATTATCATGTTAACCACAGTTTAGTTATCATTATCAGTTGCGACTTCTTAACGTCGGTGGAGACTCACACAACAGAGTTATTACAGAAAAATCTTCTGTAAAAAAACGTATAAAGACGTGTTCGATGTTTTTCTCATAGATCCCACCAACGTACGAGGGGTCCTGTCTAATACAAAAAAATATTATTGATATCGGACAACCAGCCCCTATATTACGCGCACCAAATTCTGAGCAATTCCAATTCAATTCAATTCAATTCAAATATTTTTATTCATTTTAAATACAGAATGTTTACTTAATGAACGTCAAAGTTGTTAGTTTCACAATTAATGGATTATGTGGAGAAGAAGCTAACAAAGAAACTCCACATTTATTCTTTTCAAAACACGTTTTAACTTAATTAACAGAGTTTTCAACTTAAAATATTAGTCATGAATGTGTTGAACACTAGTCACAATCGTCCTTTAAATAATATTAATCTACTGTTTAATGCCAAACATCTTTGTCTTCTAAATAATCCTTGATGTTATAGTAAGCCTTTTTGCACAGAATGTGCTTAACACATTTTTTAAATCGCGTTGGAGGTAACTCTAATATATCTTGAGGAATTTTGTTGTAGAACCTTATACAGTGCCCCATAAAGGATGTGTTAACTTTTGCAAGTCTAAATAGTGGAAATGACAATTTATGTTTATTTCTAGTATTAACATTATGGTGGCCACCAACATTTTCGAAGTCTTTGATATTTTTTGTAACGTACATAATATTTTCATAAATGTATTGACATGCAACTGTTAAGATGTTGGTTTCTTTGAAGAAATCTCTTAGCGAATCCCTACTACCTAACTTGTAAATAAATCGGATGGCTCTCTCCTGCAAGATGAAGATAGTCTCAATGTCTGCTGCCCGGCCCCATAGTAGTATACCGTAGGACATAATACTATGGAAGTAACTAAAATAAACAAGCCTAGCAGTTGCAACGTCAGTGAGTTCCCTAATTCTTTTCACTGCATATGCTGCAGAGCTAAGTCTGTGTGCTAATTTTACAATATGTGGACCCCATTGTAGTTTTGGATCGATGGTGATGCCCAGAAATACAGTATCATCTACAAATTCTAGTTTTTCATGTCCAATTACTATGTTGTTCTCAACTACTCGTACGTTAGGTAAGGAAAACTTTATACATTTCGTCTTTTTAGAATTTAGCAGCAGATTATTTGCTGTGAACCAATCTAGTACTTGCGAGAGAGCATTATTTGCATCGTCAAGATTATTTTCTTGTCTCCTTATTTTAAAAATAAGTGACGTGTCATCAGCAAATAACACTATCTCAGACATTTTTTGTACCATAAACGGTAAATCATTTATATAGACTAGGAAAAGGAGCGGCCCTAAGATAGATCCCTGCGGGACTCCTATTTTTACAAGTGAACCCGAGGATTTAATACGATTTACGTCTGCTTTTTGGACCCTTCCTTCTAAATACGATCTTAAAAGATCTAAACCTGCACCCTTTATTCCGTAGTGTTTTAACTTTAGCAGTAGCGTTTCGTGGTCTACACAATCAAATGCTTTTGATAAATCACAAAATATGCCTACTGCATCCTTGCGATCCTCCCACGCGCTGAAAATATGTTTAAGTAACATAACTCCGGCGTCTGTTGTATTCCGCCCTTTAGTAAAACCAAATTGCTGGCTATGAAAGAGTTGGTAATTATTGAAATGCGTAAGTAATTGATCTAAGATGATCTTCTTAAATATTTTACTCAATACTGGTAGTACTGAGACGGGCCTAAAATTGGTTGGATCGTGTTTATCACCGCTCTTAAATAAGGGTACTAGTCTACTATATTTCATGAGGTCCGGAAATACTCCCTCATCTACACATTTATTGAAAATTTTTGCTAACGGTAAAGCTAGGACATGGATCACTGAACTAACAATTTTTACTGACATACCCCACAAGTCCTCCGTTTTTTTTAAGATTCAATAATTTAAATTTTTTAAGAACGTTATGGGGCTCAATGTAATTAAATGAGAAATCGTGTTCGCACGAGGAGACATGGTCTTTTAGTAATGTTGCTGCACGATCAGGTGATGAGTCTAACGGAGCTGTAGTCACGATTGGAACATTAGTGAAGAACTGTTCAAATGCTGCAGCGATATCTTCATTTGTCGTTATTATTTTGTCATCAATCTTAAGCGAAATATCTCGGTCTCCCAATTTTGTTTTACCCGTTTCTCTATTTATTATTGTCCAAATTGTTTTAATTTTATTCGGTGACTGTAAGATTTTATTCTTTATATGATCGCATTTAGCCTTATGGCAGACGGCCTTAAATAATTTGGAATATTTTTTGACGTGCTGTATGAATTTGGTGTCATATGTATAAGTCTTTTTGTCATACAGTTCATAAAGTGTGTCTCTACTTTTCCGGATACCCGAGGTTGCCCATTCACTAAATCCTAATTTATTCTCATTATTTGTTAGCTGCCGCAATTTAAAAACTTTTTCAAAACTACCCGACACGACTTTGAAAAAGTCTACATAATGAGCATTAGCATTTTGGTAATTTTCTTGAGTTTTTATGCTACTTTCAAGGTCTACTTTAAATGACTCTAATTTTTTACTTGTTACGGGCCGGCAGAGGATAACCTGTTCTGCGTTTTTTCTATCTATTTCAAAATGAACAATTTGACCACTGTGGTCTGACTTCAAACAATTTACTGTAGAATTATCTGAAAAGTCGCAATCGCAGTAAACATTATCTATGCAGGTGGCCGTAGTTTCGGTTATTCTAGAAGGCTCCAAGAAAATATTTACTAAATTAAACGACTTGAAAATTATTGTCAATTTGGTATTTAAAGCCGAGTCTACCAATAAGTCGATATTGAAGTCACCACAGACTATGACTTTCTTATTACTGCTGGAGGCTACCTTCAAAACATCCTCTAATATTGATTCAAATGAACTGTAATCGCTGGTAGGGGGCCTGTATATGGCTACTACAATGTGTCTAGACAGTTCAACACATGATATTTCAATTACTTTTTCAACAGAAAGTCTGCAAATGTCTTTCCGTTCTTTAAATTTCAAACAATTTTTTGCTAGTATCAAGGATCCCCCGTGCCTTGCAGACTTTCTATTGAAGCAACTGGCTATTTGATAGTTATTCACAGAAAAATTCATTTGTGTTTCTGGTAGCCAGTGCTCTGTGACGCAAAGTATGTCCACTCTATATTGTTCTAAGAACAACTCTAATTCTAATAACTTTCCAGAAAAGCCACCCTGTATATTCTGATTAGCTAAAATTAATTTATTTAAGGGGGGCTTTTCTTTTGTCTGCGCTGACAGTTTAAATCAGCGGTCAAGTTTAACCTACTTAAACTAGGTTTTTTCACAACCTCAGAGTACAGAGGTTGGGAAGTATCAATTTTCTTACATTTTGTATAGCCTAGAGGTCCCTGTGCTATTGTCTTAACAATAAGGGGGTCATATACATTGAATGCCAATAATTTGGCAATATGTCGCTTAGAAGAGAGGGGCAGATACAATGTGTCCGTAGTTAATATAAAATTTCGAATAAATTTATTCGTATCGAAAAAAAGTACTTGGTCTCGATGACCGAAGGTCATATTATATAATAGCCGGTTTAATTTATCTATGCGGTCATTTTGTGCCTCTGAGAGAGTTTTTGAATAGGGAAAAGCACAGATGATAATTTTTCTTACTTGCAAAGCTACTATGGACTCATAATAATTTATTAAGTCTCTTTCTTGAATCCCTGTGCTGTTCCCCATTAATAATACAATAGTTGTATTTCTATCATATTGTTTGCTGAGCAAAAGGTTGACTATTTGAATATAAGAGGCATTTGGCATACATACATTCTCTACATGCTGTCTTAAGCTGTACTGTAGCTTGGTACCTAAACCTACACCTATTTTGTCAGAGAAAATTAAGGTTTTAAAGGGAGTGTCTTGAACTGAGCTGCGGGTGGGCCCCGACTGCAGCCGACCATGCATTTTGCTGGCACTGGTTGATGTAGCTCTGCACCCGCTTACAACCTGACGGCTAGGCTTGCCTCCATTCTGCTGTGCACAATCCAGCTGTATAGGGGCTGGTGTGGATGGCACACTGCACGGCTGCAAACTTGGCTGCGGACTGACTTTTTCATCGTTCAGCTGCTGGTTGGAGCTTAGGTGTAGAGCGACTGGGTCTCCAGACAGGTCTGATGGTGGTGGCAGAGGTGACAAGGTCACTCCTTCTTCAGAGTCATCCGCAATCTGGACCATGTTAGACTCGACGCGTTTCAGATTGTCCTTGCTTAGAGCAATCAACCCATTTATTGATGAAATGCAGTCATTATTCTGGGTCTGTACAATTGAGTTAAGTACTCAAGTGATATCGAGTAATTGAAATTGCAGATCTTCCACTTGTAATTGTAACTCAGCCATCCCTAGCTCATGGTCCACTTTGTTGTCAAAAAGTTCCTTCTGGCATTCAGCCATTTCTTTTTCTAATTGCATCTTTTGGCGGTGAATAGGTACACTTTCTATACTCTTCCGGCTTTGTTTAATTAGTTTCTGCACCTTCTGAATGTATTTTTTTGTTTTTATATACTTTTTGATTTTGTTCGCACTGTTCATTTTCATACTACCGTTGTTCTTGGTAGTGCAAGACCTATCACTGGTTGTAATTAGGTCAACAGTTGGTATCCCAGCTTCACTCATCATTTCATTGTACAAGGCCATGGTTTTAGAGCTTTCTTTTTGTTCTTCACGCTCACTGATTTGCTGGAGCTCATGGTGTGCCTCAGCAAGCTGGTTTTCAAGCAATTGTATGCGCTGTAGTGCCACATCATGGACATCGTGGCACTTGTTAAATGAGTTGAGCTGACGTTGTAGGTCATCCCGCTGGCCAGTAAGGTCCTGGCATTGGATGTCCAACTCGCTTAGCTCTTCTTTTAGAGCCTTGTTTCCAATCGTCTATCTGTCAAATTAGTATGGAATTTGACAGTTAGGTGATTGTAATTGCTCTGGATTTGATCCGCATAATTAGGCCAGGGGCCTAATTAGCGCTAAGGAATTATCGCTCAACATAATATATTCAAAAAATATGCGGGCGAATTGAGAACTCCTTTTTTGACGTCGGTTTAACCGTTGTAGCTAGCTAGATAGGTACTTTTAATTTTCTTTTTGTCTTATTTAAAAAAAAACACATATCCACTTAAAACGCTCCTCAGAGGCAGTTTAAATAGTATGTGGCAAAATGAAAAACGTAATCACAGATTATTTAAACTGCCTCTTAGCAGTGTTTTATAAGAAACATCGTTAATGTTTTGAACAAATGTGAATACGAAGTTCCCCCAATTAAATCATTATTGCTGATCAATCTCTCGTGTTCGGCAATAAAAAAAGGTTTTCAACATGTTTTCTCTGCAGTGATGTTGCAAGTTTGCAACACCATCTTTAAGCTTCTAGCGCTTGATCTTTAGAGCCATCGACCACGACGACTTTATACCGCAATATAAACGCGTTTGACGCGCTTATGCGTCGCTTCCGTAAAAACTGAAACAAAACATTATGCTATGTCGCCAAAAGTCATCGTAAACGATGGCTCGTAAAGTCTACACCATGAATTTTGGGTGGCTTGAAAGCCATAGCAAAATGAATGTGTCTTAACCATAGCTTAAGAATACGCTAGTTTGTTTTTTTTTTAAAGACACTTTCCAAAAATGTCTCCATAGGTAGTAACTCGAATCTAGAGAACCATTAGTAGCCAGCTAGAGCGGTGTATGCGTGCCGCGGATCATTGTTATGATAGGCGGAGAGGCGATGCTAATAGTTTGCGAATTTTTTGAAAAAGATCTCTCGACACGAAACAAGATTTCTCAACTCAATTTTGTTTTATACTTAAAAGTCTTCTAAACTTAAAAGTATAAAATAGAAATAAATAAAATAGATGGTATTTTTAATTATTAATTAAACCACTCAGATTTCAGCATAATTATATACACGTTACGACGGGCCGGCTACGAACGGGTGGCACGATTTCATCAAAGAAAGCTTTTCATCATGTCATGATATCCACTGTATAGAAGTTTTTTTTTATTAAGCTTTATATTAGGCCTATCCGGATTTAACCAGCCGGTGCTAACTGGCCGTTTATAGAAAAAATAGATTAAAGACCTAGGTCCTTGGCCCTAGATTCTAGGCTGAAGGTTCCGTTGGTGGCGCTAGTAAGCACCGGGTCACCTCTTGTGCGTATTAGATGAAAATAAAGATCAGCGCTGTGGTTGGTAAAATAAAATTTGAAATCTCCACAGCATCCAGCCAGGTAGAATCCGATCGCATGGAGTATGACGGCGCCAGTAGCGTGTTTTGTTACGCTAAAATGTCAGAAATTGACAATTAATGTAAGGTCGCGACTTTTGACATTAGAGCGCGACGAGTCATTCTGCACAGGCAGAGTGACGATGCTATGTAGGTGTAATTTAAGGCCCTGGCCACATAGAAGGGATGTGAGGCAAGGGCGCGGAAAAGACGATTCACTTTCATACAAAATGTACTGATGGGATGGGACGAAGTCCACACAGAAGAGACGGACGAGGGTGCGATTTGTATACATACAACGCGTCGCGTCTTTCCGCGCATCCCTTCTGACTGCCCCTGGCCTAAGGGTGGCCTGTGAAGAACATACAAGGGACAACTGTTACCGATAAAGTGGTTTAATGAATTGTAACTTAAAACCTAGATTTTACAGAGCGTGGAGAGTTAACTTCAGTTGCAGGTCGCGGACATAATTCGGATCACATGCTTAAACACACAGGTGTGCACTAAACATTCATTGTATATGCTGTCTGTGCAGGAAATGGAGCGCCCAAAGACCAGTGGTGTTGCATCGAAGCCGACATAAAGTGTCGTAAGAATGCAGATTAGGCCCGTTACACTACACGACTTGGAGAACGCCACTCCATTCATGCCCACAAACTTCGTAGGGTGTCCAGGCATTGGTAAACTTGAAGAATTCCCAATTAATGCAAATTATAACCGACCTCTGAAGAAGTGGACGAGAATTTATAATAATACTAGCTAACTCTGCAAACGTTGTTTTTCCATATTAATTAGCCTACGACCTGTTCTCAGACCTACAAATATACACAAAAAAAATCATAAGAATCGGTGAAGTCGTTTCGAGGCAGTTCGATAACAAACACTGTGATACGAGATTTTTATATATTTAATTTAAGGAGCTCCTAATAAAATAGAATAGTTTATTTTATATTCTTTTTTAACGGGAATAGGCGAAATTTTCAGTATAGTCGACAGCTCAGAAAGGTATTGCTGAAATAAATTTACAAATAACTTAAAAACTCAAAGAAAAACCAAGTAATTGGTACATGCCGGTATGAAAATAAATGTATAAAATCTCATATAAAATTTACTTTGGCATATTAGCGATTGGAAAAACCCAATGCCGATCACAATATTATTATGAGCTCCTATAATCGTGCGCTTCCTAAAGAATAAATACGCTCAAAATACATAGACAGAGAACACTTTATTGCAAACCAGAAAAAAGTTGTGGTAATTGTCAACAATTGGCGGTCGTATCGCTCAGAACGATCTCTTCCAGACAACGAAAATAATTAAAGACCTTGAGGTTCCCGGAAAACTATAATCAAACAATGGCGACCCTACGCGGCACCCATTCAACACTGCGTAGGTTTGACACCATACGGTCACAGGCCCTATTGTGCCAAATACCGCGTTAACTCCTACACTCGCCGTAACTCTTATTTCAACAAGGATAAGGTTCACGTTTCTTTGTTTTAGTGATACCGTAAAGCGAGTCGCAAGTGGGCGGGCAACAAAATTAATACTGTGATTAGTTAGATGTGTGTTAGTGAAAGACACGTAAATTAGCGACTGGGTGTTAGTTAATTTTTGTCATCGGTCTCGGGGCTCGCTTTTGTCGGTCCGAATGTTGGGATAATGGCGTTGACGAGTTGTAAATGATATTTTATTAGGATTTTAGAGCTTTTATTCCAATTCAGTGCTCGTGCGTAGCGCGGAGCATGACAACGCATGACTTTGTTTGTAGCGCGTTTCAATGCGACATCGCGGCCGGGGAGGATGGTACATGCAACAGCACGAAAACCTTTAAATGCGTGCACTCTAATCAGTCATGTTAAGAGCGACTTTGCAACAAAAATGTAAAGGTTGAACTACTGTCGAATGTACCTACGTCGCGTCGCTCATTTTGCTAGATGCGTGCCAATCGACATACAAGAAGTGCAGTATAAAAGTATTGGGCCGAAGCTGACGGGCACCACCTTCCTTATCTCTTTCTGTGTCTTTCTCCATTTGTGATTCTTATTTGCTCTCTCTGTTAGGGAATAACATAAGTAGGCCACTGGCAACACTTTTTTTTCTCTACTGCTTCTACGTATGCGCGCGCGGCGCTTGTGTATTTTGTCTCGTGTTTATTCTAATAAATCGGATTTTAAGGAAGAAGGCGCATTTTACTTCAAACTTCTCCAACATTGGTGCCGAAACCCGGGAGTACACAAGCGCCCCATTTCGCCGCATTTCGCCGTGTTCCCGAGACCGCCGCCGCCAAGTCCGCCATTTTGTCGAACAAGAACCAGCCAGAACTCGCCGCACTTTACCTCGCTGTGATTGCAGCCTGAATGTCCTCTTATGTCGCAGAGGAAAATGGAGACAGATAACCTCGCCGTGCCGAGTGACGCCGATGACGACAAATCGCCCAGATCGCCAAGCAAAAGTCCAAAACGGGAGCGTGACGTATCCACGACTTTGCGATATGCACGCGGCCAGTGCAAGGCCAAAGTCACGCGCGCCGAAGTTTTCCTCCAAGGCGCAGCGCAAAAGACCTCACAGGAACTGCGGGTACGACTGGGAATCCTGCGAGAGGCCCTCAAAAGGTACTTCGAGTTACAGGTACAATTGTTCACCCACGACGCATTGGACGACGACGACGAAACTGCCTTCGAAGAAGGATGCCTTCAAGCCATAGCGCGGTTAGAAGAAGAGCTGGCATCGCGCGCCCGTGAGCATGCGCACCCGCCACCGGCACCGCGTGCACGCGAGCACGCGCCGCCACCGCCGCGCCTCGAGGAGACCGCGTGGAGTGATGCAATTACAACTATCGTCGACACCTCGGTGCCAGGGCCATCGAGAGAAGGAGCGATCGCCGAGCAGCCAATAGAGCGCAGTGCCAACGACATCATGCCGCCAGGGACATCAAGGGAAACAGCGGTAGCCAAGCAGTCAAAACAGCATCGCGGCTACGACAGCGCGATGCAAAGGCCATCAAGTGAACGAGCAGGAGCCCCGCCGTTTACGCAGAGCCTAACATACCACAGAGCGATCGACGAACGTCCCACACGGCATCGTAGCTATGACAGCGCGATGCTCGGGCCATCAAGCGAACGAGCAGGAGCCCCGCCGCTCGCACAGAGCCCGCCAAATGGAAGAGCTATCGTCGACCCGCCAACACAGCACCGTGACTATGACAGCGCGGTGCCACCGTCGTGTGAGCGAGCAGGAGCCCCGCCGCCCACCCAGAGCGACACTTACAACAGCAAGACGCACAGCGCCCAAGAGCGAGGTGCAAAACATACCTTCTTTGTTCCCAGCAGCCGTCCTAGCGAGTCATCACTACCCAGGGCCGGTGGCCATCCCGGCGACCCCACGTCCGGATCCAGAGGCCACCCCAGCAAGCTGCCACCGATCGAGGTCCCTACCTTCGACGGGCGGGACATCAAGCAGTACCGTCCCTTCATCGAGATGTTCCTAGCTGTCATCGATCGTGATCCTAGTCTAGATCAGGTACAAAAATTGTTCTATTTACATAGATATGTCAAAGCGGAACCTCTTGCCTTGATTGATCACCTGCCGCTTGTCAGTGCTTCATACAATGTTGCATTGAGAATGCTAGAAGAGCGCTATGACAATGCATACATACTCATTCACAACCATATAAGCACCATTCTGTCATTGCCAAGTATCACAAAGGGCACAGCTCAGCAGATAAGAGATTTCCTTTCTCGATTCAGGCAGCAGATGAGCGCACTGTCCAACATGGGTGAGCCTGTATCCATGTGGGATAGTATTATGCTATGTATTGTCAGCCAAAAACTGGACGGCCTGACTAGCAGGCTGTACCACAGTGACAGGCATCCTCGTAAACAGCCAACATTAGAACATCTCTTACAGTTTTTAGAAAAAAGGGCACTGGCTTTAGAATCAAGTTCTACTAGCTATGTAAGTACTGAGGTGTCGAGGACAAAGTCTGTCGCCTTGCACGCTTCTCAGAAAGCACTAAAGGGAAATAAACCAACATGCAGGATGTGCCAATC
Source organism: Yponomeuta evonymella (assembly GCA_963969515.1). NCBI lineage: Eukaryota > Metazoa > Arthropoda > Insecta > Lepidoptera > Yponomeutidae > Yponomeuta > Yponomeuta evonymella. Next base: position 7,898,711 of record OZ018366.1, on the reverse strand, counting down.
TAGCCAACACAAATTATTTAAATGTCCAACATTCAGCCTTTGCTCTCCCACTAAAAGACTAGACTTTATTGACAAGAATAATCTATGCCCAATATGTTTTAATTCCCATAACAAAGAAAAATGTAGATATCGTTTCAAATGCGATGTATGCAAAAAGGCTCACAATAGCTTACTGCATGTAGGCGAGCATGATGGGCAGGCCGAGCCACCCTCACAGGTAATGCACACTAGAAGGCCGCAGTGCCAAGTTGTCTTACCTACCATACAAGTAAAGGTCATTGACCAGCACAACACAACTCATGTTGTGAGAGCTCTTCTGGACTGTGGTAGTCAAACTTCATTTATAACCGCAGAACTTGCTGATAAACTAGGTTGTTCGGTACACAGCAGCAACCTTCAAATAGTATCTATGGGCAATAATATCACCCAAGTGAATGGAGCCACAAACCTAGCAATTTCTTCATTAAAGGGAGATTACAAAATGAATGTTGATTTCTCAATCATTCACAAAATAACATGCAAACTCCCACAAACTTCCTTCTCCATACATGACTTACCAATACCTATTGACGCCTTAGCGGATCCAAACTGCAACATTCCAGGTGACATCTGCATGCTTCTGGCTGCCGATGTGTTCTTTCACATCGTGACCGGCGACAAGGTCGACACGGCTCCGGGGGCTCCAGTGCTACTCCAGACACGGTTCGGGTACATTTTGTCAGGTGATTTGTACTCAGGTAACTCAAACGTGTCGTGCGCGAACCTGTGTGTGTGTGACGATGGTCCCAGTCTAGAGCGCGTCATAAAAGGGTTCTGGGAGGTTGAGCAAGCCCCCTTATATGTGAGTGAGACCCAGTCGGAGGGCGAGTTTTGTGAGACTGAGTTTGTCAAATCTGTAGAACTGAAAGACAATAGGTTTTATGTCAATCTACCAGTCAAAGTTCCCATTACAGATATAGATTCAACAGAATCATTTTATATAGCCCTACAGAGGTTCAGAAACTTAGAAAAAAGATTTTCTAAGGAGCCTGAATATTTTGAGAAATACAAACTTTTCATCAAAGAATATTTAGCATTAGGGCACGCTAAAGTAGTGGATCCCTCTGATCCACCAACAAAACCACTTTGGTTTTTGCCACACCATGGAGTAATACAAAAGAAACTCCGTGTGGTATTCGATGGTAGTGTCACTACAAAAGGTAAAGCTTGCCTCAATAACATACTTGGTAATGGAGGGACCATTCAAAGGCAGCTATTTGAGATTCTGGTGACCTTACGCACCTTTGAAATCGTTATATTATGTGACATTCGCCATATGTATCGACAAGTATATTTGCATTCCTCCCATCGCTCGCTACAAAACATTATTTGGCGCGATGACCCAAAAGAACAATTAAAATGCATCCAGCTCCAAACAGTGACTTATGGACTAAGTAGCTCATCCTTCTTAGCCACTCGATGTCTCGCAGAGCTTGCTCACCGGTTTGGCACTCAGTTTCCTCTCGCTGCAAATGCTATATGCAACCATGCATGGATTGATGACATAATTACGGGCGCTGCCAGTGTGGCAGAGGCAACAGAATTAAAAAGGCAGCTTGTTCAACTCTTAGAGCTAGGCAGCTTTGAATTACACAAGTGGTGCTCAAACTACTTACCGCTTCTGCATGATATATCCAAAGACAAGTTAGGCTTTGATGTAATAGACCTGGACAAGGACCCCGTCGTTACAAAAACGCTAGGGATCGCATATGACACTAAAGGTGATCAATTTGTGATTTCTTGCCCTGACAAGAATGTGCCCGAAGTCGCCACAAAAAGGTCTGTTCTGAGCTTCTTAAGCAGATTCTATGATCCCCTGGGTCTCGTCTCGCCCTTGCTCGTGCGAGCTAAGATAATATTACAAGGCATCTGGAGACGTGATCTGGGGTGGGACGTCTCTCTGCCCGACGATATAGCTAAAGATTGGTTTGCCTTGCTTCGCAGTGTCGTGACCATGCCCACCATAAGCGTCAACCGGTGCTTACACACATCAGGCGCCGCTTCAGTGGAGCTGATTGGTTTCTGTGATGCCTCTAGTGAGGCATATGGGTGTTGCATTTATATAAGGGCTCAGCACGAAGAGCAAACGCATTGTAACTTGCTCTGTGCAAAAACGCGCGTGAAGCCTATAAATTCCTCACTAACAGTACCTCAGCTTGAACTGAATGGCGCAGTTTTGCTAGCCAAGCTTTATGATAACGTAAAACGGCTCTTTACTAACATCACGAAAGCAATATTTTACACAGATTCACAAATAAGCTTGTCATGGATAGAGGCGAATTCATTAAATCTGAAGCCGTATGTTTATAACAGAACACGTCTAATCAATCAGCTCACAGAAGGAGGTGTTTGGTGCCACATATCAGGCACACAAAACCCTGCCGATATGCTCACGCGAGGCTGCGACGCTGTTACACTGCAAGGCAGCAACTTGTGGTGGCATGGTCCGCGAGACTTGCCGCTCCTCTCCGGCGCTTGGAGCGCTCCCTCGCGTAGTCGGGAAGAGAGGCGTCTGGCCCTGGATCCCGGCCCGAGTGCAACAAACATATGCAACGCGGCAGGCACCTCCTCGACACCCTCAGTAGTTTCAAACAGTATTCAAGAAGGGATTTGGCCCTTTCTCACTAAGTATTCATCATTTACAAAATTACAAACCGTAATGTGCTATGTACTCAGGTTCATAAATTCACTCAAAAATAACAATGTAAACAGCAAAGTTTGTATCTCTGCGCAGGAAAGGCGTTCGGCCACGGCGGCTATAATCAAATGTGTTCAATCACACCACTTTTCAAAAGAAATTTCTTTGTTGAAACAAAACAAAGAGCTTAACTCAAATCTAGCCTCACTGCACCCATATCTGGACGCTGACGGTCTGGTCCGTGTAGGAGGCAGACTGCAAAACGCCAAAATACCTGTCGCACAAATGCATCCTTTAATTCTGCCTGGCGACTCTCACGTTACATACCTATTAATTAAACTCGAGCACCACATGCTTCTGCATGGAGGGTTAAAACTAACTTTGTCATCAATATCGCAAAAATACTGGATCGTGAGTGCTACCAGGCATATTAAAAAGGTAATTCATAAATGTATGAAATGTTTTCGTATAAAAAACGATAACGCCAAACAGCTGATGGGGACCTTGCCCGCCGGCCGTGTTAGCCCGGCGCGCCCCTTTCAGACGGTAGGCCTCGATTACTGCGGGCCGTTCCAGATTAAGCAATCTCGCATGAGACGAAGCATAACAACAAAAGGGTACGTAGCTGTGTTTGTGTGTTTCTCCACGAAAGCGGTGCACATGGAACTGGTTTCCGACATGACCACTGAGTGCTTCTTGGCTGCTTTCAAGCGCTTTTGTTCTCGCAGGGGTTGCCCTTCAGATGTTGTGTGTGACAACGCAGCAACTTTCAAAGGAGCTAACAACGAGCTCCGCTGCCTTTACGAACTTCACAACAAAGGCACTCACCAGTCTGACATTTGTCGCCATGCTTCCGTGAAAGGAATCAATTTTAAATTTGTTCCCAGTTATTCACCTAATTTTGCGGGCTTAGCAGAATCAGCTGTTAAAGCGGCTAAACATCACTTCAAAAGAATAATTGGTACAATCCCATTTACATACGAAGAATTCAATACGATAATCGTTCAAGTCGAGTCCATTCTAAACTCGCGGCCTCTGACCCCATTATCATCAGACCCCAGTGACTATACATATCTGACACCTGGCCATTTTTTGATGGGCACCGTCCCTAATAGCCATCCCGAGCGTGATGTCACTCAGGTACCCACCAACAGACTTACATTTTGGCGGAGATGCACACAAATACAGCAGCACTTCTGGAGAGTCTGGAGCAGTCATTACCTGTCCTCGCTGAACCAACGCACAAGGTGGCTCAAAACTCATCCTAATCTGAAGGAAGGTATGTTGGTCTTAATTAAACAGGACAACGCGCCCAGCTTACACTGGCCGGTGGGCAGGGTAACCAAGGTCTATCCCGGTGCGGATCAGAGGGTCAGGGTCGCAGATGTGCGTACTACAAACGGCGTTTATTGTAGGTCAATTTCAACAATTGTACCTTTGCCCATTAATGATGACCAATGTCATTAGCAATGTAATGCAACATGAAAAATGTTTCTCAGTAAGCATTAGGTTTAGTATATTATCTTATTCGTAGCGGTAAGATAGTTAAGAATTAGGTTAGCATAAAATGTGTGGGTCTTTAGCGGTTCGCAGGACAACCCAAGGGCTATGTGCAGCACTCACGACGCCAAGAACCGCTAGGGACCTCCGCACCTACTTATAGTTAGATATTACAAACACCTATACAGTTAGGTTCCTTTGTAACTAAGCCGTTGTAAAGATAAGCAAGGTCAATTGAATATGTTCATATTAAATAGGATCATGTTCTCGCTATGTAATTCCAAGGCATTTACAAACGTGTTAGTTTTTAGTGTAATAAAAAAAAAACTTATTCTGTAAACTTAGCATTTATTTTGTAAGTAAACAACATGTTTATTGTAGCAAGGCATCAAATACTTACCATACTCTTTAGGGGGGCAGAATAAATGTAAAATTTGTACTCAGCGTTTCAAAATATATAGAGCGTTTCAAAATAAATAGTATGTAACAATGTATGATAAGAATTTCAGGGAGAAATGTACAGTTCACGTTTATAATTTCAAATCTATCCGGCATTGTTTAATTAGCCAGAAATTTTGCCGCTTTTTGACTCTGATTTTCAATTCCTTTTAAATTAGATTGTTTCGTCTTTCTGGCCGCCCCAGTATGTTAGGGAATAACATAAGTAGGCCACTGGCAACACTTTTTTTTCTCTACTGCTTCTACGTATGCGCGCGCGGCGCTTGTGTATTTTGTCTCGTGTTTATTCTAATAAATCGGATTTTAAGGAAGAAGGCGCATTTTACTTCAAACTTCTCCAACACTCTCTGTTACTCATAGAAGTCATTTCTTTGATCTATGATCTACATTTTTTTACACGTGCATCAACAAAAAAAACCGCACTCGCCCGCCGTGGGTTCCGTATAAATTTGTAGTCTCGCAGTTTTTCCCGAACTTCAAAGACAACTTGTTTGTGATTTAATTACAAATGTACGGTTTTCAGATTTTCCCCTATACTTGTAGTATACGATGATATTACTTACCTTTCATAGTTGTAGGTCAACGGAAAGTACCCTATAAATTTTGATTTATCATCATCATCATCATTCAGCCACAAGAAGTCCACTGCTGGACATAGGCCTCCTCCATGAATTTCCAAAAAGACCGGTTGGAAGCGGCCTGCATCCAGTGCCTTCCTGCCACTTGGATTAGGTCATCTGTCCATCTTGTGGCTGGTCGTCCTACGCTGCGCGACCATTTTGATTTATAGGAGAGTCGAAATATAAGAAGGAAAGAAAGAAAGACATTTATTGGGACAAATTAACACATCACAAGAAAAAAAGGCATAACAAGTAACATAAACAAGTACAAAGGAAAAACAAGTCACATAAATACAATATTATACAAGGCAAAGTCAGACTTATTTTTCCGCATAAACGGCCGTAACTTATTTTTACGTTAACTTAGAAGTTTGATTTTTTCACAGATTTAAGGGACTGTAAACCTTAGTATATGGTTTTAATTTCAATGTGATACCTCCACGCGTTCCTGACATAAAGTGTTTTGACAGACAGATAGACGGGCGGACTGACAACAAAGTGATCCTATAAGGGTTCCATTTTCCTTTTGGGTACGCAACCCTAAAAAAATGATCCCATCACTTATAATATTATCATTTATCCAGACATTTAAAAGATTCCCTTAAAAAACGCTAACGATCCAGTCAGACAGTCAAATCAATTCATTTTCCAGGAAATTGGTATGTACCCATTCCCGATTTTTCAACATCCTCTCATTGTAGCCCTGAGTCGATCTATCAAACGTTTATTAGCTGGGAAAGGCCGGGCCAAGAGAAATTGCTCCAAATATGATGGATTGTGTCAGGGCCGTATTCAGATAATTAGCGGAGTGTCTCCATGATTGAATGGAAATGCCACCCTCTAGATACTTAATGGCCAGTTTGAGTGCAAAAGTGAGGATGCGACACCCCGCACGTGAAAGTTGACTTAGCAAGATCGCGCGGAATGCGCCGTCTGTAAGCGTTATACGCGAAACGAATACACAAACTTGTCAAGTCAAGTAAATGTAAATTGTTTTCAGTGGAAAAATTTGAATTATACTCAGTGGAAATACTTTTTTTTAAGGTTGAAGTAGGAGGAAGCAAGACGTGATAAATTGAAATATTTTATTTCAATGTGGAATGAATATATTTGGGATGAATGTCCATGGAAAAAATTATTAGCGATGCATTTTTTCGTCAAAGTTAAGTTTTGGATACTATAATCAATATTGACATAATAAAACCTTACATTTGTAAACATTGTATTAAAGAAATAACTGGTTAAAATTGTAAGCAATTAACAATGTGCGGTCGACTGTACTTGGAATGGCCTAGAAAAAATAGCGAAAAATTAGTTTTTTTCTGTTATTTACTCAATTTAAAAATTTAACCTGTAAATTACTTTTGAAGTGGTTTGATTGCCTTAGCCCGTCTTACAGACCTTAAATTCCCTGATTACAGCCCTGTTACACTCTCTACCATCGGTTGTTTGTTCGCATTTATTGATATTGCATACTGCTGTTGTCTCAGCCATATTTATTTGGGCTTATTGGGTATTCGGGGCTTGTTTCTGAGTGCCTGCCCTGTGCCAAATGGTGTAGACTGTATGAGTCAATAGGAGGTGACCTCTTTTACGCCACAATCTTATATTTTGCTACTGGTATAACTGTGTACGGTCGTATATATTGAATTTAATTTTAAATAATTATGTCTTTAGCATAAGTGCGATCCAAAAACTTTCAAGACTTTCAATTTCGTCTGAGGTGGCTGGGTGTCATACATTACTATTATGGTACCCGGCTGCCTTCGACTCTGTATGCCTCATGTTCTCTTCACAATTGTTTTGTTTTTATTTTTGTTTTGTTGACTTTCGTGTATTTTGTTTGTGTACCTTCGTGTTTACTTTGTGTTTCTGTGACAATGTAAATAAATGTCTTCTTTCTTTCAATAAAAAATACAATATTAATGATGCAGCCTATAGGTATTTAGAATTTTACAGATTAATCACCACGCGTGCCCACCGCGGATTTGCAAGCGCTGAGATATAAGAACACCTCAGACACTCACTTTAATAAATAATCAAATAAAATAGTCAACAGTCATATTAGTTTGTGGACGTCTTTTTCCAGAATTTGTACTAAGCACTTCAAAAGTTGTACAGTACCTACATTTTTTGTGCAAATTATGTGAAATCATCGAGGACTTCTGTCGGAGCATGTACGTACTAACCCTTGCGCGAAAGTCTCCCCGAAATAACAAAGTTAGTAAAGTAACACGGTCAAAGCGCAAATTCCAGTTTTAACACCCGAACAATTCTTTCGGGGAAAAATAACTTGGGAAATCAATTGGCCAGCCGTGACCATATAAAGGTTGAAATACAGCCGCACTTCCGCGGGAGCTAGGAAAATACAATCCCCGGGTGACCCCCGATGGACTCGTAGTAAGTAAACAGATAAAATAGTGTGGCTATCACTGTACGAGTCTGTTATCTTGAAAATTTCAAGAAAACAACTTAGGCAAGGACTTATTATCAGTCTACTGAAAATTTGCCTTGCAGTTACATGTTCGCATTAAATGTAGAAATTGTTCTCCACATAATGTTGCTGTGGACACATAACAATCCGATTTCAATACTTACAACTAGAACATTTTTATTTTAAAAAGGAGGAAAATCAAAGTAACAAAAATACTTAAATACGGTAAATGACTTGGCTTACTGCATTTTGTTAATTCCTAAACATTCCTCACCGCTAGATAAAAGCTTAGCATACGACAAAGGTAAAATGCATGACATTCGTGAAAATATACACTGATACTTAAAACGATACAAAACAGTACAAAAGCTTATATAATAGTATATAGTAATTTATATCTATATCTATATAGTATATCTATCTATATAGTAATTTAAATTCAAGGTAGGTCGGTAAAGAAAAAAAAGCAAACGAGAAAATTGGTGTTAGAATAACAGTTAAATAATCTACTGTTAACAGCTGTCAATTGACCAAAGTGCATACAAAAAACCACTGACAGCGGTTAACAGTAGATTAACAGCGTGTTAGTGTACGAGAAACTGGGGGGGTAAGATACACAAATTAAGAAATCGAAGAATGCTTCTTGCATTCAGCTCGCCTTAACAGGATCGTGGCAATTGGCAAAACGTGGTCTCGTCTTACTCATCCGGGATACAGGTGTGAGTTTATCTATGTATTTATATTATGTTATCTTGAAATATTAGTATCAAAACATCAACTTTATTTATTAAAAATTAAGCCATTTCCGACAAAAAAAAGCTGTCTAACTAAAATGGCTGACGTAACCTGTCGTTATTCAGTATGTAACGAATGATTCTGCTTGTTACCTTTTTACTAATAAATACCTTTGTGACACAGTTTTTCTGGAAGTCGCATATATTTTTATTAATCTTCATCAAGAACCCTTCATCTGATACGAACCACGTTAGACCTTATTACTTTACTTATTCCTCTGATCCCCTTCAGTAAACTTAAAACGCACTAACTAAAGAAACAAAGCATTAAACGTAGAAACTACAATACTCCAGCGAACCGACGCGGTATTGCTCAACCTAAATACCTTCTAATCTGAAGCTCAAGCAAGCTCTGCTCATTTGCACATACTAATTGTGCAGTTAGATGGGTGTAGGACCGAGCATAGTTCCTCTGGTTGGAGTGTGAGAACAGTTGTTTCGCTGCGTTGTAGTATAGATTAAGTAAACAGAGTGTAACAAAATCAAAATGGAGGATTTAACTTCGAAATTAGAACAAAAAATATCAGCTGTCCCGTACCAAGGTAAACTCATGTGACATTCAAATATATGGAACAGCAGGGGGCCTGTCTCATAGAACTACAATGACACTTGATTTAGGCGGACATTGTCCCATTCGCAAAATGTCCCTTTATCATTTTACCTTGCAAAGTCGATCAACCCACAGATTAACAAGGAGGAAGACTCGACTACGCAATGTACATCGAACTGTCATAATAAACTATGAATTGTAGTTTTGTGAAGCCTAGGGCCTGCCCTTGATCAACGTAGTCAAGTGATGAGGAGACTACACCAACTTTGAAACTAAAACCTGTGTGTGCCACAAACAGCGAATTGAATCGTCATATATTCACTTTATCCAATGATCCTGCGACATAATGTCCTTTATTCAGTTACATTGCAGGCGATTTTACAACGAAAGTGTATGTAAGAGTTAATTAATAAGCTGTCGACTATATTAAACAGCGATTGTACTGTACTAAACAGAATGCAGGGCAAAGCGTGGGCGGTGAGCCTGCAGCTATCGATCATAAGGTTTCACTACGTTGTGACCGGGCGTTCCGAAACAAAAAATACCTTGTGAGTTAAACGACAACTACCTACAGAGGTTTGGAAAGACGATTCTAGTTTACATTGGTGATAGAAGTTTTATTAGAAACGCTAGCCTCTCATTCAAGAAGTCGTGAGCCCCGGCATGCATCAATTCTTTTTTTTTCTAAGTTCTTTTCTTTTAGTGATAAGGCCGCCATCTGTACTCTTAGGTTAAGAAATATCTGTGTAATTTCCATTTTTATGTACAATACAGTGTTCTCTATCTATCTATCTATCTATCTAAGGCATGTACCTACCAATGGCTTGGTTACGTACATTTGCAAATTTGTAGTAGCAATACCACTTGCTAACTGTGCAGGAAAACATCGTGAGAAAACCTAAGTGTCTGAGGCGTTCATATATCTTAGCGCACGCATGGTGATTAACCCAGTACTCCCTCTCTCTTTCTTTCTGAGCCTTGCACTGCAGAGAGATGTATAAAGGGGTTTAAATTTCATTTGAAGAGAGGTTTTTTTTTTAGGGTTCCGTACCCGAAGGATGCCAAACGGGACCCTATTACCACGAGTTCGCTGTCCGTCTGTCTATCTGTCTATCAACAGGCTGTATCTGTTGAAGGCAGTTGAAATTTGCACAGGTGATATATTTATGTTGCCGCTATAACAACCATTACCAAAAACAGTTTAAAATAAATATTTAAGGGGGGCTCCTATACAACAAACGTTGTCTAAAGACAGCGCTCGCCATCTAGCGGCCATCTATGTAAACTTCACAGCACCGATGTCGTGTCGTTAAATGTCAATGTTAAGCGCTTCTTGTTGGTTTCTATAGATGGCGCTGTTCTCAAATTCGATCTTTGTCTACTGTTGTATAGATAGTGGTACAGAACCCATCGTGCGCGAGTCCGACTCGCACTTGGCCGGTTTTTGTGAAGCCAACATTAGGGTCTTCTAAGTCTGACTATAAATGACAAGCGACTTCTTTACCTCGGCGAGGTTAGACCTCTTCTAAGTCTGGGTCGGTCGGTCTTCCGGTTTATCTTGATCCTCTGCTAGACTTAAAGTCTAGTCGCCGTCGCCTCCTCCGTACTCTAATTTCTTTGGCGATAGCTGTCAACATATCGGTACTATACTTTATTTACATTTACATTTTTACATTAACATTTTACATACAGGCACATACATTGCCTCTGGCCCCACACTAGGATACCCTGTGTCGTGGGAACCAGAAACAGCGACATCACAAACATGTAAACATCCAAGACCTGGGGTTTTTTTTGTCCCCAGCGGGGATTCGAACCCGGGACCTCTCGCATGGTATGCAGACGCACTACCGCTGCGCCACGAGGTCACTTTCCTCGGTGATGGCCATAGCCATGTCCGTACTCCAATTTTCTCGGCTTCGCTTTGTAACGCTGAACACACATTTGTCACCAAATAATCACAGCATGCGCCTTTGAAAATAATGGAAACGATTTTACAGATCCGCGGTGGGCAAGCGTAGTGATTAATTAAGCCCATACTCTCGCCCTACAGTGGGACGTATGTAAGCTGCTTATGTATGTTATTCTACAGATAATGGCTGTAACGAAAATTATGCTACTTTGCACTGCAAAGAAAATTATACACTGTAATAAAATAAACCCCATATAACAAAATTAAGCTGATTCCAAAATAATTTCTGTCGCTATAATCTAACAAGCGGCTTTAAAATAGAGTCATAGAGTTTTCACTATGAAATCACGCTTCAATATCTAGTCTCGCGTACAAAAGAAAGTGGCCTGAAACTAGATTAATTATTTTTGGGTGCTGAAACGCCCAGTAGGATAATTTGGGCTCAAGACGCTTCGAGTAGTTACTGAAGAAAGCTGGAAAGCATTAAAAACCAGCATTTTCAGGTTTAATCGGGCTGCTTATTTATTTTAAAATACGGGTGAAATTCCAAGTGGAAAGCTAAGCTGTGTTAGTAAGATTTGTAACTGAATACATTATCGCGTCTTATCCTAATTAATTATGATAAGAGGGTTCGGAGTAAAAAGGCTACTCTCCGCAGAATACACCGCTATGAAATTCCATTTTTAACTGAAGCCATTTGAAGCTAAGCCTTGGTAACTAAGATTGTATTCATCGCAAATGCTCGTCCCCGAGTACACGAGCATTCGTTTGAGCATTTTAGCATCCCTATCTGGCAGGGAATTTTTAGAAATTCAGCTTATTTAAATAGTTTTAGAACTTCATGGCTATATGGTTATGGCGTGTATTATATCTGAACTGTTGGAGCTACCGAGAGACTAATTCTTAAAGTAAAAAACCGGCCAATTGCGAGTCGGACTCGCGCACGAAGGGTTCCGTACCATTATCTATACAACATTAGACACAAAGATAAAAAATAGCAAAAAAATCACGTTTGTTGTATGGGAGCCCCCCTTAAATTATTATTTTATTTTCTTTTTAGTATTTGTTGGTATAGCGGCAACAGAAATACATAATCTGTAAAAATTTCAACTCTCTAGCTATCACGGTTCTTGAGATACAGCCTGGTGACAGACAGACGGACAGACGGACGGTCAGACAGACAACGAAGTCTTAATAATAGGGTCCCGTTTTTATCTTTTGGGTACGGAACCCTAAAAATGTAAAGTAAATTCACGAACCTCAAGAACGCCATTTTGGAGTTTTTTTGTCCATTTTTTCCCCAAAATGATCTAGATATTGAAACGGACACCTAGTTTAAATTATAACGTTCATGAATTCGCAGTTTTTGTGCTGCTTTGTATAAAAACATTTTTATTTCGATTTTAAGCCTTACCGTCTGCTTTTATGCTCACGGCGGATAAAATATACAAAATATGTTAGTTTATCAATAATATTTATTTTATTGTTTGGTTAAGTTTGGAGGTTCACTATATTATTTATAAAAAGTCCTTTCCACTAAAACACTCTTAAGACATAGTTTAAGAAGGCTTATAACAGGAATTACTCTCACAAACCGGCTGTAACTCCGTCTTAAAAGTGTTTTAGTGGGATCGACTTTTTTATAAATAAGACTGTTAGTTTCTAGCATTATTGCGGGCTCGAAGCGTCCGTACAATCCGCCCCCACCTCTTTAGTAATATTAGACCAATTAGGCCATTGCGACTGTGAACCTCGTTGTCATCGATGCCATCAAAGAGAACGGCATAAAACTCTACATTCATAAAATGAAGTGGACGGCGCTCAGTGAATCAGGCTTTGTTAGGTCTCTATTAAAGAATATGTCTCATATTTTATATCTCTTCAATTTGGTTCGGCCAAGTGACTTCAACGAAGAATGAGAGATTTTCTTAGCTCACCGCTGCTCACTCCTAAGAGGCCTTTACCCCAAACGCCATCTCTCAGTGTCTTGCCATCCGCATCCACGGACCTTCCGCCAACGCAACGACAGCTGCATCGGTAGTACGAAGACGCTAGACGCGCGGTTTAAATGTCAAAAGTCGCGACTTTCCAGTACCTTCATTGTCAATGTCTAACATTTTAGCGCCACGAAACGCGTGACTCGTAGTCACTACCCATGCTGGTCTGTCCACTGACCGTCGTCGTCCTGTTCTCAGTCGCGACCCTGCTATTTTCTTGTCACTCGTTGTGAAAACGTATAAATACATTAATTTTCCTTTACCACAATGTGGGCAGGCCCTCGCGTTATAAAAAATTAAGATTATGGCGAAACCACAACTCCACGCATGCCGTGGGGAGTAGGGTTAGGTTTGGTCGGATGATTCTTTATGCATACTTTATTCAGAACTTTCTAACGCACTTGCGGGCACTTACCTGCAGCCTCGTGCTGGTGAATCAAACAAAGAAATCGCACTTACCGCAAGTATGCCAGTTTCCAGTTTCATTACACTGTCTTACATTCGTCTCAATTTCTCCTTCGGCAATCTTTCTGTAATTGTCTTCTGTTGTGTAAAATATAGAATATTCTTATCTTATCTTATCTTATACATTCGTGTTGAGACACATTTAAAGGCTCTTTAAAAATCATGCTACTTAACACTGAAAAAAATTTTACATTGCAAATGAAATAAGCTCCCTACAATACAGATATATCTGATAATAAAATGTAGAAATGTGGTCTTTAAAAAGTACGTGTAGTATCATTTTGAATGAATGAAATAGAGGTTTCACTTTATTACTAATTATTTAAATAAATCCTATTTTACACCCGCTTTAAAACCATTCGAATAGTGTTATAGTGGAACTGACTTTTATAAATAGACTGTTAAAGAGCAGTTTGCCTACAAATTGACGTTCAAAACTTTTCTGGTTTCCGTACTCATCTTCGGGCATGCAAAATTGCCCTACATCCGAAAAAAGCAAAAAATACATAGCAGGAGATAAGCCAAAATCCTATTTTATTAGATCATGCAGTAACGCTACCTACGGCAAACCAACTAGCAACCTACATGAATCTGAACCTATCTCTCTTTTTGAAACGTAACCACTTTTATAGTAATATTTTTCAATGATTCATTGCCTTTTTAAGGCCTTTTGCTAATCTTTTAACACATGCAGCCTGTAGGCGCGGAATACGCAAAAGACTTAAGTATAATGCTCTCCGCGTGTAGTACAACATTCAGGGTCAGGTATGTTCGCTGAAGCCAGGGTGGATGATTTCTATTATTAGAAAACCAACTGCTTCAATACTGCGTAGAGTGCGGGAAAGCTCTAATAGCATCCTGTGTGTGATCGGGGACAAAGTTGACTACCACATTTTCTCGGGCACTTGATCTATTTAGCATCAAACTCTTCAATAATAGCGGTGGAATTAACTATCATCAGCCATTTGACGGCTACTGCAGGACATGGGCCTCCTTCGTAGTTTTCAAAACCATGAGGGGTTTTGCTATAATCGCCACGCTTGGCAGGCAGGTGAAGAGTAGCACCGTCTTCCTGAGATTTGAACCGGATACTGCGATCGCCAACCCGCCTGCCAAGCGTGGCGATTATGGCAAAACCCCTCATGGTTATGAAAATCACAAAGAAGACCTATGTGCTATAGTGGGCGTCGACTGATGATGGCAGGCGGCTTGTTGATCGCAGTAAGCGGTTGGAATCTCAGAAAGACGCTGCTGCCCGTCTCCTGGTCATTGATTTCCTTCCATCCACGGAAGGAAATGGAGTGACGCTTTTCTTAATCATGCGCCACACTGAAGAACTGATAATCGTAATAATCGAACTAATAATCGTAACCTAATAATTTTAATGAATTTGCTAATAGTTTTAATCGGTCAGGCGGATCTTTACTTAGAAACATTGATTAACTAGTGCCAATTTTCTCTTTTTTAAGGTAAAAAGAAAGACTGTTGGGCCATAACTAGTTTCTGGACAGCACCCAAACAGATTCATTATGAAGAATGCGACATTATCGGAAGGGTCGTCAAATATCTGTGGTCGTCTACGTCACGCTCGAGCCCGACAATTCGCTCGAATCTAGTGACAAATACGGTTCTTTTGAATAGCTATTACTAATCAACTATGGAAACTGTTCACAAAAAAAACCGTGTTTGTCGCTAGATTCGAGTGAATTGTCGGGCTCAAGCGTGACGTTGACGACCCTTCCGATAATTTCGCAGCTTCATAATAAGTGCCCAGGGTTTTAGTTTAAGCCAAGTTCAGGATATTTGGGTCAACTTTTCCATAGTCCACGGCGGGCAACGCTCTTTTGTTTCTGTCCTCTGTACGGCACTAATAAAATGTCACAGGCTCTATTCGCCATCCGCTCACCGCAAAATGTAGAATCGACAGCTTTTTGGCAATTTAACCGCCATTGTTTAGGTTTTCGACGCAACCAGCATCAAACTCTTAAATAATACCGGCAAAATGAGGACAAATTTTAATGTTTAGTGGCCTCAGTCAGGGTGTATTTCCATGTCTGTGATGTTTGGGATCAGGACAAGTGATTGTGTTGTGTTCAATTTATGGAGTTCAACTTGATGAGAAATTTTAAAATTGTAATTAAATAAATATACACTTATCCAGGGATAAACGAATAAATAGCTGTTTCAAATGGTTGTCAGTCATACAATTTATCTATGGATAGCTCTGCAAATGAGATGTTGTAAAACGTGGACTTTTTCACTGGATAGAGCTTACCTACCCTGTACAGGGGTTGTGTAATTGAGTGGAACTGAGGTATTGAGTATTTAGTACCCGTGGATAAACAGATGGGCAGTGCTGTCAGATAGCGTCGGCGCACCTGTAGCTCCCCTACTCTTCGTTAGTTCGATAACTTCGAGAAGACACTAATCCAACGACATTTATGCGTTGTCTGTACTCGACAGACTCGAATGGTGATGCTGATTATCTTACGTAACTATGATAGTGTAGAGAAGCCCTATGGCTTCACAACACTATCATAGTTAGATAAGATAAGAATATTCTTTATTGTACACAGGAAAAGTAATTACAGAAGTAGTATAGTATACGTAGCATACCTACACATTGGTCACCATAACCACCCATAACTTAGTGACTTAACAATTAATAATTGGCTTCATTGAATACTTACTGCCTCGTTGGTTTAGCGGTATCACGTCTGATTACCATGCCGAAGGTCGTGGGTTCGATTACATTATGGCGGCCGCCGTACATTTGTACAAATGGCCTCAGTCAGGGTGTATTTCCATATTTGTGACGTCCTTGCCTGGTTACCATAGCACAGGGTATCCTTCCCAGGTCAAGTGATTGTGTTGTGTGGAAGTTGTTATTGTTATTTTTTATTATTCTTAAAGTTGATGAAGTTATCTCACACAGAATAATCTCTCACAACAATATCGCACACAGTACCTACAAGATAAAAATATTCTTTACTGCACACACCAGAAAACAATTACAGAGACATCAGTTACAAAGGAGTAGGTACAATTGACGGCCTTATTGCTAATTTCTTTCGGGCAACCTTGTATTGGAAAGATTGCCGAATTAGAAATAGAGACGGGTAATACGAATAATTTCTCCTTCTCTACAGCTTCTCTCTACCTGTAACATCTCCCTAAAATCCTCTTTAATGGCTGCAATGACAACACTCCAACACTACCGGCCATTACCGCAGCCGTAAACCGCCGGCTATCGTGCTCACGCGCCGCCGCGTCCAATCAGCCGGTCCCGGCGCGGGAATATCGTTATCGAGTTTATCAACTGACCGCGGCGCCGGCGTTCGGCTATTCAATTCAATTCTTAATTATGGCTACCCTAAGGATTCTGCCAATGTCGAGTTTTGGAACCACCCCTTTGTTGGAGGCTCTACTGTAGGTGACAATAGCATACAAGACACGCTAAATACTCTTCCGAACGTACCAGGAGATGTAAGACATAATTGTCTACCATTTTTCCACGAGTATTCATAACATAACATAAACTCACGCCTGTATCCCAAAGGGGTAGGCAGAGACCAGGGACTGCCACTTGCTAAGATCCTGACAGATCACTTTCGCTTCCTCAACATTCATTAGTCGTTGCATGCACGCACGCCGATTTCGGGTACTTTTTATTTTTCCTTTTGCTAATACATCCCCTATTTGGTCGAAGTATGTCCGTCTGGGTCGTCCCTTACCAGCCCTTCCATCCACATTCGCTCGATATATTTGTTTCGTCAATCTTTCTTCCTTCATCCTCTCCACATGTCCAAACCAACGCAACATTCCTTTCTCAATTCTAGTCACTACATCCTCTTTCGTTTTTTCGTATTCGTTAGCATTATTTGACTTTGATTTCGTTCGCCGATTTTTAAGGGGACATTCTAACCATGATTTAATAATATTTGGCGCTAGTTTTGAACAAAATTACGCGGTCAATTATTTTTTTTATTCAGGTCATTTTGTTCAACCAGTATCATGACGAAAAGTAATAAAAGTCGGAAAAAACTACTGTTCGAGCGTGTTATGGTCGGCGCCAGCCATCTCATACATACATAACAGTAATTGAAAATCACTAAACTTATGTATTTATTTAATAAGACTTGCATTGTTGAATACGAAACACGCATTTATTTGTTTATTAAGAGCGGGATTAACAATAAAATAATTTAAATCTACGAAATCCCTGTGTAATAAACAGGATTAAGTTGAACACCAATCACAGCAAATGACGTCACTTTTAAGAACACGCGAGTGAACGCAGTAAACAAACGGCCGCCGGCCGGTTCTCTGTGTTTATAATAAAATTTATCATAAATCCCGAGTGAAATATATCTGAGACACGGATCATGGAACAAGGGGTTACTAAGGCAAACAGGGCTTGCCTAAAATCGATGCTTTGATGTTGCGAGCATTGTTAGCATCAAGTATAAAGACTTTTGTTCAGCTGAATTTAGAAATGTAAAAATTTCCATTTGAGTATATTAATAACTACCACATATTACATAAATTTAAT
Organism: Yponomeuta evonymella; assembly: GCA_963969515.1. Taxonomy (NCBI): domain Eukaryota; kingdom Metazoa; phylum Arthropoda; class Insecta; order Lepidoptera; family Yponomeutidae; genus Yponomeuta; species Yponomeuta evonymella. Next base: position 7,880,751 of record OZ018366.1, on the reverse strand, counting down.
AGTACAATAATTATTAAATCATAATAATTATATTCTTTTTGTTGCACTAACCCGTGCCGAGGACAATTTTAAAAACCTATTTAGAGGCTAAAAATTCCACCCATGCCGGGACTTGAACCCGCGGCCTCTGGCTCACCATGCCAGCGCTCTCCCAACTTGCCCATTAGCTCAGTTGGGAGTTTACCTTTACACATCATTATTTCTATATTAAATTTATATCTCAAACAAGATATACAATTTGAGAATGTACATTGTAAACTAAATAAATACTTCGAAATGATCATTACAAAAATAAAGGTGAGTACCAGGCAATATTCCTGATGTATGTCGCCTTGCAAGTTTAAGCCACTTGTCTCAAATTTTTAGGGTTCTGTAGTCTGCCAAGGAACCCTTATAGTTTCGCCATGTCTGTCTGTCTGTCTGTCCGTCCGCAGCCTAGCGCAAATACCGGTGGTACTAGAAAGCTGTAATTTGGTGTGTGTATACATATTTATCACGCCGACAAAGTTAAACAATAAAATGTTAGATTTTTTTTTTTGCTGTACCTCCCCTGACATGAAAAGTGGGGATGATTTTTTTTCTCGTCTACCCCATCATGTGGGGTAACGTTGGATTGGTCGTTAAAAAATATTTGGTGGGGTGTAGGAAGACCGTTTTTCGATTTAGGATTCCGTTTGCGAAATATTAAGCTTGAAAGAGCAAATTTTTGTCCGAGTAGGGTTCCCCTCTCCAGGCCAAACGGTTGATTGTAGAAACGGGAAAAAATTCAGAGTAGTAGCACATATACACATACAATGAACTTGAAAGGAAAAGTATCACGGCTAAGTAGGCTTTACTAGTTAACGAGTAATAGGCAACCAACTTATAAAAGTAAAATTTCACACAAAATCCATACAAATTGTTAGTTCTGTAAAGCAGATAAACAACCCTCCTTCTACGGAACCCTACATTGCGCGTGGCCCAACAAGCACTTGGCCGGTTTTTTCTGTTTTGACAAGAGCACAAATAACTCATTAATTTGGGGTTCGCATTGATGTGTCCCCACCCTGCGGGGCCGCACACCACCTGTACACTTTCGAATCCACATTCGTCATCGCAAATTATTAAACGACTTAATAGCTTTGCTGTGTTGACTATTTAACTGTGACTTACTAGCGACGTCACACTAGCGAGCGCTTCGGTGAATTTTAAATCTAAAAACTAAAGTGTATTTTTTTACTACTAAAGTAAAAAAAAGGGCATTTTAGTAGCATACCTCTCGCTAACGGTGAAGGAAAAGCATCGTGACGAAACCGAGTGTCTGACCCCCGGTTTCTCGTACACTAAGAAGCTGTTAATCTACTGTTAACAGCTGTCAGTGGTTTTTTTGTATGCACTTTGGTCAATTGACAGCTTTTAACAGTAGATTAACAGCGTGTTAGTGTACGAGAAACTGGGGGTAAGATGTTCATATATCTCGGCGCTTGAAATTACCAATCCGCGGTGGGCACGCTCTCTCTCTCTCTGAGAGATGGCCTGTTCCCTTCAGTGGGACGTAATTTATGTCTGCATTATTATGCGTTTCAATACCACAGGTGATAACTTTAATATGGAACAACTTATATTTTTTGAAATTTCGAAGATTTCCCCATAAAAGTTGTTAGTACGTATATTAACGAATAGTAGTGGCGGTACCTTTATTTAATGCTAAAAGCATGGCTTGCCTTACTAAAATGCTCGATCATGTATATTATTGTATATCAACTTATAATATTGACGATTCAAACAATCGGACTATTCTTACGACAGTGGGAGGTTGCGACATTTGTAAAACGCAATTAAAGCGGGAATTTAATTAAACTATGTATGCCCTAATATTACGATAAATATAAATGAAAAAATATAAAATTATCAATGTGAGGAAAAGCTCCTTGGGCAAAAGCGCCCAACGATTTGTAATAGAGGTGTTTCAGGATTGGAGCATTCTAGATGCCACTGTATAGAACATAAGCAGCCAATGAAGGAATCTGTGAAATTATGTTTAAAAAATTTACCTGTTCAATTAGTTCTCACTTTCAACGCGAACCCAATTTCCGCAACCGCTGGCTCTCTGTACTTACGTGTGCATAGTGGGATGTAGTTCGTGCTTAAAAGCTTTTGCGGATAATCGTGTCGTTAATTATTTGTACCTGTAACCTGTAGCTACACCCGCTGCACCCCGCTTTGTTCGAGACTCGAGCTTATGCCGTCGATACAAGAACTAATATAGCCTGGTCGGTTGTGGCTTACTGTAAGGCCCCGCAGTACTGTTGACCGCAGGTAATGTTACGGTACCGCTCAGGTTATGATTCTGTTATGTTATGAGAGCCTTTCGTTAATAAATTAACAATGTGTTAAGTGAGGACAGGCTGTGCACTAATGGGGGAAGGATGCTTGTATGCAGAGACTCAAATGGCCAATGTGGATGAAGTCAAAAGGTCTATCTACATTACAACGGGCCGGCGACGCGTCGTGCGGGCGCAACAATACTAACGAAAATAAACCTTAAATACTTTTAGGGTTAGGGACTACAATACTAGCGCAAAAACGGCCGGCCCCGTGCAGCCAAACTGGCACGACATGAGAACTGGCTTTCTTTTATTCGGCGTTAAGACTAAAGAATGAATAAGCTAAGAATATTTTAGCCAGCACGTTCTCTTAGAGAAAAAATGTGTTTGGTCACAGTGTTCATAGCTCAAATTCTGCCTATGTCACTCAAGTTTCCTCACAGTCTTATCCTTCGTACCATCATTAGATCTTTTAATGTATCTGCCACTCATTAGCTACATTTTATATCATCAACTTGCCCTTTCTCCATAGGTCAACTATAGGCCAACTACGCCAGAAATGGAGTTACAGTATTTTAAACGACACTTGAACCTGTGACCTTTGGCCTTTGGTATCTTTGCGTGAAGCTACCGAAATGTCAAACTCATCAGACTGGGGCCACCTCTCACTACCTTCACCATTTAATGACACCCATCTCCAGTTTTATGTAATCGGAAGCATACATGCGGGTAATAAAATGTGAATGTTTATCAGAATGGTACGTGACAAGTGGCAAACCCCTCGATTCTGTTAGTGCATTGTAGTATAATGACAGGTACACTGTCGGGTCACGTGACGTGTTTTTTCGTACCATTGACGCCTAGAAGGTTTGATGGGTGTGCCCGCGTAGACTTAAAGCAGCCATGAAATTAAAACCGCCATGTTCATGCAGTTGTCATGTTACTACAATGCATTAACAGAATCTAGGCCCTGGTCTATGCCTACCCCTTCGGGTTACCGACGTGAGTCTATGTAATGATTGTAAAGTAATTCAATGTAAGACCGTCACTGATTGCAATTCCTTCACATGTATATAAAGGCTTTTAATTTAGCTATGATACATACTCGTATTTGCATTTGTTACTAACAATATTATATTCTTTTTGTTGCACTAATCCGTGCTGAGGACAACTTTAAAAACCTATTTAGAGGCTACTTTAGACATTCCGTCACGTGAACAGCCATGTCCCGAAAGGAAAAATTCCACCCGTGCCGGGACTTGAACGCGACCTCTGGAATATAATGATGTAGGGGTACAGCGATATCAATCCAATGTAAAATCTAACTGCATAAGAGTGGGTACTCGGGGCTGCGAGTGAAGTAAATTACTTCAGGCAGAATATGTCGTGGCCTGTACGTAATACAGAGAAGTTTGTAAAGATGTTCGAAATTTTGAGACAATTGGCTTAAACTTGCAAGGCGACATACATCAGGAATATTGCCTGGTACTCTGGTATACCTTTATTTTTGTAATGATCATTTCGACGTGAGTATTTATTTAGTTTACAATGTACATTCCCAAATTGTATATCTTGTTTGAGATATAAATTTAATATAGAAATAATGATATGTAAAGGTAAACTCCAAACTGAGCTAATGGGCAAGTTGGGAGAGCGCTGGCACGGTTAGCCAGAGGTCGCGGGTTCAAGTCCCGGCTTGGGTGGAATTTTTAGCCTCTAAACCGGTTTTACTAACCATATTTTAAGGACATTTTCATGCTATCATTAAAACTTTCTGTATGAACTTAACAATGTTAGAAATAAATTAAATATGTGCCCAGAGGTACTTGCATTATGCGACGAAAGCATTCGACTTCCACTGATAATAATGATGTACGGTTGTTAAATTGAATTGTTTCCTCCACTAATTTTACAACAGCATTCTAGTTGTGGAAGAGCGGTTTCTACTGCTTCAGGTATTTTTGTACTTACTAGTAGATACCGTCAATGAACGTAGTCTAAGATGTAGTGGATAACAAAATAAATAATATTGTATTTTGTATTTGTATGTTAGATTATTTAGAGCGATAGTAACGCATTGTAGAATGCTAGCCTCACATTGGAGAGGTTCTGGGTTCGACCCCGGCGTGTATAATGCCCGACAAATAACTTGAACAAATGAAGACTTTGACTTCGCGTGGGCGTATTTCGGGTCCCAGTGGCGGCGAACGCGGGATGTGACTTAGAATTCTTTGGATTTTAGTCAAATAAACAAATTTAAAAAAAAACTCTTGCTTGTCTATCGCAAACTCCTGACATCGCAGATTTTTTATTTAATTTTGCTTGTATTGGATTGTTCTGGAAATAAATAATTTATTATTATACCAGCTTCGTTTTCTAAATTACCAAGTATCGTGAGGAAACCTGAGTGTCACATACCATTGAAATCTATGTTACCCAAAGCTCGAAATCGCCCGTGATACTTTATCTTGCTTTGTTTCATTTCCTTTTAATACAAATGAAAATTCAATTACACGTAGGTAGATCATCAAGATAGTCCGAAAGGTCGAACAGCTGTCGAATGTAAGTAAATCTAGTAACCCCCTAGTTTTACGAGGAACCGTGGGTTAGTCTCAAAACACAAGTAGCAGTTTAAAGCTGTGATTTCAGAAACCCAGTGCTCTAAGCTCTTTGGCGGGCGTCAACAAATCTCGTCCATTGCGTGCTGCTCCTCTCATACGCGCACCAAATCCTGAGTTTGCGATGGACAGGCAAAAGCAATTTTTTTTTATTTGTCTCTTTGGCGGCCGTCAACAAATCTTGTCCATTGCGTGCTGCTCCTCTGTTACGCGCACCAAATCCTGAGTTTGCGATGGACAGGCAAAAGCAATTTTTTTTTATTTGTCTCTTTGGCGGCCGTCAACAAATCTTGTCCATTGCGTGCTGCTCCTCTGTTACGCGCACCAAATCCTGAGTTTGCGATGGACAGGCAAAAGCAATTTTTTTTTATTTGTCTCTTTGGCGGCCGTCAACAAATCTTGTCCATTGCGTGCTGCTCCTCTCATACGCGCACCAAATCCTGAGTTTGCGATGGACAGGCAAAAGCAATTTTTTTTTATTTGTCTCTTTGGCGGCCGTCAACAAATCTTGTCCATTGCGTGCTGCTCCTCTGTTACGCGCACCAAATCCTGAGTTTGCAATGGACAGGCAAAAGCAATTTTTTTTTATTTGTCTCTTTGGCGGCCGTCAACAAATCTTGTCCATTGCGTGCTGCTCCTCTGTTACGCGCACTAAATCCTGAGTTTGCGATGGACAGGCAAAAGCAATTTTTTTTTATTTGTCTCTTTGGCGGCCGTCAACAAATCTTGTCCATTGCGTGCTGCTCCTCTGTTACGCGCACCAAATCCTGAGTTTGCGATGGACAGGCAAAAGCAATTTTTTTTTATTTGTCTCTTTGGCGGCCGTCAACAAATCTTGTCCATTGCGTGCTGCTCCTCTGTTACGCGCACCAAATCCTGAGTTTGCGATGGACAGGCAAAAGCAATTTTTTTTTATTTGTCTCTTTGGCGGCCGTCAACAAATCTCGTCCATTGCGTGCTGCTCCTCTGATACGCGCATCAAATCCTGAAGGTTTCAGTCGTCTGACTGTTAAATTCCATACTAACTGCTATAGAATACGTCAGACTTCCAACAGGGCCTAGATTCTATTAATGCATTGTAGTAACATGACAACTGCATGAACATGGCGGTTTTCATTTCAAGGCTGCTTTAAGTCTACGCGGGCACACCCATCAAATCTTCTAGGCGTCAATGGTACGAAAAAACACGTCACGTGACCCCGACAGTGTACCTGTCATTATACTACAATGCACTAACAGAATCGAGGCCCAGGATTCATTTAGAATTACCGCCTCATGGTTTTGAACGTCTAACCTGTGCTTCTGCGAAGTCGATATTTTATCCTCAGTGGCTCATATATCAACCTACAATGTACACACCGATAGCTAACCATACCGTGCAGTTGGATCCAACTTGAATCCCCCAAGTGTGGGAACCACCTAAGTTAGGCCAGCGGCAAACTTGGAGCCAGCTGTTTAACTGGCAACTCCCTGTGGAGAGTTAACTGTATAAACTTCAGTTAAAAGTTTGATGGAAACGTTCAGTTTGACGGCACCGTGTTTTGTGAGTATGTGGCCCTTTACTGGTGATGATCTTGATTCGGGCATCGGCTGACGTACCTAATTAGGTATACATTCTCATAGGGAGCTATAAGAATGAAAGAAAACTTTGGTCCCCAAAAATTTGTTCCCAATTACAAAATCTAAAAGTACTTTTGGTTATTTTACGACTTACTTTTGGTTATCTATAAAATGCGCAATTCCTGAAATTTCTGTTATTTATAACAACTTTTGTCCTATGACTTGTTTTTTTATTATGATTTTTTTACAATTGTAAAGCTTAGTAGCGACTCTATATAGGGTTATTTCTAAAATGCGTTAATTCTTTAAACACGTCAGTAAGAGTTTATCATTCACGACAATAATTTTTTTTTTCTACGACTTCTTTATTATGATATTTTACAGTGTTTAAGGTTTGTAGAGTTGCTGCTTCATAGGACATGCTTAACACCATATTATATGTTTTAAATAGAATGGAATGGGCATGGAATTCTTCCATGTAGGACACTATTTTGCTGGAGGCTTCGACGATGGTAGAGCGCATAAAATGCGAATTAAATAAAATTATTCAAATCCAGATATTTCTTAAGACCTTAAAAAAAAGCTCATAGAACACAATTTGTTGTAAAACCCAAACTCTATGGGTTGATTTGCGCATTATTGTGTATTTCAAAGGTTTGCTAACGAAGCAGTTATCATACCAAAACGGAGGTCGTGGGATCGATTACCTTTGGAGGCCGCCGTACTAAATTTGTACAAATGGCTTGCATGTATTTTCATATTTGTGATGTGTCTACCTGGTTGCCATAGCACAGGGTACCCTGGTCCCAACCAAAATAATTATTGTGCTGTGTCAGAGTTGAGAGAGGATTGTGTTGTGGAGTGCGTGCATGCAACGACCAATGAATGTTGAGGAAGCGAAAGTGACCTGTCGGGATCGTGGCAAGTGGCAGTCCCTGGTCTCTGCCTACCGCTCTGGAATACAGGCGTGAGTTTATGTATGTATGTATGTGTAAGAGTTATTATTATTATTATACTTCTAACACTACTACTTCTTCTGACTTATTAGCGGCTGGGAAACATTGGACGATACTGGCAAGGGACCGGATGGGTTGGCGTGAAAGAGAAGATTTCTGTGTCCAAGAGTGGGCTCTGTTTATGGGCTGATTAGATAGATAGATTACACTTCTGAGGTACAAACTTATACACAGTGGATCCAGGATGTCCCAGTATAACAATAACGTTTTTCTAGAACTGACAGCAAGCTAAGCCAACTGGTCGCTGCATTCTGCGGTTACCTGACGGAATCGCGGTCTTTAGGGTCTCCGTCTAATATACTCTAAGGTAAAGATTTTCAAACTGTGCGTTGTGACCCCCAGTGGGAAACGTAAGGGGTTTGGTAGTGTCACCAGTGCAGGACGCACTATGAGAGGCTGAAAGCGGGACGTTTGACGCGTGGTCCGACGCCCAAAATCACAATTTTACAAAGAACGGGTCACGCAAGGAAGAAGTTTTTTATTTGACTAGGATCATCTCGGTATTTGGTGAAGTTTCAAAGATATATCTTGCCGCATGCTACAAAGGTGCTGGGATCCAAAGAGTGAGCCTACGACGTCGATTGTACGATAAATTGCGGCCTACCCCAAGATCTCTAATCATGAGTAGACATTACATAAAAACGGTTTACTCCGTGTGGCGCCGGATTAAGAATAGCGTCACTCCATTTCCTTCCGTGGATGTCGTAGAAGGCGACTAAGAAAATCAATTAACAGGAGACGGGCAACAGCGTCTTCCTGAGATTCCAACCGCATACTGCGATCGCCAACCCGCCTGCCAAGCGAGGCGATTATGGCAAAACCCCTCATGGTTATGAAAACCACGAAGGAGACCTATGTCCTGCAGTGGGCGTCAAATGGCTGATGATGATGATGGTATACTCAGTAGGATCTGCCGTTAACCTAGAATTACCAGCCATCTGAACCACAGGCACAACAATTTCGAAATGTCAAGAGGCAAAAGCCAACCTACTACCATCACCCACGCGACTCCAAACTCGTTGTGCCCACAAACAAGATAGCGTCACAGAGGTACAGATGCGAACAACTTTTCTTTGACAGTAACAGAAAAGGTTACTGGTAAAATGAGCTGGTGATCGGTGTCACCCTCCCCTTGTACTTTCTCCTTTTATCAAAGTTTTATGTGATTTTTAATGGCCTCAGTGTGGGTGTACTTTCATGTTTGTGACGTCCTCGCCTGATTACCATAGCACAGGGTATCCTAGTTTAAGACGAGGTCAATTGATTGTATTGTGTGGAAGTTATTATTATTATATTAAATGTGACTTTCTAAATTGTACAGGTGTCCGTTATGGAATCTTTATTTACTATTTATCATATTTATTTACAATGGTCTTATAAGTTGCCGAACTACCTGCACTGTGCACTGGCTCTTGCGGAGGAAAAACACTTGTTATCGTCATACAACTGACTTTGACAGAATACTAGGAGTGAATTCAAACTATGCTGGATAGATGATGGATGAATAGAATCTATCTTCGAATTAAAACTTTCGTAAGCACTGCAGATTATTAATGAATGTAACTAAGAAAATCCTAAGAAAATCTTAAGTTTGTCCATAATAGCTATCTTACTATACTACGTATAGTATTGACAATAGACCTTCTGGAGATATATCCTGTGCATCCTGCGTTTTTGGGCATGTTTGGGTGACAAAATGGCAAAATGGCATTAAATGGTTTCCGAAAGCCTAAGTAGGTGTATTTTGGTTAGAAAAGTTTGTATTTTTCTTTCTGCTACTTTTGTTACTTTTCGAATTCATTAAACTTGCTATGATGAAAACCTTCTGTTTCTCTCTGTTATCTTCCGAGAGTTTGAGCTTGAGATTATGAGTACCTAAGTGAATTGATTATTTTGCCCAGAATATAGTTATTTCATTATATAGTGGAATGCCTTGTAACGCAAATATTTAAATGATTGAGTGATTTAACAGCCGGCTGCTGCTCTCAAGAGGGATTAGGTACAGTCAACAGCACATCAACCTATACATCCGTGCACTCTACTCATTTACGTTACGGACTACTTTGCTTCATCAATAAATACTGTCGACTGAACGTAACTCTTTGGCAGAGTCACTTACTTGCTTAAGTAGAGCCGTAAAAATAAATAAAATTAAATAAATAAGAAGTGAAATTTATTTAATGTAATTATAATTTAAGTTAATAACCATAGGTAAAAGGATAGATAGAGGATTTTATTATGACATTTTGTCATGTTTTCACCCGGCTGCGTCAGAAAGAGGTTTTCTTTTATTTCAATAAGCCTTGATAAGAATTTTGCAAATATCTAACCATCGAATACCCAAAACCATTAGTTCACACCTTATAAAACTTAATTAACAAATGACGGTAATGAGTCAAACATCTGTTCATCAAACACCTTTGGGCATAAAACACAACAAAAGGCAGTCGACATGCAGACTCAACATTGTTTCAACCCATTCACACAAAACCGACGCATAAAGGTGTGTCATTAAAAAGGTAGAGCTACTCACCTCTCTGTCTAGTGATAATGAGCCAGCATTGTCAACCAGCCACCCGTGCGGGTCACAACACTAGCGTGACGTCACTTCCCATGCCACTCCATTCATAAAACTAGTTGAATCGATATAATCGATCACCGAAACACTGCCTACTCAATAGAACATCACTATTTTGACAGCAAAAACAAACGACGATCACTTGAGTTTGAACTTCACTTTTCGAACTTGGAACGTATTGTTTTCTTTTAGTTCTTTTTTTATTTTTTTATTTGATGATAATAAAAGGTGTTTTATTGTGGCGCGTGTGTGCCAGTCCGCGCGAGCGCACGTTAAGCGTTGAAGCCTCAGTCGCCCCCGCAATTTTGGTACGTGTGGGCGACGAACCGGCTCCCACTGTGAGACAAAATTTGCGTAATATTTTGACTCGGAAAGAATCAGTTCAGTGTCGAAGTATGGAGCATGACGACCGTCAGCAGCGGGGCACCGAACGAAAATGGCCTAAGAAATGAAGTTAGAATTTTAAATGAGAATCGAAAGATGCATTCGACATAAAAAGCTATCGCTAACAAACATTATGTGAGGTGCGTTGGGAAGCGGCTTGTCTCTACCGTGTATGGCGAAACGGGTTCGACTTTGGTCCCACACGTATATAAAACTTTTTGCCGGGACCTAGGGGTGCATAACCAGACTAACATGATCTCTCTTTCCACCCACTATTATTTGCTCGCGCTACTAAAACAAACGAACACTTCAAGGCCAGGCTGCGCTGGTGGTATTGTGCCAAAGTGGGAGTCTTGCTTGAACGCCTGTAAAAGTATTATAAAGTTAAACTTCGTTGAAATATAGAGTCGCATCCACTCGTGGAGAGTTACATACAGGCAGCAGAAAACTCTTATATACGGTCAGTTGTAAAGAGTTTTTCTGTTTCTCAAATAACCAGTGCACTGACGAACAATTTATAACATACCATTTATAAAGTACAAACTATTGAAAAATAGATTCTTCACTGTAACCTATAGTGACGAAGCTATGTGAAATTTGATGCAATAACTTTCATAAGGGATAGCGCGCAATTCCCACCAGGTGCGATTCAAATATGTACTCACTCTTAGCCCACAGGTAGGTATTCTTTGTCTTACATTGTACATTGACATCGATACTCAACAGAATGTGAATTCTTTACGTTGAAATATTTTTTTACTTCTGATTATTATTATTACGTTTATTGCCGTGAGGTGCCGGCTTTGCCGTGAGGTGCCGGCTTTAGAATAGTACCCCCCCATCTCTTCCCGCGGGTGCCGTAAAAACCGGCTAAGGGACATTACCAGAAGGTGGGCAGCAGCGCCTTCTGCGAAAATACGATATACTGCGCTCGCCAACCCGCATGCCAAGCGTGGCGAGTAAGGCAAATACCCTCATGGCAATACACCAAAAAACCAGGCCCCCAGTCCCCGGCGGCTCCGCTATTCCTGGCTACGGTAGCGGCCACGGTAACGGCGGAGCAAGGGGTGCTAAGAATCTCCGGCAGAGATCTGGCTACCACCCCCAAAAACGAAAACGACTGGCCCTGGCAACACACAACATTCGCACATTGAGGACAGACGAAAAGCTAATTGAGCTGGAAGAGGAAATGGGTAGGTTACACTGGGATATCCTAGGGTTATCTGAAGTCCGTCGAGAGGGCGAGGACACGATAACCCTGAAATCCGGTAACCTGCTCTACTACCGGGAGGGCGAGCAACAGTCCCAGGGTGGTGTCGGGTTTCTCATCCACAAGTCCCTCGTAAATAACATTTTGGCCATCAACAGTGTGTCGAGCAGGGTGGTGTACCTAATACTCAGAATATCTAAGAGATATTCGCTGAAGGTCATTCAGGTATACGCACCGACCTCGTCACACTCCGATGAGGAGGTAGAGGCGATGTATGAGGACATTAGTAGGGCCATACATACCTCGGAGACCTATTTTAATGTGGTTATGGGGGACTTCAATGCGAAGCTGGGCACAAGAAGCGAGGGTGAGATGAGAGTGGGGCAATTTGGTTATGGGCAACGGAACCCGAGAGGACAAAGGTTGGCAGACTTCCTGGAGAAAGAGGGACTCTTTATGATGAACTCTTTCTTTCAGAAGCCACCTCACAGGAAATGGACCTGGTTGAGTCCCGATGGTTCCACGAGAAACGAGATAGACTTCATCCTGACCTCCAAGAGACAGATATTCAATGACGTCTCTGTGATTAACATGGTGAAAACCGGAAGCGATCACCGAATAGTAAGAGGCACATTGAATATCAATGTCAAACTTGAGAGGTCTCGTCTCATGAAGTCCACGCTCCGACCTACTCGTGCCCATATCCAGAACCCCGAGAACTTTCAACTCGAATTGTCAAATCGCTTTGAGTGCTTGGAGAGCGCCGCATCGGTGGATGAGATCAATAACAGGTTTGTAGAAACTGTCCGTACAGTGGGCTCGAGGTTCTATAGACCCAACCGTACGAGTAGACCACAAAAGCTCTCAAACTATACTCTCGACCTCATGGCTAAACGTCGCGCGTTGCAACTGCAGTCCTCCGAGGATGCTAAGTCATATAGGCAGCTCAATAGACATATCTCAAAGACTATGCGGCACGATATTCGGTCCTTTAATACCGAACGTATTAAAGAGACTATAGAGCGGAACAAGGGCTCCAAAGTGTTCGCAAAAGACTTGTCTATTGGGCAAAGCCAGCTGACGAAGCTGAAGAGAGAGGACGGCAGTATAGCGTCGACCAAATCAGAGGTGCTGAGGGAGATTGAGAGTTTCTACGGACAGCTATACACCTCAGTCGCAAAACCTGTTAGCAGTTTGAACAAAGATCCGAGAGCCAAACTGACCCGACATTATACCGAAGACATCCCGGACATCAGCCTGTACGAGATTAGGATGGCCCTGAAACAGCTCAAGAATAACAAGGCACCAGGAGAGGACGGAATCACATCAGAGCTCCTGAAAGCGGGTGGAACACCAGTACTTAAAGTCCTTCAGAAGCTCTTCAATTCCGTCGTGCTCGAAGGAAAAACGCCAGAAGCATGGAACAGAAGCGTGGTGACGCTGTTCTTCAAGAAAGGGGATAACTCTCTATTGAAGAACTACCGACCCATCTCGCTTCTGAGCCATGTTTATAAGCTGTTTTCGAGGGTTCTCACGAATCGTCTCGAACGCAGGTTTGATGACTTCCAGCCTCCCGAACAAGCCGGTTTCCGAAAGGGCTTTAGTACCATAGACCACATCCACACGCTGCGGCAAATTATACAGAAGACTGAGGAGTATAATTTGCCATTCTGCTTAGCGTTTGTGGACTATGAGAAAGCCTTCGATTCGATCGAGACATGGGCAGTGCTCGAGTCTCTCCAGCGTTGCCGTATTGACTATCGGTATATCGAGGTGCTGAAGTGCTTGTACAACAGCGCCACCATGTCGGTCCGAGTACAGGAGCAGAATTCGGAGGCAATTCCATTGAGAAGAGGCGTGAGACAGGGAGATGTTATCTCTCCGAAACTGTTCACGAACGCACTGGAAGATGCCTTCAAGCTTCTGGAATGGCAGGGACGCGGCATCAATATCAATGGCGAGTACATCACGCACCTTCGATTTGCCGACGATATAGTAGTCATGGCAGAAACGATGGAAGACCTCGGCATAATGCTCGACGACCTCAGTCGAGTTTCCCAGCGTGTGGGCCTTAAAATGAACATGGACAAAACGAAGGTCATGTCGAACGCTCGTGTTGTGCCCACCCCAATAACATTGGGGAACACGACTCTCGAAGTTGTAGACGAATACGTCTACTTAGGACAAACAATCCAACTAGGCCGGTCTAACTTCGTGAAAGAGGTCAATCGTCGAATCCAACTCGGCTGGGCAGCTTTCGGGAAACTTAGAAAAGTCTTTTCGTCTAATATACCTCAATCGCTCAAGACAAAATTATACAACCAGTGTGTGTTACCAGTGATGACTTATGGCACTGAAACGTGGTCTCTCACTATGGGCCTCATAAGAAGGCTCAAGGTCACGCAACGAGCTATGGAAAGGGCTATGCTCGGAATTTCTCTACGAGATCGAATCAGAAATGATGAGATCCGTAGACGAACGAAAGTCGTCGACATAGCCCAGCGGATTAGTAAGTTGAAGTGGCAGTGGGCGGGGCACATAGCACGCAGAACTGATGACCGATGGGGCCGAAAAGTTCTCGAATGGAGACCACATATCGGCAAGCGCAGCGTGGGACGACCAGCCACAAGATGGACAGATGACGTCATTCAAGTGGCAGGAAGACGCTGGATGCAGGCCGCTTCCAACCGGTCTTTTTGGAAATCCATGGAGGAGGCCTATGTCCAGCAGTGGACTTCTTGTGGCTGAATGATGATATTGCGGATAAGTAAAAAACACAATGGCAATGACTTAATGCTATAAGCATTTTCTACCAGTCAACCACAGATGGTGTAAGAAATTAACTGGCAGGCATACTAATAGTCGGATAAGACGATTTACTTCAACTAAAATTAGATAAGCTGACAAATACTCAACAATAAATAAGTATTATTGCTTTATCTAATATTGGTCTTCATCTCACAGAGAAAGAGAGTGTGGGCTTAACTACCACACGTGCCAACTGCTGATCAACTTTTAAGCACGTCTAGACGCTTAGAGAAGCAGTATAGGTATTCAAAGAGGCATCCAACTGTAATTTACGCCCCTTAAAATAAATAGTGTCCTCTATAATTTACAGTTATTAACTTTTAACAAGCCATCTTTAGAATTTCTACTTTTAACTTAAAAAAACCGAATTTGGAACCTCTATGCCAGGATCCTGACACAATACCACTGATGCACGCTATTAAGACATGAGACTACGGCGAAAGTAAGCAACACATGTCAAGGCCACTTTCACTTGTTCTCAAGGTAAAAGTGAAAGTGAAAAACATTTAAAACAAAGCGTAATTAGACATTGATGTTTCATTTTATAGCGGAAATCATTTATTTAGAGCTATTTTTATGTAGTCTATATATGTCCCACTGCAGAGCACACCTTCTCACTGAAAGAGAGAGAGAGAGTACGGGCCTAATCACCATGCGAGCCAACCGCGGATTAGCAATTTCAAGCACTTAGGTGTATGAAAACCTCAGACACTCAGGTTTCCTCACGATATTTTCCTTCACCATTAGCGAGTGGCAATGCTACTATCACTTCACAAACGTACGTCAATAGAAATCTAGTGACTAGGTTTTGAACCCACGACCTCCCTAATGAGAAGCCGACGCTACCACAGTGTATAGATAGATAGACCACCATGTATAGACTGCTTATTCTGTGATTTGCCAGTTAAGTTACTTGTTTCACTTTTCCACTTACCAACGCTCTATGTTGGCTTCATACAATTGTAATGATATCGTTGTATCATACATAGCTTGCGTCTAATTAGACGCTCTGCAGCTTTAAGCTTTGCAGAGTAAGTAAGATGCTGAAAGGAACTTGAAGCCCATATGCAGGATAATGAGCTACTTGTCGTGTAGACAGTCGCTGTGAGTTATTAATTGACTTGACAGTTTTCTATTCACTCTGCAAGGAGGTGGTATTTAATTCAGTGGAAAATTGTTTCATAACTTTTGCGATTTCATAATTATCATAGGGAACGAATTAGTGTTGTGTTGACCTTGTACTATCTTTAAACAGATATTGTCTCCTCCACGTAAAAATCTTAATCAAAGCGTTTATTTATTAAAAATAACACAGAAACTGTGACTTAATGAACATTGCCAGTAAAGCTAGGTGTCCATTTCAAAATCTAGATCATATTGGAGGAAAAGTTGACAAAAATCTCCAATTTTTCTGGTTCCGTACCCGAAGGCTGTTAAGAGGACACTATTACTGTGTCTGTTAAGAGGACCCTATTACTCTGTCTGCTTGTTGGGCCCTATGTATTTTCTTCAAAGGGCTTTAGGCCTGCCACACATATCTTATGCATCCGCGCCAATGTGTACAAGGCATTTCCTCCGTTATCCGCATTACCATTGTCTCTTAGGCATTTACTTGAAATTTTCGGTTCAATGGATAATGCTGCCACGCACTGGCGCGGTCACGGTAGCGGGGTCGCAGCATAATCGGCACTGTAGGGCACAGGCCTTCTCTCAAGGAGAGAGTATGGGCTTAATCACCACGCGTGCCCACCGCGGATTGGCGATTTCAAGCGCTGAGGTATGTGAATAGCTCAGACACTCGGGTTTCCTCACGATGTTTTCCTTCACCGTTAGCGTGTGGTATTGCTACTAAACTTCACAATGTACATAACTTGGAAAACCAAGTCATAGGTACATACCCGCACTTGGGATCGAACCTTGGTCTCGCTTCCGAGTCCGACGTTCTACCCACTAGGCTACCAACGCTCGGGGTCGCAGGCAGAGCCCTATTCCATCTGGTTTACTGTGACAATTCAATAAACAGGGCCGATAGTTTCTCACATGGAATTCTAGTGTGAAAATAAGAGTCCCATTTCATAGAATCCATGATTTACTTTGATAAATCGATGTACATTGCATTAGATTAATAAGTACTTGGCTACGTAATTGTTGGAACTTAGGACACAAAAAGTAAACGCCTGTTTAAGAGATCATCGCAACAATTCACACCAACTGGAAGCGTGTGAAGTTTTGCACAGGATAGGCCCCTTAGCGTGCCCGTGTAGGTAATATTCTACATTGCTCTGTATCTCTAATATTGAAAATAATGAATTCTGCAACCAATTACTCATTCGGTCGTATTATTTAAACAGGTTATGGGCCGTCCTATACCTACGTTTTTTTTCAGCTACATTTCAGCCATGTAAATACGCACAATACGCAACATACGCCATTGTTTGGCCATGCACAATCACAGCATAGAAAAGTTGACAGGAAGAGAAAACTCCGCAACTTGGAGCTTCGCAGTACAAGCTTACCTCCTTCTCGAGGACCTTGTACATCGACTTTCCTAGTGGATCAGGAAGGCACAATAGGCCGGATCGCTTGCATCAAGCAGCCGCGTCTTAAGATCAACACTGGTTTCCTAGTGGATTATAAAAGCATAATAGGCCTGGATTGCTTAGTGCACCAAGCCGGCCTAGAGACCAGCCCCAGTAGATTAGTGCCTCATCCCGCACTGCTCCTATATTACGTGCTCGGTGCACCAAATCTTGAACGATTTCAATCGTCTCACTGTCAAATTCCATACTGATTACTATCGAAAACGTCAGGATTCCGACAGGATTTGGAGCGCATAATTAGGCCTCAGGGGAGATTGGATTTGTTATGGATTTGGTGGGCGTAGGGGTTGATACGTGAGCAGGATCTTTGTCTTTTTCCCATCCCCCCCATGCTACCAGTGATAGGATCCCCTTCCCTATGATTTCCGCATTTAGTCTCAAACTTGTACCATAGTACGAAACTACGTATCAAGACTCCAGCCAGCCTCCTACTTATTGGCTATCTGGTAGAAGCCTTTGTTAGCGTGTATTCGTAAGCTGACACCGAGTTAGTTCACAGAAATTATCCGAATTCGCGCCATCTGCTCTAACTGGTAATTTGCATAACGCCTGCCATTTCAGTTCTGCTCTGTCTACACAAGGCAATGCCGACTCTGGTGACCCGAGTTTCTGCGTTAGCTAAACTAGAAAATGGACCTCAGGGTTTTGAGGAGATAGCGATACAGATATTGCAATAATGTGCTAGTTTCTCAATGTTATTAGTCAGGCGTTTGAGCGGCGATGGCAGAGTAATACGTTTTGCTGTCTGACTATGTTGTTCTAAGATAACATAAACATATTCTTTATTGTGCACACCTAAAAACAATTACAGAAACAATAGTTACAAAAGAAGAGGTCCTACTAGGTAGATAGTAGCCAGCTAGTTAGTAGGCTGGCTTTATTCCATTAAATCAAATCGAAGTGACTCTGTCCAGCCACAAGATGGACAGATGACCTCATGCAACTGGCAGGAAGACGCTGGATGCAAGACGCTTCCAACCGGTCTTTTTGAAAATCCATAGAGGAGGCCTATGTCCAACAGTAGACTTCTTGTGGCTGAATGATGATGATGATGAGTAAACAAGGAATAATATTAACCTGTTAGATGATGACCTTGAAAATAACTATTAAAAACCATTCTTATGGTGGCCCGATCGGGTCATTTAGAATTCTACAGATTAAAGAATGTCGAAGAAAGTTTCTAGTCAGCTCAAATAATAAGTGATATACCTATCGACTTGAATATAAAACACAGAAAACAGTCATTTAAGTGACATTTAACAGGTGCTATAAGTGAGTCTTATTTTTAGGACCAACCAACAGTCAGCACAAACCCTGAGCCGGTGGACCAGTGACGGTAATTGTAGCGGTGGACCTAAGAATTCGTTTGAAGGAATAATTTGAAATTCCCCTAAGGAAAGCTGGGGGAATCACCAAGTACAGTCGACTGCAGGGCCGCGTTTCATAAAACTGCAATCCTTGTTTATTATGAAAATTAATCTGTGGGTCGATTAGACTTTGCAGTGTACCTACATAGATTTGTCATAGTGAAACGTTAATTGTAGTTCTATGAAACAGGCCCCTGGTCAACCTTTAAATGTTGCGAAATCGCCCTTAACGTAACTGATTAGAGTGCTCGTATGTAAAGGTCGATGTGCTGACGACTGTATCTACAGTGTAAAATATCTAACAATATTAGCCAGCTTTACATTGGGCGATAACCGTAACGAACCCACATCGTAGGACTAGTAGTTTCATACATTTAATAAGGCCGTTGTGCGAACGTTGTGTGAACGTTGTATGAATACTAGTCCAATTATATCGTGATGTGAAGCCGGCAATTGAAGAAGATCTAAGTGAATCATAACCTCTCTACATTTGACAATACCAGCTCTTCATGTTGGCTAATTAAGTGCTTTGAAGCCAAGCCGTAAGTGAGAAAAAACCACCAAAATTCGACCATGATTCTTGCGCATTAAAAGCTATATAAAATGCACGCGATATCCTTGTTAAGAAACAACTTAATAAATACCACCACCACCTTTGCAACTTCAACCAAACAAGCTAATACAGACTTTATTTCCTAAGAATTAAAGGCTGAGTAGAATAAATAGTTATATTGGTAGATTGGTATCCCGCTTTCGATGTTAATTCGCCGTATCCTGGCAAACTGATGCGAAAGAATCATCCGTATTGTTCTGCTGTTAAATTATTTTCAAGTTTTCTGTTTACCTCTGAGACTGAAGGTCTCTGTAGTTCTATAAACATACATACATAAACTCACGGCTGCAAATCGGAGGAGTAGACAGAGACCGAGGTTTGCCCTACGAATAAAAAAAACAGAAGTATTTCTCCGTACAAAATTCACACTCAAAAACGGCCCCAGACTCTCGATTACGCTTTCCCAATGAAATGAGCGCATGATGTGCTGAAGAGTAAATCACTCTATGATTGGTTCATTATGTGCGCCATGCGTGACGACGTGAACGTTCATTAGGCGATAGCGAGTGACTAGCGTAACTGATGATTGGTTGTACACAAAAACGTCAAACCATTGATGTGACCCGTCGGAATATCTATGTACGCCGCAAGATGGCATCTGACGATGGCAGGTGCGTAGATATTTTGTCGGGTAATACTGAACTCACTCTGAATTTGTAACCAAATTGACAAGGCCCGCCCGCCTTCCCACAATTGAACGTGGGCTCATTTTTAGGGTTCCGTACCCGAAGGGTGCCAAACGGGACCCTATTACTAAGACTTCACTGTCCATCTGTGTGTCTGTCTGTCTGTGTATGTCTGTCTATCTCCAGGCTGTAACTGCGATAGCTAGGCAGTTGAAATTTTCGCAGATGATGTATTTTTGTTGCCGCTACGTATAACAACAAATACTACAAATACAACAACCGTAATTTTTTTGCCGTTTTCTGCTCGATATTAATAACAGCAATATTTAGACGCTTGAAATATTCACAGAATCAAAAATAAATAATTAAATTAAAATAAAATATATATTTAAGGGAGCCCCCCTTAAATATTAATTTTATTCCCATACAACAAATGTGATTTTTTGCGGGTTTTTCTCGATCTTTGTGTCTAATGTTGTATAGATAATGGTACGGAACTCTTCGTGCGCGAGTCCGACTCGTACTTGGCCGGTTTTTTAGCGCTAGTCAGACCTCTATGTTTTTAACTATCACTGGATGCGAAAGAATCATCCGTATCGTTCTGCTGTTAAATTATTTTCAAGTTTTCTGTTTACCTTTTTCAGTCTGTAATTCTGTAACCATATATACATAAACGCACGCCTGTACACCGGAGGAGTAGACAGAGACTGAAGTTGGCCCCATGCTACGATCCTGACAAACCTAGTCGCTTCATCAATATTCACTATATAGGTAGTTAGTCACTGTGCAAGTGTGCATGCAGTGACTAATGAACGCACGTCGATTTCGAGTACTTTAACAAAACACGGTTCCTTAAAACGCCGATTAAAATAGTCTGTGGTGGAGATTTTACAAGGAACAGTCGTAGCCACAGATTAAATAAATTGCCTCTTTAGGAGTGCTTTGGAGGAAACGTATTTTTTTATAAATAACGCCGTTCTTTTCCTAACACATCTCCTATTTGGATGACGTGGGACTTTCCAGTTCTTCACATCCACCAGAACACATTCAAACTTCACTTTCACTTCCACCAGTATCATATCATAAGAAGCCTATACACGTCCCACTGTAGGGCACAGGCCTTCTCTCAGAGAGAGACTATTTGCTTTCAAGCGCTGAGGTATGTGAATACCTCAGACACCCAAGTTTCCTAACGATGTGTTCCTTCACGGTTAGCAAATGGTATTGCTACTATAACTTGACAAATGTACATAACTTAGAAAACAAAGTTATAGGTACATGCCCGCACTGTGAATCGAACCTGGGTCTCCCGCTTCCGAGTCCAATGTTCTACCCACTAGGCTACCACCGCTCCACCAGTATACTACATTCATAATTTATTACATTGCCGGACTGGACATAGGCTCGTAAATAGGCCTCAGGCGATTCACACTACGTAGGTATTTTGTATGATTCAATATCGTTATCTATCGGTTTTTGTTTTTAACCGACTTCAAAACAGGAGGAGGTTCTCAATTCGACGCGTATATTCCTTTTTTTTGCTGTTCTAGCATAAATTGGTAAAATTTTGACCTATTTTGACAATTCTTTTTTTGTTCGAATATATAATAACATTCCATTGGTCCCATTTTAATTTGGTGAAGATCTGATGCAGACTTTCAGAGATGGAGAACAGAACTCTTCAATGGACAGCAGTAAATAAGGTCTCATGGGGCCCTTTAGTAATATGTATTATAAATACAACGTAAAAATAGTCCCAGGGTAATTTGATAATGTTCTGGTGACGATTTTCTGAGATGGAAATTAAGAACTAAAAATTTTAAACCAAACAATTAATTATGGTAAATTGTGGTTATAAAGGTCTTGATGTTTTTTCTCCCGCTCCCTCACAAAAAAAAACTAAAAACCGACTTCAGAACACTACATCACTAAAAAGTTAGAAATTATTTAAAAGAATAATTTAGAAGGACGTTAAATTAGAAGGACGTAGAGACAATACATGTAGGTACCTATTGCAGAAGTATAATTTGTAGTCGGTGCCCAGTTTCATGACGAGCACATATGTTTTGGGCACTGACTCCAAATTATACTTCTACAGTACCTATATGTAAATGTATACGTAATTCTAATTTAAAGGTATTATTTTTAATTATTTCTAACTTTTTAGTGCTGTTTTGAAGTCGGTTTTTGTTTTTTATTTAAAAAAATTCGATTGCAACTTCCGTTGTAGTAATGTTTTGTTTATTGTCCAGATAACAGTACGAGTGCATGACCCTTTGCCAAAAGACTCTAAGTAAAACAAACATATTCCAATGAAATCGATAACAACAAATCCTACAGTAAGTAAGTATGGGTAGGTAACTACTTACTTCACTTATTAATAGATTACCTAATTGAGGTAGGTACCCCTTTTTATCGATGAAAAAGTTAGAAAACTTGCACGTCATATGACAATTATAATGTGGGTTAATCGGCTTTGCAAAGTACATCAAATTGTCATCACCATGAATTGTAGTTCTATCAAACAGGTGGTCTCTCTAACAGTTTTATTCTGAATCTAATGTGAGGATCCATCCAATTTCTCGTTTTGACTTCATAATAAAAAATCTTTTTGTACCTGCATAGCAATATTAAATGTCAATGCACTGACCGACACGTGGTGTTGTGCAAATCGCTGATCAAGCAACACTTCAATGAAGTGTAGGTAGGTACAGTCGACATCACATCGTGTTCTTATAACAATGTAATTCCCTTCCCGAAAGCCACACCCACTGTTTCTTTTCCAAGGAAACCATGTCTAGGATTTCAAAGGCCAAGGAGATATTTGAGGTCCATAGTCGCTCCACAGTATCGATACTGTATCGATATTTTGCGGAAAAGTATCGATACTGCATGAATTTCTGTAATAATATGCAATGCAAGAGTGCGACTATGGACCTCAATATCTCCTTGGCTTTTGAAATCCCAGACATGGTTTCCTTGGAAAAGAAACAGTGTGTGTGGCTTTCGGGAAGGGAATTACTTTGTTATAAGAACACGGTTCCTCTAAAACACTCCGCAGATGTGGTTTAGATAGAACCACAGACTATTTAAACTGCACTGGAGGAGATTTTTAAGGAATCGTGTTTATAAATAACACTGACGGTCTATTAAAACACCCGATAGGCATGTATCAGCAGTGTAATAACGATCTGAATGCGGTGACACTGGCGGCAAGTGTAACGTGAGCCCTCACCGATTTCCTTCCACTTCCTGCTGGCCGGAGCTCAGCGATTCCGTTGGGGGACTATTCTCATCCTATATTATACGCACGCACCAAATTTGAACGATTCCAATCTTCTAACCGTCAATATCCATACTATTTGCTATCGCAAACGTCAAGATTCGGACAGGATTTGGTGCGCATAATTGGCTGTGTCCTAAAAAAAAGTTCGATTTTCATGTGTTTTTTTTTCGAGAAAATAGGTAATTTTGAGAACCTGGCCCGAATATTGCGATTTCATCATCAGCCCTTTGACGCCCAATGTAGGACATAGGCCTCCCTCATAGTCCTCCAAGCTTCCCGGTCATGTGCCGCCCGAATCCCCATTCATAACATAAACTCACGCCTGTATCCCAGAGGGGTAGGCAGAGACCAGGGAGTGCCACTTGCTACGATCCTGACAGATCACTTTCGCTTCCTCAACATTCATTAGTCGTTGCATGCACGCACGCCGGTTTCGGGTACTTTTTATCTTGCCCTTTGTTAATACATCCTCTATTTGGTCGAAGTATGTCCGTCTGGGTCGTCCCTTACCGGCCCTTCCATCCACATTCGCTCGATATATTTGTTTTGTCAATCTTTCTTCCTTCATCCTCTCCACATGTCCAAACCAACGCAACATTGCTTTCTCAATTCTTGTCACTACATCCTCTTTCAGTCCACAACGTTCTCTAATCACACTATTGCGTATCCTATCATTCAAAGTAACGCCAGACATACTTCTCAAGGACCTCATTTCTACTGCATTAATCCTACTTTCTTGCTTCTTTTGCCATACCCAAGTCTCGCTAGCATACATAAGTGTTGGGACTAGCACTCCATTATGGATAGCCAATCTAGCTCTTTTGGAGATGTTTTGGCCACTCACAAAGGAGTGCAATGCACCGTTTACACAATTTCCTGCTTTTACTCTTCTTTCTATATCACCTTCACACTTGCCATCCCTGGTAAAGAGGCTCCCCAAATAGACAAATTCTTTCACTTGTTCCACCCTTTCACCTCTAATTCTTATCTTGCACTCAGTCATTTCATCATCTTTTTCGAACACCATTACTTTTGTCTTACTCACATTAATGTTCATTCCTTTCCTTTTAAACGCCTCATCCATTACTGCTACTTGTGTCTGCAGGTCTTCAACCGACGATGCGAACAAAACCTGATCGTCGGCGTATAACAAGCATTTGACCAGTAGCTCACCCATCCTTATCCCAAAGTCATTCTCTTTCAAATCAGTCAGGCAACTGTCCATGAATAAATTGAACAACCATGGGGAGGCGACACATCCCTGTCTTACACCCCTGCGAATGCTAAACCAGTCAGTATACGCCCCATTAATTCTAACGCAAGCACTGGAGTCTTCATAGAGAGACTTCAGAGCTCGCAGCAAGACGCTGTCCACCCCATACATGGACAGTATGCCATTCATTCGAGCGCGAATATCTTGATTTCGGCTGCTTTAATTAAATTTCAAAGCGAAAAATAAGGAACCAGTGGCTACAAAACCGGAAGTAAGTACATCATGCACGGAGTACGTCATCGAATGAGATCCTACGATCTGTCAGTTTCTAGTGATCCCATAACTCGATAAAAGAACTTTTTAAATAAACAAAACTAAAAATACTCCTAATCCGCGCAAACGTAAGAGAAGTTTGTTTTACGGAATATCGAGATGTGTCATTTTTTTGTAACCTATTGTTGTCAATGAGGACAATGCCCATTAGGCCCCTGAGGCCTGATTACACGCACCAAATCCTGTCAGTTAGACGATTGGAATTGATCAGGATTTCGAGCGCGTAATTTAGGAACTGGAAAAAAGACCAACAAACAGCAAAACCCGTCTTTGGTCTGTGGTAACAAAAGAATAGCTTGCAATGTGCAACTGGTTAGAAGACAATATAAAACGACAAACAAAATGGCAATAAGTAATAAAATGTAACCAAATCCCTATAAACAAAAATTATACATCCAATCCATAATTATACATCCCATCTTCAAATACATCCGAAAATGTAGGTATATTAAGTAGTTACATTGACCTATAGCCACCCAATGCTGAGTGTAACTTTCTCCCAATGCACGCCAGTCGCTTCGGTCTTGGGCTCCTCGCATCCACGAAAGTGGCAACTTTGACCGGTGGTCAGTGCGTCTCGTTGGTCGACTGCCCACCCTTCTGCCCCCATCTCTAGGTTTCCAGACTACACTGCACAAATTCGGACAGAACATTGACATTGAGCGTCACATCCGGCTAGGATCAAGGGGGCCAATATGCCAATAAGCCGTTGGGCCTCTTACTCCGAGATTGGACTAGAAATACGGAAATCCAAAGGAGAACGAAACTGACCGACTTAGCCCTTTGCCCGTAAAGTGGAAATGGGCAGGCCATACTTGCCGTAAACCACATCAAAGATGGAAAAGTAACTCGCATGTAATTAGTTATTTTCAAAGGTGTTTATCAAGACTTTATGAAACTGTGCTGTCTAATTAAGGTTGGTAGATTGGCCACGAAAACAGTTTGGATCACCATTGTAATTTCTATCGACAGCTAGAATAACAGTGTTGTTATGTAGACATCCTACCTACAAACCGTTTGGCAGATTGAATTAACCCGGCACTAACAAAGCATCTGTCCTCTTTCGAAGCAGATTTTATTTAAACAATTAGTTACACTAATGAGGTGGCTAAAATTAAGTGGGTAATATAGTAATATACACTTTGTCTTAGAACTCCGATAAACAATACAGATAAGTGATGTTTACAATGACCCGGGGTCAAATTAACAGATAGCGGGACCGTCATTCATTCCTAAAAGGTTGGAGTGTGTGGTCGATTCAGGGATGGTGCGCTGAAAGTTATGTGCTTGACAATGTATTGGTGTGTGGTGCTTTTGTGTCTACTGTGCTCCGGGATCCTGGTGGATGCTTCGGCGAGTAAGGAGTTTTGCTTGTTCTTTTAACCTATCGGTTTGCAGAACTAGTCTTGCTTCGGCTTAGGTACTATATTAATAACTAAAATATAGCAAGTCTACAAGAGACTGCTGAACAGGCGGATCGATAAAACCACGTGCAAGGATACGTCCTTGGCCGAGGGCGTGACACGTTGGTCTTCCTTTTAGATTAATCTACCTAGGAACGTACTTTTTCCAACCACTTCAATTAGGTACTGTTGTAAAATACACCTCGTATACGTAAAAAAAACCGAACAAGTGCGAGTCGGACTCGCCCACCGAGGGTTCCGTACAAATTTGTACGTACATATTATAAATAGTTTGGGAATCGAGTCTCGCAGTTTTATCCGACATTTTCCCGAACTTTAAAGATTATTTTTTTATGATTTAATTACAAATATATAGATAGTTTCCAGATTTTTCCTTGTACTTGTAGACTACAAGTACAAGTTGTAGTAGGTATAAGACGATATTACTTGCCAAATTTCATAGTTCTAGGTCAACGGAAAGTACCCTATAAATTCTGATTCCCTTGATGGTCAAAACATACGGTAATGCGGCATAAACGGCTGTATATTTTTTAACCGACTTCAAAAACGGAGAAGGTCATCAATTCGACGCATATATTTTTTAAATTTTTTTTTTATTTTATTTGGCTATGTTCCTCCATAACTCCGTCAAATCTTAACCGATTTCGACAATTCTTTTTTTGTTCGAACAGGTATAACGTCCCATTGGTCCCATTTTAATTTGGTGAAGATCTGATGGAGACTTTCAGAGATGGAGAACGGAACTCCTCAATGGACAGCAGTAAATAAGCCCTATTGGGGCCCATCGTTTAGGAATATCCGTATGTTTCATAAAATAGCGTAAAAGTAGTCCCAAGTTAATTTGGTGATGTTCTGGTGAGGACTTTCGGAGATGGAAATTTAGAACATCAAATTTTAAAGCAACGTATTAAGTAGGGTATATTATGGTTATAAAGGGACTTATTTATTTTTCTCCCGCTCCTCCACAAATTGAAAAATAAAAATTTTTAAATAAAATATAAAAACCAACTTCGAAACACTACAGCACTAAAAAGTTAGAAATAATTTAAATTAGAAGTAGAAGTATTTATACATGTAGGTATTGTAGAAGTATAATTTGTATAATTTATCATTAAAATTTCAGATAATTTATTTATTTTTATTTATAATGCAGCCTATACAGGCTGAATCGCTCGTAGCCCCGGCTGCCTGAGTGATCTTAAACGACCACGAAGGTTAAGCAACACAGGGTGCGTTCAGTGCATGGATGGGTCGCCGTCTATGCCTAACGCTAGTGGCATTTTTCCGAGCGGTTCCGTGCTTCGCAAGGCACGTTAAGCTGTTGGTGCCGGCTGCCGTCGATAGATGGCAGTCGTTAAGCCAAGTCAGAGGCCTTAGGGCGGCTTGACAACTTCTGACAGTAGACGAGCCACTAGTCTACAAGCCTCCACCAATCCGGACTTGGCCCCCGTGGTGGAGTATGGCCTATACCTTCCTCAGGGAAGAGACCCGTGCCCCTCGGTGGGGACATAATGGGTTGATGATGATGATAATTTGTAGTCGGTGCCCAGTTTCAAGACCAGCACATATATTTTCGGCACCAGCTCCAAATTATACTTCTACAATACCTACATGTTGTAGGGTTTAGCTTACGCGTCTAACACGATTCTATTGCCTAGCACCCTACTCTTTCTATCAATGCAAAAAGACTTACGTTGTCCAAGTTGAACCACTGAAATCCAATTTCACATCACTTTCATATTATCACGAACGAAAGCATAATGTTGGTTCACTATAATTTCAAAGCTAATGCGTATTTCTAGTTATTTTTCCACTTTTCACATTGCAAATATTGTATTTTGCTTTACTGTCAACGATTCAACTGTTAGTCAGATATTTCTTTTATTAGAATATTGTTCTTTATTTTTGAGGTAAATTATGTCAAATAACCGTCGTATTAAGAAGGTCGAATAAGGAAACTTCTGGCCTATGGAGACTTCTAGAAGACTATTCACATTCCAAATCGAAATTATGAATTTAATGCAAGAAAGAGAAAGAAGATCTGGAATTCGAAATTATGGATTCGGAACAGCATCCGGAAACTTCCAGAAGAATTATGACGCAGATTGAGATCAAATTTGAATATTAGAATCGAACTACTTTTGGGGTATAAAAGCCGCCCAAGAAGGCTTTCGAGTCAGTCTTACCTGAGTCTTACTTGTGAGACCTACCTGAGCTCTTGCTTGAGAGACTTACCAGAGTTCCTGTCTACCTCTCCATGGCCTGCCTCCGCAACTTGCCTGTCGTTCTCCACGGCCTGACTCCGCAACTTACCTGACCGTCTCCACGGCCTGACTCCACGACTTGCCTGCCCGTCTCCACGGCCTGCCTCCGCAACTTACCTGTCCGTCTCCACGGCCTGACTCCACGACTTGCCTGCCTGTCTCCACGGCCTGCCTCCGCAACTTGCCTGTCCGTCTCCACGGCCTGACTCTACGACTTGCCTGCCCGTCTCCACCGCCTGCCTCCACAACTTCCCTGCCCGTTTCCACGGCCTGCCTCCACGATCTGCTTACCCTTTTGAGACCTAAGGTTTCTTTTTGTATATATTTTTGATGTTTTTATTAGTATTAAGTTTTAGTTTAATTGTAGGTTAGGGGTTTTGATGATTATACTTTTACATTTCTAAATCTCTCTTTTATTTCTTCTACTTCTAATTATTTAAATTATTTCTAACTTTTTAGTGCTGTGGTGTTTTTTACGTCAACTTTACAAAGTATAGTCTTTTAAAACACGCTTCCTTAAAACAACCTTACAGGCAGTTTAAGTAGTCTGTGGTAAAAAGAAAACGTAACCACAGATTAAATAAACTGCCTATGAGAAGTGTTTTACAGGAAATTTGTTTTTAGGGTTCCGTACCTCTGTCCCAGGCACTGCAGCGTGCGAGTGAACACATAATATACCTACAACAATCTGAATCTCGAAAACGCCTCCAACGATTTTCATGACATTTTGTATGCGGAGGCTTTCGACGATAAATCGATCTAGTTAGGTTTAATTATTAGGTTTATCTACAAGGTTGTAATAGGTAGCTCAGGTGAGAAATCGAGAAACCAGAAGTTCACTGACATCCAGAAGACGCCGATTCGAGCCTGTTATTTTTTACCTTTTTTTTCCCCCTTTTTTTTCATCGTATCCAAATAAAATTTCCAAAAAACTCGATTAACCAAAAAAAATACCAACCAAAGCTCGGTCATCCAGGTACTATCGTCTTTTACTACAAATAAAGAGAAAAGTCTGAAATTATACATTTGTAATTAAATCATAAAAAAATTGTCTTCGAAGTTAGGGCAAAGCTCGGAAAAAACTGTGGGACTCGGTTTCTGAACTATTTATAATGTGTAAGTACCTACAAATTTGTACGGAACCCTCGGTGGGTGAGTCCGACTCGCACTTGTCCGGTTTTATACTCTTCAATGCTACAACATCACGTGACGTCAGCTCCCACAGGCAGCTGCGCTATCCCTAAGCTGCACCCTGTTTTAGTTTCGTGATTATGATTGATTGTGTGACGTAGGTCCATTTAGAAGTAGGTATTGTTGTAAACAGGATATGATACGAATCACCCACGAGTCATATACTGATATCGATATTATAAGGTCTCTCTCACGCTTGAACTTTACAAGTACCTACATTTAGGACCACTTGAACCACTTCCTAAAAATGTCGTGTTATTTTTCATTCAAAAGTCAAAGTTAAATAAGACTTAATTTTTAGGGTTCCGTACCCGAAGGGTGCCAAACGGGACTCTATTACTAAGACTTCACTGTCCGTCTGTCTGTCTGTCTGTCACTAGGCAGTTGAAATTTTCACAGATGATGTATTTCTGTAACAACAAACACTAAAAACAAAATATTTAGGGGCAGTAGCGGATTTATAGGCTGAGTAGGCTGGAGCCTAGGGCGGCAGATTTTAGGGGACGGCAAATTTGGCCTAATTTTTTTTTATATTACAGAAATAAAAAAAACGATGACACAAAGATACGAGTGACAAAATATTAATATTTTAGTAATGCACAGTATACTGAATACTCTTACGTCCGTAATCCGTATATAAAAGATTATTACTAAACGCAATGTAAAATATAGGTACTCATGCGATCATGATTTTTTAAAATATTCCAATAGCGTTACAATATTCATTACAATTTAAATTTAGTAACTTTTATCCATTTTTTTTAATTAGATGGGTAGTACTTGAAACTATAATATAATATGTTTCAACATTTAAATATTTATTTTCTACTAGGTACGTATATATTTGCGTAGGTAGTCGTTTTTAGGTTGCGGCGCTGGAACGAATGACATGACCGTTCACAGAGTGTCTGGACGAATTGACAGCACGAGCCACGCAGAAGTCAGTTCCAATACGGAATCATGAAATCCGGACTTACAAATTCAATGGGTCACTTTTACTGATAGATCCATCTGTTTACTTATTTTAGTAATTAATTATTATCATTGACGTCATTTATCCATTAAAATTACGAATTACTCTTGAGATAAGACGATTGCTTCATATGGTGTAAGTATTTTTAAGGCATACCTTTCCCCACCTTAGAATTCGTACATGCTGCTGTTTTTAGGTCAACTCTTCACTAAATCGTGGGTTGCAAAAATAATCTAGAAACTGAAAGAACTATCCCCTAGTTCACAATCATACTAATAACGAGAAAAAGCCGACGTAATGAGGACGATAGAAGACAAATCATAAAGTTGCAATTTCAGAATAAATATGATTGTGAACTAAACTAGCGTATTGAATTTCAGAGGTCAGTAGGGGCGGCAAAAATTGAATAGCCTACTAGCGGCAAATTTGTAAATCCGCCCCTGTTTAGGGGGTTGTATGGGAGGCATATAACAAACGTAACGAATTTTAAAATTCAATGCCAGTGGTACCCACTACGTACCTACTACCTGCTACTTCAACTTCACAAATGTAACTTAGAAGCCAAAGTCATTGGAATAGAACACACGACCCCGTGAATGAGAGTCCGGTGTTCTACCCGCTGCGCAACCACCGTACCTACATTTAAATTGACTTTTCTATGAAAAAATTATTAAGACCACCAGTTGTACGATATATACCTTTGTAAATATTTTTTGTTTGTTTTTTCCGCTGTACAATCATCTTTATAACGGTCTTATTTATAAAAACACGATTCCTCTAACACTACTCAGAGACAGTTTATATAATTTATTTTATTAATTTTTTATTTATTTTGTTTATTGAAAAACTCCACAGAACAAATTACTTAATATAAACATAGTAACAAAGTTATGCCACACCTGGCCAAAAAACTTTGAGGCCAAGTGACGACATAAAATTGTGTACACAACACGGACCGTAAAATAGAAAGCCCTCTATCGCATATTTATGACCCTCGCCTGCGGCTCGGGCCTTAAACTTCTGCGATATCGGCCTTTCTTTATTTTACGGCCCTAGTTGTGTAAATAACTAGGTATACCATAACGGGCTTCATCATCATCAACCCATTATGTCCCCACCGAGGGGCACGGGTCTCTTCCCTGAGGAAGGTATAGGCCATACTCCACCACGGGGGCCAAGTCCGGATTGGTGGAGGCTTGTAGACTAGTGGCTCGTCTACTGTCAGAAGTTGTCAAGCCGCCCTAAGGCCTCTGACTTAGCTTAACGACTGCCATCTATCGACGGCAGCCGGCACCAACAGCTTAACGTGCCTTGCGAAGCACGGAACCGCTCGGAAAACTGCCACTAACGTTAGGCATAGACGGCGACCCATCCATGCACTGAACGCGCCCTGTGTTACTTAACCTTCGTGATCGTTTAAGATCACTCAGGCAGCCGGGGCTACGAGCGATTTCTCTTCACTTGTCTTATCTTAATCTTAAATGCTTGGCCTTATTGTTTTATTTGAGAAAAAACAGAACTGTCACCAGTGGCTGAATAAACAGTACCGCTGCTAGATTTAAAAAAAAACAATGTCGAAAGAAAAATGGCGGGTGCATTTTGTTTGTAAACAAAACTTTATACTTAGATACAGAAAAAACATCAATTATTTCTTTTACAGATTCACTGAAAGACCCATATATATGCGGAGCACCGTCTTGCATACGTGAGTATTCATATTATATTCGAGTTTTAATATAAAACCGTCGCTAAATATAACCTAAGTCATTTCCGCCCTTTCTTTAAATCTTGAGAAAAACTCCTAAAATATCTAGCAAACTTATATCAATAAGCCTGTCTTTATCTAATGTCTAGTTTTAGATGCTTGTCTACTTAGCTAATTATGCATTTACAGCGTCAGACAAGTTCAAATATCAGCCGGATATCGTGTACCACTATGAGTACAAAGTCAATGTAAACACCTGGTTTGCCGGTTCTACCAACAACCAGTCGACGTTGGACATTCGGACAATAGTAAGTACCTACCTGTTACATTCTAATGGAATAAAACTCGAATTTTATAGAGTTTAGGAAGACATTGCTTTAGTACACACCCTAGATTATACAGCTTTTGAGTAACTAAACTTTCATGAAAATATGGTATTATAAGGTTGTAGGTTTAACTCCACACATACTTTGTTTTGTAATAGGCTCAGTCTGGGCGTTTCTGCATGTTTGTAGTGTCCTTGCCAAGTTACCGTATCACAGGGTGCCCTAATTCGGGACCAGGAAAAATGTTTGAGTTGTGTAGATGTTATGTCATTTGAAATTAATATTTTTAGATAGTGAGAACAGTAGTAAGTTTTTGTGTTGACATCATCATCATCATCAACCCATTATGTCCCCACCGAGGGGCACGGGTCTCTTCCCTGAGGAAGGTATAGGCCATACTCCACCACGGGGGCCAAGTCCGGATTGATGGAGGCTTGTAGACTAGTGGCTCGTCTACTGTCAGAAGTTGTCAAGCCGCCCTAAGGCCTCTGACTTGGCTTAACGACAAGCGTGACAAGTAGGGAATATTTTCTTATCCATTGTGGACTTAACGCTGAATTTTGTGGACTGAAACAGGTTGTAGTGACTAGAATTGAGAAAGGAATGTCGCATTGGTTTGCACATGTGGAGAGGATGAAGGAAGAAAGATTGACGAAACAAATTTATCAAGTGAATGTGGGTGGAAGGGCTAATAGGGGTCGTCCCAGGCGGACATACTTCGACCAAATAGTGGATGTATCAGCAAAGGGCAAGATAAAAAGTACCTGAAACCGGTGTGCGTGCATGCAACGACTAATGAATGTTGAGGAAACAAAAATGATCTGTCAGGATCGGGGCAAGTGGCAGTCCCCGGTCTCTGCCTACCCCTCTGGGATACAGGCATGAGCTTATGTATGTATTCTCTTACGCAACTGTAACATTACACGCATCTATGTTACAGAAACATCTTTGTTCACTATTTTGGTTTGATTCTAGGCTCAACTGCAGTTTGTGACAGCTTGTGAAGGTCTTCTCCAGCTGAGCAATGTTACTTTGGTGGACCAGGATGACAGCTACCCAGTCGAGAGGGCTGAGAAATTCGTCCAAGCTGTGTCACAGTTTGAACTTAGGTATTTTCAATAAAATTCTCGTAAGAGAAAAGTGTAAAAATCTATTGAAGTCACTAATTTTAACTTAGGTTCTTATTAAATTGATGTCACAAAGACTTGATGCTTTTGTGCTCAGGGGCCATTCAAGTTTTACGTAAGCACTATAGGGAGGGGGGGATCTGTGCTTTGCTTATTTTTGATGACATGTGGGCTGGAGGGGTCTGGATGGTGATCACATCAGGAGTACATAATTATTTGTTTTTTTACTTTTTCAGATTTACTACAAAATTTAGTCGATTTTGCTTCATACATCAAACTTACTTGTCTATGCTTGAGAACGAAACGCATTTTCAAGGATTCCCAAAAATAATGGATACGTTTTTATACAGTTTAGGAAGTTTAGTACTCGCTTAGAACCGAGTAAGAAAATTACCGCGCGCTATGCTTTCTTCCGCCAATGTATTGTTTCGTTTTGGTACGATTTTCGATTTGAGTACATTAAAAGAAAAATTTATATACCATCTAAGTAGCTGCTGCCCGCGACTTCGTTCGCGTGGTAGTTTTGATGTGTATTTTTCCGGGATAAAAAATAGCCTATGTACTAATCCAGACTATAATCTATCTCTGTGCAAAATTTCATCCGGATCCGTTCAGCCGTTTTTGCGTGAAAGAGTAACAAAAATTATATCCATACATACAAACTTTCGCGTTTATAATATTAGTAAGGATGTAAGGGGGTAAGGCCTTTGCTTACTTTTGCTGACGAAGGGAAGGGGGGTAAATCAGTGTAATAAATCTGCCTACGTTATACTTGAACTCTGCCCCTCATGCAATTGTAGTGTTAAAAAAATGGAATTAATTTAATAATTTACATGCACAATTGAATCGTGTGATTTTAAAACAACACAAGTCACATCTGTTTTTAAAATAACACTGGTCCATTTTTTTTTTTTATTTAATTATTTACACCTACCTATTGATTTACATTAGAAAAAAAATTGTAGTTTATTCATACAGAAATCAATATAATATGCTAAAATATTGCTGTTGTAGATATTAGTATTTGAATAAAACAGTTTTTTTCTATTTCCTGCAAAGTTGTAATGAAAGGACATGTGTCGTTTTAAAATCACACGATTCAATTACAGGGAGGTAGGTGTGGGACGTTGCGAAATCACCACTTCCTAAAATGTCCCTTAAGTCGCCAATTAAATCGAATCGTATGAAGAATTTTATTTAAATGCTGTTTAAGCCACATTTAAGAAAGTGGTGCAAGTCGGCCTATGTGTAGACCTGGTTTTCGCCTAGGTTAAGTTCCGATCAAGATTGAATTTTGCCACAGCTGGGCTGAGTCCAAGATGGAACATGGTGACATTTCAACTTTTTCCACTTTTTTGTACAATAATTTTTATCCTAATTATTACTATGATTGTGCCTTTTCCAAAGTCTCAAATAAACTGCATGTAAATATATTTGAAATATTTATAAGTTAACTTTAAAGTAAATTGCAGGCTTGAAAGCGACCACCCAGTCTGTCTCACAGAGAAGGCCTGTGCCCTGCAGTAGAATAATTAATTCCAATTAATAAAATTAAATATTTAAATTAATCTCCTATTTTATTCAGGTTTGCCTTCCATGAGGGCATCATATCGGAGATCTGCCCTAATGATACTGAAGAGGACTGGGTGCTCAACTTCAAGAGAGGAGTACTATCTCTCCTACAGAATAGTATGAAGCGGTTTGATATCAACTACAAGGGAGTAGAGGTGAGGATTCGACCTCATCATTGAGTTCTGTGGCAGTAGGAATGAAAAATACATACTTATAGCGACATGTATACGAAACAGACACCGGACTGTGATTGGCAAATCCTTTCAGTCAGTCATGGTGAACCTCATTTGCTATCCATACGCTAAGAAGACTTGTCTGGAATTTTGTCTTACTACTTAGAATTCATCACAGTTTTTCTATTGGTGACTGACCTGTATCTATCATTGCAAGTTGTCATCATAACCCACCACTTGTAATGTGTTACATTATGCTAAGACCTGACCCAAGGAAGTATATGTCTAGCCTCAGCCTGCGTTAAAAACTCAACCTTACTCCCCACTCATCATCATCAGCAGCCATTTGACGCCCACTGCAGGACATAAGCCTCCTTCGTGGTTTTCATAACCATAAGGGGCTTTGCCATAATCGCCACGCTTGGCAGGCGCGTTGGCGATCGCAGTATGCGGTTGGAATCTCAGGAAGACGCTGCTGCCTATCTCCTGGAATTGATTTCCTTAGTCGCCTTTTACGACATCCACGGAAGGAAATGGAGTGACGCTATTCTTAATCCGACGCCACACTCCCCACTCAATAAACGCCATTGTCCCCAGCGCGACATCCACGGAACCTGCCCTGTGGACTACACTGTGCGGGGGCAAGAGAACACTAGCCTCATCATAGTAAAGAGCCGAGACCTCTCCCAGTGCTCCGACCGGTACAAGTACCTTTCTATACTGCAGACTGTGCGGTACAACTTTCAGAGTGTAAGTAGACTTTAATTGTTGATTGGTAAGGTTTATATTATGCCAACTTAATGTAAAACATAGGGCGCAGATGCAGTGTGAGGAGATCTAAAAGTGAGAGGCAGTTGAGATTTCATATAGTTTGATTTGAATTATTGCTTTATTGCACAAGAAAACGATCTGCACGAATTTGGGAATTTAGTGATTGTGGAGGACGGAGATGGTGTCCTCGGGAATTTTAAAGTAAAAATCAATGTCACTCAATCATAATTTCCCCATT
Organism: Yponomeuta evonymella; assembly: GCA_963969515.1. NCBI lineage: Eukaryota > Metazoa > Arthropoda > Insecta > Lepidoptera > Yponomeutidae > Yponomeuta > Yponomeuta evonymella. The sequence continues at coordinate 7,844,469 of OZ018366.1, read as the reverse complement.
GAATCTGAAGTTGGTAAGCCACTAACCGGTTTGAAACAAGCCTGCGTCTTGTTACAATGCTGTACTGTGACCAAATTTTGCAGTAGGTAACCCTTATTATCCAGGAACTTCACTTAATTCCAATTCCCGAAATACTCCAATGGGCATTGTCCTAAAAAAATTAAGTTCTGTTTTTATAAATTTTTTCGAGGTAATAGGTATTTTTGAGAGCCCGGGCTGAAATATCGATTTCGACTGCTTTAATTAATTTTTGAAGCGAAAATAAAAAGAAACGGAGTCTACGAAACCGGAAGTACGTCATGCACGGAAGTACGTCATGAACTGAGATCCTACGAGCTGTCAGGTTCTCGTGATACCATGGCTCGCTCGATAAAAGAACTCTTTAAATAAAAAAACTAAAAGACTCCTAATTTGTGCAAACGTAAAAGAAGATATTTGTTTTTTTACGGAATACCGTGAGGTCAATATCTTGGCGATTTTCATTCAAAAATATCAAAGGTACCTTCATTCGTATGTGAAACGAGCATTAGAGGGTCGAATTAGTCACACTTATTCACAAAAGTACAACAAATCAGTGAATATTTTTAATTTATTATAACTGTAGCATTATACTCACTGACCTTTAAAATGAAATATCAGTTGTAACTATTGTCAATATTTAGGACAATGGCCATTGTAGTTTGTATTACAAATTCTTAGATTTCAAAATATCGGGGCTTACATAATTTTATCAAAATCGCGCCTTACGCGACATGTACCAAGTCGCAGCCTACGATAATTTAGAAGATTTTTTGTTTAAGTTATAGCACAAAAGTTCAAAATTTGTAAATGACAAACTCTATTCTATCTATCTAACTCTTACTGACGCGTTTCAGGAAATGCGCATTTTAGAGATTATCCTGTATGTATTCATTATAACCCCAAATCAGTGACTGGAAGCAAAATTTCAAAATAACGGATTCCAAAATGGGGTCGAAAAATTTCATCCATTTTGTTTGACTTTTTTTTAACAAACCTTAAAAAATCCGATCTAATGACAGTTGTCAGCTAACAATGGCTTTAAGTCTGCTGCATTGTACGATTTTTTTATGAAAGTGCAATAAAAGTAATAAATAAACAATGCTAATATAACAGTCTCCTCAACACTTCAGAAATTCCAAACCTGGCCGGTGCTCAACTCGGAGAACAAATGCGTGATCACAGTAGACCACCACGTATACAAGACGGTAGCCTGCCGCGAGCGCCATCTGTTCGAGCCGTTCTCCGGCAAAAACTCCGGTGCCATGACCACGGTGGTGCAGAACCTTACTCTGGTGCGAGAAGTGAACAAGACGGATACGCAGATCATGGATTCTGCTCCTAAGAGTAAGTGACACCCTGTTACACGCAACACTCGTCCTCTCATCGTTGCTAACATTTTTTTCATGCCTGGGAAGTCAACATGCGGTACCGAATATTAAAATTTCGTCCCTTGATACCTTATCGAAATTTTCAGGCTTCAAGAAAAAGAATTTGAAATTTCATCACGCAACAAGAGTTCAACTCTTAAATATAATGCAGATGAATGTATTCGAAACATCGGGTTCTCAAACAAGCGTAATTTTAGTTTATCTTACGCTTCGTGCTAGCGCTGAAAGTTACGCGTCCATTACGTGCTATATTTTTTTTCATACATATTTTATTAACCCAAAAACCATAATTGATTCTCCCGCAATTTGTTTTCGGGTAAAGTGGTTTGTTGTCTAATATGCGTAGCTTTCGGTTCGGGCATCAGTTTTTAACACCCCCATATCTATCAATCATACCATACTCTGTGTTCTCAGTCTTCGGAACTATGACCAAACAGATACGTAACCTAAACCTGATAGAAAGACTTAGTCAGAAATAATTGAACACCGTGTGTTTTAGTAATTGAGATAGATGTGCCGCTATACAACTAAATGTAAGAAAGCTTTACGTTACTGTAACGTACATAGCATTGAGCCGCTTTCTGACAAAGTTTCCAGGCCTATTTTCATGACAAACTGACTTGCAAAAATACCCACGTACAAAACGGTGCCTTAAACTCCAGGATTAAAGTGCCATTGCCCTTGCAGTATGGAGCGTCATAACGACCCGGTCGAACCTGCTGAACCACCATTCGGCGTACGGCAGGCAGTCAGCCAGCGAGCTCAAATCCGCAAGAGATGTGCTCAAGTTGTTGTGCCAGTAAGTCAACACGCATACGTCATCCACACACACACACACACACACGCACGCACGCACGCACGCACAATATTTATTATATTTTAATGTGATATTAATATGCAGTCCACACAGCTAACGACAGGTCCAGATAGAGAGCACTCTACACCCATCCTCGTCATAGCATTGAGGGACAGACTAATTGAATTGGATTAATATTCTATCTATTTTTGTGCAATAAAGTGTTCTCTATCTATCTAATAATAAATTATTTTATCTGATTTACCATATATTTCTGTCATTTACCCATGCACGCTGCATTGCCAGGCTCATATTGAGAACTGGAATCACCATACAATGTACCACATGGCACCAATCACGAGATAAATAATAGTCACAGGTACCTGCCGTGATTCGACCCCAGGACCTGGCATATGTGATAAATAAACTGTATATTTTAGTTTATAAGTGTTCCTTAACCCACTTTACACCTAATTCCATTCTGATGTAGGTACAATAAAGTTTTGATGTACAATGAAGAAAGTTAAACTACCCTCAATGTTTTGAATGTTTAAAGGATATTATTGCTATCAATTTTTCTGTCATTCTTGCATATTAATAATTAAATTGAAATTGAATTGAATAAAGAATATTCTTATATTATCTTAAATGTCCCAACAGAGTGAAGGAAACGGCAGACGACTCAGGCCCAGCCGCCACGGTCGACGAAAACCTCGATAGCGGCTCCACGGTCGGCCTGTGGGGCAGACTGGTTCGGGCCTGCCGGGGACTGGACTATCCTGCCCTGTCACAGCTCCTGACTAGAGCACCGACCATTTGTGACCGAGCTACGTGAGTAATCTTTATGCTGTTGTACTTAAAAGCAATAATGAGCGAATCCACCGTTCAGAATCCAAAAAGCAAATCCAGAATTCACTGCCCCACACGGGGCAGTCAATCTTTCTTCCTTCATCCTCTCCGTATGTCCAAACTAATGCAACATGCGTTTCTAAATTCTGATCACTAAATTGTCTTTCTGATGATGAGGAAACACGTGAATAAACAATGAACCCCTTTCAGTGGCTGACGTATTTTTATGCAGCCTCGATTGCGCTCCAATGCAGGGCAAAGGCTCCCTTTTCGCTCTCCACTCCTCCCAGTGCGAGGTCAACGCCGTAGAAAGGTCGTGAGGTCGTCCCGCCATCATCGCTTGGGCCACGTTTGCGATATCCGTCGCGTGGAACCTAATCAATGGCGGATTTGGCCCACCAGTGTGGTTCTATACGGATTACGTGGCCCGTAGCTCAAAAGTCAACAATCTTGGTTCTGGATTCAATCTTGGCACTTGGCGAAGAGTTGTGTTTCGGATTTTGTCAGTCCTCTTTACACCCTCTTTACACGCGCTCCATTGCCCGCTGGCAAATCTTGAGTCTGGCCTTCTGATGTTTCGTCAAAGAGCCCGGGTAAGATAAGCAGGATCCACTATCTGACGTATACTGATACTAAAACGCAGAATATCAGATTCAGATCTAACTAACAATCTTTCCATAGGAAACACATATTGGACGCCCTGCCGTACGTGGCGCGAGCTGGCTCAGTGGAACTCATCAAGGACATGATCGTGCGTGATGCGGTGAATAGGGCCACCAGAGATGAATGGCTCATGTCCATGGCTATGATACCCAGGTTAGTGACTTAAGAGACTTCATTCAAAACTACTAACGTTTGAATGGGAAATTGAACAAAAAAAATTTATGTGGTATAAAAGTGATTGAAAATTACGAAATATGTCGGGAATTGTAAATAGAAATAACCCTTTATAGTATTTTCTAAGGTTAACACGAGCACTAGACATAATGAAAATTAATTTGAACTGATATTTACTCGCTTACTTTTCCATTTTACAATTTTCCGACGTTTCGGTACTTTTGCAAGTGCCGTGGTCTCGGTAGACTGAGGTGACAGGCGTCTTTTTGAAAGCATTAACTCTTAGTTTACTAACCTTGGCAAAAATTATTAAGTTACTGGAGAGATTAAAGTGCCGTCCATATCTCGATCGAATCAAAGGCTTCTTCGTAGTACACAAACGCTAAGCATAGTGGCAGATTATACTCCTCGGTCTTCAGAGAGAGTGTATGGGCTTAATACCACGCATGACCACCGCGGATTGGCAATTTCAAGCGCTGAGGTGTGACAACACCTCAGACACTAAGGTTTCCTCACGATCTTTTCCTTCACAATTAGCGAGTGGAATTGCTACTTTAACGAAGTCATCGTTACATGCCGGGATTCGAACCCACGACCTCCCGAATAAGCGGCCGGGGTTCTACCGTTGCGCTGCCCCCGCTCTTACATTTAATTTGCTACTACAACCGACTGATTACTTTAGTTAAAAAAAACAAATACACAAAAAGTAAGTTATAGCAGAGCGTGGTTTCGATCCACGGACCTCTGGGTTATGGGCCCAGCACGCTTCCACTGCGCCACTCTGCTCGTGACGAACTCCTTGAAATCACTGATCGCCTGCCGTGACGCAGCGCACGCGTTGTGACGTAACAGTCTGTAAAGATAACAAATCTTCAAGAGTCATAATTATACAGGGTTGCCGCTAAAGTATGCACGAAACAGGTCAATAATAATGTTGTTCAATAAGAACAACTTTTATTCTAGGGCTTTGAAATTGAAAAACGGTTTAGTTATCACAAAAAAATACAAAAAATTGTAGTTTGGGGTTCTGTAACACAAAAGTGAACAAAACGCAACTTTTATAGAATTATTTTGTCGTCCGCCCTGTCAAGAACCTTTTTCGCAGGAACGGATAAATCAATCAAATCAAATTGGGTTTATTCATTATAACGCAGAAACTATGACTTAATGAAAGTTACAAATTAAACATAGCTGTCCATTTCAAGCTAGATCTCTAGATAACAATCAACAATCAAATATAACAATCTATTGCTATGCAGAAAAAATGAATAAAAATACTTCATACTTAAATTCTGAAATAAAAGCATATTATTATTATTATATTATTATTATTATTAAAGCTTCGAAGTTAAATGTCAAACAAATACTAAGAATCATGCCCTTGAAAGTATAAAACAATTCGCAAAGACTATTTTTTTTTCTTGAGGGCTGAATCAAAAACCATTTCGAGATTAACATCTAAGTAACCATATTTTCTATATTTAAGATAAATATTAAGGAAGATGAGCGTTATTTTTGCCAAAAAACAATAACCTTCATTTGACCTTCTGATGACGTCACATTTTAAAATAAACATAACATATGGCAACACTACGTTACTTAAAAAAAAGACTTGCTGTCATAACTGTCATATGCATATAATTTCCTTGTCTGTGAAAAAAACGTCTGTGATAGCAAATGACAGAAACAAAGTGTGACAGTTTGCGCGACGTTTCGGCGTGTGCACTCGAAAAATATGACGTCACGCTTTCAAATATTTTAAATAAATAATTTATAATAATAAACTTAACAAATCGCTGAAAAAATGAAATTAGCCTCTAGAAATTACTTCTGCTTTAAGAAAAAAATATAAAATAAGATCAAAATAAAAAATATACTGCCCGAATTAAAACTACTTCAAGGCCATCAAAACAGTGATAATTCATGTTTTATCATAACCTATAGGACGTTAAGGTATTTACTTTTTTTATTCTAACACTTACATAAGCAGCCTATATACGTCCCACTGTAGGGCACAGGCCTTCTCTCAGAGAGAGAGAGTAACACTAAGACACTATGAAAATCTATTGGACCCTACAATTAAATCAGACAAAAAATCGATTACAGAAAAACAAATATTTCGTCGCAAAATTAAGTTTGTAACCGTTTGTTCGGAACCTGAGGGAACGTGTCATTCTCGCACTTGTCCGATATTTCAAGTGAAAACTTCTGGCCCACTTTGCGCTATTTCTGAACAGTGAACGAAACCGAACCTTCACGCTCGAGTCGGCGACGCTTAATCGGGTATACTCGGCTCCGACTCGATCGGTGACGCTGAATCACGTATACTCGGCTCCAGCCGACATCTAAATTTAGAAAATCATGTATTTATTCCCTTGTAACATGTGGTCCATTTCCTTCCGTGGATGTCGTAGAAGGCGACTAAGGAAATAAATTACCAGGAGACGGGCAGCAGCGTCTTCCTGAGATTCCAACCGCCAACCCGCCTGCCAAGCGTGGCGATTATGGCAAAACCCCTCGTGGTTATGAAAACCACGAAGGAGGCCTATGTCCTGCAGTGGGCGTCAAATGGTGGATGATGATAGTGATGATGATGAACATGTGGTCACAAATACACACCACCTTTTTTTTCAGGCCGACAATCGAGATGGTGGGCAGTATGTTGGAGCTACTCAAGAAGCAGAGGAACGATAAAGTCATCAGTTTCACCGTCTCTTCTATGGTGCATTCGTACTGCAAGCATAGCGGGAAAGCTCGTGAGTTATTCCATCACATTCTCTAAAGCCGTGTTCCGCAAACTTTTTGTGTTCAAGGTTCAACACCTACAAAATAAGGAAATTTCAGGGGTAGGTAGGCTACACCTCATATTTTCTTCACCACAAATGAATCATCAAATAGTGTTCTTTATGTATCTGTGAAATCAACCAATGTATTATATAGTACTAAAGGTATTTAAGGGGCTAACTAGCGCAGCCAATGAAAAAAAAAACTTATTTTAAAACGTACAGCCTAGAATTTCTTTATTTCTAACAGTCACGCACCGTCAATAATATTTTTTCAATAACACCTTTTTTATTGTTGAATCAGCATCGTTCTGAATTCATTGCAACCCCATCGATGAATTTCTTCCAATCGCACTTAGGGCCGGTTAATACTTAAGTAACGTTGTGTTACGCTCTTTTCTGAGAAATTCAAAGAGACAGTACTACAGTTAACTTCGCGAAATTCTCAATTCAGAAACTGAAACAGAAAAATTACGTGACAGCATATCCATTGACACTTGTTTTCTCACACACACAGATACCTATCTCAATATCAATGCTCTGAGGTCACACACAAGCACACCACATGCCCAAACATACATAGTTAATATTTTACATTCTTGTTCAATTCAATAATTGTTAATAGTTTGAAATTTCATACCTTTAATTATGATTTTCTGAGTATGTATAAAAGACACTGTTTAATTTTTTTTTTATTTTAGCGGACTATTTATCTTTTAATATTTAGTTGAAGTTTACTTTGCCGCCGTATTTTTCACCGATTTTTTACGTAACAGTCCTTGCCTGATGTGGGGCTTTAATGTAAAAATATACCTCTGGCAATAAACACTTTTTACCCGACTGCGGCGAAGCCCAGAAAAGAGGGTAATGTGTTCGGCTCGTATGTATGTATGTAAGTATGTCCGATTCTATGTTCCCTCATAACTCCGTTACCAATGAACAGATTTTGACAAATAATATCTCAATCGATTCGTTGTGATTGCGCAAGTTTCTATAAGCTATATGAATTCAGCATAAAGCCAACAAAGAAAAAAAATTAAAAACACAAAATTAAAAAAGTGAAATAAAAAATAACCAACTACCCGACTGCTGAGCATTAACTACTAAGCAGGCGAGATCAAAATTCAATAATTTAACTCATTGCGAGGAACCTAAGTGTGGCGTGTGGCATATTTATTCCGCCATTTTGTTTTTTTATCGCACTTAAATTTGCCCAGGATTAAATTTGTCTGGGTTTTAGTCAAAGCACCATCCCTATATCTCCTACCGTTTTGTCAGGCAGTTAACCATGCCCATAAACGGCTGAGTGGATTTCCATCCATCATAGCTAAGAACCATCTCGATCTATCTAGCTTTCAATTAAAAAAAACCGCATGGAAATCGCTTGATCCGTTTAGTCGCTACGTCGGAACGTACAGACACACATAATAACCTTCTTATAATAACCCGTCTTCAAACTTATAATAACCTTCTTTACGTAGCGTCGGGGGTTAAAAAAAATACAAATATCAATATAGAGTATTGTGTGTCCGCAGTGCGTGAATGCTGCGAAGGCAATATACCGAGCCAAATCTTGGCAGTCTTTGAGGAGATCGTCATCGGCGTCTACAAGAAGGGACTCATAAAGGCGCCTAGAGAAGATAGGACCAATGTAAGTACTAAATACGGTTGCTAATGGTGGTAATGTGGTGCGAGCAGCAGGTGCTCTGTTCAAATACAATAGTTGACAAAAATGTTGCTACTCTCATTCGAGAGGCGATGTAAATTATATAAGAAACTGATGAAAATTTAAAAAAAAACCTGATATAATCTGTCGAACATTCGTTCTATTCACGTGGCACAAAAACGCTCTTATAATGTATGAAACTCTTATAATTATTAGAGTTTCTCAAAGAAAGCAAAAGGTGGGGTTGTACGCCCTGATAAGAAAAAAACTATTAGATTTAGTTTTCCATCAAACTATTAGCGTTTTTTAATTAGGTAGACATTACCACAAAACTCAAATATAGATAAAAGCTTCGTACGTTACAGAGTATGACGTGACATTTTGCGACCGAATTGTATGGAGCGCTTTCGTACCACGTGAATGGAACGACTTTTCGACAGATTATGTTAGGAAAAGTGTTAGCTGCAGGGAAACGTCTTTACCAGCTTTTTTTTATTATGGACTCTCGATTAAAAGGAAAAATGTTCCGTTGCAAGTCACAGGCCTTCTCTCATAGAGAGAATCCGTCTGTTGGTCCCTACGTCTCTCAGTATGTGTGAATTTATCTATGTATATACTACGAGCTGTCACGGCGAACTTCGTACCGCCACAGAATCCGTTTATACGATTCTTGCACAACGCCATCTATTTTTAATACACAACGTTCGCTCGCACAATGCCATCTATTTTAAACCTAAAGTAAATATTATTCCACGGGAACGCGTTACCGGGATATCTAGGATCATGATCAGCCATTTGACACCCACTGCAGGACATAGGCCTCCTTCGTGGTTTTCATAACCATGAGGGGTTTTGCCATAATCGCCACGCTTGGCAGGCGGGTTGGCGATCGCAGTATGCGGTTGGAATCTCAGGAAGACGCTGCTGCCCGTCTCTTGGTTATTGATTTCCTTAGTCGCCTTCTACGATCCACGGAAGGAAATGGAGTACGCTATTCTTAATCCAGCGCCACACGGAAATATTTAGGATGCCATGTCTCAATTCAGGTCTTTGTCTATCTGTACGCGAAGTTTCATGTAAATCCGTTCAGCCTTTATTGCGTGATTGAGTAACAAGCATCCAAACATCTTCACAAACTTTCACATTAATAATATTGAGTTGAATAGTCATATTTTAATCCACCCTCTCTAAAATGTCACATGATTGTACAGATCGTAATCGCCATAAAGGCTCTCGGAAATATCGGCGGCTTCCAGCAATCCTTCGCTGACATCATCATGGACATCATAAGCGACAGTCTCATTCCGGTGCCCATACGGTTGACCGCTGTGGACGCTTTCCGCAAGACTCCTTGTGCGGAGACTCGGTAAGTTAGGAGTTATATTCTTTTTTCATAACTCATACTCTGAAAGGGGGTCATTGTTCATCCAGGCACCGTGCTGAAAGTGGTACATGCCTGCTCTAAAGCAGAAAAGTATTAAAAAAATAATAATATATGAATCGTAGTTTATATTGAACAACGCAATGGTAGTAACCTATACAGCCATAAAACGATTAATTCTTCATTTATTAGTTTTGTTGACATTTAAATTCTTTTTGATGTTTATAATTAATATAATGTACTTTATGTATTTATTAGTCACTTTCAAGGCGAGATGTGATTTGCGAAATAAATTAAAATATTGTTTAAGACACAGATAAAACCACCAAATACGCAAATTCAAAATGGCCGTCTTTCGCGGTCGCGCGCCATCTTGCGAATTGTGATGTACGGCTAGCACAAGTTGGCGCGCGAGCTAGACCATCCGTCTGTTTCGGCGTGATTTCCTTAAGTTTAATATTTTGATTTTAACTGGCTTGTGTTTACTTTCCTCGTATTCGTAATGAAAAGTAGAGTGTTTTACTCGGGTGATAGCACCCATTTCTGCCTCGAACTATTGGCACTCTCACTTCGTTCGAGCGCCAAAACATCTCGTCAGGAATGGGTGCCTTTCAGCCCTCGGTTAATAATCTACTATTGTTGCACTAACCCGTGCTGAGGACAATTTTTATTATGTAAAGAGGCTCGAAATTTCACTGATGCCTGTACTTGCCCATTAGCTTAGTTGGGAGAGCGCTGACACTGTTAGCCAGAGGTCGGGTTCAAGTCCCGGCATGGTTGGAATTTTAGCTTGTAAATAGGTTTTTAAAAATTAGGAGTGGCAAAGAGACATGCCATGTGTACTGGCAGGAGGAAAGAGTGAAGTGTAAAGAATAAAGAGAGAAGAAATGAAGATGGGATAGTTTCCAGCACGCTTTTGCCGTAATAAATAATAAATAATCTCTACACAACACAATCACCTGACCCGATATCCGAGAAAGATACAAGTATCAAAAAGATATAAGTTTATGCGTAGAGAGAGGGGAAGGTATGAGAGATATAGAGAGAGAAGAAATAAATAAAGGTAGGATTCTTTGTGTTGAGGAAACTAGACCAATATCATACTGAATGATAGATACTAATGAATTTTTTCTATGTATTATAACCTTGTAATAGCTGTTAGTCTTCCTAGAAACTAAAATAAAATAAAATAAATAGGAACTTCTAGTATAATAAGTTATTTTTTACTGATCTCTAGGTATCTTAAATAACGAAAATAGTACAAAAATGTATATGTGTGTGTGGGTGTGCGTGCGTGCGTGCGTGCGTGTGTGTGTACTACTGCAGTAAGTGACATAATATGTATAGACCGCCACCGCGTTGGTATGTTTCATCCTTAAAAGATGAGGTCTAAATTCCAGCGAGTACTTCCTGGAGACGTTCCGCGGCGACTACGTGGACGCGGAGGTCCGGCTGGCGGCCTACCTGCAGCTCATGCGGTGCCCCACGCTGTCCACGGTGCGGAAGATCTTCCACTCGCTGGAGAACGAGTCCGTCAACCAAGGTATGGGTTGCATCGAATTGAATATAAATATAATGGGTAAGAGCGGTGGTATCCTAGTGGGTGGAACATTGGGCTCGGAAGCGAGAGACCTGGGTTCGATTCCCAGTGCGGGCGTGTTCCAATGACTTTGTTTTCTAAGCTATGCAAATTTGTGAAGTTGTAGTAGCAATACCACTCGCTAACGGTGAAGGAAACATCGTGAGGGAACCTGAGTGTCTGAGCTATTTACATACCTCAGCGCTTGAAATCGCCGATTTGCGATGGGCACGCGTGGTGATTAGGCCCATACTCTCTCCCTGAGAGAAGGTCTGTGCCCTACAGTGGGACGTAATAGGTAAATTTCAGAGTTGCAATGCGATGGACCGACCAAGTTAAGTCCACTGTGGGCAGCATGAATGTACCAGAACAGCTTCATTAATGACGCTAGGTGACTAGCGTCCCGATTCGTCCGCAACCCTTTTATATTGTAGGCTGCATAACTTATAGAATTAAAATAGAACGATCGCCGCTCACAGATAAACCAAATAGGTTTCCGAGTGAGGCCAAATAGTTATAAGAAAAAAAAATCTACTCGAGAGAAATGGCGGGACATCGGGAGGCACGCAACATCAGCCCACAGTTAAACGTCTTCGTGAGGACCACGACCGCTCTGTCAAGAAGGTGTTGATCAAGAAAAAGAAGATGTCCTCGTCTGGTATCGTAGCTTTGGACCACCAGGAGTAATATCGTGTTGACTCGGCTTTTATTTTAGCTTACAGTCTTGTGTATCTTTTAGGCCTATGGCACTTTGGCCTTAAATGAAACACTTACTTGAGGACACGAGGGTTTTGCGATCAAAATTTCCACTCTTGTTGTGCTGACGCACTGAAACTCAAACTCAAAAATTGTATTTCTTCTATAAAAAAAATGTGTCCTTAATGAACGTCAAAGCTGTGAGTATTAGAATTAGATGCTAGATTATGTAGAGACGAAGCTAACAAAGAAACTCTACATTTATAATTTTCAAAATACGTTTCAACTTAATTAACAGTTAAATAATCCTTAATGTTTTAATAGGCTCTTTTGCACAGAGTAGGCTTAACACGTTTCTTAAACCGCGTCGGTGTTAACTCTAATATATCTTGAGGAATATTGTTGTAGAATACGTCTGGACGCCAAGTTACTCCTATTCTTTCTACGCAATAACCACCTCTATTTCCTCCACCCAGTGAAGACATTCGTCTGGAGCCACCTCAACAACCTGGGCCAGTCTTCTCTGCCGTCCCGCGTCGAGATACAGGGCCTGCTGTCTGGCAATACGGTGCCGCAACTGGAAGACAGCCCGGACTTCCGAATGTTCTCGAGAAACTATGAGCAGAGTGTCTTCTTTGACCAGTACAATGCAGGTGAGTCGAGATTTTCCATCCGTGATTTTCCATCTGTTTTACCTACAGACAGCGACATCTGGCTGAAGTAATTTACATCACTTGCAGCCCCGAGTGCCCACTTTTTATGCAGTTGGGTTGAAAGAGTGAACACTTTTCATTACGGTTCTTTTCAGATCAAGCCTCGTGCGCTTGTGATTGGCTATAGTCTTGTCTAACATGTGACATTGACTTAATTGTACTGGATAATCAGTGCGGTGGATTTATATACCAACGTTGAATTGATTTTTTTAAAAGGAACAGCTTGCACATATAAACTGTAACTCAACCCTCAATTCCAGGTGGAAACTACGAAGCCAACGTGATCTTCTCGCCAGACTCGTACATACCGCGGTCTCTGTCGGTCAATCTCACCATCGATATGTTCGGAGAGTCCATCAACCTTCTGGAGGTAACGTCAAAAGATCGGTCTAAGTGTTTGATGAGTACTGTTAAGGGGCTCTATATAGAAACACTAGTGTCGCCAATAGAAAAAAATCACATCTTTTAAGGTTTCCGTAATAAAATGTGGGTTAAAAAAAAAATTACCGTACCTCCTCTAACATAAAAAGTATGGATCGTTTTTTTTTCTCGTCTACCCCATCAAGTGGCATCGTTAGATTGGTCGTAATACGTTTTATCTGCATTTGATGCATATACTGTGATTTATTACAGCTAAAAGCGCGAGGCGAAGGCTTCGAGCGCTACTTCGAGTCCATCTTCGGCAACAACGGCCCTCTGAACAAGATGAAGTTGAAGGACCAGATACGGAACATTCGCTTCTTCCGATCCCTGACCGAAGCTGACGAAGTATGCATATTTTTATTTATTTACACATAGTGCCCGCAACTTTACGTGAGATTATTGCATGTCATAATGTCGTCGATATCCTTAAAACTGACGGGAAGTATCCCGACCCGGAAAAATGTGGTCCATCATTTTTTCTCAAGGGCTCGACAAAACGGGTGCACTTAAGAGTGGTGTCTTCTAACAAAGTGTAATTAAATTCTCGATTATACGGTAACGTCAAGAAAATAAGATACGAATATTTTTTACTGTACTCACCAGAAAAAAATAATCGTAAAATGCCAAGTTACTTTTTTTTGGATACTTCAGCATATCTGGCTGACTGGTCACTTCACTTATAAGACGTGCTAATATATATATGCCTTCCTTCCAGGTGCGCGCGAAAATCGACAACCTAAACTACAAGAATGATGCGCTTAGGCACCAGTTTCCCGTGGCGGAGCTGGGCGTGAAGGTATTCGGCAACGAGATCTCGTACTGGCAAGCCGAAGGGGACGACGAGATAAGGAAGTCGCTGGCGAGGCTCAATCCGCAGCTGAGGATCTTAGAGATACTGTCTGGGAAAGTGAGGATCTTACTTTTATATGCGTACATAAACTTACGCTTGAATCGCGGACCGGTAGGCAGAGACCAGCCCTCCTATTACGTTAAGTGTTGGGTGGTCATTTTGATTTCGGAGTAGGTTAAATCGGGTAGCTCGGAAAACTTATGTAGTAGCCCCCAAGGGTCTGCCATTTGCCACTAGCTTATAGACACAGTCAAACCGAGCTTTAAAATTTGACAGTGTGAAAGGAATATCGAAGTCTGGGTGTTATCTGAATGTATTTCAATATTTGCCATGTCCTTGCCTGGTTACCATAGCACAGGGTGTCCTAGTTTGGGACCAGGACATGTGATTGAGTTAATATAATTATCATTGCATTTAACTAATACAGTGCTAAATGTTAGTAACATTGTATTGAACCCGTGGGCATGGCTACTGGTTACTAGCTTGCATCTCATTTAATTTTTAGCCCTCGAAGTTAACAATTTTGGAGTCGGGTGGTTTTTTATGCTGCTGTTCGTTTAATCATTTTAGTGATTGTAATAAAATTATGTTACTTTCGATAAATGGGGTCTGAGGGTTTGATGGACAATTAAATTGCAGATATTGAAGGCATATTTTTCTTATCATATCCTGTTATAATACTAACAGTTTTATCAAACTATCAGGTCACATTTATCAAAAGTTTACTCATATTATTACAATATTAAAAAAAAAAAAATTGTGCGAGCGAGACAGCATGCTCCGCGTAAAAGCAGCCTTAAATACTTAAGTACACACAAATCCCCAGCCTTTTAGCGTCTTTCTATTGCCTAACAACCAATAAACCCGTATTCGTCCACTGCTGGCCATAGGCCTCCCCGTGGCACGCAGTTTACGGTCTCCACTCGAGAAACTTTGCACCCCATCACTGGCACTTCACCATCTTATAGGCTAGTCACCTTAGTTCCTTGGCGAATTGTTTCATTTCTATTGACTAGCGTCAGTGAATTGGATACTTTATACAAGTTTTCTTTGCAGGAAATCTCGTACCAGAAGGCATCACTGTTCCTCGACACCACATTCTCAGTCCCCACTGGGTGCGGCCTTCCTCTCAACATGAACCTGATGGGGACCAGTTACGTCGACATGAAGATGGCCGGCACTGTAGTGGACAAGTTCTCGGACACTGGGAGCCTGGATTTTGAAGGGAAAATACATCCGAGGTATGCGCTAGTTTGAGCGCAGTCTCCTTGATCATGTTTCCTTATTGTCAGTTAATACTTATTCCTCAAACGGCCAAATGCAGCAAATCTTTGTACTGACATGACACTTCACAGAGTATAGGTACAGATGCCACAGTCACGTAACAGCCATAGACTAGCAAAACCATCTACTGACATTCGCTTAACAGGCCCGTTGATATAACGAAAGGATCGCTTTCTCCTGATCGTTTCCCGACATGCATGTGTACTTTACAATAAAAACATGCCAAGGTCCAAAATATAAGCGTTGCCAATTTGCACAAAATATTATTTTCAATCCAGTCCATCAGCCCAAAAGACTATAGACGTCCACCGCTGGTCCAAGGTATCAAGTAAAGTACCAAGGAATGCCACTTCTTTCCGTCCTCGGTCATCCTCACCCGACCGCAGCCAAGAATTTGCCTCAGATCGTCGTTCCAGCGAGCTGGTGGGCATCCGCAGCTGCGTTCGGCACCAAGAGATCTCCACTTAAGAACATTCAGTCATTACTCCATCTTATTATGTCAATCTCATTTATTTTACGTATACGTTACATTACATAAACTCACGCCTGTATCCCGGAGAGGTCGCGCGAGACCGAGGCTTGCCACTTGTCACCCGTACGTATGTCAAATTAGTTGTTCACCCACACGAAGAAAAATGTTGACAAGAACGAAAGGTAACCGGGCATTTTTGACCCGCTACATCAAAGTTCACGACCATTATTCAAATGTGGTCCGTTTTGAAGGGTTAGGGTTACCATTTCACGGAATGTTTTTATTTTAACCCAAATGTATGGAGAAAAAAAAGTTATGTTGTTCAACACAAAATGTATATTTTTCCCAATTATCTATTTTCAATCATTACTACTAACTGTGTTAGGCTTTCTGGCGCTCGTAAGGCGCAATACACACTACAGTACAGAGGTTAGCAGCCCTCTTTTTCACACAATAAGCCCAATACCGGTTTCACTGTACGCTGACTCGCCAACTTAGCATTTTTATAGCTAGATCAAGCTATTATTTGGTGTCAGACAGCTGTGGTAAAAATGCCGCTTTAACTGTTTTTGCCTAAAAATGTATTTTAAATATTTATAAATATGGATATATGAAAATTCGATTATTTTATATAAATTATTATTTTGCAAAAATTTTTTTTTTCCCATAGTTTTGAGGAATGTGACAGATCTCAGTGGGTAGTATTTATGGTCTTTAGCATACTTGAGTAGTTTCGTTAGTGGTCGCTGGTGGGTCACAGGTCCGAACAAAATGCCCCTTAACCTTTACGTATGTTCTCCAGTGTGGCGGTCAACGTAGCTGCGACTATGGGCGTGATAGCTGGCCGACTTAGTTCCACCGGCATCCGTCTGAACATGAGGCTTTACACTGCCACCGCAGTGGCGGTCAACTTCAGCCTGCGCGGCCTCAAGATGCTGCGGTTGGACCTGTCGTTGCCGCATTCGAAGCAGGAAATCTTCGCCGCGAAGTAAGTAATTTTGTGTGTAGTGTAAATTTCAGCTGATAGATGCCGCTTACGCCGATCAATAAGGCGGGAACAATATGTGTGTACCAGCTAAATTTAACTACTTAACCATCGGCGCGTCCGTCTGATCATGAGACTTTACACTGCCACTGCAGTGGAGGTCAACTTCAGCCTGCGCGGCCTCAAGATGCTGCGGTTGGACCTGTCGTTGCCGCATTCGAAGCAGGAAATCTTCGCCGCGAAGTAAGTAATTTTGTGTGTAGTGTAAATTTCAGCTGATAGATGCCGCTTACGCCGATCAATAAGACGGGAACAATATGTGTGTACCAGCTAAATTTAACTACTTAACCATCGGCGCGTCCGTCTGATCATGAGACTTTACACTGCCACTGCAGTGGAGGTCAACTTCAGCCTGCGCGGCTAAAGTTGGATGTGTCGCTGCCGCATTCGAAGTAGAAAATCTTTGCCGCGAAGTAAGTACAAGTAATTTTCAATCGCCGGTCAATAGTATACAAATTCAGACTCGCACTTGTCCGGTTTTTATTCTATGTATGAAATTTATTTATATTACCTTCGATTTCTAGCATTTGTTTACGCCCCGTATAGCAGAATAAATATTACGAGTAAAACTCACCGAATAATATTGATTCTGAAGCGGTACGAAGTTTGTCGGCTCAGCTAGTATATTTTATTTTGTTTAGACGGGATTTTTCAATAGTCAGATAAAACTTAACTGGAGAATAAAACTGATGCTGTCACTGTCTTGTCGTATGATTTAGACAGTGATAGCATGCAATTTATTCTCCAGTTAAGTTTTATCTGACTATTGAAAAATTGGCCCTTAGTGTACAAAACATATGCTATCTTGAGTCTATCTAAGGACATAAGGTGTTTCTTGAGGTAGTGAGGTAATGAGAAGGCCGGTTCTTGATCGAAGAGAAGTTATGAGAGAGTGTATTTCGAACAAGTTTACAAATAGGTTGTAATAGTTTAGGTTCGCAGATAGACCAGTTCGAAGCACGCTATTAGTTAGGGGGCGTGCCCGCAAAAATAGTTCAATTTAACACAAAGATAGGCTTAGACTAGGCATCTTGCGTTCTAACATAGTTTTATTTTATCATTATATATGGAGACAAAGTGATCTTAATACTAACAAATCAACTTACAATGTTAAGTGGATATATGTTAGAATTTTCTATTACAAATCTTAAGGTAATCTTACGAAACTATGCAGGGACACAATATTAACTTATATTAACATAGACTTATTCTAACAGTCATGTGTTCTGCCCGGTACAAAACAGATCACAACAATAACACAATATAAAAGTAATAATATGACATGAGTACTAAGTTGTGGTCTAAAGCATGCACACACAACATCGCCACGTGTAATTTTGAGTATCTTAATTAAGTGTTAAATTTTAGGGATAAGCATTTTTATAAAACCATACAACTCGATGAATTCAGGATTTTGGCTGAGCATATCTTAGGAGATAAAAGGGCTATTCTCCCTCCACAGATCCGAACTGATAACTCTGCACGGCGAAAAGGAGATGCAACAACAGGGCCTGAATCAAAACCGAATAGAACGGAACACTTGCAGCTGGTCTGCCTTCGACACAGCCATCGGCATCAAGATCTGTGCGGCTTATCAGGTGCGTTCGGAATTACTGTCGTATTTCTAACTGCTGTCTATGTAGTTATATTATTAGGCAAAATGTATGTAAGTAATATTTATCATTTGGATGTAGGTAGGTTGCAATTAATATTTTCTTAGTATAATGTCATATTTTATTACTTACGTGTAGTTCATCATCATCATCCTCAGCCCACCTCTGCCCACTGCTGGGTATAGGCCTTTTCCCGTCGTCATCTGTAGTTAAATTATAATAATAATACTCTTATGTCAGTTTATCAACCACACTATGTATTAATTTTTGTATAACTCCCATAATTTTCTTCTGGCACCACCCTATCGATTCTTCACATGAACGTAGGTTAGCTGGAAGAAAATACTACCTAAGCTCGCCTCTGTGCAAAATTGTTTTTTTAGTGCAATAAAGAATTTTTCAATTCAATTCAACTGCTAAATAAGATAAATAAAATTTTTAAAACTTAACCCTTTACCGCATGATATTTTATTTTTCGCCAAAAAAAAATGTATGTTATAGGGCATTAAAAATAAAAAAACCCGTTTTTTTTTGTTTTTCCATATTTATTATTATATTCGAAAAAAATACAAAAAACCACTTTGGTCCAAATTGTGCACACTATGCAGAAAGGACAGATGTCATATTTGTACCATTATGCAATAAAGGAATAAAAAAAATATTAACTTAGGTGAAACGCGGAGTGACAATTGCCACCATAAAATATTTTTGGATCCATCCTAAAAAAAAGTGAAAAAAGATAAAAGGATGCGAAGAAAACCAGCCAAGTTCAAGGCGAACTCGCGCATTGATGGTTCATAAAAATTATATAGGCAATTCAAATTCAGACAGACGGGGTAGGCATAGTAGTGTATAGTGTATCTTTGGGCACCATATTACTTACGGAACCCTAAAAAGAAGTAAGAAGAAAATGTGTGTGCAACCCAAGGTAATAAAATATTCATTCGCTAGTAAGACTACAGTTTATGCATTTTGGATCATAAATAGACCACACCCGTAAATGCATATTCTGCATGCCGTGTCAGATTAAGACCAGACCGACGCAAGTATGTTCTGCATTTTTGCATGCTGTTCCAAATGAGGTACACACCGAAAAATCAAATTTGTGATGAAATTTACTAGTAAAAAGTTGAAAACTTACCTGTACGTAGTTGTTTACGTATTCATCTGACGAATCAACTACAATATTTGCAAGGAAACGCTGTAAAACTATTTTATTTTTATTTTCCAAGTACGGCAATCGTCACTGGTACAAATTTCGCTCCAAAGTAAACTTTGAGGTTACATAAGTTCCAAACATTTGACAACAGATGTCGTTGGTAGTATCAAAATGAAGGGGAGTACGGTACGAATTCGGACAAGTATGCTCTGGGGTCACAATATTTAACTTTTTAAAGAGTTTTTGAGCAAAAACCGGTTTGGCTCGCATTAAGACCACGATGCGGTAAAGGGTTAAACTTTCGTAAGCACGCTTTCATTAGTTTGAATTTTTGTCGGAAGAGTATGACCAGGTTAAAAAAAAATATTGAGTAAAATCTTTCAAATCATCTTCAGTTTAGGACCCAGAGAGTTAACGTTCCGATACCGTTTTGTTGATTCACATGACATGACATGACATGATATGACATGACATGACATGACATGACATGACATAAATTCGCGCAAGTATCCCGGAGAGGTAGGCAGAGACCAGGGTCTGCCACTATCCACGATCCTGACGGATCTCTTTCTGTTGGTAATTTAATGTAATTACTTAGTTATTTAGCCACGTATAACTGAAATTATTATTTTCTACGTTTGTACCTACTTCTACTTCCTTCTTCGATGTGTCAGTCTAGTCCATTCAAAGGTTATCTTTAAGAGATCACTTTTAGTGATAAGGCCGCTGTCTGTACTTTAAGGTTAAGGAATATTTACGTAATTTCCTTTCTTATGTACAATAAAGTATTTTTAGATAGACTATCTACCGCTTTTTTTTTTAAGTCGCTGAGCCAGCGAAAATAAATGAATGAATGATCGAACGAAGCGAATGAAAACTGTTTTACTTTGCACAGTTCCCAAACATGACCAACCTCAAGCACGCCCCCTACTTCTTGATGTCCGGACCCTCCAAGTACATCGTGTCACTGGAGAAGGCGGATCCGTCCGCCAACACCTACTCCGTCCAGTACAGTTGGCAGGAGAATGCCACCGCTGACAACATCAGCTTCTCCTTCAACACGCCTAACAGCCAGGTAAGTTTAACACAGCACAAACTCACGCCTGTATCCCGGAGGGTTAGGCAGACACCAGGGTTGGCCACTTTCCGACCACAGACCTCTTTCACCTCATCAACATTCGTTAGTAGTTGCACGAAAGCACGATGGTTTTGCGTACTTTTTTAAGTTTAAAGTAATTTTTCAAAGTAAGTTCAATCGTTTTTTTATCAAGTTGCACCAGAATGTGTTACAGAAATATACGATGGAATTCTAGTCATCGATCCAAATTATTTGTATTAGCAACTATCCCTATACAAACTAAATAAACAAATGATTGGCGAATTTGTTTGTTATGACATAATTTCTTACCATGTTGTTCAACTTCATAATTTTTTTTTTGTTAGAAAGGGGGTACCTTAGAACTTTGACCCATATAAATTTGGTGGAGACCTGTGGACGGGATCCATGGAAAAAACGTAGAAACTTGTCAAGTCAGCAATGGTTTATCAAAGCATAATAACGAATGAAGCGTGTATTTTTAAAACGTTATAAATAAAAAAAATATTAAAAATTATCCCAAGGCATTTTCACGCTATTATAGACACAACCATACCGCGATAAACAATACTGTCAGCGCCACCTAGTGTTAAAGTTAGTGTAGCTACCTACTGACATAGGTAGCTAAACGCGTATTTTGAAAGCTTTTCTTTTACTTTATCGACTTTTATTTCTCGTAACTTATTCTCAAGCAGAAGACGACTATGACTGGACAATGTACAGTATTTTCTTTATTTTCTGTACCATGCTAGATTGTCACTCCTGACCCAAATTAACCTACCCAATACTGACTGCCTCATTGGTTTAGAGGTATCACGTCTGATTACCATGCCGGAGGTTGTGGATTCGATTCCTACTGGGGGCCACCGTACATATGGCCTCAGTCTGGGTGTATTTCCATGTTTGTGACGTCATTGCCTGGTGACCATAGCACAGGGTATCCTAGTTTGGGACCAGGACAAGAGATTGTGTTGTGTAAAAGTTATTAGTGCAATGCTCTAAGACACTGACCCCGTCCGCAGGAGAAACGCATATTCAACGCGGAGATGTTCCTCTCCAAAAACACGAGCACCGCTGTGGTATCGTTCCAATCCGCCCAAAGCACTTTGCAGGCAAAAGCCTTGTACCGCAATATGGAGTACGACAAATCGCTTGAGGCTAGCCTCGACATAGACGGCCGGAAGCATTTCGATACCTCGATGGCGTTGAAGAGACACGATATTAAGTTCGGCTTCGTGTGGGTGCCCCATGCTTATTGGATCGTGGATGACTTGAAGATTGCTGAGCTGTCGGGTAAGTTTCTGAACTTATAGCTAAGAGTATAATTTTTAAAACTTTCGTGGTAGGACGTAGATACGAGTATGTTCATTGTGGCAAGAATTCCGTTTCTTTTACAGTTGTCTTTATAGTTCAAACTCTGACTCCGTCCTTATGAAAACAGAAGTCAACAGATCTTTCATTCATGCAATACAAATCTCTTTCACATTTTGCATCTACTCATGTGGCCTCGACTAACTAGCCAAAATTGTCCAAATCATAAGAGAACACGGGCAACGACATTCGCGTAACTAAGAAAAAAAAAACGGAATTTTTGAAAATAAATTACGTCTTCATAAAATGTGTCAAACCTCAAACCCAAGCTTATCAACATCCAAGTGTTGCCAATGCGTTAAAAAACTAAAAATCCCATTTTACTTCCAAATAAAAATTGTGTGAGTCACACCATGATCTGATACGAATCTTACAGTTGGTTTTGAGGTTAGCTATTATCCTGTAACCAGGTACTAAGTGGGGTAGCTGGTTGGGAAGCTTTGTAATAGAAATGAAAGCACTCGATTGCTAATAAACTTAAACTATATTAAACTACTTAATAAGTTTAGAATTTATTTGATGAAAATAAGTACCTACTAGCGGCGCGGATGATGGGCTGTTGCGAACTAAAGTCTGTTTCCGGGCTGTTTGGGTGAATTAGTGGAAATGTTGACTGTTCCAAAGATGTCCGTTTGCACCGTACCTACACATTTTTCGCATTTATGAGAATTGTGTCTAATAAATAAATAAATAAATAAACTGAAAAACCCCGAAAAAAAAGTATTTATGTTTTTCCTACTTTTTCTGTATCTACTAAGCTTGACGCAGGTTCCCCATTAACGTCCCATGTCCTCCCAGGCACACTCAAAGTGAAAGCCAAAGGCGGCGTGACCCAATGGGACATCGCCGCAGAGTTCCAAACTAAACAACTGGCGAGCCGACTCCAGGGCTACTACATCGTCAACGGACCGACCCAGAGCACTAAGCTGCAGTTGGACTACCAGTTCTATAAGAACCCGATGCAGACGCTCAAGTTGGAAGGATTGTACAGCGAGCGGGCCATAGGTTATAGACACGATATCTACGGAGAGGTGAGCTATTTCCCACTATATGCCACTACCCAAAGAAATTTTTGAAAATGTTTTCAGAGTTCAGAGGGTGGTAGCCTGAGACCGGTGGTATCCTAGTGGGTAGAACATTTGACTCGGAAGCGAGAAACCCAGGTTCGATTCCCAGTGTGCGCATGTACCAATGACTTTGTTTTCTAAGTTACGTACATTTGTGAAGTTATAGTAGCAACACCACTCGCTAACGGTGAAGGCAAACATCGTGAGGAGTGTCTGAGTATTTACATACCTCAGCGCTTGAAATGGCCAATCCGCGGTGGGCACGCGTGGTGATTAGGACCATACTCTCTACCTGAGAGAAGGCCTGTGCCCTATATTAGGACGTATGTAGACTGCTTATGTTTCAGAGTTCATGTACACAACACACATACAAAAACTCTGAGAACATAAGACTATTTTGTCTGGGCTCTAATCCTTATTAGGGTTACAATTGTAAATAATTCTTCCGTCGAATTCATTATTGGAACATTTCAAAATATACTATTTTGAATAATTGACGTATAAATATCCGTAAAATTTTAAATACAAAATACAAAATCTTTATTTTCGTGAACTGCTTAATTTAACGGTACATAGTATCTGGAGCCACCTTTTAAGCATGTAGAATGCCTGTACTAGGTGACACCGCGCTTCCATAGCTTAAAAACTTAGTTTAATTTGGTATTTTACTTATTTTAAAGATTACTGTTATGACAAAATTATTAAAAAGATAAAAGTGTAAAGCTCAGCCAGGTGAGTGTTTTATGTGTTTAGGTAGAACATCGCATGTGTGTGCGTGTGTGTATGTGTGTGTGTGTGTGTGTGTGTGTGTGTGTGTGTGTGTGTGTGTGTGTGTGTGTGTGTGTTCATAGTAAAATCATTGCTTCTTTACTGGTCGAAGTCGTTTTATAATAGTTACAATTAACGTTTGACTTGTACCATTAGTGATTAGGAAAAAATCTTAAATTCTCAATAATTCTGCATACTTAACTCAATACACGTGATTATGGAGATGTTCCGGTAATGATTCCGAAAGACCAATTGTTATTTTCAAAGTCAGGGCTGAGAAAGTTAGCACGTTTCGCACGTTCTACATTAATACCTGAAAGTTTGTTCCAAAAAATGTGCGGACATATTTCTTGTTTGATTTTATTTTCTAGATGCTCGAAGGTGCTAGTTACATTATACTATATGCAACATTCTTTTCTTTATACATATTATTTATTTCGAATTTTCATTTCATGGGCTTTTCATTATGTGGAATGATTTTAGTTCAATTGCAAGTTTCTTTGTTGTAGGTCTCAATGGAGTCCACCGCGTACCCCGTATACAATTTGTACGCCGTACTAAAAAATGTGGTAAGTTCGGAATTCCCGAATTTTGTGTACACCTAAAGCTCATAGAAAACAATGCAAGTATGGCGACCAATCATAGTTCTTGAACAAGCGCGCCCCCGCGTGGCTAATAAAGAAAATTTTGAAGTTATAAATAATACAAACATATTATTCTAATAGTATTTCCTGAGGTTAACACGAACACTAGACGAGATGACGTTTTTGCCCAGGGTAGTGAACCAACTCTTAATGGTTTCAAAAAGACGCCTGTCACCTCAGTCTACCGAGACCACGGCACTTGCAAAAGTACCGAAACGTCGGAAAATTGTTAAATGGAAAACTAAACGAGTAAATATCCGTTAAAATTCTGTTTTATCATATTATTCTAATATTATGAAATGTTATATTAGAATAATAAGATTTAAAAAACTTCCTCTAACATGGCTTTTGCTTCCAGAAATCCCACAGCCACCAGGACATAGGCTTCAACGTAAGCTCATCGCGTGACCTCAAGGATGACCCCACCTTCAGCTTCGGCTTCGTCCGCATAGACAGACTCAGCGGCCTGAAGATTGACACCAGCGTCATGCTGGCTAAACCCAGGCCGGTGAGGATGCAGCTCGGCTTCGAACAGGTCAGTCTTGTGTGGGAATAGGGCTTAAAATTGTCTGATACTCTTACCGAACTAAGGCTTATTTGCACCACTTTCTTGAACGTTATTGTCTTCATATAAAATTTAGTTTAAACAGCTAGATTGACACTAACGTCATGCTGGCTAAACCCAGGCCTGTGGGGATGCAGCTCGGCTTCGAAAAGGTCATTCTTTTGTGGTGGGAATAGGAATTAAAATTGTCTGATACTCCTACCGAACTAAGGCTTATTTGCACCACTTTCTTGAACGTTATTGTCTTCATATAAAATTTAGTTTAAACAGCTAGATTGACACTAACGTCATGCTGGCTAAACCCAGGCCTGTGGGGATGCAGCTCGGCTTCGAAAAGGTCATTATTTTGTTGTGGAAATAGGGCTTAAAATTGTCTGATACTCTTACCGAACTAAGGCTTATTTGCACCACTTTCTTGAACGTTATTGTCTTCATATAAAATTTAGTTTAAACAGCTACTGTATTGACGCCAACGTCATGCTGGCTAAACCCAGGCCTGTGAGGATGCAGCTCGACTTTGACAGGTCAGTCTTGTGTGGAAATAGGGCTCAAAATTGCCTGATAATCTTACCGAACTAAGGCTACTTTGCCCTTGCACTACTTTTTTAGATATTGCTTGAGTGGAATTTAACTACAATTCTTCATATAAATTCAGTTTAAATGGCTACTAAAGTGTCATTTAAGAAGTGGTGCAAATCGACCTAAGGGCATTTTGAAAATGTAGTCCACTGCTGGAGAATACATTTCAGATTATCCGGACTGCAACATATTTTATAACCTAGCTGACTACTATCCGTTCTTTTGCAAAGCACTTATTGCTGCAATTGTTATGCTGAAGCCAGCAGCAGTAGAATCGACGGCCGTATGTTGTATACTAAGCTAACTTTGCAAACTCAACTTAATAATTTGCATTAATAATTTCTGATCACGATTATGGTGATGATAGTAGTAAATATTCTGTAGTCATTTTGGACTTTATGATAAGGGTAGCTTGTACAGGTGTGAAGAAGGGCCTTTTAATATCAATTTCAAAAGTGACAATTTCAAAATGCCATAATCATATTCGGCCTATAGAAATACTCGAACACAGAGTCAAACCACGTTCGTTGTAAATTACAAAACAGACATCTTATGGAAAGAAGAAGAAAGAAAACAGATTTATTATCTACATCTTATGACCTCCGATCCCACTTCTGATTTCCGATCCCACTTCACCGATTGCAACTTACTTGAAACGCTATATGAAACGGTGTGCAAAATAGTGTATCTATGAACGAAACTGACGTTAATACCACGTAGCATCACCCTTCGGACTTTTCCAACAGATCGGTCCGAAATACAGCGCACTTGTACTCCTGAACGTCAACCCGAAATCCCGGGACATTGTGGTTTCCGGTTTCCTCTACCATCCGCCCGGGACCCAGCTTTACATCAACACCGAGCTGAACATGACCCTGCCGGCCCTTCATCCCATGACTGTAAAGGTCAAGGTCCATGAGAAGGAGATGAACGAGTACCAGGTAAATAATGTCGATACATTGCACAAACAGGGAAACCGGAAGAAAAAATTACAAGTGATATCTTACATCTGAGTCTTTATTCAATAAAGATCGCGCTCTCATTCGCTGCGCTAAAGCAAGATGGCGTATCAATTTGTGGTATAAAATCCACTTTGCACTGACTTTGGACGTGCATTGAGAAAGAATATAAAACACTTTTTGAAACATCTTTCGAACGCAGAGTCAATATTATGTGCAATGTTATATATGTGCATATGTTTCGCCTACCTAACTGCCATCCTACTAACACCTATTATAAATATGAAAGTTTGTGAAGATGTTTGGATGTTTGTTACTCAATCACGCAATAACGGCTGAACGGATTTACATGAAACTTAACGTACAGATAGACAAAGACCTGAAGTGAGACATAGCATACTTGATATCCCGGTAATGTGTTCCTGTGGGATAATTTTTATTTTAAGTTTAAAATAGATGGTGTTGTGCGAGCGAATGTGGTGTTTTAAAAATAGATGGCGATGGGACAGCTAGTAATATAATGAATCCTAATAATCAAAGCACTCTGAACCCTAACCGAATCCAACAAACCCCATATTCCCTTCACAGATGAACGCAGTGGGCGTGTGGTTCACTGGAATGGACTTCAACGTCGACGCGCTGTACCAGGATCAGTCGAAGACCAACTTGGCGTCGCACAATCTCAAGGCTGTGATCAATAGCAACCACTTCAAGGACATAGCGTTCGATGCCCGGTTCACTCAGGACAGCAGACAGATCACGTTCCTTGGACAGGTAACTGTACCAATGGTGATTGGTGTACACCACAATAACTAATAAAAGAAAGGGACTCAATGACAATGCCTCTCGTGTACACAATATAGACGGCATTGTAGTATAGACGAGAGGCAAATACTGGCCCGGGTCCATATAAGCCGATTCCCACCGGTTTCTCTTTTAGAAATCCGACCCCCTCTAAAACCAAATTTGCCACACTCATAGTTTGAGGCACTCCGAGTACATTATATCGAACCAACCCGGAATGATAACGGCTTACCTAGGCCATAGTAGCCGCTTTGCACAGTAATGCTCTGTTCGCTCGCCTTCATCGCACCCGAAAGTGGCCGAGGTAGGCTGCTCTGTCCCGGCTTCCTTTTCTTTCTCTTTTTATTATAAAGCACATATTTTTTATGATTTTTTTTTTTAAATACGCAATGAAACAAAAGTTGTGATAGACAAACTGTAATTTAAGTGTTTGAGAAACAGTGCATTTTAAGAATAACTATTATTATATCAGACGAGCTGTATAGAACTTCATTTCACTTCTTTCTCATGCCTAAAATCGGACACACTCACTGATTTGCTTAATAATCAGTGGTCGGAGTAGGTATATTGATTTTAGATCTTTGCGTCATGATATCATAACATGGACATGCATTTCTTCCGGAATTTACCGGAGTTTCCAAAAATTTGGTAAATAGAGTAATAAAATAAAAAACCATATACTATGAGTCTTCTTCATCATCAACTAGAAGTCCTTTTGGTAGGCTAGAGTAAAAAACCCTTGCTGTCTCTGAGCAAAATTTGCTAAGATCTTGTAAGTCCTTATATTTAGCTTCTGATATTGGAATTAATTTTTCATATAAGCTACCCGGATGAGTAAATTCAGTTTCGGTGCAACTCGGGGCCTTGTATTTTTTGTTGGTCACAACT
The DNA here is from genome assembly GCA_963969515.1 of Yponomeuta evonymella. Classification (NCBI taxonomy): domain Eukaryota; kingdom Metazoa; phylum Arthropoda; class Insecta; order Lepidoptera; family Yponomeutidae; genus Yponomeuta; species Yponomeuta evonymella. Next base: position 7,816,173 of record OZ018366.1, on the reverse strand, counting down.
GAGGAAAGCCAGGGTCCATTATAGCTGTCTCTATGATAAATCAAATGTGGATGACCAACGTGGACTCTCAGCTCCCGTATTGGTCTACTGGCAAAAGGACATTTTGGTTTAAACATAGGCTTAAAGTGTAGCGTCCAATTTCTAAATAGGTTTTGTTCACACTCCTCGACTATGAATGGAGATGGGACACGTCTAGGGATTGCAATCCAGCGGCGTTTTCAATCCAGCGGAATTTTTGCTGGATTGACCTGAATCCAGCTGGATCCAGCGCGGATCCAGCAAAACGTGGAACGAAAATAAAAAGACGACATTTTTAAGACTTTTTATTAATTTGTACTTCTTACGATAATCTTTGAAATCTTCCACTCATTTGGTGATATCTTATATTAATTTGCTTTGGTTTTTTAATAATTTGAGATCAAAATAATCAACATAAAATTAAATAACAAACATATAACCTTATATTCATATAACATTTAAGATAATGTTTCTAAGTAAGCACTATCTTATTAATTACGCTTATGTTTAATGATAGGACGCCTAATCAGTAGCAATCAGTCTCACAAATTCTTTTAAAATTAACTTAATTAACATTCTTTTAAAAAAGGACCGTAACAATAACACTATTTTAATTTTCAATAGTATTTTTGTATCAAACAAAAAAAGCTTTGAAATAATCTTCTCTCCGCTCGTTAATCCTTAATAATTAAGCAGTTTAAAGTCTGACGATAAGAGACTACTTCTTTTTTTGAATTCTCTGAAAGTAAGACCTTAGAAAACTGTACTTTTTGTAAATTAACCTTTTAACCCTGTAGTGGAGCGGTTGCTAATAAGCAATGTTTTTAGGCATAGCGAGCATTTGGCACTTCGACTATCCAACTTTACGAAAAAGTCCCACAAACTTTTTTTACCGTCGCTAGAATTCTTGGTCGACATTTTAAACTGTCCGAAAAACAGCGTTAAATCTGTAATGAAGAAAAGATCGGTGAAGTATAAGATAAGTATAAGTATGCCTAAAGATAAATAAATACAACTATCGCGATACAATAACTTAACAAAACCAATAAGGTAATATTTTATTTAAACTGTCGCGATTACTATTACACATTTTGTAGATATTTCGGGTTTCAAATTGCGTTCAAACTTCCTTTTGTTTATTTCCGATATTTTGGCGCTATTGCAAGCACCGCACCGTGGTTACGGGAGGACTAATAGTTTGAACGCGTTTTTGAACTGGAAAAACCTATAAAAACCTATCTTTATACACATGGCACAGCTTTTTTCCAATCAAAATTGCGCATTTTAGCAATCTTGTTTAATAGCAACAATACTCACACACATACACACACACACAAAGTTCTAAATAACTAAATAGTCCACTGTAGAATATGTACCTACTTCCTGCAATTAAAGGTAGGTAATAAAATAAGATCGGTTTAAATAAGAAAACAAAAACAAAAAGATTTCGCGATGTGTTGACGAACCTCACCAAACGTGTCTTCCTTTTCCTTCTTCGAGAAAGTAAGAGACATGAATCAAATCAACATTAATACTAAAATTAAAAATAAATTCTTTACTTTACTTACCATTCAGTCTCTCAAACAACAACCAACACGCACTTCATATGCACTTTAGTGACACAAAGACACTTTCTATCGAGACGAGAGCAGTTATTCAACTCAACTCATCAACTGTCTTTGATTTATAAAATAAACAAACATAAGCGGTACAGTTGGTAAGGGGGAAAGGGGGCGGGCGGCGTTGCCTTTCATGCGGCACGTGCTATGGTGACAGAACGGCAACGTTGCCGTGCCGATTCGAAAATGGCGGCAACTCAAAACTAAACAATAGAAATTGATAAGTTTGCGGATCCGCATCGCTGGATCAAGATGTATGCTGGATCCAGCATGTTTAAAAAGGCGCTGGATCCAGCTGGATTGCTGTATGCTGGATCCAGCAATTGCAATCCCTAGACACGTCTTGCCTGCGCTATATGGGCAGCCCAGTCAGATGGCATTTCTGCTCTTGTTTTCTGATTTAGAAGCACCATGTTACGGTCACATTCCATATAGGAGTGACCACGTATTGGAAAAACCATTTTGATTTCATCAAGTCTTCTACGAATGTGTACCATAAAGTACACAAAACGAATTAGGGTGTAATTTTTATTTTGGCCCCCACATGAGTCACAAAATATTGTCAGTTTTTTAACATTCTCTGGTAAATGGAACATTATATAATCATATAACATTGAGGCCACTTCATCTGATCCCTTCTTCGCAACAGTTTCATGATAAACGTAAAATTTTGAAGCTGCATTTGACAATAAGTGGATGTTGAATAGATAGTACCCAAGTTTTCTTTTGTAATATGCATCATTTGTTGTGATGTTTGGCAATATAAGATTTTTCTGGTAATCCATACATAAAGCTGCTTCAGAATCAAGTCGTTTAGACTTCATTCTTGCCAATCGTTTTCTCTGATAAAATGTTTGGGCTTTACGAAGATGAAGTTGTTGAGCAATATTCATCAGCCGAATTTTTTCTTCAATTTCGCTTTTATTTTCAGTGTCTGTTGTTTCAGAAAGACTTTGTGTCAATGCTTTCATATTTACATTATGTTGGTCACAAGTACTGCAAGTGTCTGCTCTTGGATATCCAAAGGATATATTGTACTGTGTGTTAAATATATTTCTGAACGTTTCGTAGGAAACATCATGTTTATGTTTTGGATATTTGTCTAAAAACAGGTTGTATACTTTTGTTATATTTAGATCTTCTGGTAAGTATAGGCGGTTACTGTTACGAAGACTATAGTGAGATTTACGTCCTTTTAAAGATCGGATATGTTCGTGAATGTGGTCAACAGTGGAATCTTTTAATTTATTAGGTCTATTTCCATGTTTACCTCTCTGATCAGTATGTGCAGCCCCTTCTTCATTTAGATGCAACTGAATTGTCTGCATTCGTTTTGCCGATATTCCATGCAGTGATAAAAATGCTTTATAGCACACAGGTACATCTGCCATGGTATCTCCTTGAAGTATTCTCACTCTGTAGGTGAAAGAGGAGTTATGTAATTTTGGTTCAACTTCTTCTACTGGTTTTCGTGGGCGTCGTTGGGAAACAGCATGAATTGTGATTAAACCACTCAAATACTGAGATTGAGCATTATAGTTTCCAAGGCTATTAAAGTTACTGATGATCCTTTTCCGTTCAGTTTCTGATATCACTTCAAAGCACTTCAATCTCTTGCAGTTACAGTTTTCACCTAGTTCATGAGTAGAAGCCTTCAGTTTTTTGGTCACGTCCGTAATTTTACCATGTTTAGGTCTTTTCTTGCTAGTTGGTCTGCCAAAGCACTCGTAAGCTTCAGTATCCGATCCAGAATCATCCATTATCTTTATTTTTATCCAAACAACAAAACAACGCAACGTATCCGCCAAAACAAAACGTCAAACAAGGAAATGTCAGAAAAAAATGAAAATCAAACCACAGACAAACATTCATCTTTTTCACACTGACTTTCATCTTTTTTTATCTGTAATGTCTGACGTTCATCTTTTTTCCCCAGGATATACATTTTTGTCCTCTAAAATCTAAGGGACCTTTACCTTTATTCAACTGTTTTTAGGCCGTAAACTATTCTATATTACATACAGTTTAATCAGAAACCATAAACAAGATTTGTGTTTTTTTTGACATTCATCTTTTTTTGCCTGGACTCTTCATATTCTGACACTCATCCTGGTCATCGTGACCCTCATCTTTATTTACTTTAAAAAAAAACCTGATTTAAGAAAATACATTATTTTATAATAAATATGATAAACAATTATTTTGGGTTTTATTAATTAGTATTCTTTAAATATTAAAGCATATTTCTGTGTATATAATCATAACAATTGACCCATGGAGTGAGAAGTAAAAAGTCTGTCTAAATAAATAATAGGTTTTCTTAAAAGTTTGTTTTGGTGACCTTCATCTTTTTTTGCCTGGACTCTTCATATGTAAGCAAACAAAATTGTTTATTGTTAATACAAATAATCATTATTACAGTTTTATTAAAAATAATTATTTTTAATCCTCATCGGTTACAAGTTCTACATTTTGATTTTCTGTCTCTATACAATTAAAATAAATAACTATAATTTTTTCAATATTTTCTAATTTTAAGCTATTTCTTTTAACTAGTTTCATGTAATAATTTCGATGTTTCGGTATTTTTATCATAATAATCCGGAAACTCGGAGGCGTATCCATATTAACATATACGTTTGATGTCAGTGACCTTAATTCAATATACCTACTCCGACCACTGTTAATAATTCTAAGCAACATAATGTTAAAATTTCACCAAAATTACGACCTGTATCATCATCAGGCACTCGACGCCCACTGCAGGACACAGGCCTCCTTAAATAATCCTTTAATAATCTCAACCTGTATAATCCTTTTAAATTTCAGGGAGAATACGACGAAGAGAAATACCGCACACTCATACGCTACGTGCTTCTGTCCGAGCAAAACTTCACGGCGTACGCAGAAGTGGACGTTAACGGCAAGGCGTACAGTATGAGTTTGAACGCAGACCTCAACAACAACACCAATATCAACGTTGATGTGCATTTGGATCAGTGAGTATTGCTCATTTTGTTGTTTCGACGGTTGCGTTCTGTATTGAGCGTATGACATTGCACGTGCACTATAAAATCCATAATTGTGTGTTTCTAATTTACAGTTAGATTGTTGATGACCAACATTTTGGTATATTTTTTCATTATCCTAAACTCAGTACAGCTCAAATAAAAATATATCTAGTTATAAATTTAGACTCATGTTCGCGATATTTTTGATGCAGTAAAGTTTAAAAAAATCGTAAATATAATAACCGACAGCCCTAGATAAGATATTGAAAAGTACTATATATTTTTTCAGATTTTAAATACTATTAATATGAGAGTAAAAACCATTTTAGATTCCTGTTTTTCGGGGTTCGGTCGGAGAAAAGCGCCTTAAAATATTCTATGTAATCCTGTAGATAGATGAAGTGTCGTAACTTTTTTTATCTACACTAATATTGTAACATTCTACTTATGTTTTCAATACTTGACTTATAATTACTACTGTTATAGCGCAGACAACAAAACACTCAATTTAAGCAATTTCACATGATGGTATAATATTCACATCGATATCGTAAAATCTCATTATAACATCAATAAAACGCGACCAACTTGATTGCAGGGCCAATCAGGTTGGTCGCGTTTTATTGAAGCGCGCAGCTGCGCTCTCATTGGTTAAATTTTAATGGCGGCAAAATCACTGTGATTATACACGTACGCGTGAATTTAATTTTTAATTGCATTAGTGAAGATAAAGTAGTGTATGCAACTGCATATAACACGGGTATTAAAACACTCGTTACTATTATGAAACTCACGGCGCTCGTTTCATAAACTCACACTCGTGTTTTAATACCCTTCATTATATGACAGTTGCATAAACTACTATTACATGTTTAGCCCGAATTGCCCCAATTTGGTATTATTGAGTTAATATATAAATGCACTAGGTACCGGCAAAAGATATATTTTTTAAGGCTACTTTTGGGTCGGGCATGCAGTCTCGCTCGCACAATTAAATTTTTTCAGTGGTTTTAATAAAATTAGTATACTAACTTCTTTCTTGTCTCCGTCTATGGTTGCCTGAAAGAAATTGCTTGTAGTAATGAGGCCGCCAATTGTACTGCGATTTATTGAATTTCTGTTAATGTAATCTCTGTGTACAATAAAGAATATTCTATCTATCTATCTATCTATACTTTTAATCAATTTGGTGTGGGGGTTTAATAAGTAATCAAATTACGGATATTTTAAATAGATTTTTGTTTTCCTATACTTAGTTTCTGAATAAGAAAGCTGTTTCTAAAATTATTAATTTCAGTACCTATCAAATTTTCTCAATCAAAAACTAAGTACATGATAAGAAAAACACGTCTTGACTGTCCGCAATTTTATTATCTATCAAACCTCCGGATGACATTTATCAAAAGGATATCATTATCATTTATCATTAGTAAAGTTACATTAAGTAACATCATCCTTACCTAGTAACATTCCCCACAGGCTCCGCGACGTCCACATATCGTACCAGCGCTGGCTGACGGCGAAGCAGAAGCGGCTGAGTGCCGCCGTCAACTGGGACGCGAACCGGGACCCCTCGCAGAAGGTTGTTGCCATTCTTCTTTCTTCTTCGTCGTTCCCTCGTGACTGAGGATCGCGATCGTGGGTCGCTCGTTTCCACGGCGAACGATTTTCCGCCATGCTGCCACCGGGTGCCGCTTTTACGGCATCCCACCGTCTTATCGGTGCCCTTCCTTTGACACGTTTGCCATCCACCTCGCCGGTGATCATCCATTATCATCCATATCGCCTATTTGTATTATTAGTGTTATGTACTTTCTTCACCCCTCTTCATATTCCTGTCCTATAAATCCTGAGGTTATCTAAAAAAGAAGTGTAAATCCTGAGGTTATCTAAAAAAGAAGTGTACCATCATCAATCAGCTCATACTCGTCCATTGCTGGACGTAGGCCTCCTCAGTGGCAGCCTCACCCGGCCGCAGCCGGACCAGCGAGCTCTGGTGGGCGTCCGCAGCTGCGTTTGTGATCAGCGACCCCCGGCTGCCCGAGCCCAGGCAGTAATGGGGAACTTGCGTCAAACTTAGATTGAAGTGGCATTGCTTTTATACCATAGAAGACATGGAAAAACTAGAAAAATTCAATAATAAAACCGTAAAAAAAATTTTTCGGTGTTTTTTTATGTCCCAAAAAATGCGAAAAATTAAGTCTAGTAATATGAAACATACTAGATTTCGTTTTAGGGCAAATTCCCCTCCTTAAAAAATGTTCATGTTCCTATTTATTTTGTCTGGTGTTCTTATCTTCATTTTAAATTCACATTACTCACAAAATGTTATTGAGATAATCTTATAGACTTTTGGTGTAATTTATAAAAACACGATTCCTCTAAAACACCTCACAAACTAAAAGTTGTTTGTAAACATTTCTTCTTCCTTGTACTCGTGCCACGTGATGAAATGTATTTGTTCGTCATTGCAGGTGTCAGTGGACGTCCAACTGGACCAGAAAGGCCCCTGGCACCACGCGGCGCACGCGACGCTGTTCTATCCCGGACGAGTGCTCAATGGGGAGATGGAGTTCCTGCTCAAAGGTTAAATTATCGGACACGTTACCACTTTACAGTGCCAAACTTAACTTAACTGCACTGCCTCGTTGCACCAGCCGTTAAGGCGCTTACTACCAAGATAGAGGTCGTAGGTTCGACTCCCACTGGGGGCCGCCCTACATTTGTACAAATGGCCTCAGTCTGGACGTATTTCCATGTTTGTGATGTCCTTGCCTGGTTACCATAGCGCAGGCTAAGCTAGTTTGGGACCAGGTCAGGTGATTGTGTTGTGTGGAAGTTATTATTATTATAACTGCAGTAGAAAAGAGTGTGTCCCTTCCAACGCAACTGAAAAGATTAGTTTGTACTTTTTTGTGACGTAATAATCATAATAACTTCCACAGAACACAATCACCTGTCCTGGTTTCAAACTAGGATACCCTGTGCTATAGTAACAAGAAAATTTATTTCATACCTTTAAATTGTCGACTTTTTTTTGTTTTTTTTTTCTTCACTATAGCACACTTTCACTAAGGGCCGGTTTCTGAATTGAGAATTCGCTAAGTAAATGCCTAAGTAACGTTTTGTCATGCTCTTTTCTGAGAAATTCCAAGAGCACTACAGTTAACTATTTACTTAGCGAAATTCTCAATTCAGAAACTGGCCCTAAGTGGAGAAATCTCAGGTCTAACTACAACTAGTACACTGAATTAGGTATCGTTCTTTAATCGCTCAAGAAGGGGGATGGAGTTCGGAAAATCACGAAATATCACAGGGGGTGGAGTAGGGTATAGTGAGATATCGCATGTATTTATTTGTTATTGAACGCGCGATTGTAAACAAACTTTCACATGATTACACCTTTCCTTTAATCTTTTTATGCCTGTCAGAAACGTCATTGCTGATTAGACACTTTTGTCATGGTGCTTAACTCTGTTAATTTTCGGATAATATTTTCAAAATCGTTAAGATATTTTGTTCAAAAATATATACACTTGATTTTGGGTATTAGGTCTCCGTACTCAAAGGGTAAGGGATCCTATTACTAAGACTCCGCTGTCCGTCCCAGGCTGTATCTCATAATCCGTGATGGTTAGACAGTTGAAATTTTCACAGATGATGTATTTCTGTAGCCGCTATAACAACAAACAGAATAAAATTTATATTTAAGGGGGGCTCCCATACAACAAACGTGATTTTTTTTGCCGTTTTTTTTGCTCGATATTAATAACGACAACAGGTAGACGCTTGACATATTCAAATGTTGTATAGATAATGGTACGGAACCTTTTGTGCGGGAGTCCGACTCGCGCTTGGTCGGTTTTTAATATTATAATATGCCCAAAAGAATAATGGGAATATTACGTATCAATAAGGAGGGAAGAGGGTTTAAAACGTTGCTAAAAACGTCACGTGATTAATGAAAGACCCATTATTTAGTACCGTTTAGTGTGCCGTTATACGTGACACGCTACTGCTCCTATATTGCTCGCACCGAATCTTGAACGATTCCAATCGTCTGTCAAATTCTATACTAATCGATATCGCAACCGTCAGGATCCCGGCAGGATATGGTGCCCATAATTAGGTCTCTGATCGGTTGATGGTGTCCCAGATTGGTACTGCGAGTGGCTCGTGCAACTGGGCTGGTCCCAGAAAGACGTGGTGGTGTGGAAGGCCAAGCTGTTCTCCGAGGCCAAGAACGAGACGGTTTACGCTCTGCTGTCCAGCATGGACACGCCCTTCGCTGGCTGGCGGGACACCAGCTTCAACCTCATGTGAGTCTTACTGCATTGAAGCTTCTGTTTACTCGACAAAAAAAAACTTTGGCCTTTGCCGTAATGAGATGATTTATGCAGCGTCCAGTGGCACCTTCACTCACACTAGATGGGTGAAGGGGCCACTCGGACGCTGCATTCCCTGGTACATTGTTTTTTTTTTAGATGGAATAGGCTTGCCCAGCACCTATACCATCCTGATAGCTTAGTCGGCCTAGCCCACAGGAAAGGCAAGTCAATACGTGCGGACCCAACCAAGCCGCGGGTCTCCTCACGATGTTTTTTTTTCACCGTTAGCGTGTGGTATTGCTTCTACGAATTCGCAGATGTACGTAACCTTGAAAATAAACAAGGTCTCTCGCTTTCGAGTCCATTGTCTTACCCACTGGGCTACCACCGGTATGTGACAAATACCATGAGGGACCAACAATCTCATGTTTACAAACTAAAAATATACGTTGGCTGATTCTCAAAATATAGGGTTTTCTAATGGTTTCGGGCAACTTCTAATGTCGGCGTCGTCAACGCAACCGAAACTGTGATTCGTTCATTCAATCAATCATTTGCTACCGAAAAAGCAGTCGGTAGTCAATAAGATAAGATAAGAATATTCTTGCACACAAGAAGCGAGACATAAAATATGAAAGTTACAATGAAAAAGTACAATGGGCGGCCTTATTGCTAACAGCAATTTCTTCCAGACAACCTTGTGACGGAAAGGTTTCCGAAGGAGAAAGGGAGACGGGTAGTTGGTCCAAATACGAATAGTACATACTTAAACGTCGAATCCATTCAAAGTACCGGTTGCGCTTTGCATTTACTTTTTTTTTTTAACTGTGACGGAAAATATGGCGAGGAAACCTGCATCACCGCCGGGTAATTCTTAGATGCTACTAAACAGATTCAAATACTTGTGAGAACTGAGAGTTTTGGGAGCGATATGTCTGAGGATTCGACGCTTTCGTCGCGAAAGAAGAAGAACACTATTAATTAACAGCTCTCCGTTTTTTGTGTGTATGCATCTTGACCAACTGAAAGGTGTTAACAGCAGATAAATGTATTGCTAGTGTACGAGAAACGAGGGGTAAGTTAGTTAGTTAGACCTGAGATTTCCGCATTTAGCCTCATGGTTGGGCCATTGTACGTAGCAAAGCTGCGAGTTTACTCCAGCCAGCCTATCTCTTTCCAGAAAGCCAGCAGTGCTCTGATGTCACTACAGGCCTCCCAAATGGATCCCAGCTTCCCAATGATAGCGGTCCGTGGCTTTTCCACGCCTTCACAGTGAATGGTCACGTGGGCGGGTGTAAGCAACAGGGGGTTAAGAAGTTTTCAATGTGAAAAGCTGTGTGGGCTGATTCTGAAAAGCTAGTGTTTCCGTTAGGGAACCACCAACTAGAATGGGACCATTAGATCCCAGACAATTCTAACTACTAATAAAGCGTTATTTAATTTGCGTTGGCGCAGCTCATTATTCATCCAGCCATAATTATCATTCATTTCTTCAATTGCACATTGGAAAGAGCAATCAGCGGTCAGTTCGTCGAGTAGATTCAGAATCCAGCTGTAATAGAGAATATGGTGAGCAAACCTACGTCGTCGTCAAGTAGTTCTTGATGCTGTTGACCAGGTCAAATCTTCGTGCGAACCGATGTATTGTTTTTAACCTAAGCTTCTCGATAAACACCGTGAGGAAATCTGTAAGCTTGTGTAATGCGAATGCAACGCCCAACTAGGTCGGAATAAATGTTCACATACCCCCTTTCCACGTCGTTAACATGTCGTTTTAACGCGTTTTTAGCCTCCACTGTCCTACCCACGAAAGGATAACTTTCTTAACCCGAAACATCGTATCATTGACACAGGTGGCGTTACCACGACAACCTCCAAGCAATAAACGGCAGCATGCACTGGCAGGACGACTACTTGGCCTTCGGTCTGCTGGCCGACTATCTGTTCAAGACCAACGAGTTCTTCGGCGAGCTCAACGCCGTCGTCAACTCCACCATACCGACGCTGCCGCGGGCCGCCGCCAGCGCCAAGCACCGGGTCATCTGGAAGAAGTGCGCCGATACGCTGCTTAGCTTCCAGGTGAGGATCTACATTGTATCCCGGAGGAGCAGGCAGAGACCAGGGTCTGCCACTTGCCACGATCCTGACAGATCTCTTTCGCTTTATCAACATTCGTCAGTTGTTGCATGCACGCACGACTGTTCCGGGTACTTTTAATCTTGCTTTGCCTTTTTTCTTCATTTTCCACAATTTCCTGCTTTTACTCTTCTTTCTATATCAGTTTCTAGCTTCCAGATGATGTTAAATTATCTATACTAATGGTGAAGAACTGTCAGAGCTCTTGAGGGTATTGAAAATAGTCACAGTGATAAATTTGAACCAATGGAAAATTTTATAAATAAATTTCAAAAGTCGTTGGTTACAAACTTCCGACATGGTTCGGGAATCAAATAGCTCAAACTGTGCATTGCGTTACGCGGAACTGGCGCCATCTAGCGGTACGAATCAAGAGGACCCGAGGAATTGCTACTTTGCTTTACTCAATGATATTTAAACAAATAAATTGCACACGACACATGGGTACAGAGTAACAGCGTTTTCGTCGCATGCAGCTTTAGCAAGTGACGCCCTACTACCGAGCTCAAAGACGTTTCACGTCAACAGATTATAGTTGAAAGAAGATATGTTTTTTTTTTTTGTGGCGCTAGGTAGCCCCTGTAAGGCTCTTAACTGAAAACGTTTTTTTTTTACAGTACAACGAAGAAGGCAAGCTGATGATCAACTCGTCCTGGCAAATAGACAAAGGAGCTAAGGAAAACAACGTTACTGGCAAAGTCACTATTGTTACACCGTTCAAGGTAAAATCATAATTGTTTATTGATAGATATGCGTAACGCATGCTTTGTACTTAGGTTGGCTGGAAGAAAATACTTCTTGTATAAACTATTTGTAATACTATTTGTACAAACACCTTTTTGTGCAATAGAGAATGTTTCAATTCAATTCAATCAACATTGATCGTTGTTGACCAGCAAAGGAATGTAGGATCAGCAGAAGGATGCAAAAAATCAGATATTAATAAACGTATCATCATCAGCCACTTGATGCCCACTGCAGGACATAAGCCTCCCTCATGGTTATCATAAGCATGTGGGATTTTGCCATAATCGCCACGCTTGGCAGGCGGGTTGGCGATCGCAGTGTGCTATTGAAATCTCTGGAAGACGCTGCTGCCCGTCTCCTAGTAATTTATTTCCTTAGTCGCCTTCTATTATATTTATCGTCAATGTGTCAATGAAAAGGCCTCAGTTCTGGAAAGAGATAAAGAGTTACGGCCCTGTTTTCCTAAATAATCACAAAAACACGATTCCTCTAAAGTACTCCTCAGAGGCAGTTAATTTAATCTGTAGTTACGTCTTTTCCTTGTAAAATCACCACAGACAATTTTAATCGGCGTTCATCAAGTGTTTTAATGAAATGCGCCACCGAATTTCTGCCGCATAGTTTGGTGCTTTTGGTGTGTCATAACAGCCGAATACGTCGGAACGTGAAATCAGCCGCAGAACTTCGGCCGCGCACCTTCGGCGAGAAAGGAGAAATATTTAGATTTTCTAAACTATAATTTATTGTTTACTAGCTGTTGCCCGCGACTTCGTTCGCGTGGTAATTTTGATGTGTATTTTTCCGCGATAAAAAATTGCCTATGTGCCATTCCAGACTATAATCTATCTCTGTGAAAAAATTCACCCGGATCCGTTTGTCCGTTTTTGCGTGAAAGAGTAACAAACATCCATTCATACATACAAACTTTCGCGTTTATAATATTAGTATTGATATTCTTTGTTGCACTAATTTAAAAAAAAATGTTGACAATTTAAAAAAATATATATTTTAATAATTTATTGGTCAATTCACAGGGCTACAGGAAAGGTTTTCTGCGCACCAACTTCGTGCTGGGACATAAGAAGGATATCTACGGCGTGACCTACTTGGATCTGAATGACAAAGTCATGAAAATATTTGTCAACGGTAAGTTACTCGTACATGACAAATTTTAAAAAACTGTCTTATAATGTCCCAAAACGTCACAGTTTAAAAGTGTAAAATTAATCTGTGGTGTAAAACTTCAACACAGCAATTTTGTATACGCATACAAAAATAAATAAAACCATAGAGTTTGTTTAACACCCATTTCACAGATTATAAAGTAATATGTCTAGAGGAGACCTATCTTAACTCGCGTGTTGTTAAAAGTGACGTCATTCGCTGTTCGACTTAACATGGCGGACATAGGAATTTTGTAGATTTTGATTATCGTAATAATTATCAATCCCGCTCTTAATAAAAAATAAATGTCTGTTTCGTATTTCACAATTTAATGCTTGTTAAATAAATACATAATTTTAGTGTTTTTCAATTACTGTCATCATGCCTATTATGCCAGATTGTAGCAGATTGTTGGCAGCGGCTGGACGAGCAAGGCTGAGAACAGAATAAAATGGAAGCGCCTTGGGGGTGGCCTATGTTCAGCAGTCAAGTACGGGCTGATTGATTGAATTTTATGCCACGTTAATTCAGTCTTGTTACCCCTATACAAAATGTATCTTTGTAAACATTCTGTTTGTGATTTTCCTGGTGTACGATAAGGAATATTCTTATCTTATGTGCAAAACATAGAGACACCTTTTCAAATTGTAACGTCTCAACTAGTGTACCGATGTTCACAAATAAACTTTATCTAATCTAATGGAAGGGATCGGCCAACCAAAGTTTTTTTTTTTTTCATTGAAATATATAGGATGTAAAATCTCCATCTAAATCTGAAAATGGGGTTCCACTCGTCAATACGAACAACTTTTGCTATGGGAAAAACTTCGAAATCATTAAGAAAATATGAGATGTTCTAAACTAAAGACCCCACTTATTTATTTTATTTAATTAAGACCACCAACAAGATACACACCAATACATTCACAACAGACAACAAAACCAAAAATAAGCCAAGTTTTATCTCACTTACAGGCAGCCACACGTTGCGCCGTCAGTATTATGTTTCATGAGGAACTAAAGCTAATGATTAAATCTAGTTAACACTGCTTTGTGCCTCTGAGCTTCAACAATTAATCCTGCATATCCAATCTAACATTATACATTCACGGTATTAAAATGTGAAGCCAAAGTCAATATATTTCGCGATTTTGAAGTTTGCCCCCTAATTAGCATTGTTTGCATTGACGAGAAGAACCTCATTCTCTGATCTATATATACATATATATTATTTTATTGTTACATCCTGTATATTTGTATTATATTTGTGGCGATGAAGGTTTCCGCAACTAGACCTCCAATGAGCCTATTTGCGTAACTAGAAAGGCCTTATTTATTCCTGCCACCCCAGCTCCTCCCTGTGTACTTAAAGTTATCTATTCCCAGGCTACATGCACCGCATAACCAACTCTATGCTGGTGATCAACGTGACGAGTCCGGTAACGGAGCTGTCTCACATAAGCGCTCGTTTCGGTTTTGTGGAACACGAGAGGCGGCTCGTGGCCATGGTCGTCACACCCAACTCCACCACAGGTAAGATGATCGGCATACAAACCTTCACTATGGGTAAGATGCTCAGCATACGAACCTTAAATGAGGGTAAGATAATCGGCACTCTAACCGTCATCTGGGGTTAGGTGCTCGGCATAGTAACGTTTACTACGGGTAAGATGCCCGGCATCGTAATCTTCAGTACCGGTAAGATGCCTGGCATAGTAACCTCGACTACCGGTAAGATGCCCGGCATAGTAACCTTGACTACCGGTAAGATGCCCGGCATAGTAACCTTGACTACCGGTAAGATGCCCGGCATAGTAACCTTGACTACCGGTAAGATGCCCGGCATAGTAACCTTGACTACCGGTAAGATGCCCGGCATAGTAACCTTGACTACCGGTAAGATGCCCGGCATAGTAACCTTGACTACCGGTAAGATGCCCGGCATAGTAACCTTGACTACCGGTAAGATGCCCGGCATAGTAACCTTGACTACCGGTAAGATGCCCGGCATAGTAACCTTGACTACCGGTAAGATGCCCGGCATAGTAACCTTCACTACGAGGAAGATGCTCGGCATATTAACTTACACTACGGATTAGATGTTCGGCATAGTAACCTTCACTACAGTTAAGATGCCCGGCATACCAACGCTTTGGGTAAGATTCTCGAAATACAAACCTTCACTAATGACCCTAATATCAGTTCGATGATATAGTAAGTGATTTTTACTACGACTTCCATTTACTTTCTTGTTCGAATAACTCTAAAAGTCGTACGCTGTTGCAGGAATTGAAGTTCTGGTCAAGCTGATGTCCACGCAAGACTTCCACATCTTCGGCCACGTAGCTTTGCCCATACAGTACCTCAATCGGGCCATGCTCACCGCCAAACGCGCTAAAGAAGAGGTAAGGAGAGGTGTACCAGTGTAACATAACGTAAGCAGCAGCCTATATACGTCCCACTGTAGGGCACAGGCCTTTTCTCAGGGAGATAGTATGGGGTTAATCACCACGCGTGCCCACCGCGGATTGGCGATTTCAAGCGCTGAGGTAACATAGTGTAAGCATAATTATCTGTTTTGTCAACATTAATGTATACTTGTATCTTTTATGGTTCGTATATGGATTTGTTTTTAAAGTATGAAATAAGTGTTCTATTATTATTACAACCTTGGCTGTTAATGTGTTAACATGACATGTTAACAAGACATCGGAACCTTCCCACAAAACCCTGTTAACAACGTACAATTTCCATAATCAACGTACATTTTTCCACGCCATATAAAACCTTATGTCCACACTCACAAGAGCCAAACTTCCAGCTGGACTTTCGAGTGGGTTGGGGCAACATGGACCTCGGTTTCACCGGTATCTGGCACTACCAGTCGCCTGTGAACTTCGTCTACTTGTACAAGCTGTATACGCCCCTCGAAGGATTTGAGGAGAACGGCTTCGTGCTCAAGAACATTTACGGGGAAGGTTTGGATACTGAAGTGTCGATCCGGCTCTCTAAACATAAGGTATGTCCGATTGATTGCACCCTTCATACCAGTACAATACGCAAAGTAGCAAGTTGACTTGCATAATTTACTTATTAAGAAAACGTTTATGTAATATATACTCGAGAAAATGGCTCCAGCAATTCACTTCTTATTTTTAATCTTTGATTTGAGACGCCGAACACGGTATTGACCGTGGTTGTGACGTCACTAAATTGGTAAAAATTTGAATTGCCATGTCTTCATTCAAGTGTCCATATAAAGACATTGCAGAGATAATTTTAGAACATCATGGCTGCCAGCATTCTTATCTGTTCTTAAAAAGATGACTCTAATATTTAAATTTTGCAGTTTTTAATCCACAAAAAAACTTTCTTTTTTTGCTGTGATAGAACAATCAACAACTGAGAACTTATTTAAAAAACCCAGCCAAGTGCATGTCGGGCCACGCGCAGTGTAGGTTCTCATAGAAAGAGGGGGCTTCATATGCTTTACTGAACTATAATAACTTCATCAACGTCATTTTCATTGGATTTTGTATGAAGTTTTCCTTTTGAAGTTCGCCTATTACTTGTTAACTTGTAAAGCCTACCTAGCCGTAATAGTTTTCCTTCTTACTCTACCCAGAATTTTTTCACGTTTCTACAATCAATCGTTTAGCCCTGAAGAGGTGGGGGGACGACCTACTCGGACAAAAATTTAGGCTTCAAAGGTTAATATTTCGCAAACGTAACACTGAATCAAAAATGATCTTCCTACACCCACCATATTTTTAAACGACCAATTCAACGATACCCCACACTTTCGTGCATATGAGGTACCCTAAAAATATTTATTTACAGATTTTATTATACCGTTTTGTCGGCGTGATTAATACGTATGTCTTTCAGCTTTCTCGTACTAATCGCCTCTGAGCTAGGCCGCGGACTGACAGACGGACGGACATGGCGTAACTCTAAGGGTTCCTTGTCGACTACGGCCTATTCAAGATAGCTTATTGGTATTTTCAGTTCGGTATAGCCGTTCTACTCTACGACCACGGCAAAGGCCTAGTGGAAGCTGTGCAGACCCGCCTCCGTACTAGGAGCAACAACGACCAACTCATAGAGGACTTCGACACCACGGCCCAAGTGATACTGGACACCCTGTATTATCCCACCATCACCTTCGACTCGCATATGATGAAGGTATCTCTGAAACACTGTGATTTGTGTTTTTATCGGCTTTTATTTCACCTCCCATGTTCGTTTTATTCGGCTTTAGTCTGGGTGGAAATCATTTTTCGGAGACCGACAAGTGTAGGTTGACGTTTCTTGAAATAATGCGTTAAATTTATGTCCTAGGACAGGCAAACAACTTGTCAGACATTATTGCTTGCATTATTTTGACAGTTACTATCAAAAGTTGGTTTACATGCAAACCAATGCTGAATGAAGCGAAATATATATACACTTCCTGTAAACTTAACCTTGCAATTGTGCATGCTTGTTTGGTTCTGATGATAATCACAGAAATAAATTTATGTTGTAGCCAGGGTTTACTTCTCACGATTGCTTTCCTGATCGGACACGAAACTTTGCATATACGTTTAATTTTAATAGCTAAACATTATCTTTACTATGGGCCGATGCTCTAGTCAGGATGGTCTCCTCACGAGGGCAATCCTCAGCATTAGTGTCATGGGCATACTTTGCCTTACTAGATAGAGATAGAGAACACTTTATTGCACAACCAGGTGAAAGAATAGTATCTCAGGTGTTCACATTCTTCAGCGCTTGAAATCGCCAGTCCGCGGTGGGGACGCCTGGTGATTAAGCCCATATTCTCCTTCTGAGATAAGGCATGTGCCCTGCAGTGGGGCGTTATAGGCTGTTTATATTATTTTGTCAAAGACTGGCTCATTACTGGATAAGTAAACCCTACAGTTCTTCTTAAATGCAGTGCTTAGAATAACACCTTATAGAATCTCAGACCCTGCCTATTCAATCAGGCTATATTGGTCCACTGATGGGCATAGGCCTCCCCTGTGGTACGTCACTCCTTTCTGTCCTCGGCCGTGCTCGTCCAGCCGCTACCAGCTCTGCCTATTTCACTATGTATAAAGACTTACTTTCCTTCCAGTTCATGGGAGCCAATGAAGAAGACATCGTGCAAGTGAACGCAACCCTTAACCTTCCCGACAAACCGCCTATAGTCTTGACGGACGTCTTCGTCTTAGAGGTTGGTTTCACCAGTTGTTTAGTACCTAGCGGTGGTTAGGTAAGTTAGCTAGCCAATCAGAGAGCAGCTTATGAAAGGTGGCGACTTGGACACCCAATGGAAGTTGTAAATTTTGGTATAACCTCCGATAGCGCTCTGTTTTCGGTTGAAACGCTCAGATTTTTGTGATTTTATTGTATTTATTAGTGAGTAAATGTTTTATTGTATTTGTATTGTATTTATCAATAGAAGAACATGTTACACACTCACACATGTAGTCGCCACTTCAGTCTACCCGACACCGCGTCAACCGCAACGTCGCCGAAACATCGGGAATTAAGTTTACCTAATAATTAGTCGCAATTAGACCCGTTTAATATATAACTGTGTTACACTTTTGTTGCACTAAGACCCCACGAAACTAATGGAGAACTACTGTTTGAATAATATAATCTGATAGGCCATGTTAAAAGGTAAACAACCGTGGTAATTTTTTTTCTATAGAACTAATATTTTTCATAGTGTGACCTGTCGAAAAGTCACGTGGTATATGAAGACTCAATCTATGAAGTCACAACTTGCACGTAAAACCTTATAATATATGAGGCGTTTATAAATATTCGAATTATCTCGTAAAATAATGTGTTTATGCATCTACACCCTTTTTAGAATACGTTTCAAAATTCCATGAAAAAACTAAACTTCTTTAATTATTAGAGTAACATGATTTTTTGCATTTTTTTATTCTGTGAATTTTTCAAAGCCCTTTACAGGTCAGACAGACAGACGTCGTGGGCATATTAAGGCTGCTCTTACGTTGAGCATGCTGTCTCGCTCTCACAATTTAATATTTTTTTCATCATCATCATCTACCCATTATGTCCCCACCGAGGGGCACGGGTCTCTTCCCTGAGGAAGGTTTAGGGTTTTTTTATATTGTAATAATATGAGTAAACTTTTGCTAATTGTGGTCTGAGGGTTTGATGCATAAATAAATTACGGATATTTTAAATATATTTTTGTTTTCTTATACTTAGTTTTTAATGAATAAAATTGTTTCCTAAACTACAAATTTTTGAATAAAATTTTCTCGGTCAAAAACTTATTACATGATAAGAAAAATATGCCTTGAATATCCGCAATTTTGTTGTCCACCAAACCCTCAGAACACATTTATTAAAGGTATACTCATTTTATTGGAATCACTAAAATTATTAAATTATCCGAGCGAGACAGCATTCTCCACTAAACAGCCGCCTTAAGAGGTATAATATAATAACAACTCCCAGGAATACACGGTGATGCATAACACGTTGAACATGGTGACCCCGTTCCAAGCCGTGAAGGAGCTGCAGTCCGTGTACACCGTGAACATCACCTTCGGCGAACAGTTCAACGTCACCTGCAAGGTGCTGCTGTATGATGGCACTTATTGGAACGAGGTGAGAGATTCATTTGCAACTTTTTTGAAGTCTGTTAAAAATAAGTGACAACCGCAAGAACATCTTCGGTGAACCGTCGACAGTCTATTACAGCATACGTTCAAGAAACCAGCATTGGTAGTACGGAGGTGCGAGTCACGCGTTTTGTGGCGCTAAAACGTGAGAATTTGACAATAAATAAGCTGGAACGTCGCGCTTTTAACATGTAAAACGCGTGACTCGTGTCGTCGTACCACCCATGCCGATGTAAGTACTTTTTCAATTACCTCGTTGGATGTCTGGAAGATTTAGCTATCAGCAATAAGGCCGCCAATTGTACTGTATCCTTGTAAATTTTTATGTTTGTAAAAAACTTATTTAGAGGCTAAAAATTCCACCCATGCCGGGACTTGGACCCGCGATCTCTGGCTAACCGTGCCAGCGCTCTCCCAACTGAGCTAATAGGCAAGTGCAGGCATCGGCGAAATTCCGAACCTCTACAATCTTCTCTGTATTACGTACAGGCAGCGACATCTGGCTGAAGTAATTTACATCACTTGCAGCCCCGAGTATTTATGTAGTTAGGTTTTACATCAGAATGATATCGCTACATGGTTATATTATTTTTGTTGCACTAATCCGTGCTGAGGACAATTTTAAAAACCTATTTAGAGGCTAACCTGTTTTAGGCTTTTATTTTTGTGTTTTTTCTGGTGTACAATAAAGAATATTCTTATCTTACCTCGTCCTAACCCAAATTCTCCGTCCGCCAGGTGTCGTACCGGGTGAACTACGAGTACTATACCGGCGAGGACGAAGTTTACAAGTCGTACCAAGCCTCGCTCGGCCTCGTGACCCCACTGGCCGTGCTTCCCTCGCTAGAGAGCGCCGTCTCCGTGCGGCGCGAGGGCGAACTGTGGAAGATGGCGGCCGACATCGGGATGCCGTCCTTTAACATCAACGCTGTGGGCAGATTAGAGGTCAGTGCAACACATGCTTGCACACTTTCTGAGGAAGCGGTAAATTAGTGATTGAGTCGGCCTTTTTTATGTAGCCTATTATACGTCCCACTGCAGGGACCCCGCAGTCTCTCCGAGAGATACTAAGGAAGTACAAATTATGTGAATTTTTATTAGAGCGTGCAATCAATTACGCAATAGTCATAATATGTACTGTAATGTAATTATTATAACTTTGCAAATAAAAAAAAAAATAAAAAATTTGGCTCAATTAGCACGCATGCATTGGCAATTTCAAGCGCTGAGGTATGTAAACACCTTAGACACACTCAGGTTTCCTCACGTTGCTCCAGCATGTCTCTAAAGATAGAGAAAGAAACGTGGCTAGGCAGGCACCTAGCTCATTCGATCATAAATCTCTTATCGGATCTAGTGTTGGGGTGGCATCATTCACGCCGCTGCGTGCGTGCGTGCAACGACTACTGAATGTTGATTTGATTTTTAGTGAGGGATATTCTTTATATTTTTTTTTATTATTCCCTAGTCGTTGCATAGATGGCGCTGAACTTGGTAAGTTACTGCAAGGAACGGATCGCCACATTATTTTTTGAATTTCACTTGGTTGTGAGTTTTAGATCATAAAACGAAATATTATTATGTTATTGGCACATCTATATATATAAAAATCAATTGCTGTTCGTTAGTCTCACTAAAACTCGAAAATGGCTAAACGGATTTATCTTATCTTAATCTTGAAATGTTCGTGGAGGTCTAGGGAAGGTTTAAAAGCCAAAAAAAATCGAATAATTTCCGGGAAAACTCTAAAAACAGCCCTTTTCTATTTCCCATACAAACGTTTTCTGTGGCGTTACGAAGTTCGCCGGGACAGCTAGTCAAAAATAAATATCGTTCCGAATTGACCCATTCACGTTATCGCAATATCCATTGACGTCCATTTCGGAACGGCTATCATAGATACGAATATGTGTAAAATATCTGTAGTGCGTTCCGATTTGCCCGATCGCTCACGATCGCAAATCGGACCGCACGGCTAGTAACGTAGTTCGTTCAGCGCCATCTACAGAGTTCTTGGGAACTACTTTTTTTTCTTCATAGTAAAAAAGAAAACCTCCCTTGTTTTTTTTTATGAAGCGAAACAGAATCAGTACTAAAGGTCAGGATAGTAGCAAATGGCGGACCGGGATACAGACGTGAATTTACGTTTTTTGTTGTTTTTTCTTCGCGCAGCTTGACGACCCATTCATCGAGACCTCAGGCAGCCTCAACCTCACATCGCCATACTTGGAGAACTACTTCATCAAGATGGATTTCAAGAAAGACTTATCCGACAGCGAAAATTTAATCGGCGGTGGGATACAAATTACTCAGGGCGCCCAGGATAACTATGTGAGTTGAGCTTTGTTTTTAAAGTGATAGAGTTCAAAATGCGTCTGAACTCGATCAGTCCAAAAATTGAGAAATTCAAAATTATTTTATTCAAAGTGGCGCAGAAATTGCGACTTAATTAACGGTACAAGTTAAACATAGATGTGGGTTCGATGCCCACTGGGGGCCGCCGTACATTTGTACAAAATGGCCTCAGTCTGGTTGTATTTTCATGTTTGTGACGTCCTTGCCTGGTTACCTCAGCACAGGGTATCCTAGTTTGGGACCAGGTCGAGTAATTGTATAGTGTGTGTTATTATTGTTATTATTACTTATTTAGATCGTTTTGGAGAAAAAATGGCCAGAAAACTCCAAACTTGGTCTTTTCAATTTCGGTCCTTAATAACCAGAGTTCAAATTATTATTCTAAAACAAATTTATCAATAGGCTATCTCGCTCGCACAATGGTATACTTTTGATAAATGTGGTCTGAGGATTTGATAATAATAGAATTACGTACATTTTAAATACGTTTTTGCTTTCCTATACTTACGTAGGTTTAAAAAGTAATAAAGATAAGTGGTTTCCAAAATTATTAATTTTAGTATTACATTTTTTTAATCAAAAAATAGGTACAGTAAAGGAAATTAAATTTCTTGAATGTCCGTAATTTTATTACATATTAAACCCTCACACATTTCTCAAAATTAAACTCCTTTTCATACAATCATTAAAAAAAAAAGTGAAAGTGTGCGAGCGAGACCGCATTCCAGGTGTAACAGCAACCTTAAACCTTGTTGGGAGTCGAGTTTTTAGTTTTATAATAAGTTTTTAATAAGTTATCCGTGTGGCGCCGGTTTAAGGATAGCGTCACTCCATTTCCTTCCGTGGATGTCGTAGAAGGCGACTAAGGAAATCAATTACCAGGAGACGGGCAGCAGCGTCTTCCTGAGAATCCAACCGCATACTGTGATCGCCAACCCGCCTACCAAGCGTGACGATTAAAGCAAAACCCTTCATGGTTATGAAAACCACGAAGGAGGCCTATGTCCTGCAGTGGGCGTGAAATGGCTGATGATGATGAAGTTTCCGGTCTTTGTACCAAAACATTCTTTGTCCCAGGTCTCGGCCGACGTGACGTGGCGCCCCTCGCCCCCCTACATGCGCTTCAAGTCCAAAGCCGCCCTATACCCCGTCCTCCCGCCCTCCGACATAGTCGTGGCGTACGAAGACGACCCTTCTGAACGCGAGAAGTCCCTACAAGCCGACCTGAACTTCGGAAAGGAGAGTATCTACTCTCTGCGGACGGATAAGAGGAGTGAGTCGATCAGTGTGACTCTTAGCAGTCCGCATAAAGGGTTCAGGTGAGTCTCTCTAACTCCACTGTTTCTATAGTAGCCATCTTCAGAAATAGTTGTGGTGTAGGAAGACTGCGAGCAGTCCCTACGAGCCGACTTGAACTTCAGAGAGGAGATTGTCATCTCTGAGGACGGGTAGAAGGAGCAATCCCCATAAAGGGTGAGTCCCTCGCACAGGGTCTCTTTCTGTCTCCATTATATATAGTATCCACCTTCAGACGTAGTTACACAATAATACGAACACATTTTAAACACAACACCCAAAAGTCTGTCGTGATCCAAGCGGCTGATAGGAAGAGCGAAATAAAGAGAGACGGAGAGAAGGAGCACGAAAGAAACGTCACTTAAGTGTAGATTAGGTATAAAATACGTAATACCCATTCACCAATTTTTATCATTAACCAAAATTGGTAAAAAATTGTAACACTTAATTACCAATTTTTCAGCTCACCAGAATTGGTAAAACATTGGAAATACCATATTAAAATTTTTAACCTGACCAAAATTGGTTAAAATTGAAAATATCCAATTACCAATCGTTAACCTTTCCTTCACGCTCTTTTTCCCCGTCTTTCTTTATTTTCCTATCACCCAAGCTGCTTAGATCAACTCAGACAAACAAGCTTACAGCATCAAGAAACAAACATATTTTTCACCTCACTAGCTCGTAAAAGCTCTGTTTATCATTCGAAATCTGCGTGGAAAATCGCACTTTATCCGCTAGCGTGGAAAGTGTTTTTAAAATTCGAATATTTTTATTCAATAAAGGTTTCGTACAATAAATTACATATATATAGAACCTCATTGGTTTCGTAATAGTTTATATTCTCTACAGCCAGTCCATTGATGATTGAAATGCAAATACTTATTTCATGTCATGCGCCAGCCTCATTTAAAGAATCGCACTGGCCGGCAAGAAAATTTGATTTAAAAAAAAAACTTACAATTTTCTTCTCTTTATTGAATTCACTTTACTTCCATTATTTTGGTTTGTTTTTTGATAAAATCGAAAGAAATCATAAAATATGAGCGAAGCTAGCAGCGACGAAGATATAAATTAACAGTAATTTAATATTTATTAAAACTGTTTTTCTTGCACCTAACATTTTCCTCGCTTTAGTGAGGTGAAAAGTTGTGTGTTGCGCTCGGCAGCAAAGTTATTTAGCGTCTCGTACCTTTGAAACCCTCGCTACGCTCAGGATTCTATATTTGAACCACTCGCTTCGCTCGTGGCTCAATCCTAGAATCCTTCGCTTGCTCAGGTTTCAATACAAGGTACTCGCGCCAAAAATTAACTTTGCAGCCTTGCATAACAAATAACTATTTCTTTTGTTCCATCTTACACCCTCGCGGTTGTTACAGAGCCGTGAAAGTGATCGGCGAGTTCGACAAAGACGACATCCGCGGCTCCTTTGTCACCGACGCCGCAGAATACTCGATCAGCGGGAAAGTACTCAACAGGGAGCCGTTGGAGGTGAACACTTATACATAGCCTGCCTCGTTGGACCAGCCGCTAAGGCGCTTCCTACCAAGATAGAGGTCCTGGGTTCGATTCCCACTGGGGGCCACCGTACATTTTTACAAATGGCCTCAGTCTGGGTGTACCTGGTTACCATGGCACAGGGTATCCTAGTTTGGGACCAGGTCAAGTGATTGTGTTGTGTGGAAGTTATTATCATTATTATAAATAGAAAACACTTCACATACATTGAAATAAAGGACATTTGTTGTAACGACACACATGACAAACACAAAATAAACAGATAAGCGACATAGTATGAATGACAACAGAACAAGAAAACGAAATGTTTTTGTATTTATGTTACTCGTTATGCCTTTTCTCTCTTGTG
The DNA here is from genome assembly GCA_963969515.1 of Yponomeuta evonymella. Taxonomy (NCBI): domain Eukaryota; kingdom Metazoa; phylum Arthropoda; class Insecta; order Lepidoptera; family Yponomeutidae; genus Yponomeuta; species Yponomeuta evonymella. Next base: position 7,790,979 of record OZ018366.1, on the reverse strand, counting down.
ATTATGTTACTTGTTACGTCCCGATAAATGCCTTTCTTTCTTTCTTTCTAAATACACAACAGACGAAACAACACAAAAAAAAAATCGTCTATTTCGGCCAGCTTGCACAAATTCTTAAATGTAACGTAAGTCGTCATTTAAATCGACTTTTGTATGGAAAATTCTGTTAGTTAAATGCCGTTTAAGTCACATACAAGAAAGTGGTGCGGCCTAAGCCTGTGGTGTGTCTAAGTTGCCACAGAAGGCAGCTGACTCAGCGTTGTGCTGAGGGAGTGAGCCCTCACCGCTGATTTTCAGTCAGTGCCAACGGTAACTCATAATTGTTCTGCGGATTGCATGTCGTGGCGCATTTAAAAGAAATTAAAATAAATGCGTATACAATAAAATAAAAAATATTTTCTTGAATACTCATGCAAACTCACGCCTGTATGCTGTAGGAGTAAGCAGATATCAGGGTTTGCCACTTCCCACGATCTAGACGGAACTCTTTTGTTTCATACACCCACGTCGAGAACACTATATTGTACGTAAAAAAAAATTGGTACACAGATATTTCTTAAACTTAGATAAGAGGGTTCGATAGCACGATGCCCACTATAGCACATTGTCACTTTTATTATTTTTAATGCAATCAGTACAATGCACAATGCCAACTACATAATACAATCTTCATAAGTGAGTGAGATCGCACAAAGCCTATTGGTATAAAAGATTTGTTTTGTCGCACGATACTCACTTTTATAGTGTGCAATACTTTAAATGCGTGGATTGCCACCGATTTGTACAGTCAAGAACAAAAAACGAAAACTGTTTATAATTATTAAAGTGGGCATGGTGCGATCTAATGTATGGAGATTTACAAAGGTTGTCATTGTGCTACCGATTGAATTGAAATGATATAAAAGTAACAAAGTACGATAGTGGGCATCGTGCTATCAAACCGATAAGAGTACCCAAAACCCTCGTGCGAGCATGCCACAATTAATGAATGCTGATGAAGCGAAAGAGGTCTGACAGTGTCGTGGCACGTGTCAAACCCTGGTCTCTGCCTACCCCTCCGGGATACAGGCGTGTGGTGTGTGTTTCTTTTACCTAAGAGAACAGACGGTTCCACTATCACTAAAGGTGATCTTAGGACAGCCCGTTGTTTCCTCACGATGCTTTTCTTCACCGCTAGCAAGTGGTTTTGGAGTCTGAGGTGTTTGTATAACTCAACGATTGAAATCGCGTAGCCGATTTGTCATAAAATCAGCTCTACCAAGATCACTGCGTTGGCTTGGTTGCACAATGCTGAGCCTCGATCCTTTGTCTTAATATGTTAATAAATGCTTACTATGCTATTCATAGTAAACTATGAATTGTAGTTTTATGAAACGCGGCCCAGGCACGTGTGAACGAGGAATGAAAGGAACAACGTACCTTTTCTTCCATCTTCATAAAACTTCTCTTTTATCTTCCTCCATCTTTATAAAACTTCTTCTTCAACTTCGTCTATCTTCATGACACTTCTTCTTCATCTTCGTCCATCTTCACGAAACTCCCCCGAGCAGATGTTCACGGAAGCTGACGTCTCTTCCGACAGATGTCGCTGGTGCTGGTGCCCAAAGGGCAGGGCGAGCCCGTTACCGTTCGCGCCAAGTGGGAGTTCTCGCGGACCGTGTACGGGGTTTCTGCTCACTTCAGCGGGGCGGTCAACCTGACACTGCATGCCAGGGCGCAGATGGAGGCCAACTTCACCGACATCAACATCAAGGTAACTAATCTACTGCAAAGAAAATGTATGTAGTGTGGTGTCCATCAAGAAAAACAGTTTGGGCGGCAAAAAATTTTTCTAGCGGCGTCGTAAACATCTCTCCGGTAAACTCCACATCGTTGGATCCAGTACTCTCTGGTGGAGAGAAAGAGGTTCAAGAGATAAAGAGGGAGCGCAATAGACCGTGTGCGGAGTTTCTGCGCACTTCAGCGGGGCGGTCAACCTGACTCCATGTAGACTCTGAGAAGGCTGTGGACTTCTGTCATTGTTTAGTCGCTCAACTGTTTGGTCACTGTTGCGTTTCACAAGGGATTGAAGGTAATCCGATATAAGTTACTTGAAACCGGTTGCCAACGGACGCTATCGTAGACAAATCTATGTATTTCGTTATTCTCGCACCGTCACTTATTTTAAACCATCTTCAGCTTGCCGTGTGCTCCCGTAGACAAATCTATCTACCCTCTAACACTTACTACGTTCCCTCCTAACCTTTCTCTGGTCTCCAGATGGACCTGCCCCAGTCGGAGACTAAAGACCTGTTCTTCAAGGCGCGTCTGGACTCTCACCCGGACCTCCGTAAGGTGGTCAGTGTTCAAGCTGTCACACCCTTCAAACGGCTCCAGCATATCAAGGGGGATACTGACTTTGTGTGAGTACATTGACAAGCTTTGAGTTATGCTGTTCTATTGCTCTAGGGCTGACCACTAGGTACAACGGGCCAAAGGAAGATTTCAAAAACTTCACCGGCAAGTCGGCTACCTATTGTAGTGAATGAAAGGCGGTACGTCTATCTCTTAGCGCGTTTATTGGGAGACTGCTTAGCAAAACAATATGCATCTTACCCTACACTTCACCTCCACCCTTAGTAACTACTCACCCTTAAAATATTCAACTTAAAAACTAATTTTCAATTTGAGTTTCACTGGGACAGGTGCATACTTAACTTAGTTAACACAACTTATCTCAAGGTAGGTAGTGGATTCTCATTTACATTCTGAAATGTTTAGGTACTTCAAAACTACAATATAATGCAAATTATAGTACATTTTATAACAAGGGAAAGAACTTTAAATCTGGCTGGCGATGGCCACGCCACTAAAAATAAAAACAAAAAGCCTTACAATCAAAAAACATCGTCAATGCCATAACGACGTGGTGGTACCCGATTTTCACGGATAGGGTAACGGCGTTCACAGTAAGAAGTCCAATTTCCACTCGCGGCGTCGAATTCGCCTAACTTGCCCGCCATTTTAAAAAAACAGCCTCGTCAGCCACTGTAGTGAATGAAAGGCGGTACGTCTATCTCTTAGCGCGTTTATTGGGAGACTGCTTAGCAAAACAATATGCATCTTACCCTACACTTCACCTATTTGAACAACTGCAAATTTTAAGTTTTAGGCCAAATATATCGATTTTGTCTGCTTTAATGATTTTTTTAAGCGGAAAAAAGGATTTGTGTTTACGAAACCAGAAGTACATACGTCATGCACGTAGTTACGTCATCAAAACAAACAAAACTAAAAGGCACCCTAATCTGTGCAAAGGTTGGTGAAAATTTGTAATGTAATGTTAAATGTTGTCAAATAAAGTTTATTCTTGTTCTTCTTATTCTTATGTTTTTTTTTCACCGAGATGTCAATATATTGGTGTACAATAATATTAAACCTTTCATGCACATGTGAAACTAACGTTAGAAGGTCGTAGAAAAATAAAATCTGTGTATATCTGTGTAATTTCCATTTTTATCTACAATAACATTTTCTCTATTTACGAGTATCTAAAGTCATACACTTATTGACTATGAAATCAGTGAACATTATTCATTTACGATTGTAGCATTATATTTACTGACTTTAGATAGAGAATACTTTATTGCACTACCAGAAAAAAAGTATTACTTTACACTTTTGAAATTCCGTCTCACTTGTAACCATTGACACTATCTAGGACCCATCGTTGTTTCGCCTTTGGTAGGTATCTTGGTCTGTTTAATGCATTAAAAGCCATATAGGATTCACTTACTTGGTTTTTCAAGTGGGTGAGTCTGGAATTGGGCTAATGATAAAGTTTTAGTTCGAAAATGTAATAAGTACCTATTTAAAAGGCTGTTTTGTAGTTTCAAGTAGGTGGGAATGACCTCTTTAGTTTTTATATAATGCTTGTCTCATTACTCTTAATTATGAGGACCATCTTAATTCGTTTATCTATGTATTTTAATGTGCGTGTATACTTTGGGTGTCAATCTAGCTTAAAACTAGTACGCTCCAATATTGTTATTTTAAGATTGTTACCTGTTTTACATGCCTAATAAAGAAAATAAAATAAAATATAAAGATGATATTTTATTGCAGCCTCGGGCCGAAAACCGGTTACGTGTTACTGAACTACGAAATGCCGGATATGAAGGGAGACGGCGATCTCAAATGGAGCTTCGATCCGGGGAATATGTACATAAAGGTAGTGTATCAATCAGGCAGCCCGTACCGGCCACTGTTGGACGTAGGCCTCCCCCGCGGCTACTTCTGTCTGTCCTCGGCCATCCTCATCCGAAAATCAGCGCTGAGGGATCACTTCCTCAGCACAATGCTGAGTCAGCTGCCTTTTGTGGAAACTTAGATACACCACAGGCTACATCTATGGTCCTGTTTTATTTATTCGTTTTGTCTGTTGTGTATTTAGTTTTCTTTCTGTTGTTGTGCATATTATGTTACTTATGTGCTTGTTTTGTTTCTGTGATGTATCTTGTTGGTATAATAAATGTCTTTCTTCTTCTTCTTCTTCTCATCCAGCCGCTGCCAGCAATCTACCGAAGGTATTGTATGTGTTGGATGATTCGTTCAGAATTTTTATCTGCTTGCAATTAGATCATGTAGCGTAGCAACCAAAAGCTTTCACGGTTTAAACCACAAACTCTTAAAAATTTCAACATATTAATGATAATGATGACCAACCGTTTAATATTAATAAAAACAGCCTTTTAAATTAATAAAAAAATAAGGCGACCTCTTCTTAGCGTTGTCATGTTGTCGCTATAAAAATGTTCTAGAGAGTGTGTTGAAATGTTTATCAATGTGCTGTGTTGCACAGAAAGTACATCTAAATAAAAAGTATGTTTTAATGGTATTATTTTATAAATACTATTCCTCTAAAACACTCCTGAAATGCAGTTTAAGTAGTGTGTGGTAAAGTCACTTTACCACCGACTATTTAAATTGCACTTTAGGAGTCTTTAAGGAATCGTGTTTTTATAGATAAAACTTAATATGTTATCAATATATTAATATCCCTATTCATTCATTCCCTATAGAGCTATGTTAGCAGTTTCACTGCGTGATCGAAGCAGGAATGAGAAGATCCGCAGAAGAACCTGAGTTACTGATATAGTTCGAAGAATTGCTCAGTTGAAGGGGCAGTGGGCGGGGCACATAGCTCGATGAACTGTTAGTCGTTGGGACGAAAAAGTTTGACCTGGTGACCGCGGACCGGACGACGCGGCGTGGGTAGGCCCCCCCCAGATGGTCTGACGACCTGGTTACGGTGGCGGGGAGTCGCTAGATGCGGGCGGCACTACACCGGGAAGCTTGGACAACCACGAGGGAGGCCTATGTCCTGCAGTGGGCGTCAAATGGCTGATGATGATAATGTTGATTCATTCACGCCAGAGTTCTCTTCAATTCTTGTTAAAGTTCAAGCTAATTTGAGCTCTAATCCTCAGGCACTAGGACACCAGAACGTGCAGGAGATGCTACGAAGCATGGACCTGGACATATACTTCGGGGGTAGCCTCGATGACGGCTTGCAGATCACCGACGCTGGGTTCAAGATGGACTTGAACAAAGTCTGGCAGTGAGTTCACTACTTGTAAAGTCGTCGGAAGCATTTTTTTTCTTCCGTCCGTCCGTCTGCCCATTAAGACCCTTTATCTCAGGAACGCGTGGGGGTATCGAGTTGGAATTAAAACCATATACTACAGTCCCTTGAGGCTGTGAAACAATCAAACTTCTAAGTTAACGTAAAAATAGTCCCGCCGTATATGCCGTATATTTCGACACTCAAGGGAATCAAAATTTATGGGGTATTTTCCGGTGACGTAGAGCTATGAAATTTGGCAAGTAATATCGTCTTGTAAAAATCTGAAAACTGTATTTTTGCAATTGAATCATTAAAAAAATGATTTTGAAGTTCGGCAAAAACTGCGAGACCCGATTCCTGAACTATTTATAATATGTTAGTTAGTACCTACAAGTACGGAACCCTCGGTGGGCGAGTCCGACTCGCACTTGTCCGGTTTATATTTTATTTTTGATGTAACCTATATGTGTCCCACTGCAGGGCACAGGCTTTCTCTCAGAGAGAGATAACGGGTTTAATTACTGCGGGCCCACCGCGGATTGACAATTTCAAGCGCTGAAGTATGCTAACACCTTATGCACTCTGGTTTCCTCACGATGTTTTCCTTCACAATTAGCGAGTGGTATTGCTACTACAAATTCACAAATGTACGTGACTTAGAAACCAAAGTCATTTTAAAAGTCTATTTAGAGGCTAAAAATTCCACCCATGCACCCGCGCACTTGAACCCGCGACCTCTGGCTAACCGTGCCAGCGCTCTCCCAACTGAGCTAATGGGCAAGTGCAGGCATCGGCAAAATTTCGAGCCTCTTTACAAACTTTCTCTGTCCGCACGGATTAGTGCAACAAAAAGAATATAAACAAAGTCATTGTTACATGCGCCGGGGTTCGAACACACGACCTTCTAAATGTGAGGCCGGCGATCTACCGCTCTGCTACCACACCTTACGCGACTCACTTTACATGTAGTAATTTTTTTGCGTCTCCCTTGTATAGAGAGATACCTGCGTGCGTGTAGCTTCACATAATTTTATGCAAAGCAGAAAACCATAGCATATAGCGTCGGTGACGTGAGCATACGTGATTTCTTGATACAAAGGAAACTCCAAAGAATATTGTGCCGGTGATGTAAGCAAGCATACTGGCTTGCGTCGCTCCTGGGGCAAACCTTTTGGGAAATGCTGGCCTAGACTAATAAACTATCCTGTTATTTAAGATCCTGCCAAACTTATGGCTGCAAAAAAACTCATTTCATTTCATTTAATTCGCAATAAAGTAACGAGTAAACGCATTCTTATTAAATAGACCTTTGTGTTTTTTTTTAACCACGTTAGATTTCTATTGCGGAAACATAAGGGAACCGTTTTTTTCTATGTCGGTCTATTGTAATCAATCTTGATTGTAATGCATCAGTTGATTCAGGAATGTTAGCCAGTTACAGTTGCCCTTTTTACTCAGGAGTTTTATCGTGGAAGAGGATGGAATGCAATCCCTCCCTAAGGAACCACTTATCTTCTCTCAACTTCCACAGAATCGGCGTCAACGCAACGTTCGGCTTCGTCCTAAGTAAGCGCCTCTTACTAAAAATCAACGCCGTACTCCCAAAGCCCAATGTGGACGTGCATTCTTTCTACATCAAGGGACTCTACAGCAGTGAGCAGAATATCTTGATGGACATCTTGGCGTTGTACAGTACTGACGTCACGAAGATACAGACAGGGTTGAAGGGAAAGGTGAGTTTATAAGTTCTGTCTTATGTACATCTACCTACCCACTCTCTTATTCTTTCAGTCCTGTCCATCCTAAGGTTTTCTGGAAGAGATCGCTTTTAGCGATAAGGACGCCGATTGTATAGTATACTACTAAGAACTAGATACGAAATTCCTTATCTCTGTAAATTACTGGTGTGCAATAAAGAGTTATCCTACTAATATTATAAATGTAAAAGTTTGTGAAGATGTTGGAACTTTGGATGTTTGTTACTCAATCACGCAATAAGGGCTGAACGGATTTAGATGAAATTAGGTATGGAGATATTTTGAGTCCCCGGGAAGGACATAGGATACTTTTCATCCCGGAAATTACTCATTCCATGCAGACGAAGCTGCGGGCAAAAGCTAATGCATCTATAACTTTCGCAGCTCATCAAGTTCGTAGACACGGCCCAAGCCAACGCTACGGTGCTGTGGACGTCCAACGGCGCCGTCCGAACCGTTGACAACGCCGTGTTCTACGGGTGGGACGTCAACGGGTCGCAGAGCGTCGACTACGCCTTGGTCACCCCGCTCTATGTCGGCCAAGAGACCTTCAAGGTTAAGGGCTCCTATCAGCAGGACATGGTGCACGAGTACAAGGTTGTTAAGTGAGTATTGCGTTGTGCTCTTGCAAGTGTGCCCACATTTATTTAGAACAAAGAAAACGGCTAAACAAAATCAGAATATTAATAAAAAATATTACTATTAACATAATAAATAACAGAACTTAGAACAAAAAAAAAACAATTTTTTTCATAAATACCGCCCAGAGACACACCCGATCCAGAGGATCCCATTTCGCGAGTTGATCCACTCCGCTAATACAGATTTTTTCAAAAGTAAGGAAAGTAACTCCCCTAAGCCCTCCGCTACGCAGAACCGTTCTTGGAGCCAACTCAACTATTCCTCGTCTGTGCCGCCTCCTAAATCATTATAGTGAGGTGGTAGAAGTACACAAAGACCCGTTTGTACGGGGCATTACATTTTCGCAGTATCCATCTTTCTTGTCTAAATTGAATAACAAAAACAATTGAAAGTCGATATTAAAATGTTTCACAATTTTTAAAAAAAGAACATCATAGAAACCATTTGAAAAAAGTTTCATTCGAAAACCTCAAACCATGAAGATTCTATGTCAATTCAAAGAACCTATTGCAATAAAACGGCAATTTCATGGTTCTCTGCCTTTTTGCAGAAACATTTTTGGCCGATTTTCATTTGGCAACTAACGTTTCGAATAATATTATTTTGTGGAATAATCATTTGCCAACTTTTCTTATTATTTTTTTTATTTCCCAACCTCGCAGTTGCCAACTGTTTGTTTGGTTTGCTTTTTATAATGACATTTTTTCAAAATGCCAACTTTTAAGTAGCGTATGTTTTACTTAGCGTAATATTCATTCAGTTGTTTATTGTATACCAAATGTTGCATTAAGTTTCGTTAAGTAACTTATGTGGGTAAGCGCCACATAACCTAAAGGTTAGGAAAACCTAGTAAAATGGATAGAATTTTCCTAGCACTCGCCGGCCGCTGCCGCGGCACGCTCGCTTCGCTTGCTCGGCTCGTGCGTGTGTTGGTCACAGTTCTAACCTAACCTAACCTATAGGTTTGCAAAAAAAAAATTAACCTAAAGGTTAGGAAAACCTAAGGGAACTGTTTCACAGACGAAACGTTATTCATCTAATAGTTGTTTGGCCTAGTAAAAGATTTGAAAAATAATAAATACCCAAAACGTTTTGTTTCATTATAATAAACAGCTTAACAACAATCCTACCAAATGAAACGTTGCCATACAAAAATTTGTAAATCGTTTGTTGTCAAAGTGAAAAATAGGTGAAATGTTGGTTGGCAAGTGATAATCAGCGTAACAATTTTCTGCGAAAAGGCAGGATCCCCAATTTCATACTTTAACCCCTAATATTATCAATGGCCCTCAAAAGGTAAACCCAGCGTTTGTCCCACAGAGGCCTGATGCACTGTCCCGGGCACAACCAGGTCGGCGAGATCGACCTGCGCTACGGCGGCGTCCGACACACGGACGGACACTTCAACGTGTCCACGCCCTTCGACAACTTGGCCTGGCTCAAGAGCATATTCGACGTGAGTACTGTTTGGAGAAAAAGAAAGATTATACAAAATACAAAAATATTTATCCTTAGCTTACAGCCCTGTCCATTCTGAGGTTGTCTCGGAGAGATCGCTTTTAGTGATAAGACCGCCAGTTGTATACTATGTAACTTAGATATTTAAGATTGTTCATCATCATCAGCCGTTTGACGCCCACTGCAGGACATGGCCTCCCCCACGGTTGTCCAAGCTTCCCGGTGTAGTGCCGCATCCAGCGACTCCCCGCCACCGTAACCAGGTCGTCAGACCATCTGCTGGGGGGCCTGCCCACGCTGCGAGATTTTTCATGTATCTTTATAATGCATGGTGTGCAATAAAGAGTATTCATCTAATCTAATTTATTCAGTCCAGTAATGTTACAGCATGTGGTGCAGAATTTCACCAAGCAAGTATTAAACTTGTGTCTGGTGGGTCCCGCTCTTTCATCAGGCTTAAGATGCAATACAATACAATATAAGATAAGATTTATTCATTTGTAAAACATACGTATAGGTACATAGGTGAACAGTGCGTTGTACACTAGAATAAGATCACTAACAACTTTATGTGAATTTGTATGTCTGAAATAAATGAATCGAATTGGTGTGTGTGGTGTTATGAAATATTCATTGTTCCGACAATATTTTAATATAAATGATAAACAATTGATTCCTACAAGAAAAGTTATGCTTATGTACAATTTCATTATCTCTTCGTTTCATCAACATGAATGAATCATGACGCATGCCGATTTCTGGTTTCTTCACAAGCCTCACGTTCTAGATCAACAACGTTGACGAACAATCCAACAATAAGATCTAACCGTTCTGGCCGAATCATGCTGTCTCGCTTAAATCCACCCACCAGTACACGAAGCATTCATAAGCAGCCTATATACGTCCCACTGTAGGGCACAGGCCTTCTCTCCGAGAGAGAGTATGGGCTTCATCACCATACGTGCCCACCGCGGATTAGCGATTTCAAGCGCTGAGGTATGTGAATCGCTCAGACACTCAGATTTTCTCACGATGTTTTTCCTTCACCGTTAACGAGTGGTATTGCTACTGTAGCTTCAAAAAGCATTAATCAACATTGATTAGTCTCCCGACTTATTAATACCTATGTAATTTCCATTCTTATGTACAATAAAGTGTTCTCTATTTCTCTCTATCTAATATTGTATTTACACAAACGCTTTCACAAGTGTCACGTTCCAGATCAACAACGGCGATGAGCATTCCAACAACAAGATCAAACTGTTCTGGCCGAACCACACCGCCTCGCTGAACTCGACCCACCAGTACACGAAGCAAGGCGAGGGGTTCACGCAGGGCGGCCAACTGCTGCTCTCCTTGCCGCTGAGCGTACAGCATCACGTCGTCACGGACTACTATTATGTACACGGTGAGATTTTTGTTTTTACACGTGCTGATACGACAGACGTGGTCTTGTCCCGAGAAATACCGTAGAAAAAAGGTATTTTTGGATTTTCCTATCTTTCTTACCTTTCAAACCTTTTAAAGTTGCCAAATCGGTCCAGCCGTAGTCCTCTCAAGCACTTACGATCGAGCAGCACATAGACCCACAACACATTTACACACACACACATACACACACACACACTAAGTTTTATTTTTATAGATTTGGGAAACTCACAGCTTTCAGTAAAAGGACATTTGTTCAAAGATTTTCACAAAAAAAATTATGTGTTAGTCTTCTGGGTAGGTTTTGATTAAAGATGTATTTTGAATAGAAAGCGATCAAAATATTCGTCTACCAATAAGCCGGAAGGCGAAGTAAAACAAATGCCGAGCAATGGTTGTCAAAAAAAAAACGGCCCAGTGCAAGACGGACTCGCGCACGAAGGGTTTGTTGTATGGGACCCCCACTTAAATGTTTATTTTATTCTGTTTTTAGTATCTGTGAAAACTTCAACTGCCTGGCTATCAGACAGACGGACAGTGCTACCCACAGCATAGGCAAAACTATGTTAGGCTATGATGAGGCGAACGAACGAACGAATACAAACGAAAAGTTCAGTGTATTTAACTTTCAGTGCTGGTTGAGTATATCTAGGTATTACAACTAAAAAGCAAATCAATGAAATATTGTCATGTGTACCAATCAGGATTAATCGAAAGCCCTTTTCGGTGTACCCTGATTGGCACACTGAACCGTTCGTTCAAATTTATTCGTACGTTGCTTCGGTTTGTACCCACCAATCAAGTAAAGATTTTCTGAAACTCCAACCCTAAAAACCGAGGAAATTCCACGCATTAGCACGCAATGCCAATCTAATAGGCTAGTCATCTTAATTCTTTGGCGAATTGTCTCATTTCTCAATCCTGGACGCAAGCCGCTTCCAGCCGGTCTTTTTGGAAAACCATGGAGGAGGCCTATGTCCAGCATTGGACTTCTCGTTGCTGAATGATGATGATGATGTGATAAGAGACTCCGAGCATAGCCCGTTCCATAGTGCGCTCAGCGACGATTAATGGGCATTGTCCTAAATGTTGACAATAGTTACAAACTTAGTTTAAAATAGTTACAAACTTAAATACTTCATTTTAAAGATCAGTAAATATAATGCGACAATTATAAATTGATATTTTATTTTTGTGAATAAGTGTGACTAATTCAACCTCAGTGTAATACGTGAATTTTAAATATAAATAGGTATTTTCTCGAAAAAAAATTGTAAAAATTGTTTTTCATTTTTTTAGGACAATGCCCAATCCAAAGTTTTAAATTGTAGGTGAGAAAGCCAGTCGCGGCAACGCGACAGTCGACCTGGACGGCGAGCGGTTCGTGAAGGGCTTCTTCAAGCAGGTCAGGGGCAAGAGCCAGCGCAATCTCGACCTTGCCACCACCGACATAGAGGTGGAGAACCAACACACGCCTGTCGGGATTCGCTACATACACGAGTCCGACGCCACGGGAGTCAATGTGAGTATCGACTTTACAGTAATCGGAAATCAAAAATTTATGTTGCGAGCACATGTCATATAAAATACCGCCGACGAATAATAGTTTGATCCGCCGTCCCCACTTAACCATACCATCTGCCTAGCGAAATAGATAAACCTATACAAAGTGATTCAGAAACACATTGATACTTACAAATTGCGAAAAAAATGTCAGCCGTTCCATGCTACACTTTAAAAATGCCCTTGTGAGTGTATGAAACTGGTATATTTGGGTGCTTTTCTGGTCGTTTTGTTTAGATGTTATCAATCTACATTCAAAACTCAATAATACCAAAGTGTCTGAACTAAAAAACTTCGATATATATGAACGTTTTACCGGAGTCCGCAAGCCTATTAAACCAGCGTCAATAACAGGACGTGAAGCAAGCGACAGTGTTCCACCTGCACAACGCGACCAAGTTCAACGTGACGGGGAAATTCGACGTGTACACCTTTGACACGGGGAAGAACATCAAGCTGACCGCCATCCACGGCAACCGGACGCTGACCTTCCACAACGAGTATGAGGCTGTGGACCAGGAGCTGAAGCAGGGGAGCAAGATAAAATGGGCGGAGGACACGTGGATCAACTACAATATACACGTCACTAACATGACTACGGTAAGAACCTCAATCTGACCGCCATACATGGCTAGCGAACTCTGACCTTCCAGATTGAATATCAAGCCGCGGACCGGGAGCTGAAGTAGGGGAGCGACAGACAAACCCTAGGTTTATTATCATATCCAGACAGTTTGTAAGACAGACAGCAACTACGCTGTGCGTCTGTCCTTTTCGTCACACACCTAATTCGAGTGTAGGTCTGGACTTATTTAACAAACTACTTGATGAATAAAGTAAAATTTATCTATCGCCTCACTCACGCCGTCCCCTCGCCAGGCCGAGACGGAGTCCCAGCAGCTGATAATGAACCTCCGGTGGCCGCTGCGGAGCTTCAACCTGGTGGCCGTGTACCGGCTGCAGGACGCGGCGCTGGACGGCAACGCGCGGCTGGGCTGGGACGTCAAGGGGGAGAACAAGACGGCGGAGCTGCGCGCCCGGTGGGACAACCCGCCCGCGGCCGACGGGACGACGCACAACGTGGCGCTGGCGCTGGCACATCCGTCCTTTAAGAAGGTAACTCGTAAACGTATCATGATGATGATGATGATGAGGACAACCCACTTTTGACTTTTTTTGACATTTTTGAAGAAGGTAACGCTTGTTAATGGGGCCGTACTATATGGTCCCATCATCCCGTACTCGTCCACTGCTGGACATAGATAGGCCTCTCCCCGCGGCCACGTCTTTTTGTCCTTGGCCATTCTAATTCAGCCGCCGCCAGCAACCTGTCTCAGATCGTTGGTCCAGCGACTGGTATTTCAACGGTTTGTTCACACCCAACGTGTCTGTAATGGAATATAAACATATTTTTCACTTGTCATGCTCGTAAGTTACGTAAGTAGGTAGACGACATAAAATCGCTTTTTAGGCTCTAAATTTAAATTTATAATGTTTTCTTCTAAAACTAAGATAATGGGGCTTAACAGCAAATCAGAGTCATATTTTGACTATTGCACATTTTAATTGAGCAGTAAAACTTCGTAAATTTTCGTAAAATACTGAAACGTGTTGTTTTATTCTATTCTTGCTATAATTATTTGAATTCCGTACGTTTTCTATAGTTAAATTAATGTAATTAGATAAAGTAGGAGTTGATTCTTGTTTAAAAATGCGCCGAAATGTTTTTTATGACTTGGCAGAAACCAAGACTGTGTCTAAGTCTGAATTCACATGGTAAAATAAAAAAAAACATTAAAAAATTAATTGGCGGGAATTTGTTATTTTTATGTTCTTTTCACTGTACGACGATTTTGTTGTCCGAAATTTTCCTCGCAATCGAAGTGAAAAACAGAGTTTATAACTCAGGCCATTTTTATCCACGCTGCGCTCGGACCAATAAATTGCCACGGATAAAAATGGGTCGGTTTAAGCCCTTGTTGTACAATCTACTATATCATACTAACTCTAACCGTCTCTTCCAGGACGTGTCCCTAAAAGGCCACTACATAAGCACCCCAGCGGTAATGTCCAACATCTCCATAGAACTGCAATACTCGGACTACGAAAACGAATATCTGCGCCTCAACTCCATCCTGACTGACAACTCTAACGGACCTATCAGAGACTACAAGTTTGGTCTCACCTGTTCGCATCCGGCCACCAACCTGGACCTGGAAATGAGATCGGATATAAATATCCACAGCAAGTGGTACTACTTTGACAACTACTACCGGTTCCAGAAGACGCTGTTCTTCCAGAAGCTGAGACAGCACAGTATGTCACTAGACCTGCAGAATAGTACGGTCAAATATGAGGTGAGTTCATATTGTTTGTTTTGTTTTGTTTTTTAAAGTGCTTTATTAACATAAATTATTTAGACCACTACAACCCAGCGTAACTTAGTTCTAGGAAGAGGTATCTTATCTCGAATTACATTTTCGGGCCAAAATCAGTGCCCTTTCAAACTATTAACTTAAAAATCAATGAATAAACATGTTTATCATCTAACCTAACATGTCCATTTAAATATAAAAGTATGTATACTTTGTT
The DNA here is from genome assembly GCA_963969515.1 of Yponomeuta evonymella. NCBI lineage: Eukaryota > Metazoa > Arthropoda > Insecta > Lepidoptera > Yponomeutidae > Yponomeuta > Yponomeuta evonymella. The sequence continues at coordinate 7,775,934 of OZ018366.1, read as the reverse complement.
AAATAGTATACATTTAGTAGCATAGTATAGTATACATTTAGTTCATATTGCGTAACACATTATGGAAAAAACTTTTGAAACAAATTTTGAAAGTTTGTCTTTCTCCCGTACAAGCAACTATTACAGTATTTTTTATTTATTTATGAAAACTGAAGTGGATTGTATAAAATAGCGTTTATCTTTTCAAACTTTCCCTTTATTCATCTTCAATCACAGTTCAATTCGCTTTCACTTCTAACTTTTCAACTTTACTCGACGGTTATTATTTTTCAAGTGACTGCGGGGTCGGGCGCCCCGCTATTTATACCACACTCATATCATTCTATCTTTTTCTAACAAATATATCTATCTCACTCGCATACTATATACCTATTCCTCTCTATCATATATGTCTGTCTCACTCACAAACTTCGAGAAGGTTCGATATCTTTCCATACCTCTTGGAGGTTTCTAGAGTGTTCCCGAATGATCGAATACGTAATAATATAACTCTACTTGACCTATCTAGAAACTTCGGGAAGTACCCAGAAAGACGTCAAAGGTACTAGAAAACTAAAGAACATTCCAGAACAACTTCTGGAAGTACCTAGAATCACATCGAGGGTACCAAAAATAGGCTCTAGAAGACTATCGAACATTCCAGAATATCTCTGTATATATCCAGAATATCCAGAATATTCCGGAAGGTTCTCTTGTCTCTACATACATAAGTACCTATCACGTAATCTATCTGCACCTAGCATCTAGATTATTCTACACAGTTCGACTACACTCTCGCCTTCCTTAAAAAAACATCACTCCTTTACAACACTTGTAAAATGCAATAACAATGGTATTTTCCTTTGCTCCGTGCTATTGTAATTACATTTAAGAAGTGTTTTAGAAATGTCGTGTATTTAAAAATGACACTGTAAGAAACTGTAGTGTATTTCATCTAGTATGAAAATAGTACGAAAGATTTATCATAAAACGACGCTCTATATACATCAGCATTAATATAATGTATTTTATTGTTTATGTATTGTTGGCAATTAAATACTAAAATTATTTATTCGAATCACAGACGAGCCCTAGACAAAAAAAACGTTCACTGCTGTTTAACAACTAGTAGTAGTTACTACAAAATAAAATGATATGACCCGGAGGTCTCGTTAAAACCACGGCTCCAAATAAAAATACAAAATCGTTTATTTGTGGAGTGTAGGTGGATATATAAGTTGGTTAATACATTTATGTAGTGTACACTCTGCTTAAAAAAGCGTACAAATATTTTCATTACTTGTAATCTAACATGCGATAAGTACTAGGTCAAATTTAGGTCTATAAAGAAATCAAAAGTCACAATCAAAGTCATCACTCTTGACAGACGCTCCACGCTTCACACTTGATTTCTAGGAGAAAAAACAACAATTTTCTCTAACCCCTTCCAATTCCCAGCGAGCCAACGAGACGTTCTACTACCGCATGAACGGCACGTGGCAGCTGGCCTACCCGGAGTACCGGCTGCGCTCGCTAGCCGAGCGGGCCGGCGGGGCCGACTCGGCCTTGGCGGTCCTGTCCATGCGGGACAAGTCGCTCGTGGCGCACTTCAACAGCACCGATGGTGAGTTGTTTGCCCATTTTATGTATCTATGCACCGGTGAGTATCTCAACTAATTCATATATATTCATATTAAAAAATTGAACATGTCAATAATACTTGAATAAACGAATATCGGGGGAACTGTCTCGTGATTGGGAACCGGCCTTAAAGGAAAGATGGCGTTCGTAAATTGACCTTTAGGACAAAAATTACTTGCAATACGAGTAGAAGCTTTGGAGAATTTAAAACTACCGTTTCTGGCGTAGCCAGAAACTAGGGTTAGCACTTTATCGTAAGAGACAGTCGGCCCACCCGGCGTACCGGCTGTGCTCGCGAGCCGAGCGGGCCGTCGGGGCCGACTCGGCCTTGGCGGTCCGGTCCATGCGGGACAAGTCGCTCGTGGCGCACTTCAGCAGCACCGATGATGAGTCGGCTGCCTATTTCTTCTCCTGAGCGAAATTATAAGCTAGGATCGCCATTGTAGTGAAAGGATTTCCCAATCAGCGTCAGGAACGCGCTGATTGTGTCGCTCGATGAGTCTCCACTCATGCACAATAGTGCACCTAGTAATAACTAGGTGTCTATTTAAGGGGTTCCATAGAGTAACACTAGCGCCATTATTTTCTTCCCTTGGTGGCGCTAGCGGTACTGTATAGAGCCCCTTAAGGGGCTACAGTGTGCTGGAACTGGCTGGAAGACGCTTTTGAATCGCTTGTGACATCCTCTAGGAAGATGGCAAACCTTTGAAATTAATATATGATATAATTTAACTCCTCGATTCCCTATGGCATGTATGACAACTGTCATAACCTTACGCCTTCTATGAGTAAATATATTCCGTAAGAATGCTTAAAACAAACCTAAGAATTTATGTGCCATTTTAAATGCGCAGTGGATTACGTTTAAGCTTATACAGTCTTACGGGCAATATCAAAATATTGTATGTTCACGTTTAAAACTAACAGGAACAATAGTTACTCATTCAGAAAAAACGTTTTCATCAATTTATCACATTACGCCTTACGAGGAAAAGCCCAGCTACTCGTTGCATGTTGTCTGTGACCAGGCGCTCTTCGCATCACCATTGATTTTATTGTAACTTTTCATAAGCGATTCATCAATCATAAATCAACCTTCCAAAGTTCACCTCGAGCGCCATATAGTGAAATTAATTCAAAGTAGCAATTCTCATACAAAATTACCGATTGTAGGCCAAGGACGTGGGGTGAGGGACCGAAAAAGACGCCGCATCTTTCCAATTCACTTTCGTACAAAATGTACTGGGTCAAGTTTCATAAAACTATAATTTCGTAGTTTATTATGACAATTCGAGGTACACTGCGCAGCAGAGTCTATTTGTTAATCTGTGGGTTAATCGGCTTTCGGTCATAGTCACAATGAATTGTAGTTCTATGAAACAGGATCCTGAAGGGATGGGTCTTTTCCGCGCCCTCGCCCCACGTCCCATGTCCGAACAAAACAATAGTAGATTGTACAACAAGTGCATAAAACGCACCATTTTACTCGAGACGTTTATCCATCCGAGCGAGCTTGCGAGCGAGGATAGATATAAAGTCGAGTGTAAAATGGGTTTTATGGACGAGTTGTACACTCTACTTTTCACTTCGATTGACGACATTATTTATCGTTAATCAAAAAACAATTTTAAGTTGTAACACAAATATTACAATGAAAAAATAATTATGGTTCCCGCCAATTAACTTTTTTTTCTTTTTTTTTTCTGTAGGGACGTGACACCTGACTTAAGGTCGTTACATACTGCTCAGTTATAAAAACATTTTCTTTTTATAACTATGATAAGTTGTTGTTATGGCTTAAATACTATACTGATCTACTAAATTGAAAAATAAACAAATATAAAAAATAATAAATGAGACGAAATACAAATTATAAGTTTATTTCATGAAGTTTTATTGTGTACTTTGGCTGTTGGTATCTTTGCCTTGGTCTTAGAATACGAACGAAACGAAATAAAATAAAGAGGTTGTTGTATGAAGTTAAAGATGTTCGTGTGGCTGTTGCAGCGATTGCCTTGGTCTTCGACGAAGATTTTACTTTATGCTCTAGAGCATAAAAAGCGACTTTATGTCGCCTACGCACGACATAAAGACGAACTTTTAGAGCATGAGAAGTGAAAAAAATATTATATACCTATTAGTCCAATCGGTGGGGACATTTTCGAGTTTTTGCAAGACCAACGCACGGGGACTGATTTTTGTAGTAGTGATCGAGCTTCAATCGTTAGAAAAACATAAAATGTAAATTCCCATTTCCTGTATTTTTTTAATTAAGTAAATAACTAAAAAAGAAAATAAAAAGAAGAAAAGTAAAAAGGAAACCGATCATTTATTATAATCATTATTCGAACCAAAAGCTCTCTGTCGCTCAAGGGACGCCTCTTCCCATCCGAGCTATTGTAACATTATGAATCTAAGCGAAACATCGTTCTATTATTTGTGCCTAAATCACGGTAAAAGCGAGGTTCACTAAAAATGAAACCTAACTACCTATGTATTATAATCCATTTATTGTCGCGATTAGGTCGGCCGCACGCGGCCAGACTTTCTGCTCGAGTATTGTAGTCTCTAATACCTAGCATTTAAGGTTCATTTTAGTTTGATGGAGTTTTGTTTCAGTCCTCGCGCTCGCACTTCGCCTCCTCGTTAGATTGTAGGGTACATAGGCGGTAAATAATGTGTTGGTAAATAATAACTTCGATTGGCGTTACGAATAATACTTGATTCATAAACGAATCTGTGTAGATTTCGTCTGTAAATTTTTTTTCTATCTCCCTGACATGTTTTTCTGTTTTAAATAAAATAAAACGCTGTATATTTTTATCACGCATTTTATTGTACATGCGGAAGTATTGTTAGAAGAATCAATGGCGTAATGCTAAAAATTTTAAAGCAATTATAATTTATATACATGTGTACTTGTTTTTAGTTTTTTTATTTTCTCGAAATTCCGCCGTATTGGGATAAGTTATCTACACTGCAATAATTATGCTCTTTACCTTCCCTACATGTAATATAAATCACACTTCCATGACATGTATAAGTTGATCCTATTCAATTGTTTTTGCTAGGGTTGTCACAAAATCCGGGTTTTTTTATTCATGATTTATTCGATGCTCATTTTTAGGTACAACGTAATTTAAATATATAATTTAACGCTCATAATATTTTTTGGGTTCCGTAATCATAATGACAACAAAAGAAAGTAGTACACGTAACAAAAAAAAAAACAACTGAAACCTTAACAAAAAGGAAAAGTGTAACAAAAAGTAACCAAATAGAAATAGAAGTACTGTATCACACAATAGATTAAATAAAAATCTGCGTTCCTGGTTTACCGATATTACATATTTTTATTTAAGTGTCACAATGAATAGTTTAATGTATCTTGAAAATATTCGTCGGTGGGGAGTTCCAAAATTATAATAATAATAATAACGTCCACACAACGCAATCAAACTAGAATTCCCTGTACTATGGTATGGATAGTTTTTAACTATCAGCTTTAATGACAAAAATCACTTAAATGCTGTATGTTTCCTGTGCTATTGGAATGAAATAATAGAAATGGTATGAATTACACTATTAATACGATTATCAACAGATTAATCTGTTATAATATACCAATATAAGTTAAGACGAGGCGGCACTGTTTATTAATAATTATATTTATCAGTCTTTGTGCTGAAACAAGGATGCAGGCCAAATAAGCACTCAAATCCATTTGTAGCTCTTTTGCCAACATCCTTAGCAACGAAGTCTTTATCCATTTTCATAATTTTTGTTTTATTTCTTTGGTCAATATCCATTTTGAAATGTTTTTTTATCTTCTGTAAAAAATAAATTATTTTGCTTTTGTTCTTAAAATTTTTATTATTTTGTTTGTGTTATACCATAGAAAAAAAATACTCCTGTCAGATTCGCTTAATGGACTATGTGGCCACACAGGCACGGAAGCGATGACACATATTCACCCTTTTAAAACCGCTTCAGTGAATGCGCGTAGTGTAAAATAAAATAAAAAATTGCGTAAAGTCGATGATTTAAATTCAAAGATTTTGAGCCAAAATCTTAATCCAAGCTTCAAATTTATCAAAATTTCCACTCTTTTAAAATATTTATAATCCTCTGTATTTTTACACTATATTTAAAGATTTTCAACAGCTTTTGTAAATAAACCTCTTGAGTCATGGAAACACAAGAAGTCCACTGCTGGATATAGGCCTCCTCCATGCATTTCCAAAAAGACCGGTTGGAAGCGGATTTCAGCCAGCGTCTTCCTGGCACTTGGATGAGGTCATCTGTCGGCTGGTCGTCCTACGCTGCGCTTGCCGATATGTGGTCTTCATTCGAGAACTTTTCGGCCATGTAGACGACTTTCGTTCATCTACGAATCTCATCATTTCTGATTCGATATCGTAGAGAAAGCATAGGCCTTTCCATAGCTAGTTGCGTGACCTTGAGCTTTCTTATGAGGCCCATAGTGAGAGACCACGTTTCAGTGCCATAAGTCATCACTGGTTGTATAATTTTGTCTTGAGCGATTGAGGTATATTAGACGAAAGCACTTTTCTAAGTTTCCCGAATGCTGCCCAGCCGAGTTGGATTCGACGATTGACCTCTTTCACAAAGTTGGACGGGCCTAGTTGGACTGTTTGTCCTGAGTAGACGTATTCGTCTACAACTTCGAGAGTCGAGTTCCCCAATGTTATCGGGGTGGGCACGAAACGAGTATTCGATGTGACCTTCGTTTTGTCCATGTTCATTTCAAGGCCCACCCGTTGGGAAACTCGACTGAGGTCTTCGAGCATTATGCCGAGGTCTTCCATCGTTTCTGCCATGACTACTATATCGTCGGCAAATCGAAGGTGAGTGATGTACTCGCCATTGATATTGATGCCGCGTCCCTGACATTCCAGAAGCTTGAAGGTATCTTCCAGTCCGTTTGTGAACATTTTTGGAGAGATAACGTCTCCCTGTCTTACGCCCTTTTTCAATGGAATTGCCTCCGAACTCTGTTCCTGTACTCGGACCGACATAGTGGTTCTGTGGTCATAGTGGACTGTTGTACAAGCATTTCAGCCAGCACCTCGATATACCGATAGTCAATACGGCAACGCTGGAGAGACTCGAGCACTGTCCATAACTCGATCGAATCGCTTTCGAATAGTCCACAAACGCAAAGCAAATTATACTCCTCAGTCTTCTGTATAATTTGCCGCAACGTGTGGATGTGGTCTATGGTACTAAAGCCCTTTCGGAAACCGGCTTGTTCGGGAGGCTGGAAGTCATCAAACCTACGTTCAAGACGATTCGTGAGGACCCTCGAAAACAGCTTATAAACATGGCGCAGAGTAGTCATCAGTAACCACAAAAATCTCCAATACTAATTTTCATACAAAAACGGAGCCAGAGATTACCCCGTAATGTTACCGTTTTCTCAGGCTTTGACAAAAAAGCTGTAAAGACCGGATTTTCCAAGTCAGATTTTTCTTATCGGATTGAGGGATCACCCTGTAAGGATGGAAAATTCCAAGTTTATACCATATGTGGAACTTGAAAATCTTTTAGCACCTGATAAGACCGAAATTAGAACAACCAAAAATTCAAGAATTTTCGCACGTCTAGTTATTTTAGCATTCAAATGCTGTGTGACTATAAAGTTGATACAATATTAGTCCAGCCGCTAGACCAGCGGGGCCCGGTGGCAAAACCTGCATTAGGTGTTGGTTGAAAATTTAAGCAAGTTTACTTTTCAATCGGCACTATTAAATTTGCCATAAAAATTTGTTGACGTCACCGTCCTATCTAGGGTTTATGCAACGAGTTTATGTTGTTTTAAAAGGCCACCCCTAAGTGTTACCATTATCCCAAGCCGTTGAAAAAAAAAAAAGAAGCTTCTCCAAGTTTTCGATTTTCTCCGTCAGTTTTAGCAAAAAAACTAATCGTATAGAAAATTTCAAGTTAGTAACATCAAAATGGGACAACAATTTTATCTAGCTGTTTTTCGCTGATCAACTTTATGTAGGTATATACATTCTTCACGTCACACCGTGTACATAAAGTTGTTATATGCGATGTATATCATGTTAGTATTTTAATTAATATATCAATAATAATGGCACCAGGTATTTACATATTTTTTTCAAAATCAAATCAGATCCGGATTATAAATTACTATCTGAGAGCGTGACAACCCTAACGACGTAAAATCCGGATAACAATTAAAATGGTCGTAATTTCTACTTTCCATGGAATTGGCATTTGAAATATATTTTTTATTTCATATGGGGAAGTCGCTTCCTACGTTCCAATTTTGCCACTGAGTCCCGAAATACATCCATGTGAAATCAAAGTCAAATTCACTTTATTGAAAAAAGATAAGATGATTTTTTTTCACTTTTTGACATAAAAACCTGTGGTTGTGAAAAAACATGTACTATTTCGTAAGTAGGTAGATAAACAAATACGTACTAAACATGTGATTTTTGTTTGAAAGCTATTCTTTCTACAAAGCATAGATAAGTTTTGAAGAGATGTACCTACCTTTATCTTTTTTGTTTGTAATGGCGCATGCTATACAAGAAAGCATTAGATTGAAGTCTATTCAATCTACGCGTAGGTACGCGGGCGGGCTGGCGAGCCGGCTAGAAAAGTAGAAACCGCTCGGCTCGCTCGACGCGTTCGAAATTCGGCTATATATGTGTGCGTTTGGCGGCGTGTGCTTACGCGAAGGGAATGAGACTGTGTATGTGCGGCCGCGCGCGCGTCTTTCTATGGAGATTACTACTAGGAATTAATTCAGTCGTGTCATCTAGCGGTGAAATGTTGAAGTGCTGCACACCTGTGTCAAACGCTCAAGGTCATCGGCACAGGGAAAAATCTTAAATAGATATCTTGTGAATTAGGCACTGATATTGTATCAAACTACGAATAAGAAACCTCTATCACTAGTATCTATTCCAAAATGGAAATGCTTAGTGCAATGATAATAGATGAATAAACTATCTGGAAAACTATCGTACGATTGGAAAACGGTCCTGCATGCCATTTTACGGACGCGATTTTTATTCTTTATTTAGTTTTTTTAATTTTTACCCTTGCTCATCACAGTGCTCACAAGTTTACCGTCCATAAAAAATAAAATTACTCAGATATTTCTACAAGATTAGGTCGCGAAAAAAATTACTACATTCGACAAAATACCTATTTAATATTTATAATAAATTAGGGCAACATAATTTCTGTAAATAAATTGTAAATAGATGTCATTGTGTGCATGCCTACCTACCCACATAAAAATGTATCCATTTGCATACTGCTGTTAAGTGGTAGAATACACTGACTTATTGCAACTAAGACCTGTGCAAAAACCTGACTGTATGTATTCGCTAATAAATATTTTGAAGTTTGAGAAAAATTTAAGCAAAAAAGCTTTTTTCACGAATTAAGCAAACATATAAAATGAAAGTTGTTCAGTACGACGAGTTGAATTACCTCGCATTCGGCTTAAATTTTACAAAAAAATCACCGTGTGTTGTCACCAAAAGAGGTGTTCCTTCTTCTTCTTCTTTTGGTGCCATCTCCTATCGGAGACTATCATCAAGCTACCTGGTCCCGTGATGTTGCGGCTCGGAAGAGTTCTATATTTCTCACGTTAAACCACAGCAAGATTTCGGTGTTCCTTCCACAAAGCTTAAATTATCCGTCACAACCTTCACAAACCCCTCATCCCACGTGTCGTCCACAGACGTCTCGTACCACTTGGTCGGCATGATAGCGGACACGCGCTCGGCCCAGCTCAACGCTTGGCGCGACTTCGACGACGTCACGACCGTGGACCTGGCCTCCTACATCCGCCTGAACCACTCGCGACTCCTCACCAGCTCCGTGGTGTGGCGTCCGCAGATCTTCGCCGAAGTCAAGGCGCAGGCCGTCGGCACCCTGAAACATGTCTATAGCCAGGTCAGTATCCCACTTGAAGTCTACTAATTTGTAGCTTGTCTCGGCGTTTGGCCTATTTAGTGGTGAAACAAGGTGTGGTGGGCTCATGTTCATAAGCCGTCTTTACTTCACCAGATCAACGAGACACTGATTATCCTGAAAGAAGCCCCGATGGAAGCGCACTCAGCCCTGAGAAACATTTGGGGCGACGCTCGTATACGCATCCGAGACTTCCTCGACGACTTAAACGACCTGCACGTCATAAAAGACGACCTGGATGAGTTCGAGCGTTTCCTTAACGGGTCGTATGAGGCGAACGACTTTTACGTCAAAGACATAGTCGAATTGACCACCTACGTCCTAGACGAGATGTCTTTAAAGGGCCACTTGAAGAGTCTCCCAGGTATCGTGACAGATATGTGGGGCATGATGGGCAACACCAGCCAATCCATAAAGCAAAGCTTAACCTACGTGGTGGATACTATCAAGAAAGCCTACGCAAACTTCCTTGAGGCTATGAACAAAGTGGTCGAGGCAGATTTAATGGATTTAGTGTCCCAACAGCTAGAGTCTGCTATCTTGCAATACGATAACTTTATACGGGACTTGCATATGAAATTACTTGAATATTGGGAGGCCACTTGGGTGAACGCTTCCACTAGATTCTCGAAGTACTGGCACGAGTTGTTGAAGTCAATGGAACCGCTGTTCTTCAAGATAGTGCACTATACGGAGTCGTTTGTCTTCACGATCTGGAGAGGCGTGATGGATTTCTTCTACAACAGGACGCAAGAGCTGACTGACTCGCCCTATTTCAACTACGTGTCGACGTTCGGGCATGAAATGGACAGGTTGGTTTTTTTAAGTTGAGCATCTACACTACTAATATTATAAAGAAGAGGATAAGTTTGTACGTTTAAATTATGTTTGTATATAGGGGGGGGGGGGGGTAATCTCCTAAAGTAAGATAAGATAAGAATATTCTTTATTGCACAGAAGAAACAAGAGACATAAAAACCTATTTAGAGGCTAAAAATTTCACCCATACCGGGACTTGGACCCGCGACCTCTGGCTAACCGTGCCAGCGCTCTCCCAACTGAGCTAATGGGCAAGTGCAGGCATCGGCGAAATTTCTAACCTCTTTACAAACTTCTCTGTATTACGTACAGGCAGCGACATCTGGCTGAAGTAATTTACATCACTTGCAGCCCCGAGTACCCACTTTTGTGGCTACCTACACTACCCACTATCGCACAATGACAACTTTTGCAAATCTTCATACATTAGATCGCACCATAATAATAAAAAGTTTTCGTCTTCACTGTACAAATCTGTGGCGAAAAATCGAAAAATTCATCAAATCGATGACAATCCACGCTTTTAAAGTATTGCAGACAGTAAAAGTGAGCATCGTGCGACTAAACAAATCTTTTATGCCAATAGCCTTTGTGCAATTTTAGGCATACTGCGATCTCACTTACGAAGATTTGTAATAGTTGGCATTAGGCTACCGATTGTATTGAAATAAAATAAAAGTAACAAAGTAAGTAATATATTATTAATGGTAAGTCTACCTTATAAATACTTTTTATTTCATTTAGCTAGTGGTAAATTTAAATTCATCTTGATAGTAACTAGCTTTCCATGTTCCAGGATCTACAAAGACCTGATAAGCAACGACTTACTGACCAACATAAGGAAATACAGCCGCAAACTGTGGAATGTTCTTTGGGGCAAAGTTGAACAGTACATACCGTTCAAGGACGAGTTCACGCAACTCTACGCCGAGTTCAAGAGCGCATTCGAACACTTCTTCGAGACGCCGCAAGTGCTCTATGTTAGGGAGAAGGTTAGTTGATATTAATTACATAAGACAACTCTTTAATACACCCCAGATATCATAATAAGCATAGTATAGGCGATGTCAGAGATTCAAATCAAATCTGTGGTAAAACTTTAAACGAGACTGCTCCCACAGTCAGCCAAGCAATTGGTTTTTTGTGGGGCCTTATAACATGTTATTTTTTAATAATAAATACATACATACACTAGGACGAATTTAAGTAAAAATATTTATTTAAAATTTAAATTTAATGGGATATGTCATCGAATGTTAGTAAATTAAGCTAAAACATTAACCTAGTGCTGAGTCAGCTGGCTTTTGTAGCAATTGTGGCACATCACAGAATATGCAGTATTTTGTTGCAATTGTGGCACATCATAGAATATGCAGTCTTTTGTAGCAATTGTGGCACATCACAGAATATGCAGCCTTTTGTAGCAATTGTGGCACATCACAGAATATGCAGTCTTTTGTAGCAATTGTGGCACATCACAGAATATGCAGCCTTTTGTAGCAACTGTGGCACATCACAGAATATGCAGTCTTTCGTAGCAATTGTGGCACATCACAGAATATGCAGTCTTTCGTAGCAATTGTGGCACATCACAGAATATGCAGTCTTTTGTAGCAATTGTGGCACATCACAGAATATGCAGTCTTTTGTAGCAATTGTGGCACATCACAGAATATGCAGTCTTTTGTAGCAATTGTGGCACATCACAGAATATGAAGTCTTTTGTAGCAATTGTGGCACATCACAGAATATGCAGTCTTTTGTAGCAATTGTGGCACATCACAGAATATGCAGTCTTTTGTAGCAATTGTGGCACATCACAGAATATGCAGTCTTTTGCAGCAATTGTGGCACATCACAGAATATGCAGTCTTTTGTAGCAATTGTGGCACATCACAGAATATGCAGTCTTTTGTAGCAATTGTGGCACATCACAGAATATGCAGTCTTTTGTAGCAATTGTGGCACATCACAGAATATGCAGTCTTTTGTAGCAATTGTGGCACATCACAGAATATGCAGTCTTTTGTAGCAATTGTGGCACATCACAGAATATGCAGTCTTTTGTAGCAACTGTGGCACATCACAGAATATGCAGTCTTTTGTAGCAATTGTGGCTCATCACAGAATATGCGGTCTTTTTCATCATCATCATCATTCAGCCACAAGAAGTCCACTGCTGGACATAGGCCTCCTCCATGGATTTCCAAAAAGACCGGTTGGAAGCGGCCTGCATCCAGCGTCTTCCTGCCACTTGAATGACGTCATCTGTCCATCTTGTGGCTGGTCGTCCCACGCTGCGCTTGCCGATATGTGGTCTCCATTCGAGAACTTTTCGGCCCCATCGGCCATCAGTTCTGCGTGCTATGTGCCCCGCCCACTGCCACTTCAACTTACTAATCCGCTGGGCTATGTCGACGACTTTCGTTCGTCTACGGATCTCATCATTTCTGATTCGATCTCGTAGAGAAATTCCGAGCATAGCCCTTTCCATAGCTCGTTGCGTGACCTTGAGCCTTCTTATGAGGCCCATAGTGAGAGACCACGTTTCAGTGCCATAAGTCATCACTGGTAACACACACTGGTTGTATAATTTTGTCTTGAGCGATTGAGGTATATTAGACGAAAAGACTTTTCTAAGTTTCCCGAAAGCTGCCCAGCCGAGTTGGATTCGACGATTGACCTCTTTCACGAAGTTGGACCGGCCTAGTTGGATTGTTTGTCCTAAGTAGACGTATTCGTCTACAACTTCGAGAGTCGTGTTCCCCAATGTTATTGGGGTGGGCACAACACGAGCGTTCGACATGACCTTCGTTTTGTCCATGTTCATTTTAAGGCCCACACGCTGGGAAACTCGACTGAGGTCGTCGAGCATTATGCCGAGGTCTTCCATCGTTTCTGCCATGACTACTATATCGTCGGCAAATCGAAGGTGCGTGATGTACTCGCCATTGATATTGATGCCGCGTCCCTGCCATTCCAGAAGCTTGAAGGCATCTTCCAGTGCGTTCGTGAACAGTTTCGGAGAGATAACGTCTCCCTGTCTCACGCCTCTTCTCAATGGAATTGCCTCCGAATTCTGCTCCTGTACTCGGACCGACATGGTGGCGCTGTTGTACAAGCACTTCAGCACCTCGATATACCGATAGTCAATACGGCAACGCTGGAGAGACTCGAGCACTGCCCATGTCTCGATCGAATCGAAGGCTTTCTCATAGTCCACAAACGCTAAGCAGAATGGCAAATTATACTCCTCAGTCTTCTGTATAATTTGCCGCAGCGTGTGGATGTGGTCTATGGTACTAAAGCCCTTTCGGAAACCGGCTTGTTCGGGAGGCTGGAAGTCATCAAACCTGCGTTCGAGACGATTCGTGAGGACCCTCGAAAACAGCTTATAAACATGGCTCAGAAGCGAGATGGGTCGGTAGTTCTTCAATAGAGAGTTATCCCCTTTCTTGAAGAACAGCGTCACCACGCTTCTGTTCCATGCTTCTGGCGTTTTTCCTTCGAGCACGACGGAATTGAAGAGCTTCTGAAGGACTTTAAGTACTGGTGTTCCACCCGCTTTCAGGAGCTCTGATGTGATTCCGTCCTCTCCTGGTGCCTTGTTATTCTTGAGCTGTTTCAGGGCCATCCTAATCTCGTACAGGCTGATGTCCGGGATGTCTTCGGTATAATGTCGGGTCAGTTTGGCTCTCGGATCTTTGTTCAAACTGCTAACAGGTTTTGCGACTGAGGTGTATAGCTGTCCGTAGAAACTCTCAATCTCCCTCAGCACCTCTGATTTGGTCGACGCTATACTGCCGTCCTCTCTCTTCAGCTTCGTCAGCTGGCTTTGCCCAATAGACAAGTCTTTTGCGAACACTTTGGAGCCCTTGTTCCGCTCTATAGTCTCTTTAATACGTTCGGTATTAAAGGACCGAATATCGTGCCGCATAGACTTTGAGATATGTCTATTGAGCTGCCTATATGACTTAGCATCCTCGGAGGACTGCAGTTGCAACGCGCGACGTTTAGCCATGAGGTCGAGAGTATAGTTTGAGAGCTTTTGTGGTCTTCTCGTACGGTTGGGTCTATAGAACCTCGAGCCCACTGTACGGACAGTTTCTACAAACCTGTTATTGATCTCGTCCACCGATGCGGCGCTCTCCAGGCACTCAAAGCGATTTGACAATTCGAGTTGAAAGTTCTCGGGGTTCTGGATATGGGCACGAGTAGGTCGGAGCGTGGACTTCATGAGACGAGACCTCTCAAGTTTGACATTGATATTCAATGTGCCTCTTACTATTCGGTGATCGCTTCCGGTTTTCACCATGTTGATCACAGAGACGTCATTGAATATCTGTCTCTTGGAGGTCAGGATGAAGTCTATCTCGTTTCTCGTGGAACCATCGGGACTCAACCAGGTCCATTTCCTGTGAGGTGGCTTCTGAAAGAAAGAGTTCATCATAAAGAGTCCCTCTTTCTCCAGGAAGTCTGCCAACCTTTGTCCTCTCGGGTTCCGTTGCCCATAACCAAATTGCCCCACTCTCATCTCACCCTCGCTTCTTGTGCCCAGCTTCGCATTGAAGTCCCCCATAACCACATTAAAATAGGTCTCCGAGGTATGTATGGCCCTACTAATGTCCTCATACATCGCCTCTACCTCCTCATCGGAGTGTGACGAGGTCGGTGCGTATACCTGAATGACCTTCAGCGAATATCTCTTAGATATTCTGAGTATTAGGTACACCACCCTGCTCGACACACTGTTGATGGCCAAAATGTTATTTACGAGGGACTTGTGGACGAGAAACCCGACACCACCCTGGGACTGTTGCTCGCCCTCCCGGTAGTAGAGCAGGTTACCGGATTTCAGGATTATCGTGTCCTCGCCCTCTCGACGGACTTCAGATAACCCTAGGATATCCCAGTGTAACCTACCCATTTCCTCTTCCAGCTCTTTTAGCCTGTGCTATGGTGACCAGGCAAGGACATCACAAATATTGAAATACACCCAGACTGAGGCCATTTGTTCCAATGTACGGTGGCCCCCAGTGGGAAAAGAACCTACGACCTCCTCATGGTAATCAGACCAACGAGACAGTCAACGGTACATTCAGTGACAAGCCACTGAATGTACTTTCGTTTACTGTCGTATTTATGTCTTGTGTGTGTACTAATGTTTTATTTTCCTTATTTATAAATAATCATTCCATTTTCTTGCGATAAATTATTTTGTTTCAATAGAATGTCTTGTTTCTTCATGGATTATTTTTCTCAAATAATGCTTTAAGCGTAGAGCGACTAAATCTAAACGAGCGTTATATGTTCTTGTATCACGTTTTTGACAAGACTTAGATAATGTCGAACTCCCATGTAGCACCCACTCCTGTCAACTTCGACGGGTCTGACCTCGAAGTGGTCGACCACTATGTATACCTGGAACAAACACTCCAGTTAGATAAGTCCAACTTCGAGAACGAGGTCACTCGTCGAATCCAACTCGGATGGGCAGCGTTCGGAAAACTAAAACCCATTTAACAATATTAAGGATGCCGAATGAACCGATCACACATTGTTCATTCTGTGATTGCAATTTTTTTACATACACACATAAGCTCACGCCTGTATCCCAGAGGGATGCAACGACCAATGAATGTTGAGGAAGCGAAAGTGATCTGTCAGGATCGTGGCAGGTGGCAGTCGCTGGTCTGTGCCTACATTTTTTTTTTAATGCAAATATTGTAAATAGTAGAAATATCGAACCGACGATCGATGGGGTGCAAAGTTTCTCGAGTGGAGACCACGAACTGGCAGACCACCAGCTCGCTGGACGAACTGAGGCAGATTGCCGGCAGCGGCTGGGTGAGGACGGCCGAGGACAGAAGTAGGTAGCATGCCGCGGGGGTGGCCTACGTCAAGCAGTGGACGAGCACGGGCTGATTGATTGATTGATTGTAAAGTTAGCAAGGTGTAAAGTTGGCACCGCCTTTCATTATCATTTTATTTCCAGTACATCGAAGCCTTCACGCGTCTGAGATGGTGGTACGACTATTTCATGATTGGAGAGGCGCTGGACCGGATATGGGAAATCTTGTACAACAAAATCACCGATCTGGCCAAGACGGCTCTGCAGTACGAGGAGCAGTGAGTTTATCGTTCTTTCCTCTGTCTTAATAATAATAATACATAATTTATTTCCAGAACAAGTCTAATAATAATAATAAAATCAAAATCTATTGAGTAACTTCAATGACAAAAAAAAATTGAATTAATAATTATATGTCGGGACTAACATGAAATTTAAATCACATTATTATTGAATTTGACTAATGGAACTTTTGGTCTATCTCTCACAGAATTAAAAAGTTTACACCTCGAAGGCTTTGTTCGTTTGTAGAAATTCAGAAATGGATTTATATGTTAAATGTACAACGTGACCTGCTTTGGGGTCGTTTAGTGAGTCACCTCCTACACCCAAACATAAAAACTACATACATACATTGCATAAACTCACGCCTGTATCCCGGAGAGGTAGGCGACACCAGAGTTTGACACTTGCCACATAAAAACTACCTGTCTAAAACTTTTATGTGAACTTCTGTGCGGTTTCAGTACCCGTTTTATTTTTTACCCTATCAACTGTATGAGTATCTAACGGTCGTAGCGGAGCGGTAGAACGCCGGCGTCTCATTCGGGCGGCCGTGTGTTTCAATCCTGGCATGTACCAATGACATTGTTTCCTAAGCTACATACATTTGTGAAGTTCTATTAGCAATACCACTCGCTAACCGTAAAGAAAAACATCGTGAGGAAACCCTAGTGTTTGAGGTATTTACATATCTTAGTGCTTGCTACGCACCAATGGCCCAACTATGAGGCTGAGTGCCGAAATGACAGGTCTAACTATCTGAGTATTTAACAGACTTCGATTGACGTCTCGTCCAATACAAACACGTTTTAAGCAGTTCATAAACCCATTCTACGACTCAGAAAGTACTATCGATACTGTTAGTTGTGTTGTTTGTGTTTATATATGTATAAGGAGGAGGGGTTGTTACCAAGAGCTTGCCGATAAACTGCATAAGCAGTTTGGCAAACCGATGTAATTGTGTTTTTTTTATGTTTTGTTATGAATAAATATAAATAAATTAAATTTAAAAAGCCGGCCCAGTGTGAGTCGGTGTCGCGCACGAAGGGTTCCGTACCATTATCTTTACAACATTTGAATATTTCAAGCGTCTACCTGTTGCCGTTATTAATATCGAGCAAAAAACGGCAAAACAATCACGTTTGTTGTATGGGAGCCCCCCCTTAAATATTTATTTCATTGTGTTTTTTGTCATAGCGGCAACAGAAATACATCATCTGTGAAAATTTCAGCTGTGTACCTATCACGCTTCATGAGATACAGCCTAGCGACAGACGCACGGACGGACGGACGGACAGCGGAGTCTTAGTAATAGGGTCCCTTACCCTTTGTGTACGGAACCCTAATAAAACATTTCATCACTCTCCAGACACCGCTCCCCGAAGACTAACTTCGTCTTCGACCCGCGGCAAGGCGAGATTCGTCTCGAACAAAAACTCCCGATGTCTTGGCACGCCTTCAACCGGACGCCCGACTTCACTGAGATCGCCGAGTACAAGGTCGTCAGCGACTTCCTCAAGCAGTGGCTGATGACTAATAAGTCTATTCGGTCCTATTACTACGATGTTCTGCCTTATCTGGACAGCAATAACGTGTTGCCGCCTTTTGGAGGTAGGTAGTGGAGAACTTGCACAAAAAAAAAAAGTTTTTATATAACAGGTGAGGCCATTTCGAAAAGATAAGTAAACGTGGTTATTTTTTGCTCTGCGATTAATCCTTTCGTAATGTGATTGGAAAGTCATTCTAGTCACGTGGTACAAAAATGCGCTATACAAATCGGACTCAAACTATGACGTCACAACTTTAACGCAACGCCTTATAATGTACGGCTTTTATTCAGCTTTTATCAATATTCGAGTTTACTCGTAAAATAATGTTTTGATGCATTTACACCGTTTTGAGAAAAAGTTTAGAATTCAATGAAAAAACGAAATCTATATCTTTTTTATTATTAGAAAAAATATATTATGTTTTTTTTTATCTTAAGATTTTCTATGTCTTCGGTGGTATAAAAGCAATTCCACTTCAATCAAGATCAATCAATATCTGACGCAAGTTCCCCATTCTTTGGATTCTTTAGCCTATGCCCAGCAATGCGCAGAGGTGGGCTGATGATGATGATGATGAATTCTTTAGTGTATGCGGATGGCGAGATGGGGAAAAGGGCTATACCCAACAGTGGGCAGAGGTGGGTTGATGAAGATGATGATGATGATGATTTTTTTAGTATTAGAAAGAAAGAAAGACATTTGTTATAACAACGAGACACATCACAGTAAAAAACAAACAGATAAGTGACATACTCGTAATATGAAAATAACAGAGATAAAACGTACACAAGCAAAAAAAAAACAAAAATATAACAAAAATAGATGTAGCCTGTGTTGTCTCTATTGCCACAAAGGGCATTCAGCGTTGTGCTGAGGCGGGAGTGGCGGGAGTGTGCCCGCAGCGCTGATTTTTAGTCAGTGCCCACGGTTACTCATATACTACGGAATATACTACGGAATGCGCGTCGTGGTGCATTTGGAATTCGGGTCTGAGTGCGGAGGGGCTCACTTTATGGTACAATAGTTCTTAAACCAGTGACCCTTTAGCTTAGTAGTGACTGGATTTCGGTTGGCCGTATGGTTTAAGAGTAAAACCTAGAAGAAGAAGATATAACGTTTATTTTCCGCGGGTAGTAAAAACAGGTATAAAAAACACATTTGAAAATAGTAACAAATTCATTATAAATCGTGATTTAATCGAAAAAGCGACTAGTTCAGTAATCGATAATTTTATCGTTAAAATCGAGCGGTGTTATTTGTAAAAATACGATCCC
Source organism: Yponomeuta evonymella (assembly GCA_963969515.1). NCBI lineage: Eukaryota > Metazoa > Arthropoda > Insecta > Lepidoptera > Yponomeutidae > Yponomeuta > Yponomeuta evonymella. The sequence goes on along the minus strand of OZ018366.1, from coordinate 7,756,555 downwards.
TTAATTAAAACACTCGATAAACGCCGATTAAAATATTGTGTGGTGGAGATGTTACGAAGAAAAAATGTAACCATAGATTAAATGAACTGCCTCTGAGAAGTGCTTTAGACACTCCAATGATTCCAATGATTCCTCTAAAGGATTAGAGGAATCATTGGAAAGAATCCAATTGTACTATCTACCTTTGTAAATATTTTGTGTTTGTTATTTTTTCCAGTGTACACTAAAGAATATTCTTATCTTATCCAATCCAACCATGTAACTCGTGCATCTGCCCACAGGGATGGCCATGATGACGGGCCACGGCACCCTAGTGACTTTCGATAAGCGGATCTTCACAATCTCGGAGCCCGGCACGTTCGTCCTGAGCAAGGACTACCGGCAGAACAACTTCACCGTCCTGATGGAGAGCAACCCGGAGGGACGATACAACCTGGTGGTGCTGACGCGGCGGAATCTGATACACGTCGACCTGTACAAGGAGGTTGGTCTCTCTTTCTTCTTTATCTCTCTTTCTCGCTCTCTTTCTAGTGGCGATCTGGCAACGCAGACCAAAGTTTTCTGGTGACATATTAGCACATCAGGCCGACTCTTCAGTTTCATTCTAGCGTCCATAAGCTGACTCTTTTCAGTAGGATACTGGTTACGCAAATCGACATTCCAGCGCTCTAGTAAGATACTATCGAAACGGAAAACAATAGTTTCTGGTGACATTCTAGCGTCCGCGATACTAGTTCCGCAAATCGACCCTCTTTTAGTGTCATTCTAGCGCCGCGGGGTGACTCTCTAGTGACATTCCAGCGACGCAAACTCTCTATAACTCTTCGAGATTGTCCCGTAACGTCACATCCGTCCTGAGCAAGGACTACCGGCAGAATAACTTCACCGTCCTGATGGAGAGCAACCCGATGGGACGATACAACCTGGTGGTGCTGATGCGGCGCAATCTGATACACGTCGACCTGTACAAAGAGGTTCTCTCCCTCTCTCTCTTTCTTGCACTCTTTCTCGCTCTAGTGGAAATTTACCGTCCACAAGCGGACTTTACACAACCTGGTGGTGCTGATGCGGCGCAGTCAGACACACGTCTGCTTGTACAAATAGGTAGGTCTCTCTCCCTCGCTGTAGAGTCATTTCCGCACCGCAGATCAATTATTTCTAGTCACATTGTAGCGGATCAAGCCGGTAGTTTAGTTTCGTTCTAGCGGCCTGCTGGTGTGCGCACGAGAGTGTATTTGTATCTACTGACATACACAACACCACTAAACGCAGTTTTCTCTTCCAGCAAGTGTCGATCGGGAAAAACGTAGCCCTTACTCTACCGAACATAGTGGATAACTACATCATAGACCGGGAGTTGGATACAATATCCGTACAGAGCGCCAACGGTCTGCAGATCCAGTGCAACCTGCTCTTCCACACCTGCAAGCTGCAGGTTACTGGTGAGTCCAGTAATTGTATTTCCATACTAACCTAAAGTCTCAGTTTCACATGTAAGTATGAGACTTGACAGATTTGTCTTTTAAAAACCTATTTAGAGGCTAAGAATTCCACCCATGCCGGGACTTGAACCCGCGAGTGCAACAAGCAAGTGATGTAAATTGCTTCGGCCAGATGTCGCTGCCTGTACGTAATACAAAGAAGTTTGTAAAGAGGCTGTTGTGCATATTATGTTACTTATGTGCTTATTTTGTTTCTGTGATGTATCTTGTTGGTATAATAAATGTCTTTCTTCTTCTTCTTCTTCTTCTTAAATTTCACTGATGCCTGCACTTGCCTATTAGCTCAGTTGGGAGAGCGCTGGCACGGTTAGCCAGAGGTCGCGGTTTCAAGTCCCGGCATGGGTGGAATTTTTCGCCTCTAAATAGGTTTTTAAAGTTGTCCTCATCACGGGTTAGTGCAACAAAAAGAATATAGATTTGTCTTTTTTTTTCACATTTCACATTTTTTTATAATCCTAGTTATCAAATCACGTGCAGTGGGTATTCATCAGTTTTACAAAAATAGACTTAGTGATTTTTAGGATCCACAACCGAGAACCTGAGACCAATAACCTAGGACCAAAAAAACCCCGTCGTTTTTTGGATAAATGCTATCAGCTAGTCACAGGTCCTTGATCCTAGGTTATCTATCGGTCTTGGGTCCTAAATATCGCTACTGACATGATCAAGAGAATAGAAAAACATTTTTTGGAAAAAAATATCTGTAAAATAACATCGTCGTGAGGAAACCTGCAGAGCTTAAAATTGCTAATTTGCGGCGGGCACGCGTGGTAATGAACCCCATACTCTCTCTCTCTCTCTCTCTCTCTCTCTCTCTATCTATCTATCTATCTATCTATCTGAGAAAAGGCCTGTGCCCTGCAGTGGGACGAATATTATATGCTACATGAAAAAATATTTTAGTTGGATTATGTTGTTTTTTCATCGGCGGCGCTAGTGAACCTCATGGAGTCCCGTAAGCGGTTTTCAGTAATTTTGGTCCGGTATTCACAGGCTGGTACTACGCGAGCCTAGGAGGCCTCCTAGGAACGTACAACAACGAGCAATATGACGAGATGCAGCTACCAAACAACTCGTTCACCGACTCAGTGAGCCACTTAGCTCACAGTTGGAACATCGAGCTGGGAGTCGCTCTGAATCCCGTCGAGAACCACGAGTCCAAAAACGACACGCAATGCGAGAAATTCTTCTTGAACAAAGTGTCGCCGCTGCATCCGTGCTTCTCTGCGGTAAGTCGCTCGATTAAATTTACTTAGTGAATCAAGCGAGTCGGTCACTCTATGACTCAGTGATTCAATGGTCCTGTCGAGACCAGCGAGTCCAAAAAGGACACACAATGCGCAAAATTCTTCTTGAACTAGGTGTCGCCGCTGCATCCGTCCTTCTCTGAGGTGAGTCACACGGTTAATTAAAATGAGTCAGTGAATCAAGTGAGTCATGAACCAAATGTGTCATTAAAGTCAGACTTTTTGAAACCCCCGCTAGCTATTATGTGTATAATTAAATAGAGGTTTCCAATTATAACTTAAGATTTTTAAAATAAATGGATTGCTACATTATTTTACGAATATTAACTAGAAATAAACGATTTTTAGAATTGCTACTTCTAATTTCGTACAATCCTGTGTCAACTATTACTAATTTATTAATAGTTGGGTACCGAATCGGGATCATCCGTATCAGTAAATTAAGCAACACATTTTAAGGTCATCTTCTCTTGTAAAAAATACAAGCACTATCATGCATTGAAGCTTTACTTTAGCTGTAATCCATCTACTTTGGAGCTGCTAATTAATTTATAGCGAGAACATTTATTTTGTCTTCAGATATCTTTATATCCGTATTTATGTTAGAGTCATTGTTTTTATAGTGGATTCTTAAAGAGCTCGTCTTATTATCAGATCAACGCGACGCCGTACTACGCGGAATGCATGGCGGGCGTGGAGGCCTGTACTCTGGCCAGCACTTACCTGGAGCTGTGTTCCCAGCAGCTCATCCCGATACACGTACCGGAGCAGTGCGTGCAGTGAGTATACCCAATAGGTTATAATCATCATCTGTAATTTTTAGCCAGCACTTACCCGGAGCTGTGTTCCCAGCAACTCATCTCGGTACACGTACCGGAGAAGTGCGTGCAGTTATTAAACCCACAAGATTATCATCACCGACCGTCATCTTTCGGTATAATCATCACCGAGTATAAAATATTTTATAATGGTAACACTGCCTCTTCTTTTGCATCGAATGAAAAAACAGACCTTATACTTGTGTTATTGAAGGAATGCTGATGACAGATTCCAAAAGACTTATTAAAACATAATCATAGTTTTTTTTTATCGATTTTACGTTTATACTTATTCAAACAACACATTCCTTATCTAACTTTGGCATTTAACTCACATTTTTATTGGATTTTTATATTTGATATATGTTATTGGTATTCGGATTCTCGTACTCTAGCAATCTGTTTATCTGCTAACAGCTGTCAGTTTCTTTTTCTGTAAGCACTTTGGCCAACAGATAGCTTGACCGCTGTTAAGGCTGTTTCTACATGGAGCATGCTCTCTCGCTCGCACAATTTAACATTTTTTTATATTGTAATAATATGAGTAAACTTTGGATTAATGCATAATTAAGTTACGGAATTCCTTTCGGTTTTCCTATGCGTAGTTTTTAATAAAGGAAAATTGTTCCCAAAATTAATTTTGGGAACAATTAACAACAGAAACAATTTTCTCAATCAAAAACTTAGTACAAGAGAAGAAACATATGCCTTGAATGTTCGCAATTTTATTATCTTGCAAACCCTCAGAAGTATACTCATTTTACTTACGATCACAATAATTTTTAATAATATGAGTAATTTTTATTAATAATATTTTTAATAATAATCACAATAATATGAGTAAACTTTGGATAAATGCATAATTAAGTTACGGAATTCCTTTCGGTTTTCCTATGCGTAGTTTTTAATAAAGGAAAATTGTTCCCAAAATAAATTTTGGGAACAATTAACAACATAAACAATTTTCTCAATCAAAAACTTAGTACAAGAGAAGAAACATATGCCTTGAATGTTCGCAATTTTATTATCTTGCAAACCCTCAGAAGTATACTCATTTTACTTACGATCACAATAATTTTTTCAAGTTATGCTGGCGAGACAGCATGCTCCTCGTAAGAACAGCCTTACCATTAGATTGTTGGTGAGTCTACGTGAAATCCGGAGAAAGAGTGACTGAACTAAAAGTAGCATTTTCATAAAAAATATAACTTATTTATTTTATTTATTAAAGCACACCAACAGCACAAATACGACTTAAACTTAAAATAAATGACAGAAGACTGGCGTGTGTGCCAATTACTGGTGCGCATAGCACTCACAGTTTTGCACTACTGACTTATTCTAATAAACAAACTTATATACTACTAGTGGTATATAAGAATCGGAATTTGTAATTCTAACGGAGATCGGAGATCGATTCCAGAAATTTTAGCTTTAAAGGACCCCAGGCCTCCGTAAAATATGTATATGTATACTTTCCAGCATTTGTTTTTTGTTCCCCACAGATGCACGACTCCTCAAGGCGACATAATAGAGGAAGGCTCCTTCCACGTGCTCCAGTACGTGCCCAACTCCACCGACGTGGTGTTCGTGCTAGAGGCGCAGTATTGCAACAAGGACCTGCGCAAGGCCAAGAATATCGACCTGTTGGTTGAAGCCTTTGACAGCAAGCTGCAGGAAAGTGGCTTGGCTGACAATAGGTATTTATCTCTTTGTTTTACTCTCGCGTTCTCTCTACGTGCCTAGCTCGTTTTCGTGCTAGAAGCTCAGTATTGTAACAAGGACCTGCGCAAGACGAGGAATATCGAGCTGTTAGTGGAGGCTTTTGACAGCAAGGTGCAGGAAAGTGACAATAGGTATGTACCATGTATAGAGGTTATGCTCTATGCCGCCCGGATCTCATGGAGGCATCGTCCAGCGCAATTGCAGTGGCGTGGTTTTGGGAGCGAGATGTCTAAGGAGAAGTCGACGCTTTTGACACGAAAGAAGAAGAATCTCTCTATTTTACTCTCTTTTCGTCTCTCTTTAATCTGTCCTTCTCTCTCTTCGTACAAAAGTTCAGGTAGTTTCTAGTGAGACCTGAGGTTTCTGCACGTAGCCTCATAGTTTATGTGCGTAGCGATCGACTAGGTATGTAAATATCTCAGACACTAGGTTTTCCTCACGATGTTTTCCTTCACAGTTAGCGAGTGGTATTGCCACTACAAGTTCACAGTTGTACGTAACTTATGAAATAAACTCATTAGTACATTCCGGGATTCGCAGCCACGACCTCTCGAACCTCCCGACCTATCGCTATCACCGCTCTTCTAATCTGATCTTATCTGCCCCAGATACGCGATCGTGGGCTACGGCGGGCGCGGCGTGTACAAGAAGCCCCGCTCGCTCTACGTCAACAACAAAGTGTTCACCAACGCCATAGAGATCACGCAGCACTTCGACCACTTCGTCATCGGTACGTCAATATTGTCTTCTTCACATAGCACCCAATGCCCGACTGTTAATTTGTAGAGAAATCCAGGTATTACAAACAAAAATGTTTTTCCATATAATTACATTTTTTCGTAGGCGGGTAGGATTACATCTGTTAATTGTTAGTTCGGAACACTATGGGCGTGAGACATACTCGCATTTGTCTGTTTTTTTTTTTACAATCCAACCCAATCATTTGTTACTCTCACTCTCCCACCCAATCTTCTTCCCGAGAGAAGCAGGCCCGCGACAACTCCACGAGTCGGCCGAACGTGTTCCCCGCAATATCTATCCGGGTGGATTTTAATTTTTCGGTACCACCATAGCACACATTTATGAAAAGTATGATGCAAATGATCACGGAGATGCCAGGCCGTACCTTTCCCCACCTAAACTCTTCGATCCCCACCCAGAGAAACGCGATCAAGTCCGCGGCAACCGCACGAGCCGGCCGGACGTGTTCGCGGCGCTGTCGTTCGCTGCGACCCTGCCGTACCGCGCCGGCGTGCCGCGAACGGTGCTGCTGCTACCGTGCGGACGCTGCGACGTTGCCGTTATGCGGGTGACTCACTTACATACCTAAAATATACAGTTGGGAAGTCTAATGTAACATACATTGAGGTTCAGTCGCGTTGCCGTAACGTGCCAACACGTGTTTCGTGCACGGTTCCTCTATTAATTCCTCTCTAATTAGTAGTTTTAAGTTTTTTTAGCGGTAAGCCCTACCTGCATGACACGTTTTCTTCGTTTGGCGTGAAGGTGCTATTTGAAAACCAGCGCTGTTTCAAATAGAAACAGCAAACGCTGAAATACGAGTAGTATCATTGTCACACGCATACTCCTCTATTTTTTTGTTATTGTATGTAAGCATGTTTGTTTGCGGCAATAAATCATTCATTCATTCATTACTGTGCGGTCGCGTTACGCGGCACCTGTCCTTCGTGTCCCACACATTTGTCCTGCTACCACCATGTGGATTAGTCTACTGCCAACCGCACGAGCCGGCCGGACGTGTTCGCAGCGCTGTCGTTCGCTGCGACCCTGCCGCACCGCGCCGGCGTGCGCGTGCCGCGAACGGTGCTGCTGTTGCCATGTGGACGCTGCGACATTGCCGTTATGCGAGTGACTCATTTGTGCCCGAATACACTCAGGCACTATCTGACAGTACTATCTGTTTGTCCAGGGATGAACTCTATCCGGTGAATAAGAACCAAAACGTCTTGCACCATGACATTTGCAGAGCTGTACATAGATAAGGCGTATGACTGACAACCCTGACAATTAGCTATGTTATCCCTAGATAAGTTGTATCCATTTACTTACGCGGTGACTTGGCGCGAGCCGCGTATAGTTATTTCTTTTCCAGCAACGCTTTTCCGTCACTTGCGGCGGCAAAACCAGCGGACTATGATTAAAGTTCTACTTTCTTGGCTTCAAGGACTGGACTGTAGGTTCTATTTGTTCAATTGTGGACTAAAAAAGTTTTTTTGGACTTCAGTGTCGTGTACCCCTGAATCGGGCACCACTTTACAAACCCACAGCTTGTATGTATGGTGGCCGTGCCACAAACGATTCCCTCCAGCATTCTTCTGCTGATGTGGCGACGATGCAAGCATAACCGAAATAATTACAAGCTCCGCCAGAAAGCAAGCATACTACCTGGAACGTTACTGGTTTAACCGTTTATTGAAAACGTTTTATTGGCGTAATTATATCTCTGTATCTATCTAGAGAGATAAGATACTAAATTTCGACCCGGTCCGACATCAGAAGTGGGATTAACAATATCTATATTATCTGGCATGATTAACGATATCTATATCTATACCGAATTAGCATGCTAAAGTGGCAGTGGGCCGCCCATATTATCCGAAGAACTGATAACCGATGCGGTAGACGAGTTCTCGAGTGGAGACCGCGCATCGGTAAACGTAGTGTGGGACGTCCTCAGACTCGGTGGAACGATGATCTTCGCAGGGCGGCTGGCAAGAGTTGGATGAGAGTAGCCGAGGACCGTGCTCAGGGGCGTGCTATAGGAGAGGCCTAGCATAGGACAACAGTGGACAAGCATAGGCTGATGATGATGATGATATCTATATCTGGGGCCTGTTTCATAAAACTACAATTCATAGTTTATTATGTCAATTCGACGTACATTGCGTAGCCAAATCTTCCTACTCGTTAATCTGTGGTTTGAGCGACTTTGCAATGTTCATTGAATTGTCATAGTAAACCAGAAGGTCGATTCCACAATATGCCTATCGATTTTGAAAGACCAATGGAAAAACGGCGGGCAGTCATAATAACTTATCAGAGTGATGATATAATTGATACAATATAACAATAGCAAATATTCTGTTCACAGTTGGATTATTCGGCCATCTACCACAGCCTGATAGAGAATTCGCTGACACTTCACATCCTAATGGACGATGAATTCGTGCTGGCTAAGAAACGTGCTTCCAAGAACTTGTTCGGTAAGACCATGAAAATTTGTGAGCTCATCAAGAAAAGAAGAATATTAGCCTGTAAGAATAGCAATTAGGTATCTTAATCTTTTTATTTCACCACATTCCTACATTCATCTGTACATGCTCTCATTTTCTCGTACATAATATTGTCATTCAAGCCGGATATCTGCTCCTACATAAGACTAGCTGTGCCCGCGACTCCGTTCGCGTACATTTCGATTTTTACGAAGCAGCATTTGTATGGGGGCCACGTCTTATCATAACTGGAGCTAGAATTTAAATAGCCTGGGGAGCGTTCAAGTATTACGTAACGCAATTTGGGGGGGCGGGGGGGTCTCGTAAAACGTTACGATGCGTTACACGGGCGGGAGGGGGTCCTTCTTACAACACGTTACGTAACATTATTTCTTTTTTTATATAAAAAATAGGGAAATAAAACTCCCAAATTGGCAACCCTTTTCGTTTACGTTTTACGGGGAATCTCTCGATTGTATTAGTCTGGTCGCCATTTTTAATTTGTTCTCGCATGTTGGTAAACCTTTTCGTTTATATTTCACGGGGAATCCCTAGATTGTATTGTACGTCATTTAATGTTGTTTTTGTTGTCAGTATTCGTTAGTGTTTATGCAGAAGCAAATTGCTGTAGTCGCTGTTATTAAAGTGAGTTCATAGTGTTCATACTGTAATGTCCTCAAAAGAAGGAGATTTGTATCATCAGCTGTTCTTGGCCTATAAAGGCTCTCATGCTGACTTGCCAGCGCAAGTATGTCAAAAAAATGCCAATGAAATTTGGAAAACGGCTAAAGAAAAACTAAAAAACAAAGAAAAGTTTATAGAACATATAAATGATGTTATACGAGAGTTGAAGGTGAAGGCCACGAAGAAGAAAGCAACAATGCTTAGTTATTTTACACAAGTAAGTTTACTACTAAAATGTAATAATGACATAAGTATTATATTTAGTCCAAACCTTGATTTTTCATAAAAGAACTGGTCATAAGTATTTTATATTTCTAGCTACCTATGCAAACATCAAGCACGTCAGCAACACTATGGCCCAATGCTCCCTCGACTTCGCGTGCTCCTCAACAAAAACAGGTGCATCTGCTTATATGTGTTGTATATTATGTTCTTTTTTATCGCATGTGTCAATAATACCTATTCTTAATTAATTTTCTCTTGGCCTATAGGATTCGAATGTTGTAGCTTCATCCACGTGTTCATCTCTCATGGAATCGATTGTCACAGTCGCTGGACATGAAAGCACTGCCGTCAAACGAAAGATGAGCGATATCCACGAGGAGCAAAGTCAGAATACTGATGGGGAAACTGTGGAGACATCGTCTACGGAACCAGACAAGACTTTGGTTGATTCGGTCATCACTAAAAATGTTCCAAGCAAACCGGCTCAAGAAACTCTTATGAAGAAAATTGGTCTACTGCAACAAAAAATAAATGTTCTCACTGAAGCAAGGGACACTGGTATAGCCAAAGATGATGTTCATGACGAAATAAAAAAGCTACGCAAAGAGTTGAAAGAAGAAGAGAAATGTTTGAAGAAAAAAAGAGACTCTGCTAAGCGTGCAAAAAAATTTCGAGCCAAAGAAAAACTGGAGAAAACTGAACGTCAGAGAAACAATCCTGCTGCAGCACAACCTCGAACTGGCCCTGGACAGCCCTCTTTAGTTGACTCGCAACCTGCTCTCCTAGAGACCATAATTAATATTGCCATTCATGGCAGCGCTGCTGATGAACGCCGCCGAACAGAGATGATTAGGAGTTGTCTCACTCTGTCCGACCTGCATGAAAGGCTGTTGTTAATGGGATTCCAAATTTCTCGAAGCGGCACATATCTTCATTTACTCCCACGCGTTTCTAACACACAAGAGGGAAGAAGACACGTACGTACTGTACCCGTAAAGTTAGCAAGACCACAGACCGAGATGCACAAAAAACACGAGGACGGGGAATTTTGCACTGCTACAATCAGGTCATTGGAATCTCTCGCTTCGCTTCTGGGACCGCAGCAAGTATTCGTTCTCTCACAAGACGATAAGGCACGTGTACCGATAGGTTTACCGGCAGTAAAAAGTCAGAGCCCTCTTTTAATGCATATGGAATACAGAATACTTTTACCTGATCATGACTGGGTCGTGGCAGAGCGGCACAAACTTATTCCTTCTGTATACGCCGGCGTCAACGTAGAACCTAACAATTTCGGTAGGGAAGAAGCTGTTGGGTACAGCGGGCCGACACACATATCCATAAGGAGCGGGAAACACTCATCCTCCACAGCGAACACCCACGCTTATGATTTCGAATCACTTTTATCAATACCTTCATTCAAATCCTTAATGATGACAGAATCGAACACCGTGAAGCCAGTAATCATCATCTTTGTAGATGGTGGGCCGGACGAAAACCCGCGTTATCGCAAAGTCAAGAACTTTGCGATTGAACACTTTAAAAAATACAACCTGGACGCCCTGTTTATAGCGACTAATGCTCCTGGGCGGAGCGCATATAACCGAGTTGAGCGTCGCATGGCTCCCCTCAGCAAACGACTGGCAGGCGTCATTTTGCCTCATGAACATTTTGGTTCTCATCTCGACGACAAAGGAATGACTACGGATGATGATTTGGAAAAACGCAATTTTCAGCACGCTGGGGAAACACTTGCAGAAGTGTGGAGAGAAATGAAAATTGATAATTATGACGTTTCGGCGGAGTATAGACAGCCCGAAGATAGCATGCAGGATCCAGCAGAACCAAATCTGGCGTGGTACAGCGTTCACGTCCGTGAATCGCAATATTTCTTACAGGTTATAAAATGCGCAGATGAATCCTGCTGTTCACCACCGAGAAGTGCATTGAAATCTGTGTTTACGGATACTTTCATGCCGCCACCTTGCCCAATACTTCAAACCCCAAGCAAGCTCGTAGTACCCAGTTTGTTAGACAAAGGAAAATCCAAGTTTTCGCCACTTCTTGTAAGGTTGTCCGTTAATCTGTCACCTCCTCTAGAAGGGTTTAAGCAGATGCCTTACGATTTCTTTTGTCCATCTGTACAATCCGACCTAAAGAAAAAAGTATGTCCAACCTGTGGGATCTATTTCACATCTCACAGGAGTGTTCAAATGCACTGTCGTTACGTGCATGGCAAGACTGTCCAAGACCATTGTGAAACTAGAGTACGGCCACAGCGCCTTGCTGCCAGAAGGGCAAATGAGCTTCTCTGCATTGTGCGTCGTTATGAAACATCGTCTGAGGATGCTGACTGGCTCGACGAAGACGAAGTTGATGCAAGTGGCTTAACAATTCCAGAACCGTCTTCGTCTGCACTCCAGGTGCCAGTGATGAAAGAATCTGAGTGGCTAGCAAACCCGTGGACAGAGGAGCAGTAATTTCAATCGAATTGTTTTTATAGACCTACTTAGATACTTGGTTAATAGTTGATTATTTTTTAATTTTGTTAAGAATACGATTTTATTTCGAGTAAAATGTTTAATTTCAGTTGGGTTTCTGTTTATAATTGCATTGCCAAAGGTTAAAATAAATATGTTATTTTATTTGAAGAATTTATTAGTAAAAAAGCTAAAATACTTAGGAGAATGAAGGAGAAAAACAATTGTGTTTTGTAAAGCCAAAAATTTATAAAAAAATAAACAAAATACGCAGGTGTTGCGAATTAAAAATCTCTTGTTTTATTATAAGGCAATTAAAACTATACGAAGGATAAAAACTATAACAACTTTTTGCGACTTCAGGGTAAAAATGATGACTTGAGTGTTACGTAACCTTTAGAGAGGGGGGTGGGGGGGTACAGAAAAACGTTACGGAGCGTTACAGTGGGGGGAGGGGGGGTCAAAAATCTTCAAAAATTGCGTTACGTAATACTTGAACGCTCCCAGGATAGTATCCTGTGTCCCAGATATCTATATGTTTTTATACCAAATTTCATCAAATTCGGATAATTGGTTTAAGAGTTATGGAGGAACATACATACATACACACATACAGAAAAAAATTCTAAAAATCGTGAAATTAGTTTCAGTATCATATATTGAGCCTATAAACACAATATCTCTGAAAACAAACTAACTTACTCCATGACCGACCCTTACAGATTTATTATTAGTATAGAAGATAATGGCCCTAGGAGCAGGATATAATTATAACTTTTTAATGTTTTGGCACTTGGGCCATTTATTAAAGTTCACTCAATGGATGATAAATGAAACAGTCGTTAGGCACACAAGAAAATAAATAACCGAGAAATTACAAGACTCGGTTACACGACTTAACACGCGATTTAACTCCAGGAGCGGTGGGGCGCGACTGGCGCAACTCATCTAATTTGTTGACATGGCAAAAACTTATGCGCTCAGTCGCCACAATGTCAACTTTAGATTAGAAATATGTATGCTAATGATGGGACTCGTAGACGAAAGAAAGTCGTCGACATAGCCCAGCGGATTAGTAAGTTGAAGTGGCAGTGGGCGAAAAGTTCTCGAATGGAGACCACATATCGGCAAGCGCAGCGTAGGACGACCAGCCACAAGATGGACAGATGACCTCATCCAAGTGGCAGGAAGGCGCTGGATGCAGGCCGCTTCCGACCGGTCTTTTTGGAAATCCACGGAGGAGGCCTATGTCCAGCAGTGGACTTCTGGCTGTACTGTGGTTGAATGATGATAATAATAATAATCATACTTTATTCATTTATTTGCTTCTTATGATGATGATGTATGCTAATATGTAATAATATGCTGCCTTCCTGTGCTGCAATTGCATTGCCAGTACTCTGCTACCCACTACACTGTATTGACTTACACGTAGTGGATATCCCGTTTGAGTGTAAATCTGAGACTCGATACAGATGTTCGGCTTCATACTTGTACGATGGAGTGAGATAGATACATAGATAGAGAACATTTAATTCACTACCAGAAGAAATAATTACAAGTGATTTCTTATATTTAAGTAATGCTATGCAATTGGCGGTCTTATCGCTTAGAGTGATCTCTTCCAGATAACCTTTAGATGGAGTGGATTGCGAGAATATAAGTACTTATAATTGCGTATTATAATATAACGTACATACTTACGTAAATAATGGTATAAGATAAGATAAGAATATTCTTTATTTATTTATTTAAGGAGAAAAAACAGAATTGACAAACTTATAGCATAAAAAATATTAGAGTATATATAGTACATTTTGCCAATTCCTCAGCATTTCCCACAGATAGGTAATACTTAATATAATAAATAAGTAAGAGGCGCAATACAGGACTTTAGATTAAGTTCTAAGATTAAAATGAACAAACACTAAAGCAACTATTTTAGAAAGAGATACATACACAAACAATCATTAATATTACTTATACATTGAAAGAAGTAAACGCAACAAATCGGTACAGCTCATGAATTTGACAGGATTCTTGTGAACATTTGCTTGCAGCACTGCTTTGACTTATGAAACAAATCAACTTCCGTAAATGCTATATTATAGCTATCGCACATTCTGTTGAGAGGTGCTCTTTTGCCAGCATTGGTTCTAGAGACACCCTGTGAAAAAACACGTTTGTTTCTTATAGATCGGACAGGAACGCGAAAACATAGTTGAGCTAATAGATCAGGACAATTAAGTTCAGATGTACAGATACCCCGAAGAACGTTCATGTCGGACAGAGTTCGGCGGTTTTGTAATGACAGCATTTTGAATTTAACTAAAAGATCGGAGTAGGAATGTTTAGGGAAGCCCATTCGGTAGTTGAGGGCGCGCAGAAATTTCTTTTGTATCATCTCCAAGCGCCTTTTATATATATCATATAGCGGATTCCAGACTGCTGATGCATACTCCAGATGAGATCTAACCAGGGCTTGATAGAGAGTAATATATGTATCAGCTTTCCTGAAATCTTTGCCTACGCGCAAAATGAAACCCAACATACGGTAAGCTTTATTTACAACACTCTCTACATGAACGTCAAATAATAGTTTAGAGTCGAAGCAGATGCCCAAGTCGCGAATAGACTCCACTCTACTCAGGCTATAGCCTCCAATTTCATAACTGTTCAATATATTATCTCGCCTCCTAGAAAAAGTTATGACTTTACACTTGTCGTGGGCGAGGAAGATCTTATTAATTACACAATAATCATGGAGCCTGTTGAGATCTTCCTGAATAAGTTGACAATCAGCTATTTGCCTTACCTGCCTATACACCTTTAGGTCATCCGCGTACAAAAGGTAGCGACTGTGTTGAAAACAAACACCTAGATCGTTTAAAAAAACTACAAAAAGTAATGGTCCTAAAATAGAGCCTTGAGGGACTCCAGAACTGATGGTAGAGACGTCTGATATGTAGCCATTCATTGTGACCGCCTGATGCCTGCACTCCAAATAAGAAGCGAACCATCTAAGAAGGTTTCCCTTTATCCCGTTGAAAGACAATTTCTTCAATAATAAAAGATGGTCGACCTTATCAAATGCTTTACGGAAATCTGTGTATATAGAGTCTACAGGGATGTTACTATCTAGTGATTCAAAAATAAAATTGGAATATACTAAAAGATTTGTGACCGTTGACTTTGCCTTTACAAAGCCATGCTGATTTACATCAAGCGACATTTCAATGTAAGCATAGAGTCTGGCGTGTACTAATTTTTCAAATACCTTTGCTATGGCAGATAGTATAGAAACTGGGCGGTAGTTACAGACCAAGTTCCTCGCCCCCGCCTTGAATATGGGTGTAACATGTGCTAGCTTCCAGCGTTCCGGAATTTTACCTTCACGTAGACTTCTATTAAATATGAGAGTTAAGGGAACACATAAGTAACTAGCAAGATTTTTTAAAAACAGAGGGCTAATCTTGTCTGGACCAGGTCCCTTATTAGAATCCAAGCAACTCAGAATTTTTTCAACCTCTATTTCCTCGAACTCTATCTGCGGTAAATGATTTGCTACATTACCATTGTCAGCATCAGAAAAGCCATCGGTATCGTAAGCATTGGGAAAGTAGGGCTCAAAAACTGAGAGAAAATATGAAGAAAACATCTCACATATTTCTTTAGGATCGTGAGAAGATTGGTTCCCAATTTCCATGCCTGATGGGTAGCCGGTGTTAGATTTCCTTAAATTGGATGTATAGCTCCAGAAAGCCTTAATATTTGTCCTAGTAGCCTCCTCCACTCTGCCTAAGTATGCATTATGACACTCGACTAGTAAGGTCTTAGCGTTAGCTCTTAAAGCAGCAAATCTTCGGTAGTCGTATTGACCAGGAAATTATTGTACCAGGAAAAACACAAACATGAAATGTTTACAAAAATGCAGTACAATTGGCGGCCTTATTGCTTACAGCAACATAGATACTTACAAAATAAAACCTGCATAATTAATGAAATACATATAAGCAACGAAAGTTTCACAGTTCAAGCAGTGAGGTAGTTTTACTAATGTCTTAGTACAAGTAAAGGCTTTATAAATGAACTGCCTGAACCGTAAAAGAGGAGCCATAGAATTCGGCGTGGAGTTTAGAGTTATACTTAGGTTTTGGGATGAGCGAAGTGCCGAAGAGCAGATAATTTAATTCTCGCATAAAGACGAATGCATTAAAAGATTCAAAATCGAGGCGTTGGTATCGAGCTGTGGTAGCGGAGCGGTAGAACGCAGGCCTCACATTCCGGAGGTCGTTGGTTCGAATCCCAGCATGTACCAATGACTTTGTTTTCTAGGTTACCTACATTTGTGAAGTCATAGTAGCAATACCACTCGCTAACTGTAAATGAATCGTGAGGAAATCCTAGTGTCTGAGGTATTCATATACCTCAGCGCTTGAAATTGCCAATCCGCGGTGGGCACGCGTGGTAATTAAGCCTGTACTCTCTCTATGAGAGAAGGCCTGTGTCCTGCAGTGGGTCGTATATAGGCTACATAAATTCAAACGTAACTCCCCAACAGGCGTAGACAGTGTAGCGGCTTACACGAACAAGGACTACGAGAATCTGGTGGGCGACCCGGCGCTGCGGAAGCAGGTCAAACTGCCCAAGGAGAAGCTCGGCATGTGCACTTCCCTGGCCATGGAAACTAATGGTGAGTGATGCTGTCACAATCCAGGGATGTACGTAACTAGCATTCGATAAGAGCTCCTTTAATGTGGCGCTCTCCCGTTTATTTTTAGGAAAACTAACGGCTTATCACTAGCACATTAGCTTAACACACATAGATACAGAAAGCCAACAAAATAATGGATCGAACATAAATAATTATTTCTCACAGAAGTGAAATTATAAACGTTTTCGAGGGTATTGATATAGCAAGCGGAAAGGGCGCGCGGCCGGGGCGTTGTTACACAAAAATGTAAGTAAGTTCCATACATTTTAACAAAATTACGACTTTATTTTGAATTCATGTTTATTTTTAACTAGCTGTGCCCGCGACTCCGTTCGCGTACATTTCGATTTTTACGAAGCATTTGTATGGGGGCCACGTCTTATCATAACTGGAGCTAGAATTTAAATAGCCTATCCTGTGTCTCAGATGTCTATATGTTTTTATACCAAATTTCATCAAATTCGGATAATTGGTTTAAGAGTTATGGAGGAACATACATACATACATACACACATACAGAAAAAAATTCTAAAAATCGTGAAATTGGTTTCAGTATCATATATTGAGCCTATAAACACAATATCTCTGAAAACAAACTAACTTACTCCATGACCGACCCTTACAGATTTATTATTAGTATATAGACTAGCTGTGCCCGCGACTCCGTTCGCGTACATTTCGATTTTTACGAAGCAGCATTTGTATGGGGGCCACGTCTTATCATAACTGGAGCTAGAATTTAAATAGCCTATCCTGTGTCCCAGATGTCTATATGTTTTTATACCAAATTTCATCAAATTCGGATAATTGGTTTAAGAGTTATGGAGGAACATACATACATACATACACACATACAGAAAAAAATTCTAAAAATCGTGAAATTAGTTTCAGTATCATATATTGAGCCTATAAACACAATATCTCTGAAAACAAACTAACTTACTCCATGACCGACCCTTACAGATTTATTATTAGTAATAGATAACAACCACAATTTCATTAGTTTGCCAGTTTATCGGCAAGCTTTTGGTAACAATATGTGTATAAACTTACACAATCTACACAATTAACAGTATCGATAGTACTTTTTGAGTCTGAAGCAAAAGATGTGTTTATAAACTGCTCGAAACAAAGCGCATAAGCATCCTTTTAAATTGTGTTTTTTTTAAGTCTTTTATTACATGACTAGCTGTTCCGGCGAACTTCGTACCGCCACAGAACCCGTTTATACGATTCTTGTTACCATGGCAACGCAATAAATAAATATTTTAGTGTTTGGCTTGAAAAACGTTTACGGTAACAATAAAATATTATCCCACGGGACCGCATTACGGGAATATCAAGTATCCTATGTCTCAATTCAGGTCCTTGCCAAGATTCATGTAACTCCGTTCAGCCGTTACTACGGTGATTGAGTAATGAACATCCAAACATCTTCACAAATTTTCACATTTATAATATTACAAATATTTGTATAACATTAGAATTTCTAAACAAGTGAGATATGAAATTACTATGGATCTACCTAGCCCGTTTAGTACCTGCCACTCGTAAAAGCCTCCCAGAGGAATCCTACATTCCTGTTTGGGTATTTCGTATTTCACTTGTTTTCGTTCGGCGCTACTGCGACGGTCAAAGCGACACACCCCCGCAGGCACGATATTCGCGGGGCGCAAGCTGTCGCAGGAGCGGCCGACGGCGCGGCGCTTCGCCACCGTGCTGGGTGGCCGCGTCGCCGCCTCCGCGCGCCGTTGCCAGGCGCGCCCGCGCTGCGAGTGCCGCGACGCGCGCCTGCACTGCCGCCCCTGCGCCGACACGCAGCGGCTGGTGAGTCGCCTGTACACACACACACACACACACACGCACACGCACACACACACACACGCACACGCACGCACGCATGGAACGCACGCACGCATGGAACGCACGGCACGCAGCGGCTGGTGGTTCGCCTGTACACACACACCCATCATCATCATCATCATCATCATCAGCCTATGCTTGTCCACTGCTGGACATAGGCCTCTCCTATTGCACGCCACTGAGCACGGTCCTCGGCTACTCTCATCCAGCTCATCTCTCTCTG
Organism: Yponomeuta evonymella; assembly: GCA_963969515.1. Classification (NCBI taxonomy): domain Eukaryota; kingdom Metazoa; phylum Arthropoda; class Insecta; order Lepidoptera; family Yponomeutidae; genus Yponomeuta; species Yponomeuta evonymella. The sequence goes on along the minus strand of OZ018366.1, from coordinate 7,737,841 downwards.
CCCAGCAAGAGCTGGACACACCCATAAACATACATAAATACATACACATGACCTTCCACTGCTGGTAAGTTACCTTGCACTGGCCGCGTTACACACTCACGGCCCTATTTACCTATAGAAACACGATTTCTCTAAAGCTATCTTATTTAATCTGTGGCTACGTCTTTTCCTTGTAAAATCGCCACCGCAGACTATTTTAATCGCCGTTTTAAGGAATTGTCTTTCTATAAATAAGGCCGTCAGAATTATCAACTATGCTTTTACGTCACATCTGACACTCAGTAGACATATGCACATCCAGCGAGATGCTGCGAGTAAGTACACTGCCTTGCACCGTTAGCGTCAGAATGACCCGTCACTAGTGACGCTTACGCGTATTTATCGTTGAAATTGTGACGCATAATTGCTTCCTCTAAATATAACGTACAATTGCATCCATTAGGTATTTAAAAAAAAAATAAAGCATTTAAGGGTGACCGGCCATCCTGATGTCAGTTGTCGCGAATCATCGCGAATGCATGTCATGATACCGGATACTCTGTGAGTAGTTTGGATTATTTTTTCGGTGGTGGGGCAATGAAGGCAAGATGGCGAAAAAGTGCGGGACGAGTGAGAGACGTGTGGAGAAAAGGGTGGTGCACAAGAGCAATTTGGTGAGATCGTTTTATATTGTATCTGAAATAATGAATCTAGAGATTTAGAGAATGAGAGAGAGAGATGGTAAAAGAGTTGAGAGTGTAAATCTTGAACGAGCAGAGTATCATCTTGTTTTTGTGGTAGAGTTTCCACGCGGAGGTCGAGGCAGGCTATGAGGGGTGGTTTGGAGGCCTGTGGGGGGCCAAGAGTGGCTTCCCCCTCGTTCATTGTGACTAAGAGAAAGGAGAGAGTTAAAGAGATGTCGCGTTGGATGATGTGACCCATAAAGAGGATATACATACTGCACTTTAGCTATGTGTAGATATTCTCAATCTAATCCCGTGTAACCCAAATCCTTTGTCGCCTATGTTTGTTCACTCATACCTTGGCACATGTTTTCGGTTAGCGTTATAATATTTATCGTGGCGACAAAATGGTGGAGGAGCTGGGATAGAGAGACAATTGATAGACAGCGATGAATCACTCGGTACAACTTTACCCACAAACCGTATATAGAAAGTGAAAGTGTGACGCGAGGTGTTAAGGTGGACAGTGGTCACTAGAAAGAAAACGACGTGACACTGTTTAAAGAGGTCAAATGGACAGTGGTCACTAGAAAGAAAACGACGTGACACTGTTTAAAGAGGTCAGATGGACAGTGGTCACTAGAAAGAAAACGACGTGACACTGTTTAGAGAGGTCAGGTGGACAGTGGTCACTAGAAAGAAAACGACGTGACACTGTTTAGAGAGGTCAGGTGGACAGTGGTCACTAGAAAGAAGCGACGTGACACTGTTAAGAGAAGTAAAGTACGCAGAGGTCACTAGAAAGAAAACGACGTGACACTGTTGAGAAGTTAAGTAGGTACGCAGTGGTCACTAGAAAGAAAACGTCGTGACACTGTCATTAAGAGGTTAAGTAGGCAGTGGTTACTAGAAAGAAAACGATATGACACTTGAGAGGATACGCACGCGGTGGTCACTAGAAAGAAAACGACGTTACACCGTTTAGACCGTAATCGAGGGTTGCGATTGTTCGAGTCAAGTAGGTACACTCCTTTTATAATGTTACCTAACAGAATCTAAAGTATTTTGGAGACAGAGTTAGTAGATGATGATCATCAATCTGCGATAAAGAGAGTAGACATTTTATGTTAAGTGCACTGCAGTTGCATAGATTTGCAGATTTCGAAATAATTTCCTCTGAAACCTATTTTAAAATCCATCAATCATTTGTATTGTAAATCCACGCACCAGAATTAACAATATTTCAGTTGGCTAAACTGAGTTCTTTGTTTTCAATGTAGAATTCTCTTCTTTCAAAATCCGTAAGAAATCTAAAGTTATACTTATTTCTTCTTACCGAGAAGTCAGTCTATTTACTACATTGTATGTATAAATCAAACCTTTTTAATGAAACTGCTTTTACCCTAATTTTTGGTTTCTAACCTTTTACGCTTAAAAGGGTTTATGGACGGTAAAGAGTATTAGATGATTAGTAACATGTAGGTGGAATTGAGTATAGAAAACAGACTGTCTTGTCTATAACTATTATTGTTTATGGTCAGTCATTCGCAGTTCCGGTTTGCATGTATTCTATTTCTTTTCTCGGTTTACTACACTAGAAAACTTTCGCCCACGAATGACGTAGTTTTTTAACTCTTTCTGTCTCTTTCGTACACAGCGTGTAGGTAATGACGGCGAGGGTGTTCGCGCCTAGAAGCGTTTGTAGTGTGAGGGGTGCGATGAACGAAATCAAGTTTGGAAGGGAACGGCTAAATTACCTAGGTACTCTGAAAATATTCTCGTAGAGCGAACGAAGTTTTATTTTTCGCGACCGTCAACCGACATTTTCTTTTTCGCTCGTTTACCTTTGCCGGCTGGTTGGGAATATGGATACCTAATTTGTGAATTTTCTTGAGGAAACCATTAAAACGTCAGTATTATGGCTTATAAATTGATTTCCAAACAGAATTGCCTACTACGTACCAATGAGAACTAGCAAGAAAGTTTGCGTCCCTACCGGTACTGCGTGGCGGCGTAGTTGGTTACATAGTAGGTAATAGAAGGATTGTAAAATTCGAACGTTGATGTTTTGTTGTTGACTGGCCAGCGCCTTTTGTGGAATCCGACCTGTTAGATCAGAAATTCATAGAAAATTTACGAATCTACCACCTAGCAAGTTAGAGAAATACAAAAAAAAAACCTAATTTCCAGTTTGAATCCTCGTGGCCCGAACACAGGGCAAGGCTCTAAGAGGCCAAACGCAGCGCTTTTCACTAATAGCCTACCGGTCATCTAAGAGGAATAAAGGTACGTGGATATATTTTGTAACTTATCAGGAACCACTTTGAAATTATGAGGAAATATTGTAATAGGTACTAAAACGCAATTACAGTCGGTGTCAAGAGGTCAGCATGGAACGGGCGTTGCTTCTTAGACTAGACCTCGTAAGGAAGAAGGCTGAAGAAGCTGTCAACCAGACAAAGGAAATGGTTGCTAGGTTCAAAACTGATGGAGTTACATTGTCGGAAATAAATAGGGCACAAGTCACATTAACAGAAGCTATTAAGAGACTTAGAACTGATCTTCTTCACTGTCTCGATAAACTAGAAGGAATTCCACAAGACCTAGTCATACATTGCACAAATCTGGAGACAGAGGGTGAGGAATTTCTTGTAGAGGTGAAGTGTATGCTGCAGGAAACCAATCACAACCCCAGCCAGTCTACCACTAATTCAGATAGCCATGCACGACTGCCCCGCCTTGAGCTTCCAAAGTTTGATGGTGACATTTTAAAATGGAACGACTTCTGGGACCAGTTTCAAGCAAGCGTACATAACAAAGCGATCCCAAAGGTAGAGAAGCTACTATATCTCCTCTCCCTCCTCAAAGGTACAGCGCTGGAGGCCGTAGAAGGACTAGCGACTACTAATGACAACTATGATATTGCCATAGACACACTTACTAGACGGTATGGCAGCAAGTACTTCCAAATCGACGCACACTATGAACAATTAAACAAGATGGAAAAGGCTTCACACACTCCATCGGAGTGTCGAAAGACACTGGATAAGATTGAGAAAATACTTAGGGTTCTTCAGTCCCTTGGAGAAAACATAGACAATAACCACCTCAGACTATCAATAATGAATAAATTTCCAGACAAGATAGTTTACGAACTCAATTTGAACTTACCAGATCAAAGTGTTAGGTCCATCAGAAATAGATTAGAATATATTGTTACAGCAATGGAACTTTCCAAAAGGTCAGTATTCTCTATAGAAACCGAAGTAAATCAAAACAAATCTGCAGCCCCTTCAGCTTCCACAGAAGCTTTATATGTAAGGGATGGTATCAATAGCAGGGAACCTCGCAACAGAGTACCAGTTCAGAATAGGAGACAGTTTCTCAAGCATAGGCAAGAAAAAAGAGCTCCTTCTAGGAGCCATTTTGTTGCATCCAGCCGAAAGAGGAAGTGGGAAAGTGACGACTCAGCAGTGAAAGCAAAGAAATCCCGAAAAACCTGCATCTTCTGTGGCGGAGATCATTTCAACGACCAATGCACTGTGGTGGAAAGTCTACAGCAGAGAAAAGCAAAACTTGGCAGAAGGTGCTTCATCTGCTTCAAAGAAGGTCATGGTGCCAAGTTCTGCAAGCAAAGAAAGCCGTGTTACCACTGCACTAGAGCGCACAACCGCGCCTTATGCCCTCAGGCATCTAGTAAGAAAACAACTTATAATGAACCTGTGTTGAACACAACCTCCAAGGCCATTAATACCAAATCTTGGTTACAGACAGCAACGGTAACAATAAAGAACAATAACAAGCATCAAGCATGCAGATTGCTTCTTGACTCTGGAAGTCAAAGGAGCTACCTCACAGCACGGATGGCGAGACGACTAAAGCTGGATACAGACACTGAAGATTTCCTCATGATCTATACCTTTGGCTCAGAGAAACCAACAGAGACAACTAGTCCTTCAGCACAAATCAATCTAATCACAAAGAGAGGAACACAAAAGTCTATAAGAATAAATATTGTTCAACACATAACTGACCGGGTACCTATTCAACCGAAGGTAAAGATTTCTGTAGATATAATGGCTGATGATGATACCACGGGTACAGGTATAGACCTACTGATAGGCAATGACTATTATTCTTCATTCATGAGAAATGAGATGATACAGATAGAAGAAAATCTATACATGATCAACACAGATTTTGGATGGATGCTGTCAGGAAGCTCTAGCATGGTTAACGAAGAAAATACTCTATCCATCATAACATATTGCCAATGTGATCCTAGCTGTCCATATCTTACAGAACCAGACCTTCCAATGAGGAACATAGACATCAAGTTCCTATGGACACTGGAAGGTATCGGCATTACTGACTCCCCAAAGTCCAACAGAGAAGAAGAGGCTGTAAAGCATTTCAATGAAACTGTAGTATATCAGGAGGGCAGATATTTTGTGAAGTGGCCGTGGACTCAATATCCACCTGACTTACCCACCAACTTTGGACTAGCTTATGGAAGACTAAAAGGCCTTTGTCAACGATTGGACCTCTCAACACTGCAAGAATATTCGACAATCCTGAAGGAGCAGTTAGATGCTGCTGTAATAGAGACTATAGAACCAACAACACCCTGTCAGACATCTCACCCAGTCCATTACCTACCGCACCATATTGTAAAGCAGAAAGGAAAGAAGAGCCGAATCGTTTATGACGCATCTGCTAAGATGAAAAATCAAAATAGTCTCAATTAATGCATGTTCCGAGGTCCCTGTATGCTTGAAGATCTCACAGCATTGCTACTCTCATTCAGAACAAACCGAATAGGGGTAATTGCAGATGTGGAGAAGGCGTTTCTACAAGTCGGCTTACAAACAGAAGATAGAGATGTCACCAGATTTCTTTGGTTAAAAGATCCCAAACAACCTGTGTCTATGCAAAACCTCCTTCATCTGAGATTCTGTCGCGTTCCATTTGGTGTAATATCCAGCCCTTTCCTGCTGACAGCCACTATTCGTTACCATTTGTCAAGAACAAACAATGCCCTGTTAAGCAAAATAGCTGACAAATGCTATGTAGACAATTTAGTTACTGGAGTAAATTCCAGAAGTGAAGCCTGTGCCTTGTACCTGGAGACAAGATCAGTTTTTCAAGATATTTCGATGAACATCAGGGAATGGACTTCTAATGATAAAGGATTTATCATTCAAATTCCTGAACAACACAGAATGACCCAAACTGAACAAGTCAAAGTCTTGGGATTGATATGGAGTGTGAGAAAAGACACTCTCCAACTTAATCTAAATAAAGAAGTTTTCAAAGAGGAAGAGCTGAAGAACAGTCAAAACAAGAAAGGAGTGCTGAAGACCATAGCATCTTTCTACGACCCATGTGGCTATGTAACACCCCTAATATTACCAGCTAAAATACTTTTACAACAGCTGTGGGAACAAAAGTATAAATGGGATACCACTTTGTCTGTAGAGCTTAACCAACAGTGGAACAATATAGTAGATAACCTCCGAACAGCAAAACAGATAGAGATCCCGCGCTACGTCGGAAGCACGAAAACTACTAAAGCCTCATACGAACTACACTGCTTTACGGACGCCTCGAAAAACGCCTATGCTGCAGCAGTGTACCTGCGAGTCGATGACGGCCAGCAAATAAAAATAGAGCTCATGATGTCAAAATCACGTCTAACCCCTATTCAAGAGAAAGAAAGTTTAAAAATTCCAAGACTAGAGCTGCTTGGACTCGTCATTGGAAGTAGATTGCTGGCATATGTAAAGAACAGCATAGACTTGAAGATCTCCAAGCAATACTTGTGGACCGACAGTATAATTGTCCTCAGCTGGATGAAATCAAATAAGTTGCTTCCACCATTTGTTGCAAGACGAGTCGAGGAGGTGAAGCGAAATACACCTGTTGAGATGTGCTATATTAACACAAAGTTAAATCCAGCCGATATAGCAACTAGACCTGAACTTTGGCATAAACAAGATTTATGGTTCCATGGACCACAATTCCTCACCAAAGAAAAGAGATTTTGGCCAGATGAGACGGATATACAGAGCTCGGCTTGTGTGGCCGTGGAGGGTCTGGACGCCATGCTTCCAGAAGTTTTGACAAACAAAGAAGATGTTCGTTCTGATAGACTGTATCAGCAAGATGACATCACCGTAAATCTGGACACAGCGACTCATGAGAGTGTTAAAGAAATTCGCAGATTACAAGCTCAATACTTTCCTGAAGAAACTCAAGGAAAACAAACACACTTGACAAGAAATCTAGGACTTTTCTTTGACGTTGATGGTATTCTGAGATGTCGGGGTCGTATGACGCATACAGAATGGTCTTACGATATGAAGCACCCAATCTTAATCCCCAAAGATAGCGATTTCACAAATAAAATCATTAGAGAAGCTCACATTAACAACTATCATGTGGGAGTGGCCCATACTTTGAGCATCATAAGGCAGTTATATTGGATACCTCAAGGAAGAGCGCAGGTACAGAGAATCTTAAAGAAATGCCCTCAGTGTATTAAACATAGCGGTGGACCATACAAAGTACCTCAAACGCCAGCTTTGCCAGCAGAACGTGTGAACTACACTACACCTTTCACATATACCGGCATAGACTATTTCGGACCTCTATTTGTAAACACAAGCAATGGTAAAGAGAAGAGATGGGTTTGTCTATTTACTTGTCTGGCAGTGCGAGCAATCCACCTAGAGATAGTGAGAGACTTATCGGCCGAAGAGTGTCTTCTTGCTCTTAGAAGATTTATCCCTTCCAGAGGACTTCCCAAGCTTATCGTGTCAGATAATGCTCTCCAATTTAAGTTGACTTCCGAGGTATTGTCTAGCTCATTCTGTATACAACAAAAAATTCAATGGAAGTTCATTCCACAACTAGCTCCTTGGCATGGTGGTTTCTATGAACGTCTGGTTGGTCTTGTCAAGCATTGTCTGAAGCGAACGTTAGAGAAACATCTCCTGAGAGACAACCAGTTGTCAACAATCATGAAAGAAGTTGAAGCTGTAATAAACACAAGACCTCTGACCTGTGTCAGCTCAGACCTAGATTATATTCTGAAGCCAGCAGATTTCCTCACATTGGGAAAATGCCTAGTTACCGAGAAATCAGACAGTGTAACGCTGCCATATTGCACAGTCACCAAGCAGGGCTTGATCGAGAGCTGGCGAAGAGGCCTAATCATAATAAGTGAATTTAAAAATATGTTCGTTGGTCAATACCTACAAAACCTACGTGAGAAGTACAAACAGTCCTACCGACAGCCCAGAGTAGTTTCAGAAAAGTCACCATGCATAGGAGATATTGTCCAGATCAAAGATGACTCTAAAAACAGAGTGAACTGGAAAGTCGGGAAAATTACGTCACTTGTGAAAGGATCTGACGGTCAGTGCAGAGTTGCAAAGGTGAAAGTTGGAGCCACCGAATTTACGCGTTCCATTGGACACCTGTACCCTTTAGAAGCAGAACCGAATGCACCCGAGACGGCTGAGACAGTTCCACCTGCGGAAAAGGACTTAAGAACTGCAGTGGAACAGAATCCGGAACCAGTTGATGCCCGCATGGAGAGGTCGAATAGAAAATTTTGTGCACCGAGAACAGACGGAGATGAGTTGTTAAGTCAAGTTGAGAATAATAACGTAGAGTTAGACAAAAGTAACCCTGAGCACGAGTTAGAAGTCGAGGACTCTAGCAATGACTTGAACAAAACTAGTGTTAGAACAGAGATTCCTTGCCAAGAGCAAAGTAAGGACTGTGGTAGTGTAGAGTTCCATTACAGAGAGACTGAGTTGGGTAATGAAGATGCGGCCGTGGAAACCTACAATGCCCAAGAAGTAGAGACAATAGAGAGCAGAACGAGGAGAGCCGCGGCCATTAAAGCGAGAGAGAAGATCGCTGAATGGACGCGGCAACTGATTGCCATGCTCTGACTTCTCCGGCCGTTCGGGAGTGTCGCGAATCATCGCGAATGCATGTCATGATACCGGATACTCTGTGAGTAGTTTGGATTATTTTTTCGGTGGTGGGGCAATGAAGGCAAGATGGCGAAAAAGTGCGGGACGAGTGAGAGACGTGTGGAGAAAAGGGTGGTGCACAAGAGCAATTTGGTGAGATCGTTTTATATTGTATCTGAAATAATGAATCTAGAGATTTAGAGAATGAGAGAGAGAGATGGTAAAAGAGTTGAGAGTGTAAATCTTGAACGAGCAGAGTATCATCTTGTTTTTGTGGTAGAGTTTCCACGCGGAGGTCGAGGCAGGCTATGAGGGGTGGTTTGGAGGCCTGTGGGGGGCCAAGAGTGGCTTCCCCCTCGTTCATTGTGACTAAGAGAAAGGAGAGAGTTAAAGAGATGTCGCGTTGGATGATGTGACCCATAAAGAGGATATACATACTGCACTTTAGCTATGTGTAGATATTCTCAATCTAATCCCGTGTAACCCAAATCCTTTGTCGCCTATGTTTGTTCACTCATACCTTGGCACATGTTTTCGGTTAGCGTTATAATATTTATCGTGGCGACATCAGTCACCTAGCCATGGACCTGATTTCTGCGAAATCACTGGACGTTTCATTGGTATTGGCTTGGCATCCCGCATCCGAGTTGCTTCCTTCAATCTTTTAAAACTCCACTCCCGTAACCATAGCTACAGGTCAACCTTAAATGTTTTGTTTAAGAAAATAAATGGAAGCAATTGTAGGTGACTCGTTATATTTAACCTTATATTTAGTTTATTGTTGTAATTTATTTATGCTGTACATAACATTTATTATAATTATTTTCTTACTTATTTACGTATTCTATTTACTCACACTAATACATTCATTACTCTCATACATCACTCTTTTGTACTTTCATCATACCAAACTAAATATTATTAATTTAGCAAGCGAACCCGCGCGCGATCATCTGTATGGCTGGTCCTATTGTTCGTCGTTGACGTCACTAGGAGCAGCCGCCCAGCCTCGCTGCGCGCGCGCCGCCCGCCCGCCAGTCGGAACCTAACCTCAGACGCGAAGCCTTTGTCGGTTTTACGCTTGCGCTCCACTCGCTACCGCTCGCGATCCATTTATTTTGCTCGTACTGCTTTCGCCTGCTTTCTCTTTGAACTTTACTTCCTTCCTTGTGATTATTACCATCTGTGTCTACGCTATCCGCATCGTTCTGTATATAAAGGATAGGTCTATATGGCCAAATAAACCGTTTAAAGTAAATAGTGATTTATCGTGTTATTTGCTAACATCAACACTCAGCCACCTACATAGCTACCTATAGCAATAGGACAGCAATTATTCGTCAAAATTTCAGCGACGGGTCATTCTGACGCTAACGGCTAATAAGACTGCCGTAATATTTCTTGAATCATAACCATTTTTTTCAACAGTTTATTCACCTACATCTGAAAGAATGTGTATAAGATATAAGATTCTTTGTTTCTGTCTATATCATGGAGAGATATGAAGCCCATAAAGCCCACTGCTAGGCATAGGCGACGTCCCTGTCACGCCAACCCTCTCGGTCGGTCCTTCTTTGCTTACAAAGTATAATTTTGTTTTCTTTTTCAGTTGGAGCTGTCATTCTGGAATACCGAAGATATCGACGAATTGATAGACTTGGCTATAGATCCGCCCTCGATACCCATCCTTGACTGAAGCCTGGTACAAACTGGCGCTGAACGAAAAGGGCACGTTAGGAACTGCTGACAGCGTGACCGAAATACCGCTTTCAGACGATGCGCTGTAACTTGCGCATAAAGCCTTTACAGGCTATGCACAGTAGGTATAGAAATATAAAATGTTACAATTAAAAATAAATGTTAATATATTTGTTTTCAAACCACGTTTAACGACAATTTAGTAAGGCACGATAAAGTCACGATCCACAATGGATCTGACAGGAGCGTAGAAAAATGAGATTAGAACGTTTATCGCGCCCATTCTTAGGCTCCGTACACAAAACTGCGAAACGGTGCGATGCGAATTCGCAACGCAGAAAACTGCGACACGAATTGCTGCGATGCGATTTCGTGCAAAGTATCTCCCTTCCACGATTCGGGTGACCATTCCTTTCTTCCATTCCCGTATTTTGTAAACTAGATCGTGACATGGATCGTAAAAAGAAGTGCTCACTTCTGTTATTGCTTGGAAGATACAGGAAAAAGAAACAAAGATTTTGGGTTCATCCATTTATTACTATTATGAACGCCCGATACGAACCAATTCGCAAGTTGTTGCGATGCGCCGCGTGAGCTCGCAGATACGATGCGACGTCGCATCGCACTTTCGTGTACAGGCCCTTAAACAAGCTACCTGCGCATCGTCTGCAAACGTCGGCGGCATATAAGACAAAAGCTAATGAATATTTGTATTTTAGCTAATAAATGCTTGTATTTTCTTTAGAAACTTGCCAAGTAAAAAACAAACAAAATCTGATATCACTAAATCTTTACGCAATACAGCGATAGGAACTGGTGATTGACAATAATTTACACGCTACTTGTAAATTGTATGTAGTGTAGATAATTAATTTTTAGTAATGTAATTAGTGAATAAGTGTAATGTAGTGAACGGAAATAAAAATAATAATCGTACAAATATTTCGGTTCTCTTTTTCATTGAAACCGAACTGCGTCTGAATTCGGTCATCACATCAGACATTCAGAAACCTGCGATCTCTGATACAAACTTTAGTATAATACCTGCACTCTTTTATAGCGCCATTCGGTGAAAACAACTTTTGGAAATTGGATACGATTAAGTCAAGAAATAATGAAGAAACGAAAGAACGTTTTATGAATTCAACATTGTGAGCCAGAAGGGTTTGTTCACATAGCATGGCACTGAGTAACTTCATCATCATCGGCCTACGCTTGTCCACTGCTGGATAAGCGTAATACTTAGTAACTTACTATACAAAGGTTTGTACTGTAGCTCTTTCTACCTGGACATATCATAATGTCAAGAATTACTGGAATAAAACAAGAGAATTAGACTTACATATTTATTAGAGATCTGAACAAAATAAGAAATTAAATAATATGTACAGTCTATGTTAAAAACTAAATTAGAGGTAAGTTAATAGGTACACACGGTTCGCATAACGTACGTAGCTTAATTTATGGAAAGAAAGAAAGTTCTCTATGGCAAAACAAATGGCGCCAAAGCGCTTTAGTAGCGACAAATCCACAATCTTGCCAGCCTATAAACTTACATAACGCAACATAATAAAATAAATAATATGTAATAATATCGGATGCAAAAAATCAGTCCATCCGCTACCATGTGATTGCACACGCTTTAATAAATAAAGAAGTACTAGACATTGTACTTATAACTTGTTCATAAAGCCCCAAGTGTTAATAAAATATTGCTTCCTTAGCCCTAGAGAAACGTCCATCGCTGTGGCCAATGTAAACAAGCCTCAAACGATTAACGTTACAATTTTCGTCCGAATAAAACAGACCAGTCGCCAAAACACTTCCAAAAACATTGACAAATGAAAAAGAACACGGCCTCTTGAAAATGTGTGGCTGAAAAAACATTTAAAATTCTTAATACACTGAGTTGCTAAGGCACTCATGACTACTAGTCTATTTTTTTTTATTTAAAACTTTATTTACGTGTAAAGCAAGAGAATGTAAGAACAATATCGCAGAAAAAAACATTTTAAACAAAAAGTAAAAACGTTGTGTTAACTCGTTCACCGATGTACGCAAAACAACAAATTCAGTTCAATTCCAATGAAGTTTGCTTTTAAACCTAAACAGTATAATAATATGAATAAATGTTTCATTTTGTCACATCACTATGGCCACCCCGCGTTCCGATATCGACGCTTATACCAACCCTGTTAGAGAGGAACATTATTATACAACTAACATACGCATGTCCCGCTCCAACAAAGAGTACTGATAACTTTAAATGCAACTTACAAGACGTAAAATCAAAAATACTGGGGCTTAGCGAGACAACTAACTCTGGAAAGAAAAAAACGAGAAGGTCGATAGTCGAAACGCGGGGCAAATGTTACTAAACGACGGTAGTGCTGTAGAAAGTTGTACGTTCTGAATGTTCGTTAGGCGCGGCTAGTTCGCAGCCACCGCCTCGGGCGCCGGGACCACTGGACTAGTCATTTTGCCCGACTCCACAACTGGAACAAGAGGAAACACTGCGTTAGCGATTCTTCTCCTTCGTTCATTTAACTCATAGGGGAGCATAGGGCCTAAACCAAAGATTTCCAGTTCCGACGGTAGTTCGCTCCAGCTTCCAATGGGCATTGTCCTAAATATCGTTACGTTATACAATAGTACACATTATAAGTCATTTTAAAGTTACGGTCAGTAAATATAATACTACAATTATAAATTAATAATATTCATTAATTTCTTGTATTTTTGTGAATAAATATTATAATATTATACTTTTTTAGTCACTAGTTTTCCTAAATATTAAATAAATAAATAAGTGTGTGACTCATTCGACCTCACACGCGAATAAAAGTAGATTTAACATTTCTATATAAAAAACGCGAAGATGTTGATGACATCTCGATATTACGTAAAAAAAACAAATATAGCTTTTCCGTTTCCAGTCTTTTTAGTTTGTTTATTTAAAGATTTCTTGTGTCGAGACAGCTCGTAGGATCTCAGTTGATGACGTACTTCCGGTTTCCTACTATTCTGGTTCCTTTTTTCGCTTTAAAAATTTATTAAATCAGCCGAAATCGGAGTATTCTCAAAATTACCTAATTTCTCGACAAAAAAATCAACTAAATATTTTTTTAGGACAATGCCCATTCAGGCCAGCTAGTGCCGATCGATTTGGTCTCCTGGGCCAAAGACCTTTTCCAGGCGATCCTTGGCCGTCCTCTCTTTCGGTTGCCGAAGGGCGTGAACGTGAGGGCTTGTCTGGTTACTAAGATTAACATAACATGAAATCCACACTACACAATCACTTGAGGACAAACAATTGAAAGCTGTTGTTAATCACTCACCAATGAGCCAATTCAGAAATAATGGAACAGTTGGAATAGTTCAGACCACTCAACAGCAACGGTTTGGCTCGTTACTGTATGGCGCGTCTTTGCTCCACAATAAGATAAGACTACAATATTCTTTATTATTAATATTTTTTAATAATAACTTCCACATAACACAATTATTGTCTTGGTCCCAAACTAGGACATTACAAACATACTAACCAAAACAGAGTGTCGGTTCGATTCCCCCAACATACTTAATTTCTACAAATAGCATCAGCCTGGGTGTATTTTCATATTTGTGCTATCCTCAGAACACAAAAAGAAGGAGAAGTGCCATATGGGCGTGGCACTGACGCTCAACGTTAGCTAACCACGGTTGGGCTAACCTCGGCGAAACTTTTAAATATGGCCGTCAATCGCCTCGCGCCCGCTATCGCCGTAACATATGTGAAAAATTGAACCGTTTTCCCCCTGAAGGGAAGAAAACGTATATTTTGGGGCTAGCCAAGGCTTGACCCTTCGGAGATAACGTCTAGTTCTCTCTACGTGTCTATGTGTGCATTGGACCCCCATCGGACAACCCTCCCCGCGCCTCGAGTGCTGGCGGGGGTGCGGGGAGGGGCACGCTGCGGCCGGCGGCGCGGAGCGATCCTCAGTACCTACTCCGGAGGCGAACGGCAAGAGCTTGCTCGGGTCAAGCCTTGGCTAGCCCCAAAATATACGTTTTCTTCCCTTCAGGGGGAAAACGGTTCAATTTTAGGTCTAGCCGTCGGCTTGACCCTTCGGAGATATGTTTAGATTCTGCCGGTCAAGAGGCAGCGTACTGTGAAATGGGGAAAAAATTTAACAATATTCTAGAGATATAAAATGTAGACCCAACGTATAGAAAATTAAAATTAAATGCTTTATTCTTTAGAAACACAAAATTAACATCACATGTCAAACACAATGAGATCAATAATTATTACTTAAGATCTATAATCATCCTTAGAAACTTAAGATAACATAATAATCAATTATTCAATGGAGTGAAAATAGATTGGACATCTTCGGTTAAGGATGAATCCTCAGAATTAGAGGTCTTAGACACCTCTTTGAAATAGAATTTGAAGAAAGTATTTTCGCTTCTCCAGTTACCTCTCGCCAGAACTTCATCAAGAGGAAGATTATTATAATCGTTTGTAGCTACCGCAGATCTGACGCTTCCTGGAGGAGCATCAATACCCAGAGTTCTAAAAAACCGAATTTACCCATCCGGCTATAATGCAACGCGTAGCCGCTTTTATCGGACCTCTAGTTGAAATAAAAAGGGAGGAAATTTTGTTTTTTGTGCCTCTGCGTGAGTGAGAAATTCGGATTAGAGACTTGATCCATCTTACTGGATCTAAGTTTTCAGTATTGCTGCAGGACAGTTGCCAACCCGTTTGGCGTCGTCGAGCTGAATCGGTTTTAGACCCAAAGCGAGGCCAAAATGTTACCCTTTCGTCTGTAAGTTCCATGTCCGCCGGACCTATATGTAATAGCGTCAGATCGTGAAGGCGTCTCCCCGAAGCTAGTAATAATAATAAGGCTGCGTGCCTAGAAACTTGATACAAGCTATTTTCATCAGGAGAGTTATTTCTTAACCAATTCAGCACTACTGAAACATTCCATATCGCTTTTTTTGAAGAAACCGGTTTCAATAGGTCTATCGACTTGAGAACTCGCTTTACTATAGGACTAGCACTTAAATTTTGGCCCGTGGAAATATCGGCGAATGTGCAGACGACAGACTTATGTAATTTTATTGTTTGCGGGGCAAACGAGTGATTACGATGGAGAAAACATAAGAAAAGGGCTAATTGAGAAGGCGTCGGATTATTTTTTTTGGAATGGAATTTGCAGAATCCCACGAGCACCATCGTGTCCAAGCTGCCTGATACGATTTTAAAGTAGACTTCCTCCATGATCCTTCCAAAATTTTAACATCATCCAAACTGCAGTCTTCTACCTCCGCAGACCACCCCGTACCTTCCAGGCCTCCAATTGTAACCGATTTATTTCGGGAGGTGCGAGCCCTGTTGCAAGATCTCTCAGATGGCGATCGAGATTTCTGATTGAGAAAGGGGGCGCTAACGCTCTGGACTTTATGTCGGCACGCCAAAAGACTTTGTCCCATCGTGGAGCTATTAGAATGTACGTTCCCCGGGCAGTGTTTAAGTGTTGTAACACTTGAGGTATAAGAGCTGGAGGGGGGAAGATGTATGCAAGTTTGAAGTGCCACTGGCGGCTGAAAGCATCCACAAATTCGGCATGAGGATCCCTGGCATCTAGGGTGGCATAGACTGGGACGATCGCTGACTTGTTTGATGCAAACAGGTCTATGGAAGGAACTCCCCATTTGTGAAAAATTATTTGAAGAATTTCTTGAGACAAGGCCCATTCGGGGAGACGTTTCTGTCGCGACAAATGATCGATTTCTACATTGTACCGGCCTGGAAGATGAAAGGCTGTAAGTTTGATTCGAAATTGATGACAAAGCATCAAAATCTGGGTTGTCAAATTGTGGAGAAGTATCGACTTGGTGCCACCCTCGCGATTGATATACGCCACTACTGAGCGGTTGTCTGACTGGACTAACACCAGGTGATCTACCAAAAAATGACAGTGTTTTTTGAGTCCCGGAAGAACCGCAAACATTTCTTTCACGTTCGAATGCCATTGAACTTGGTGCTCTTTCCAAATACCTGATAAAGTTTTTTTTTGTTTACTGAAACCCCCCAACCTGAACCTGAGGCATCGGAGACGATGAAGCTCCTCGGACCATCGTGAAATATTTGCGACGATTTATGCAGGTTGTTCCGCCACCAAATCAGATCTTCTAAAACTGATTGGGGAATTTCAAAAAGTTGTCGTGGGCGAGTTTCCGGAAGGAGGTTGGCGGCTCTCTGAAGTTTTCGACAGTGTAGAAGGCCTAATGGGACCACAAAGGTAGCGAATGTCATTCGACCTAATAGAGATTTTGCCTGCAGCCAGCTCATTCGATGACTCCTCAGGAGTCTTTGGATATCCCTGGATATTCGGAGTCTTTTTTTTCTATGCTCAAACTTTTTTGATTTTGACTTGGATTCCAGACTACACCTAGATATTCTACTGTTCGTTGTGGGGTCAAGAAAGATTTCTTCCAGTTTATTTGCCAACCTAGTATCGTTAGGAACTTGACTGTCTCTTGGATGTGAGAAAGAAGGATTTTTGGACTGTGATGAGCCAAAAGAAAGTCGTCGAGATATACGATTATTCGAATACCTCTTGACCTTAGTTCGCTTGCCACCCAATTGGTGAGTCGGGAGAAAATGTGGGGAGCTACTGAAAGACCGAAAGGCAGGGCTGTAAATTGTAGGAAGATGCCGTTGTATGCCATCGTCAAAAAACGCTGATGGCCGTCTGCAATTGGAACGTGTAGATAAGCGTTTGAAAGGTCTATCTTGCTTAAGAAATCGCCTTTTTGTAGAAAACTGGGGATTTTCCGGTGGTTGATCAATCGAAACGGCTTTGCAATGAGATAAAGATTGAGAGGTTTTAAGTTTACGACCGGTCTCAACGCTCCATCGGATTTTGGAACTAAGAACATTCTGGAGACAAAGCCTGTTTGCAGTGATGACTTTACTAGTGCTCCACATCTCACTAACTTCTCTATTTCTACGTCCATTTCCGAAGACCTCTTTGTCTGCATTTGCCTGCATAGGGAAATTGAAAGACGTGACAGTGGAGGCTTTTGTCGGAATGGAATTCGTAACCCTTTCAGAATTTTCTGGATGTGTGGGGGTGCATTGTAGTTTGCCCAAATTCTGTAATTGAGGCTGGCTGCTTTGAAGCTCTGGCAGGTCAAAGGGTCAATAGGAGGAACGATTGCGAGGTTGGTCAGCTCTCGACCTCTTGGAGGAGTAAAGCTTTCTGTTATTGCGTTTTTTATTGGTTTGGGAGGACCGTGGATTAGTGAACGTTTGGGCTGTGGTCGAATTATGTTTTGCTTTTGGTCTTGGTTTTGCGAACCGGCTTGGTTGACTGGGGCTCGGTCTGGTTTCCAAAGAGGGACTAGGCTTAAACTTTGGAAAAAATTTGAAGTAACCCCCATTCCCTTGAAATGTTTGTGCAAGAGATTTCTCCTCAAACAGGGCTGTGGGCGAAGGAGGAATGTTATGTAAAACCGAGTGTAGGTGTTTAGACTTGGACGTGTACACCTTACGTCTAGCCTCAATTGTCTCTGCTCTCCTTCCAACTGTGTACTGCAGAAGATCGTTAGTCACTTCCCGAAACTTAGAACCAGGCTCAACAAAATGCTTTTGAAGTATGGGTGCCAATCCTGGCACTTTTGCTTCTTCCACGCAGCGCTGCAAAGCATCTTGCAAGTGCTTTCTTTGGAGTAAAAGACCATGGACAATCGTTCCAAGAGCTTGATCTGATCGGATTAGCTGGTCATAACTCGTATAGGTAGGGGTTTTGCTGACAAGTTGTGAATTCACCTCCAAGGCTGAAAAGGCGGGTGTGGCCTGTAAACGCTTTTGTACGTCAACATATCGCAGTTTCGACCAGCCATGCTGCCCAAACCTCTGGCACTGTATTCCTTGCGCTAAAACAGCTGGATCTGCTGGAGGTATGGTCGGTTCCGCCTCATGCACAGCCGGAGTAAAATCGAAATTTGAATTTTCCTTGTTTTCTGCATATGGTTCCTCGAAAGCAGCTGGTATATTCAGCGGTGGGGCTTCAAACCCATCTTCAGACTCCGACAAATCTTCGTCTTGTTCTTCTTCTTCTACCTCGGAGTCTTCTTTTTGTCGAAGCAGCTCAGTTAACAATCGTTCGATATTTGCTGACCTCCTCTTTAATTCAGCAACTTTCTGGTCGAGCCTGCTGCGTTTAGCTGGGGGAGATGATGTCGACACGCTCAGAGACCTTTTTGCTGGTTTTGGTGCAGGTGACCCAACTAGGAGTTTAGAAATCGCCAGTCTTGATACAAACTGTACCTGTAGGGGTTCTATAGCTTTCTTAAAAATTTCCAGCTGGGACATCGATCCATGTACCTTTACAGCCACCATCTTTGGTTGTATAATCAAGGCTCTGCAAAAATCAAAGCGCAGCATCTGCTCCTTGATTAGGCGATACATTCTTTCTGATATGGATTTGGCATCGGGATCGAAGGCCTTAACTATAGTAATTGTTGGAATAGCGAAATGTAACTTGCTAAGAAGTACAGAATCCGGTCTTCTCCCCACCAGATCCTCGCAGGATACGTCGCACACCAACCATTGATCCCAACCCTTGGGGTAGAGAATAGAAATTGCTTCTACAATCCTAGAAAGCACCACCCGGTCCTCTTGTTCCAGGGCTGGCATCTGGCGAGTCGCCATGTCCGCCAAGGTGATGGTGTTCTTACTGAGAGTAGAACCAAAATAGCATTCGGTCAGCACGCTTTGTCAGAATTTGACGTGAACAAATCAGCAATGCTAATGCATTGATACAATGCCTTTCTGACACGACACCTTGCCAAGATCGATACGACGCTTTACATTTGACACGACACCTTGCCAATATCGATACGACGCTTTGTCACATTTGACACGACGCCTTGCCAAAATCGACACGACGCGTCTTTACATTTGACACGACGCGTTGCGAAAATCGATACGACACATGAGCAGATCTGTCACGACGTGCGTCAAAGATTACGGTGACTTGCATCAATAATTGACACGACGCTTGATACATTGATAATTGATATGAATCCTTGGGGATACGATACCAGACCTCGGCCTGAAAGGCACTTATGAGGATATTTTAGAAAGTAAGGCATAGACCTGTACTTCCAGAGAAGGTCGATTGCAGCAAGGGCGTCTCGACTTGGTGCATTGATATGGTTCCTTCTGGATTCGATACCAAACCTCGGCCGAAAGGCATGTATGAGGATATTTCAGAAAGTAAGGCACAGACCTGTACTCCCTAGAGAAAATTCGATTGCAGCTAGGGCGTCTCGAAGGTGTTATTATTATTTATGATTATATTTTATTACGTACACACGATGATATAACAGGACATTACATAATAAATAACATGTAAAAATACAAAAACCTAGGTATCTAATTGTTTGAAAGTTTCACTATTGCAAGTAAACCAAAAATACTACGGAAAAATAGTAGTAGTTAGTTGATTTCTTTCGAAAATTAAAATTAAAATAGATATTACGTTAATGGGTTCAACGAATTACCTCTAGAATAGAAACAATATTAGAAGGATAAATACCTTACAATAAACGCTCGAACAGTTGCACTGTTGTTGCGCGAACCAAATACACACATAGCTCACGCGAAGAAAATCAGCGTACTGAGGATCGCTCCGCGCCGCCGGCCGCAGCGTGCCCCTCCCCGCACCCCCGCCAGCACTCGAGGCGCGGGGAGGGTTGTCCGATGGGGGTCCAATGCACACATAGACACGTAGAGAGAACTAGACGTTATCTCCGAAGGGTCAAGCCGACGGCTAGACCTAAAATGCCTGATTACCTACAAAAATCGCAGTGATACATGCTATTAAAATAACAGCGCAGTGTCTTTTCACCGGTAAGCCTATTTTACTCACTATATCCATCTTTAAACTACGAAAAATCATAATTATAATAATTTTCCTGTGCAATATGCATTCCAGTACTAAGAACATAAATGAGACGTATTTATATCGTCGTGTTTACTCCACTGCTGTTTTTATGTTGAATTTTCGTGGAGGTTTTCTAACTTGGAAAAGCAAGCCCGCAATGGACCGTCTCGCGAAACTGAATATTGTTCTATGCGATGTTTCGTGGTACGGCCGCATGTATTTGCCGTGAACTGTCAATGTCACCAGTAGGTGTCAGCGGGAGTCATAGTGATGGGGTAGTTGCTTTCTTTTCAGACTGATTAAGTATACTTTCGTCGCATTTACACTCGTTCGTCCAGACTTCCAAAATTACTAGAACCAATTATATTGTACGACTAGGTAGCTATTGTCCGCGACTCCGTCCGCGTGGACTTCAGTTGCTAAGGGAGCTTCTATTTTAGTGGCAGATTTTGTCGTAATATAAACAGGCTTAGTTTTCACCACGTATTTCAAAAAGTTTTTAATAAAGATTTAATTTCAGGTTTCCCAAAGACCCTAATAGGAAGGATAAATGGATTGAAACTACAGGGAGATTGCCTAACTGGCTTCCTCTCAAATCAAATACCGGTTGCTCCATCCATTTTACGGAGAAATGTTTCCAGATGCTAAAGAGGGGAAAAAATATTAACGTGGGCAGGTCCTGCTTTGAAAATACCAGTAATAAGGAGTTCCATAAATGTTGAGGTACCAGTATATCTAAAATCACGGCATAATTGAATCGTGTGATTTTAAAACGACACATGTCCTTTCATTACAACTTTGCAGGAAATAGAAAAAACTGTTTTATTCAAATACTAATATCTACAACAGCAATATTTTAGCATATTATATTGATTTCTGTATGAATAAACTACAAATTTTTTTCTAATGTAAATCAATAGGTAGGTGTAAATAATTTAATAAAAAAAAAATGGGCAAGTGTTATTTTAAAAACACATGTGACTTGTGTTGTTTTAAAATCACACGATTCAATTATATTTTACATGGTGTGGAATATTCGATTGTTACTTTATTCTGATTCTCTATTTCAGGTGACAATGGAGGCAACGACGCATAACTCTGCAAAAGAAAGTGTTTCTAAAGAAACAAGTCACCAGAAAATCGAAAAATCATATGAAAAAAGTTATGAACAAAGTTGAAAATATAACATCAAAAGTCGTAAACCAAAGTTGTTGTAAATTACTTACTTTAGTTGACGTGTTTCAGGAATTGTGTTAACTTAAAAATGGCCCTGTATAAAGAAAAAAATATTAGATTTTTTACAAATGCATACTTTTTGTATTTTAGATAGAGCAACGAGTTCCCGAAGGCCCAGAAACTGGTAGATTAATGTCGATTGAAGAAAAACCTCGAAAAAAGAAATCACGCAAAACATTGAACAATGTCAACAAGTGACAAGTTCTAAATAAATATTTATCTTTTAAGGGGACAGTAAAATATTCTCTGCAAGATCTAAATGTGTTTCGAAAGTTTCTTTAAGTTTATGTTTCACAAGTTTCTTTGAGTTCTTACTACCTAATGTATTTTTCACAAGTTAATAAAAATATTATTATTTATGCGATATTATTAAGAATGTTTTTTATGTACCCATCACAGTTATCACCCACCAAGGCAATGAAAATTTTAATCCAAACTCAGAAACATCTACAGTCACTGCTCATTAATTCACGAGGTAAAATAAGTAGTTCTAGATTTTTTAAGGTATAGATAGATAGATAGATAAAACATTTATTTGCATCTGCGTACACACACATATACAACAATTTAAATACAAGAAATAGTTGCACAAGAGAAAACAGAGCACAATTTTACAACATTGAGACAAACAGAGAGCACAAAAATGCAAGCACAGGCAAAACAACAGAATACGAGACAACGATTTGTGGGTGTGGCAAATGCAAAGGGGCTCTGACTCAGCATATGCTGAAGAGGCAGACCACTCCAGCGCTGGTATACGCGCGTAAGGTGAAGGCAAGGCGCAGGCATCTTGCCGCTTCAAACAAAAATTACACAGGCGATATGTTTTGAACTATATTCAAGCGGCACGGCACAGCCAACGTCGTTTCGTCGCCTATGTAGGTTTTCATACCTACATTTTGTAGGTATGAAAACGTTTTGAAGCGGCAAGATGCTTGCGCTGTCCCTTAACCTTACATACCTACGCAGTTTCTGTATAATTCAAGCCTAACGTTTATCAGCAAATGGTCTCTAAACTTTGTCATTTAGGATATTTGTATGATTAGAATTTACGATGAAACGGAATTCACGAATTATACGATAGGTAGGTATGAACAAAACTGACATATTTAGGAATTAACACATTGGTAGGCAAAGCCTGTAAAAATAAAAGCTTAGGCAGCCTTTTGCAAAGGATTACTACAACGAAATAAAGTAGTTACAGACTACGCGACATAGAGAAATAATTAGTTACTATTTAGGTATAGACGGTATAGATGGCAAGAAAAAAATCGACATAATGTACAAAAAAAATTTTGTACGATGTACGATTTTTTTTAAGTATAATCGATAATGTAGTTTTTCGTCCCCATCAGTGATGTTGTGCTGCTCTTCTCATTGGCTGTTTCATTTGTGTTAACAGCGAATCGTGAGCCGGTTGTTTATGTTGTAATCAAATAGAGATTATGAGGAAAATGTAGCTGTGTGAGTAAGTGGCGACATCGGTTTTCTAGCAAACGGGCCATTATAACACTTCTTCTTCTTTTTGTGTTCTGTGGTGCTATCTCTGCCTAGTTACCATAGCATAGGGTGTCCTTGTAGAGGACCAGGACTGATTGTATTAAGTGAAAGTTATTTAAATCAATCAGCCCATATTCATCCACTGCTGGACATAGGCCACCCCCGCAGCACGACACTTTTTAGGGTTCCGTACCCGAAGGGCGCCAAACGGGACCCTAAACGCTTTTTGTTGGTTTCTATAGATAACGCTGTTCTGAAATTCGATCTAACGTTGTATAGATAATGGAACCCTTCGTGCGCGAGTCCGACTCGCACTTGGCCGGTTTTTCTCATCCTCGGCCTGCATCCAGCCGCTGCCAGATAGCTGTGTTTGCCAGTCCGTGGTCTCCACTCGAGAACCTTTGCGCCTCATCGACCATCGGTTCTTCGGATGTGACCAGCCCGCCGCCACTTCAACTTGCTAATCATATAGAAAATAATTTAATAAGTAATGTCTGTCTAGAGCTGGTTACTAACCGGTATTGTTGTGATGCGAGTCGCGGCGCGAGCTTGCCGAGTCGCTGCTAGTTCCGTCGCCCTCGCCGCCCGACGTAGCGCCCTGCGCACACGAAAAAATAATATAATCATATAGGTACAGCAATATCATTCCGATGTAAAACCTAACTGCATAAAAATGGGTACTCGGGGTGATGTAAATTACTTCAGCCAGATGACGATGCTGCCTGTACGTAATACAGAGAAGTTTGCTCAACAAAGATTTGTATACAAAGGCGAGCTTAATACAAATACTCCCAGCTAAGCTATCGACTGTAGTTCTATGAAAGGGCCCAGGAGTTTATTCTCCTCTTTTAGCGTCAACTTCCAAGCTTCGCATGCATACATACTTAGTAAGTTAGACCTGATATTTCCGCACTTAGCCTCATAGTTGGGCCATTGTACGTAGCAAAGCTGCGAGTTTACTCCAGCCAGCCTGTCTCTTTCCAGAAAGCCGGCAGTGCTTAGAATGTCACTGCAGGCCTCCTGAAGAGATCCCAGCTTCCCAATGATGGCGGTCCGTTGCTTCTCCACGCCTTCACAATGAATGGTCACGTGGACGGGTGTTTCCTCTTTGAGGCATCCCCGCCAAAGCGGGCGGTCGGTTAGTCCCATGTTGTGAAAATGTCTATACAGTGAGAATTGGTTTTTACGATTGCCACAGCTTTGCACAGATTATCTCTTCTCAGACGCAGCAGGCTACGTGAAAGACATTTCGAGATTGTTGGTAGAGCCTCCCTGGCTTGTCTGCATTGGATTCCTGTTCTCCAGAGTTCAGCATGCTGGCTTTCAGTTTGCGACTCGCATGCATACGTAAAGATAAAGCTCTTTTTCCTAAAACAGCCAATGGAAAAAAGATGGCAACACACAGATATTAAAAACATACCCGGTTCTTATTCCTGGGCGTGCGCGGCTTAGGCCCCTTGGGTTCCTTGGCGGGGTCGAAGTGGCAATCGAAGATCTCAATCAGCTCCTTGATGTCCTCCTCTTTGGCTGTCACTGACAGCGCTGACAGCTGCTTCTGAAGACCTACGAAGGGAGGGGAATTGGTTACTTCTTTAGGATTCCGGATTTCTTTAGGACCGGCTCAACCGATTCGGCTGAATCTATTGTTGTGTTTGTCATCCAGAGGGTTCAAAATGCTTGTGCGCGGTTTTGTTTCCCTATTCCCCAAGGAGCCCATGTTACTCCTTATCTTAATAAAGGAGGTTTATTGAAGATGGAGTCGCGGAGAGCATTACATCTTGCCAGTTTACTCTTTGGCGTAATTAAATAAAAAAATCCGCTGTATTTATACAACAAACTTAAGTTCTCCCGACGAAACAGAGGTCCTGTACGTCTGGTTTGCCCTAGTCACAAAACAGCCGCATTTAGGGGTAGCTTTCGATATTGTGCCACGAAATGCTGGAATAACATACCCCCACCTATAAGAAATTCTCTGAATGTGAAATCATTCAAGTTAAAGTACAAAAAATTTCTTCTTGATTCTCAAATTAATTTAAAATAAAAGGCATTTAGTCGAAAATATAGAAAAATTTTGGTTGTTAAGTTTTGTCAAGTATGCATGTTAACTATGGATTCATAAATTTATTTGTTTTAGGATGTTTAATTAGTTATTTCAATAACGATTATGTTTTGCTATTTTTAAATGATAATAATTCAAATCAATTCAATTCGATTCTTTTCAATTCAATTCCATGCCATTCAATTCAATTTAGTTCAATTAAATTAAAATCCTGTCAATTCTACTTAATTTAATTAATTTGAATTCAATTCAATTTAACTCAATGCAATCCAATTCAATTCAAGTTTTTTTTTAATCGGAACACGTCCATAGTTTTTATAAACTGTTCTATAAAATTGATTATGATATGAATTATTATTAATGTGTGTTTATTTATATTGTTTTTTGGCGACCGCTGAAAATCAGCGTCATGGTCTTCACCGATCACGGCAAAATGCTGAGCGGCGGCCATTTTGGGTGCCATTTTATACTTTTTTTTATGGTACTAAGTAAGCGAAATTATGTATAACCTAATTTACACGCTAAACCATAACTGTTTTTAGTTTGATTGTGTTGGTCCCAAATAAACGTTTTCTATTCTATTCTAATTCGGGACAAGGTTTGAAAAAGTTTTTTTTTTTTCTAAATCCACAATAATTATAAATAGCACCAGTGTGAAGCCAGGGCAAATCGCTAGTTTAACATAATTATTCTATTAAGACTATACTACTGAGAATCAATAGGTTCGCTCCAATGATAAACATTTAGTTAAGGATACTGTCGAGTGGTTCATTATTAGTGTTAATACAATAGCAGCTTAGAGCTGATGCGTGTATGTATATCTTATCACTGGTCTTGATTGTTTTTGTTGTAGTCTATTTTTAAAACAGTTCACTGAGTCTGCATTAATGATAAGAGTCAGGAAGTTTGTTCCAATCGCGCACGACACGGTTTGGAAGGAAATGCTTTCGAGGGTTTGGTGCCCTCTTAGGTAGACATTCTGGTCCATAATCTAAATGTCGTATAGGTCTTGCACGTCATAGTAACCTGTGAGGATTTTGTAGGTTTCTACGAGGTTTAGTTGCAATAATAACTTCGAACCTCATAATCACGCTGCAGCGCTGCGCCTTCTCTGCGGCCGCTTTAGCCAGATTAGCCATTAGAACTTGGTCCCTGCCTCACCCTCGATTTGCTGACCCTCCCAAGCGTCCTTGAGCTGGTCGTAGAGCAAGCCGGCGTCAGCGAGCAGCCGCCGCAGCGCCGTGACCCGTTTCCGCTGCGGTCGCGGCGTGCGGAGGAGCGGCGCGAACACCGGCCGGAACGTGTTCTGTCTGTGGACGAGAGGATGTTGGTCCAAATCCCGAGTCTCATCATCAGGCGGTCTTCTCAAATTTTCCCAAGGGAAAGTGGGGGTCGCGGTCAGGGCGTAGCCCTCTTCCCGAGGGATCTTCCACTGTCCGCAGCTATCTAAGTTTCCTTTCCTTATTTGTTCAACAGAGTTACATTAATACGGTAACGATAGTTTCATTGATACTATCGGCAGTTTACTAACCAATCGCATTCTAACGGCGAAACCCGGGCGACTGAACTCTGCGCCCCACGCGATTCACGAGACGTGCCCATTTAATTTGCGCGGGTTTATTCCACTGGAATGACATTCTAATGCTATTAATTAGTTAACCACGAAATAAAGGCAAATAACAGCTATTGTCGTGCTAACATCCTTCTATTGAACAACTATGTGTTTATTAGTTGCCTTATCATCAATTTCACGAGCTTGATAGTAATTAAGAGAAATTGTTAACACTTAGTCCAAAGCTGAGTGAAACGAAATATAGAATCATGTCTCTGGCATTAATTCAAGGCATATCTACCCCTATATGATAAGAATATTCTTTATTGTATACCGGAAAAAATGTTACAGAAACAATTTTATGACTGAAATAAAGTACAAACAAAAAAAATGTTAACTCCCAGACTTGAATGAAACGAAATACAGATTTAAGTCAGTGGCAGTAGTGAATAAATCAATCAAATCAAATTTTTGCGTTTGCGATTCTGGCAAGCTTATTCTATCCTCAGGGATCATATTGTAGAAACTTACACAATGCCCCATAAAGGATGTATTAATCTTTGCCAGCCTAATTTTTGGGAAAGAAAGTTTATATCGATCCAGTACCTCTCCAGCAGTTTCTTGAAGCGCGCCAGAGCTTCGAGCTCAGCGGTGACGGGGCGGGCCCACGTCCGAGCCCACTCCACCATATCTTTGGTGGCGGAGACACCCTCACCGCCGGCGCCCACCTCTTGTTGCTCGCCTGGTGGGATAAAACCCAGAAATGCTTAGAATTTGTTCGACAGCTAGTAGATGAGCGGTGGTAGCCTAGTGGGTAGAAATATTTTAAACGGGTCTAACTGCGATTATTTATTAGGTAGAATTTTATTACCTTCGATTCCCGATGTGGAGTTACAGACAAAATTGGAACAGTACTGGGTAAATACTCCATGAAGCCTGTATATGTTCCGTACTCTAAGTGAACCAGCTAGCTGAGGACACTGAAGGATATCACACCATTAGTCTGCGGGAGTCTACAAGATTGACTGTAGTTGTGGAAGCTCCTACATTGGCCAACCGAAGCTTTCTATCGCGGAAAGGGTCAAAGAGCACATTGCAGCAGTCTCATTGAAACATCTATTGTGTAGAAACTCCTATAGCTACTACATAAGCACACTTAAGCAGCCTATAATACGTTGGACTGTAGGGCTTCTCTCAGAGAGAGAGAGAGTATTGGCTAAATCACCACGCATGCACACCGCGGATTGGCGAAGCGCTGAGGTATGTAAATAGCTCAGACACTCACGTTTCCTCACGATGTTTTCCTTCGCCGTTAGCGAGTGGTATTGCTACTATAACTTCACAAATGTACATAACTTAGAAAACAAAGTTATAGGTACATGCCTGCACTGGAAATCGAACCTGGGTCTCTCGCTTCCGAGTCGAATGTTCTACCCACTAGGCTACCACCGCTGTTTATTTTTAGTCATATTATTACGATATTAAATGGCCGGAGTAGCTACTTGAGCGAGACAGCAGCCTAAGTTAAATGCAAAGCTAGAAATGTGTCGTACCAGTAAAACACATAAGCATAAGCATTGTCGTTAAGTCTTAGAAAGTACAATGGATTTTCCGAAAGGTGTCATCACTATTTCAATAGCCAAGCCCAACTTACCCTGCGCCAGATGCTCCACAATCTTATACGCGGCAGTGGCGCGGTCGAGCGCGCTGTCAACGGACAGCGAGTCGGCATCGAGCAGGACTCGAGCGAGCACCCGCAGCGACACAGACTTGACGGTCGCCTTGCACTTGTCGGCGGCCAGCGCGTAGCTGTCCGTGAAGCCTGCGACAAGGCTCTTGAAGCGGTCGAGGAGCTTGTACCTGTTAGGTTGTTTAAGTTAGACAGTAGATCCAAAAACCAACCGATAAAATATACGAAAGGGGAAAGGGCAAACAATGAAGGAGACGACTGCCACGCTAAGCTTCATAAAAAAAAAACTGGCCAAGTGCAAGTTGAACTCGCGTGGAGAGGGTTCCGTACAATACCAAAGTCAATTGCTTTCATTCAATTGTGGTATCACATTTGAAATACTCACAGTAAGACGCGAGTTAACCACTACTAGCGCTATCTAGTGGTGTTTTAGTGAACTATTTTCCGTAAGTGAACGTAACATATTGAGTTTACCACTTTGTTTTCAATTGATAGAATTCTTATAGGTTTACAACTAAATTTTAGGCGCAGTAGTTTCGGAGATCACGGGGGGAACGGTCGATTTTCGTCTTCTTTCATGAATAAAATCAAAACTATTTATTTTACTATAATAACTAAAATATATTTGAGATCCTCATAACGAGTCTATAATGATACAGTAAGGTTTTCAAAACATTTTTTTATTTCTTAATTTGTACCCCGGAAATGACTCTTATTTAAAAAAAATATTAATTTACTTTGCACATCTGTGTTTGGGTCATAGGAGATTCCAGTAGATTCGAAGCAAATTGGCTGTGACAGAGACAGACAGACGGACAGACAGATGCACGACTGATCCTATAAGGGTTTCGTTTTTTTAAAAGGTGTACGGAACCCTAAAAACTGCTTATGGTCGTAAGACCGATCGGAAGTTGATCAATAAAGACTGACGGTCTTATTAATGAAAACAAGACTCCTTAAGACACTCCTCAGAGTCAATTTAAATAGTCTCTGATAAAGGGAAAGACGTAACCACAGATTATCTAAACTGCATCTGAGGAGTGTTTTAGACCCATACATAACAGGGGAAACCGACAATTAAAGGGGACGCCTGATACGCCAATTCATATACCCCCTCAGTCTTGACCTTGAAAATAACAATGGTTTATAACTGAGCAGGTTAAAATCGCAAGTTCGAAAAGATGTGGAAAGAAAAGGTTAGTTCACGAATAAAAACTTCTTTTTTAATACTTTTTAGGGATAAAAAGATGGTTTTATCTACACTCATATCATAATCTTCAAATTAAGAATTCAAAGGTAAACACATATTGACAGGTTTAAACAATACATAACTTTAAAGAAAATAAAAAAAAAGTGTAATATAATAGTAGTTTATGTGACTGTCACATAATGAGGGTTATTAAAACACGAGCGAGATTTTAAAAAACGAGCCTTGGCAAGTTTTTTAATAACATTGGCGAGTGTTTTAATACAAAGTTATGTGCAGTCTCATACACTACTTTATCTACACTCATGTCTTAATCTTCAAAGTAAGGAATCAAAGGAAAACACGTTTGACAAGCTTTGTACTATACATAAATCTATGGTTATTAACTAAACTCATATCGAAATTAAACAAAATTTTCAATTATAAATTTATTTTTAGTTGCACTTTTGGTACCACGAAAATGAAATTAGGTTTTTTATAGAGTCAACTTTTGACATAAAAAAAAAACTTAAGTTTTGTTCCGTGATCACAGCAACACTTTAAAAAAAATAACTGTAACATAAAGTGAAAAATCTGACCTTTAATGTAACTTTATATTACACTTTTTTTTTATTTTCTTTAAAGTAAAAGTAAAGTAAAAAGTTCTTTATTAATAAAAAGGTGACATATACAAACAGTTTACTGTGGTCGCCACGCTAGGTCTAGCCTGTGTTGTGGAAACCTTCGTATATGTTAACATAAAGAGGATTGGCGCATGTGTATGAAACATAATAGGCAAAATTTGAAAGAACTTGTTTAGAACTTAAGAATGTACCTAGGTACAGGTAATAAAAAAAGTTTTGTATTGTTTAAAGCCTGTCAATATGTGTTTACCTTTGAATTCTTAATTTGAAGATTATGATATGAGTGTAGATTAAGTTACATTAAAGGTCAGATTTTTCACTTTATGTTACAGTTATTTTTTTAAAGTGTTGCTGTGATCACGGAACAAAACTTAAGTTTTTTGTAATGTCAAAAGTTGACTATAAAAAACCTAATTTCATTTTCGTGGTACCAAAAGTGCAACTAAAAATACCTAAAATTGCGCGCGCAAAACTGAGTGCAGACGATTGAATGTCAAGAAACTTTTGTCGAAATTGCGCCATTTTGTTTCAAAAATTTAATTATGAGTGTAGATAAAGCCGTGTAAGAGACTGCACATAACTTGGTATTAAAACACTCGCGAATGCTATTAAAAAACTCGCCAAGGCTCGTTTTTAAAAATCTCGCTCGTGTTTAGCGATGGGCCTAGTCACATTTTGTCCAACTCGAGTAGCTCGAGTTTAAATAAGGGCTGACTCGAGCAGCAACTCGAGTCAACTCGAGTCAGCGTTGTCTCAGCGCGCACACCGCCGTCAAGTTGCGCGAGTCGGTCGGACCTGACACACCAACGCGGTGGTGGTGGCCGTCCATACAAACGTCCATATAAATAGTTCTGCAGTAAATGGATATAAGTACCGCCACCGCGTTGGTTTGTTTCATCCTTTATGTATCCACAGCCACGTTGATACTGTAGCTCGAGTTGCATGTTGTACCGTGCTCACTCTAACACACAGCTCGGTCACATAGTACTGACTCACTCAGCCACACTCGCGAGTCAGCTCGCTCGGGCACACCCGCCAGTCAGCTCGCTCGCGCACACCCGCCGAGTCAACTCGGTAGACGGAATTTCCAACTCGAGTTTACTCGCTGGCAGCCCATCGCCCATCGCTACTCGTGTTTTAATAACCCTCATTATGTGACAGTCACATAAACTACTATTATGATATAAACTGTGGTTATCTGCTCACCTATCTGGGTTACAGGCTGTGAGTTTATGTAAGTTTATGGGTTTTATACTTTTCTTCTTATCTTAGTGATAGTAATAAACAAACTAAAAAAAAAAAAACCTTAAACAAGGCCTACCCCCAGTTTCTCGTACAATAACACGCTGTTAATCTACTGTTAACAGCTGTCAATTGACCAAAGTGCATACAAAAAAGCCCACTGACAGCTGTTAACAGTAGATTAACAGCTTGTTAGTGTACGAGAAACCGGGGGCTAGACGACTAGTTGAATCTTCAATCTTATCAGGCGAGACTTTTGTAGCAAATTTGGTGGCGCCTGCTGTGGTCGAAAATTCAATGGACTCCTTGAGCCTTGTCTAAATAAAGATTTTTTTAGCTGTCGGGTATTTTGTTTTTTAAGTAGCTTTTTATACATTTTAGGGACTTAACAGACAACATGAAAGCTGGCATCTGCCATTTTGTTTTACTCATAACAGTACATAGCCAGTCAAGTGACACTCACATTGTCAATGACTTTCATTTGACACCTCATTCATAAAATTGATTCAGTTGTTTGGCCTCTGGGTGGTCATAAAGAAACAAACAATACCTGCGCGCGAAAAACATAGCCCTCCTTTGCTCTCGTAGTCGGGTAAAAATATAGAATAATAAAAAGAACAACAGAAGTTTAGTGAGGGAAAAGGTGTGAGAAGAAGGTATTCATAGCTCAGAAACGTCAGGGTATGGACAAATAGATATAGCCAGTGTTGGAGACCGGTTTCGCTTGGCAAGAAATGAAGAGGATCTGGGGATCCAACAGCCAATCTCCATTAGTGGAGAGGCACAGGAAGATGTTTACCTAGTGAGCGCTTCCAGTAGCATGGTGGGACTGAGGCGCCGGGGCTCGTGGTAGATTAGGATGACGCTCTGGGCGTCGCCACGGGCCGTCTCCAGCCAGTCGAGGAAATCCGACAGCGCTGATATCTCAGACTTAGTTTTCAGTACCTGTGGATGAACAGCTAAGTGTTACAAAAAAGTTACAATAAAGCGGCTTCGTGACCACCATTCCAACCCACTGATAACAGAACTCCTCAACTCCACCACGACCACATGACTGACGCGGAGATTAATACTGGAAACATCTCCTAATTACAAGGGACCCAAAATGAGGCAGCCACGTCATTGAATTCGGAGTCTGAAAACGGCGCGACTCATGAAATCTGATAAAAGTCGTCGACGCAGATTAGGGCAGATAAAGAATAGATAGAAAAATCTTAAGTGGGTTATTCTGATCATCAATTCGAACAAACTATTATCGTGAGACCTGGGGCCTAAATATGCGCACCAAATCCTTTCGCAATCCTGACGTTTGCGATAGCAATTAGTACCTATGGAATTTGACAAATAAAGCCATAACAATTTCATACAGTCCTTTTCGGGCATTCCCCATCTCAAAGAGACATCTCAAAGTTATTGTGTTCCATATTACGCCATAATTCAATGCATTATGTCAGAAATAACGACTTAGTAAACATTCTTGACACAAGAACTGGTTATTGACATATGAAACTATAGCGCTTCAGAAACGAATGGCATATCTTAACAAAATTATTAAATAAATGCGCTTAACTGTACCACAAGTTGGCCAATAAGCATACAGTGTGTGTACTCGGTCCAGTTTTGTTACCTTGTGAGTATTGGTGTCTTTGAGCATGCGGTAGCGGCCGACGGTGACGACGCGGACGTTGTGCCGACGGCGCGCGCCCGGGTTCAAGTCCCCGTACGGCATTATGTACTGCGAGTAGCTCTGCCCGGGCGTGTAGGCGGCTATCTGGCATATCTGCGAAGTTGCACATGATTGGTAGAATAGTTCGCCAGCCAGGACTCAGCATATTTACTTAGTAACTAGGAGCAAGCCGGGAGGGTTAAAAATAATTTATAATGAAATGAAGTGAAACTTTATTGCTTGAATTTGGGTTAACATTAGCAGTTACAGGTGCTTTATATAAATAAGTACATGTCCAAATTCTTCCTCTTCAGGAGTAAGCACATTTTCTTTTATCTAATGCTATAATAAATTAAAAATTTACATTATTTACATATTTGTTTAATATTATAATCATTATTATAATTGATTAATACACAAGCAGCTTCAAGCTGATTTGTGTATATCACTTTCGTGCACTTTAAAATGTTTATCAATTCTTTTTAAATGAGTTCACTGAAGGAGCACTAATTGAATCGTGTGATTTTAAAAAAACACAAGTCACATGTGTTTTTAAAATAACACTTGCCCATTTTTTTTTTATTAAATTATTTACACCTACCTATTGACTTACATTAGAAAAAAAATTTGTAGTTTATTCATACAGAAAACAATATAATATGCTAAAATATTCCTGTTGTAGATATTAGTATTTGAATAAAACAGTTTTTTCTATTTCCTGCAAAGTTGTAATGAAAGGACATGTGTCGTTTTAAAATCACACGATTCAATTACTGTCTCTATTAGTTTATTCCACATTCCATTTTATTATTGTGATTACTGATATTCTCAATTATTGATATTCTGTGACCTTACCCGTCCCTTAAATATGTATCTTCTTATATATATCCATGTGTGTGCATAAAACAAAATATTTAAGTACTTGGTGTTTTCATACAATTATGTTACATTATTTACGTTACATTTTACAAGTTAAATATATTAAAACAGGTCTAGCATTGATTATTTATTACGTAAAATTTACACAGTTAGACCTGTTTAATATGCTACTATGTATGAGCATCGCGATTAAATAATACTAAATCACAAGAACTGGTGCACAAAAGTTATATTCACACATCAGCTTGAAGCTGCTATTGTATTAGTAAATTAAGCATCATAACAAAATGCAGAACCAAGTAAACATTCCATTTTCACAGACATATAAAACACATATATTATATGATATATAGATATGCTTAAAAAGATACTAAATCAATGCATTGGATACAATATTCTAAATTATCCTAATCAAGGTGTGATCTCATTCACATGAGCTGCCGAGCCAATAAGGTTGCATCCTGAAAGCAACATTGTGTGCAGTATATTAGAGGACTTTTATAAGTAAAGCAGTTACCTCATCAATGAGCCGGCGGCCGGTGGTATCCATGTCCCATCCTAGCAGAGCATATTTGCCCGGCGGCAGGCCAGCCGGCTTCTCCGCCAGCGCTGGGGGTACCTCTGCAGGAGGCGCCTCACCACCGTTGACTTTCGCTTCCACTTCTGTTACCATTTCCATTGGATACCCTGCTACCTGTGAAAGAAGGGGTGAAATGTCATTAGTAGATCAATGTGGAAAAGCTCATTTTAAATAGTATGTTTTTTAAGATAATAAAATTCCAAGACGTAAAAATTGTCTAATGTCTATGTGGATAATGAATTGAATACAAATGAGTATTCATTAGGGAGGCCCATGTCCTGCAGCGCATGAGTATTTGTTTTAAATGGTAAAGACAAAATCATTGATATCTATAGGTTTTATTATATTTTGAAATATTTTGTGGCTTCATTGAGAGGGATTTACTTCACAGATTTTTCTAACCAGCTTTTGTTCAACTACAAGAAGAACTGCTTATAATACAAGAAGGTAGTGACTTTAGTTATGCAACTTTTTGATGATGATATCTACTGAAAGTGCTCTCTGACAAGTTATACACTTTTTGCTACATAAATAACTTACAAATAATATCGATGGTGGAAAGGAAAAACACTTGAAGTGACACTGGTCGAAATAGAGTTATATACAAATCCAGAATCAGGGTTTTTTTTAATATAACAAATATGTATATAACTCAATTCTACCAAAGTGTAGCTTCAAGTGTTTTTCCTTACCACCGTTGTTGATATGTAATGTAATATTATATGACTGTGATAATTGTATTGTCTACCTACCCACATTTTGATAGGAAAATTAATATGAGATAACATAATGTATTGTAAATTGTTTGTTTTAACATCACACATCAACTAGTTGGTGAGCATGTTTAAAATAACCCCTGAAATTAGTTAAATAAACCAAATCTTGACAATGACTAAGTTGGTATGACATCATACTAAAATACATCAGTAGAATAGATAGTTTGTTTCTAATTAGCTGTGGCTGGAATAACAACCATAAAAACATTTTCTAGCTAACAAAATAATCTAGTTTGATCATGATGTATTTCAGAAGTACCTCACAACAGCATACCTTATTCTCACAACTGGTGTGACCAATACCTACCGATAGGCACTGATAAGGTAAATTACTTTCTACATTCCTTCCAAATGGACATTATGTTCCACAAATGTATTTGGGATAATTTGTCTGTGCATTTGGCATCCAATAGGTATGGAATTACCCTAATGAGGTCATAGATGGTAAATAAATAATCTAAACTAAAAAGATAATTATTGTAGCAATGACGGGTGCTGGAGACTTCAGTGGCTGCAATTTCCAGTGGTTACAGACAAGTGCATCCTAGGATTAGAGCACGACAGCAAAAAAACCGGCACACAAAATAATCGATGATCATGTGCAAAACCAATAAGATTTCAGAGAAGCCAATTGGAATTTTTAATATTCAACAGAAATTTAAGCAGTCAGGGAAGTTCTTTATAATAGCGCTCGAGAATATTCCCCATAATTATTTGCGAGTGCGACAAAAAATAAATTAGGGACACGTGGCTGACTTTTTGGAGACATTTTGCCCCACCCCGAGATATGAAAATAAGCATAGTAATGATACTTACACTTTATAGAAACTGCCGATTGTAGGATTTGTAAACGTGATTTTCCTTGGAGACAATCTTCGTGGCTTCAATAGAGCTGCAATGTAAATAAATTGGTAAAAAATATCACAAAAATTTCGGCACGTGTGCGGTGCGGCAACTGCAATGAAATTATGGATGCGTTCAATTTTTTTTATTGTTTGGGTTGGTGGGAGGCTCTGGGATCTCTTCATGGCTTTGAATCTGAAAGAAAGTTTGCTTTTCAAACTTCGACTGTTTCTTGCAATACATTTTCAACTAAAATTCAATCTTTGAAGCTTACGTGAACTAGGCTTTTCCGTGGCTTTTCCATAGAAATATACAAATATTATGTGCAAGGAAATTCCATGAACATACAGCAAAGTGGCTTTTCTATTTGACAGATTTTATTTATTAGTTAACAGGTAATCGCTTGAATTTCAGAACTGAAAATCCTTATTTTTCTTTATTTTTGACCAGTACCCGAAGTTACTTAGGTAACAAAAAAATCTTGAACGCTCTCTTTTCGATGTCAAATTCTTTTGTTCTGAAACTCGTGCAATAATACATACATTGAAAGTGCGAATTTATGGAAGTTGTAAATTAGTAGTACATTATTTAAACAAAAAGTAAAGTAACTTTCAGCACATAAAATAAAGTAAATCCCTGGAAGAATTGCAAAGATCTCATGATGCAGCCACTAGCCAGCACAACTACAGAAAAGGTAGTTCTCTCTCATGAATAGTTTTTAAACGTACGTAAATAAATTATTTTTGTGGTACTTGTGGGGCTTTTTTTTTCCCGTGATTTTGCCTAATAGGTAATTGGCTTGAAAATGAGTAACGTCGACAACGTTAATAATTACCGCAATCAAATATCCATAGCGCGGACAGAAATCAAGAACTTGAGGTATGTTAAAAGTGCTTAGGGTAACCTCTATCAGCCTTTGAAACGCACTAAAAACCTATCACTGTGTCTAAAACCTATCATAAATAATTTATCTATCTATGTATCTATCACTCGTTTTAGGTCGCAGATTTTAGCCCTGAAACAAGACCATCAGAAAGAAATCAAACTTATAAGGTCGACACTAAATGGTCTTCGCTGTGCTAACTGTGCGGAAATTGGTAAGCCTTCAACTTGACACTGTTTACATGTAATTGAAATGACCATTAAATTATACATGATATAATATGAAGTATTCGGGGCGCGAATGTCTCTGTATATGCCTTTATCACAGTGATAGTGATGAAACATATGGGTAATATAACACTTCATCCAACTAGTATCAAATCTTGGTTTCCCACATTACAGCAACGACGTATGCGCCTAATAGTTTGGCCGAAGCTTCGGCCTCTAGCGGCACCGAGTACATCAGCTACAAACCAATCGGCATCATCGAGACCGCATTCCAGAATAAGCGGGGAGTTCCCAGACAGCCCGTTGTACTGAATAGAGCTGGAGGCACAGTGGTCATTGACACCAGTGTGTTTAATAACCCCGAACATGCGCTCAGTGGCTTGGAAGAGTTCTCTCATATGTGGTTGGTTGGAATTGCATACCTAATTTACAATGCTATTAGATGAATTCCGCGTGGCGCCGGATTAAGAATAGCGTCCATTTCCTTCCGTGGATGTTGTAGAAGGCGACTAAGGACATCAGTTACCAGGAGACGGGCAGCAGCGTCTTCCTGAGTTTCCAACCGCACACTGCGATCGCCAACCCGCCTGCCAAGCATGGTGATTACGGCAAAACCACTCATGGTTATGAAAACCGTGAGGGAGGCCTATGTCCTGCAGTGGGCGCCATATGGCTGATGATGATGATGATTGTTATATTTCCTATGAAATATCAGCATAATGCAACATAAAGCTATGTTGTTTTAATTGGTTGGACATCTACTTCGCAAACTGTTGCTGACCATAGGGCCACTATAATCATTGACCAATTTTGTATATTTCCAGTCGAGATTTTCATATTATAATTATTAACTTATTTATTATTTTTAATAATACGCCGTGTGGCGCCGGATTAAGAATAGCGTCACTCCATTTCCTTCCGTGGATGTCGTAGAAGGCGACTAAGGAAATCAATTACCAGGAGACGGGCAGCAGCGTCTTCCTAAGATTTCAACTGCATACTGCGATCGCCAACCCGCCTGCCAAGCGTGGCGATTATGGCAAAACCCCTCATGGTTATGAAAACCATGAAGGAGGCCTGTGTCCTGCAGTGGGCGTTAAATGGCTGATGATGATGATGATTTAATAATACAAGCAGCTTCAAGCTGCTAAATGTATAGGACTTTTGTGTACTCTTAAATAACCAATATTAAATTTGGACATAAGTTGTATGAATAAATTCAAATTTTCACAGTCAGTAGCCATGTATCAGTAGGTAAAACTTCAATTTATGGGCCACTAAATGAAGGCCAATAAATATGATACTGCAAGGAAAAATACAAGGCTGAATCTGATGATCTAGCTGTAGAAGACCTCACTGGCTTCAAAACCTGGCTGATGGTTTCAGATCAACATCATTGACCATTGACACACCACCACAGTTTACAAAGGCCACAATGATTGGAAAATTTAAGGAAACCGAATGAGCACTTTTTCACCACGCCAAACTTCCGTTCCAGGATACTATTCCACTTCCACCAGACAGAGAGTACTGCAGTCCTGGCTAAGGTCTCTCCGCCGCGGCTGCAGGGCGAGCGGCGCGGCGTCTTCTCGACCCGCTCCCCGCACCGGCCGTGTCCCATTGGCTTGTCGCTTGTGAAGATCGAGAAAATGGAAGGTGATAATGTCGTTTTAGGAAGGCCTTTACGAATGCTTCAGATGCCTATGTCTGCCTGTCTGACCTACAAGCTCAGTCTCTCCATGAATATTTCTATTATTAAGCTCTTTTTATTTTACCAGAAAAAAAATTACAATTGGCGCGCTTAATACTAAATTTATTCTAGCGAACCAACAGGTGTCGTGCATAAGGTGGGTGAATAAAACCTTAACTGATCCTATTCTTATGGTGTTTTTTACCGATTTGAATAAAAATAAATAAATACACCAGCCAGAACTCAGGCCCCATCAAACTTTATACTGAATCAACTTACTAACTACAAATTCCTCTCCCAGGCAACAAGATCCACTTCTTCGGCGTGGACATGGTAAACGGCACCCCGGTCCTGGACATAAAGCCCTACATCCCCCAATATGACTATCCGGCGCTCGCGTACCGCGGTACGCCTATGACGTCACTCGAGCGGCCGCCTACTGAGGGCATCAGTGACGTCACGGAGGGGGCGGGCGTGGCTGGCTTGCAGTTAGATGAGAGCGTTGAGGGTAGCAGGTGTGTGTTGATCAAATTCAGTATGACTCGCGATTCTCATACATTATACATTTACCGCAACGTTGCCGAAACATCGGGAATTAAATAATTTAAGTCACCTTATATAACGTAACACTGTCCGTGTGGCGCCGGATTAAGAATAGCGTCACTCCATTTCCTTCCGTGGATGTCGTTGAAGGCGACTAAGGAAATCAATTACCAGGAGACGGGGAGCAGCGTCTTCCTGAGAGATTCCAACCGCATCCTGCGATCGCCAACCGATTATGGCAAAACCCTTCATGGTTATGAAAACCATGAAGGAGGCCTATGTCCTGCAGTGCGCGTCAAATGGCTGATGATGATAATATAACGTAATTTATATGATTATGAGAAAGCGTTTTATCGGGTTCCAATTAGGAGACTTATCGTTAAACTCTATCATACATAGCTTCTGAAATGGATAGAGGACTTCCTCAGTGAAGTTAAAGTAAGAGAGGGAGGCGAGCTGTCTGACAAATACAGGGTATTGAGCGGCGTGCCACTCAATATCAGTTCTAGGCCCTATAATTTTTGGTATCTTTCTTTCAGATCTAAAACATATAGTTCAATCAGGTCTATCCAAGGATGTTTTAGCCAAAGGATATGACATGACCGAAACTTTATAGGAAAACACAGACGACCACTTTTTGGGGGGCGGGAGGTAGCTGTCAATGTCTCCATCACTTTTTGCTCAACTTAAACTTAACAATTCCCTCGTAACCCTCGAAAGCATTTCCTTACCAAACAGTGTCGTGCGCGAGTCAAACAAACTTCCTGGTTCTATCATCATTGACTAAGCGAATTGTTTTAAAAAATAGACTAGATAATTATATAAAAAACAAACCCAAGTGCAGTAATAACATATACACGCATCAGCTCTAAGCTGCTAGTGTATCAACAATAATAATAATTAATATTTAACTATTTTAGATTGAAATCGCCGGCCCCTTGTATGGTGGATCGACCTCACAGCCTCATCTCTTTTCCCCAGGCTGAGCCCTCGCCTCACAGTCCCGCTCGGCGTAGACACGAGTAGCCCTGTACCGCGAACGCCATACGAGGGAGACATCCCGTCACCTTTGCAAGACAGCGCCCTCGTCACACCCGTAGCCCCTTCCCCCGACTCGCCTTCAAGTGTCGATATACTTGACACCTACGCCACGTCACCATTACGAAGACTGGACTACGAAAGAGGCGCGCCAGATGGCCAAGAACGCTTCACACCCCCTCAATCAGCTAACTTCATCAATACTAATCACGACGGCATCAGAGTCGCACCCTGGATAGCGAACCCTCCCGGGCAAAGGTTCCAAGTGCATTTTACTGATGACGCCTTGGCTAGACTGACTGAGATGATAGGAGAGAGGGCGCCGGACTTCAAGAGTAACATAGAGAGTCTACTGTCCGAGGATCCGCGGTCGAACTACGTGAGGACCAGGTTTCCTGACCACGAGTACAGTTGTGTGCTTGAGGATGTTTCTATAAGTTGTGTTTTCAATGCGGAATCTTCTCAGTGCACTATAGTAGCCGTTAGGAGTGCGGAAGAAATGCAAAACTAGTTTTGAGTTATAGTCTAGTCAGCTAATTGTTTATGTTTGCCGTTTTACTGTTTTCGTATAGAGTTACCGGCAAGCTGACAGAAGACAGGAGCCGAATTTAAGGCCACTTTTTGTTGTCATTCCTCTATATAATATAATGGAAATGGAAGACTTTACATCTTGTGCACAAAGTGATCAAATGAATTAATCTTAGTGATTAAAAATTCTTTAATTTTATAATATAGACGAGAGTTGAACTCAAACTTTGCTTTAAGCTAATCCTATCGTGTTGTATATCGGAACATTATTAGTTATTGAATAAATTTTATTTGAAAATCAATAAATTGTTTGACATACTTATTATTGGAATCAACAATAATAACAATGTATTAAGTATTTAAACAAATGCTTCTTTGTGTACAGAACGATAGTTGTCATTACTGTACTTATCACTAGGGATAGTTTTGCCACGTCCATCCGTCTGTCTGTCTGTCCGCGGCTAAGCTCAAAGAGCTATACTTATTAGTACTGGATAGCTGAAAATTGGCTGAATAATTACGTCCTACTGTAGGGCATGCCTTCTCTCAGAGGAATGGGCTTAATCACCTCGCGTGCCCACCGCGTATTGGCGATTTCTAGCGCTGAGGTATGTGAACACCTCTGGCACTCAGGTTTCCTCACGATGTTTTCATAAACAGTTAGCAAGTGGTGTTGCTGCTACAAATGTACGAAACTTAGAAAAGAAAGTCATTGGTAGGTATATGTGAGGCAAGCGTTGTATTATCACGCCTTGATCACTAACACAACGGTAGAATAAAAGTTTTGACACCTTTTTTTTCTTGTCTATCCCATAGTGTTATTAGATTGGCCTTTAAAATCGAATCGACTTGAAAAAAGGAGGAGGTTATCAATTCTACGCGTATTTTTTTTTTGCTATGTTCTCGCATAACTCCTTCAAATTGTAACCGATTTCGACAATTTTATTCTTTTTTCGTTCGAATAGATACGACGACGTCCCATTGGTCCCATTTTAATTTGGTGTAGATCTGATGAAGACTTTCAGAGATGGAGAACGGAACTCTTCAATGGACTGCAGTAGGTAAATAAGGCCTAATGGGGCGTATCCTTTAGTAATATTCGTATGTTTCATGAAATAGCGTAAAAGTAGTCCCAAGGTAATTTGGTGATGTTCTGGTGAAGACTTTCGAAGATGGAAATAGAAAACTTTAAATTTTATACCTAGCAACGAATTAAGTAAGGTAAATTATGGTTATCAGGGACTTGTTTATAGGTATTTCTCCCGCTACGCCACACAGAGAATATAATCACTACGTCTACGCCACTAAAAATTGAAAAAGATTTTTTTTAAATAAAAACCGACTTCAAAATACTACAGCACTAAAAAGTTAGAAATAATTTAAAATAATAACTTTAAATTAGAAGTATTTTGAAATCGGTTTTTCTTTTTTATTTAAAAATTTTCACTGATAATGAATGGTGATGATTTTTTACTGAAGTTGTATACTTCGGAATGGATAAATTGTTGCCGTACGCTACGCTCCGCTTCGTAAAGTGGGCCGGAAGGGAGTCATGGTATCACGAATGTGGAAACTAGTTAAAACGGTGCCGCAATGGTGATGACGAATTTCCGTGACATAATTTATTTTAATTAATAATACATGTTACTCATTACTAAATCTCGAAAT
Source organism: Yponomeuta evonymella (assembly GCA_963969515.1). Taxonomy (NCBI): domain Eukaryota; kingdom Metazoa; phylum Arthropoda; class Insecta; order Lepidoptera; family Yponomeutidae; genus Yponomeuta; species Yponomeuta evonymella. Next base: position 7,695,113 of record OZ018366.1, on the reverse strand, counting down.
ATGAAAAAAGACACGGAAATTACACGCGCAAACAGAAAATACCTAATAATCCTTACTTAAGTAAGGAAGTAGGTGCAATATTCGACTTTTTTCGCGAATGGTAATGATGTTTAATGCGTGTTTATTGAAATCATACTAATATTATAAATGTGAAAGTTTGTGAAGGTGTTTGTTAATCACGCAATAACGGCTCAACGGATTCATGAAACTTGGCGTACAGATAGACAAAGACCTGAATAGAGACTAGCATACTTGATATCCCGGTAATGCGTTCCCGCGGGATAAAATTTCTTTTAAGTTTAAAATAGATGGCGTTGTGCGAGCGAGCGTTGCGTTTTAAAAATAGAGGGTGGTGTGCATGAATCGTATAAACGAATTCTGTGGCGGTACGAAGTTCGCCGGAACAGCCAGTAATAAATAAATACTTTAGATCATAAGGATACCGAAGATTTACTACAAATTCGTAAATAAGTATCATGGTGACAAATTAACAAAAAAACTTATTTGAATTAAATAAGTTTAAAACAGATTTTTTTATTTAAACTTTAATAACAGTATAAATATACAATACATATAAAACTAAGTAATTTATAAATTAATTAATATAAACTAATACTAATAAATATAATTTCTAATTATAATCAGTTGTTCCAACTGCCTGCCAGTCTACAAATAATAATAATAATAATAATTAGGTGTATGGGTACTTAAAGGTAAAAAAATTAAATTAATTAAACATAATGCATGAATTTAAATGGACTTAGGTACCTATGTAAAAACATGTAAGAAATGTCACGTAAATTAAAGAAAATATGTAGCTAATATTAATTTTTTTACTGGCGTGTTTTTATCACCCTGCAACTCTTTAATGTTACAGGACAGGGCATAGTTTCTCATCGACCTAGCTCTTGCTGCTAAGGACGAGGCGAAGGGCGAGTATGCCTCACTTTCTGAATTCAGATTAGTGCCCTATGCTACGAATAAAACCAACTATCACCGGCCCCATTCCGATATTACGCTAGACTAGATACCTATAGGATCATACATAATATCCATTGCGGGTTTCACTCATCACTATCAAGATGTTTAAAATCTCAAAATCCGCAATTTATGTCTTTGCGGTAAAGATACGTCCGCATGTGCCTTATTTCTAGAAGTAACTGGTTATCAGGAACATTTTTCTTTTCGTGCGTCTCACTGCTGGGCAAAGTCCTCCTTTTCAACTTTCAAATCCTCTCTGTCCCTTACAGTTACAGGAGCACCCCTTGGGAACAAATTCAAGCAAAATGTATTATTAAATAAAGTTTATTTGAACATCACATTATAGTTCAACATACTTCACTGGAATAAACAATTAAACAGCAGCATAGGTGCTATGGCCATAACATGAAATATGTACCTAGTGCAAATACAAATACCTACTGCTTGTAATAAGCGTAAAATATAACATGGATTATTGAAAAATACTTTTGCTTATTCAAACTAACACAATCAAGGAACAGATTTGAAAAAAGTCTGTGAATCAAATGAAGAAATATAAATCCTATAAAGTATGGTTTATACTAAGCCGGTGCGCTGGCGCTAGTTCTACAGGCAAGCCACCGCTGGCTTGGCTCGTGTTGTTTAGATGAAGCAAGTCAGCATGTATCTTGTCGCAGACGCAGATACTCTATCTAAACAAAAACAAACGCACATAGCTGGCGCGGGAGTTTAGAGTTTAGCGGGCGGAGGTTTGAAAAACTGTTTATACACGGCCAATACCAAGCCAGTGATGGTTTCGTATAAACAAGGCTTTACCGTCTACGTAAATGGTACTAGACCTTGTAAAAATATACTTGCCTAGCCGACCCAAAATACCCAACACTATGCAAAACAGAGATTGCAAAGTAACGGAATCTCAATCCACCGAAATCAATAGTTTTTACTTCAGCATTCTGTTCCCACTTGGTGACATCGGACCACCTCGTCCACTCAAACCCATCCACAGAGGATCTAAATTGCACTTCGAGGAAGTTTCCATTGCCTGCGTCACTGCGGGGCAGGTACTCCACTTTATCAATCTCATATACTTCCCCCAGGTCAAAACTCACAAGCAAACACTCACCCCTATTCGGATTAAACCTGCCCGCGTTTCCCCAGACCGTATGCCACATGGAGTTACAATCTCCATCAGTAAGTTTGCAGACCTCTTGCTGTGGTTGACACGGCAAATTGCAAGAGACCACAACGCCTTTCACTGTATTAGCCAGGGGATCCTCTTTAGTGGTACCGATCACATAATCCCCCCAATCGGAAACTTCTTCTCCCATTGTCGTCCTTATGCGGAATGTATGTTCTGTTTTGTACTTGAATCCGCCGAACGTTGCAACAGTCTCAGTTATGTTACTAAATAGCGTTCCGTCTCTTTCAATTTCGTATCCCTTAGCGTCCTTTACCGGCTCCCAGGTTAAAGTGATAGATGTCGGTGTGTTTTGGTCTTTAAGCACTTTTAGACCAATCGGGATGTCCATGTTCTCTTTGCTCGATTTGCCCCCAAAAATTAAGCTTTCATTTGTAAAATTAGATACTTTAATTTGAATGTGAGTCTTTGTGATGTTCAGTTTGTGTATTTTTATGAGCAAAAACTTTTGACGATTCGGCTTGTCTACCACGTCATTGAGATATGGATTTGTAACAAAATCTTCATCAAGGTAGAAGACGTCTTCGTTTTTCTCAAAATCAACTTTTGTTGCAGCTTTATTTAGGACCAGAGGCTCTCCATTTACTGCACATTTGATTTTTCTGACGTCGTTGGAAGCCATAATTTGGAGACGAGTTTCCCTTTCCTCGGCCATCGTTTTGTATGTGCCTTTAGTTTCAGAAATAGTTATTTGAAGGTCTCCCGTTTCATTAGAAGCAGGAGCTATAGATTCCACTGTAGTAATAGCAAATGCACCACCCAAATATGCAGTTGAAATACCGTCATCTTCATACACATCGAAGGACGATTTGTTATTCGGGTAAAAGTTCAAAACCCTTACGTCTCTTCGAATTTCTGAAGGATTATTATTTGCGTTTGTCATCGGTATTATTGCCCCATCTTTCACAAATACTGGAAGTTTCCACAGTGGTACTCTCACATCATTTAAGATCCTACCGCCTTGATACTTTTCTCCAGTCAAAAAGTCGATCCATATCTCAGTCAAGCCTGGCAAGTAAATGCCGTCTCGCCTAGAATTGCCTTCAGTATCTTCAATTCCGTCGTATACCGGAGCAACTAGAAAACTCGGGCCCCACATAAACTGATACTGTGAATCTTTTGTATAAGCTGGACTTTCATTAGGAAATTCCAAAAACATTGCCCTGATCATTGGCAAACCATGAACCGATTCATGTGCAACCGTATAATTGTAAGGCATGAGCATAGATTTCAGTTTTAAGTAAGCTCTGTTAATTTTCGTAGCTTCCTCATCGAAACTAAATGGTGTTTTCGGAATTGTTCCCCAGCCATCCATATTTAGTTGCAATGGCGTAAATGTTTTCCATTGATAGTCGCGTACATTGACCTTTTTAACGTTTCCTGTGTAGATTCCATCCATATCGGAGCCGAAGTTCGGCTGTCCAGATAAGCCTGTGCCTACGTAAGTGGGAATATGGAAGCGTATGTACTCCCACTTTCCGCCGCATTGATCGCCGCTCCAAATACCAGCGCATCTTTGCGTGCCGGCCCAACCGTCCACCATCAACGCTAAAGGTCTGACAGCATGTTTCGTTACCCGATCAAATACGTTTGATGCGTCCTCAATAGCCGTCAATCCAAACGAGTAGCCGTTCCCGATCCAGGCCACGTCGGCTTTTAGTGCTACAATTCCAGCTACGCCTACTTCTTTGTCCAAATCTCTTTCACCCTTTTTGGGATGCTCAGGATCAGCAGGGTGCAAATTAGACTCTGTCCATAGGGCCACCTCTACTCCGTCTTTTCTGGCGAAATCTCCGAATGCCTTCAGATTCGCAATGTCCCCATCTAGCGAGTCGGTCTGGCCGTATCCACTTCCATAGCCATCATTCGGGACGAACCAACCCAATGGCATATCATGCCGTTTGTATCTGTCCAACATTGCTCGAGCAGAAAACTGGTAACTGTCTTTTGCCTCGCCATTTAAGGACTCTAAAATGCCCTTCTTATCTCCAATTTCTTCGGGTTTGTAGGACTTGTAGTAAAATCCGTCTTCATACAAAATTGATCCTGGTGTGCTCTTTGGGACTTTGACCCAATAATCTCTATTGAAGGCGTTCAAATGGGCTTCGTAAAGAGCATACTCTGGCAGCAATATAGGTTGACCAGTAAGTTCGTAGTAATCTCTCAAAATGTCAATGGGTAGTGGGTTTATGAAGAAAAAAGCGTCGAAGCAATCTTCTTCGTGCATTGTTTTACAATACTTTTCACACGAAAAGTCATAGAGGCCTGGCTGCCAAGTGTTCCTGAGAATACCGTAGCCGTTTGAAGACCAGTAGAAAGGGCATGGAGAAGCTACGCCGCCGTCGACCCAGTTATTAGTATTGACAATCTCTATGGCTTCTCCTTTATGAGTGAAACGCCCGTTTTGCATGCCACCCCCAAAATAATACTCACTGTGAGTTTGATGAAGGGTTTGAGTCGTTTTGCAACCACCGTAAGACAATGGAATGGTTTCCCTCAACACTTCTTTGTTTTTCCTCTTATCTATGACGCTCAATGTTGCACTTTCTTTATCTATATCAATTCTCACTTTATCTGTGATTATTGAGTAAGAATTGTCATCCTCATCAAGAGTCGTATCCACAAAGGCTTTTGTATCATAGTCTGAGACTTTTTTCACATTTATTTTAGCCGTGTCGGTGGGATCGTTAGGTTTAGGGTAGTCTAAAAATTCACCTGTTGGTGACATATAAAATTTGAAGACATGATTGTTCAGAATGTAAAGTCTGCCCTTTTCTCCAGAGCTGTATTGTATTGAGAAGAACGTTTCGCCTTTCTTAATCGATTGAATTCCTCTGACAAAGATTTGGGGCAGTTTCAAAGGCATGTTGCGACAGCTTTACATTTGAAACGGCAACATGAACTATGTTGTTTTCTGAAACAAAGAATATAAGCATAATAAGTAGTAATCTCGTAATGATGTACATAGTCGTTAAAATTTTATGCGTAAAAGAATCACAACGTAAGTCACGTTCAGCTGATGTCATTGTTTTTCCATCAGAGCGTACTACAACCCCGATTTTTTGTTAAGATAACCACCACGAGGAAACCCGTAATATCGATTGTTATACCATCGACTGTACTGACCTTGGATCCTAAATTACCTATCTGAACTAAATATTGATGAAACTAATATCAAAATCTGATTTGTAGGTAGGCTTTAAGAAAATCAGTATTTTGTTTTAGTTTTATAAATGAAGGAAGTGTGTAACAGACTCAAAATGCTGCTTTTGAAAGACGATTAGCGTACTCAGCTGTAGAATGCCGCCCTCACATTCGGGAGGTCGTTGGTTCGAATCCCTGCATGTGCCACATCATCATCAGCCATTTGACGCCCACTGCAGGAAATAGGCCTCCCTCATAGTTTCCCAAGCTTCCCGGTGTTGTGCCGCCCGCATCCAGCAACTCCCCGCCACCGTAATCAGGTCGTCAGACCTTTTGTCTTTTTTTTAAGGGTGTAGTTACATCAAAACATTATTTTACGAGGTAACTCAAATTGTGACTTTAGTGTTTGAGCCCGATTTGTACGGCACATTTTTGTACCACGTGACTATATTGACTTTTCAACAGGATATATAAACAAAAATACCACGTTTATTTATCTTTTACCATGGTCTTTCCGATTACATTATAGTATATTTCATTACGACTGCGGAAAGCCTGTCATTGCAAAGAGTTCCGACAAATGTCTACCCGAGCCGAGGCGCAGCCGAATGGAATGGAATGGCAGGAATGGCAGGAACGCGGCATCAATATCAATGGTGAGTACATCACTCACCTTCGATTTGCCGACGATATAGTAGTCATGGCAGAAACGATGGAAGACCTGCTCGAAGACCTCAGTCGAGCTTCCCAAAGGGTGTGCCTTAAGATGAATATGGACAAAACGAAGGTCATGTCGAACGCCCGTTTTGTGCCCACCCCAATAACATTGGGGAACCAACTCGACTCTCAAAGTTGTAGACGAATACGTCTACTTAGGACACACAGTCCAACTAGGCCGGTCCAACTTCGTGAAAGAGGTCAATCGTCGAATCCAACTCAGCTGGGCAGCATTCGGGAAACTTAGAAAAGTCTTTTCGTCTACTATACCTCAATCGCTCAAGACACAATTATACAACCAATGTGTGTTACCAGTGATGACTTATGGCACTGAAACGTGGTCTCTCACTATGGACCTCATAAGAAAGCTCAAGGTCACGCAACGAGCTATGGAAAGGGTAAGTTGAAGTGGCAGTGGGCGGGGCACATAGCACGCAGAACTGATGGCCGATGGGGGCGAAAAGTTCTCGAATGGAGACCACATATCGGCAAGCGCAGCGTAGGACGAACAGCCACAAGATGGACAGATGACCTCATCCAAGTGGCAGGAAGACGCTGGATGGAAGCCGCTTCCAGCCGGTCTTTTTGGAAATCCATGGAGGAGGCTTATGTTCAGCAATGGACTTCTTGTGGCTGAATGATGATAATGATTACTCGTTAACTTGTAAAGCCTACTTAGCCGTGATAGTTTTCCTTTTAATTTCATTACATGTACCACTACCCTGAAATTTTTCACGTTTCTAGGAGGTGGCCCTACTCAGACAAAACTTTGCGCTTTAAAGCTTAATATTTCGCAAACGGAATCCTAAAGCAAAAATTGATCTTCCTACACCCACAATACACTAAGGTGTGGCCACAAAAAAAAATGCATCCCTAATTTAGGTTTAGGGGCATCCCTAATTTACTTAACCTTTTTTTTTTAAATTTCATTCTTTCGTTTTGTCATGTATAAGCCAAGTTTCAGCTTTCTCGTACTAATCGTCTGTGAGCTAGGCCGCGGACAGACAGACAGACGGACATGGTGAAACTATAATGGTTTATTGTCGACTACGGACTCCTAAAAATGGAATATCCAGTTATTTTTTCTGGATTTCAAAGTTATTTCGATAATAAGCTGTTCGTATTGACAATACAATGTCCCTTTCCGGGAAGATAGGGGGATTCATACAATAGAGGAAGTATATTGCTCGACCAAATAACAATATAAAAAAAAATCGAATGAATCAGGTACCTAATAAACTGACCGGCTCGTCAATTATAGCTTGGAAAACTGGTCTTAAAAGTGCGCAAGTAATTGGAACAATTCCATTTAATAATGTTCGTAAGACAGTCAATTCAATATAAAGTCAATAGGTAACTATAAAATTGATTGATTTTATAGTGGTTTCGATAAGAATGTAAAAATAATACGAACTCACCTAGCGACGTTTTTAAGCGTTCGACCCACAGACCAGAACCAGACTAAACCAGGCCTTCGTCACTCCATACAAAAAATATTATGAACGTACTTTGTGCCAACAATGAAACAAAAAATATAATCCTGCTAAAACAAAAGACATTAACTCCGCAGTGAATCACGTAGATGTATCATGATTTAAAATTAAGTCGGATTATATGGGAAATCTTATGTTGGTAATGTTGGTATTACGTATTTTGCAAATGGCGGGTAATTTTGTTCGTTTGTTGTTTTTGTGTGGCATTATTTAATTTAATTTAACTTTAGCAATAGGTGTAGTGCGTGAAAAGTGATTAAACAAGAAATATGGGAGGAAAAGCATTGAGGAAATGTGAAATTTGTGGCATTAGAAGAGTCAGAAATTAATGTACGTCTGGCATATTCTTAGCCAGATATCCACTGGAGCCAAACAGGTAAAATTAGCAAGTTTATCATAATAAATGTACGCAAATTTTGATATTTATTTAATGCGCTTGGATAAAACAACTGAATTATTTAGAACAATTTACGATTTTGACAAATTTAAATTAACGCCGGTTGTAGTGCGGTACCCATGTGGTAGGTACATTTTTTTTATCGATATTTTGGACGATTGATTTCTGCCAGATATTTCTACATGCTGTCTAAAATTGATCACAACTACTTAATTTTAAACGTCGAACACCACACAGCAAGAACAGAAATGATTTATGTTGTTTTATTTTGCTCAAAGCATTCAGGTTTGTTTTATATTTTTAAAAATACATTGTACCGCTTTGTTTTGTATTCTAGATGCCGCTTATGGGTTAAAGCGACAGGCAATGAAGATTTGCATGGTGGAGCTGTAATAGCCACCGTTATATCGAGGGCTGCGTGCTCAAACCCGGTAAGTACCCAAAACATGAAACTGAGATAATCGAGGCTAAAGTTTCAGACTGTCGTAAAATTTTACCATGAAATCCTACGACATCAGTGAAGTTTCACATAGACGCTCAATGTATCTGAGACTGTAATACATTATAACATAGTTGATACTGAGGTCTCCTAAGCACTTATTTTCTTGAAAATAGAACAAAGGCCACCCACTTACTGGATTTTACCTATGAAATAAAAACGCTATTTTAATATTTATGGGTTTTATTAAGAAAATAACGCAAAAAGAAAAGTTAAAAATAGGCATTCTAATCGGAATCTTCCACGATTTTCGAAGAAACTATCTTGAGGGAATCGATCCAGAGATGCAGTTCTTTGGGGATAATTCCTTTCCTGCACATTGTTGTCAAATCTTTTTTTTTTTTTTGCTTCCGTTATGGGCAGTGGCTCATTATACAGTCGTGGTATGTCTTGGAAATATTCCTGATCATTTTCAAGAAGGTGGGCGTTTCTTAAAGTGTTTGTCCAATCTCTTGGGAGAAGCCATCTGACGAAGTTGACCACCACGGATGGACTAGTCGTTTCTTCCATACCAGAGGTTCTTTCGGAAGTTGAAAACTTCTGCGGCCAGTTATACGCTGCGCGCGCATCTCGGCCTGATCCCGAAAATGAGGATTCCAGAGCTACATTGACACGCCACTATACTGAAGACTTGCCAGAAGTCAGCCTGGACGAAATCGCGATGACTCATATACAGCTTAAAAATGGAAAAGCTCCTGGAGAGGACGGTATTACAACTGAACTCCTGAAGTCGGGTGGTAAACCTGTAGTGAAGGAGCTCCGGAACATATTTAATGCTGTCCTCTTTGATGGCAGAACTCCGGAGGCGTGGAGTAAGAGTGTTGTTGTGTTGTTCTTCAAAAAGGGCGATAAAACCCTCCTGAAGAACTACCGACCTATTTCACTCTTGAGCCATGTCTACAAGCTGTTTTCAAGAGTCATCGCGAACCGTCTTGCGAGAAGACTTGATGAGTTTCAGCTACCTGAGCAGGCCGGCTTTCGATCGGGTTACGGCACCATAGACCACATTCATACAGTGCGGCAGATTATACAGAAGACCGAAGAGTATAATCGGCCCCTGTGCTTAGCGTTTGTGGACTATGAAAAGGCCTTTGACTCGGTCGAGACCTGGTCTGTTCTGGAATCTTTGCAGCGATTCCAAGTCGACTGGCGATACATCCAAGTGTTGAAAGGTCTGTACAACGCCGCTACTATGGCCGTCCAAATCCAGAACCGGCAGTCTGAGCCTATCCCCATACATCGTGGTGTGAGACAAGGGGATGTTATTTCCCCCAAATTGTTCTCAAATGCATTGGAGGATATGTTCAAGACGCTGGACTGGAAGGGGTACGGCATTAACATAAACGGTGAGTACCTTTCACACTTGCGATTTGCAGACGACATCGTCATCATGGCGGAAACGCTTCAAGATCTACAACATATGCTGAGTGGCCTGGCTGATTCTTCCCAACGCATTGATCTCCGGATGAACTTGGTTAAAACCAAGGTTATGTTCAATGAACACGTCAGTCCGGAGCCAATTGCAGTTCAAGGCAGTATTCTCGAAGTTGTTAAGGAGTATGTTTACCTCGGGCAAACCATGCAGTTGGGTAAAAACAACTTCGAGAAAGAGGCCAATAGAAGAATACAGCTGGGCTGGGCAGCGTATGGGAAACTACGTCGAGTCTTCACATCGCCAATCCCACAGAGTCTCAAGACGAAAGTCTTCAATCAGTGCGTCCTACCCGTCATGACATATGGTGCCGAAACGTGGACACTCACGGTAGGGCTGGTCGACAAATTTAAAGTCGCTCAGCGTGCTATGGAAAGGGCTATGCTCGGGGTTTCTCTTAAAGATTGAATTCGAAACGAGGTGATCCGACAGAGAACCAAAGTCACCGACATAGCCCACCAAATTAGCATGCTGAAGTGGCAGTGGGCCGGCCATATCATCCGAAGAACTGATAACCGATGCGGTAGACGAGTTCTTGAGTGGAGACCGCGGATCGGTAAACGTAGTGTAGGACGTCCTCAGACTCGGTGGAGCGATGATCTTCGCAGGGCGGCTGGCAAGAGCTGGATGAGAATAGCCGAGGACCGTGCTCAGTGGCGTGCAATAGAAGAGGCCTATGTCCAGCAGTGGACAAGCATAGGCTGATGATGATGATGGGCGTTTCTTCTGGTACTCTTGACTCTCTATGACTCTTTACAATTTCATATACCTGTATAAATTTGAACTCGTCGGACAAGTCGTAATTGAAAAAACTTTATTTTTCTCGCCCTTCACATACCTCAGTCTTTTTAGCTTCATCCAATTGACTTTTTCATTAAAATTATCTTTGTCTCTGTTTTTTATTAGCTGCTGAGCAAGTGTTTTCAGATCGAGCATCTCATCATACTGGAATTCTCTAACTTTGTACGGTTGTACACTATGTTTTTTACCATTGACAGTCTTAACTCTTTTCTTTCTGGCCATTTTGAAAATATTTTTCCAATCCGACGCACTGTTTACCGATACGTTTCTAGATGCGTTTTCAATGCTGGCGTGCATGGAATCTACTTCCATATGAGAATGGCCGCTTTCGAGGAACTTTTGTTCTATGATGTCAATGTGGTTTACTGGGTTGTAGCTCTAAATGAAAGCAAGAAAATATTGCTTTACTTTTCGGGTAAAAGAGAGTAATGCGTTTATTGGGATTTTACCACTAAGTCATATTTACATAAAACACCAAATTACTTAGTGGCAAAATCAGTTAACGATTATTGTTATGTTATTGGCAGAAATTTAAAATTTAAAATGACCAAAACATTATGAGCTACATAACTATAACTGCACATAAATGAGTATAGTCCGAAATGCATTTCATGTTTTGCTTTTACCGCCTACCTTAACATGACATAAAGGATTTTAGTACAGATTATTTTGTTGATTTGTTCTTTTTATTGGGTTTTCTAATTTGACAAAAAACGATCCAGGACCGCTATGAAATAACGGGTTTTACCTCCAGAAAGAGCGCGAAGAGTACATTACGACCAGTGGGTTAACTCGATTTTGACCTTAACTCGACTTACCGGGTTTGAGCACGCAGCCCTCGATATGACGGAGAGAATGATTGCCTTAATTGTAAAAAAAAATATTCGAAGACAATGTCAAATATATAATTTTGATTTCATAAAGGCAGAAATTAACGCGAACGCAAATAAAATTTTGCAAGCTCAAAGTACAGCAAAATAGTAAACAGGTGATACAAACGTTCCTTGACATTATTATTATTAGCAGTACCTATACCATATTTATTTGGGGCTGAGACAAAGTGTAAACAACTTTTCAGTACTCTTTAGACTATTTCCATTGTCGAAAAATGTTATATCGGTTTTTACACTAAGAAATTAGTAAATTAGATTGAATTAGATTTAATGCTTTATAAAAAAATTACGTATACAACATTATCAGACAGTATCATTTTAAAAGTATTAAAAAGTTTCATTTTGTCTCAGCCTCAAATAAATATGGTATAGATAATATATTTTTTGACTTATTGTTTTGTTTGTTGCAGACTCCAAAGATCTGAAATTCGACCAAAGTGCAAAGTTTTGATAGCGACGTGACGCATTGGTGACATTAAGTTTTCTACACTTGATGCTAAATAAATGATTTGATTTAAAAAAATGCCTTTTTCATTATGAAAGTAAGCGATCATCCATTCACACCATGTCATACTCGAAATAATTGAGTTGACCTACTGTGTTAGGATTTATCGCCTACTTTAATTTCCAAAGCATGAAACTGAGGTAAGAGGAGAGACGTCTCGATTTTTTTTTATCGATATCGATATGTGATACGTAGTCAATCACTAATGTTTTGCAATTTCATTCTCATGTTGGTATTATACTATTTTTTGTTAGGTTGGTACAAACTACGTTCATAATTTTGAAAACGTGTTGTTAGCAAGTGCCGACTCTTATAACGTAGTGATTACATACTCTTTGGACTAAACCACAGAGAAAATAATCACTTGGAACTGGTGGTTTTTGGTATGCGAGCCAGAACTCAAGACACTCTAGACATGGGTGCTGGACCGCACGGCGGAAGTCACTAGTAGTTTTTAGTTAGGTGGAAATGAAAGTTGAGTTTAAATTTTTGTTACATTACTGAGTTCATTTAGTCTTTAATGTGTAGCCTTATAAAGGTGACATTGTGTATTGATCTTGAGGAAATTCACTACAAACTAATATTAATAAAAGTAATAAAATCCAAACACGTCTATTCCGTCAGATATATTTTAGAGAAGAGAACCACAGACAATAATGTTGCTAGGTAGTTAATACAAACTCCAACATGCTGGGGGCCTCAAGAAGCAAACTAAGCTTCATTTAAAATAATAATTGCAAACACAAAGCTCTACATTAATATAGAAATAAAAACCTCGCAGCTCTCAGCATACCGGGTTACAATTACAGAATTAGTAATTAAATTAATACAATCTCCTTATTCATGCATTTAACAAAAGTCTAAGTATAATTCATAAAATTATATAAATCTAAGTTTTCTATACTATTATTATAAGTATTAAGAAGAAGATAACTTCTTGTAGAAAAATAAACCTTTGTTACATTTCAACAAAGACAAAGTCTTATAATATGACAAATAAAACGCTTTTGATAGCTTTATATTGAAACAAAAATAACAACTAACATTTGCCCTATTCGATAGGTAATACACACACTTTGGTAATTGACCTGATATGTGTTCTACGGTTAGGTGTCATGACTTCAAAAGCCCTAACTTTATTGTCACTTCCGGGGAAAACACGAGTAACTCTTGCCATAGGCCAAGATAAAGGAGGTGTATTTTGTTCTACTAACAAAACTAGAGTTCCTACTTTAATATTACTTTGAGCAGCTTGCCATTTAGGGCGACACTGTAATACATTTAAATATTGTTTATACCAAACTTTCCAAAAGGATTGAACCATATTATGACAGATATTCCACATTCTAAGCCTACCTAAAGGGATTTCACTAACGTCATGTTCCGGATAAGTATTGAGTGCTGTACCTATTAGGAAATGACCGGGGGTTAGATAAGAAAAATCATCACAATTTGAGGTCATTGGAATCAAAGGTCTTGAATTGAGCACTGCCTCAATTTGGGTTAATACCGTATATAGTTCTTCATAAGTTAACAGAGCCTTTTGAATAGTCTTTTTTAAATGAGTTTTTGTGACCTTAACCGCGGCTTCCCACAGTCCTCCAAAGACAGGTGAATAAGCTGGGATAAAGTGAAAATTAATTTGATTTTGAATAGCAAAATTATTAACCTTCATTTGGTGATCTTTTGAGTTAAAAAGTTTATAAAGTTCTGTTAACTGTGAACTCGCGCAACGAAATGTACTAGCATTATCACAATAGCAGTCACTTGGTAGACCTCGACGAGAAATAAAGCGTCTAAAGCAAGCTAAAAAAGTGGCTGTGGATAAATCAGATGCTAGTTCTAGATGCACCGCTTTGGTGTGAAAACAAACAAAAACACAAATGTAGCCATTTCCAACAACTGATCGCCTAATCCTTGAGTTCTTAACTTTAACAGGGCCTGCAAAATCTATTCCCGTTTTTTGGAAAGCTCGAACTGGTTTCATTACCCTACTGCTAGGCAACGAACCCATCAGCTGTTTGGATGCATTGGCTTTTGACCTAAAACAAGTTATGCATTTATATGTTAGTTTTTTAATTTCTCTTATGCCATTCACTAGCCAATAGTTTTGATTTAATGAAGATAATAGCAACTTTGGACCTGCATGTAGCTGCCTAATGTGTTCATTAGTAATAATTAATTCTGTAAGCTTTGATCCTTTAACAAGAATAATAGGATGCATTTGACCATAAGTTATATTTGAAGCCTGGAGTCTACCGCCTACTCTTAACATACCTTTGCTATCCAGAAATGGATGCAATGGTTTCAAAGATCCAGTTAATGGCTTGCCTACGGTAATTGCTTGAATTTCAGAATGAAAATTTTTATTCTGGTCATGCCTTATTAATACATGCAACGCTTCCTGCAACTCGATAGCCTTTAAAAAGCCTGAAACTATTGGAGCATTTCTATCGTGTACTTTCATTTTTAAATTATTACAGTATCTACGGCATAACGCCAAAATACGTATTGCACTATTAATATTAGAGTATTTATTAATAAATGATTCTAAAAAGTTATTGACTTTTAATGCTACCAGAACTACTTCTGGACCGGTTATATCAATATTTGCAGAAGTTTTTAATTCTGGCAGATTAACAGGGGAAACGGGCTTATGAATGGTGTAGTCATATTTACAGTCAAGTAGAAAAGTGGGGCCGTGCCACCAGAGCGAGTTGTCAGCTAACTCTTTTGGATCGACACCCCTACTTATGAGATCGGCAGGATTGTCTTGCGACTGTACATGTAACCATGTCCAATTCCCTGCTAATTCTTTAATGACACTTACCCTGTTTGCTACATAAGGTAGGAGTTTTGTTATCTCTATATTTTGGATCCATGCAAGTACTATTTGTGAGTCACTAAATAATATTACATCGGAAATATTTATTTTTAATTTTAAAGTTTGATAAACGCTGGAAGTAAGCTTTGCTAGTAACAGACAAGCATTAAGCTCTAGTCTAGGTACAGTGAGAGGTTTAGATTTTGGATTTATGCGTGATCTTGAACAAATTAAAGAAACAGTACTAATACCTGTATCATTTGTTATTCGCAAATATAGGCAACATCCATACCCTGTATTAGATGAAGCATCAGCAAATCCAACAAGTTGCACTACGCTAGACATTTCTGCTACTGGAATGTGTCTGTCCAAGTAAATAGGTTCCATATTAGCCAGGTTCTCAGAAAATTGCAACCATTCAGTCGTTACTTGATCACTAGGCTTATCGTTCCAACCTATCTTTTCAGACCACAATTTTTGCATTATTTCTTTAGCCTTTACTATAATTGGAGAAGCAAAACCTAAAGGATCGTAAAACCTAGAGATACAACTTAGGATACTACATTTGGTGATCTTTTTAATATCCGTAGTATCTGGACTTGAAATTATAAAACAATCTCTCTTTAAGTTGTATGTTAAGCCTAAAGTTTTAATATTATAATTACATTCTTGCTCAAACTCATAATCATCAAGTAATAGCTGAGTTTTAGGAATTGTCGATTGCACTACTTTATCATTTGACGACCACTTATGAGTTTCAAAGCCACCAGCTTTCAGGATTTCAATCAACTGACGCTTTGTTTCTAACAGAATTGCTGAATCGGAATGGCTATACAAAACGTCATCTACATATGTACAGTTTTTTAAGACAAAAGCTGCTAGGGGCCAATTCTTTTCATACCTATTAGCCAATTCTAACAGACAGCGCGTTGCAAGGTAGCTCGAGCTTTTTAAACCATAAGTGACTGTGTCCAAGCGTATGCAACGAATAGGTTGACTTGGATCACTGCGCCATAAAATGTTTTGTAAAGAAGTGTTTATAGGATTTATTATTATTTTTCTAAACATTTTCCTAATATCAGTTGTAAATATAAATTCACCGTGTCTAAATAAAAGCAAAATATCAAACAAATCTCTTTGTACTTTTGGACCGTTTAGAAGTAAAGTGTTAAGCGATACTTTCTTATTGGTAAGCATAGACCCATCGAAAACTACTCTTAGAGGTGTAGTTTTACTAGCTTCGTTAAAGACGGCATGGTGTGGGATAAAATAAATAGGATCCTTCGAAAAATCATACTCATTAATATCAAAATAATGACCATGGCCTAAGCTAACATATTCGTCAATGAAGTCCTGATATTTTGTAAGTAAATTTATACTCTTATGTAGTTTTTTTTCGAGATTTAAAAATCTGAATAGAGCTAATTCAAATGAATTGCCTAATGTATTATTGACTTTATCTAGCTCTAATTTAAGAGGTAAGTCTACTTGGAACTTGCTGTCCTTAAGTATAACAGACTTAGAAAATATTTGCTCAGCAAGTTCTGATTCGCTACATCTTTCTATCATGACCTCTGGAACCTTTTCTGTGGCCCAAAAGTTTTTAAGTTGCTCATCAACATCAGGAATTATAGACTCACATGAGTGACAATGAAGCGCAATTTTTACCTTTTTGTTTGTATTAGCAGGTAACGCACCACCAATTATGTGTCCTAGCTGAGTATTCATTATAGCAGGTTTAGTAGAAATAGACGTTGATGACAGATGGCTCTGTAACTGCTTGCTCTGTTCTTTTCCTATTGCCAGTACATCATTGGGACCTGGTATAATAATCTGGAAAAAGACATCAGCAGCTATAAGCATATTTATATCGGAGGGAGAATGAAAGCTATCATCTGCTAATACTAAGCCTGGGGGAATATTTAGCCTTGATAAATCAATAGGACTCTGGGGCATCTTGCATGTTATTGTGTCAACTACATTAAAGTTAATAATAGTTCTGAAATTGGATGTTAATGAGTGAATTTCCAGTGGTATGGAGTATTTAATAATACTTTCGTTATTGCCAATACCTATAATGCTGGAGTTGGATTGTCTTGGAGTTATGCCTAAGACATTGACGACCTTACTTGTAACAAGTGACGCTTGAGAACCTGTGTCAAGTATTGCTTTTATATGTACTTCCTTACCATCTCCAGCGAACACTTTTATGCGAGCTGTTGGAAGTAAAACATTGTTAGATGTGTTAGATAAAAGACTGACTGGCTCTATTTGTTCAGAATGTATCAAAGAGTTATGGGGTTTTTTGCAATGAATACATTTGAAGTGATATTTGCATTTGCCACTATGTTTATTAAGACAAGTTTTGCACAATTTGCTGTCATTCACAAATTTGATTCTGACAGGTACGGGCATTAATTGGAATTCCTTGCAACTAAACAGTTTATGATTAGGAGACTTACAGTGCAAGCAGAAGACATCGGTCCTCTGAGAACTGCTAGCTATGTGTACAGCATGCTTTGGACTTGGCAGAGTTACTTGTATAGCCTCCACGTTGTCCATGGCTATGGCACGCTTCTCCATAAACTCGAGCAGCTCTACGACTGTAGGTTCTTCCCTAATATTCCTATCTAGTTGAAATGCACGCGCGGTTTGTGGATCTATCTTACGTGTTAAGATTACAATTAGAATGGGATCCCATGTATCCACGCCGAAACCTAAGTTTTTTAAAGCAGCGATGGATTGTTTAGTCATGGAAATAAAGCTTCTAATATTATTGTTGCTCTTCCCTAGCATCGGTAAATCAAGTAAAGTGGTGACATATTCTGAAACGATGTTATTTCTATTATAATATCTATCCTCTAGTAGTTTTAAAGCCTCCAAGTAACTGCTATTGACAATTGGTAAGTTTTTAATTACATCAAACGCCTCATCCCTTAGAAACGACCTCAAATAGTGAAGCTTGTGTACTTGCTCTAGCTTTGAGTCTTTGTCGACTAAGGACTTAAACATATCGACGGTTAAAAGGTAATAGGGGATAAGCGACATTTTGGCCTAAAATGAGTTTTGAATGCCATCTTACTTAAAAAAAAATTCTACGTCGAATGCGCTTACTCTCACGGCTCTACAATGACTTTATTGTCGCTTGATCCCAAGCAAAAAACTGCGTTTTTAAAGGTCGTTTTGGTGTAACCTACCGAGTTTTAGGCTTTTTTTTACTTAAAAGCGCTTGTACCCCTGTAAAAATGGCATCATTTTTGGCCTCTAGTCGGTAAGGTATTTTTACTTCCTACTGGTGTAGAGCTTCTGGGCGCTTACGGTTCTTTACCATAAGTACCTATTTTGAAAGTTGGAACTAATGTCTCTTTACCTTTGTCGTCAAAAAAATTAAGCATCGGTTATATCTTACTACCATTTACAAGTTTACAATACAGCTGTCGCTTATAGGCAACTACTAAAACCTAATTAATATTGAACTGTCGGTTATACCCTACTACCATTAACAAGTTTACCATACAGTGGTCGCTTATACGCAATTACTAAAACCTAGCTAATATTTAACTCTCGGTTATTCCCTACTACCATTTACAAATATAATACAACTCTGTTACTTATGCCGTATTACTTTACAACGACAATTTATTAATTGTAGCGTATGCCATTTTGTATTACCTATTCAGGTCTTTATTGTACTCAGTTACCTGTTTAGCGAGTCGCTTATCCCAAAATCTGTCGGCCGCGAAGTCACTGCTTTATTTTAATGTGGTACCTACCTACCACATTTTGAGATCGATTATTGTATTTTTTAAGAAATATTATAATTATTATTAAATTTCAAAATAAAATTTCGTCATTGTTAGTAGCTTAATTAGTTGTAAGTAAAAGTAAAAAAATATTCAAAATTATTTAAGGCCGTCTGTCATAAAGCTAAATCCATACTAATATTATAAACGGGAAAGTTTGTATGTATGGATCCAGATTAAATTTTGCACAGAGATAAATTATAGTCTGGATTAGCACATAGGCTATTTTTTATCCCGGAAAAATACACATAAAAATTACCACGCGAACAAAGTTGCGGAAAACAGCCAGTGCGATCATAAAAAGAATAAAATATTACAATCACCAAATAAAATTAAGACAACTTGGACAATAATAAATAGAGAAACGGGTAAGAGATATTTTGCTTAATATAGGTGACAAAATAATAACCACAAATGAAGACATCGCTGCAGCATTCGAACAGTTCTTCACTAATGTTCCAATCGTAACTATAGCTCCGTTAGAATCCTCACCTGATCGTGCAGCAACATTATTAAAAGACCATGTCTCCTCGTACGAACACGATTTCTCATTTAATTACATTGAGCCCCATAACGTTGCTAAAAAATTTAAATTATTGAATTAAAAAAAAACGGGTACCTATATCAGTAAACATTGTTAGTTAAGTGATACATATCCTAGCTTTGCCGTTAGCAAAAATTTTCAATAAATGTGTAGATGAGGGAGTATTTTCGGACCTCATGAAATATAGTAGACTAGTACCCTTATTTAAAAGAGGTGATAAACACGATCCAACCAATTCTAGATCCGTCTCAGTACTACCAGTATTAAGTAAAATATTTGAGAAGATCATCTTCATCATTAAGAATACGGTCACTCCATTACCTTCCGTGGATGTTGTAGAAGGCGACTAAGGAATTAAATTACCAGGAGACGGGCAGCAGCGTCTTTTTATTCCAACCGCATACTGCGATCGCCAACCCGCCTGCCAGGCGTGGCGATTATAGCAAAACCCCTCATGGTTATGTTTGAAGCTTGAAAAACCATGAGGGAGGCCTATGTTCTGCAGTGGGCGTCAAGTGGCTGATGATGATGATGATCTTAGATCAATTACTTACGCATTTCAATAGTTACCAACTCCTTCATAGTCAGCACATAGACAGACTCCGGAGTCATGTTACTTAAGCATATTTTCAGCAAGTAGGAGGATCACAAGGATGCTGTAGGCATATTTTGTGATTTATCAAAAACATTTGATTGTGTAGACCACAAAACGCTACTCTTAAATTTAAACAACTACGGAATAAAGGGTGTAGGTTTAAATCTTTTAAGATCGTATTTAGCAGGAAGGGTTCAAAAAGCACACGTAAATCGTATTAAATCCTCGGGTTCACTTGTTAAAATAAGAGTCCCACAGTGATCTATCTTAGGGGAGTTCCTTTTCCTAGTCTACGTAAGTGATTTACCGTTTATGGTACAAAAAATGTCTAAAATTTTTGAAATAAGGAGACAAGAAAATAATCTTGACGATGCAAATAATGCTCTCTCGCAAGTTCTAAATGGTTCACAACAAATAATCTGCTGCTAAATTCCAAAAAGACATAATTTATAAAGTTTACCTTACCTAACGTAAGATTATTTGAGAACAACATAGTAATTGTAAATGATAAACTAAAATTTGTAGAGGATACTGTATTTCTGCGCATCATAATCGATGCAAAACTACAATGGGGTCCACATCGCTCTGCAGCATATGCAGTGAAAAGAATTAGGGAACTCACTGACGTTGCAACTGCTAGGCTTGTTTATTTTAGTTACTTCCATAGTATTATGACCTACGGTATCCTACTATGGGACCGGGCAGCAGACATTGAGACTATCTTCATCTTGCAGAAGAGAGCCATCTGATTTATTTACAAGTTAGGTAGTAGGGATTCGCTAAGAGATTTCTTTAAAGAAACCAATATCTTAACAGTTGCATGTCAATATATTTATGAAAATATTATGTACGTTAGAAAAAATATCAAAGACTTCGAAAAATGTTGGCGCCCATCATAGTGTTAATGCTGGAAGTAAACACAAATTGTCATTTCCATGATTTAGACTTGCAAAAAATTAATACTTAATACTTCTTAACACTCAAAAAAGCTTGCTATAACATCAAGGATTATCTAGAAGACGAAGATGTTTGGCATTAAACAATAATATTTAATACAGGACGATTCAATCATTGTGACTAGTGTTCAACACATTCATGACTAATATTTTAAATTGAAAACTCTGTTAATTGAGTTGAAACGTGTTTTGAAATGAATACATGTGGAGTTTCTATGTTGGTTTCTTCTTTACATAATTTATCGGTTGTGAAACTAACAACTTTAACAATAACAACTCTGTCGTTCAATGAGTGAACATTCTGTTTTTATAATGAATAAAAATATTTGAATTGAATTGAATTGAGTAAATACTACAAAATACTTTTTTTATTGTTTTTTTGAAGGCTTTTATTGTTATGTTAAAGTTTCTAAGTACGTAGTGCTATGTTGTACTAATTATGTTTAGAAAAACTTTTATTTTTAAGGTACCTTTTACAGTATTTTTATAAGTAGTAGTAATTAATACCTAACTTCTCACTTCACACTTGGGTATATTATGTTATTGTCATTAAGTTAAGTTACGACTTTCTTTCTGTTACTACGTAGAGGAGTACATTATGAAAAATACTTTTTTCTTTTATAATTGTGTTTTTTTTATATAAACAGTGAAAAAAAAACGAATCTAACTTTTAATTTGATCGCTCAATTGACCTTATTAGGTCAGATAATAATTACAAAATCATACCTAATGTAGGTAAGTAATCTGGTACGAACTATGATGATGAAACTGACATCCTCTAACGTATGCAGTTACTTAAGTCTCATTTTAAAGGACAATCATGTTGGTTGTGAATCTATTATTTTTAGGACGTGACGTTTAATCCGCATTACTAATCTCCCAGGTAATGTCATGTGTTGGATGTTCTTGTTTTCCTCTTGGCCTAAAAATCTTGATGTGTGGAAGCACCATATTACCTTTTATTCAACTCACTTTCGGTGTCACTAATGTCTGACATCCTCACGATGTTTTTGCTAAGCACCGTTTCTTGTGCTTCATTACCTTTTGTCATAATGGTTTGAATCGTCATATATCCTTCTTTACCTATTTTAATTATTCAACAGGCATGTGACTTATGCTCTATTAACTCTTGGTATACGGAAACCAAATGTAGCTTAGTCTTCTATACTCTTCGTTTTTTTATTTGTAGATGTAACATATGCCGAATTACCTCATATAAAAAATACGTTCAATTGAGTTAAGCGACATATAAAGTACATAAAACAACGTCGAATGAAAAAAAATAAAATGTTAATTAATGCTCGTATTTTTTTTGAGTTTAGAGCTGTTTCCATCCTTACATTATGATAATAAATAAAAAAGTTATGTCCATTTTTCTGAAATTTCAAACTTTAAATTGCTCTCCTGAACAATTTGGTTTTTGTCGCTTATACCCTATATCCTTTTAACCGTCGATATTAATAAACGTTACATATTTCGCAGAAGACTTACCGTCGAAGGGATCTACATTTATGGTAGGTAATATAATCTTGCCTGGTGGTGAAGAGGTTACAACTGTAGTGGTACTATCACCTTTTTCCATAGCGTCATCTATTGCATCTTTCAGCGCGGCTTCTGTGGTGTAGTATTTGTTTTCTACTAGTAAAATATCTTCGCCATCCTCCGGGTCCATCATGAAGATTCGTTTATTGATTGTTTCGTATTCACGGAACGCGTTGACCAAGTGGTTTAAGCGGGTCTGAAGCGCGTTGTAACTTTCTGTTACTATTGCCGGAATACTATTATGCAACCTAGTTATTGTCCGTTTGATGTAGCCTCTCTCCGCCACCAGTTCACCCTTTGTTTTATCTGCCATTTCTACTTACCTACAAGAACCTAAAGCACATAAAAATATAAACAGAATATAAGAACAGAAAATTCTCTTAAATCGCTACAAGTTTCCCGATATAAAAATCTACGCGGAAAAATCGGAAGCGGAATTCTTTCTTGCTGTCTCCTTCCTTTGTCTGTTTGATATTCTTCTGTGGTTGGCCGTTATACTTGCGCTGCTCGTCCAACCCGGTCGATCGTCCACCCGGACGAATTTGTGCGAATCCGTGTACGGCAGGCAGCACAGAGTAGAGTGTAGATGCTTGGCAGATAATTTCTATGAGCGGCAGTTTATGGTCAGTATTGCTGTCAAGTCGGCAAATAGATTATTCTTTGGAGTCGGCTGACATGTCGACAGAAAATGCCAATGGCGGATAGATGAATAAACGTCAAAAATTTTTCTTATGACGAAACTTCGATGAATTTCAGGAATATCTTATGCTTTTGTGATTTTTCGATGAATGATAGTAATGGAATAGATGTTACTTGCGTGCTTGCTCCTATTAAGCAGGGTTATTGCGATGAGAGTTGCCTGTAAGGCTCCGTGAAGAATTTGATGCTACACGAAGAGGCAGCCGTTTGCATCGATTGCTAAATTTTTGAGGATGATTTTATACTTCCAATTCGATTCTTTGTGGACTGCAACTATTATAGGTGATTCACTCAGGTCTAAGGACCATTTTGTATTGATCTTGAGGAAATTCACTACAAACTAATAATAAAAGTAATAAAATCCAAACACGTCTATTCCGTCAGATATATTTTAGAGAAGAGAACCACAGACAATAATGTTGCTAGGTAGTTAATACAAACTCCAACACATTGTCGCTGTGCGACAAAACCTTTTAATAAAGATTATAAAAAAAAAACTAATCCACTGACTGGTTCAAACGGCTGTTTTGACAATGACACCAGGCCCTCGTCACTCCATACAAAAAATATTATGAACGTACTTTGTACCAACAATGAAACAAAAAATATAATCCTGATAAAACAAAAGGCATTAACTCCGCAGTAAATCACGTAGATGTATCATGATTTAAAATTAAGTCGGGTTATATGGGAAATCTAATGTTGGTAATGTTGGTATTACGTATTTTGCAAATGGCCGGTAATTTTGTTCGTTTGTTGTTTTTGTGTGGCATTATTTTATTTATTTTAACTTTAGCATTAGGTGTATTGCGTGAAAAGTGATTAAACAAGAAATATGGGAGGAAAAGCATTGAGGAAATGTGAAATTTGTGGCATTAGAAGATTCAGAAATTAATGTACGTCTGGCATATTCTTAGCCAGATATCCACTGGAGCCAAACAGGTAAAATTAGCAAGTTTATCATAATAAATGTACGCAAATTTTGATATTTATTTAATGCGCTTGGATAAAACAACTGAATTATTTAGAACAATTTGCGATTTTGACAAATTTAAATTAACGCTGGTTGTAGTGCGGTACCCATGTGGTAGGTACATTTTTTTATCGATATTTTGGACGATTGATTTCTGCTAGATATTTCTACATGCTGTCTAAAATTGATCACAACTACTTAATTTTAAACGTCGAAGACCACACAGCAAGAACAGAAATTATTTATGTTGTTTTATTTTGCTCAAAGCATTCAGTTTTGTTTTATATTTTTAAAAATACATTGCACCGCTTTGTTTTGTATTCTAGATGCCGCTTATGGGTTAAAGCGACTGGCAATGAAGATTTGCATAATGGAGCTGTAATAGCCACCGTTATATGACGGAGAGAATGATTGCCTTAATTGTAAAAAAATTTATTCGAAGACAATGTCAAATATATAATTTTGATTTCATAAAGGCAGAAGAAATTAACGCGAACGCAAATAAAATTTTGCAAGCTCAAAGTACAGCAAAATAGTAAACAGGTGATACAAACGTTCCTTGACATTATTATTATTAGCAGTACCTATACCATATTTATTTGGGGCAGAGACAAAGTGTAAACAACTTTTCAGTACTCTAGACTATTTTCATTGTCGAAAAATGTTATATCGGTTTTTACACTAAGAAATTAGTAAATTAGATTGAATTAGATTTAATACTTTATAAAAAAATTACGTATACAACATTAAAAAGTTTCATTTTGTCTCAGCCTCAAATAAATATGGTATAGATAATATATTTTTTGACTTATTGTTTTGTTTGTTGCAGACTGCAAAGATCTGAAATTCGACCAAAGTGCAAAGTTTTGATAGCGACGTGACGCATTGGTGACATTAAGTTTTCTACACTTGATTTAAATGATTTGATTTAAAAAGATGCCTTTTTCATTATGAAAGTAAGCGATAATCCATTCACACCATGTCATACTCGAAATAATTGAGTTGACCTACTGTGTTGGGATTTATCGCCTACTTTAATTTCCAAAGCATGAAAATGAGGTAAGAGGAGAGACGTCTCGAATTTTTTTTTATCGATATCGATATGTGATAAGTAGTCAATCACTAATGTTTTGCAATTTCATTCTCATGTTGGTATTATACTATTTTTTGTTAGGTTGGTACAAACTACGTTCATAATTTTGAAAACGTGTTGTTAGCAAGTGCCGACTCTTATAACGTAGTGATTACATACTCTTTGAATGACACAGTATTACATCCTCTTTGGACACAGTCATTGACTTGACAGCGACACAGCCGGAGATAGTTTTTTTTTTTATTTGGTTTTTTATAGCGGCCTTTAGATAAGAAGCTTTTTGAGCCATAAATCTTCACAGAGTAGTCGAACAGCCGAATGCTTCTGCGAGGATACAGTCTTTACGGTCTTATTGGTAAAAAAATACGTTTCCATAAAATGCCGATTAAAACAGTGTAACTAATACAATAAAATTAAAATAGTCGGATTTTACCAGGAAAAGTCGTAACCACAGATTAAATAAACGGCCTCTTAGGAGTGCTTTAGAGGAATCGTGTTTTTATAAGGCCCCTTTTTAGAGTTCCTTACCCGAAGGGTGGCAAACGGGACCCTATTACCATTGCTATTACTAAGACTTCACTGTCCGTCTGTATGTCTGTCACCAGGCTGTATATCATGATCCGTGGCAGCTAGGCAGTTGAAATTTTCATAGATGATGTATTTTCGTTGCCGCTTCAAAAATAAATAATTAAATTAAAATAAAATAAATATTTAAGGGGGGCTCCCATACAAAAAACGTGATTTATTAAGGGTTTTTTTATCTTTGTGTCTGATGTTGTACAAATGGTACGGAACCGTTCGTGCGCGAGTCCAACTTGCACGTGGCCGGTTTGTTTTTTTGAAAAATTTAATCTAATTTAAGTGGGAGGGAGGGCGGTGCATTAACTAACCGCATGGTGCTTGTGGGATTTTGGCGGAATTTAGCAAAGTAATTTACATTTTAATGCTATTATGGATTTCCGCTTCAAATGGCCAATCCGCGGTGGGCACGCGTGGTGATTAAGCCCATACCTACTATCTCCCTGAGAGAAGGCCTGTGCCCTGCAGTGGGACGTATATAGGTTGCTTATAATAATAATTATAATGGATTTCCGCAAAGTAACGCCTGATTCCATACAAAATTTAATTTTTCATTCCTAACACAGGCTCCAGTCTAGCGTGAAATCCGCTGCTTTGGTTGTGTGGTTTTTAATTACCTAAATAGGTACTTTTTACTTTACTTACTGAAATATGCGAGTCACTAATGTAGCTTTCACTATTGTATTATTTTTTCTGACAGCGGAAACCAGCTCATACAGTCAAACTGATTGAAATTAGACCCAAGTAGTTTGCACCCTATTTATAAGGAGGCCAGCGAACAATGGATTTCTTATCACCATCTTTATCTTACATAGTACCTAGTTTCTGTTTACTTTCATTTTATTCAATCAATATTTCTTTTCCTAATTGAAAGTACCTAAAAGATATAATTCTAGCAATAGATCTCGTCGTACGCTCGACAGCCGATCAACCTTTACATGCGTCATCCGGATACTTGCTAGCTAACTGTTTGGGGTATATATGCATAATTATGCTCTACATATGTAGAGGTTTGCAACTTTGTTCTGTGTTTGCAACTATACGATCTTTAAAATTAATTGTTAGGTCGAAAAAAGCACTTGCTACGGATAGTAACAGTAACTATAAACAAGTCGTCTCTTATTATGACCATTCTGAAGTGTCAAAATACGTACCTACCTATGTATTTGACAGTTCGGAGTAGGTTAAATCGGAAGATTCCATACGCGGAATTTGCATTTATTTACTCGTAGTCCCCCTTGATTCACACTTGGCCGTGGGATGCAATGTGGCATGTAATTGGCAGAGTCATATCAGTACGGTAATAGTTGTTTCATTGACACTATTGGTAGCCTTATAGCCAATCGCATGCCAATGGTACCTACAACCCGTGCAACGTAACTCGGCGCCTCGCGCGATTCGATCTCCTTCGCGAGAGATCCCTTTTTAATTTGCGCGAGTTATGCTATTGGAATGACATTGTGCTGCTTTTGCTTAGTAGAGTACCAAATAGAGGCAAATAAGAGCTATTTTCGTGCTTATATGATTCTATTGAAAAACTATGTGTGACTCTAGGGCCTGCTGTCGACTGTATAGTACGAGACGTGTGTAGGGTACTGTTACCGTACCGATGCAGTAACGAGGTTTCAGGGCCTAGAGACTAATACACACAATGACATAGTTATTCAATAGAATGATATTAGCACGACAATAGCTGTCATACGCCACAATTTTCTAGTCTACTAAGCAAAGCTGTGAGTAGCGACAAATAAACAAGCGTTATCAAAAAAGTATTTATTCCTAAACTGTGACCACATCCTGTTTTGTCCATCCTTCAGACAAATGTTCTCTCACGGCCCGATCCAAGATTACCTGCAAGTAAAAGAAGCATAGAGGCTTTTTAAAATCAATTCTCGATGATTTATAGGTACATGGCAAAGCGAGCATTTGGACGGTGTAGTGCCTGGGACATATTTTTCCATTGAGTCCGTTTACTAGTTTTGCCTTTCGAACCGGATCGTACTTCATTACTGGGCCACGTTTCAGAAAATTTATAGTTTATTATGACAAATCGATGAACCATGTGTAGCGGAGTCTTCCTACTTGTTAATCAGCTATGTAATGTACATAGAATGCTCACAGTAAACCTTATGGAATTGTATTAATGAAATAGGGGGCTGGACCTTCCACTGCATCACTCTTCATATTTGTTTGTTTACCTACCTCTATATCTCTGCAACCTTGCATTGCTCTGCTTAGAACGACGTCCAAATAATCCATGTGTAGTCTGTGGGACATCTCTACAAGGGCAATGCTACCTAAAATAAAAAATAGAGAAATAGAATTAAACACAATGTTCAGATAAAATCACTAAGGCTAGTAGGGCTACACTGGCGGAGAAAGTCGCGTCGGGTTATCGTCGGGCGTAGACAGAGAAGCGAATTATTTGTATCCCCACTGGAAGTCTCCATCAGTGGGGAATTGTGGATTTTTTATCCACACATCCTCACTAGGCTCTCAGTGGACGCTTAGTAAGGGTTTATACAAAAAAAATCCTCAAAGCTCCACCGCGATATTTATTATTATTGATAATAGGTAACTATTATTATTTATTTACTAAAACAACTTTGTGGTTTGGCGTCATTCAAGTATTACATATGCACTACAAGGGGCGGGGGGGGGGGGGTGTTTCTTAGCTTTATTTATGATGACATGGGGGGCGTGCACATTTTTTGTACAAAATTTTGTTGATTTTGCCTTAAACTGAACACATATGGCAACTAGGCGTGGGTCGTTTATACGTAATTTTCACGAAACGTAAAAAAACTGTTTTCCCGTGATGCGTGAAGTTTTAAAACACGTTTTTTACAAACAGTTTTTTCTAGAACTCTCTTACAGGGTCGCCGTCGCCGTTACAGAACAACTGCTATCCGAATGGTTACTTCGTTACGACGTTACTTATCACAAGCTACGTTTTTCTAGCTGCAGAGTTACATCAATAACGTAATTGTATAACATAACTGTAATTGACACTAATCAACGTCTGGAAACAGGCACATATTGTTCCTGTGCACAAAAAAGGGTCCAAGATTAAAGTGGAAAACTATAGACCAATTTCCATATTAAATACATTTAGTAAGGTAATGGAGAAAATAGTTTACAGAACTGTTTATGCAACAGTCATTAATGGGATACCGACACAACAACACGGTTTTCTTCAAAGACGTTCAACAGTCACCAACCTTGCCACAATGACTAACTATGTATACGATGCGATGGATAAATTAAAGCAGGTTGATGTGATCTACACCGATTTCGAAAAAGCTTTCGATCGTGTTGATCACATCATCCTGCTACATAAATTAGAGCATTTAGGTATACACGGAGACCTGTTGAGGTGGGTGACGTCATATCTTTCCAGAAGATCTCAAGCGGTGGTGGTTGGTGGATACTGCTCTGACTTTGTAGATATTCCTTCTGGAATTCCTCAAGGTTCACATTTGGGCCCCTTATTCTACAACGTCTACCTTTACGACATTTATTCCTGTTTCAAATATTCCCAATTCTTAATGTTTGCCGATGATACTAAAATTTATAAAGAGGTTAGCAGCCTGGACGACTGTAAGAAACTTCAGCACGACTTGGACTCTCTCTCCCAATACTACATTAAGAATAGAATTAAAGTTAATACAGGAAAGTGTGAATTTATAACGTTTAGCCGGAAAATAAATCAACTTGAATTTACATATGTCCTTCAAGAGTCAGCCATTGGGAGAGTCAGTTCGGTTCGTGATCTTGGCGTATACTTGGACAACAAACTCAGCATGAAACACCACATAGATATTATAACGGATAAGGCTTATAAAAATCTAGGGTTTGTTGTGCGAGTGTGTAAGCCCTTCCATGATATATCATGTATCAAATTAGTGTACAACGCTTATGTTAGAAGCACTTTAGAATACGCTTCCAATATCTGGAATCCCCATTATATAACATACAGCCAACAAATTGAACGTATACAAAAAAAGTTCACCAACCACTTGAATTATAGAAGCCGCAAATATTTCAATACCTACGAAAGTGCATGTAAACACCATAAAATAGCAACGCTGAAAAAAAGACGGTCTATTACAGACATGATGTTACTACACAAATTACTAAGAGGTAATTTAGACTGTCCTCACTTAGTTAGCAAAATTTGCTTCTGGGTACCAAAACGACGCACCAGACATTCAAATGTGTTTCACATCCCGTCTTGTCGCACTACCTACGGTCAAAACTCAACTATAAATCGTATTACTAGGATGTATAATAAGGTACATAAAAATGTGGACATATTTCATATCTCACGTCAATTATTTAGTAAACTTTTATCAGAACAGTTGGAAGACTAGCCAGGATTAACCAATAAACAACCAATATACGCATACACACCTTCTGCTCAGCGGCAGGTAGCCGTTCGCTACTCACCCGAAGCCATGACCACGGTCGTAAGGCTGAGCAGAGCACACACACTAAAACACACAAACACACACGCACACACGCACACGCACACGCACACGCACGCACACTCACACGCACACGCACACTCACACGCACACGCTCACGCACACGCACACGCACAAACACAAGCAAAAACACAACCGCACACACACACACACACATACACACATATACCCTCTCATAAATATTTTATATTTCTGTATAAAAAATAATTAGCTACCTTTCAGCTGACACGATGCGGGAAAACGCAGTTGGTTGAAGGGGAGGTTGGGTGGCGGTTTGGCTCTCGCTCATACAATATAGAATTCAGTATTGTGTGAGGGAGAGGTCGGTGGGTTGTCCGGTCTCTTTCTTTGATTAGCGGTGGTATATACTTTTTTATTACCTACCTATCGTATAATATATAAATATATATATATTTTTTTTTGTTTTGTGAATGTGTACGTAAATAGTATAAACTTCGAACTTCATGTTATATATAAATTTAGAGTAAGTAAGCAATTAAAAACTGTACTTTGTCAGGCATTTAGAAGTCAAAACTGTTTGTTCTCTAGTCTTTAAGATTTTACACTTGTTCCTTGTGCTAATAAGAAACCTATTCTCTAGTAATTCCGTGGAAATCTATAACTGGCCTTACTCTAAGTACCTTTGTATGAAATATTTTGTCTAGTTTCGCTGTTGATTTCCCTATCAAAAAAATAAAAATAAAAAAATAAAAAAAAACTTTCCTTCATTGTTTATTCAGGCTTTGGACCAAGTTGGACTGACTGCATTAAGTGTAGTCATTTGTTTGTACTAAGATTACTAATAAATTATTATTGATAATGCCGGCGTATTTAGAGGTAATATTAGTGTACATATTAAAATGATTGAAAATATTTGCCGTTATCTAATTTTAGTTTTTGTAGTTATGTATGTCTTTTCTTTTTTCTAAGCAAATTTATACGAACTCTTTAATTATGAAAGCACGATTCCTCTAAAAAAATCTTCAAAGCCAGCTAAATTGTCCGTGGTAAGGTCTTCCTCTTGGCACAGACAAGATATTTAAACTGCATTTAAGTAGTGTTTTAAAGCTTGAGCCTGTCGGCGCCGGACAACTCAATTGATTTTTTAATTGTCAATGCGCATATCGGACGTTAACATATTAGACAACATTTTTCAACGTTACGGTGCTTCCTACCACTTCGAATTTGTATTTACAGTTTGGAGCCAAACGTTGGAAATCGCGAATAATTACAAAAATTACCCGTTTTTCTACTGCTTCTCCTATACCCGAAGGTTTGCTGGAAGAAATCTCTTACAGAGATAAGCTCGCCTTTGTACATGTAATTTCTTATGTAATGTCCTGTTAAAAGTCTTGTGTGCAATAAAGTATAATTAATAATTAATTAATAATTAATTAGTAATTGCTAACAAATAAATAATAACACTGTTTTTCACAATGAAAAGTACATTCCCGAAAAATACGGTGAACGAATTCAGTCACCCTGTAGAGTGATATTATTACGGCAAAGGTAGTTTCGTAGACAATATTGGTAGTCTACTGACCATTTCAATTCCAACGATTTCATTCCCATTCCAATGGTATATACCCGTGCAACTTAACTCGGCGCCTAGCGCGATTAAATTTTCTTAGAAATATATTTAATTTGCGCGAGTTCCATTGGAATGACATTGTACTGCTATTGCTTAGTAGACGACGAAAAAGAGGCAAATAACAGCTATAGTCGTGCTAATACAATTATATTCAACAGATGTGTTTATTAGGTCTAGGCTCTAGGCCTGGTTTACATTGAATACTCGTGACATCGCGACATACCAAATCCCACCGAATAATATATAGCTAATATTGATGTAAAGTATAATATGATCGAATGGGAAGTAACGCATGAGTTGTTTCACTGGTCCCCGAGAGTATTACTGTCTCCCTGTGGGAGCAAGTAATTTTATTTTCATATCACTGGAAATCCGCAAATGGGAGGCCCCAATACAGTATTTACCTAGTGTGGAGCCCAGCAGACTCTGTATTCTACCCTCTCACCTTTTTTGGAACAGCTACTTTTTGCTTTACTTTATTAAGCCCATACTATCTCTCTGAGAGAAGGCCTGTGCCGAACAGTGGGTTTTACATAGTTTGCTTTATATATTACTTTATTTATTTGTATTGAAAACAGACCAGTGGTGGGCAAAGCGGCGACAGTGAGTACGACGCCGCCGGCGGCCTCCTCCACATGTCCCACGTCGGCGAGTGGCTCGGGCTCGCCGCCGCGCCACGCCATGGACGCGGCGCACGCACAGACGTACGCGTGTAGCGGTACGCCCGCGTCGATCAGAGCGAGGCAGGCTGCGTTCACGCTGGCGCAGTACGTGCCGCCGTCCGCCTGTGTTTGAGAGAGATGAAAGGAATTATGAAAGAGAAAGACACAGAGTTACTTATTTAGTGAATGTAACATACACCAAATTAAAAAAATTCTCTGGAGGAGGCCACCTCCTCCAGTTTTTTTTTATTTGGTGTTATCCCACTTCTGGAGGCCTTCTGGAGGCCTATGTCAATGGACAACTTAATAAAAATATCAGTGTCACTTAAATAACTGCAACTTCAAGATATAAAGGCTTTTAAGTAGCCTACTGAAAGGTCTGTACCCTGCCCGTATGTCCCGTAAGACATAATTATATACGTCATATAGAGAGTATGAGCTTAATTACCATGTGTGGCCAAACCTGTGGCTTTGCAAAAGGCTATTAAAAGGGCAATTAATTAATAAAAAGTAATATTAAAAGCTAATTAAAAAGACATGTATTGCCATCAACATATTACTATTATTTTTCTTTCTCCGCAATATGCCTATCACTTTATTCTACTACTGTAGCACCTGGAAAACTAAACGGCAACTAACCTGCAATACTTCAACATAGATATCAATCTGTGAGCGCGGATAGAGCTCAGTCTTGATAGCGGCTGTGAGTGCTTGTCGCAGGTGCAGCGACATCTCTTGAGACTTCCGGTCACCACGGGGACGGTTCTTTCTTTCACCTTAAAAAAAATTAGGCGTATCACACATATACTCAGTTTTTTGTAATAGCATGGCATAGCTTCCACACATAATCCAGATATACACCCATTAGCGCTATACTGCATGCTGTTGAAATCATACTGCCGTACTTCGCCGGGCTATGCAGGGTGTAACAAAATTGAAAGTTTTCTCGAAAAACTGAAAACTTCGAAATTGCGAAAAAAAATATCAGCTACCACAAATTTTAATGTCACAGGTGGCAACAATTTTGGTTTGGCTTACAATTTTGAAGATTTCCCCATAGAATAGGTTGGTCATATTGATGGCTCAAATCCAGTATTTTCAGAGGATTTTGGGTTAAGAGGATGAGGGGGGTGAAGAAGTGAGGGAGCAGATGCAGATGTCCCCCCTTAAACCCCTGGTTTAGAAAATGTACATTTTAGGGTTCCATACCCAAAGGGTAAGGGACCCTATTACTAAGACCCCACTGTCAACTGATTAAAATCTTGTATAAATAATTGTACAGAACCCTTTGTCTGCGAGACCGACTCGCACTTGGTCAGTTTTTTGAGTTATTTTTATTCTTGTAAAATCAACAGCCAACCCGGATTTTGTTACATAATGCTTTACGAGATCCTATTTATGCTCTTCCACAGCTCATCAAGCAACACAAAATTGCAAGGCCTCAAACCATGACATTCTTGCCTAAATCTCATGCAAGACATTCATAATTCTCACCGGTTGAAAATGTGGCCATACTGTACTGGCAGTTTACCACCACACCTTCAGTAGAACTCTTGGATTTTGAGGCCTGAAACACATCACAGAAGTTTATTTACGTAAGTGAAAGTGAGGTTAGTTTCGGACCTAACCTCACTTTCACGGGTTTTACTTTAAAAAGTAGAACTTGTTCAACACATCTCATTTTAATTGTCCTAATAGAGCCTACCTGATGAGGTCCATAAACAGCGGCCAAAACTTTAGTGTTTCCTTGCTCCAAATATGCACTGCCATCCGGCTGGGTGAATACACCGAGTTTACACCTTATTCGGCGGAGTTCGTTAGGTCTGCGGCCGTCCAGACGAAGGCCTTGGCTTGAAAGCAGGTCGGGCCCAGGCATAGTGGAATTACAAAAACTATTTTATTCCCAAAATTTAAAAAAAAACGAAATTACCAAACGAAAAATGTGTTGTTTATTTACGAAACAGCTGACTTTTTGACATTACTTTTCAGCTCGTTTAATGAAAATAAAACTTTCTGACGAGTTACTGACATTTTTAAAAGATTTTGGAACGCATCCATTGTGATACATTGTTTTCATTGACTTATCTGGGATTGGTTGGAAGATTAAGGCAGGGCTGCCAAGTCTACGTCTTTTTACGTAGATCTAGATCTACTTTTTTTAAACTTTTCTGAAAACCTACGAACTTCAGTCCCAGAATCTACGTATTTTCTATCAAATTGTACAAGGTTACAAAATAATATAACTCATTCCATTACATTCGTGAAAAAGTTAATAAACACTCGCCTCGCCATACAACATTCGCGTCAAGTCGCGTCATTTTTATAAACAAAGTTCTCATTACATAGAGCTGTGTGTGATGTGAATGTGTAAAACGAATCGTCTCGCCGTGAAAAGGGAAACTTAACCTAAAAATATTGCGAACGAGTTGTTCTGTTTTTTGGTTTCGATCAAATTTCGATACTTTTCAGCTTCATGCTTATTATTTTTATATTGTTACCTACCCTACCCTCTTTCTCATTTCACTCAGAAATATAGTTCGTAAATCTACGAACCTTCCATACGCAAATTTTACTAATTCTACGTAATTTTCTGATGTGTCCTACGCCTTTTTCAAAATCCGGGTTGGCAACACTGGATTAAAGTGACCTCCCATTCAGCGATGTGTCGTTATGGCTTTTTTATATAACGAAACGTTGCCGCTATTTGCCAGCGAACAACGTTGTAAAAACTATCTATTTTTGAAAACTATCTATTTCCATATCGTCAAGCAAATATGGCTCTTATACATATTAGTTATAAGTGCTATAATTGATTGTTTAATACAAAAGCGCTTTGATTTGAGTTGACTATCAGTTGTCTTTACAATGAACTTCCCTTCGTACTTTTACAGGCTTAGGACTGTCTGTATAAATAATTGTGATAATGTTAATATAATACCTACAAAAAATTATTATATTTTTATACAGGCGTACTTAAAAGTTCATTGTATAATACATTTGATTATGTACATCTGATATATTTACATTATTTACATGCGTTCATTATTTACAAATCTGAATTGAGTCTCAGGTATTTCCATTCAGGAACATAAGTTGTGCCACTTTATTGTGGTCGAGTCGAGTGCGACGATCTGAAATTAGAAGGCCCGCTCTACTGAAAATTCTTTCGCAGGGCACTGACGTCGCCACGATGTTTCCATGCAATCGGAACAGTTTGCTGAGGTGGGGGTATTTTTGATGGTGGTTCTGCCACCACTGCAAGGGGCAGTTCCATGTTCCGTCTGGCTTATGGATTGGTAACATGTCTTCATCCAAATATAAATCCACTTCTTGAATCGCCTTCGACAACGGCGTGCCAGTTCTTGGTGGTTTATTTGTTTCAATTAGGTCACTCAAGATAGACCAAGGTGACACTCCTTTTTCTGCGGTACTTATACAGTTATTCGATGACGTCGATGGTACAACCTCCACATTTTCTTTAATTATCATACTATGTACAAGGTCCTGTACATGTTTTTTTGTTTTTGCCCCTTCTGCCTTATCCTGGAACCCGGATACTTTGTAACGCGGGTCCAAAAAAGTGCACAATGAAAATGTTCTACTTTTTTGGACATTTCCGAGACGTGTTATTAGCCCGTCTTGCAGTTTCTGGGTTACTACGGCCGCTGGACTGACTAGATTTTCTTCTGAAACCGGCGGCACATAATTGTCGATGATTTTGTCGCATGTATTTATTAGCGCCTGTGTAATAGGTATTATTGAGCTGGCAGTTACATATTTTTCCCCGCTCATAGCAGAAGTTATATCGTCAAACGGCTTTAAAACTACTGTTAACTGATGCAAGAGGGTCCATTCTTCGTTACTTATGATCGGTAAATCCTTTCCTATTACGGCTGCAGTTGATTTTATAGCCGACTGCAACTCAATAAACCTCACAATCATATGGAACGTGGAATTCCATCTTGTGGGCATATCTTGCTTTAATTTTAATGGAATTGTTGCCTCGTTCTCTGTTTTTTGATATTTCAGGAGCTTCTCTGTGGCAGTAGCGCTTTTTTTAAAAAAACGCACAATCTCTTTCACCTTATCTATGGTCGTTTGCACTGCTGATAGTGAGTCTTGGACTATTAGGTTTAGGGTATGACCGTAACAGCCAAAGTGTTTCCACCCTAAATCTGTCAGAGCTCGTTGTACATTGGCTGCGTTATCGCTTACAACGAAATTAATTTTTTCCAGCAGATTCCATTCGTCAACTGTTTTTTTCAAAAAGTCCTGAATATTTGCGCCAGTATGTCTATCTGAGAAATAATCACAAGCTAGTAAAACAGATTGCATTGTGAAAGTATTTGTTATGTAGTGGCCTGTGATTGCCATATAGCTCTCGTTGGCTCTTGATGTCCACATATCCAGAGTCAAGCATATTTTTTCAACGTTTTGTGGATTTGACAGGCATTCTTTCACGTCAGCTCTAACTTTTTCGTAATACTGAGGAATAAGGGTCGCGGAAATGTGCTTCCTGGAGGGAAGTTGGTACCCCGGTATCCAGCGACAAAATTTTTTAAAGCATGGTTCCTCCACCAAACTAAATGGTTGAAAACCCTTTGTAAATAATCCCAAGAGGTCATGATCTATTTTAGATTTTGTATCCTTCGTAATTTTTTTTGGAATGAACATATCAAGCCTGGACTGTGTTTTTCCTTGACGCTCAACAGTGGGTACTGAACGAGAAGTCGATTCTGTGGATTCAGAGATTGACGAAACATTGGGTGCTACACAGGAAGATGATGTTTTTGCCACAGTTACCCATGAATCCATTGTTGCTGCGCAGGAAGTCGTCGCTACCACTTCAGCTGCCGATGAACTGCTGCATTGGGAGTTTACTTCTGTTGCAGCATTTTGTTCACTCGAGGGCAATGACGTTGTTTGTTGGTTCATCACAATTCTATAAATCTCTATGTGTCTGTTTTTCAAATGAGATTTTAAATTGCCAGTTGTTGTTTTATAACTTATATACACACCACACACACTGCATTTTGCTTTTTTATTGGCATTGTCTTTTTCATAATAGTCCCATAAAATACTACTATTTACACGCATCATCTTAGAAAAAATGATATTTACAATACAAAGAAACGCTACAAATATTTATTTACACTTTACTGTTTATTTTTATTTACACTAGATAATTATTTATATACACAATAGATACAAAAACCACTTATAATGACTGTAAACAAACTTTGCTACACAGCACAAGACGCGTGAAGCGCGGCGCGAAGAAAGTTTATTCAACACTAATCTCATTATTATCATTATAAGGGAAAAATTGTGCATTACAGGTGTCAAAGTCAAAAGTTCAAAACGAAGATCGTTTTATGCAAATATAACCGTTCGACTTCATGACATAAGGCACTGATTTGTGTAAATTTATTTTCATTGGTTTGAACCGAAACACCTATATGTTTCTC
Organism: Yponomeuta evonymella; assembly: GCA_963969515.1. Lineage (NCBI taxonomy): Eukaryota > Metazoa > Arthropoda > Insecta > Lepidoptera > Yponomeutidae > Yponomeuta > Yponomeuta evonymella. The sequence continues at coordinate 7,657,237 of OZ018366.1, read as the reverse complement.
TCTCAGATAAACGCGAATGTGAATACGTTTTATTCACTCACACGCAGCGCTCTGTGCTATCGGTAATGATCGTAGTGAGTCGGGCGCGCGCTATCGCCGTTACGCGCTATTCCTTAGTTCGCTTTGTATTAAACAGAGACGGCGGACGTTGTGGAAAATAGATAGTGTCTAGACTCGGTCTAGATCACGGTGAGCTTTCTGCCACAGTGCTGCGTATAGCTGCCTCGTCCAGGGATTTATTGAAACGCGCTTGTTACAATAACATTAGTTGTAGAATTTAATTGGCGTTAAACAAAAAGCGTTACATAAGTAGGTAATTAGCGTGTGTCAAGTAGTGCCACGAATCGACCATAGACAACTCTTCCCTTTTTTTTTTTAATAGCTCCGGTGTAGATGCGTAGATGCGTAGACATACTCCCGGCCTTGGAATCACTCGGTTATTCCAATATTAAGTTTGCTGGTCATCGTGTTTAAGAAGAGGACATATTTTAGAAAATGCCCTTCTTATTACGCCCGTTGCAGTTTGGATATCGGCAACTCTTGAAACTCCATCCTTTCCAGGAACCGTATTGATGATCCGTCCAAGGAGCCATTTGAGCGGTGGCAGGTTGTCATCTTTGATGATAACCAAGGTGTCTTTGGCTAGCCCGGCGTTGTCTTCCTTCCACTTGCTCCTCGTTTGCAGTTCGGAAACATATTCCTTTGACCATCGGATCCAAAAATGTTGCCGCATTTGCTCCAATCTCTCATAGCGTGACAGGCGATTCATCGGCACGGTGTCCAGGTCAGCGCAGGCAGGAGCAGTGAGTGGGCGGCCAACCAGGAAATGAGCTGGGCTAAGAGGAAGGAAGTCGTTGGGTTCTGAGGACATAGGAGTTAGCGGGCGAGAGTTAAGTATGGCCTCAATCTGTGTTAGTACCGTGCCAAGCTCTTCATATGTTAAATTTGCGTTCCCTACAACCCGGCGGAGGTGGTGTTTGCAAGACTTAACTCCTGCCTCCCACAGACCACCAAAATGAGGCGAATAAGGCGGAATGAACGAAAATTTAATGTCCTGACTTAACGCGTATTCTAAAATCTCACGCGAACAACTATTTAAAAATTGGGAAAAGTTGTTTTTTAGGCCTACAAAATTCTTCCCGTTATCGGAAAATATTTCGACGGGTTTCCCTCGACGTGAAATGAATCTTTTGAGCGCAAGTAGATATGCATCCGATGACAAGTCACCAACCAATTCTAGATGTATCGCGCGTGTTGCGAAGCACACAAAGAGACAAATATACGATTTTTCCGTTTTAGCACCTCGGCCTTTACGGTTCAATACTGACACTGGCCCGGCGTAATCGACTCCACAGCGCATAAAGGGGAAGCCCGGCATCAGTCGTTCTTTAGGTAGATTGCCCATGATCGGTTTTAAGGTCTTGGCCTTTAATCGCGCGCATTTAACACAATCATGGACAACCCTTTTCGCGAGATTTCTGCCACCTATAGGCCACCACACCTCTCTGATCGTATACAGAAGAAGCTGAGGTCCTGCGTGGAGGAGTGATACGTGCTGGCTTCGGAACAGTAGAAGAGCCAAGCGGTGATTTGCTGAAATTAAAATTGGGTGTTTTTTGTCGAAGCTAAAGTCATCTGAGTTTTGTAGTCGACCACCTACGCGCATGACACCACTTTCGTCCAAGAATAAATTTAAACCAGATAATTGGCGTGATTTATTTATCGGTTTATGTTCCAATAGGCATTGATACTCAATGGAAAACGATTCCATCTGGGAAAATCGTGCTAAAGTGTACCTAGACTGTTCCAATTCAGTCGCACTTAGATTTCCCGTACGGCGGTCGCGTTTATTGCGCGCGTTAAAAATAAAACGCAAGACATACGCACAAGCTCGCGCTAAGCGACTGAATTGGGAATAACGGCTGAATGGAATGAGTATACATGTGTCTGTTACGTCTTGGCAGGAGAAACCTAACCACTTATTGTTTACCTCGGGTAAATTTTGTGGGTCTATCTCTGGAGCGGTATTTAACCTCGTAGAATCGAAGCTAGGATCGTGAAGGAACTCAGGACCTTCCCACCAAAACTGTGAAGACTTTAGTTCGTCTAAGTGAAGGCCTCGCGACACAAGATCAGCGGGATTGTCTTTACCGCGAACGTGCTGCCATGAGTGTTCCCTTGTCAATTCTTGAATTAAAGATGTGCGGGTTTGTACAAAGGTTTTTAGTAACCTAGGCGCCATACGTAGCCAGCCAAGGACTATAGTTGAATCAGTCCAAAAAATCACTTTATCGAACTGAACATAAAGCGACTTGCTTATTTTTGCATAAAGCTTAGCTCCCAGTAATGCCCCGCACAGCTCCAATCGGGGAATGCTAACAGGTTTCAAGGGTGCAACCTTTCCTTTTGAACATAGCAATCGAACACACAAGGTTCCGTCTTTGCAAAATGTACGAACATATGCGCAGGCGCCGTAGGCATTTTGCGACGCATCGGTAAACAAATGCAGTTCGATTGATAACGGTGCATTGGCCTTGACATGACGCGGCACCCGTAGGCTATGTAACTCCGAGAGATTAGACAAAAACAACTGCCAGCTGCGCGTGACGTCACAGGGAACCGGTTCGTCCCAAGTTAATTTCAATAGCCATAATTTCTGTAACAGAATTTTTGCGATAATTATTGTAGGGCTGAGTAAACCTAACGGGTCAAATATTTGTGACAATTGAGACAATATAACGCGTTTAGTGAGTGGACCTAAATGAGGTTTTAACTCAGTGTGAAAATGCAACTCGTCGGTTAAGTTGTACCATCCCAAGCCCAGCGTTTTAGACTGAGCTTGCTCGCCTAGTGACAGCTCACGTGAAGCGCAAGTTGTGTCTGTCTGTAGCTCGCAGTCGTAATTAAATACCCACTTACGCAATGGGAGGCAACCCAGACTGAGCTGTTTTTCAGTTTCACGGCAAATGAACGTGATTTTTTCAAGTGAATCAGCACCTGTGCATAAATCGTCTACGTAAAAATCCTCGTTTATTGTTCTAGCGACATCTGGATCCGAGCATTCGAATGCCAACTGCTTTAAACACCTAACTGCTAGAAAGGGCGCGGACGCAGTGCCGTATGTAACGGTATTTAATTGATAAACATCGAATGGGTCGGAGGGATGATCGCGCCAGAGGATTAGCTGTAGATCTCTCTGGTTCTTATCCACCATGCACTGGCGGTACATTTTTTGTACGTCAGCGCAGGCGACGTAAGCATATTGTCGGAAGCGCAATAATATGGACATAAGGTCACCTTGTATAGCTGGGCCTACCATTTGTAGGTCATTCAGTGATTTGCCCGTGGTTGACTTAGCACTGGCGTCGAACACCACACGCAGCTTCGTCGTCGTGCTGTGCTCGCGAAATACACCGTGATGCGGCATAAAAAAATGGGGCGCGCTATAGATATCGACACGGATCATGTGACCCAGACTAATATACTCCATAATAAAGTCCCTGTACATTTTCTTGTATTCAGGTGAGCGGTCTAATCTTTTTTCTAAGGCCACAAAACGACGTTCGGCCTTGTCTCGCGTTTCTCCTATTTTTTCAGGCGACTCTTTGAACGGGATTCGAACACAGAACCTTCCGTCAGCTTCACGCTTAGTGGACTGAATAAAATGATTCTCGCATGCCCGCTCCTCATCAGTGAGCGCGTCGGTTGTCGGCCACAACTCTTCGAGCTCCCAGAACCGGCGAAGTTGCGAGTCTAAGTCAACCGACTGCAAAAAAAAGCATTGCGAGCGATTGGTTTGTGTGGTTTTAGATAATATAGGCCCAGAAATTATCCAACCCAACCTTGTATTCTGAAGGTAGGGGCCGTTAGAAAGGCGCATTCTCCCTTCATCAAGCAGGTCCCAAAACAAATCCGCGCCTATCAAAAGCTCAATTGATTGAGCTTCGTGGAACTTGGGATCGGCCAACTGAATATGGTCGGGTATACGGAATTCCGTCAACTTAATACCTACAGATGGTATTGTAGAAGTTATTTCGGGCAAAACTAAACATTGTACGTGCGTTTTATAGTTGCCGGTAGTTGACATGAGCGTAATGTTACATGTTTGCGTGCATTGAGTAACCGAATTACCGACTCCGGTTATTTGTTGTGTGGACTGTACCAGTGGCGCTTTTATTAATTCGCATAGTGATTTAGATATAAAACATCTTTGGCTGCCGCTGTCAAGTAGAACGCGGACAGTATGTTTGTTATTTGATTTATCGAATATTTCGACGAGTGCGGTCGATAACAATACCGGTTGCAAAGAAGACTGAAGCGCATTATTAATGTCTTCGTGTGCAACATGGGAGTGTATAGGCGCATTTTGCATGTGTGCAAATTGGGTAGGAGACGTGACAGAACCGGTCGACTCGCTTTGTTTATCGACACCTACAGAGAGAAGAGTAACTGCGCGATTGATCACTGCATTCTCTGCTGATTCGTCACGGTGTAATAGCGTATTATGTTTTACGTTACATTTTCTGCAAGGCCCAAAACGACAATCTACAAGTACATGCCCCGTACGCATGCAGTTCTCGCACAGTTTCTTGTCAGCAACGAATTGCAACTTCTCATTATACGACAAATCGAGAAACTTTTGGCAAGAATACAGTGGATGATTAGCATTGCACATAAGGCATAGTTTTTTAACTGATCGTTGTTTAGTGCTCGGTTTAGTAGTGGAAATGTGACAGTGTACCTTCGGAACGACAGCAGCGCTTTGTTTTCTATTGTCGTTACCCTTGGAGTGCGTAACTATCAAAGTTTCCAACATATCGGCCCTATCCTTTAGAAAACCTAGCAAATCGCTTAATTTAAGACTAGATTTCGAATCGCCGCGTAATAAAGAGCTTTTATGTTGTTCCCACTCGCGTTCAGTAATGTTATCGAGTTTTGAGACAACAATGTAAATAATTAGTGTGTCCCATGAGTCGGTGGGCTCACCGAGCATTTTGAGTGCGCGAATGTTTTTTAAAATACAATCGATAAGCTTCCTTAAAAGCAGAGGCGACTCTTTAGTCAGCGGTTGGATCGAAAATAGTGCCTTGACGTGATTGTGAACTAGAAGCCTGGTATTGTTGTACCTGTTTGTGATTAATTCCCAAGCTACTATATAGTTCGCGGCTGAAAACTCGAGGGAATCGATAACTAGTGCCGCGCTTCCCGTTAGCGAAGATTTGAGGTAGTGAAACTTCTGGATGTGACTGATTTCAGTACAATTATGGACCAATGAGAGGTAAGTGTCCCTGAACTCAAGCCAGCGCTCATAGGAACCGTCGAAGGTCGGTATAGTAATAGTGGGCAACTTAATTGATTGATGCGGATTGCCATCGGATTTTTTGAAGGTAGGATTAGCGAGTTGTTCCTCCTCCAGCATACCTTTAGCTATAGCCACGATACTAAAATAACTACTCTCGAAACATTCCCTCTCTGACATGTACTCTTCAATATCGGAATCACTGACAGAATCTTCTAGGGCTGTCTGAACTTGCACAAAGTCACTATAGATAGATTCGGCTGCTTCTAAACGCAGCTGAAACTGAATACGCTTGTCAGAAAGCAGCTTATGACCCTCAAACTGATCTACATATTTCGTATAATTAGTCAGCCTAGTTTTTATATTGCCTCTCTTTCTTATAAGATCTCGAATAGTTAGAGTTTCGCCAACAGGGATACTGGCATTATCCTTGCTCATTTTGGTGGTATACGGGAAAGCGGAGTACTCACAATTTAACTTCTAGATGCACTGAACTTCCCGACGGCAGCTAGCGTAGGCTGCGACGTGGGGAAGCAGATATCACTGTTAGGCCAAGATGGACGCTGGAATTTGCAGAATAAGCACGGTATTAAACACTGAGTAGGAACTGAGGTAGGATGGACTGGTTGGCTTAGCTCACCAAACTGCGTTGCTCTGCACTGGTAGATGCCTTCGTAGTAATCCGGCTGCGTAAGGTCCAATATGTCTAGACTCGGTCTAGATCACGGTGAGCTTTCTGCCACAGTGCTGCGTATAGCTGCCTCGTCCAGGGATTTATTGAAACGCGCTTGTTACAATAACATTAGTTGTAGAATTTAATTGGCGTTAAACAAAAAGCGTTACATAAGTAGGTAATTAGCGTGTGTCAAGTAGTGCCACGAATCGACCATAGACAACTCTTCCCTTTTTTTTTTTAATAGCTCCGGTGTAGATGCGTAGATGCGTAGACAGATAGTTTTGCTTCGCTAAATAACTAGCTGTCGTTGTGGCAGCGAATAGACAGTTTTATAACTATCTGCGTTATATAGCGCACATAACTACTCCCATTCGCTAACAAAATCTATAAAAGATAAGTAAGCCAATAGCATAACATTTTTTTTTTACTTGAATTGCTACTTTTTCGCAATGAAAACATACATTACGCATGCATCCATCAATGGCCGAATATTGTTTTGTGCTTTGTGTTTGATAAATTATTGACGATTACGCCACTGATAAGAGGTAAACATTATTGAAGTTATAATTGTGCCTTTAAAATTCGAATTCATTATAATTCATTCGAATTCATTCAGTTACAAAGCCAAAGTAGCCCACTAAAGTCGTGATTTCTGAGCATTGTCCACGGTGGCAGCCCGGCTGGTTTTTATCCCAAATATTACCCGCTAGATCAATATTTGCACTCATCAAAGGCACCTTATAATTACGACACATATGTTAACAACGATAGGTCCAATTATGCGATGAGGAATCCGTGTAATCTTTTGTTTAGAGTGGCTTAAAATTATTAGATTTTAGGGAATCTAAATCTGATAAATTGATTGTTTCAGTGACATAAACAGTGATCATGGATGTTGATGACTCGGCCGTTGACCTCAGTGTCAGGTAATTTCAGCAACTGTTCTATATTCCACATTTGTAAACCCTCAGAATTAAACTTTGTTTACTGTGATTTACTAAAACAATACCTAGTCTCTTATTTTTCGCCTTTTTCGGTGTTTTGGTCACAGGTCGCTGCCACCAGAACTAAGTGAACTAAGAGCACTAACTGCTAGCGGACTCACAATAACTCCAGCGCAACCGCCACTACATGTAAGTTACTTTTGATGTTACTTCCTCACAACATAAGCACTTGACCTGCATGTTCACAAACCAGGATACTCTATGTAGTGTATGGTATGGTAACCAACAAAGGACATCACAAACATGGAAACACACCCAGACTGAGGCCATTTGTACAAATTTTACTGTGGCTCCTGGTTGGAATCAAACCTGCAACCTCTATCTTGGTAGTAAGCGCCTCAACTGCTAGTCCAACGAGGCAGTCCTTATGGGTATCCTAGTTTAGGACCAGGACAAGTTATTGTGTTGTGTGGAAGTTATTACTATACAATATTTTTTCTAATTTTCACATAACAGTAGCTGCCCCAGCAAAGATTGTTTTTCCATATTAATTAGCCTATGACCTATTCTCAGACCTACCCAATATACACATAAACTATCATAAAACTCGCTGAACCTGTTTTGGAGGAGTTCAATGACAAACACTGTAACACAAGATTTTTATGTTTATATAAGTGGGGTTGAAAGGGGTTGTAATTGGTTTTTTTAAACAATGTGGCAATATGCATTGCGAGTTTAATATGCAATGCGGGTTTAAATTACTGTGCAAGCTTGTGGAGAACTAGGCCATCATTTACGTCAAAGTTTTGGAATTATTTCCCTCCCAGATCTTTCCTACAACTACTCTGTACTTGTTCGAACTTCAGTTCAAATACTTGTTATGAAAATGTTGCTTAGAACAGAGCTTACAACCTGCAATTTAATACATTATTACATCTGACATTTACAAAATTATAAATGTCTGTCCAAATTGCTCAATGGCCCAATTATGAGGCTAAGTGCGGAAATCACAGGTTTACCTAACTAATGTTTTAACTTCGGGTATGTCAGGGCGCCAGCGGTAAGCGGGTGCTCCGCCCCCGCTCCGAAGCTCGCAGCTACGCCGAGAGTCCGGACATCGTGCTGCTGCCGGCCGCGCCGCCTCACCGCAAGCCGTCGGTGCCCGCCGGATTGCCGTTCGCAGGTCTCATTAACACCTGGGCCTAGAATCTACCAAACTCGCAGTTCAATCAGCTTGTATTCGTCCACTGCTGGACATAGGCCTCCATCAAGGCACGCCACTTCTTTCTGCCCTCGGCCATCCACCAGCCGCTGCCAGCAATCTGCCTCAGATCGTCGGTCAAGCGAGTTGGTGGCCGTCCTACGCTGCGTTCACAGTTCGTGCGCAAATCCACAGTTTAGAAGAGTGGTATGAGCATGGCAGTGGCTGTAATTTGACTATATTATTATTTTATAGTCTAGTAAGCAACTTGAGGTTAACATGAGCACTAGACATAATAAAATTGAATTTGAACGGATATTTACTCGTTTTCTTTTCCATTTTAAAATTTTCCGACGTTTCGGTACTTTCGCGAGTGGTCTCGTAAAACTGATTCTAAAAGTACCGAAACGTCGGAAAATTGTAAAATGGAAAAGTTAACGAGTAACTAATGAATGTTGGCAAGTGGCAAACTCTTGTCTTTGCCTACCCCTTCATGATAGAGGCGTGAGTTTATGTATGTATGTACAACGGCATTACTACAGAAGGCTGCGATTTACTGGCGAACATATTTCGTGTGTTTGTAGCTGACATTTACTCACAAGTCACACTCCATTATCACGCTACTAGCACGCGAGCTACGTGCAGAATCTAGTGTACAGGTAAATGGCATGCTGTTGTGAGCAACTAGCATATATCAAGTGCTTTAGGTGTGACTTCACCAGACGTCACGCTATTCGATGAATCGAATTAGTGTGGCACCACCCCAAGATAGAGTACAGGATGCTTGTAACATTAATGAAGTCGCAGTTTCTGTCTTATTTTGAATAAAAACACTTGGATTTTGATAAACCTACAAGGGTAAACCTGCGGACGAGAGTAGCTTTAAACCCCCTCACTATTGTATTATGTGGATGTAATGTTTTCACTCCGCAGATATGAGCAGCAAACTGAATGAGCGGTCGGTGAACGTTTCCATAACGCCAAGCTCGCTCGCCGGCCCGGAGTCCCCGCGGGAGCCCCACTCCGATTACGAGTCTGAAGAAGAGGAGAACACGCCCGTGTTGCAACTGGGGCATAAGGTAGGAGACTCGTTATTGCTGCTGGGGCACATTGTGGATGACTCATTATTGCTGCTGGGGTATAAGTCGGGAGACTTGTTATTGCTGCTGGGGTATAAGTCGGGAGACTTGTTATTGCTGCTGGGGTATAAGTCGGGAGACTTGTTATTGCTGCTGGGGTATAAGTCGGGAGACTTGTTATTGCTGCTGGGGTATAAGATGCGAGATTCGTTGCTGCTAGGGCGTAAGGTGAAATACTCATTAGTGCCGCTGGGGCGTATTTCTTCAATAAAAAAAAATAAAACATTTCAAATAAGAAAGCTGAGATAAGCAAGACTTCCTTGCCTTGCATTGTAACAAAATTTATTTTAGGACTACTCTCTTTATTCCTGTCCTTCGTTGTACTAAAATGAGTTCTTATTTTCTCAGGAGCTCTCAAGCGCCGAAATATGGGAGCGCGAGCGCAAACTGCGCGCGCTCCGCGAGAAACTGCGCGCCGAAGAGACCAAGCTTGTTCTACTGCGCAAGATCCGGCAGTCGCAGCAGACGCCAGTACTGCCGCCGGCTAAGGTAATTCTATGAAACTTCCCGCTGAAGAGACCAAGCTTGTTCTACTGCGTAAGATCCGGCAGCCGCAGCAAACGCCGGTACTGCCGACGGCTAAGGTAATTCCATCGTTCATTCAATGAAACTGCGCGCTGAAGAGAACAAGCTTGTTCTGCGGCGTACAAAGATACAAAACTTATTATGACTTAAATTGAAATTCAAATTTATTTATTTATATATTATAAATTGTAGGTGAAAGTAGTACAATGCCTTAAACAAATAGCGCTTTTCTACAGGATTCCACGACTGGAATGAATAGTCTTATTTATAACTAGCTGTGCCCGCGACTCCGTTCGCGTACATTTCGATTTTTACGAAGCATTTGTATGGGGGCCATGTCTTATCATAACTGGAGCTAGAATTTAAATAGCCTATCCTGTGTCCCAGATGTCTATATGTTTTTATACCAAATTTCATCAAATTCAGATAATTGGTTTAAGAGTTATGGAGGAACATACATACATACACACATACAGAAAAAAATTCTAAAAATCGTGAAATTAGTTTCAGTATCATATCTCTGAAAACAAACTAACTTACTCCATGACCGACCCTTACAGATTTATTATTATCTTATTTATAATAAGTTGATCCCATTAAAACACTCTTAAGACGGTGTTAAAGCGGGTTTATGAGAGGAATTCCTGTCGTAAACCGTTTTCAACTCCGTCTTAAGAGTGTTTTACTGGGATCGACTTTTTATAAATAACACTGGCATTGCATAAGCAGGATTCCACGACTGGCAATGGTTAACAATGAATGCTTGTGCAGGATTCCAAGATGGCAGTTATCAATGTATTGTCGATGCAGGATTCCACAACCGGCACAGCCCTAGCCGGCAGCGGCTGCGTGGTGCCTCCCGGAGTGACGGTGACGCCGGCGCCGCCGCCCGCGCATCAGCATAACAAGGTGGGTTTGTCAATTGCTAGGTGTCAATTTTATACAGGGTGGACGATAGCAACAAAAATATCGGCCAATAACGGTATCAGAACTGTATAGTCACATAAACTTGTTAGAATACAAATTCTTATTTTATTAGACTAGGCCGAGCGCCGCGGAGAGCGAAGCTCGAAGCAAATGGTGCGGATCATCATATCATAAGCAGCCTATATACGTCCCACTGTAGGGCGCAGGCCCTCTCTCAGAGAGAGAGCATGGGCTTAATCACCACGCGTGCCCACCGCTGAGTGGCGATTTCAAGCGCTGAGGTATGCGAATAGCTCAGACACTCAGGTTTCCTCACGATGTTTTCATTCACCGTTAGTGAGTGGTATTGCTACTATAACTTCACAAATGTACATAACTTACAAAGTCCATGCGCGCACTGGGAATCGAACCTGGGGCTCTCGCTTCCGAGTCTAATGTTCTACCCACTAGGCTACCACCGCAATGGTGTGGATGCATACCAGAAATTTAACAGAGTTTGCTAGTGTTCAAGATAATATTTAGTCTGTTGGCGTTCCTAATTAAATAAATATAAATAAATGAGGAAGAGATTGAACTAAATTTGTCAGCATTCAATGACGAACTCGGCGGCCAGTATCGTTTCCTCTATAAAATAAAATGTTAGAGTGCCCCTTCTAATACACTTGACACATTCCCGAACCGCGTCTCTACCGACAGGATCTTCCAACACAGAAACAATGAGAAGTGATTGCTATATCGAAACATAAATTTTCAGCGTTCAACAACGAACTCGGCGGCCAGTATCGTGCCCTCTTCTACGGTGACGTCGGGTCGCACGTCCAGTCTGCCCGGCGGCGCTACGTTGACGCCGGGGCCTTACCGTTCGCAGGTAAATACATCCTATTCTAAAAGTGTATTAAAAAGTACACAACCAGGCCCTAGAGTATTTTCAATAGAATGATCTAAGCACGACAATAGTTGTTGTTTGCCTCTATTTAGTAGTCTACAAATCAATAGCAGTACAATGTCGTTTCAATGGCGTAACCCGCGCAAATTAAATAGGCATCTCTGGAAGATCGAATCGCGCGAGGCGGCGAGTTAAGTTGCACGGGATAAACAATTGGATTGCGATTGGTTAGTAGACTACCAATAGTGACAATGACACCACCATTACCATACTAACATGACTCAATTAAACAACTATGCAATTTAGAGTCTCGGCCCCTGTTCTTTTGAACAGCCATAGAACGTGGCCTAGCGTCTGGAACATGGCCTCGAATAACCCATGAAAAGAGCCGGCTTTTGGGTACAGGCCCCTTCTCTGTCACGCCTATCCCTTCTCGAAATGTAACCAAAAATGTGTTCCTGTGAAATGTTTGGTATTCAATTCAATACAAAATATTTTTACTCATTTCAAAAATGAAATGTTTACTTAATGAACGTCAAAGTTGTTAGTTTCAGTAATTCATAGATCATGTGGAGAAGAAGCTAATTAACGAAGAAACTCCACATTTATACTTTTCAAAAAAGTTTAAACTTAATTAGCAGAGTTTTCAACTTAAAAATTATTACTCACGCATACGTTGAACACTAGACATAATCGTCCTCGAAATGTCCATTAACATTAATCTGCTGTTTAATACCAGATATTGTGTTTTAAATAATCCTTGATGTTATAGTAAGCTTTTTGCACTGATTGTCACCAGTACCCTAACCCTTTTCGGCTACCATAAATTTTCTTAGCGTTAATCGGTGTTTATCGTATTGACAGTCGCAAACGGCGGGCGGCGCCAGTATCACCCCGTCAGTCACCATCACTCCCGCGCCGCCGCCGTCCGCGCAGCATGGCACTAGCAAGGTGGGTCATTTTTTATTCTATAGTTGACTTTAAAGAAGACACAGCACAATATAAAGGGGTAAACACACACACACACACACACACACACACGCACACGCACACGCACACGCACGCACGCAAACACGCACGCACGCACGCACGCACACACTCACACTCACGCACTCACTCACTCACTCACTCACTCACTCACTCACTCACTCACTCACTCACTCACTCACTCACTCACTCACTCACTCACTCACTCGCACGCACACATACACATTGACACACAGACACAACAATAAAACATGTATTACGTAATAATAAGCTCTTGTATAGTTACAATGTCCGTTTTGCATTGCAAGCCCGCTCAGGATAACTCATCGGTGACCAGCAGCACCAGTGACGCAGTGAGTATGGTCATAGGGTCGTGAGATCTTAGTTAGACCCCTTTTGTTAATAATGGAATAGTTTTGTGGAAAAGGGTTCTGCCTAAAAACAATTTGTAAACGATAAAATAACAAGCCAGATGAGCCAAATTTAAGTAGAATACAAACCCTACAGTTTAGTCACTCTAAGAATACCGATGACGTCCTATTTCAGTTGCAAAAATGCGAGTTCAATGCAAAAGTGAAACTATAAATGTATTGTTGGTAATAAATAAATTATGTGGTTGAAGGTTCTTGAAAAATGATTTTTTTGCAAGCTGTAATCGGCATTCTTTCTATAACCTAGATAGAGTGGCAACATTCTCGAGTAGCGGAATTTCTTTGCGATGCACTATCCAATATTACACGAATGCGCTGTTCCTGTACAGGCACAGCAAGGAATAGCACCTTCAGGGACCTTAGTCTACCTCTCCTCGCAGGGATCATGTGTTAGAGTAGAGAAAACTTGTTTGTACTCTAAAAACTCGATAAAAACATAGCGGTACCATAGCATAAAAAAAATATATATCTATATTAATAAAAAATTGTATTTGTCATTATCAAAATCGTTTTGTTCTTTAAGAATAAAAAGAAAAAACAGGCCAAGTGCGTGTCGGGCCACGCGCAATGTAGGGTTCCGTAGAAAGAGGGTTTTTTTTATCTGCTTTACAGAACTAACAACTTTATCGAAGTCATTTTCAATGGATTTTGTATTAAATTTTACTTCTATAAGTTGGTTGCCTATTACTCGTTAACTAGTAAAGCCTACTTAGCCGTGATAGTTTTCCTTTCAGGTTCATTATGTACTACTACCCTGAATTTTTTCACGTTTCTACAATCAACAGTTTAGCCAGGAGAAGGGGGGGAGGGACACCCTACTCGGACAAAAATTTGCTGTTTAAAGCTTAATATGTCGCAAACGGAACCCTAAATCGAAAAATACCTACCTACACCCACAATATTTTTCAACGACCAATCCAACGATACCCCACATGATCCCTCCGGCCGCTATGGCAACTGAGTTTGGCAACCAGTAGCTAAAAAGATGGGGTAGACGAGAAAAAAAAAATCATCCCCAGTTTTTATTATGTCTATTAATCCACCCCATGCAGAGCCCACTGCTTCTCGTAAGTAAGTAATAAGTACCGAGTAATTTATTGGCTATAACTTACAGAGATATGTGAATGTAATATAATAATAGTGCAGCCTGTATACGTCCCACTGCAGGGCATAGACCTTGCCTCAGAGAGAGAGAGAGAGAGTGCCCACTGCGGATTAGCGACTTCAAGATCTGTAATAAATATATATATATATTCGTAACAAACAGTAATTAGAGGAAAACTAAATTATTAAGTGCAATAGTAGAGTAATATCCTGTTTGTGTTCAGGCTAGCTCCCGCAGTTCAGAGGACACGCAGACGCCGGCGCAGCGCCAGGCGGCGGCCAAGTTGGCGCTGCGCAAGCAACTTGAGAAGACTCTTCTGCAGGTAAAAAACCGGTAAAGTCCGAGTCGGACTCGCGCACCGAGGGTTCCGTACTCGCGCTGCGCGGTTTTTTATTATTTGTTGTTAGAATATAGGCACCTTTCGGGTATGGGACTAAAAAGGACTCTGGACTTGGCAGAGTCCGTAGAGCCTTGCGATTTTTAGTACTAAAAAAAAAAACATTTTTAATCGCCATTTTCAAATTGCAAAATTTTCGATAAATTTTCTCGGTCATGGGTAGTAAAAATTACAGTTTACGAAATCACTAAACAAAGTATTGATACATTGAGACACATTGAGTAAATTTCTTTCAGTTAATACAATTCCATTCAAATCCGGTCATCCATTTATGCGTGGTTGCGTGACATTCAACATCAAACGACATACCTTCAAATTTAAAATACTAGCGACATGAATAAAACAATGTTTACTCGCAACCAAGAAGAGACATTTGCAAAACTTTTGTTTAATCGATAAACGGACAGACTCACTGCGTGGGAGAGTAAGTAAGTGACTGTATGGTTGAGTCATTGATTGATTGATAGACTTATCGACTGACTGATTGATTGATTGCAGATCCCGCCACCCAAGCCGCCGCCGCCGGAGATGAACTTTATCCCGTCACCATCCAACACCGACTTCGTCTACTTAGTCGGCTTGGAGCATGTGGTGGACTATTTGACCAACGAGGAGCGGTAAGGGCGCCTCTGTTTCACTTACGACAGTGTCCGAGAGACTTAATTACACTGTACACTGTTTTTGGATCGAAAATTCAAAAAGTATAGGTACTGTCTTGCAGTCTACCTACAAAATGTCACACGTGCGAGTGTCTTCATACACTACACTGTCAAACATTAAAAGTTTGAATCGTAAAGGTTTGAATTGAAAACGCCTACGTGTCATGCTTACTGAGCACATTGTGAAGTTATAGTAGCAATACCACTCGCTAACGGTGAAGGAAATCATCGCGAAGAAACGTGAGTGTCTGAGGTATTCGCATACCTCAGCGCTTGAAATCGTCAATCCGCGGTGGGCACTCGTGGTGGTGCCCATACTCTCCATAATGAAGCCTATACTATCTCTCTGAGAGAAGGCCTCTGCCCTGCAGTGGGACGAATATAGACTTCTTCTTTTTTATGTGCCGTCTCCTATCGGAGGTTGGCAACCAATTCGGCTATCTCGCTTTTCGAGGCCGCCAATACAAACAAGGATCTGGTACTCTGTTGAAACCACTGTCGTAAGTTGTGTAGCCATGATATCTAGACTGCATAATAGTAGATTGTTAACCAAGGGCTGTATGACATCAATTGCATACGAGGTTTTTGGCGCTAATTAGCCCGAGTATGCAATTGATGCTTATACCCGAGGTAAACACTGCGTTACATATCGATTGTGAGGTAAGTAAAAAAACAGGAAAGCAGGACTTTTGAGAAAGAACTTCAAAACACGAAAAAAATTTACTTTCGCGCCTAGCTAGTCGACTGAATTTTTTACTCTTCACGATTTTACGGCACGCAAGCGCGTCAAATCGTGCTGGCCAGTTTGATTTTTAAATCGATTTCAATTAACATACGATGTGACTGCGAAACAAATAGTTCGATGTTTAAAATAAAATCTTCATAAATTCTAATATAAATTGTCTCGATTCCGATTCGAGTAAATAATCGATACCGAGAAAAAAAATATTAACTTATAAAAAATATTCTTCTTGCAGTATGAGTATGACAGTTCTTTTTTTCAAATTCCAAAACCTATGCTGTAATGTCCATACACCCCGGCATTCAGGGAAGTAAGTGACTACTTATAGAGCAAGAGATATGTAAAAAAATAAAAACGCGTCATGGATTCTGTCACATGTATATCCATGCCTGCAGGCTGCCCCGCTCGACCGTGCCAGCCGTTTGCGCCCAGTGCGGCTGCGACTTCACCCCCGTGTGGCGCTGGGAGCGGCCGCCCTCCGCCGGCTCGTCCCGCGCTCGCCAGGACGCCACCTTCACGACCCAGCCCTGCTCGCGGCGCCTCTGCGAGCTCTGCGTCTCTGGGAACGTCAAGCGGGCCCTCAAGGTGACTCGCTTTACTGTAGATCACACACGAGGGCTGACGCACACTGACACTCTACAGACGTCTTACGAGCGATGCTGGTTAGTGAGACCTCCATGACCTATTCTGGCTCGTCGTCTGCCCGCTTGACGTTCCCAGAGAGCTCGTGCGAGCTCTGCGTCTCTGGGAACGTCAAGCGGGCCCTCAAGGTGACTCGCATTACTGTAGATCACACACGAGGGCTAACGCACACTGACACTCTACAGACGTCTTACGAGCGATGCTGGTTAGTGAGACCTCCATGACCTATTCTGGCTCGTCGTCTGCCCGCTTGACGTTCCCAGAGAGCTCGTGCGAGCTCTGCGTCTCTGGGAACGTCAAGCGGGCCCTCAAGGTGACTCGCATTACTGTAGATCACACACGAGGGCTAACGCACACTGACACTCTACAGACGTCTTACGAGCGATGCTGGTTAGTGAGACCTCCATGACCTATTCTGGCTCGTCGTCTGCCCGCTTGACGTTCCCAGAGAGCTCGTGCGAGCTCTGCGTCTCTGGGAACGTCAAGCGGGCCCTCAAGGTGACTCGCATTACTGTAGATCACACACGAGGGCTAACGCACACTGACACTCTACAGACGTCTTACGAGCGATGCTGGTTAGTGAGACCTCCATGACCTATTCTGGCTCGTCGTCTGCCCGCTTGACGTTCCCAGAGAGCTCGTGCGAGCTCTGCGTCTCTGGGAACGTCAAGCGGGCCCTCAAGGTGACTCGCATTACTGTAGATCACACACGAGGGCTAACGCACACTGACACTCTACAGACGTCTTACGAGCGATGCTGGTTAGTGAGACCTCCATGACCTATTCTGGCTCGTCGTCTGCCCGCTTGACGTTCCCAGAGAGCTCGTGCGAGCTCTGCGTCTCTGGGAACGTCAAGCGGGCCCTCAAGGTGACTCGCATTACTGTAGATCACACACGAGGGCTAACGCACACTGACACTCTACAGACGTCTTACGAGCGATGCTGGTTAGTGAGACCTCCATGACCTATTCTGGCTCGTCGTCTGCCCGCTTGACGTTCCCAGAGAGCTCGTGCGAGCTCTGCGTCTCTGGGAACGTCAAGCGGGCCCTCAAGGTGACTCGCATTACTGTAGATCACACACGAGGGCTAACGCACACTGACACTCTACAGACGTCTTACGAGCGATGCTGGTTAGTGAGACCTCCATGACCTATTCTGGCTCGTCGTCTGCCCGCTTGACGTTCCCAGAGAGCTCGTGCGAGCTCTGCGTCTCTG
This sequence comes from Yponomeuta evonymella, assembly GCA_963969515.1. Taxonomy (NCBI): domain Eukaryota; kingdom Metazoa; phylum Arthropoda; class Insecta; order Lepidoptera; family Yponomeutidae; genus Yponomeuta; species Yponomeuta evonymella. Next base: position 7,639,462 of record OZ018366.1, on the reverse strand, counting down.
GGAACGTCAAGCGGGCCCTCAAGGTGACTCGCATTACTGTAGATCACACACGAGGGCTAACGCACACTGACACTCTACTGACGTCTTACGAGCGATGCTGGTTAGTGAGACCTCCATGACCTATTCTGGCTCGTCGTCTGCCCGCTTGACGTTCCCAGAGAGCTCGTGCGAGCTCTGCGTCTCTGGGAACGTCAAGCGGGCCCTCAAGGTGACTCGCATTACTGTAGAGTACCTGGATGAGTGAGCTTTGCTCGGTATTTTTTTTGTTAATCGTGTTTTTTTTTCTAAAAGATATTTAGATACGATGAAAAAAAGGGAAAAAATAATCGAACTGGAGACACCTGGACTCGAACCTTCTGGTGAGGGAACAGCCCGATTTCCCACCTGAGCTACCACACCCTTGCAGATGGTGGCGAAATGTACCTTCGTATTTTAACAATAGTGTAGCAGATTTTCATTGCCTGAAAACACGGATAAAACGACTTTTTCTAAAAATGAAACATAGCAAGATCGATTTATCGCCTCCGGAACCCCCTGCACACTAAATTTCATGAGAATCGTTAGAGCCGTTTCCGAGATTCAGAGTATATAATTATATGTATATATACATATACAAGAATTGCTAGTTTAAAGGTAGATAGATAGATGCCACACAAGGGCTGACGCAGACTGGCATTCTACAGACGTCTTAAGAGCTAGGCTGGTTAGTGAGACCGCCATGACCTATTCTGGCTCGCTGGATGCGAGCTCTGTTTGTCTGGGAACGTCGGATGCTCTAGGTGTCTGACATGACTGTAGATGACACGTTAGTAATTAGGGTCACTTGCGTGTCATTTACAGTATTTCTCTAGGGAGCAGCGGTTGCATAGTATGTGAATCTAATTGAATGTGTCAAAAAATGGACGAGAAGCTAATTGAAAGTGTTCCAAGAGATTGAATTTGACTGAGCCGGAACACGGCTCGATGCAGCTCAGCCCCTGTGCTACGCGCACCAAATCCTGAGCGATTCCAATCGTCTAACTGTCAAATTAGTAGGGAATTTGACAGTTGGACTGGAATCGCAGATTGGACTGGAATCGCTCAGGATTTGGTGCGTATAATTAGGCTCCTGGTCTGCTCAGCTCCCCTCCGTCTCGCTCCGCTCCGCTCCACTCCACTCCACTCCACTCCACTCCACTCCACTCCACTCCACTCCACTCCACTCCACTCCACTCCACTCCACTCCACTCCACTCCACTCCACTCCACTCCACTCCACTCCACTCCGCGGGCGTCAATGGAAACACTTGCCACTTTTAACTCCGCGTCAGTGGAAACGCACCCCAACGTCCCTTCCTCGCCCGCAGGCGGAGCACACGGCGCGGCTGAAGACGGCGTTCGTGCGCGCGCTGCAGCAGGAGCAGGAGATCGAGCGGCGGCTGGCCGCGCCGCCCGCCTCGCCGCCCGCGCCGCCGCCCGCGCACTCCGCGCCCGCGCCGCGCGCCCCGCAGGTACCCCGCCACCCGCCGGGGGCCCCGAGCCCCCAATAGGTGCCTGAAGCCCCCACTAGGTGCCCCGCTGCAGCACGAGCAGGAGATCGACCGACGGCCGGCCGCGCCGCCCGCCTCGCCGTGCGCCCCGCACGTTCCTCACGCCCCCGTAGGGTGCCCCGATGCAGCAGGAGCTACGGGATTTCTTCTCGACTGGCCCGAAGGCCGAGGCGAGGAGGCGCTTACTCGGCGACGGCCTATTTGCGCGGTTACGCCGCCGTCCTTAAAAATGGACGGATCCTTGGGTTGGCTCCTGGGTAAAGTCCTGGTCTTCGAAGCAACATCGTGAGCAGGAGATAGAGCGCCGGCTGGCCGTGCCGCCCGCCCCGCAGGTAATGTCGCGCCCCCACCAGGTGCCCCGAGCCCCCTCTAGGTGACCCAAGCCCTCGCTAGGTGACCCAAGCCCCCACTAGGTGCCCCGCTGCAGCAGGAGCAGCAGATAGAGCGCCGGCTTGCTGATTGACAGGAGATAGCCATCGCGAGGTGCAGCCTCTGGGCCCGGGCGGTTTCCTGCCTACCCCATTTGTGCCGCTGTTAGAGAGCCTCCCGCCTGGACATAAATTGCCCTGGGCAATCTCGAAATCCCTGAACCGGCTGCGGACCCGTGTCGGCCGAAGTAAGGATAACATGTCCAGGTGGGGATTCGTGGATAGCGATAATTTGAACTGTTTGTGCGATCCTTCTCAGACGATGAACCGATGGGCCTAATCATTGCAAGTGATAACGCAGTCAGCGTCGCAAATTTCTGGCGCGCAACTATTTAATCATCATCAGCCATTTGACGCCCACTGCAGGGCATAGGCCTCCTTCGTGGTTTTTATAAACATGAAGGGTTTCGCTATAATCGCCACGCTTGGTAGACGGGTTGGCGATCGCAGTATGCGCTTGGAATCTCAGGAAGACGCTGCTGCCCGTCTCCTGGTAATTGATTTCCTTAGTCGCCCTCTACGACATCCACGGAAGGAAATGGAGTGACGCTATTCTTAATCCGGCGCCACACGAAGCTTGTTGTTGAGCTTATTGATCAGATATTAGCAGAAATTGTATCTTAAACAACTCAGTAAAGACTCAATGGAGACTCAATAAAGTCTCTATAGCAAGTTATATCGAAAAATAAAAGTTCAATTCAATTCTTTTTTATGGCAATCCTAGGCCGAGTTTCATAAAACTAGAATTCGTGGTTTATTATGACAATTCGAGGTACATTGCGTAGGAACGGCGCTGTGGGTTAACGACTTTGCAATGAACATCGAATTATCATAGTAAACGGTAGTAAACCGCGAATTGTAGTTTTAGTGAAGAAGGCAAAATTTATGAAAATGTTTCCAAATAACAGTTAGTAGACGAACACACTAGATGGCGCTGTACATTCCTGCATCGCGGTATGGTTCTGTTTTCGCTGAAACTATAAAATAATGGTCCGTACATTCGGCTGCACTTCTTCTTCTTCTATATTTTTTTAGAGCAGACGGCAAGTTGATTATATTGACTTTGTATTCTGCGGTATTGCATTTAATGATCATGAATGATTACTTATATGTCGCTGCTTGGCAAAAAAAGTGTCATAACACAAAAATGTTGAATTCGAGATAATGCGACTTTTATGATTTTTTATTTTTTTATACACTGATATTATAAAAATTATGGGAGTTACATTGCTGAAAATTTATTTGCAAATAGTATATCTATATACATTTCAAATAGTTTATATTTTTTACAAATATTATGTAATTTTTTTAAGTAACTTTCAAGCTATATTTAATTTGGGACATGTTATGACTCTTTTTTTGGAGAAATTGGAAATATTTTAGGAGATAATACTCTTTTTTATAGTATAAAAAAATAAACTGTATTAAAAGATATTACTATTATCTTTTTCTAATACAAAGTTACTAGTGTAATAAATTTCTTAACAATATAATCTTATGGCTTCGCTCACAGTCACATTAAATTACAGGTATCTATACTTTTCATTAAACTTTTAAATATTTTAATTTAACAATAGGTTAAGACTTAATAAATAGTAAGGTACATTAAATGAGTATCAAAACAAGTAGACTAGTTATACAACCAGTTGTTACTCAAAGTAAATTAGTATTATTTATCATAAATTATTTTGTAAGCTTTCTTACAGTTGGACGACCAGAGTCACTATCTGCGCCGGAACTTTTATTTACAGACTTGGCTTCGAAATGTGGGTTGTACATAACAATGTTCATTTATTTTAGGAGTTTATTTATTCAAGGATCTGTACATACTTACCTATTAGTGTTAGAAATCGTAAAAAAAAACCATAAAATTAGTAATAGTTCATGTAAAATACTAACCTTGCTTTGGAATATCGTTTCCAAAAGATATAGTTGGAATGGTAGTCTGATCAGAAATGTCTTGTTGGTCTTCTTCACACGCTAGTATGATCATCAACGCTCCGCGATTAGTCTTCATCTTTTCCTTAAAGAATAAATCAAAATAATTAGGTATACTGGAAAGAAAAATAAAATTGAGAAATGAACTATTCGCTTCAAATTATAATATTTTGTCATGAAAACAGACCGATAACACAATATGCCACATGCATCTAAAAACTTAGTTTTATTTATGCAGAAATATAGTAACAATACAACATAACGCTGAATATTACTATAATATTGTACGGTAATACTGTCATTGAACGTGTTATGACTCTATTACATTATTTTCAAGTAAAATTTTCCCATCATACCATGACGTATAAAAGAGTAATTACACAGGATATGACTATTTTCTTTAAAATATTCAGTATTCCACATGATTTTTTCCTCGACAAAACCGTCATAACATAATTTGATGCACTTTTCATGGAAAAAATTGTATAATAAACTCCTAAAACTTACCGATAGACAGTCGCATCACACATTAATACTTTTTTGTGGCAGCACAATACACAACCGCTCTGGATCAACACAATTGTGACACTGTTCATGCCAGTCAACTGACCAATACGGCTCAGTGAAAAAGAGAACTTAGCGCCATCTCTCGGTAACTAAGCACACCATAATAATGACGATTTTACAGTCGGTCAAATGAAATATTCGCTATCCAATGGTACAAATATGTCAAAACGTAATTATTATGTATTGTGACGCTTTTCTTGCCGGGCAGCGATGTGATGAAGTTAAAGCTAACTTCATAGAAAAAGCTCAACGTCCCCTGTATGAAAAATAACCATCTACCAGGCTCTACTATTCTGTTTGTAATTGTAAAGCGCAATATTAGTCTTGCTGAGAGTAGTGGTAGGTAGTCCAGTTTCAATTAAAAAGCAATACACATATTGACATTTAGTGTAGAGGCATTTTGCCCACAAGCTGGCTTATCCCCCAAACAAGGTCAACAAAAACATGAAAATTAAAACCAGACTGATGCTATCCAAATAAAATAATCTATGTAAGGTGCATCTGCGGAAATCGAATCCATGACCTCAGCATTGATACCATTTTTGTAAGGCAATTCTGTGGCCTCCACATTTTTCATTCTCAAAATAAACCCACAAAATGTACGCAACCTAGAAGACAAAGTCATTGATTCATGCCGGAATCAAACCCAGTACTTGCTTGCTTGGTTTGACTGTGGGGGCAGTCTCCTTTACAATAAACATAGTTTTACATAGATAATTGCACAATACTGTTATATAAGAATCGACTTGAATAAAAAAAATCTTGACAATTTTATGACACAAACAGTACTTATTTGACATTGTACTTATTTTATTTAACATAGATTTATGTAATCTCGTACGCAGATGTCAGTGACCCGCACGAGCTACCGGCCGCCCGCCGCCCCCTCCACCCCCGCGCCGCCCCCGCCGCCCCCCGCCAAGACTTCGCAGCCGCTCTCTTCCAGGTATTTTGTATTTGCTAAAATATTTACGCATCGTAAATGACATGTAACTGTAATTTAATGTCATACCATATTGTAACAAGATGTTAAATTTGTTTTAGATGTTAAATTTGTTTTGTATGTGTTTTCCGTTGATAAAGGTTACATAACATAACATAAACTCACGCCTGTATCCCAGAGGGGTAGGCAGAGACCAGGGAGTGCCACTTGCTACGATCCTGACAGATCACTTTCGCTTCCTCAACATTCATTAGTCGTTGCATGCACGCACGCGGGTTTCGGGTATATAAAGATTAATATTATTATAATATTTGTCGTACTTTGAGAGCCTATTAAGAGCTTTACCGTGATCGTTAATGGTGGGGTATACTTATATCTTGGGTAGAAAGAGAAGAAATCGGAAGTGGAAACTGTCGGTGTTATTTATAAAACAACACGATTCTTTAAAACACCCCTCAGAGGCAGTTTAAATTGTCTGCGGTAAATGGTATATTTTGGCAATAAAGATTAGAACTAATTCACCGAAAATTGAAGTACGAGAAAAATAACATAGAAAGACCAGGTCTTAGCAAAATCTTACTCTTTAATTTAATTTTTTTTTGTCAAACATTTTTCTGAAACTTCTTAAAATATCCTTAAAGTGGTATCTCTCTTTACCCTAGCCTGCCGTGTTTTGTGAGGATCGCGATTAGACTTGTTAAATTCACCCGTTAAAAATTTTAAAAGATACATTAAAAATATTAACCCCGTTCATTAATTGCGTGCACGCACTCTGGTAACAGAACGGTAACGGGTGCGGAAGCCAAAATACTACATACATAAGCAGCCTATATACGTCACACTGTAGGACACAGGCCTTCCCTCAGGAAGACAGTATGGGCAGAATCACCACGCGTGCCCACCGCGGGTCGGTGATTTCAAGCGCTGACAAAATTCTACACTGTCCCAACCTTCAAAATGAAAATGCCATTAGCATTAAGTTTACCTTTTGTACACTGTCTTTGTGCAATAAATAATTAATAATAATAACCTTCCTACTTGTATTTTATGTCATGCTTTGTTGTCAACAGAGGATCGAACTCGGAGTCTTTGCGCTCGCATCACTCCGAACGCAACGCCGAGCGCAGCGAAGTGCCCGCCAAGAAAGGAAAAGGTAACTTGTTGTTTTTATGCCCTTCGGCCGCCATCGTAACCGACTGTTCGTAACTGGTTACGGAGGTGTTCTGTTCCTCCGCGGAACCCAGGACCGATATTACATACATACGTCCGTTATAGTAAAAAAAAACATCCTGCTTAACCAGTTACGAAAAGTCATTGGCGACCGAATTACGTATGACGAAAAATAACGCATTGTTCGAAACTGGTATCGTACAAAGATGTTTTTTTGAAAGGCACTTACGAGGTCGGCCGAAGGGTATTTGAGACCTATTTGTATATGAATTATCAGGCTGTGCATTACTGGCCATATTTTATTTGTCGTACATTAAAGAAATCCACTAAATCACCTATCTCTAGCTAACCTAATGTTGGACATAAGCTGTTGTCAAAAGACAGCTCTAGCCATCTAGCGGCCATGTATATAAGCTTCACAGCGCCGATGTCATGCGGGTACTGTCAATGTTAAAAGCCTCTTATTGATTCCTATAGATGGCGCTGTTTTCAATGTACCTAATCTGTCTTGTCTATACAGACCATAGACAAGATCTTTGCTGAAAAGTGAATGACGAATAAACTTATGCTACCAAAGTTAAAAAATCCTCTCTAAATCATTAAGACGTATCCCTAGACTCTTGAAGCGCTTTCTCAAATAGCTGTCGGTTGGTTTGGTTAATCTATGTCTAGTTTCCGTTCCAGGTTCATCTAGTAGCAGCAATAGCCAGGGCAGCAGCAGCAAGCAGCACCAGGTAAGATTGTTGAGGAGGAAATAGCTAAATTTCTGGAGTACATGTGTAATCTCATATCTTCTATGCAGGCTTTCTTTAAAATGAGCGATTTGTGAAATACCTCGAATCTCTAAATCTGCTGTAATACACAAGTATTCACAGGGCCTTTTTAGACATCTACCTAAACTGTTTCGTAGGGGAGTTTGACTGTTTTTCATACCTAATAAAAAAAATTATCATTTACATCCTATACAAACCCCACTGCCGGGCACATTCCTTCTCTCAGAGTGAGAGAGAGAGTATGGGCTTAATCAACACGCGTGCCTACCGCGGATTGGCAATTTCAAGCGCTGAGGTATGTGCGCGCCTCAGACACTCAGGTTTCCTCGCGATGTTCTCCCTCACATCATCGAGTGGCATTGTTACTGCAAATTCACAAATTTACGTAACTTAGAAAACGAAGTCATTGTCACATGACCGGGGTTCGAAGCGGCGACCTCCGGAAAGTGAGGCAAGCGTTCTACCACAGCTTCTTTTGTAGATGGCAGCCGCGGCCGCCGCCCAAATGGTATTCGAGCAGCATAGCGCCGCAGCCATGCAAGCTCTGCAGCATCAGCTCTTGAGAGGTAAACTAGCTCTTGCATCCAGCTCCGAGAAATATTACTTATTTACATGTTTCTTATGTCCTTGCCTGCTCACTACACTACAGGGTATACTTATTTGGATCTCATAAGCAGCCTATATGTGTCCCACTGTAGGGCACAGGCCTTCTATCAGAGAGAGAGTATGGGCGTAATCACCACGCGTGCCCACCGCGGATTGGCGATTTCAAGCGCTGAGGTATGTGAATAGCTCAGACACCCAGGTTTCCTCACGATGTTTTCCTTCACCGTTAGCGAGTGGTATTGCTACTATAACTTTACAAATGTACATAACTTAGAAAGAAAAGTCATAGGTACATGCCCGCACTGGGAATCGAACCTGGGTCTCCCGCTTCCGAGTCCAGTGTTCTACCCACTAGGCTACCACCGGCTTATTACCCGTATTTGGGTCTAGGACAAGTGATTGTGTGGAAATTATTATTATTAAATTCAAACTATTTTATTCCAAATTCACATGAGACATGCAGACTGTGTTTGTGTCTGTGGACGTTACAAACATGTGAATACACCCAGATTGAGGCCATTTCTACAAATCAAGTACGACGGTCTCCAGTGGGTATCGCACCCACGACCTCTGTTTTGGTAGTCAACTGCGAGTTTAACACTTCTGTGGGCTCAATGTGGCGTCACGTCTGACATCGCTCTCAAGTCTTGCATGGGTAGTACGATGGCGCGAGTCACGCGTTTTGTGGCGCTAAAGTGTCAGAATTTGACAGCTAAGAAGAAGAAGAAGAAAGACATTTATTATACCAACAAGATACATCACAGAAATAAAATAAGCAGATAAGTAACATAATATGCACAACAACAGAAAAAAAAACTAAATACACAACAGACTACAAATTGGCTTCCTATCAAGATGCGTCGTAACCGGCACATGCTTACGCTCCTCTACAATGTATTCAAAAACCCATGTGCGCCCTCGTATCTTAGAGAGAGATTCCTGACTCTGCGACCGCGAGCCAGACCACAGAGAGCCTGCGATACTAGAACATTGCAAGTCCCAGTCTGCGACACTGAGTTCTATTTCAACTCGTTCTCTGTGCGCGCTGCTCGCCAGTGGAACTCTCTATCAAAGACAATTAGGGATAGCTCGTCGGTGTCACTATTCCGTATGAATTTGAAAGAGCACTTCCTTTCTAAACTGTAATCGAAACGCATGCACGTAAATATTTAAGAAAACGCGAGAATAACTTTTAGGAATCTGTTTTATTGGTCTTTGTTCCTTGAAATAGTCCTTTTTCAATTTTTAAAATATTAGACATAATAATATAGAAAAAGTATAAAAGAAGTAAAAACATAAAAAAGGTTGGTTGGTCGGTCGACAACAGTAATATTATTATTTTATGTAACTATGTTTTTGTAGTATAAGTACCTACTATACCTATAAGTATGTATTTTTTTTTATTTAGATATAGTTTGATATTTATTTTCCTTATTTTATTAATTTTGTATCTATGCAGATATTGGTTTATATTGTATGTAGTGCGAGGTACTTTACCTCGTTATCGTTATGATAAATTAATATATTTAGCTTGAAAAAATTATTTACCTATTTCATTAAATTTTTTAATTTTTTATTTAGGTTTAAAATTTTTTTTAATAAATTAATATTAATTTATATATATATATTAGTATATTAGATATTATAGTGTCATATTAAAAAATAATGTAGCATTTAAGTAGTAATAATTTTTTGTTTGTGCTTTGCATGCCCTCTTCCCGCTGTCTGTTTAACAACCTAAACGTCAAGGCTGGCTGGAAGAAATTTCTCTTGAAATAAGTCCGCCCTTGCTCATAGTCTAAAGACATTCATGTTTTTTTAAGTGCTAAATTTTGTATTTTGTGCAATAAAGTGTAACAAACAAACAAACAAACAAACAAAACGAATAAATAAAACAGGACCATAGATGTAGCCTGTGGTGTATCTAACGTGCTGGAAAGTCACCACTTTTGACATTTAAAACGCGCGACTAGCGTCGTCGTATTGCCCAGGCTCGTTGCCACATTGGCGTCACTGTGGCATACACTCTTCTATTTTGGACTCGCCAATGATGGTAACACTTTTGTGTGGGGACTGTGAACGTTTCAAGCTAAACTAGGTTGTTAACGAAGTGTGTTTGCCTAGCAGGGCTGTCGACCGCGGGCGGTTCGGGCGGCATGCCGTCGTCCGCGGCTGCGGCGGCCGCCATGATGCAGTTCTCGCCCCTGCTCTACACCTACCAGCTGGCGATGGCGCAGGCCTCCGCCATGGGGAAGCGATGTGAGTATGAAACCTTAGCTCTCAGGCCGACATGATTCGGGCTCGACCTTGTGTGGTGTCAGTCCGACACCAGCTAATTTTTTAGTTCTTTTTTGTCAGTCACACACACACAGAACATAATTATGCGCTAGTCCCACTATCGGTGCCATCTAGAAGCGGTCGAAAGTTTTTTGCTTTGTGAAAATATATAATTATTGAGGCCTTTTGTAGTTTCTGCAGCCACAAGAAGTCCACTGCTGGACATAAGCCTCCTCCATGGATTTCCAAAAAGACCGGTTGGCAGCGGCCTGCATCCAGCGTCTTCCTGCCACTTGGATGAGGTCATCTGTCCATCTTGTGGCTGGTCGTCCTACGCTGCGCTTGCCGATATGTGGTCTCCATTCGAGAACTTTTCGGCCCCATCGGCCATCAGTTCTGCGTGCTATGTGCCCCGCCCACTCCACTGGGCTAGGTCGACGACTTTCGTTCGTCTATTTTTGTAGTTTCTATTGTGCACATATATAGGCCCGTTTTTTACTGCTTCTCCTGTTCTCGGAAGAAATCTCTTACAGCGATAAGGTCGCCTTTGTACGTGTTCTTTCTTCTGCAAAAAAAAAAAAAAGTGGAGCAATTTTCGTCCACGGTTGTGTGTGCACAGCAGAGCGTGTAACCTTCGCTCGCACAGCAGATATTGTATGTCTTCATGGTAGTTTATTCGCTGAATTATTTTGTTATAAGTAAAGTTCTTTGCTCTTAATAAATTACTTTTATAAAAGAATTAGTATGTGGGGGCCTCTGCAAAAATAGTACAGTTGGCGATCTATACAGCCCATGAAAAACGCCTACTGTTGGGCATAGGCCTCTTATTTCTTCGGTGAAGAGTACAGTTTTGTGGTGGATTTTTATTCCAAGTAGTACCAAAACTGAAACAAGTTAAACCACATGTAAATATTTCTATAGTTCATATTCGTCCTTGAAGGCCGATAAACTGATAAGATATTAATGTTGTTAGTTTTAATTAACTTAGTTCTAATAAGTCAGAAGTTACCTCTCTCTGAGGCCTTTGTTTTCCGTATTTATTTTCTCTTTCTCCAATTCGTGGTAAGCGTTGCTGGTTGTACAATTACTTAAAATACTCAATTGTTACCTAAGTTGCTGTTACCACTCATTGTATAATTGTTTGTTTACCCAAATAAAATAAAATAAAATAAATAAATATCAAAATCTAAATTGTTTTGGTTAAAAAAATAGACAAAATAACTACACTTAAGCCACACATAATTCAAAGGTATATTTTAAGTTTCTGTCTGGTGATGACGTTATCCCTTATGACTGTAAACTTTCCCTCCCACAGCCAACAAGGGCGGCAGTTCCTCCTCGTCGAGCGCCCGCGACAGTGGCGCCGCCATGGCGGACATGCAGCAGCGGCTGGCCGAAGTCCAGCGCCAGTACTTGCTCGACATGATCCCGGGACAGCACGCGCGCAATCCCTGGAGCAACAATTGAGCGGTGTCTGATGAGGTGAGTGTTGTAGCCGACACAGACCATACTCGTGTCTGCCCTAAGTCCAATGTCAGTTTTTGCTCGACATGATCCCGGGACAACACGCACACAATCCCTGGAGCAAGAACTGAGCGGCCTCTGATGAGGTGAGTGTTGTAGCCGACTCGGACCAGCCCCCACACTCGTGTCTGCCCGAAGTCCAATGTCGGTATTTGCTCGACACGCTCCCGGGACGGCACGCGCGCAATCCCTGGAGCAACACCTAAGCGGTGTCTGATGAGGCGAGGCGAGTGTTTAAGCCGACTCGGACCGGCCCCCATACTCGCGAATATCGTTTCATACTCACATCCACCGTCAGTTCTTCCTCGCAGCACGCACGCAATCCTTGTAGTAACAACTGGCTGGGCGGTGTCCGGTTAGGCGAGTGTTGGGGCCTGCAGTTGCACTTAGACCAGTCCCTATACTTGCGTGTAGCCTAAGTCCAGCGTCAGTATTGGCTTGACATGATCCCAGGACAGCACAGAGCAACAACTCTGCGGTGTCTGATGAGGTGAGTGTTGTGGCCGACTCAGACCAGCCTGTATACTTTCGGCTCGCCTAAGTCCAGCGCCAGTACATTATCCCGGGACAGCCCTCACGCAATCTCTGGAGCAACAACTGTGCGGTGTTTGATGAGGTGAGTGTTGTGGCCAACTCATACTGTCGACGTTAATTAGACTAGATTAAACTTCAATTCCGTGTGGCGCCGGATTAAGAATAGCGTCACTCCATTTCCTTCCGTGGATTACGTAGGAGGCGACTAAGGAAATCAATTACCAGGAGACGGTCAGCAGCGTCTTCCTGAAATTCCAACCGCATACTGCGATCGCCAACCCGCCTGCCAAGCGTGGCGATTATGGCAAACCCCCTGATAGTTATGAAAACCACGAAGGAGGCCTATGTCCTCCAGTGGGCGTCAAATGGCTGATGATGATGATGATGAGCTTCAATTGATTATATAACAACTAACTGACCTTGCGAACTTCGTACCTGCCTCATAAAAATGTAATTTAATATTGTGTACTTATCTTTTAATAGTCAAATCCATCAGCAAATCATTGCTTGATTAATATTGCTATATTTAAGAAGAATGATTCTTTCTGTAACATTACTTACTGAAATCACGTATGTAGAATAATATATCAATAAAATATTTATTTCAGATTGGACTACAAAGTTGAGAGCATTTTGAACACGCAGAAATTTAGCTTGTAATTTTTAAATTAATTGACTAATCTACAGGGTTACCTAAAAAATGTGAAATTCCTGAAATATGTCAAGTAGAGTTTGTCATTTACAAGAACATTTAACGCATTTTACGGGTTTTGTACCTTTACGTGGCGCTGTTTGATAGATAATGCTTGAACCATGTGTTTTTATTGTAGAATAATGATTTATTTGAGGCTGCGATATTGTTAGAGAGCCCATGAATCGCGAATTTAAGAAAATTATGTAAACTCTGACAAGACAAGGCTGTTTGCGTTTCGACTGCTCGGCCACGGCGTATTTTCAAAAAAAGATTTGATAAAGTAGATTCCTAAAACCGTGAATTTGTCAAATTAATGGTTTGAAAGTGGTCGCGCCATCGAAACGCGGAGAACTGCACCGCCATGGAGATCTTTAAAACAAAGCGTTGCAAATACTTGAAATTTAGGTAAACAACAGATTGAATTTGTAAAAATATAGAAAAAAGTCCTACCATTATATTTCAGTTGTGTGACAAAATCCCAGTGGCCGCGCTGTCGAAACAGTGAAAAACACGCAATCGCCAATATCTCGCTTCAAAAAGCTTCGCAGAGGTTTGAAATAACTTGTTAAACCTAGATCTGAATTTGTCAAATACTTTACATTACACAAAAATGGACAGTGTACATCTTGTGGCTGAATGATGACACAAAAATACTCCTAGGTTTACATTTTGAGCGCTATGAGACTCAAACCCTATGGCCGCGAAGACGAAACGGCGAAAACCACGTCGTCGCCGATATCTCGCTGAAAAAGCGTCGTAGAGGTCTAAAATGTTTTGTAAAACCTAGATCTGAATTTGTCAAAGATTTGTCAAGAATTCGTTACACTACCCAAAAGGACTCAAAAGGACGTGACTGCTCGCAGTCGAAACGCACACAAGTCTATAACCAGTCCTAAAATCGAATGGAGACCTTTTTGCTGGAAACGGCTGGATGAGGATTGCCGAGGACAGAAAGAATCTGCGTGCCTTGAGGGAGGCCTTCGTCTAGCAGTGTACGAATCTGATTGATGATGTAGAAAAATGTAGATCTGAGAAAAAAAACTCGGAGAACAAACTAACCAACCCTAATTGAGGTGTTTCAGGAATTGTTCATTTTAGTGGTAACCATGTATAATCTAGACGTAAATCGGGTTGGTTTTTAAAGCGTAGCGTCCTTTAGTTCGCCGAGTCGATCGTCTACGAAAAAAATCGACGCTATTCAGCGCGTTTTGACACGTCTCTGCCCTAAGGGATGCCAAGCTTAAAAGGGGTCTCACGAGGTGATTCCCATACAAATATAGTTTGGTTATACCTAATTTACAAACGACATGTCGGATTGCAATGAAACTTAGCTAATTTGCTGAGTCTAGCAATAGAGGTTTCGTCGTGTTAAAATTTGGGAAAAATAGTTATTTACATAACTAGGCCGTAAAATAAAATTTACAGCCCGTGTTGTGTACACAATTTTATGTCGTCGCTTTTTGGCCAGGTGTGGCATAAATAATATTTTTTGAACTAAACTAGATTACGACGTACGTGATTGGTTACAAAGATACTGACCATACTATCGATAATTTGCTTAGTTTTCTGTCATTTTGGTATTTGTTTTGGACATTATTGTATCAACGTCAAGTCTCTAGATAATGTGACCGTGTTGTACTCATAATAATGTTCCACAATTTTTTTATAAAATGTTAACTTAACTTCTGTAGTTCGACAACTACGAATAATAATCTCAACGAATAATATTTTGGCTTGGCATAGATTCGTATTCCACATTGTGTCGTATACATTCATTGTGTCTAGTTATAATAAAATAAAACTGCAAAAGTTTATACTTCAGTACATAACTTTAAAAAATTAAACTTTCAAAATAAACTGAAAAGAGCATTTAACCTCTCTATAAAACATACAAACAAAGAAGATAATCACACGTCTTAGATTGGCCCGAGTGACTAAAACAAACGCAGTTTTTTTCTTGTCAGATTGTGATGTGACTGCTGGACGCAGAGTTAAAATTTTATTTACCTACCCAAATAACTGTGATGTCTGTCTTACAATTAAAGAAAAGATTAGATCTTAGAGGTCACAATTGAGAACCGAATACGAACCTGTGACGTGTGATGACATGACACGAACGCCACATTGATGACATTGATCTCTGTACTTCGCATCGCAATTATAAAGCAATTTATTAATTTTTATATGGATTCGATAATCCGAATTTTCCACCTATAAGTTGTCGACTCAGATCGACAAATTTTTTACGCTGTTCAATTTGATGTGCATTTCGTTCGCGTCTACCGTAGACCGGTACGAAATTATTAATACAGATTAAAAAAAATATAATACAATGTATATTTTTAATATATATACATATATAAATATATATCTAACATATAAAAATCTCGTGTTACAGTGTTTCTTATCGAACTCGTCTGAAACGACTTTACCGACTTGTATGAAATTTTTTGTGTATATTTGGTAGGTCTGAGAATAGGTCGCAGGCTAATTAATATGGCATATGTTGTATAGTATAATATTTTTTATATAATAAGTGTATTACAAAGAAATTATATTTCAATTCTTAGCACGACCAAACTCGGTTTTTGCTCTCAAAATATATTACCTAGTAAACTTTCAGTGCTATGGTCGTTTGTGAATTAAAACCAAACTACGTTACTACGTTTGTATGGGAATCGCCTCGTAAGGCGCCTTCTTAGGAGGCATGTTTTAAAAAAAGAAACACAATTTTAATCATAGCACAAGGAAATACGTAAATTTGCATTAAAAAGATGCCTTTCGATTATTGCCTTTGCAGTTATTGTTTTAGTATGTTTTTTCCATGATCAATTGTTTCAAAATCACATTCAAGTGGTGACGAACCTAGTGTGGAATTCGTGTGTATTTAGATCGTAAGTTTTATAGGATAACTCAATCGTTTTATATTTCGAATTAATTAATCAAATACATTGATATAAATGTAATAAAACTTGTTTCACTTCTGTAATTGTAACAATAACGTCTATGATACAAACATGTTTGAATCGGTGAGATTGAATAGTAATATTTTGTTATACATAGCTTATATTAATCCTTTAACATTACGGATGATGACACCAGTGCCTGAAACAAAAGAAGGCATGTGTTAAAAGTAACTTTAAATAATTTTAGACATTGAACAAATACAAATACAAATAAACTTTATTTCTCCATCCACAAATAAGGTACAAAAGAGGTGGTACAATATGGCACAGTCTGAAGCAATTTGTGGAAAGACTGGGTCCTAAACTAGATCAGAGATCTGTATCTTAGGATGCCAGGCCTCCCAAAAACTAGGACAGCAAAGTATGAAACATACTGTAGACACTAAGTCAGTCCAAGTCAAAAATCGACGGAGAAATCAAATTAGAGAAAATATACTAACAAGAGAAAAATATACAAACAAAAGAAAATATACAAACACACAAATTCAAAAGGGGTACTCATAACTCAGCCCCACGACTACGTCTTGGGGTCGGGTTTCAGCCACTGAGTGTGTGTGTGTGTGTGTGTGTGTGTGTGTGTGTGCGTGCGTGCGTGCGTGCGTGCGTGCGTGCGTGCGTGCGTGCGTGCGTGCGTGCGTGCGTGCGTGCGTGCGTGCGTGCGTGTGTGTGTGTGTGTGTGTGTGTGTTTGTGAGTGCGTGCGTACGTGCGTGCGTGCGTGAGTGCGTGTGTCTGTTTATGATGGTAAGTTAAAATGAGTGAATAGACGTTACGTTTTAATTTCAATTAAGCTTTCAGTTCTAGTATAATCTAGTTCACTTAGGTATGAAGATAATTTCTGTTTTAGCTTATATTTTGTAACATCATGAATGCCAAGTATTTTATTGAAAAAGTTGTAGTACTCTACAATGCTTTTTGAAAAAGGATAGCCCTTGGTAGTCTACAGCACAATGTCATTCCAATGGTTTAATGCGTGCAAGTTAAATAGGCATATCGGAAGAAGATCGAGTCGCGCGAAGCACAGGGTTCAGTTGCATGGTCTATACCATCGAAATGCGATTGGTTACTAGACTACCACTAGTGACAAGAAAACAACCTACTGATATGACTATCGAACAACTGCGTTTTGAAGACTCGCCCCCTTGGTGAAAAAAAAAAACCCAGCCAAGTGCGAGTCGGACTCGCGCACGAAGGGTTCCGTACCAGTATCTACACAACAAAAAAAAACCCCCAGGTCTTGGATGTTTACATGTTTGTGATGTCGTTGTTTCTGGTTCCCACGACACAGGGTATCCTAGTGTGGGGCCAGAAGCAATGTATGTGCCTGTATGTAAATGTTTACGTTAGGTTTACGTTTACAACATTTGAATATTTCAAGCGTCTACCTGTTGCCGTTATCAATATCGAGCAAAAAACGGGGGAAAAAATCACGGTTGTTGTATGGGAGCCCCCTTAAATATTTATTTTATTCTGTTTTTAGTATTTGTTGCTACAGCGGCAACAGAAATACATCATCTGTGAAAACTTTAACTGCCTAGAGATAGTGGTAACGGTTCATGAGATACAGCTTGGTGACGGACAGACAGAAAGACAGACAGAAGGGCAGTTGATTCTTAGTAATAGGATCCCGTTTGGCACCCTTCGGGTACGAAACCCTAAAAAGTAATGTTTTGTTTTTTTTTCGAGAAAATTGTTAATTTTGAGATTTCGGTTATTTCTATATTCTGATTTGGGCGGCTTCTTTAATTTTTAAATATTTATTTTGTTCTGTTTTTAGTGTTTGTTGTTATAGCGGCTATAACAACAAACATTAAAAACAGAACAAAATAAATATTTAAGGGGGCTCCCACAACACCAGCGTAATTTTTTTGCTCGATATTAATAATGGTAACAGGTAGACGCTTGAAATATTCACAGAATGTTTAGTTCTATATTCGCTTAAAAAATAAAAAAATAAAATAAAAGAAATATTTAAGGGGGCTCCCATACAACAAACGTGATTTTTTCTCGATCTTTGTGTCTAATGTTGTATAGATAATGGTACGGTACCCTTTGTGCGCGAGTCCGACTCGCACTTGGCCGGTTTTTATTTTTTTAGGCAATGCCCAATCTCACCCGATGCGCGTTCAGATAGGCTAGGTCGGCTCTAGGCGTCGCGGCGAGCAACTGAACGGCGTCCACTATCACGTCGGCGGCCTTCTTCACGTTCTTGGAGAACATCGCGAGTACCTCGCTTACAGATACCTGGCAAAAGAATACGGTATTCGACACGATCAACAATAAATTATTTCATATGCTCGATTAAAACAAAAATTACAAAATATCTCGGAAAATGTTTCTCTTTTAGTCAATTACTAGTTATTACAATTTTTAAATAGATTGAACATAAAAAGACTTTATGTTAAATCTATTTAAAAATTGTAATAAGTAGTAATTGACTAAAAGAGATACATTTTCCGAGCTATTTTGTAATTTCTGTACAGCCAAGGGTCATATCATAGAGTACATTTCTTGTATTTCACGCTTCAAGAATCCAACTCTCTAACAATGGTTGCATTAGGGTAGGTCCGAACTCAACCTTTCATTTGTTTCATCCTTTAGAGTCAGTATCACCTTTAGAGTATTTTCATTCCCCCATTAGTGTGTAAATCTAAGCTAATAACGTCTAAGAACGTACCGAATCGCTGTTCTAAAGTAGCGGCGTAACGAGACCGGCCGCGACTTGGGCAAATCCTAATTATGATTCAGTCGAGTGGTAACACTTCAATATTGATTTCGTACATAAGTAATGATTGTGAACCTAACCCTAATACGGCGTTATGACCTAACGATGGTTGGGTTAGGTTCGGACCTAACCCTTACATAAGCAGCCTATATACGTCTCACTGTAGGGCACAGGCCTTCTCTCAGGGAGAGAGTATGGGCTTAATCACCACGCGTGCCCACCGCGGATTGGCGATTTCAAGCGCTGAGGTATGTGAATAGCTCAGACACTCAGGTTTCCTCACGATGTTTTCCTTCACAGTTAGCGAGTGGTATTGCTACTATAACTTCACAAATGTACATAACTTAGAAAACCAAGTCATAGGTACATGCCCGCACCGGGGATCGAACCCGGGTCGCCCACTTCCGAGTCCGAGGTTCTACCCACTAGGCTACCGCCGCTGTACAGCGGTAACCTAACCTAACCCTTAACCTAACAAAACCTTGTTTGTTTACCTACCAGCAGTATCTTTTAGATGGAGTATATTATTACTCCCATAATTCTGTCAATCTAAGCTAATAACGTTTGAAGAACGTACCGAGTCGCTGTTCTCCCGCCAGCAGTCGTAATCGGTGACCAGCGCCAAAGCGGCGTAGCTGAGGCCGGCCTCCCTAGCCAGGACCACTTCCGGCACCGTAGTCATGTTCACTAGGTGCCCGCCCCACTGCCGGTGCATGAGACTCTCCGCGCGACTCGAGAATCTGTGGGGGAGATTAAATGTTATGATATGAAGTTAAAAGTTATGAAGCGACCGGTCAATAAAACGATGTCGGTAACCTCAATGCAGGGTTTTAGGCGTTCTCACAGTTGTTCGCGATTTTCACAATTTTCAATCCGCAGCGGGCAACTCTCTCTCTGAGAGAGAAAGTCTGTGTCTCGCACCGAGAGGAATCTAGACTGTTCTGCTTTGCTATGGAATGTATTATCAGGAGACAGTTGCCTTGAGGCTTTCTGTCCCTCAACTAGGCCTATGTCTCTCCCCGTCTCTTACCTGGGTCCTTGAATGACGACAGCGGTGCCTCGCTCGTGGCAGGCTAGGCCTTTCGCTTGTGCAGCCCGGATCAAAGCATCTCGGGCTTTCGGGCAGAATGCTGGCCGCATGGGCAGATGGCAAACGCCTCTGGGCCCGCCTTCTGTCCGGTCGTAGAAGGTGCACTTGCGGCCCCAGGTCCTGGAGGGTGGTTAGTGGAGTGGTTTGTGACCTGAGGTACACGATAAGTACAATCGAGGATTGATGCCAGTACAAAACACTCCTGTATCCCGGAGGGGTAGGCAGAGACCGGAGTCTGAACTCCATTTTCGACTGTAGCATTTTTAATGCAAAGACCTAAACTTGATGATTCTCAGGAAAAGTCGTGCCGTCGACTGTACCAACTAGCTAGCTTTCTTTTTAACCGATTTCAAAAAAGGAGGAGGTTATCAATTCGACGCGTATATATTTTATTTTTATTTTTTTATTTGGCTATGTTCCTCCATAACTCCGTCAAATCTTAACCGATTACGACAATTCTTTTTTTTTGTTCAAACAGGTATAACGTCTCATTGGTTCCATTTTAATTTGGTGAAGATCTGATGGAGTCTTTCAGAGATGGAGAACGGAACTCTTCAATGGACAGTAGCAAATAAGCCCTATTGGGGTCCTTTAGTAAATATCCGTATGTTTCATAAAATAGCGTAAAAGTAGTCCCAAGTTAATTTGGTGATGTTCTGATGAAGACTTTCGGAGATGGAAATTTAGAATATCAAATTTTAAAGCAACGAATTAAGTAGGGTAAATTATGGTTATAAGGGACTTATTTATGTTTCTCCCGCTCCCCCACTAAAAATTGAAAAATAGTAAAAATTTTTAAATAAAAAATAGAAACCGACTTCGAAACACTACAGCACTAAAAAGTTAGAAATAATTTAAATAATTAGAAGTAGAAGTATTTTTACATGTAGGTATTGTAGAAGTATAATTTGTAGTCGGTGCCCAGTTTCAAGACCAACACATATATTTTGGGCACCGGCTCCAAATTATACTTCTAGAATACCTACATGTATAAATTATACTTCTACTTCTAATCATTTAAATTATTTCTAACTTTTTAGTGCTGTAGTGTTTCGAAGTCGGTTTTTATTTTTTATTTAAAAATTTTTACTATTTATTTATATATCCTTGTATTCTGTTTTATATTTTATAACGTTCTTTGTACTGTGTTTTATAGAAAGGAAATATTATACAAGTCCTAGTATAAGAAATTATCCAATGACATTTTACTCGGTAAAATTTGCCTGGTTGGGAGTATCAAAATAACTAAAAAATATTTAATATACCAATTACTATTCAAACAGCCTGTGAAATTTAATTATTTTAAAACTTAATCACCCATCATCCATTTGACTTCAATTTTTAATTTCATTCATTCATCAATGAATTTCACCAAACTTGTGCAGTCTCTTTTTATTAATACGCCATGTTGGTTTACTACTTTTATCAAGTAGGGAAAAATACACTATACACATAACGTACGTCGAATTGACATAATATACTTACTATTACCTAATAAATTGTAATTTGTACCTGTCGTATGTCTAATAAATTACTTATACTTTAGTTTTACAACGCGATCCTGATATAATTTCAGCTAGATATTGTTAGGGGAGTTTTGTTGCACCTTGTAAACTGTATACTTATGTTATTTTTCTCATCCTGCTTACCGGTCTATAAAGTCATCCAGCACAACCAGGTCTCCCGGCTTGTACTCCTCGAGAAGCGACCCCGTGGCAGTAGTGGCGAGTACGTGCGTGCAGCCCACCTGCTTCAACGCCCAGATGTTGGCGCGGTAGTTGATGTCACTACAAGAAGACGCAATCAATCAATCAGCCCGTATTCGTCCACTGCTGGACATAGGCCTGCCCAAAGCACGTTACTTCTTTCTGTAATCGGCCATCCTCATCCAGTAAGCCAGCAAACTGCCCTAGTGGGCGTCCTACTACGCTGCGTTTGCCAATTCAGAGTCTTCACTCGACAACCTTTGTACTTTGTAACATACAAACATACATATATAAAAATATAAAAAATTTAAACTTTATTTCAAAAAAAGAATTACATATAAATTTATCTCTGGAAGCTGAATCTTCCACATGAGATTATATTGCTTCCAGAGGTTGCTCTAAGATGATAAGTGATATAAATAAACATACATAAACCCACCCCTGTATCCCAGAGGGGTAGGCAGAGACCAGGGACTGGCACTTCCCACGATGCAAATATATCGAGCGAATGTGGGTGGACGGGCCGGTAAGGGACGTCCCAGGCGGACATATTGCGACCAAATAGTGGATGTATTAGCAAAGGCCAAGATAAAAGTACCCGCAAACGGCGTGCGTGCATGCAACGACTAATGAATGTTGAGGAATCGAAAGTGATACTTAAGGCGGAAACAGATTATTAAAACACGACGTGACCCGACCCAACGCGACGCGTGTTGAGTCAAATCAAATCTTACTATTTTCTATGATCAGAATCACATTAGCAACATCCGACGTTATCCGACGCAACGCAACTAATCATACAAGTTAGGTCGTCGCGTCGGGTCGCGTCGGGTGGCGTGTTATTAGTGTGTCGGAACCTTTAATAGCCTTGGTCTAAAAGGTCCTTCATATAGTAATTGGGACTAATTGGGTTTATTTTGCGACATAAGTGGCTATAGCTGGCTATCTGCTCGCCACATCTTTCACTGAAAACAGGAACCTATTTTACTATCCATAAGGTATGTATTATTTATTTGTTAGTATCACTTTAGTGTTCTACAAGGGGAGTGGTTAGTTTTTCCATTTCAATTTTATTATCCCTAAGACTTATTTAAGGAAAATGAACCAGTCTTCTTGATCCTGGGTGTTACCCCCGCGGAGGTGATTTCGCCCAGGTTAGGAACCAAGGTAT
This sequence comes from Yponomeuta evonymella, assembly GCA_963969515.1. Classification (NCBI taxonomy): domain Eukaryota; kingdom Metazoa; phylum Arthropoda; class Insecta; order Lepidoptera; family Yponomeutidae; genus Yponomeuta; species Yponomeuta evonymella. The sequence continues at coordinate 7,616,824 of OZ018366.1, read as the reverse complement.
TAGGGCGACATGATCACTACGTGACCAAAAAAACCCGTAAATAATTCTAACTGTAAGCATTTCATATAAATCCATTCAAGCGTGAATGCATGACAAGACATTCACAGGATATTACTTTGTGAAAACATCGTAAGGAGATCTAAGTTCTGGGTCTGGGAGGTGCCTTTTTACTCACCTTAACCAGAGTACAAATAAAGACCTTTACACTTGAATTCACAAATCCACAATGGGCACGCGACAATAAACGCCTGGTCCCAGCAGTGGAGCAGCACACACAGCTCATAATAGTACATTATGATACAAGTGTGGTATGTTGGTCATTACACTCGAGTCGGTTTTTAAGCCTGAGCCGAAGGCGAAGGCTTAATGGAGACGAGAAGTGTAATGACCAATGCTCACGTGTTTCATACGACGTTTTTCAACACACTTGCGAGGAAAAGTAAATAAAAAAACAACACTAACGAAATGCAATACTGTGAATAAACTTAACAAACAGAAACCCATTTAAAAGATGGCGGCCGTAATTTTATTTTTTTGGCGCGCTCAGCGCTGCATGCGCGCGCAAGTCTGAGATAAGGGCACCGGCAAAGTAGCTAATCAGCCACATATTTATAAATTTTGAAATTGGGTATTTATAGGTAAAAATACACCGTCAAAATATAAATACCAACAAGCTAACAAGCAGTTTCATGAAATTCTTTAATTATTTATCACATTTTGAATTTAATTTTATATTTACGCAAATAAATACTTAGCTGTTTTCGAAACATTAATACTTCTTGCTAATATTTAAAAAGATATGTAATGAAAAGGCACTAGTGCGATAATGTAGCTGCCGCGTTGGTCTAGTGGCTACACGTTGGATTACCATGACAGGTCGTGGATTCGATTCTCGCTGCGCCAAACAGTTTGTACAAATGGCCTCAGTCTGCGTGATTTCCTATGTTTGTGATGTCCTTGCTTGGTTACCATGGCACAGGGTATTCCTAAATGGACCAGGATAAGTGATCGTGGTGTGTGGAAGCTACTATAGTAAAGACCATCTCACACTCTCCATGAGGAAGTTGGGGTGTCTAGTTATTATATTACAGGGTATCCTAGCTTGAGACTAACTAGGCCCTAGAGTCTAATACTCCCATTGTTTCAGTAGAATGATGTGAGTACCACAATAGCTGTTATTTGCATCCACGACGACCTCGCGGCGCAGCGGTAGTGCATCTGCATACCATGCGAGAGGTTCCAAGTTCGAATCCCGGCTGGGGACTGGGTTGTTTCTCGTTCCCACGACACAGGGTATCCTAGTGTGGGGCCAGAAGCAATGTAATGTGCCTGTATGTAAATGTTTATGTTTAAATATGGTAAGGCACTAAGCACATAGTACATTGTACTAAGCATTACAATGCAATTCCAAGATCGAATCGTGCAATATATTAGCCGATATTTGCATCTATATGATAAGCAAGTGCCTATATCATCATCATCATCAACCCATTATGTCCCCACCGAGGGGCACGGGTCTCTTCACTGAGGAAGGTATAGGCCATACTCCACCACGGGGGCCAAGTCCGGATTGGTGGAGGCTTGTAGACTAGTGGCTCGTCTACTGTCAGAAGTTGTCAAGCCGCCATAAGGCCTCTGACTTGGCTTAACGACTGCCATCTATCGACGGCAGCCGGCACCAACAGCTTAACGTGCCTTGCGAAGCACGGAACCGCTCGGAAAAATGCCACTAGCGTTAGGCATAGACGGCGACCCATCCATGCACTGAACGCGCCCTGTGTTGCTTAACCTTCGTGATCGTTTAAGATCACTCAGGCAGCCGGGGCTACGAGCGAGCCTATATAAATTGTACTAATTATCCCGCGCAAATTAAATAGGTATCTCTTGCGAAAAAGATCGAATCGCGCGAGGGTTGATATGCAATTGGTTATTAGGCTACCAATAGTATCAATGAAACAAACATTAATATAACTTATTGAACAACTATGCATTTCAGAGACGCGCCCCACAGGACCATTGTATTGTATGGAAGTAATTTTATCAATATATTTTCGATTTTCTAATTAATGTACCTACTCCACCTACTGACTATTCTTCCTGCAATCCACTCCATCCAACGGTTTGGAAGAGATCGCTCTAAGAGTCTAAGCGATAAGACCGCCAATTGGCGGTTAACTAACATTAACATTAAGTAGATATTTAAATTTAAGAAATCGTAATTTTAATTCTTTTTTTTGGTTGTACAATCAAGCGTTCTCTTTCTGTCTATTATCCTACCTAGGCTGTATCTGGTGCTTTCTTCCATGACGTGCCAGCAGAGCGCAGGGCACGCCCTGCAGCTTCCCCTCGACGATGAAGTCGGAGGGCTCCCCGAAGGGCGTGGTCACGAATGTCTCAGTTTTCTCCTTAAAAAGGTCAGGGTCGTCGAAGCCGGAACCACCGATGATGCCAACCTGCGGAGGCAATTATTGTACCATTACTGCACAGTCCACGACACATCAACCTTTACATTTTTGTTGCAAAGCCCATAACGTAGGTGAGCAGAGTGCTCGCGTATTGTATGGCACCCGGCTGCCTTCGATTCTACATGCCTTACATGATCTCTTCACGATTGTTTTGTTTTTAGGGTTCCGTACCTCAAAAGGAAAAACGGAACACTTATAGGATCACCTAGTTGTCCCTCCGTCCGTCTGTCTGTCTGTCTTTATCTAAGTTAACGTGAAAAAACCGGCCAAGTGCGTGTTGGGCCACGCGCAATGTAGGGTTCTGTAGAAAGACAGGTTTTTATCTGCTTTACTGAACAACTTCATCAAACTAATTTTCAATCGATTTTGTACGAAGTTTTCCGTTTATAAGTTGGTTGCCTATTACTCGTTAACTTGTAAAGCCTTCTTAGTCGTGATAGTTTTAATTTTAAGTTCATTATATGGGCTACTGCCCTGAATTTTTGCACGTTTCTAAAATGAACCGAACGGAGAGATTTTTAGGCCGACTAAGCTGTCAGGATGGTATAGATGCTGCGCAAGCCTACTCCATCTAAAACAATGTCCCAGGTACTGCAGCGTCCGAGTGGTCCCTCCACCCACCTAGTGTGAGTGAAGGTGCCACTGGACACTGTATAAATTATGTCATTACGTAGATGCACAGGCCAAAGTTTATATGAACCACTTTTACTACGGTGGTAACTTTAGAAAAGCGAAAACAATATCATCTGTTCTACACTAAAAGCATTCTATCAACTTCCACACAACACAATGCCAAATTAGTAAAACCTGTGTTATAGTAACCAGGCAAGGACATCACAAACATGGAAATACACCGACAGAGTACAAATGGCGGCCCCCAGTGGGATGCGAACCCACGACCTCCGGCATGGTAATCAGAAGTGATACCGCTAGACTAATGAGGCAGTCAACAGCTGATACATTTCTTTCATGATTTTAAAGATTTCTCTTCAGTAAATAGTTTGTCTTGATGAGAAGAACCCCAAATTCAGATAAATAATAGGGGTTAAAGTATGAAATTGCCGTTTTATTGCAATAGGTTCTTTGAATTGACATAGAATCTTCATGGTTTGAGGTTTTCGAATGAAACTTTTTTTAAATGGTTTCTATGATGTTCTTTTTTTAAAAAATGTGAAACATTTGAATATTGAATACTTTCAATTGTTTTTGTTATTCAATTTAGACAAGAAAGATGGATACTGCGAAAATTCGAGTGATTTTTGAATACGAGTTCCGACGCGGAACTAACGCGGCAGAAACAGCCCGCAATATCAATGCTGCGTTTGGAGAGGGGTCTACTAATGAACGCACCGTGCGATTTTGGTTTAAACGCTTTCGTGATGGAAATTTCGACTTAAAGAACGAGCCACGAGGAAGACCGCCCACACAGGTGAATAACGATGAATAAGAGAGACAGTGGAAGCCGACCCTAGTCAAACTACCCAGGAATTAGCGGCATGGTTTAACGTTACCTTACCCACAATATTGACTCACTTGCGTCAAATCAATAAAATAAAAAAATACGAAAAATGGGTGCCTCATAATCACTCGAATTTTCGCAGTATCCATCTTTCTTGTCTAAATTGAATAACAAAAACAATTGAAAGTCGATATTCAAATGTTTCACATTTTTTAAAAAAAGAACATCATAGAAACCATTTGAAAAAAGTTTCATTCGAAAACCTCAAACCATGAAGATTCTATGTCAATTCAAAGAACCTATTGCAATAAAACGGCAATTTCATACTTTAACCCCTAATATAAGGGGATTTTGTTGCACCACTAAATAAGAAATAAAACTGCAAATAGTTGTAGCAATTATTAAACTAGGTAGTTTATATTACATTTATGTGTAAAACATCTACTTAACAAAGTTAATACATAATTACAAATTCAATAAAATGCATCAATATCAACAATCACTACTGAGACTGTTCCTTTTTATCCCCTAATCCTTGCTGGAACTTTATTTCTTTTGTCGTCTCATGGGCTTTCTGTAACTCTTGTGCTATTTTGAAGTACTTCTTTGATTGTTCTGGATCCTTCACCACACCGTCACCTTTCTTGTACATCATACTAACGTTGGCACAAGCAAACATGTTACCTAGCTCACAGGCTTTCTGGGCGAACTGGAAAGCCTGCTTCATGTCTGGTTTAATTAAAAAGTCTATGTTCTTGTTATTGTCAGGTCGGTGTGGGTTGTACTTAGTGACGTCACGGGGTACTCCACTTATATACATGCCGGAGAGGTAGTGGCAGGCCATTTCTATGTTGTCATCACAGCCTTTCTTTAAGTAGTTGTAACCTGAAACAATAATTTCCGAGTAATAAGCTAGGCAAAATAGTACCTGAAACCTGAAACCCAATCCTTGTGCATACACTATTGGCAATGTACCCTGTTCCGTTTTTTTATGGAGGAACCAGACACATACCCCGTTTCCGTCCGATTCCTCCACACAAAAAGAGAACCAAACAACTTGTTTCCTGAATAAATAAGCAAAAATGTTATTCAGATTTAGAACCGCAACAAATACATAACCTCAGAATGTGACTCATAAAACTTTCTTACCTCTAGGAACGTCCCTCTGCACATTGATATTAGGCCCAGTGCCGGTTAGCAACATCCCCGCGTGAAGGCAAGCAGTGGGTTCACCCAACTCGCAGCCTTTTTCGAAATACGACAGAGCTTCCTTAGCATTTCCGATTTCATTCCCTTTACCGACCAAAGAGTAATTGCCAATCTTCAGACACGATTTACCATAATTGTAGTCCAAGCAGTTGCTTTTGTACACCTTCTTCGCTTTATCGTAGTCCTTTTTTATGGCTTCCAGGTAGTCGCCGAGTAAATGGCAAACTTGAGGCTTTTTTTCCTTGTAACAACCAAAACGGTACTCTACGCCAAGGTTTTCGATATAATCCTTGACGTCTTCTTCTTTCTGTAGGTCGTAGGCCATGGTTGCGGCTCACAAATCGATTATTTAGGCTCGATTAGAAGAGCTCTACGACCGTGTTTGGTTAGGTTAGATAACCAACCAACCACTATGGCAAAGGCAAAATGTCAAAGTGACGTTTCCCTGATAACGTTATCAATTTTGTAAACAAAGCTAGGAATGAACTTTTTGACTGGTCGCCTAATTAGAACTGCGTTTTAAGATCGTTAGAAAGGTCGGTGTTGTTCTAAAGTAACAAGGTATCGGTTAATCAAGGTACTAACTCGTATTCAACAGTCAGTAAACAAAAAGTAAGAATAATAAAACTGATTGTTCACCTTGATTATTTCCTCATGGTCCATCGTTCACGAGTTGAACACACGTGTTGTACGGTAGAAAACAAAGTAACAGTCTGAGTCTATCTATTGTGTCTATTTAAATTGCTTTGATCCAATTATTCAATTTATTACAGATTCCCAGCTGCCGTGCGTGCCGGGTTGGTTCGCGAAGAGGAAAATGTTGGAATTTTGGAAAGAGAACAGTGTTGCCAAATGGCCCTTAGAATTTTCCCCTGATCTGAATAAAATCTTCCCAAAAATAGCGCTTTTTGAAAAGAAAAATCTCCATAGTTAATTTTTTTATCTAAAAAACTAGAAACAGGAAAATCGGTTAGTAGGTACGTTTAATTAAATAAAACGCAAATTTAATTTAAGAAAAAAAATATATTTCTGCCGTAACTTCTAACGCATCTTCGAGTGTGTCGATTTCAATAAATGAATGAATGAATGACTGAATGACTGAATTATTCCGCATATTTTTTCTGACCTTTGCAGCATTTATGGAGACACCATTTTTTCCCTCCAAAATTCTGGCCATAGAACTTCTTCCTCCTAAATTCTTCTCTAAGCAAAAAAAAACTGAATTTTGAGGGAATTCCCTCATCTGGCAACACTGAAGGATGAGGAGTCAGGAGGGCGGGGCGGGAGGGGCCACAAAATGAGCCGCAAAACCACAAAAAGTGTAGTGTAAATATTGCGTTTCAGTTCTCTTTTTGCTTTATAAGTATTTATTTTTATATTTTTTCGGGATAAGCTTTTGCATCGTTTTGGTTAAATCAGCTTAGAAATATTTTAGGGATTCATTTCAAAGAAAAATACAACAGCTTTGCTTTCGCGACGCAAGGTAACATCGTTTCGTTATTGCTCTTGCTTCGGATTTTGAGTACCTAATTTGTGTTCCGTGATTTTTCGATTATCTATTGTTGCCGCGTTTGGTTCCGTCTTAGTCTTTCAAATGTCAAAATAAAACTTCCAAGTTCCAATAATTCGCCGACGATTTGCGAATAAAATCCAATACGACAGAACGGATATCTGGCTCTGCTATTGTTGTATGTGATTCTTTCGCCGCGCTTCCTCAAGTGAAGTTGTGGGTACGGTGAAAATAATTAGTTATACTACGTACTACCAAATTCGTCGGTCGACAAAACGAAGATGTCTGCAACTCCAGATTTATTTACTACCCGTATGAGAAAAGCTACTCGGAAGATTCACAACGTGAGCGATACCCTAGTCAACGCGAAATTTGCTATTTGTAAGTATTTTTCTACTGCCTACTCTTGAAAAAGGGCCAGTGATGGTGCACCCTTAATATGGCTATTAGATTTTCTCGTGATGGTTTGATCCTATAGGTTAGTACAGGATTTAATAATTTCCATAGTAGGGTAGAGACAAAAATATACTGCACAAAAGAGGCAAAGAGAACAAGGAGAACTAAGGTGGAATTAACTAATTAAGGCCTTAAACTTGTAGTGTTTGTTATCTTTTGTTTACCTACTCTACTGTGATTACAGGATTACAGGTGATGGGTCAACCTGTAATCTCAAGTTAAGTTTGCATTCTTACAGATAAAAAACCTACATAATAGCTCTACATAGGTGGGATATAAAAATTTTCTGTCTATGTTAGAGCTATAGTTACATATTATTTTGGTCTTACATATGACATAATTTAAGAAATGATCTTCAGCCTGGGCGATTATCGCTTGCTAACCAATATTTAATTTAATGTCCATAATTAAAAATTTTTAAAATATGTTATTACTGTCTTGGGAAAGAAAATGCCTGAGACTTTTTATAAACAAATAAATCACTATGTATGGCAACAAGGTAAACAACTCTTAAAATACAGCCCAGATTAACCTATTGGTTAATGGAGTATTTAGGACTATAGATCGGGCCCCTAGGCTCTAAGATGATTTAAGGATAAAACACACCAACGGTGGTGCTGGCGGTCCATACAAAATACTACTGCCATAATTGATTTATGTATGGACCGCTACCGCCACCACATTGGTGTCTGTCATCCTTTAAAGCTGTCTGTTATGGGTACTTTGGTTTTGCCTTTCAGCCCTTCGCGACGAAGCAGTGTGGGGCCGAGGTCTGTTTGTTTTCTACCACGTGTTTGCATTTCTGGAGGATGCACGTGAGAGGCTCAATAATGAGGACTTCAGCAGTATGTTTGTGCACAAGATACTATTCAGGTGAGATCTAGGCTTGACTTATTGACCCGAGCTAGGTTTAAAAATCACGTGATTTTTGTTAGTGGGCATGAGGGGTGAAAATTGTAAAAAAATATTTCGGATGAAAATTATTTCAGAGTTGGTCATATATAAATTATTTGAGTTATTTGTTTAGCAAGCAGAATAACCACCTGAAAGTGTACTGCTAAGTTTCAACATACATTTCTTATTTGATAGATTTTCTGTTCGTTTTCCCTCATTTATTCTCTGTATTTGAAGTTATAGTAGCAATACCACTCACTAACGGTGAATAAAAACATTGTGAGGAAACCTGAGTGTCTGAGGTGTACACAAACCTCAGTGCTTGAAATTGTCAATCTGCGTTGGGCATGCGTGGTGATTAAGCCCGTACTCTCTCTCTCTCTCTGAGAGAAGGCCTGTGCCCTGCAGTGGGACGTGTATAGGCTGAGTACATTCTGTTTGGACATGCTGAACTGAGAAGATCAGTGATAGTAATTTATCATTAACAAAAAAGTTTCAATAAATAAATAAAAACGCAACTACAATTCACAGAAAGAAGGCCTTCGAAGAGGATCTCCGACACTATCTTGGTGAAGAGTGGTGCACCCTCCCCAAGTCCCCAGCTCTGGAGAACTACCTAGACCACCTTCAGGAGCTGGAGAAGGAAAATCCCACACTGCTGATGGCCTATGTGTACCACTTGTATCTGGGACTGCTGAGCGGTGGCCAGATACTGAGCAAGAAGAGGAATATGTTTGGTGATAGTAAGTGGTGTCTTACTGTGTTGGTGTCAAAATCTGATTTCGCAGAATGTCACGTTTCATTTACTAACTCGCTGGCAATAAGTGATGATTTGCCCTATTGAGTCCCACCCAATGCATATACGCAGTAACCCAACAACCTAGGCTAAATTGCACACAAATTGATTAAGCCGTTAATGTGTTACAAACGTGACGAATTACGTCACGGATTTTGGGGAGTGGTACAGATGCACAATGCACAGATTGCAACAGCTTTCTAAATGGTTTCCCAATCACAAGTAGTTTTGAGAGGTTGTGAGTTCGAATCCCGCGATTCCCGCGGATATAACATTCACTTTTTTTAAGTTTTGTGAATTTATAGTAGCGTACCTCTTGCTAATGGCGAGGGAAAAAATCGTGAGGGGAAACCGAGTGTCTAAGGTCTTCTATTCCTTGCTTTACGTCTAATGGCCCAACTATGCGTCTAAGTGCGGAAATCTCAGGTCTAACTACGTACCATGCAGGTCAGTGGGTCTAACTAACTCATAAAGTAGTGAGAGATCACATTCCTAACCAAAAACTTACCTTTTCTTGCAGAGAGTACCAACTCACCCTACCAAGACAAAGTAACAGACTTCAGCGAGATGGACATTGGCAACCTAAAGACAGAGTTTCGCGCGGCAATGAATAAGATCGCCGACAAGATGTCCGTCGAACAGCAAGACGCCTTCATCGAGGAAAGCAACCAAGTCTTCCTCATGAACAATTTGATTGTCAACTCCATTGAAGGGCAAAACCAAGTCATTTACAAAATGCTGATGAAAGTTACAGCGGTCTTTGCGTTAGCGCTTGGTGTTTTCTTCACTTACAAAATGCACAAGTAATTTATTTTATTGTTTAATGAACGGTCTTATTTATAAAAACGCGATTTCTTAAAACACTCCATAAGCGCATAAGAATCTGTGGTTTACAAGGGAAAGACTTTTCCAAAGACTTTGTACTGCGTTTGTGGAGTTTTTTAAGGGATTCCTGTTTTTATAAATATAGCATAGGAGTTTAAATTAAATTTGTTTATTCTTGTTACATTTGAAGATAGGTACATTTTTTTTCATGGTAATTAGTTCCGTTGTAGGTACAATGTATTAGGTGAGTAATGTATGTTCCAAAGATTGTAAAGTTGATGTCAATGAGTATCTGAAAAAACGTCTTTGTAAATCTGAGGTATTTATCCGTTGCATTCTAGTACCCAGTCAAACTGATAGTTGTCATCAACTTTAACTAATATTTGGTGGGTAAAGAAAGTATGGAGTTCGATTCCTTTTATTTTCAAAAGATTAGGATAGATTTAGGGACATGTGCAACATACTCTGAAAGTTAATAAAGACTGATGAAATTAAGTCGTAATGCTCAGGGTAGTTTTATTTCTTTTCCTCTTTGTGGCAAGTAGCAAAGCCTTGTCTGCCTACCCCTCAGGGATACAGGCAGGGTAAATGTATTTATAATATAGGTCGTGAATTTCTTGAATTTGGCTGACAATCTCTTAGGCTGGCTTTAGTCACGCTGGCGCTCGGCGCTGAGAGCAATATGTGTGGTGACTATAGAAGCGTTTCAGTGACACCTGACATCTGTTAGTGAAAATGCGTCACTTCCGGTTCAGCAATCCGTGTACCTAATATCAATAAGTAACTTAGAAGTTTGATTTACAGCTTCAGCCACCTGAGTAAATGCTTTTAATTTATGCTATACCTCCTCCACGCGTTCCTGAGATAAAAGGTCTTGACAAACGGACGGACAACAAAGTGATCCTGTATAAGGGCGGAACCCTAAAAAACAAGTAATCGTTCAGAAAAATTAATCTATTTTGCGATAACATTTTTGTGTAGAAATAAAAATAACAATTGAACAGGAATTATTGTAGGATTTGTCGAAGGACACAGCCCTTCCCTCAAAGACAGAGGGAGGGAGAAAAAATAAAATGATAAATCATGAAAAAATATCGAGAAAAACAATATTCTATTGGTTTCTGAACGTAAGCTTCTAGTTTTGACGTTTCTTTCTTGTCTGTCCTGTTGTGTTCGTTCGTTCGCCAGTTTTGATTACTATTATATCCCAGTATTCTCACGGATTTGTAATTTTTAACCCACGAAACTAATCCAAAGTAAGTACCACAGGGATGAATTAATAATTTTACACCCAACTCCTGCTACAACACACGAAAATTCTGTTGTAAAAACGCTCTGTCATCCTTCCTAACCTCACATCTACCGGTTTGAGAAACCCGCAATTTTCGCAGATGTTTCTCACCCGTTCTGAGTACGATCGCGGCGTGAACACCTTTAGCCCCGAGGGGAGGCTGTTCCAAGTGGAATATGCCATCGAGGCCATTAAACTGGGGTCCACGGCCATTGGAATTTGTACGTCGGACGGCGTCGTTTTGGCTGTCGAGAAAAGGATCACGTCCCCTCTGATGGAGCCAACGACGATTGAAAAGATTGTCGAGGTGGACCGACACATCGCTTGCGCCGTGTCCGGCCTGATGGCTGACTCCAGGTGTGATAATTTGTTTCATACATTGTTCTTAGTTATGTTTAGTCAGACAATGACACTCCCATTGCAAATATTGGTTCAATTGTCGGTAGAGTTACAAAAATTTACATTAATTTAAGTGGGAAAACTGAAGTTGTAAATGCACTCTCTGGGTGCCCCTGAACAATAAATAATATCCCCCTTCTCACCAACCAGGACTTTAGTGGAGCGTGCACGCGTGGAGTGCCAGAATCACTGGTTTGTCTACAACGAACGCATGAGCACAGAGTCCTGTGCCCAGGCTGTGTCAAACTTGGCCATTCAGTTCGGAGACAGTGATGATGACAGCGGTACTGCTATGTCGCGTCCGTTTGGTGTTGCTGTTATGTTTGCAGGTAAAAGATTATATACTCAAGTCTCATTTGACTGCCTACTACGCTTGATTAACAAAGCAAAATGTGGGTTTGTTCATCAGATTACCATCATTCAATCAATTTTTGTCAACTAGCCCATTATTATTTCATAAAATCAAAATCAAATTTTTTTATTCAAAGTAGCACAGAAACTGTGACTTAATGCACGTTACAAGTTAAACTAGGTGTCCATTTCAAAATCTAGATCATTTTGGAGAAAAAATGGACAAAAAAACTCCAAACTTAGTTGTTTCAAGCCCTTAATTTACAGGATTTATATAAATGTTCTAAAATAAAAATTTTGGAGCTCCAGAACGTTCAATATTTCATTTCAGGTATTGACGAGAAGGGTCCCCAGCTGTACCACATGGACCCAAGCGGTACTTTTGTGCAGTACGATGCTAAGGCCATCGGATCGGGAAGCGAAGGTGCTCAGCAGAGCTTGAAGGTATTTTGGCCGTTTGATAGTTTCTTTGGAGTCCCACCTGTAGGAGCCTATATGCACAAATAATCTATCTTAGGCTGTCTGGACGATTCTACAGACTCACGTTTTCGAAACAGATTAATACGCTGTTAAAAGTAATTTCTAGTTAACACCTACCTAGTTAAGCCTTATTTTGTTTTAAGTTGTATTTTGATGAGGCAATAAGTACTTTTTTAACTTTTATCTAATTAACCTTGAATGAAAGTGGTGCAAATCTGTCTGAAAGTTGCTTTAAACATTCCTTATAGCTTTAGGTGTTAGAGCTTACGAGAAACCAATAAAAAGTTTTGTCCAGTCAGAACTGTCATCAAGCTGACTGGCACATCAAATCTGCGCTTTGTTATAGATATGCAGCGTCTGATACATGATTTTAGATGAACTGGCTCCTACTTTAACAACTCATCCAATACCGATTATCACCACACTTCCTCACCCTCTTTCAGGAGGCTTACCACAAGTCCATGACCCTAAAGGAAGCCATCAAGTCGGCGCTCACCATCCTCAAGCAAGTCATGGAGGAGAAACTCTCTGAGAACAATGTGGAAGTCGTCACTATGACCCCCAGCTCCATGTTCCACATGTTCACCCGCGAACAGCTGGCCGAGGTGATTAAGGATATACCTTAGAGTTGCTTAGTGTAGATGGATAGCCTGGTCAGCCAGATAACCTCTGTGAAAATCGAGCCAGCTTTTTCTTTTCTTTATTCACTTTCTTAGGACTTGATCAGGTTATAATAGTTTGGGATGTGATATGGAAGTATGATTTCCACTATCACATCCTAAAGCTTTGGAAATAGATGGGTGAGACTTGGATTTGATCGTAATCATCTATTTCAGTAAGTAGTAATATTTGAAGTAAATTGTACACTCAGCGACATAGAGGTAACGATTTTTTTTTAAAGTAGCACTTTTGTCGCGCACAATAAAAGCTATTTTGTTTCAACCGAATCCGTCGCAGACAGTCTTCTATGTATTCTTATTGTAGTTATGAAGTCATTATGTATGGTCTATTTAATTTTGTACGTAAATGCATAATTATTTTTAAGAATTACTTACATGTATTTCAATAATATACTATAAGATTTATGAGTTTTAGTATGCAGTTTATTTTAAATATTACGCTGGGGATTGGTTTTAATATTAAATCTTTACCATATTTGGAATGAAAAAGATTTCACTTCCGTATTAACTCGGGAATCTATTTTAAACCGACTGGCATTTATAAAAGCAATGTTCAAATATGGTAGAGATATAAAGTATTCAACTTTTATTATAAAAATCGAATAAAAGACAAAACACAATCACTTATTTCATTGATTAAATACCAAGTAAGTTCCCCTAATTCCTATCCTATTTACTTAGGTACCTAACTTTGGCACTATGTACATAGTTATTTTTGTAGCAGTAGTTAGCATATTGCTAGTATATTTGGTAGTTGTAGCATGAGTTAGAGAAATACATAGTAAAAGTACTAAAAACAAAAAATTCTAATTACCAGATGAAAGTATTTGTGTTACAGATTTTTTGTTGGTATGGTATGTAGTTAAGGAATTTATTTTGCGAATTTTCTTTACATTACGCTCTTGTTTACCTGCACAGTTGATAGCGGCTATGCCGGAGTTGCAGTGGAGCGAGAACAGTTCCCGAAACACCATACAAGACTTATCCAAACTCAGGCTTGGCATGCAGACTGTTTAGATCCAATATCTAGCTTGTGAAACGCTGGTTAAGTTCAATGATCAAACAAGCGGCCATTCTACGAATATAAAAAAGCTAGAACAAAAACCAATCCGTATTTTACGACATTTATATGTATGGTACAGTCGACAGCAATCAACCTATATGTTTTTGTTGCAAAGTCACCTGTAACGTAACTGACTAGAGCACACTGGTGTAAAGTTGCTGCGCGGTTGACTGTAACGACAGCAAGCTTTTCCATTTATATTGTTTATCTTCGGATTTCATGAACGGAGTTAAGACGATTAACTTATGCCAGCGTTTTATAAACCATTTATGTTTATTTCTAGCTTCAGTGGATCTTTCTGGAGTACCTAATACCCCTAATAAATATTGATTATAGTTAGTATCGACTTTTCCTTTGCTTGTTTTTTTAGAGCTCGCTTTTTAGTGGGAAATGAAATGAGGTCGACCATTAAAGAATGTTTTATTTTTAGTAAAAAATATAAAAATCATCATCACATATAAACATAATTGAAAAAGTATTACCTAAACTTAACTAGGTTCGTAAAACGATTCGATTCATGTTACACTAAAAAATTTATTAAATGCGCAAAACCTTATTAAACCAAATTAAACGAAATTAGTCTACGACTTAAATATTCTCAACGTTTCACAATACGTAATAATGTCTTAATTTCGTTCTCGATGACAACTCTCAGTAGTTACAACCAACTACTTATATCCCAATTGCATTCACCAATACTTAGCTAAATACGGCTCCAAATCCAGCGGATTCACGTTAGGGCCCAGCCTTTCTACGGGCACACCATTTTTATCAACGATAAACTTAGAAAAGTTCCATTTGATGAAATCACCGATCGTCCCACCCTGCGTTCGCTTCAGGAATTTCCACAAAGGGTGAGCTCCGTCACCGTTGACCTCTATCTTTTCAAACAGATCAAACTTTATTTGTTTCTGCTTAGTAAAGGTGAGAATATCTTTAGGGGATCCTGGTTCTTGCCCGTTGAACTGATTGCAAGGGAAGGCCAGTATACTAAGACCTTTGGTCTTCGCGTATTTCTCGTATAACTCGTTGAGCTCTTTATAGTTTCTGTCGGTCAAGCCACACTGGGAAGCTACGTTGACAATGATGGCGACATGGCCTTTGTAACGGTCAAGTTTGACTGGATTTCCGTTAATGTCGTTCACTGTGAACTCGTATATCGTTTTAGCCGTCGCTTCTAGGGAATTTCTGCAAAATTATTTTTGGTCGTGTCAATGGTTGGAAAGAATAAACATTTTTGAGTGCACTCAGAGGTAGTACTGGCTACCGCTGCCCTTTATTTGCTGAGCTACGATATTCTATGACTTTTCTATAATTATATCAAACGCATTGTCATAAATTTTATCTCCCCTGGCGAGTTAATGTGTTTTTTCCGCGATTGGTCAATTCTAATAATATCTGGTTGACTAGCCTCTACTCTTAACCGTTTTCGGTTTCAAATTTCGGTAAAATTAAATGCAATATTTCAGAAATAACGATTTACTAAACGTTTGAGTCATAAGTGCAAGATAGCATCAGACCTATTGAAACTTTAGTGCGTGCAAAGGGATCATCATCATCAACCCATTTATGTCCCCACCGAGGGGCACGGGTCTCTGAGGAAGGTGCAAAGGGATATTTTGACTAAATTAACACACTTAATTGTAACGCAAGTTGGCTAAATTTGCGTCAAGTGTACGCGGGCTGGTCCGGGCCTAGTGGCAAGTCCGCCTCTGAGTGTGTTGGTTAAATTAAGGATGAGTAAGCAAACAAAGAAAAAGCGCTAAGGGAAATTTAGAACTAATATTAGTTCGTATAGGTTTTAAACCCTCAAGAATTTATCTTTTAGCCAAATAAAATAAGCCATGCTTTAGAAAATCTCTTACATGTAAAAAAAAATATCAAGCCATTGGTGTCAGTGGCAGTAGGTAGGTTCTATTACAAGGGTTATAAAATGATAGACCGAAAAAAGTAAGAGTTGTGATCGAATTTTTGAAAAGCTTTCAAGAGCACGCGGCAGGAGCAAGTAGAACACAATTGTACACGTTTTTAGTTCAATACTTTAATATATTTCAGAGCCAACGTTTACGGCGGTCCAATGTAAAAACTTTTAGCTATACCAACCAGATGATAATGAAAATGTTCAGTTATTTGCGTCCACAGCCCATTCTCATCTGTTCTATACAGTTTTGTATCAACGTGTATAACGTACTGTTACGTAATTACAATAATTATCCAGCCATTTTATGAATGGAAATCCGGTCATTTTAAAATTTATAGGTAAGGGTGTCTATCTATAAGGAACCTCTATGTCTAACATAGAGGTTACATTGATTCATTCTTCCTTTGTTTTTTCACTGCATTACTGTACGAGTATAACCCAAAAATTGAGCCTATATTTTATGCACAGATTAGACAGGTAATGGTCTAACTACATTACAACGGGCTGCGACGTGCGAGCGCAACGATACAAACTAAAATAAACCATACTTTTAAGGTCAGAGAATACAATGCTAGCAGAAAAGAAGCCCAGCCACACGTGCGGCCGACGAGCCGACACGGGAACGAGCTTACTTGTATTGCAGTCTAACTTCGTAAACATTGAAGGATTATTTTAGGTTGAAATCGTGCCGGCCGCACGTCGCCGGCCCGATGCAATGTGAGTAGACCTTAATCAGGACTCATTACCAATCTACAGGCCACTAAACACAATCTAGAGATGGCCTAGCCAGGTTGGTCCTTCGAGCCAGATATGAATCAACAACCTATGGATCGTTAGACCAATTTGGTTAAGTCGTCTACAGAGGCTGTTTAGTAGACTCATCATCATCATCAGCCATTTGACGCCCACTGCAGGACATAGGCCTCCTTCGTGGTTTTCATAACCATGAGGGCTTTTGCCATAATCGCCACGCTTGACAGGCGGGTTGGCGATCGCAGCATGCGGTTGGAATCTTAATGACTGTAGATAGGTAAATGTGTAGCATAGGTAGTATGACTACGAGAGTTTTAAAAGGCAAAAGTCGCAACTTAGTACATTAATTGCCAAATTCTGATATGATGGCGCCACAAAACGCGTGACTCGCACCATCTTACTGCCTTTGCTAGTTTCTTGTCTAATCCGTAAAAAACATTGTTTTAGCATTGAAAATCGATTGCTTTGTGTAACATTGGTTAACATTGTAACTTTGCCTCGTGGGTCTAGCCGTTAAGGCCAAAACAGAGGTCGTGGGTTCGATCCCCACTGGGGGCCGCCGTACATTTGTACAAATGGCCTCAGTCTGGGTGTATTTTCATGTGTGTGAGGTCCTTGGCTGGTTACCATAGCACAGGGTATCCTAGTTTGGGACCAGGTCAAGTGATTGTATTGTGGGGAAGTTATTTATTTTATGAAAAATACGGGGACCCTAACAAATTTACATGCTCCAAACATCGACCTTACTTCGCTCTCTGCGCGTGGAAGTCCCTGAACGTCTTCGCCGCGTTAAACAGGTCGTCGGCCATTACGTCAGGCATCTCGAAGGCGGCAAAATGGCCGCCGTCCTCGACTATTGTGCTGTGAAGGTAGTTCTTGTACTTGAGTTTGAGAATCGAGTCAGGCTGGTAGACGAGCTCGTACTTGAACTTTATTCCCCACGTTGGCACCTCTGTTGGGATCCTGCGAGGCAAGGAGTTTGGTAGGTTAGCGCAACAGCGGGTGAATATTTTTGTCACACCTAAAGACAATTGAACGTCATAAAAGCTTATTGGAAAAATAGAGGGCCTTTTGCAATGACAATGAAAAGACTGATTAATTTTATGGGAATGTTGTGATTAGCAGTCAACGGCGCAATATTGTGGACATTTTTGCTTGAGATTAAGAAACTTTATAAAAACTCAAATATTGTAGGTAAGGGTGAAGTAAATGCTTTAGGAACGTTAGTACAACTTTTTGTGTAAAAAACAATTTAGTGTAACCTTTATTTAACTCTGCAATCGATATCTAAGAAGAATAATGAAAACATTATATTCTTTTTGTTGCACTAACCCGCGCTGAGGACAATTTAAAAAATTATTTAGAGGCTAAAAATTCCACCCACGCCGGGACTTGAACCCGCGACCTCTGGCTAACCGTGCCAGCGCTCTCCCAACTGAGCTAATGGGCAAGTGCGTAATATAGAGAAGTTTGTAAAGAGGCTCGAAATTTCACCGAGGCATGGTGGAATTTTTGGATTTGGGTGGAATTTTTAGCCTCTAAATAGGTTTTTAAATAATGAAAAGACTTCGGAAGCCAAACTCTTCATTCCAATCACGTGTCATACTTGGAACCTTAGTGGTACAGACTCCCATCATAGACAGAAAACACCATCTGCCCTCAGGGAGTAGAACAATGGCCCAGATAACTTACTCGTCCATCATATACGCCATTTGCTTCTTGTTAAAAGTCTCTGCATATAATCTCATCGACGTGGTGATGCTATTGGTGGCCCAGTAGACCATGATGTTGTCCAATAGGTGCGTGAGCGCATACTTCTTCAGCAACTCCCCGTCGCCGGCTTGCCTGAAGGCCGGGTTGGTCCAAGTGGAGAATTTCTCGAGGATGTAGGCGGCTAGGCCGGCTGGCGAGTCTGTAAGGGCTGCGCCTGTTGGGATTGAGATGAGTCTAGTGGTAAAACTGGCTTATATCTTGCTAACCCGGATGTGGAAGAAAAACTGGCCAAGTGCGAGTAGAACTCGCGTGGAGAGGGTTCCGTACAATGGCAAAGTTAAATATTTTATAGAGTGGATTGGTCAATTGTCGTCTTCTTTCAGAATTAAAATCAAAACTATTTATTTTACAATAATAACAAAAATATACTTGAGATCCTCATAATGAGCCCTTTCATTTGATTTAAGATACAGTAAGGTTTGTAAAACTTTTCTTTTAATTTCCTAATTTGTCCCCCGAAAGTGACCCTTATTTAAAAAAAAATATATTTACTTTGCACATCTGTGTTTGGGTCATTGGATTACACCATCCTACTAAATTTCACCTGATTTGGTCAAGTAGATTCGGAGCAAATTGGCTGTGACAGACAGACGGACAGACAGACGCACGAGTAATCCTGCTTTTTTTTGTACGGTGTACGGAACTCTAAAAATTATTTAACATACCTACATAAACTCACGCCTGCATCCCGTAGAGGTAAGCCCAGGCTCGAGAGTCTAATAGGTACACACATCGTTTTGTAAAACAATGATATAAGCACCATAATAGTTGTTGTTATTTGCCTCTATTTTGTAGTCTACAAAGCAATAGGAGTAATGTCATTCAAATGGTGCAACACGGGCACATTAAATAGGCATCTCTGGCGAAGAAGATCGAATCGCACGAGGCGCCGAGTTAAGTTGCGTGGATTATACCATTGGAAAGCGATTGGTTAGTAGACTACCAACAGTGTCAATGAAACTACCGTTGCCGTACTATTATGACTCTATCAAATGTATTTTAGAGACTCGCCCCATAGTGTTTATGGCAAACCACAATCCTGCAAAGCCTTGCGCTTCATCAACATTCGCTGAATGCACTCACGCCGATTACGGGTGCTTGTTAAATTGCCTTTAGCTAATACATTGATTATAATACCTAACCACGTATAAAGGAGAGAAATAAAATAACCTGCTCGGCAAGGCTCCTCTGACGCGCGCACTGCAGCTTCTAAACCAGGTCGCGGAAACTATCGACTTGTTTTCGTGTACGCTGAGCGAATTCACAAAGGTCACAGTTGGTATACTTTGTGACCCTAACTAGGAATAAAATTAGCTATGGTCTCTGTCTCCCTCCGGGGTACAAGCGTGAGTACTACTCTGTAGTACTCTGGAACTACTCTGTCGTATTAGGCGCAGCCTGTAAAGATAGATGTAAGTGGATAAATAAATAAATAAAAATAAAAACATTTTTTTTTCAATTCAGTTTTCGGCGAACGTGCAGGCAACGACTAATGTTTGCCAGGATCGTAGCAAGTGGCAAAGGCAAACCCTGGTCACTGCCTTGTTACCCCACCGGGATGCGGACGTGAGTTTATGATTCATTATGACGCATTTTTTCAGAATACTACAGAGTTCAAAGGAAGAGTAATAGAAGTCGTTTAGAAATTATACGGTACTACCACGTAATTTCTTGTGGTAGGTCATGGTTTTGCTGATTTTTAGGTATATCAAATTAGAATGACGCTCTTCCGATAAATATGGTTTACAATTGGATATACGTATGGAGCCGTCTAAGAACGCAAAAATAATTTGAAAAAAAAATGTAGTAGGTAGTTTGTTCACGTAGGTATTGAGTTGTACTTTGTAGAAAACAATTAGGAAAACTATTTCCCACACCGCATAACTCTCTCTTTCTGAAAATAATGTGAAAAGCAACTTTTTCTCATGACGGTTTCCCTTTAAATGTTTCAATAGAACAGTTGTAAAGTCAGTGAAGACGTTTTTTTATTCTACTTTTGAGTTTTTGCATTTATTCTGTAGTTTTAATTACTATTTAATTTTACCAATTGAAAACATGGAATACATGACTTGACTCACCAATGGTGTCTGGTTTGGTGGCCTGAAGGTGCATGTAGCCGCTCTCTTCCATGAGGAACGCCATGTGCTCTCCATAGGGATACATACGCGGCGCCAACTCGGGCTCAACTATCAGGCTCGGGAACACTGTGCCTGTCAAATGTACCTATTTATTTGAAGTACCTGGATGATTTTTTTTGTTAATCGTGTTTTGGTAATTATATTTAGATACAGTGAAAAAAAGGGAAATAAATAATCGGACTGAAGACAGGCTCGAACGGGGTCATCTGGCTTCGGGACCGCTTTATTTCCCACTTGAGGTATTACAAGCTTGTAGATGGTGCCGAAATTTACCTTCGTATTCTAATGATATTTTAGCAGCTTTTGATTGCCTGAAAACATGGATAAAACAAAATTTTCTAAAATTAAACTTAGCTAGATCGCTAAGTTTAATTTTGAAAAATTTATCGCCCCCGAAATCCTCTGCATATTAAATTTCGTTAAAATCGTTGGAGCCTTTTCTGAGGTAGAGAAATTTTCACCAAATTAAAGAGAAGGTGGATGTCGTGAAGCAGGCTGTTAAGGAACGGAACGTAGTTTGGTTTTAAGGGGCTACAGTGTGCTGGAACTGGCTGGAAGACGCTTTTGAATCGCTTGTGACATCCTCTAGGATTATGGCAGACCTTTGAAATTAATATATGATATAATTTAACTCCTCGATTCCCTATGGCATGTATGACAACTGTCATAACCTTACGCCTTCTATGAGTAAATATATTCCGTAAGAATGCTTAAAACAAACCTAAGAATTTATGTGCCATTTTAAATGCGCAGTGGATTACGTTTAAGCTTATACAGTCTTACGGGCAATATCAAAATATTGTATGTTCATGTTTAAAACTAACAGGAACAATAGTTACTCATTCAGAAAAAACGTTTTCATCAATTTATCACATTACGCCTTACGAGGAAAAGCCCAGCTACTCGTTGCATGTTGTCTGTGACCAGGCGCTCTTCGCATCACCATTGATTTGATTGTAACTTTTCATAAGCGATTCATCAATCATAAATCAACCTTCCAAAGTACACCTCGAGCGCCATATAGTGAAATTAATTCAAAGTAGCAATTCTCATACAAAATTACCGATTGTAGGCCAAGGACGTGGGGTGAGGGACCGAAAAAGACGCCGCATCTTTCCAATTCACTTTCGTACAAAATGTACTGGGTCAAGTTTCATAAAACTATAATTTCGTAGTTTATTATGACAATTCGAGGTACACTGCGCAGCAGAGTCTATTTGTTAATCTGTGGGTTAATCGGCTTTCGGTCATAGTCACAATGAATTGTAGTTCTATGAAACAGGATCCTGAAGGGATGGGTCTTTTCCGCGCCCTCGCCCCACGTCCCATGTCCGAACAATACAAAAAATATTATATACCTATTAGTCCAATCGGTGGAGACATTTTCGAGTTTTTGCAAGACCAACGCACGGGGACTGATTTTTGTAGTAGTGATCGAGCTTCAATCGTTAGAAAAACATAAAGTGTAAATTCCCATTTCCTGTATTTTTTTATTTAAGTAAATAACTAAAAAAGAAAATAAAAAGAAGAAAAGTAAAAAGGAAATCGATCATTTATTATAATCATTATTCGAACCAAAAGCTCTCTGTCGCTCAAGGGACGCCTCTTCCCATCCGAGCTATTGTAACATTATGAATCTAAGCGAAACATCGTTTTATTATTTGTGCCTAAATCACGGTAAAAGCGAGGTTCACTAAAAATGAAACCTAACTACCTATGTATTATAATCCATTTATTGTCGCGATTAGGTCGGCCGCACGCGGCCAGACTTTCTGCTCGAGTATTTTAGTCTCTAATATCTAGCATTTAAGGTTCATTTTAGTTTGATGGAGTTTTGTTTCAGTCCTCGCGCTCGCACTTCGCCTCCTCGTTAGATTGTAGGTTACATAGGCGGTAAATAATGTGTTGGTAAATAATAACTTCGATTGGCGTTACGAATAATACTTGATTCATAAACGAATCTGTGTAGATTTCGTCTGTAAATTTTTTTTCTATCTGCCTGACATGTTTTTCTGTTTTAAATAAAATAAAACGCTGTATATTTTTATCACGCATTTTATTGTACATGCGGAAGTATTGTTAGAAGAATCAATGGCGTAATGCTAAAAATTTTAAAACAATTATAATTTATATACATGTGTACTTGTTTTTAGTTTTTTTTATTTTCTCGAAATTCCGCCGTATTGGGATAAGTTATCTACACTGCAATAATTATGCTCTTTACCTTCCCTACATGTAATATAAATCACACTTCCATGACATGTATAAGTTGATCCTATTCAATTGTTTTTGCTAGGGTTGTCACAAAATCCGGGTTTTTTTATTCATGATTTATTCGATGCTCATTTTTAGGTACAACGTAATTTAAATATATAATTTAACGCTCATAATATTTTTTGGGTTCCGTAATCATAATGACAATAAAAGAAAGTAGTTAGGTTTTTTGTACACGTAACAAAAAAAAAACAACTGAAACCTTAACAAAAAGGAAAAGTGTAACAAAAAGTAACCAAATAGAAATAGAAGTACTGTATCACACAATAGATTAAATAAAAATCTGCGTTCCTGGTTTACCGATATTACATATTTTTATTTAAGTGTCACAATGAATAGTTTAATGTATCTTGAAAATATTCGTCGGTGGGGAGTTCCAAAATTATAATAATAATAATAACGTCCACACAACGCAATCAAACTAGAATTCCCTGTACTATGGTATGGATAGTTTTTAACTATCAGCTTGAATGACAAACATCACTTAAATGCTGTATGTTTCCTGTGCTATTGGAATGAAATAATAGAAATGGTATGAATTACACTATTAATACGATTATCAACAGATTAATGCAGTGCCGCCTCGTCTTAACTTATATTGGTATATTATATAATCTGTTATATAATATACCAATATAAGTTAAGACGAGGCGGCACTGTTTATTAATAATTATATTTATCAGTCTTTGTGCTGAAACAAGGATGCAGGCCAAATAAGCACTCAAATCCATTTGTAGCTCTTTTGCCAACATCCTTAGCAACGAAGTCTTTATCCATTTTCATAATTTTTGTTTTATTTCTTTGGTCAATATCCATTTTGAAATGTTTTTTTTTCTTCTGTAAAAAATAAATTATTTTGCTTTTGTTCTTAAAATTTTTATTATTTTGTTTGTGTTATACCATAGAAAAAAAATACTCCTGTCAGATTCGCTTAATGGACTATGTGGCCACACAGGCACGGAAGCGATGACACATATTCACCCTTTTAAAACCGCTTCAGTGAATGCGCGTAGTGTAAAATAAAATAAAAAATTGCGTAAAGTCGATGATTTAAATTCAAAGATTTTGAGCCAAAATCTTAATCCAAGCTTCAAATTTATCAAAATCTCCACTCTTTTAAAATATTTATAATCCTCTGTATTTTTACACTATATTTAAAGATTTTCAACAGCTTTTGTAAATAAACCTCTTGAGTCATGGAAACACAAGAAGTCCACTGCTGGATATAGGCCTCCTCCATGCATTTCCAAAAAGACCGGTTGGAAGCGGATTTCATCCAGCGTCTTCCTGGCACTTGGATGAGGTCATCTGTCGGCTGGTCGTCCTACGCTGCGCTTGCCGATATGTGGTCTTCATTCGAGAACTTTTCGGCCATGTAGACGACTTTCGTTCATCTACGAATCTCATCATTTCTGATTCGATATCGTAGAGAAAGCATAGGCCTTTCCATAGCTAGTTGCGTGACCTTGAGCTTTCTTATGAGGCCCATAGTGAGAGACCACGTTTCAGTGCCATAAGTCATCACTGGTTGTATAATTTTGTCTTGAGCGATTGAGGTATATTAGACGAAAGGACTTTTCTAAGTTTCCCGAATGCTGCCCAGCCGAGTTGGATTCGACGATTGACCTCTTTCACAAAGTTGGACGGGCCTAGTTGGACTGTTTGTCCTGAGTAGACGTATTCGTCTACAACTTCGAGAGTCGAGTTCCCCAATGTTATTGGGGTGGGCACGAAACGAGTATTCGATGTGACCTTCGTTTTGTCCATGTTCATTTCAAGGCCCACCCGTTGGGAAACTCGACTGAGGTCTTCGAGCATTATGCCGAGGTCTTCCATCGTTTCTGCCATGACTACTATATCGTCGGCAAATCGAAGGTGAGTGATGTACTCGCCATTGATATTGATGCCGCGTCCCTGACATTCCAGAAGCTTGAAGGTATCTTCCAGTCCGTTTGTGAACATTTTTGGAGAGATAACGTCTCCCTGTCTTACGCCCTTTTTCAATGGAATTGCCTCCGAACTCTGTTCCTGTACTCGGACCGACATAGTGGTTCTGTGGTCATAGTGGACTGTTGTACAAGCATTTCAGCCAGCACCTCGATATACCGATAGTCAATACGGCAACGCTGGAGAGACTCGAGCACTGTCCATAACTCGATCGAATCGAAGGCTTTCTCATAGTCCACAAACGCAAAGCATAATGGCAAATTATACTCCTCAGTCTTCTGTATAATTTGCCGCAACGTGTGGATGTGGTCTATGGTACTAAAGCCCTTTCGGAAACCGGCTTGTTCGGGAGGTTCAAGACGATTCGTGAGGACCCTCGAAAACAGCTTATAAACATGGCGCAGAGTAGTCATCATTAACCACAAAAACCTCCAATACTAATTTTCATACAAAAACGGAGCCAGAGATAAAAATCAGAATTTTTAAATTTTTAGGAGCCAGCTTGAAATTCGACTTACGCCATTTTGTAAAAAGTAAGTTAACGTTGTCATCCAACCCAAGGTCTTATTCAACATTTGTTCGACAAGACTACCCCGTAATGTTACCGTTTTCTCAGGCTTTGACAAAAAAGCTGTAAAGACCGGATTTTCTAAGTCAGATTTTTCTTATCGGATTGAGGGATCACCCTGTAAGGATGGAAAATTCCAAGTTTATACCATATGTGGAACTTGAAAATCTTTTAGCACCTGATAAGACCGAAATTAGAACAACCAAAAATTCAAGAATTTTCGCACGTCTAGTTATTTTAGCATTCAAATGCTGTGTGACTATAAAGTTGATACAATATTAGTCCAGCCGCTAGACCAGCGGGGCCCGGTGGCAAAACCTGCATTAGGTGTTGGTTGAAAATTTAAGCAAGTTTACTTTTCAATCGGCACTATTAAATTTGCCATAAAAATTTGTTGACGTCACCGTCCTATCTAGGGTTTATGCAATGAGTTTATGTTGTTTTAAAAGACCACCCCTAAGTGTTACCATTATCCCAAGCCGTTGAAAAAAAAAGAAGCTTCTCCAAGTTTTCGATTTTCTCCGTCAGTTTTAGCAAAAAAACTAATCGTATAGAAAATTTCAAGTTAGTAACATCAAAATGGGACAACAATAAAATTTTATCTAGCTGTTTTTCGCTGATCAACTTTATGTAGGTATATACATTCTTCACGTCACACCGTGTACATAAAGTTGTTATATGCGATGTATATCATGTTAGTATTTTAGTTAATATATCAATAATAATGGCACCAGGTATTTACATATTTTTTTCAAAATCAAATCAGATCCGGATTAAAAATTACTATCTGAGAGCGTGACAACCCTAACGACGTAAAATCCGGATAACAATTAAAATGGTCGTAATTTCTACTTTCCATGGAATTGGCATTTGAAATATATTTTTTATTTCATATGGGGAAGTCGCTTCCTACGTTCCAATTTTGCCACTGAGTCCCGAAATACATCCATGTGAAATCAAAGTCAAATTCACTTTATTGAAAAAAGATAAGATGATTTTTTTTCACTTTTTGACATAAAAACCTGTTGTTGTGAAAAAACATGTACTATTTCGTAAGTAGGTAGGTAAACAAATACGTACTAAACATGTGATTTTTGTTCAAAAGCTATTCTTTCTACAAAGCATAGATAAGTTTTGAAGAGATGTACCTACCTTTATCTTTTTTGTTTGTAATGGCGCATGCTATACAAGAAAGCATTAGATTGAAGTCTATTCAATCTACGCGTAGGTACGCGGGCGGGCTGGCGAGCCGGCTAGAAAAGTAGAAACCGCTCGGCTCGCTCGACGCGTTCGAAATTCGGCTATATATGTGTGCGTTTGGCGGCGTGTGCTTACGCGAAGGGAATGAGACTGTGTGTGTGCGGCCGCGCGCGCGTCTTTCTATGGAGATTACTACTAGGAATTAATTCAGTCGTGTCATCTAGCGGTGAAATGTTGAAGTGCTGCACACCTGTGTCAAACGCTCAAGGTCATCGGCACAGGGAAAAATCTTAATTAGATGACACGACTGAATTAATTCCTAGTAGTAATCTCCATAGAAAGACGCGCGCGCGGCCGCACACACACAGTCTCATTCCCTTCGCGTAAGCACACGCCGCCAAACGCACACATATATAGCCGAATTTCGAACGCGTCGAGCGAGCCGAGCGGTTTCTACTTTTCTAGCCGGCTCGCCAGCCCGCCCGCGTACCTACGCGTAGATTGAATAGACTTCAATCTAATGCTTTCTTGTATAGCATGCGCCATTACAAACAAAAAAGATAAAGGTAGGTACATCTCTTCAAAACTTATCTATGCTTTGTAGAAAGAATAGCTTTTAAACAAAAATCACATGTTTAGTACGTATTTGTTTACCTACCTACTTACGAAATAGTACATGTTTTTTCACAACAACAGGTTTTTATGTCAAAAAGTGAAAAAAAATCATCTTATCTTTTTTCAATAAAGTGAATTTGACTTTGATTTCACATGGATGTATTTCGGGACTCAGTGGCAAAATTGGAACGTAGGAAGCGACTTCCCCATAAGAAATAAAAAATATATTTCAAATGCCAATTCCATGGAAAGTAGAAATTACGACCATTTTAATTGTTATCCGGATTTTACGTCGTTAGGGTTGTCACGCTCTCAGATAGTAATTTTTAATCCGGATCTGATTTGATTTTGAAAAAAATATGTAAATACCTGGTGCCATTATTATTGATATATTAATTAAAATACTAACATGATATACATCGCATATAACAACTTTATGTACACGGTGTGACGTGAAGAATGTATATACCTACATAAAGTTGATCAGCGAAAAACAGCTAGATAAAATTGTTGTCCCATTTTGATGTTACTAACTTGAAATTTTCTATACGATTAGTTTTTTTGCTAAAACTGACGGAGAAAATCGAAAACTTGGAGAAGCTTCTTTTTTTTTTCAACGGCTTGGGATAATGGTAACACTTAGGGGTGGTCTTTTAAAACAACATAAACTCATTGCATAAACCCTAGATAGGACGGTGACGTCAACAAATTTTTATGGCAAATTTAATAGTGCCGATTGAAAAGTAAACTTGCTTAAATTTTCAACCAACACCTAATGCAGGTTTTGCCACCGGGCCCCGCTGGTCTAGCGGCTGGACTAATATTGTATCAACTTTATAGTCACACAGCATTTGAATGCTAAAATAACTAGACGTGCGAAAATTCTTGAATTTTTGGTTGTTCTAATTTCGGTCTTATCAGGTGCTAAAAGATTTTCAAGTTCCACATATGGTATAAACTTGGAATTTTCCATCCTTACAGGGTGATCCCTCAATCCGATAAGAAAAATCTGACTTAGAAAATCCGGTCTTTACAGCTTTTTTGTCAAAGCCTGAGAAAACGGTAACATTACGGGGTAGTCTTGTCGAACAAATGTTGAATAAGACCTTGGGTTGGATGACAACGTTAACTTACTTTTTACAAAATGGCGTAAGTCGAATTTCAAGCTGGCTCCTAAAAATTTAAAAATTCTGATTTTTATCTCTGGCTCCGTTTTTGTATGAAAATTAGTATTGGAGGTTTTTGTGGTTAATGATGACTACTCTGCGCCATGTTTATAAGCTGTTTTCGAGGGTCCTCACGAATCGTCTTGAACCTCCCGAACAAGCCGGTTTCCGAAAGGGCTTTAGTACCATAGACCACATCCACACGTTGCGGCAAATTATACAGAAGACTGAGGAGTATAATTTGCCATTATGCTTTGCGTTTGTGGACTATGAGAAAGCCTTCGATTCGATCGAGTTATGGACAGTGCTCGAGTCTCTCCAGCGTTGCCGTATTGACTATCGGTATATCGAGGTGCTGGCTGAAATGCTTGTACAACAGTCCACTATGACCACAGAACCACTATGTCGGTCCGAGTACAGGAACAGAGTTCGGAGGCAATTCCATTGAAAAAGGGCGTAAGACAGGGAGACGTTATCTCTCCAAAAATGTTCACAAACGGACTGGAAGATACCTTCAAGCTTCTGGAATGTCAGGGACGCGGCATCAATATCAATGGCGAGTACATCACTCACCTTCGATTTGCCGACGATATAGTAGTCATGGCAGAAACGATGGAAGACCTCGGCATAATGCTCGAAGACCTCAGTCGAGTTTCCCAACGGGTGGTCCTTGAAATGAACATGGACAAAACGAAGGTCACATCGAATACTCGTTTCGTGCCCACCCCAATAACATTGGGGAACTCGACTCTCGAAGTTGTAGACGAATACGTCTACTCAGGACAAACAGTCCAACTAGGCCCGTCCAACTTTGTGAAAGAGGTCAATCGTCGAATCCAACTCGGCTGGGCAGCATTCGGGAAACTTAGAAAAGTCCTTTCGTCTAATATACCTCAATCGCTCAAGACAAAATTATACAACCAGTGATGACTTATGGCACTGAAACGTGGTCTCTCACTATGGGCCTCATAAGAAAGCTCAAGGTCACGCAACTAGCTATGGAAAGGCCTATGCTTTCTCTACGATATCGAATCAGAAATGATGAGATTCGTAGATGAACGAAAGTCGTCTACATGGCCGAAAAGTTCTCGAATGAAGACCACATATCGGCAAGCGCAGCGTAGGACGACCAGCCGACAGATGACCTCATCCAAGTGCCAGGAAGACGCTGGATGAAATCCGCTTCCAACCGGTCTTTTTGGAAATGCATGGAGGAGGCCTATATCCAGCAGTGGACTTCTTGTGTTTCCATGACTCAAGAGGTTTATTTACAAAAGCTGTTGAAAATCTTTAAATATAGTGTAAAAATACAGAGGATTATAAATATTTTAAAAGAGTGGAGATTTTGATAAATTTGAAGCTTGGATTAAGATTTTGGCTCAAAATCTTTGAATTTAAATAATCGACTTTACGCAATTTTTTATTTTATTTTACACTACGCGCATTCACTGAAGCGGTTTTAAAAGGGTGAATATGTGTCATCGCTTCCGTGCCTGTGTGGCCACATAGTCCATTAAGCGAATCTGACAGGAGTATTTTTTTTCTATGGTATAACACAAACAAAATAATAAAAATTTTAAGAACAAAAGCAAAATAATTTATTTTTTACAGAAGAAAAAAAAACATTTCAAAATGGATATTGACCAAAGAAATAAAACAAAAATTATGAAAATGGATAAAGACTTCGTTGCTAAGGATGTTGGCAAAAGAGCTACAAATGGATTTGAGTGCTTATTTGGCCTGCATCCTTGTTTCAGCACAAAGACTGATAAATATAATTATTAATAAACAGTGCCGCCTCGTCTTAACTTATATTGGTATATTATATAACAGATTAATCTGTTGATAATCGTATTAATAGTGTAATTCATACCATTTCTATTATTTCATTCCAATAGCACAGGAAACATACAGCATTTAAGTGATTTTTGTCATTAAAGCTGATAGTTAAAAACTATCCATACCATAGTACAGGGAATTCTAGTTTGATTGCGTTGTGTGGACGTTATTATTATTATTATAATTTTGGAACTCCCCACCGACGAATATTTTCAAGATACATTAAACTATTCATTGTGACACTTAAATAAAAATATGTAATATCGGTAAACCAGGAACGCAGATTTTTATTTAATCTATTGTGTGATACAGTACTTCTATTTCTATTTGGTTACTTTTTGTTACGCTTTTCCTTTTTGTTAAGGTTTCAGTTGTTTTTTTTTTGTTACGTGTACAAAAAACCTAACTACTTTCTTTTATTGTCATTATGATTACGGAACCCAAAAAATATTATGAGCGTTAAATTATATATTTAAATTACGTTGTACCTAAAAATGAGCATCGAATAAATCATGAATAAAAAAACCCGGATTTTGTGACAACCCTAGCAAAAACAATTGAATAGGATCAACTTATACATGTCATGGAAGTGTGATTTATATTACATGTAGGGAAGGTAAAGAGCATAATTATTGCAGTGTAGATAACTTATCCCAATACGGCGGAATTTCGAGAAAATAAAAAAACTAAAAACAAGTACACATGTATATAAATTATAATTGTTTTAAAATTTTTAGCATTACGCCATTGATTCTTCTAACAATACTTCCGCATGTACAATAAAATGCGTGATAAAAATATACAGCGTTTTATTTTATTTAAAACAGAAAAACATGTCAGGCAGATAGAAAAAAAATTTACAGACGAAATCTACACAGATTCGTTTATGAATCAAGTATTATTCGTAACGCCAATCGAAGTTATTATTTACCAACACATTATTTACCGCCTATGTACCCTACAATCTAACGAGGAGGCGAAGTGCGAGCGCGAGGACTGAAACAAAACTCCATCAAACTAAAATGAACCTTAAATGCTAGGTATTAGAGACTACAATACTCGAGCAGAAAGTCTGGCCGCGTGCGGCCGACCTAATCGCGACAATAAATGGATTATAATACATAGGTAGTTAGGTTTCATTTTTAGTGAACCTCGCTTTTACCGTGATTTAGGCACAAATAATAAAACGATGTTTCGCTTAGATTCATAATGTTACAATAGCTCGGATGGGAAGAGGCGTCCCTTGAGCGACAGAGAGCTTTTGGTTCGAATAATGATTATAATAAATGATCGATTTCCTTTTTACTTTTCTTCTTTTTATTTTCTTTTTTAGTTATTTACTTAAATAAAAAAATACAGGAAATGGGAATTTACACTTTATGTTTTTCTAACGATTGAAGCTCGATCACTACTACAAAAATCAGTCCCCGTGCGTTGGTCTTGCAAAAACTCGAAAATGTCTCCACCGATTGGACTAATAGGTATATAATATTTTTTTCAACACACCTGCTCGTAAAGTAGGTCTTATTACAGCGTATTTACACTGATAATGCAGAATATTACCCATGCCGTGCCTTTTACATTACATTATCGCACTAGTGCCTTTTCATTACATATCTTTTTAAATATTAGCAAGAAGTATTAATGTTTCGAAAACAGCTAAGTAGTCATTTGCGTAAATATAAAATTAAATTCAAAATGTGATAAATAATTAAAGAATTTCATGAAACTGCTTGTTTTAGCATTTTTAAGCAAACACTACAATAATTAATGTAAACCTAATAATTAACATAAAATTTATGAATAGGTTAGCAACCTCATTATATCTAGATGGCCATGCATTGCAGCCATCTTTGATGGATGCGCGCGCACAGGAATACTGTTTTGAATTTTACCGCCATACATAACACGAATCACGCACGAAAAATACACCATCTTTTAAATGGGTTTCTGTTTGTTAAGTTTATTCACAGTATTGCATTTCGTTAGTGTTGTTTTTTTATTTACTTTTCCTCGCAAGTGTGTTGAAAAACGTCGTATGAAACACGTGAGCATTGGTCATTACACTTCTCGTCTCCATTAAGCCTTCGCCTTCGGCTCAGGCTTAAAAACCGACTCGAGTGTAATGACCAACATACCACACTTGTATCATAATGTACTATTTCACACCTCCTGCTCGACAATGCCTTATTACGTACCGTCAAATATCATCGTAAAGCATGGCCTTGTCTCTCGAGGGCAATAATAACGAAGAATTTCCCTAGGGAATAAAGTGATTTGAATTTAGAATGTCAAAATTCGCATGAAAACTATGGAGAAGCCCCGCATTGCAATTCGAAATTCGAATTGTTGTTCGAAACTCACCTCTTTTTTTTCTTTTTTTTCTGAAATACTGTGTCCTGTGACCGCGCGAAACACCAACAAAAAAAAGAAAAAAAGGCGCGAATTGCAAATACGAATTTAAAAGTTATATTCAATTTAAGTTGCTAAGCCGTAAAAGAGTGTGGACTTTATATTTAATTTCAGGTTTTAATACATATTTTCAACTTATGCAGCCCTGTCTTTTTATTGTCTCCCAGATGGTGTGAAAAGTAGAGTATTCACCTCTGGAATAAAACATGTCTTAGTCTCGGGCGGTATGAACCCCTCGCTTCACTCAGGACTCTACATAACTCCCTCGCTTCGCTCAGGAGTTAAAATTTAACTCCCTCGCTGCGCTCGCGAGTTAACTCGGAGTCCTTCGCTCCGCTCAGGGTTCAATATGCCGCCCATGACATAATACATGGTTTTATTCCCTTAGTACATAATCTACTATTGTTTTGTTCGGACATGGGACGTGGGGCGAGGGCGCGGAAAAGACCCATCCCTTCAGGATCCTGTTTCATAGAACTACAATTCATTGTGACTATGACCGAAAGCCGATTAACCCACAGATTAACAAATAGACTCTGCTGCGCAGTGTACCTCGAATTGTCATAATAAACTACGAAATTATAGTTTTATGAAACTTGACCCAGTACATTTTGTACGAAAGTGAATTGGAAAGATGCGGCGTCTTTTTCGGTCCCTCACCCCACGTCCTTGGCCTACAATCGGTAATTTTGTATGAGAATTGCTACTTTGAATTAATTTCACTATATGGCGCTCGAGGTGTACTTTGGAAGGTTGATTTATGATTGATGAATCGCTTATGAAAAGTTACAATCAAATCAATGGTGATGCGAAGAGCGCCTGGTCACAGACAACATGCAACGAGTAGCTGGGCTTTTCCTCGTAAGGCGTAATGTGATAAATTGATGAAAACGTTTTTTCTGAATGAGTAACTATTGTTCCTGTTAGTTTTAAACATGAACATACAATATTTTGATATTGCCCGTAAGACTGTATAAGCTTAAACGTAATCCACTGCGCATTTAAAATGGCACATAAATTCTTAGGTTTGTTTTAAGCATTCTTACGGAATATAATTACTCATAGAAGGCGTAAGGTTATGACAGTTGTCATACATGCCATAGGGAATCGAGGAGTTAAATTATATCATATATTAATTTCAAAGGTCTGCCATAATCCTAGAGGATGTCACAAGCGATTCAAAAGCGTCTTCCAGCCAGTTCCAGCACACTGTAGCCCCTTAATTCACAAACGACATGCCGGATCTCAATGACACTTTGCCTATATGTTTAGAGGATAAATCGAGGTTTGATCGAGCTTACAATTATATAACAGAATAAAAAAAAATTAGAGCTTGATAAGACTTTTCACAGAAACTATTCAAGGCTATAATTTATTTTTTATATTTATTTATTTATTTACAAAGTTCTTGTAACTTTACAGTTTGTAACTTATAACTTACAGAACTAGAGACAATGTTTGGTTCCCATTCTAAGTACGATCAAACATCGATTTGTATCCTCTAGACGTATTGGTAAAATTTCATTGGGATGTGGCACTTCATTTGGAATTAAAAAACAAACTACGGGGAATCGGGAATGTACCTACAGGAATCGCCTCGTGAGGTCTTGAACATAATGATGATGAAAATGGAAAAGATAAGACATTTCTCACTAGGAATTAATTTATCAGTGAAAAGATCCAACAATGTTAGATTGGTTCATTCACCCCCAGTTTCTCATACACAGGTGTCAGTTG
This sequence comes from Yponomeuta evonymella, assembly GCA_963969515.1. NCBI lineage: Eukaryota > Metazoa > Arthropoda > Insecta > Lepidoptera > Yponomeutidae > Yponomeuta > Yponomeuta evonymella. The sequence continues at coordinate 7,582,603 of OZ018366.1, read as the reverse complement.
TTTTTTGTGTGGACTTTGGCCAACTGACAGTATGAAAGAAGAGTGAAACGTCTTAACACAGCATTATTAATTTGCAACCGGATTACGTCATTTAATTTTGAATACCGTATTGTATACCACCACAACGAGCGGTGGTAGCCTAGTGGGTAGAACATTGGACTCGGAAGCGGGAGACCCAGGTTCGATTCTCAGTGCGGGCATGTACCTATGACTTTTTGTAAGTGATGTACATTTGTGAAGTTATAGAGGCAATACCACTCGCTTACTGTGAAGGAAAACATCGTGAGGTAACCTGAGTGTCTGAGCTATTCACATACCACAGCGCTTGAAATCGCCAATCCGCGGTGGGCACGCGTGGTGATTAAGCCCATACTCTCTCCCTGAGAGAAGGCCTGTGCCCTACAGTGGGACGTATATAGGCTGCTTATGTTATGTATGTTATACCACGGTTTGAACAACTATCTCTCGCTGACACTATAGGACGGCAATATGTGTGATATGCGCGGCTGGATTAAGGGCGGATGGCCAATGACAGAAGTAAGTGGCGTGCTTGGGGGAGGCCTATGTCCAGTAGTGGACGATTATGAGCTGATTGATTGATATGAGAGAGGCAAGTAGGTTTTCAACCGAATATTTTATTTGTTCACTCACCCAACATAGTAGCGAGGAAGCCCAACCGATGCGTGACGACAGGCATGTTAGTGTGGAACCCGATGACTTCTTGGGGGAAGTGTGTGGCGATGTTGGAGCCAACGAGATGGCCCCAATCCCCGCCCTGCACTGCGTAGCGAGAGTAACCAAGCCTCTTCATGAGGTTGCGCAGGATTACCGCTGCCTCTGCTGCGCCAAGGCCTGGCCGGACGGCTGGCTGTGAGGGAAGTGGGATGTTTACATTAGGGGCCGTCCTTCAATCACGTGAGGTTCAAACCGGGGGAGGAAAGGTTTAAAAAAACAACATTCATCGTGTTGTATTATGACCCCTGAGCGCTGTTAAAAATGCTATTACACTGTAATGGAATACTTGTCTAAATTATAACGTTTGACACGCATTGCCCTAGTTCTAAATACTTATGACTATTTACAATTTATTCATGGTTGTCTGACAAATCGATGTACACAGCCGATTAAGCCACAGATTAACAAGTAGGAAGATCAATTGTGCCTTCTAATCTGTTACGCAATGTACATCGATTTGTCATAATAAATTATAAGTTGTAGGTTTATGAGGGTCACTCGGCGACCTTCGGGTGCGGAGTCCTAAAAACGGTCAATCAATCAGCCCGCACTAGTCCACTGTTGGACAGATCGTCGGTCCAGCGAGCTGGTGGGCGTCCTACGCTTGGCAGTTCATCGTCTCCACTCGAGAGCCTTTGCACCCCACCGACCATCGGTTCTTCGGCGAAATGGATCTTACATCGGAGAAACCGTAGCCAGGCAGGCTGGGCGCGATGACCTCGAAGACAAAGTTGTGCCCGGGGCGCAGCGCCGTCAGCTTCGGTATCAGCTCGTAGAACTCGCGCACGGAGCCCGGCCAACCGTGCAGCAGCAGCAGAGGGACCACCTGTGACGATTAATTAACATTAAAATTCATTAAATGAATAAATAACTTCCCCACAGCACAATTAATATTCTCGCTGTTACCTTCACGTGCCAGACTACAGAGGGCTTGTGACCTTAGAAGTTCCCGCCTGTAACTCACAGTTTTACCATAAGTTTTCTGTGCGTGCTGGTCGTCTGTGGAACGGTCTACCTGAGTCTATCAGAGAGAGTTCGTCTGTTGCTGTCTTCAAGGCCAAATTGAAAAAGCACTTCGTTTTTAGGGTTTCGTACCCGAAGGGTGCCAAACGGCCTGTTGTGGAGACTTCACTGTCCGTCTGTCTGTCACCAGGCTGTATCTCGTGAACCGTGATATCTAGGCAGTTGAAATTGACAGATGATGTATTTATGTTGCCGCTATAACAATAAATACTAAAAACAGAACAAAATAAATATTTAAGGGGGGCTCCCATACAAGAAACGTAATTTTTTTGGCGTTTTTGCTGGATTTAATAACGGCAACAAGTAGACGCTTGAAATCACAGCTTGAAATATTTACAGAATATATTCGCTTCAAAAATAAATAATTAAAATAAAATAAATATTTAAGGGAGTTTTTTCACGATTTTTCTGTCTAATGTTGTATAGATAATGGTACGGAACCCTTCATGCGCGAGTCCGACTTGCACTTGGCCGGTTTTATCAAGAGAATGATATATAAATAAATAAGCACGGCAATAGCCTGTATTTGGCAGTCTACCAATCAATAGCGGTAAAATGACATTCCGATGGTACCTGCGCAAATTAAATAGGCATCTCCCGCAAAGAATATCCAATTGCGCGAGGCAACGAGTTAAGTTGCACGGGTTATACCGTTGTAATGCGATTGGTTTCTAGCCTACCGATAATGTCAATCAAACAAACATAGCCGTACTAATGTGACAGTCAGCGCAACAGAATAAACACACCCCACACTCTACCTTGGGACTGACCAATGTTCTTGCCAATAGCCCACTATGCCAAAAACGGCAGTTTTTGCGGAAATCGATAAAAGATTTTTGGCCCTAGATTCTTAAAATTGCTACCAGTTATTTCAATTCAATTCAAAAATACTTTATTGCACAAGAGGTGTTTGTACAAAGGCGAGCTTAATACTAGTAAGTATTTTCTTCCAGCTAACCTTGGGTTATGTGGATAGTGCAAGGGGTAGTGCCAAAAAAGATTTATTGCAAGAACAAAGATTAAAAAAAAAAAATTTGAATAAATAATAATAATTATATAAACCATATTACAATATAATAAGTTATGGTGATTGAAAATATTAATTTTTTGCAAAAACCTATATAGAAGATATTATTTTTTTTCGACTAATGGATTTTGATGAAGCGAACGAGATCTATCAGGATCGTGGCAAGTGGCAGACCCTGGTCTCTGCCTATCCCTCCAAGATACATGTTATGTTTTTTTTTCATTCGTGCCACATACCAGCACCGGGTCGCCCCTTAACACCTTCACTTTCCACGACAGCGGTTAGATAAGGCTCATCTTTCTTCTCTTGTAAATAAGTAAAAGAAATATATTTACATCCACATCCACAGTAACGAGCGGCTTCACATGCAAGAAATGTATGTCCAGCCCTTGTATGTTGGTCTTGAAGTGGTCAAAGCTGTTGAAGAACTCTTCCCGCTGCTTGAAGTTGTATTTATTCTGCCAGTAATCCAGCACTCGCGTCAGGAAGTTGGTGTTGAAGCCGTATTGGAAGCCGATGCCCTCTAGGGGCGGTGTAAACGGTCTTCGGTGGAGAAGGCGCTCCTTTAGATCGTTTATCATCTGTGAAGAGGGAAGTTATTATGATTATACTTTATTGCACCCGAAAACACATTACAGGAAAAGTAAGAAAAAAAATGTATATACAAAGGAACACACCAAAAATTTATGTACAATAGTCCCACCTCTAGGATGTATTCCAACCGGTTTCGTTCGTCAGTACTCGCTTACGACGAGACGAAAGTAAAGTCTGTACTCGTAGAGCTAACACGGCACTTATGCAAAAGAGTGTCTTTTGTATGTGGCTACAATCTACAATAAAATACCAAGATCGTTACGAGAAGTAAACATGGACCAATTCAAATTTAAATTGAAAAAAATGCTGTTAGGTAAATTATTATAATTTAATGGAATTCCTGACTGAATGCATATATATTCTCCGACATTATGGCGATTATGGCAAAACTCCTCATGGTTATGAAAACCACGAAGGAGGCCTATGTCCTGCAGTGGGCGTCAAATGGCTGATGATGATGATGATGATGATGTACATTAATCGAGTGCGTTAATCGACTTTGGAATGTAAATCGATTTGTCATAGTAAACCATAAATGATAGTTTATTTTATATTTTATTTTATTAGAACGTGAAATATGGCCCTGAGGGCCCAATAGAGCCCTGGGCGTACTTTGGTAGTTTTAATCAATTGAAAAATAGATTCTTACCAAATAGAGTTCACCATAAAATTTATATTGGGAAGCATTTATCTATTTTGGTGAGCATTCATTGATTATGGGAACGATTTATCTATTTTGCTGAACATGCATTTCCAGGCATTCCCAAAGTGGAAAGGATTTATCCATTTTAAGCACCATTTTATAATTTACTTTGGTAAGTGTCATTATACGCTTAATTATAATAATAAATAATAATAACATCCACACAATACAATAAAAATGTTAATGAATTGATGAAGGATAAATACTTTGGTAATTGGATTTTTGGATTGAACTTTTTCCAGTCTTAATTGTTACCTCATCGCTGAACTCAATTCTGTACGGCCTGATGGATGAGTCTGCCTTTGGTTGCCGTGGCAACGGGCCCCACCATTCATCCAGATTGAGCTCAGGCAGTTCTGGGATGGCGGTAAGTGACGCGTAGACGTAGTAGGCGGTCAGGACACCTATCACGGCGAATACGAGGAAGAAGGTGGTGCCAAACTGAAAACAATGTAGATAAATATGTAGAGAACACACGTCTAACTATCATAGCTCATTAGATACAGCCTGGTGAGAGACAGACAAACAGCGGAGTCTTAGTAATAGGGTCCCCTACACTTTAGGTATGGAACCCAAAAAAATTAAAAAAAAAACAAAATGAGAGGCTGTACTGCAGTGAGAGAGGAAGCAATGAGTATTGGGACTTTAAGCTTTAATTGAAGGCACAAAATGGGGCACTTTTGATCAGCAGAGATCAGATGTTTGTCAGACTCAGCCAGCAAAAATTTAATAGAAAAAACATAAATTTTGTTGAAGATTTAATTTCGTTTAAAGATATGGTTATGGTAACTTCCACACAACACAATTACTTATCCTGGTCCCAAACTAGGATAATCTGTGCTATGGTAAGCAGGCAAGGACATCATCAACAAGGAAATGTTCCCAGACTGAGGCCTTTTGTACAAATGTATGGCAATCCCTAGTGGGAATCGAACCCACAACCTCATTGACCGATGACATTGAAAACTGTTTCTAGTTAAAGGCACCATCTAACATAAATTACAGACCAGTTATTTGTTTCATAAAATCGCACAGCTCACATGGAGGCTAACCATGGTTAATTTCAAAGCCATTGCTTAAATAGTTAATGTCTCTTGTTAATTGAATAGATCTACATATTTCCAAGAACAATAGTAAGACAGTAGAGTCTGACAGTTAGTTACCAAACTTAACAACCCACATACTGCCAGTTTACGAATTGCGAATTTTACTAAGTTTTTTTTATGCAGCTTATACAAATATGTCCCACTACAGGGCACAGGCCTTCTTCAGAGAGAGATAGAGTACAGGCTTAGTACACATGCCCACTGTGGATTGGCAATTTCAAGCACTGAGGTGTGTGAACACATCAGACACTCAGGTTTCCTCACGATGTTTTCCTTCACTGTTAGCCAGTGGTATAACTTATTATTAATTAAATATTACATAGTTACTAATTTAGCGATGAGAATGAAATTGATGTCTATTAGTGGGTGATATCGACCGGCCTTTGATTGCCTGGTGTATAACTTAGTGAAATTCTCAATTCCGAAACGTGGGTTCGTTAAGTTACGTACTTACCCTTGTAAAAGTTTGCCAGGTTTAATTAACAAAAAATAATCCAGATAGGTACCCAAAAAAAAACCTAGAGAATATTTTTTGAACTTTACTCACCAACCAAGCGATAAAGTAAAGGTTCGTTTGGGTACCGAGGAACTAGAAAATTTCAATTAATACCTTGCGTGATTATTGCAACCGCGGTAGAATCTGATAAGACCAAACTTTAAGTTACTTACAGAAAAACTAGACGATTTGTTTACAGGCGGCTTGGCCTCCTTCTTCTGTTGTTTTTTCGCCATTTCCTGGCTACTACTAAGGGCACACCTTCGTAAAAAACAATACAGAAACCTGCGAAACAAGTCAACGTTGAGGTTATGTTGTTATCGGCTCGAAAACAACTTGTCGACGTGGATTCTCACCTCAGTGACCACGGTTGGAATGCCGATAACGGCTTGATCAATATACGGATGACGAAAGTTGTTTTATCAAAGGCGACGGCACAGAATTATTGATAAAAACAATTAAATTCCAAAGGTCAACAAAGCAAGCTCAGACAGAGCTCATATTTTGTTTTGACACTAGTTCACATTGTGTTGCCAGATCACTTTTTAAATAAATAAGACCGATTAGAAAACAGAATCTTTAATATTAAAAACTTAATAGATTTTGGCTGACTTGCACCACTTTTTAAATGTCACTTAAGTCGCATTTAAATCTTTTCTATGAAGAATTTTAGTTAAATGCTGTTTAAGCTACATTTAAGAAAGTGGTGCAACTCGGCCTTTTTATTGAATTCTAAACGTTTTCTAATAAGGGTGTAGTGTACCTACCGTGTCCATTAAAATAGGATAGTACCTGATTTAAAGGCGCCACATTTTCACTTTATATGGCAGCATCTAACTTAATAATACCAATTTGAACTGGCCAATTTATTTGTTATCAGGCTTAGTATTTTTATAAAATTATATGATGCGAACTTTTTCACAAAGGTTCCTACGTAGATAAAGATAGATTGATATTGAATTATGAAAAGAGTAACCGTAATAACCTTTTATTATTATAAATTACATTAACATCAAATCTAAATCTAATAAACAAAACCATTTAGAAATGTATAAACTTAGCAATCGTTCATCAATCATCATATTCAGAATTTAAATATTCAATGTAGGTACTCGTACGCCGTTTCTTAATCTTCACGATCAGATGATATCAGATGGTAGGTAAGTATGTGATGGGTCTCGTTGTTATAATAAATGTCGTTCTTTCTTTTTCTTTACATAGGTATTTGAATTCGATGTAGTAGACTCATTGTCAGTTGTCAGGTTGGATAAGTCACTTTCACTTTCAATCCCACCAACAATTATAATAATTTTCAGTTTGTGTTTCAATAAACCAGAAAGTGGCCAATCTTCATTACATAAAACTATGCATGACAGCAATCGGTACCTAATATTGACAACTACATAATTTGGTATTGTTATTTATAGGATTCAAGCTAGTCACGCACAGTACAAGTGCCATTCAAAACAAGAATAGAATAGGATTCAAGCTCAATCCCACAGACTCTCTATACCACAGCTCTATACGACAAATACTTTATTAAATCATGTACCAGTACCACTTTTCTTTCCCGCCGATGCAACTAAGTAGGTAAGGTGGGGCACGATGAAACGAAAAAGTCATTTTGATTTTTATAAAAATCTGTATTCATTTAATCAACAAAAGGTTTATAATCTCATATACTATACTTAGTCATCTAATAATCAGTCAATGAAAAGAGATCAAAAGTTACTGGTAACTCTATTATTTTTCCGTTTTTCGGAGACCCTGATTCTGTTTCATTGTGCCCCAGGTCTGGGGTACACTTAAACACACCCTGGGGCACAATGAAACATTATGGGGCACAACGACACAGCTTTTTGTCATAGAAACGAATATTAGAAACAACAAAATAAACTCAAAAACTTCTCAACAATAATAAACTAGAATCAAATACTTCTCAAAAAATCCTTGTCCTATCAGTAGGTAACACGATTGTCAATTAACTAAAATAATAATTTTTGAAAATTTTTGAGGGAAACGTGTAAATATTAGCTTGACGCTTAGTCTTCCCAGAAGTACTTGGTGAAGGTAAAACTAATTCGATGTAAACTATTGAAACAAGAGGCTAGGTTAGGTTCATATGGGAAATAGAAGCTGTCATCTTTTTTATTGCTTCGGCGCAGGTAACTAATATCATAGTGATAATTTTCATCAGCATCTGTCAACAACTGTCCAATGAAAAAACTTTGTTTGTTTTCCCGGAAACCGAACTAAAACAAAGTCTTGAATTGTTGGTGTTTTTTTTGTGATCAATGGCATGTGGTCATCTTCTTCTTCAAGGTTAATTACAGATATGTCTGAGCTATCGTCATCGCTTTCAGAACTTGAAAACAACACTCTTGCTGCTTTCTCAACGTTCACAGTTCTTGATGGCTTCTTCGGTGGTCTTTCTTTGGTACACTTCTTTTTGTTTTTCCTTTCTTCTCTCTCACGTGCAAGCTCTTCTATTTCAGTTTTGATAGGAGTATCTGTTAACACTGTGCTCTTGCCTCTCTTCCTTTTGTTAACAGACTTACGAGGCCCTGCTCTTGGGTAGTCTCTGCATTCTATTGGGCTTTGCAAACAATTTGAAGCATTTTGTGGAAGGCAAGCTTTAGATGTGGAAGGCTCATCTTTTTGCGATCTTACGGGCAGAGGGTGCGCTTCACCTATAGCAGACGCTGAAGTTGGCTAGAGATTTTCCTGATCGGGATCGGGACGGTTTGTCACCTCACTGGGCATAAAGTCATCGTCATTAAAAATATCACAATCAAACGGATAAATTCCAGTTTTGCAAAAGCCCGATTTAATGTTGGCCGGGGTCATAGTCAAAAGCAGTTCCCAAAAGCTCTGCGACATTATAAATGGAAATTGGTGTTCCTGGATTTCGCATCATCCAAGAATCAGCTGCCCCATTATAATAGGTTTGTAACGGCCCAAACATAGACACATCCAATGGCTGGAGCTTATGGCTGGTATGAGGCGGAGTTGTTAGAAGAGTCACGCCGTTGTCCTTGGCAATATTCAAAGCCCCAGGTGAAAGATAACTTTCATGATTGCCCAGAATTAAAAGGCACGGATTTTCTTTCGATGAACCAGTTACCTACCTTGACAAAATGTTTCATCACTTCGATAAATAATTCTGAGTTTATCCAACCTGTTGGCTGAGCAAGCCCCATTGTCCCTGGAGGAGCTTTATTGATCATGAAACCCTTAAAGTTTTTACGTGGAAACACCATGGCAGGTGGCAAGGCTTATCCCATGGCTGAAATAATGCAACAAGTGGTCACAAGGGTTCCTCTTTCACCACTTGTTACTTTGTTTAATTGTTTCGATCCCTTCGGTGCCAAAATATTTTTGGGTTTTTGCACAGTGCCTGTTTTATCCAATGCAAATAGACGTGTGCCATTTCCGAATCCAGCGTGCCTTTTCATCACGTCTTTCAAATTTTCAAAAAACCTCATTACGTTGTGCCTGTTGAAAGAAGTGGAACGAGAAAGGCTGCAAGGTTCCGGTTTCCTTAATGATAAGTCTGCATGTCGTTTCCGAAAACCATATAACCAATCTACTCCTGCCATTTGATGGTCTTTCCATGACTGTGGAGTCTCAAGGTTATGATGTGTGGCTAATTCGTATGCGAGTTTTCTAGCATCTATTGTGTTCAACCCATACGACATTTTTGCACATGTGAGTAAATACTCCTTCAATGCATCTTCCTGGGCTTCCAGAAACACTCTTCGCACTTTGTAATTCGGTGTATACCTCATAATGTTTCTCTCCCCTTCAGGATTAGCCTTTTTTTTTTCTTGTAGTATCTATACAGTGTGCTGAAGTTTACATTCTTCATATTGGCTGCTTCTCTTAAAGTCCATTTCATTTCTCCATTTTCAACTAATTCTATTGCTTCTCTCATATCAATTTCTGAATGAAGCCCTATGCTTGTTTTTCTTATTCTATTTCGCACCATTGCCTCCTCCCTAAAATAATGTAAAGAAAGAAAAAAGAAAATGAAAACGAAAAATATCGAACCCAACGCCACCTTTAAGGGGCACAGTAAAACAAGTTTCATTGTGCCCCGTTTCACTTTGCCCCACGGGTACCATAAGAGTCATGCACATAAAATTTTTAGGTTATAGATACCGGCACTTGAATAATCAAAATATTAGACGAAATAAGCAAGAAAAACAAATAAAATACGCACACTCAAGTTGTCGCAAAGTGAAAACGAAAAGATTTTTGCAAAAAAAGCCCCGAATGACCACCCAAAAATTTTTTTTTTGCAATAAGTCAACAAGCAACAATGCAAGGAAACAATGACAACGGCACATGATGGTGGCTTGGTCGCTTGTCAAAGTAGTGTTACCCATTTGAAATTTAATTACTAATTGGTAGAAATACAACGTTTGTTTTACTGTACCCCGTGTGTCACTGAGCCCCACCTTACTACCTATTATAAAAAAATTGTAATTCACAGACACAGGTCGCAGAGATAAAAATTACCACGTTTATCTTTTAATATTAAACATTTTTGGTGGAACTTCTCCAGTAGTCTTAAAAATATGAAAATACTTACTTTACGTTCCATAGTCAACATAGTTTCGCCATGTCCGTCCATCTGTTTGTCTGTCCATCTGTCTGTCCGCGGCTTAGCACAGAGTCGATAAGTACAAAAGAGCTAACATTTGGCATAAATATACATATTCAGAGTAGGGCGTCTCCCTTCTCTCCTGGCTAAACGGTTGATTGTAGAAACGTGAAAAAATTCAGGGCAGGGGCATATAATGAACTTTAAAGAAAATTGTCAGGGCTAAGCAGGGTTTACAAGTTAACGAGTAATAGGCGACCAACTTATAAAAGGAAAAATTCGTACAAAATCCATTGAAAATTATTTCAATGAAGCTGCAAGTTCTGTAAAGCGGATAAAAAACCTTTCTACAGAACCCTGCGTGGCCCGACACGCACTTGGCTGGTTTTTAGGGTTCCGTACCTCAAAAGAAAAAACGGAACTTTTATAAGATCACTTTGTTGTTCGTCCATCTGTCTGTCAAGACCTTTTGACCAAATTAAAACCATATACTCAAGTCTACAGACCCTTGAAGCTGTAAAAAAAATTAAACTTCTAAAGAACGTGAAAAAAAGATACGGCCGTTTAGGTCGCAAAAAACGTATATTTCGATACTCAACATTAGAACTATGAAATTTGGCAAGTATTATCATCTTATACTATAATTATAGGAAAAAATATGAAAACTATACATTTGTCTTTAATTCATAAAAAAATTGTCTTTGAAGTTCGGGAAAAACTCGGAAAAGACTAGGAGACTCGATTCCTGAACTATTTATAATATGTACCTAAGTATCTACAAATTTGTACGGGACCCTCGGTGGGCGAGTCCGAATGGCAACTCGTTAATCGCCGATTCTTACATTCATCGAAACCTTACAGCGCAAATAAAAAGCTAGAAAGTAGGAGAAAGAGTAAGTTAACGTAAAGCGTAAAAAGTAAAATATTGAACCACCAAATAAAGTTAAATAAAACAAATGACGTTTACATTACGGTTTCACGTTTGTAGACTTAGGATGTTATCAGTCTGTACAATCGACATCGACATATTTACAAACTTTCAGAAGAAGAAGCTGAAGCAGAAGAAAGACATACTTATATTATACGAGCAAGACACCTCACAGAAACAAAATAAGTAACATAATATGCACAAAACCAGAAAGAAAACTAAAAATACACAACAGACAAAACAAATAAATAAATCAGGACTACAGAAATGTAGTCTGTGGTGTATCTAAGTTGCCACAAAAGGCAGCCGACTCAGCGTTACGCTGAGTAAGTGATCCCTCAGTGGTGATTTTTTTAATTATTATTTTACATGCATCTTTGCAAAAAAAAAAAAGAAAAACGGTAAAGAATATCTCAACATAACAAACTTAACTAATATAAGTAACTTCCACACAACACGATGACTTCACCTGGTCCCAAATTAGGATACCCTGTGCTATGGTGACCAGGCAAAGGTATCGCAAACGACAAGGAGAATACCTACTTAAGTCAATAAGGCGTAAAGCGACCCTGCAACATAAAAATCCACTTGAGTGAATTCTGTCACAATGCAAAGCCGCACCCGGCCTCAAGTTAATTGAACGTCAGGGGCCAATACGGTTTGCTCTTTTATTATTTTGCTCTTTTAATTTTCCCGCTCAACCACAACCCTCCTCGATGTATGGTTCACGGGAGTCGCTAGGGTTGGCAATCTGGAAGAAAATGTTGTTTGACTTTTATTCCTTGGATTTGTGAGGAAAAATACAATACCTATGTAAATGTTAGAATAAAAAACCGGCCAACAGCGTGTCCAGCCACGCGCAGTGTAGGATTCTGTGGAAGGAGGGGTTTTCTAATTACTTTGGACAGATGAGGCAAAGTAATTTTCAATGGAATTTGTACGAAATTTTCCTTTAAGAAAAATATATTATGAATTTAAAATGAAAACTATCACGGCTAAGTAGGCTTTCCAAGTCAACGAGTAATAGGCGACCAACTAAGAAGAGGAAAACTTCGTACGACTTCCATTGAAAATTATTTTAATGAAGTTGGTAGTTCTGTAATGCAGGTAAAACATCTCTTTCTACCGAACCCTACACTGCGTGTGGTCCGACACACACTTGGCTGGTTTTTATAAGTAACAACGACATATTTTACGAAATACGTGTTAACCCTTAGGCTCGAATGTTGGTACTACGCTTTCATCCCCTATCACGGCTCTCACTCGGAATTATTGTCACCGTTTTCCCATTTTTCCTACCGACCGACCTATAACTTTGTTACCCTACTATACAAGCTTATATCACGAAGTATACACGAAGAAATAGACTTTAAAATAAACGCCGGTGATGTCATTTTTGTATGCAATTTCGGAGAGAGTTGAAACGTTTTGATTCTGAATAGCGTTTAGCAATGTGGTTTTTCATACGAAATCCTCTGATGGGAAAACGTGGATATTTTAATATGGCGGATTACCCACATTCATGCCCGTTTATCGAATAAAAGGTGTTATCGCGTGTACACCCACTAGTTAAATTTATTTTCCATCCATAAGGCAGTAATTAAATTTTCGATTTTAATCCCCTTCACTCGGGCTGCATTTTGTAGGTAATCCCCGATTTGGCTTTAATATTTTTAAATATTTCGTTTGTTGCTGTGACAACAGTAATCTCGCCGAATTTAGATTGCATTAATATGCTTTTAACATGATAATAATTAATGATGCTTGTAATTACCTACCCAACATTAAAAACATCACTGACTGAGTTATCCTTCCCTGTCTTATCTCATTGTAGACTATAATAAATCGCCACAGGGTAAGGTAAAATCGTTGTAGCCAGAATGTTCTACTAAAGTTGGGTACCCACATATCTTACTCGTGGTTCCTCGTACATGTTGGTTGCAAAGTCGCCCGTAACGAAACTGAGTAGAATGCATGGAATACCTAACAATTTGTTAATGTACTGTCTGTTAACAGTTGTCAGTAATTTTTTTGGTATGATCTTTGGCCAACTGACAGCTGTTAACTGTTAGCTGTTAAGGCGGGGCTCTTCGAGCGCACGGATTTGTATCGGACTTATTGCGCTGCGCGAGCGAAAAGCTGGGGGAAAAGTAGGTACACATTTTTGAAATTACAGAAATACAAATTCTATGAACAGAATTTTACGACGTTACTAACAAATTCAGTGATAGTCAGTTTGGTATATTTTTTATTATCTAAAATTCAGTACATAGGTACAGCTCAAATAAGACCATATCTAGTGATTATGTAGAATCATGTCCGCGATTTTTTTGATGCTCTACAGGTTAAAAAAAAAACATAAAAATAATGACCGACGGCCCTAGATAGGACATTGAGAAATAATATATATTTTTTCAGATTTTAAACATCAACCATTAGGGACTAAAATGTAGGTATTTTAAAACACCTCATTTAGTAGTTGTAGGAGAACCCAGCCTTAAGCACCTAAAAATAAGAATAACTATTCGAATAAGAGCGAAACCCTGGTCGGATTTTTCCGAAAAAAAATAAAGTGATTCCGGTATGAAGTTAGGAACGCCTAAAAATAGTTGATAGCAAATCTATTCAACGTTGAAATGTAATTTGTTGCACAGCGCAACGGCACAGGCGTTTAAGCCGCGCGCACTGCGTCGCTCAGATAAGTGGGGCCGAGCACCCGCTCGTGCCCTGGCAACTGCGAGGCGTGATACGGACGCCCCTTGGGATGCGCCGACATGCAATGCAGCTATTTGCCGGATCGTAGTTAGCAGCTCCGTTTCATAGAGTTTAATCTGGGCGATATTAACGTTGGTTGAATCCTAAATTCTTATTCTAACGATCAACAAAAAGTTGGTCTTTATGCTATTAATAATATCCGTGTGGCGCCGGATTAAGAATAGCGTCACTCCATTTCCTTCCGTGGATGTCGTAGAAGGCGACTAAGGAAATACATTACCAGGAGACGGGCAGCAGCGTCTTCCTGAGATTCCAACCGCACACTGCGATCGCCAATCCGCCTGCCAACCGTGGCGATTATGGCAAAACCCCTCATGGTTATGAAAACCGTGAGGGAGGCCTTTGTCCTGCAGTGGACGTCAAGGGGCTGATGATGATGATGATGATGATGATGAATATCTTGTGTATACTATCGATTGATAGAACACTTTCTTTATATAACATGATTTGTGATTTCCATTAGATGTATCAAAGAATGCAATCTTCAGGGTAGGTTAACGCAAACCCTGTTATCTCCACTGATTTCGTCATGGAAACCAAAATCGTAAGATTTCGTAAAGGTCAATCTCTGGCAGACCTTAAAGACGGACTATAACCTTTTGCTAATAGCCTGTGACCTTTCCAAGGCGGATAGGGTGAACGGCGGGCGTGGATATCGTTCTGAAACCCGAAGCAAGACGACGATGGTTCAGTACAGAATGTTAACTTGGCTACGTCTAGTCTAACTGCGTTGCTTATCCACTGGTGAAGTAACGGTTTGCATACAGAGATAGTCTTTTCTATTTTCGCAGGAGCATGTACCCTGTTGGGCAACTGTTAGATTTGGCAACTCGTTTATCAAGAGGGTTAGCCTTTTAGCTATAAGCAGTGTACATTACACTTACATACAATATTTTAGTTTTTATTTATTGATCTCGAGCGTAAATGTCCTCCGGCGGACAAGGAGAATATACCCTCAGTACTAACTTCTATCTATGCCACACTGTTGGGCAATATTTTCAGCCACCTTCATAGTGTCGTCGGTCCACCGGGTTAGTGGTCTATCCACCGATCGGCGTTGACCCGTTCTTGGCCACCGTTCAGAGACTACCTTAGTCCACCGACCGTCTTCCCACCAAATGCCCCGCCCATCTCCATTTTAGTTTTATGATTTTTGTGCCCCTAACTACGCAAAGATAGAGTCTGCACAACGAAATTGCGCTCTAAAGCGGGGGCGACATGCACACATTGATGTTGATGGGAAGAGCGGGTGATCGTGCTTTTCCACTAAAAAGGAAAATTTCTCACCAGGCAGACCGTATGCATGGAGACGTCTGGCCGGTTGGACGGACCGGTCGTTATATTTGAATCGTGTGATTTTAAAACAACACAAGTCACATGTGTTTTTAAAATAACACTTGTTAATTTTTTTTTAAATTAAATTATTTACACCTACCTATTGGTTTACATTAGAAAAAAAATTGTAGTTTATTCATACAGAAATTAACATAATATGCTAAAATATTGTATTTGAATAAAACAGTTTTTTCTATTTCCTGACAAGTTGTAATGAAAGTACATGTGTTGTTTTAAAATCACACGATTCATTTATGGTACCATGTAATGTGTAACACATTGCTTGCGCGTTGTAGGAATGTCGGAGTGAGTATATAGTGCGCGCGCAGAGTTGACATGTGCTCGCCGCAACGTAACATTGTGTGCTTAAGCGAAGCTAAAGGATGTTCGCAGACACGCACTCATTCGCATATGCGTGTACCTATTTCTGTCGGTTTTTTGCCGCATATCGAGTGCAAAGTTAACCTTCTGATGGTGAAGGCGAGTGCCCTAAGTGTTCGGTAGATAACGTGACAGGCGGCTTAGCAGCAACGAGAGAAGTTTCGCTTGACGCGTCGGGGGATGGGGCTTTGAACGGGATTGCCTTTTCCGCCCAGGGTTGGCGACGCTGCTTTCAATTTAAATCGGCTTGTTTTATATGGGTATCATCTACTTTGATGCTGAAATAGAACATTGCATTACATAAAATCTCGCCTGCATCTCGGAGGGTTTGCTATTTGCCACGATCCTGACAGACATCTTTCGCTTTACCAACATTCATTAGTCGTTGCCAACCCCCTTTTCGGGTATTTTTTAGGGTTCCACACCCAAAAGGGTAAGGGACCCTATTACTAAGACTCCGCTGTCCGTCCGTCCGTCTGTCACTAGGCTGTATATCATGAACCGTGATAGTTAGACAGTTGAAATTTTCGCAGATGATGTATTTCTATTGCCGCTATAACAAAAAATACGAAAAACAGAATAAAATAAATATTTAAGGCGGGCTCTCATACAACAAACGTGATTTTTTTAGCGTTTTTTGCTCGATATTAATAACGGCAGCAGGTAGACGCTTGAAATATTCAAATGTTGCATAGATAATGGTACGGAACTCGCACTTGGCCGGTTTTTTTATCTTGCCATTTGCTCATCCAACAATAACTAATCAGCGAATTCATCATTCGATCAGACAGCAGCCATTATGGTCAGCACAATGAATGAACGACCAGCAACACGTGGTGAGCAAATAAATCACACACGGGCAGCATTTTTTATGTTGCCTATAATATACGACCCATTTCAGGGCACAGACCTCTCAGAGAGAGAGAAAGAAAGAGGAGTACGGGCTTAATCACCACGCGCGCCCACCACGCATTGGCATTTCAAGCACTGATACCTCAGACACTCGGGTTTCCCCACGATGTTTTCCTTCACAGTTAGCGAGTGGCACTGCTACTACATATTCACAAATGTACCTAACTTAGAAAACGCCGGGATTCAAACCCACGACCTGCCGAATGTGAGGCCTTTATACCGATGCGCTACCATACCACCGCTCCTAAAGGCAGTCAAACAAACTATGATTTAATCTGTGGCGAGCATATGTCAACTCTGCGTGCGCACTATAAACTCCAACATTCCTACATCGCGCAAGCAAAATGTTTCACATGACATATCATAAATATAACGTCCGACGAACATCAGTCGGACCGGCCGTCCCCAGGCATACGATCTGCCTGGCGGGAAATTTCCCTTTATAGTGGAAGAGCACGATCACCCGCTCTTCCCTATAGTGGTGACCCTCGACAGAATTATGTCAACCTTCCTTCGCTCTCGCAGCACCCCACATACAATCAGTCTCAAAGCAAGGCCAGCATCCTCTTCCCTCTCACCTCATCAGATCCACTACAGTCAACGCACCGACTACTGGTACTGATGGTGATCTCCCCCAACCCCTCGGCACGGCAGCCACACAGCAACAGCGCACGTTGCCAGTGGTACAGCAGCCTTCACCGGTTCCTATCACATGCGCGGACCCCATGGTACTGTCGCCGGTGAAGTGACTGTTAGCCGCCGAACACCCTCAACCGCTAGTCGACTCACTGACTCAGCGCCTCCTGGCACTTGCAGGCTTTAGAGCACAGACTTCGATTCCTATCAGACCTAGCTATGCGTAGCTACGGTCTTGAAGGGGAGTGATGTGGCGAGCATATGTCAACTCTGCGCGCGCACTATAAACTCCAACATTCCTACATCGCGCAAGCAAAATGTTTCACATGACATACCATAAATATAACGTCCGACGAACATCAGTCGGACCGGCCGTCCCCAGGCATACGATCTGCCTGGCGGGAAATTTCCCTTTATAGTGGAAGAGCACGATCACCCGCTCTTCCCTATAAATCATAGTTTGTTTGACTGCCTTGAATCGTTGGTCTAGCCGTTGAGGCGCTTGGCTACCAAAACAGAGGTCGTGGGTTTGATTGCCACTGGGGGCCGCCGTATACTTATTTGTACAAATGACCTCAGTCTGGGTGTATTTTCGTGTTTGTGACGTCCTGACCTGGTTACCATAGCACAGGGTATCCTAGTTTGGGACCAGGTCAAGTGTTTATGTTGTGTGTAGGTTATTATTATTATAGTCTAAAGAAAGTCAAGGCAAGGCCCCAACCGACATCGATGTTTTCTACGAGTATTTACACTGGACGTTCAACTTGTTTTAGCTCTATCAAAGATACTCATAATCTGACGTAAGTATCTACTAGCAGTTCCTTACATTACGCCAGCGGATTTTATTACTTTGGTTACATAGTATTAGGTTATCGATGCAAATAAACGTATTAATTTATGCAGTATTTAAATGTACCTACTCAGACAGAGAGTATGGGCTTAATCACCACGCGTGCCCGCCGCGGATTGGCGATTTCAAGCCTTGAGGTATCCTAGTGTGAGGCCAGAAGCAATGTATGTGCCTCTATGTAAATGTTTATGTTTATGTTTAATAGCTCAAAACACTCAGGTTTCCTCACGATGTTATTCACCTTCACCGTTAGCGAGTGGTATAGCTACTATAACTTCACAAATGTACCTACATAACTTAGAAAAAAAGTCATAGCTACGTACAATCCCGCACTGGGAATCGAACCTGGTCTCTCGTTTTCGAGAATAATGCTTTACCCACTAGGCTACTACCGCTACTCTACTCTCTGTCTGTCTGAGAGCCCTACAGTGGGGCGTATATATAATAGGCTGCTTGTGAAATGTACCTAACTGTAAGCCCCTATGTTCTGTGGTAAGCCCTTCGCTAAATTATCTCTCAACTCTCGCCTGTATCCCGGAGGGGTAGGCAGATACCAGCTACCACGAATCTGACAAACCTCTTCCGCTTCATCAAGCAAGTAGCTGCATGTTTGCACGCCGGCTTAGGGTACTTTTTATCATGCCCTTCGCTAGGATGGACAAGATAAAAAGATACTTCTTTGATACTGATCAAGGAAAATCGCAATGGATATCACATATCAACCTACTTACATACATAGGTATTTGATAAAGTAATACATACATACATACGTAAACTCACGCCTAGAGTTGTAGGCAGAGATTAGGGACTGCCACTTGCCATGATCCGGACAGATCACTTTCGCTTCCTCAACATTCGTTAGTCGTTGCATGCGCGAACACCGGTTTCGGGTACTTTTATCTTGTCCTTATACATCCCTTATTTGGTCGAAGTGTATCCGCCTGGGTCGTCCCTTACACATATTATAAAGTAATATGGGCCTAATAAATACATACCGATTTCAACATAGTCGCCAGCCCTACCGCCTTTCGATTCGAGTACAGCCGCTCTCCACGGAGTCATCAGATAAGCCTCCGCTTGCAAGTTTAATTGAATTTCGTCGTCGGAAAGTTTCCGCCACCCCTAGCCGCCCCGGAGCGTTGTGATTGGTGGGCGGCCTCTTCGTCAAAGACATTGTTGCCCGGTATATAGCTAGGGTTGTACATGGGGAGGCTTAGTCGAGCGAGCTGCTCTGTGGAGCTTATTGTTGGAAGTTAATGGCGTTTGCCAGGGATCCGAGATGAAGGAGGATTTTAAGGCACGCTACGCTTTGTTCACCTTTTGGATGCAATGGGAGAGTTGTTTTAATGTTTTGGTCATCTAGACGCTTATTTACTTTTATAGTGTCTAGATGAAAATTTTTGAAGCCATCTGTTACTATTTATCTAGAAAATGTTTGTAGCTCAGGTTTCCCAGGAATCTTCCTGTTTGAAATCAGAAAGTATGTTATGTATTGTAAAATATAAAATAGATATTACAAATTTTATCATTCGAATACGAATTACAATGAAAAGAAAATATGCACAGTTATAACACTAAGACAATAAGCCGCCCCGGGACACATCCGATGCAAAGGTACCTTACGCACTACGCGCTGGCAGCGTTACTTCGCTGCACTGCAAGCTGCAAGGGAGATTCTGTGCATAAGCTGGCTGTGGCATACGATAGGCCCTAGTCGCCGGTCCCTCAACCGGCGACTAATCTCCCTAATTATAATAACTTCCACACAAAGGCCTTCCCCTGTACTCCCCGAGCCCCAGTGGTTTCTTATTCTTAATTTAACTGTAATCGCACCAAACGAACCACCATGAGCTAGTTATGTAACTTAGTTCCTACTTGGATTATAACCATAATTTACTGGTGTTAAGTAAATACTTTTCATTTTCAGGCCTGTCTACCGCGGAAATCTTCGGCCTATTATAACTTTAATTAAATACAACTTTAGCTAGTGGCTCCAAATCACTGAACGGCTTTAACTAACAAGTAACAGCCACACAGATGTATTCGCCCAAGGTTGCGCAACAAAGCCATAATTAAGTTTCATGTTCGAACGCGTAATTTTATTGCGCTAAAACCGTGCGATTTCTTAATCGGAGGCGATTATTAAATACACGTAACAATGACCGAAAAGGCTGAACATGTTATTATGTCGGGTAGAACTGGCTTTAGGCGCATCGATCGATCAATCAATCAGTCCCTATTCGTCCACTGCTGGACATGGGCCTCCTTCAAGGCACGCCACTTCTTTCTTTCCTCGGCCATCCTCATAGCGCCACTGCCGTCCATCTGCCTCAGATCGTCGGTCCAGCGAGCTGACGGTCGTCCTACGTTGCGTTGCCAGCAAAATAACACAACCTTATTCTGCATTTGCATTGCTTCGGGATACGCCTAAACCATACATAGTATTAGGAACTATCTTTACCTCCGAAATTGGGCATTGGCGTGTCTGGAAGAAGGCCGGTGCATTGTATTCGTTCGTATACAGGGCGTAACAGAATTCTACATGGTGATAGCTTCATATAGGCAGGTCATATATATGCCGTAGACAAAACAAAAGAATGGGTATAAAAGTGCTAGTTTGCGGACCAAGAGATGGGCGCAGAAGTGTGGGCAGGCAACCAACGAGATGGACTGACTGAATACGAAAAGCCTAAGGGCCCTCACCCACTTGCTGTCGCGCGTTCGCATCGATACAGTCGCGATGCGGGCGCTAGTTGTGTGCCCTTGCCCACCGTAAACACGATTCAGTCGCGATGCAAACGCGATACCGTCGCGCTTCTGTCGCGATGCAAATGCGATTCAGTAACGGAACCAAAATGCCTGCGATCGCTACAGTTGCAAGATGGAATCCGTTGGACCGATGGACAACAGCACTCTCGATCTCTCTGTGTTGCACTACTCATGCGCCACCCTTCCTCCGTTCTCCTCCCGATGTCTTCCGATACGCTCGCGCGTTTGCATCGATACAGTCGCGATGCTGTAGCGCGTTAGTAGCGCGTTGGCATCGCTTCTGCAGCGCGTTGCAAATGCGACTAAAGCGCGTTCGTAGCGATGCTGTTGCGCGTTTACGAAACGCGCGACAGCATCACTACAAAAAGTCGCCGTGGGCGAGGGGCAAATCGAACCTATACTCAGCATTGGGTTGCTATTGGTTGAAGAAGAAGAACTACAAAACAGCAAAAAAAAATGTGAGCTGTTCTATACTACAGGGTGAGTTTGTATTCGTTCACCGTATTTTAAGGGAATGTTCTTTTCATTGTCAGAACAGTATTATTAACGATTTATCAGTAATGGTTATAACATATTATGTATTTGTAAATATTCGTGATTTCCGACCTTTGGCTCCAAACCGTGAATTCAAATTCGAAGTGGTAGGTAGTACCGTATCACTGAAAAATATTTTTTCAAATGTTAAAGGTTTAAGAGTCTGTCGTCCGATATGCGCAAACAATTAAAAAAAAAAAAAAATTGAGGTAGCCGGCGCCGACCATAAGGCGCTCAAAACACAATTTTATTTTAATTTTTATTACTTTTTTTTTGACACGGGATTTTTTTTAAATATAAGTTTCTAAGTCATGGATAGAATGCCTCCTTAAAATACGGTGAACAAATTCAAAGTCCCCCTGAAGAGTTACCAACAGCCGATATTGTTTTTGACAATAGTAAAAGGTGTTCGTATTAAAGAATAGAACCTCCCATTGGTCAGAAATGGGAATTTCGTTACACCCTGAATAGGCTATTCTTATGCAATGACGTCATATATTAAATTGGTCATACATACACATACATAAACTCATGCCTGTATCCCAGAGAGGTAGGCAGAGACCAGGGACTGCCACTTGCGACGATCCTGACAGATCACTTTCGCTTCCTCAACATTCATTAGTCATTGCATGCACGCACGCCGGTTTCGGGTACTTTTTATCTTGCCTTTTGCTAAAACATCCCATATTTGGTTGAAGTATGTTAAATTGGAGTCGCGTACTATGACTATTTCTACCTATTTCAGCGATATAAATCATCACGAAGCACGCTTTGTTCTTGCAATAGATGTCTACAATCCTCTCTAAGTATTATGATGATTGATAACATCTTATAACATTAGTTCCACTTGTTTAGTACAAACTGGGACGGATGCAGCCTCTGTTTCGCAGCAAATTACTGAGTTGTTGCCATAGGTACTGTCGACAGCGCGTCAACCTTTACACGCCTTCACGCGTGCACTTTATTGAGTTGAATTACGGTTGACTTTCCAATAGAAATGTAAATGTTGACTGCAAATGTCCGACGTTACTTCAGTTTTATCGCGAAGATGACTGTCTTACTTCCTTCCTGTTGTGAAAAATACAAAAGTATTTCACATTTCTTGTGGCATTCAAGATCCAGTTTGGTTTTATTCTATGCTACGCCATGTGAGTGTGGCTGAATTTTCCTACAATTATCATTTACTAAATATACGACCCAAACTGAAGTGGAAATGGGCTGGCCACGTAAGCCGCATGTACCCGCTGAGACTTGCCATCGAGTGGTTACCGCGCGGGGGCCATCGCAAACGGGGATCTAGAACCTTCCATCTCAGTAGATCACTGACCAGATCCATTATGGATCGAATAAGATATTTTTTTCTTGGTAGAAGACTATGGCGGGATGATCATCACAAGTTCTTGCCGGAGTTGTCAGAGGTGGCAAATGACCGAAAATCTTGGTCTGAAACGGGCGAGGCCTTTGCAGTCACAGCAGGCAGTGGGTGGGAGGCTATATTCTGGAGGCTACATAAAAAGTTACGACCCGTTTCACTGTGTTGAAATTTATCTGCGTAATTAAAAATAATATTGCGGTCCCTGGCCTGTTTGTTAATTATCGCAATTTCCATTATGTCGAGTAGTTCAATCTGTATCCCTTTCGAACCTTCACAACATATTATTATTATGTTTACTCTCGGTATTTCCAGTTCAATTTTAGTTTCAGCCGACATCGCTTCCGCTTAGCTTAATACCATTGAATTTTAAGTAGGGATTTGAGTTATCTCGTAAAATAATGTTTTTATGCAATTCAATGAATAAAACCGCGCCAGCGCTCTCCCAACTGAGCTAATGGGCAAGTGCTCTAGCATCGGCGAAATTTCGAGCCTCTTTACAAACTTCTCTGTATTACGTACAGGCAGCGACATCTGGCCGAAGCAATTTACATCACTTGCAGCCCCGAGTAACCCACTTTGCAGTTAGGTTTTAACATCGGAATGATATTGCTGTAAGTACACGATGACATTCTTTTTTATTTCTTTTTGAGCTCTGGCACGGTTAGCCAGAGGTCGCGGGTTCAAGTCCCGGCATGTGTGGAATTTTTAGCCTCTAAATAGGTTTTTGAAAAATTGTCCTCAGCACGGGTTAGTGCAACAAAAAGAACATACTTAAGGTGTTATTTATAACAACACGATTCCCTTAAAACACTCCATAAACTAAGTAGGTATAAATAGTCGGTGCTAGTCTTTCCCTTGTGAAGTTTCTACCACAGACTATTTATACAGCGTTTATGGATTGTTGTTTTTAGGTTTCCGTACCCGTAGGGTGCTAAACGGGACCCTATTATTAGGACTTAACTGTCTGTCTGTCTGTCTGTCTACCTGTCTGCCGGTCACCAGGCTGTATCTTATGAACCGTGATAGCTAGGCAGTTGAAATGATGTATTTCTATGGCCGCTATAACAACAAATACTAAAAACAGAATAAAATAAATATTTAAGGGGGGCTCCCATACAACAGACGAATTTTTTTTTGGCCGTTTCTTGCTCGATATTAACTCGGCAACAGGTAGACGATTGAAATATTTACGGAATATTTAGTTCTATGTTCGCTTCAGAAAGAAATAAATAAATTAAAATAAAATAAATATTTAAGGGGGGCCCCCATACAACAAACGTGATTTTTCGCGGTTTTTTCTCGATCTTTGTGTCTAATGTTGTATGGATGATGGTACGGAACCCTTCGTGAGCTAGTCCGACTCGCACTTGGCCGGTTTTTTTCTAATAAGACCATTAATCTGACGAAGCTGAAGAGAGAGGACGGCAGTATAGCGTCGACCAAATCAGAGGTGCTGAGGGAGATTGAGAGTTTCTACGGACAGCTATACACCTCAGTCGCAAAACCTGTTAGCGGTTTGAACAAAGATCCGAGAGCCAAACTGACCCGACATTATACCGAAGACATCCCGGACATCAGCCTGTACGAGATTAGGATGGCCCTGAAACAGCTTAAGAATAACAAGGCACCAGAAGAGGACGGAATCACATCAGAGCTCCTGAAAGCGGGTGGAACACCAGTACTTAAAGTCCTTCAGAAGCTCTTCAATTCCGTCGTGCTCGAAGGAAAAACGCCAGAAGCATGGAACAGAAGCGTGGTGACGCTGTTCTTCAAGAAAGGGGATAACTCTCTATTGAAGAACTACCGACCCATCTCGCTTCTGAGCCATGTTTATAAGCTGTTTTCGAAGGTCCTCACGAATCGTCTCGAACGCAGGTTTGATGACTTCCAGCCTCCCGAACAAGCCGGTTTCCGAAAGGGCTTTAGTACCATAGACCACATCCACACGCTGCGGCAAATTATACAGAAGACTGAGGAGTATAATTTGCCATTCTGCTTAGCGTTTGTGGACTATGAGAAAGCCTTCGATTCGATCGAGACATGGGCAGTGCTCGAGTCTCTCCAGCGTTGCCGTATTGACTATCGGTATATCGAGGTGCTGAAGTGCTTGTACAACAGCGCCACCATGTCGGTCCGAGTACAGGAGCAGAATTCGGAGGCAATTCCATTGAGAAGAGGCGTGAGACAGGGAGACGTTATCTCTCCGAAACTGTTCACGAACGCACTGGAAGATGCCTTCAAGCTTCTGGAATGGCAGGGACGCGGCATCAGTATCAATGGCGAGTACATCACGCACCTTCGATTTGCCGACGATATAGTAGTCATGGCAGAAACGATGGAAGACCTCGGAATAATGCTCGAAGACCTCAGTCGAGTTTCCCAACGTGTGGGCCTTAAAATAAACATGGACAAAACGAAGGTCCTGTCGAACGCCCGTGTTGTGCCCACCCCAATAACATTGGGGAACACGACTCTCGAAGTTGTAGTTGCATGGCCGATTATTGAACAGAGCAACAAGTAGGAAGCCTAATTGGACTAATCGGCTACGCAATATGCATCGAATTATTATGATAAACTATGAATAGCAGATTTATGAAAAAAAAAATTAGTATTTTTGTAGAACAAAAGTAGTATTCAACCTTGTGTTCAACCTTAAAATGCAACCGATCGCTTCCGAGAGACATTTTAGTCTGTACGTACTTTAACTACCTCAGTTTCGCAACATCCAACCCTCAAAACAACTAAGACATTTCCCTGTGATTGGCACCACTTAACTCTAACACGAGCTAACGTAACGGCCTACCTACAGTACAGGCAAAGAAAACAATAAAGTCATTATGGACCATGGCTCTATTGCAAGCTTGTCGATACCACAAGAACTCGAAATTCGTCACGAGAATAACTCGGTTATGTTTTGAGATCTTTCGAGGCGATTTTTCATAACAATCTCTTTTAAACTAAACTGATGCTCAGTAGAGTTACACAGTAATCAATAGTAAGTTCTCGAAAAAACAAAAAAAAAACCTTTATGGCTTTATCTCCAATGAGATCATTGGGAAGCTGGGATCCCTTCAGGAGGCCTGCAGTGACATTCGAGCACTGCTGGCTTTCTGGAAAGAGATAGGTTGGCTGGAGTAAACTCGCAGCTTTGCTACGTACAATGGCCCAACTATGAGGCTAAGTGCGGAATTCTCAGGTATAACTAACTAACTAACTATCTCCAATGAGCTGTTTTACATTTAGTTCATTATACAGTGCGCGTCTCAGTCTCAGCGGTGGAAGCACAACGGCAGAACGCATTCGAGAGGCCGTGGGTTCGAATTCCAGCATTTGCCAGACTTTGTTTTCTAAGTTAACGTACATATGTGAATTTGCAGTAGCTAAAAATAGAACTCGCTAACGATGAAGGAAAAACGTCGCGAAGAAACCCCAGTGTCTGCGGTATTTACCTACCTCAGCGCTTGCTACGGACAATGGTCCAAAATATGAAGCTAAGTGCGGAAATATAAGGTCTAACTAACTAACAGTGCACGTCAAAAGGTGATCCACTAGTCCTTACTAATATTATAAACGCGAAAGTTTGTATGTATAGATGGATGTTTATTACTCTTTCACGCAAAAACGTCTGAACGGATCCGGGCGAAATTTGCACAGACATAGATTGTAGACTGGATCCCGGAAAAATACATATAAAAATTACCACGCGAACGAAGTCGCGGGCAACAGCTAGTTTCATATTTCACCCTAAGCTCGTACCTGTGATAGGCCCATCGATTATTTTTAACAATAATAATGATTTGATCCAATTATTGCACCGACACACTTTCCCTGAGCAAGGCGGCGTCGGACACCCAAAACGCAGGTCTCTAATACCGATATAATTTTATTGTAGGCTATAAAAATTGCGGCGTACTTCGTGCGCCCATTTCATGTGCGTTTCTTGTGCTATGAATATGTAAAAATGTATGAACGATGCGCATGCATAAAAGAGACTTGACAACTACTTTACCTCTCGCTTAGACACTATATTGCCGTCTATATCGTGTGAGCGAGAGGCAAAAAGTGACGCGTCTCTGTCAGTCAGATCCGTTTGATATATAACTATAGATAAATCAGTCAATCAATCAATCTGCACGTAGATAAATCTTCCCGAAATTGTGGCCGTTATTATCCTCGTAATTGTCACTATTCATCGTTGTCAGTGCGATAGGTGTTAAACATATCTTTTTTCTATATGAGTTGGATTTGACATAAACTTCCCCTAAGGCACATCACATCCTTATGTCCTCTGCCATCTTCATTCAGCCACTGCCAGCGATCTGCCTCAGGTCGTCGGTCCAGCGAACTGGTGAGCGGCCTACGATGTGCGATACATAGAAGAAGATAATTTATTATTTTTTAATATAGACAAATAAATGTTCAGCCACTCCCAGCGATCTGCCTCAGGTCGTCGGTCCAGCGAACTGGTGAGCGACCTACGGTGTGCGATACATAGAAGAAGACAATTTATTATTTTTTTAATATAGACAAATAAATGTTTATTCAGTTTCTTTCCCCTCAACGATAATATTGCAATCTTACTACTTATTATAAAGGCGAAGTTTGGACGGATGACCCCTTGGTGAACAGACCCGGTCTGTCAAAATTTGGCACAGAGATGGATTATAGTTTGGAATAGTTTGGAATACGCATTATAATTTTAACGCGAACCAAGTCGTGGGCATCAGGTAGTACTGCTCTAAATATCGCTTTGAGTTTTTGAGTGATACGCACGGCCGGACAAGGTTCTTCAGCAATTCCTTTACTATCACAGCTGTCCGCCTGTGGAATGATCTGCCTTTGACCGTAAGATTTTCACCGTCCCTAACAGTATTTGAAAGCAGGGTTCAAAAATATTACTTTGCCTTAGTTTAAGCAGTTTACTTTTATTTATTTATTTTTTCTTTCTGGTGAAATCTATTCCTATTAGTATGTAGGTATATTTTTCGTTAATCTCTTCACTACATATGATAATTTTTATTTATGTATGTTCATTCTATATTTATCTCGTATTTATGTACCGTTTATGTAGGTATGTGTATTAAATATATTTTAAATATCTTCCTTAGTATTGTTTAGTTGCACCGAGTACCCGTCATTTAGCTTCTCATTTTTTTTCCGTCAATGGTTGTCTGGAAGAAATTACTTTAAGTAATAAGGCCGCGAATTGTACTGTACTATATTATTGTTAAATTCTCATAAATGTAATTCCTGGTGTAATACAATAAAGAATATTCTATCTATCTATCTATCCAAATATCAATATTTCGACACCGAAATAGTATTTCAGACAACATGTCGCGTGTGAACACCACAATCTATCGAAGCTGCAACCTGCACGTAATAGAAAGTGGCTACCACTGCCGGCAGCAGGTGAACAGTTGATGGATGCAACAGATTTATGCATAATGCCTCACTTCGACGTATTACACTGACGGATAATTGCTACTTGGGCAGTAAACGAGTGATGTAAACGCGGACTCTGAGTTAACGCATCTTGAGATCCCAACATTATGTTCAATTCATACAATTATGCCGGCGCGCGGCAGCCCGAGTCCAAAGTTATCGTAGAAAATGCGGTTTATAACTGGTGAGTGAGTGAGTAGGTGAATGAGTGAGAGAGTGAGTGAATGAGCGAGTGAGTGTGTGAAAAAGGGGCAAACGCAACGTGGGAGCCCGCTTGCTCGCTGCACCGACGATCTGGATCTCGAGCGGACAATAGACGAATGTAGGCTTACATTGAATTTGGTTTAGAGCTACCGCGCGGCCCTTTGCTCCTTGCTCTTTGCTTTTTTTACACAGGTGAAAATTTGGCTTCTACTTAGACGAACTGGCTATGCTCACAGACTAATGACGTTTTGTTCTAGTACCTATGACAATACATAGTATAGGCGTAACTGATCGGTATTTGTTTTCATAGGGCGGCCGGCCAAGGCCTATTTCATAGAACTACAATTCATGGCTTACTATGACAACTCGATGTGGGTACATTAACAAAGCCGATTAACCCATAGCTTATAACAAGATTGTACTGATCAGATATGCAATCTGCATGGAATTGTCGTAATAAACTATGAGTTGTAGTTTTATTAGGGCAAGATAAAGAGTAACCGGCGTGCGTGCATGCTACGACTAATGATTGTTGAATACCCCACCGGGATACAGGCGAGAGTTTATGTTGTGTAGTGTAATTTCATTAAGCGGCCCAGGTGAGCTATTATTGTACAAATACAAAATAAAAATACAAAATCTTTATTTTCGTGAACTGCTTAATTTAACGGTACATAGTATCTGGAGCCACCTTTTAAGCATGTAGAATGCCTGTACTAGGTGACACCGCGCTTCCATAGCTTAAAAACTTAGTTTAATTTGGTATTTTACTTATTTTAAACATTACTGTTATGACAAAATTATTAAAAAGGTAAAAGTGTAAAGCTCAGCCAGGTGAGTGTTTTATGTGTTTAGCTAGAACATAATCGTATGTGTGTGTGGTGCGTGTGTGTGCCTTGTACCTTTGAAATTATGTCTAGTGGCGCCTCCTTCAACTGAAAATCATCATTATCATCAGCCATTTGACGCCCACTGCAGAACATAAGCCTCCCTCATAGTTTTCCAAGCTCGGTGGTCAGACCATTTGGTGGGGGGCCTGCCAACGCTGCGTGGTCCGATCCGCGGTCACCAGGTCAGAACTTTTGCGCGCCAACGGCTGAACTGAAAATAAGTTGGCCCAATTAAAATACCACACTTTTATTTTACAGTGGTGTTCGACTTATTTTTCTTAATAACACAATGCCCTTTCCCGATCTATTTAGTTTTTATTTTAACCTCCTCAGTCCTGACCTTGAAAATAACAATGGTTTTCAATTGATATTTTCAAGGTCAGGACTGAGGAGGTTAAGCCATGAGATAATAGTAACGTAGATGTAACCGACAGAAAGTATTTTTGGTTGCGAAGTGGCCCTTAACGTAACTGATTAGAGTGCATATTTGAGGTTAAAGTAAAGTAAAGTTGATGTGGTGTACCTACTCATATATCACGCCACTTTTCGTGACTAATTAAAAACCGGCCAAGTGCGTGTTGTGCGTGGCCACGCGCAGTGTAGGGTTCCGCAGAAAGAAGGGGTTTTATCTACTTTACAGAACTAACAACTTTATTAACGTAATTTTAATTATTTATTTTTTTGGAACGCCAAGAGGCTACATATCTACCAATACACTAGTAACAGAGTCTTATGTTTAAATTTCTAATATTATATGCATCCCAGTTACAGGCATCCACAACATTTACAGATTTGGATTTTGATAAGTTTTCCTTTTATAAGTTCGTCATACGTTTATAAGTTTTATTATACCGTTTTGTCGGTGTGCTTAATATGTAATGTCTATGCCAAATTTCAGTTTTTTAGTACTAATCGACTCTGAGCTAGGCCGCGGACAGACAGACAGACAGACGGACGGACATGGCGAAACTATAAGGGTTCCTTCTCGACTACGGAACCTAAAACATCCACAGGATTTGATTTCATGGCCAAATACTGCTCGTGTTTTTCTACCATTTGAGGTAAAACCTGTTGAATGAGTGTACCGACTGGCAACAGCGTGGAATAGCAAATCATGTGGATCACTTACCAATGACCCACTGGCATGCTGTTCACCTGTTGTTACACATTCCACCATTATCGGTTATTATAGACGCCAACTATTGTTAAACATAAATGGCTGCAGTCACGAATCCACGATACGTAGTGCAAAAGGTAAATGCTTAGTTTTTTTTTTCTCAAGTAAAAAAAGTTGTGAGATTTACTTTTTGTAATCTTCAGAGATGGGAGGCAAAAAGTTTGAACGGAGTTAGAAAACCATTTTTGTCACTACTTCACGTGTCAGTTAATATCTAATCGCCATTAGAGATAGATTAAGAAGATTTTTTATTCTTAATTAACACATCGACACAAGAGACACGCGTTCGCTACATCATTTGTCTCGTCTCTCGTAAACTTTTTTGGCCATATCTCAAATAATAAAAAAGAATTGGCTTTTGCATCTACGTAATATGAGATGATTTATACAGCGTCCAGTGGCACCATCACTCACACTAGATGGGTCAAGGGACCACTCGGACGTTGCAGTGCCAGGGACATTATTTTTCAGATGGAGTAGGCTTGCCCACCACCTATACCATCCTGACAGCTTAGTCGGCCTAATAATACTTTTTTTCAAATAATAATCCTTTTTTTAACCTGTAACATTATGACCTTGAAAAGAACAATTAAAAACCATTGTCATGGTGGCCCGATGGGGTCCTTTAAAACTCTACAGATTAAATCAATAAACGTTGTCAATATTTTCATGTAATTACCAACACTAATAATACGTATTAAAATGTTCCATTCAGCTCTAGTCTGGGTGTAAATAAAAAAAATACTATCAAAGTAAAAAAAATATATAATAGAGGATAATATTTCTTGATGAGATGAATGATGAACTCAGCACGAGCAAACAACTTGACAGATGATTCCCGTATTTTATAACAATTTCTATCAACGGTTTGTTTACATGTAGACCAAAGCTGAATGAAATAGAATATCTATCCCATATACATATAAAAAACTCGTGTCACAGTGTTTGTTATCGAACTCCTTCGAAGCGGCCTCACCGATTTTTATGATTTTTTTGTGTATATTTGGTGGGTCTGAGAATAGGTCGTAGGCTAATTAATATGGCAAAACAACGTTGGCCGAGTCAGCTAGTAACATATAAATTTATTATTACGCAGTCGGTGGGTGTAGATTCACTCAATGTCGAGATTTCCTGGATGTTATGTGAGTATATATAATATAACTTTAGTAGTTTTTGTAGAATTTATTATGTACAGTGTAATGTTATTTGTTAAGTTATCGGTTGCTCTACCAGCACTGTGGATGTAATGGTTTGTTGTAATAATTATACTACGTATTGGGCATAATCCTACTGCGATTTGATTCAGAAATATCTGAGCCTAGAGTCTAATACACACATAGTTGTTCAATATAATGAATGGGTGGCAATAACCGTTATTTGCCTCTATTTTGTAGTTTACTGAGCAATAGCAATACAATGTTATTCCAATGGAGTGACTCTATAACCCGCGTAACTTTAATAGTCATCTTTTGCGAAGTAGAACGAATCGCGCGAGGCGGCGAGTTAAGTTCCAAGGGTTATACCATTAAAAGTGGTTAGTAGACTGCCAATAGTGTTACTAAAATAACCATTATCGTTTCAATATCATTCAATTCAACAACTTTAGTATGCATTAAGCAGACTCCCTGAAAGAAATACTATTCTTTTTATTTAAACGGAATTGAGATCGTTAGATGGTACTTTACACGCTTATTTCTGGGTGTTTTGAAAGCCGCGTTTATGTAATTAGTAATTAAAAATGGCATCTATTAAGACTATTACTTTTAATTACAGACGTAAACAAAATAAAAAAATAGTCGAGAAATCTTGTTTCGAGTTGAGAAATCTTGTTTAAAGAAATGCGCCAACAATTAGTACCGCCTGTCCGTCTAACATAACGATGACCCGCGGACCCGCGGCACGCACGCACCCACAGAGTACATTATATATCTGAGACACGCACCGCTCTGGGTGGCTACTAATGGTTCTAATGGATTCGAGTTTGTGTCGAGATATTTATGAAAAGAGCGTTTTTTTTAAAAAAACATACTTTCTTTCATTTTGCTATGTCTTTCGAACCACCCAAAATTATTGCAGTGTACCTGGATCAGGACGACACATATAAATAGAGAACATGTATAGGTACACAAAAAGTAAATAAACTCTTAAGTTAAAGAACTTTTATTTTTTATTTTATTTGTATCACCACTAAACTTAATAATGTTAGATTTTATAGCAATGGGCAAGAAAAACAATACCCGAGACCGGTGTGCGTGCATGCAGCGAGCAAAGGGGTTTGTCAGGACCGGGGCAGTGGCCAACCCTGGTCTCTGCCTACCCTTCCGGGATACAGGCGTGAGTTTATGTATGTGTATAGATATTATCTGTTTATCGATTTTATGTATGTTGCGTTGTAAACGTGTTAGAAGTGGAAAATTCAATGTAGAGCAAGGATGTGACACTTACGTAAGCTAAATTTTTTATGTAATACTTACATGATATTTAGGCGCATCTTAAATATAGACTATCTATTAAGATTTGCTTTCGTGTATTATTTTTCAACTAGCATATCTAACATATAAAAATCTCATGTCACAGTGTTTACTATCGAACTCCTCCGAAACGGCTTCACCGATTTTTATGAAATTTTATTTGCATATTTGGAAGGTCTGAGAATGGGTTGTAGGCTAATTAATATGGCAACGTCTGCCGAGTCAGCTAGTGTCAATAACAAATGTTTCGTTTGTAAAAACCTGGAAGATTCGAGATAAACTGGAAATTGCGATTCTCTGTGTACGAATAGAAAATAAAATAAAAAAATTGGAGAATACCAAGTCCTATAAACATCTCTGTTACAAACTAATTAAGGACTAATGAAACCATTAATTAACTGATTTATCTACTCGTTAATAGCAATGTCAAGTGTGGTGACAGCAGTTAGCCGACCGCTTGTCAGTGAAATAAAAACACAAATAGCGGACGTTGATGTTGTAAGTTACATAATTGGAGGCTGTGACCATAGCGGCAAAAGAATAGCGGATTAAGTAGTCAAGTTAATATTAAGTGAAATCTCCATTTTATTTCTATCATTTATT
The DNA here is from genome assembly GCA_963969515.1 of Yponomeuta evonymella. NCBI lineage: Eukaryota > Metazoa > Arthropoda > Insecta > Lepidoptera > Yponomeutidae > Yponomeuta > Yponomeuta evonymella. Next base: position 7,549,028 of record OZ018366.1, on the reverse strand, counting down.
GGTGTTTAAGCTGGAACTTAATATAAGTAAATAATGTTGAGCTTGATCTATGCGAGTTCGATGAGCAGAGGTCGGGACAGCGGAGAAAATAAAATGTCCTATTTAAAAAAAATTATTGAATAAAAAAATACAAGTACTGCCAACTTTACAGAATAAAATCAAGTAGATGGCGCTGATAGCGCGACGGACATCTAATCACAATACTAATCAAATTAATGAACAGCTCTGGATTATTTGAAGTTATTATTTTAGTATATTTTAATGTAATTAAACAAATTGAATTATTATTAATCAATAAAATTAATTATACAGCAATTCAAGAATTATTACTAAAATAAATATTGATTATGTTTGCAAGTTTTTATAGATCAAAGTTGAAGTAGGTGGCGCTGATGGCGCGGCGGATATTGATTAACAATACCTACTAATTAAGTTAACGAATAGTTCTGAGTTACTTCAATAAATCATTTGAGAATACATAATTCATTTAAAATAAAATCAATTGTTGTAGAACAATAAAATTAATACAACAATATAATTCAAGAGTTTTTACGAAAATAAGTGTATTAGGTTTTTTAACTTTAAATGGAAGGAAAATATATACATACTTTGAACTGGCAGAACTCCTGCATATTACTTTTGGGAAATGTAATGCACTCAAATGTTAATTAAATTAATTGTAGTGATTTGAATCTACAAATGAAATAAACATCACATCATTTATTTATATATTAGGGGTTAAAGTATGAAATTGCCGTTTTATTGCAATAGGTTCTTTGAATTGACATAGAATCTTCATGGTTTGAGGTTTTCGAATGAAACTTTTTTCAAATGGTTTCTATGATGTTTTTTTTTTAAAAAATGTGAAACATTTGAATATCGACTTTCAATTATTTTTGTTATTCAATTTAGACAAGAAAGATGGATACTACGAAAATTCGAGTGATTATGAGGCACCCATTTTTCGTATTTTTTTATTTTATTGATTTGACGCAAGTGAGTCAATATGATGGGTAAGGTAACGTTAAACCATGCCGCTAATTCCTGGGTAGTTTGACTAGGGTCGGCTTCCACTATCTCTCTTAATTCATCGTTATTCACCTGTGTGGGCGGTCTTCCTCGTGGCTCGTTCTTTAAGTTGAAATTTCCATCACGAAAGCGTTTAAATCAAAATCGCACGGTGCGTTCATTAGTAGACCCCTCTCCAAACGCAGCATTGATATTGCGGGCTGTTTCTGCCGCGTTAGTTCCGCGTCGGAACTCGTATTCAAAAATCACTCGAATTTTCGCAGTATCCATCTTTCTTGTCTAAATTGAATAACAAAAACAATTGAAAGTATTAAATATTCAAATGTTTCACATTTTTTAAAAAAAGAACATCATAGAAACCATTTGAAAAAAGTTTCATTCGAAAACCTCAAACCATGAAGATTCTATGTCAATTCAAAGAACCTATTGCAATAAAACGACAATTTCATACTTTAACCCCTATTACTTAGTGACCTAGCCTAAATAGTCTAACAATAATAAAAAGTTAAAAGGCTCATTAAAGTTGTACAGTATTTTACTTAAAAAGCTTCTGGAACAAAGTTTTCTTAATTTTTATAAGACAGATAAAGTATAATAAAGTAAGGGAGGGCCCCTACTCTATCATACAGTAACGCTATTGATAACGGGCTTCATTGATCTTGTGATAAATCGCTTGACACATCCGGTCTTCGGTTCAGTTCCCGTAGGTTTGCACATTGGTTTGTTTAAATGGCGCAAGACTTACAAATGACCTTACATGTGTTTTTTTGGTTTGTGATATGTTTGCCCGAATATTTCATTCTTCTTTAAGAAATAAATTTTTACTGTCATAGTAAAAAAATAAGGAAAAAAAATTTATTAAGCGCTTAAAATATCCAATTATTTATTACAAAACCAAATGAACGTCAAAGCTCTAATTTCCAGAAATAACAGATTCTGTGAAGAAGAAGCTAACAAAGAAACTCCTCATTAGTTCTTCTCGAAACATGTTTCAACTTAACAGAGTTTTCTTGAGTAAACTTAAAGTTCACTCACCAATGTGAATAAAAAACCTCTGACAAATAAGTAAAATCTGAACAGGAGAAGACTTGCTTCTATTCATTGACACTGCTACTTTCTTTCCACTGTGAGCAAACCCTCACCGACATTGAGGCGTCGCGCCGCGCGTCGCAAACGCGTGCATTTCTGAACTAGTTTCGTTCAGTAAAAGCAAAACCGACGCTCACTAATATTACTCTTACACGTCGTGGGCCTCTACTCTGATACTAACGTTTGGCGAAGCGTACAGTAGACAACACATCAACCTTTACGTACGTGCACTTTAATCAGATAAGTTAAGGGCGAGTATGCGACAAACATGTAAACGTTGACCTGCTCTCGACTATACTGTTGACAGCAGCTCGACCGACCCTTACTTTTTTGTCGCACAGTCGCCTGCAGAATATTTGTGGCACCTTCCCATCGACTCTCTACATCAAGGCAGGTTAGCTGGAAGAAAATACTACCTAGTATTAAGCTCGCCTTTGTACAAAATTGTTTTTCATTTTTCAATTCAATTCAATTAAAGCGGATTTAATTAGGTGAAATAATATTTCAATTTATAAGATCTCGTCATGCGAGAACATGGCCTATCTCTACCCGCACGGCAACTGAACACAGTGCAGGCTTGGGTGATGTTCTGTCAACTGTACATTAGCTACGATCCAGAACCTATAAGACTGTTTCCAGTTTCTGCTTGCATATTGAACGAGACAAATTATCGATACCAGGTAAGCTATGTCAATTTTTAGACGGAATTGCAATCCCAAGTAGGGCCCTGAAGGAAATTACATGAATCTTGAATGTATGTAAAGTTTAATTAAGATCTTTGCATCCTGATAGAGGAGAAGAATGCGGGACATGTCTGTGGTTAACATGACGTGACGTGTTCTAGTTTATAGGACTGATTACTCAAAGCACAGTCAACTTTTGGTTCCTACACCACGCCATAAAATTTACTTTTATAGATAATAAATAAACTTTATTGGGTGTCAGCAGTTGAACTGGTTGAGCTTTGAGGAAGTTTATATAGAAAAAGAGATCGTTCTAGGGTAATTTATTTGAAGTACTGTTTATTGATGGTCGTTTCTCATATGTAACGGCCATTAAAATCAATGGGTACGGCGAATCACATCAGTAGTCTGAAATCTCAAAACTAAAAGGGTAGGTACCAAAAGTTCAAAGAGCTGACAATTTTTCGTATTGTTGATGTCAGATTGGGTCTCAAAACAAGGGTTTAGTAACTAAATATAGGTACATTTATTAAACTTCTACACATAGAACCTACTTCAACTGTTAATTAAAAGGATTTCTTAATAAAAATTAAAGCCGATATACCTTATTACGTACACTGGTGTTCATTTCATAATATCTGTTGTATTGAAGGAGATAGACTGGCAAGTTGATGCCCTTGAAATCATTGCATATGTAGCCCAATAAAATTACTTTTCGATATACTTAAGAATAGATTTTTTATCACACCTGCTCTGAAAATACATACTAATTATACCAATTAGAGGGAAGAAACGCCTTTATCCCGCCCTTCAAATCCTTTCATCCCAAGGTATGGAAGTTTGTATGAAAATCCTTCCGACCCAAGGGTGGGAAGTATGTATGAAATTCCATTACATACCCGGTTTTTTTTTTAATTTGTCAGCAGTCATACTGCAAAGAGACTTTAACTGTCTACTAATTAAATTTCAAGTAAATTGTTACTGGCCACATACAGTTTTTTTTTTTACCAGTTACCAACCTCCTTGGTGCATACTAAACATTTATATGCATTTATGTCTATAATTTTCCTCGTAGGTATAATAAAAAGCACTATACATACCTCAGGATAAAGTACAGTTCCATACCTCAAATGGTTTGCGCCCCTCGCAAGCTCGTGGCGCAAATGCCATAATCTCGGTATGGAACTGTCACTTTCTTCCCTCTGAAGTAATGTACTATTACAACAAGTGGACAAAACGAACCAATTTTAGCCGAGATTTTTAGCAGGTTGATAGTAATGTCGAGCTGTTTCCCGCCGCTTTATTTTTTCAAAATCTAACGACATTGACATTAGGCTTGGGCTGCAGACCTATACAGCCTACTATTAAATTAATTTTGTAATAATAATTTTCTCAAATCAATTAAATAACCTACCGTACTTGAATTTAAATTTTAATATCTTTTATGTCTTAAAAAACACATAAGGCAAATAAATTAAAGTAAATATTATAAAATAACAAATTCTATCTATGAACTTCTTATTGTGTTTGGCTGTATGGCTCATTTTCTTTGCCTTAATACAGATACATTTATGAGTAGATACGTTAATGCACTTGTGCACAAAATTCGATTTTATGCAGCCTATAGCCTGCAAAAATAAGCACTTTCAGAACATGAGAAGTGAAAATTTTATTTTATCGACATCGCGGTACCTTTAAAATAAACTTGCAACAACGAAGAAAGTTATAAGTGCGTAAAATACCGTTTCACTTTTACTTTTAAATATTCCAGGTGAAGCCAATCGTAAAGCAATAAGAACATGAAAAAATGTTCAGTCGATATCCAGTACAACCGCACCACCTATTCAAAACTTAATTCCGGAATTAGGTACTTACTTCATTTTCTGTCAGAAACCTGGCCCTAGAGTCTAATAAACGTATAGTCAGTAGAATTATATTAGAACGCCGTTATTTGCCTCTATTTCGTTGTCTAATAAGCAATAGCAGTACAATGTTATTACAATGGTACAACCCGCGCAATTAAATAGGCATCTCTTACGAAAAAGATTGAATCACGCAAGGGGTAGAGTCTCAGGGTAGATTTAAGTTGCACGGGTTATACCATGTACCGACTGTACGGTCGGTAGCAGCGAAACCTTTACATTTTAATTGCAATGTGAAAGTGAAAAACATTTATTTCAATTGTAACACAAATGACCATGACACAAAAATAAAACCAATTTATCGAGAGAAACGAGAACACAAAAATAATAGTAGGTACCTAATACAATCATGCCGAATTGTCGCCCGTAAGGGGTCATCCATAAAGTACGTTACACTAATTTCGTAATTGTTTGACGCCTCCCCCGGCCTTGTTACAGTTGGTCACATTTGTGAGATTCCCGCCTTCCTAGTGTGATGTCACATATTTTGCAATTTTACATCTAGAAATTATTAAAATTAAAAAAAGCAGTTCTGAAATTAGTATGATGTGTGCGTGCGCTTGTTATGCAGCTTTAATTTGTGTGGCAGTGACGCGGCCATCGTCGTCGTCCGAGCAACGCACACAAAGTCACTGTGTATATACGGTTGACCCACACATAGAGCCGCGCGCAAAGATGACACGGGTCTGAAGTCGAATTGAACAATCTTTAACTATATTTCTGAAATGTGACGTCATGAAACTTAGGACCTCCTCTCACCCCTAGTCACACAATGTCACACTGTCGACCCCTCCCCACCCCTTAACATGTGACATACTTTATGGATGTTCCCTAATGCATTTAGCTAAGATGCACGCATGTAAAGGTCGATGTGCCGTTGACTGTACGTATATGAGCTTGGCATTGTCTTTTCAACCACATGGTGGCAAACCACAATCTTCGGCGCAGTATTTGCGACACGAAACTAGAGTATTTGGGACGAAACCGTGTTAAGAAAAAAGATAGAAACCAACAAAGAATTTCAATTTTACTGCGGTCGGTACTTTATGTAATGGGTGCGGCATACTGGCAACTTTTTGTCGCTACTCTGCGTCTGCCCGAAGACAATTTAAATAATCTCTCACGTAGCGAACGACAGCGGGAGGGCGCGAATCTTTTACATATTCCATAGCTTATGCCGAGCGCGGGATAAGAGCTTATGGTACGTGCCTCTGCAGCACGGGGATGGAGCACTGTTACAGCGCCCATAGCAGGCGATATTGTAGCGCCATCTTTTTTTATTGTGGCGAGAAAGAGGAGTAAGAGTGAGATGGAGCAACCTTATATCGCGTTTTCGCGCTCGATGTTATCGTGCCCACTGACTATAACAGCAGTGTTGCAAAAAAATGGGTAAAACTGTTATAGAGTCAATCCCATCATCATGATGGAGACATCCATGCTTAGCGCACAGGGCTCCATTTTATATAACTCAAATTCAAATTATTAAATTATTTAATTGTGTCTTATTCTCCGTATTCTGCAATAAATAATTTGAACTCACGGCCGATTAGCCCACTGCAGATTAACAAGTAGGAAGTCTAATATACTCATCGGCTATGCAAAGTAAATCGAATTGTCATTTTCATCATCATAATTCATCATCATCAGCCTGCGCTTGTCCACTGCTGGACAGAGTAGTCGCCATTTATGTTAATGCCACCTCTTTCAGTCCATTGTCTTGAACATATCCTCCATTGCATTTGTGAACAATTTGGGGGAAATAACATCCCCTTGTCTCACACCACGATGTATGGGAATAGGCTCATACTGCCGGTTCTGGATTTGGGCGTTGTACAGACCTCTCAACACTTGGATGTATCACCAGTCCACTTGGCATCGCTGCAAGGAATCCAGAACAGAACAGGTCTCGACTGAGTCAAAGGCCTTTTCATAGTCCACAAACGCTAAGCACAGGGACCGATTATAATCTTCGGTCTTCTGTATAATCTGCCGCACTGTGTGAATGTGGTCTATGGTGCCGTAACCCGATCGAAAGCCGGCCTGGTCAGGTGGCTGTCTATCATTGTAAACTATAAATTGTAGTTTTTGTGGAGACGCGGCCCACTCTGACTTTCCTCTTGAAGTCCTTAATGACAGTGCGCCGCCATGTGGTTTTTGGGTTTTATAGTGCTATAGGTATTTAAAACAAAATTAATATGCAGTAGAGTGTATCTATTTAGAAGGCACATAACAAGCATTTTTCTCCAAAATTTCTTTTGATAACGGTCCATGGGCCTATTTACGCGCACCAAATCCTTTCGGAATCCTGACGTTTGCGATAGTAGTTAGTATCGAATTAACAGACGATTGGGATAGTTGATTTGGTATGCTTAGGGCCAGTTTCTCAATTGAGAGTTAAATGTAGTGCTGTCTCTTCGAATTTCTCGGAAAAGAGCGTGACAGAACTTAAATTAGGTATTTATGTAATAAAATTCTCAATTCGGAAACGGGCTCTTAATATATTATTCCCGACTATCGCCAAGTCGCGCAAAAGTTGCCCGTATACAGTGACCGCGATAAACGTATTTTAAAACTCATTACGAAAGTGCTCTGCACATAAATTACAATTTGCATTTGGACAAATCAGCTGTGGAGTTATTTTATCAGCTCTAAATTGTTTTTGCATGGTGGTTAAGTTTTTTTGCAACACCAAGTCAATGGGTAAGTATGTAACAGACCATTTGTACAAATATGGCGACTATCAGCGGAAATCAAACTCACGACCTGTCTTGGTAATCAAACGTATTACCGCTAAGCCAACAAGGCAATTAAGTGATAATTCAGATCGTCAGCGTAAAGCATGTCGTGAGTTCTTACTTGCAGAAAGAAAAATACCACTTGACATACTGTTGCAGCTCTTATATCAAAAGAAATATGTTTTTTTTTAATTTGTTTTTATACAGACACAAGATAAACTTTAATATCTTATTCTACCAGCGGGCGAAAACCACAAAAGGTTTATCTGCCGCTGTTATCCGTTGTTATGTGCGAGTATCCTACTGATATAATAGTTTTCCTCTGTGATAAAAGACTTATGATTTAGCCTGAGTACAATTTAATAACAGATTAACCTTACTCGCACGCACTCAGTAAGACACAGGCGTCCTAAAATTATCAAACAGCTGTCGAACTGTACTAAGATTAGATTAGATTAGAACATCTTATAGCACAGCCAAAAGCATATCAACCATTATATCTGTGCAATTTAATCACTCACGTTATATGCAAAATTGCTACTAAAATGTAGAGGTTGTCGACTGACCAAAATTGCATAAGCAGCCTTCCCGTTGCCGGGTATTTTTACTATCACTAACAGGCCCTCTAAGAGAAGAGAGAGAGAGAGAGAGAGAGAGAAAGAGACAATATGTGGTAATACACCACAAATTCCCACATGGAATTGGCGATTGTGGGCGCCGAGGTACCTTACGCTAGGGCCACACTTTTTATATACCTACAATTGTTGAATTCAAATGAAAATTCGATGTACATTGCGTTGCCGATTAACCCACATATTATCCTCATTGTTCAAATTAGCTGCGCAATGTACATCGAATTGTCATCATAAACTATAAATTGTAGTTTGACGAAACGTGACCCAGAGGATTTCCTTCACCGTAAGCGTTAGTTACAGTTTTAGGTTATTATTATTATAAAAATTCTTTAATGTAAAACATTCTTTATGTAAAAACAGAGTTTTGCACGTAGGCGAGCCTAACGCTGCTACTGCTGTTTATTGATGTTTTTATCAAGTTTTTCTGCCAATACGCACAATAAAGGAGTCGAATTCACATTAAGAATGGTCGCAATCCTGGCAACTGTACAGAGAGTAGGCATATTAATATGTAATGTGCAACATTCACCAAAAACTGCTCGCATTTCCTCGCTCTACTGAGACGATTGCAAAACGGCGTCAAGTGCAACTTCGCTGCGCGCCGGCGCCGCTCTCTGACGACACATTATGGGATTACGACCGAATAGATAGACAGATATACCTGCTTCAGTATTTCCAAAAACCTGCGAAAACACACAATGAGGTATACAATGGTATGGGATACATTCAGCAAACAGAATTATTGATTTCTGATTTGACTATTACGTCATCTCTATTGGTATTAATCTATGTGAAGTTAATAAGAATTAGTGTCAGGAAATAGTCTTATTCTATAGTTTTATTATTAAAGGTAAAGAGGTTTATTAATTAACACATTCCACAATTCACAGGTACAAATAACACATCCATACACAGCCGACCAAAATTTAAAAATATATAAAAGCAAGATGTCAAAAGAGACAAATAAACATACACGAAAACAAACAAAAATTAACAGTCCTTAATTATAAAAAAACCGGCCAAAACGACGTGTCGGGCCCAAGCATTTCATCAAAGTAATTTTCAATGGAATTTGTGCGAAGTTTTCCTTTTATAAGTTAGTCGCCCTGTACCCTTTAACTAGTGAAGTCTACTTAGCCGTGACAGTTTTCTTTTAATGATAACAATAACTAATAACTTCCACACAACACAATCACTTGTCCCAGTCTCAAACTAAAAAATAAGCTCATTATAATTTTATTATGTGCTACTGCTCTCAATTTTTTCACGTTTTTACAATCAGATCCCATTTGCATTTTCACTGTACAAACGCCGTCGCAGGAAATTACAGGATAACCTCAAAAATGCTCGTTTCCTGAAACCCGTCAATTACATTTTGTCATTTGCTTTTGTTCTTTGATGTCTGAGCAGGAGTCGACTAGTCGAGGCTTTCGACACGAAAGAAGTCCTCGTAGAAAGAACTTTTGTTCTACGAATAATATTTTTTTTGTTCAAATTTCCATTTCTTTTTATAATTTATTGTGTGGTATTAGATAAACACTTTGACAGCCTCGTCGTGTAATACACTTGATTACTAAAATAGAGGTCGTGGGTTCGATTCCCAGTAGAGGCCCCGTACTTAATTTGTACAAATGGCCTCAGTATGGATGTATTTCGATGTTTGTGACGTCCGTGCCTGGTTATTATAGCACAGGGTACCCTAGTTTAGGACCAGGATAAGTGACTGTTTAAATAGTTTAAAGTAATGATCGTGTGTTGATCTTTACGAGAAAATCAAGAGAAGATATGTTTACTGATGGCATAGTTGTTCAGTAGAGTGATAATGTCTGTTTTATTGACACTGTTTGAAATCACATTCCAATAAAAATAACATCTGCAACTTAACACGGCAACTCGCGCGATTCTATGTCCAAGGCGTAAGTTGCCTATTAAATTGTCACGGGTCAGTACAATTTCAACGATGTTGTAACGCTAATGTTTAGAAGACTTTAAAATACTGTCCAATAACAGCCATCGAAGTTATAGTATCAATATCACTCGCTAACGGTGACGGAAAACATCGTGAGGAAACCTGAGTATCTGAGCTATTGACATATTTACATACATAGCGCCTGCAGTGCGCCGTATATAGGCTACATTTGTAAAAAAACAGCCATCGCCCTCAGATGGTTTCCTTCTATTGACCCTTCAAGTTCTCAAGCATTTTCAGACGTCAATGTACTCGTAATGAAAAAAACTCTCTTTGAACACTTCATTGAATTGAACTACATTAATAAGTGGAACTGGTTCAACTGCATAGGGTGCACGCGTCTAAAAGTTGACGTGCTATCAATGTAAACTTATAAAGGTTGAGTTGAGTAGAGAACGCTTTATTAAATCGATAACAAGTACTTTGTTTCATTATTTTGACTTACTCTGAGCTAGTTAATAGTACAAATTGAGTAAATATTAGGGGTTAAAGTATGAAATTGCCGTTTTATTGCAATAGGTTCTTTGAATTGACATAGAATCTTCATGGTTTAAGTTTTTCGAATGAAACTTTTTTCAAATGGTTTCTATGATGTTCTTTTTAAAAAAATGTGAAACATTTGAATATCGACTTTCAATTGTTTTTGTTATTCAATTTAGATAAGAAAGATGGATACTGCGAAAATTCGAGTGATTTTTGAATACGAGTTCCGACGCGGAACTAACGCGGCAGAAACAGCCCGCAATATCAATGCTGCATTTGGAGAGGGGTCTACTAATGAACGCACCGTGCGATTTTGGTTTAAACGCTTTCGTGATGGAAATTGCGACTTAAAGAACGAGCCACGAGGAAGACCGCCCACACAGGTGAATAACGATGAATTAAGAGAGATAGTGGAAGCCGACCCTAGTCAAACTACCCAGGAATTAGCGGCATGGTTTAACGTTACCTTACCCACAATATTGACTCACTTGCGTCAAATCAATAAAATAAAAAAATACGAAAAATGGGTGCCTCATAATCACTCAAATTTTCGCAGTATCCATCTTTCTTGTCTAAATTGAATAACAAAAACAATTGAAAGTCGATATTCAAATGCTTCACATTTTTTAAAAAAAGAACATCATAGAAACCATTTGAAAAAAGTTTCATTCGAAAACCTCAAACCATGAAGATTCTATGTCAATTCAAAGAACCTATTGCAATAAAACGGCAATTTCATACTTTAACCCCTAATATATCACCGTATCCTATTCATGTTCGATCTGAGGCAGATTGCTGGCCAGCTGCGGCCGGATGGAACAGCGTGGCCAAGGACAGAAGGAAGTGGCGTGCCTTAGGGGAGGCCTATGATATCCAGCAGTGGACAAGTATGGACTAATTGATTAATTCATCATCATTATCAGCCATCCGACGCCCACTGCAGGACATAGGGCTCCCTCATGGTTAACTGATCAATTGAATTCAATTTAATTCAGGCTAAGAATTTCAGTGACCTGTCAGTACAAGACGGTAACAGATTGCAGTGTCAAAATTGTCTGTCGATTAGTATTTGTGTGTGGTGTCCAATAAAGTGTTATCTATCTATCTTATTGACAGCCATGATGTAAATAATCCTTCATCCCAAATTGATCCTCTCCCTCTAAAATGGTTGAGACTGGTGATGGCTGACCCCTGCGTAATGCTCGTGAACGTATGCTGTTCGTGTGTCTGGCCTCAGAATTAATGTTATTTCTACTTTTGTAAGAAAATTAACTAATTTGGCATTTAAAATTATTCATAGCAATCATGGAATCTTATAATATAGGCAACAACTGATGTATTAGGTTTAAGATGATTTGAGAAAAAAAATTTCTTTCTTGATTGTCTTTTTAGTGGTTCATAGAGACACACATCGCAATCATGCTGTGATAATGGAAGCGAAGCGGTGGTAGCCTAGTGGGTAGAACATTGGACTCGGAAGCGGGAGACCCAGGTTCGATTCCCAGTGTGGGCATGTACCTATGACTTTGTTTTCTAAGTTATGTACATTTGTGAAGTCATAGTAGCAATACCACTCGCTAACGGTGAAGGAAAAAATCGTGAGGAAACCTGAGTGTCTGAGCTATTTACATACCTCAGCGCTTGAAATTGCCAATCCGCGGTGGGCACGCGTGGTGATTAAGCCCATACTCTCTCTCTGAGAAAAGGCCTGTGCCCTACATTAGGACGTATATAGGCTGCTTATGCATGGAAGCGAAGCAATTGAAAAATTCAGGGTGCAAGTAACATTAAAGCTGATTTTTTAATTCGCGATTTCAAAGTTTTGCTCATGGCAAAAGTTCAAGCAGAATTCTTCTTCTTTTTTGGATGCAAATCGGTATTTAGTTTCGTCCGGTCCGATATTATTATGCAACCTTTGTCATCTGATCGATTTCCAAAGTGACTGGTACAGTTAACAGCACATAGATGCCTCACGAGCGACTTTGTGACTTGCAAAGACATCGTACAGGGTCATCTGATGTCACATATTTACAACTGTACATATTTTCTATTGTTCTAGTAAGCAACATACATTTTTTAATGGGCCTGATATAAGAATTTTTCACGTCTACGTCGCATTTTAAATAACTCAGATAGTTAACTAAGTTCTCAAAATTAATTACAGTCTATCTCTTATCCGACAGAAAAGCAAAAATACACTTCCATCTCGTAACAAACTCACCAAACAGATCATGCGACCATCAATCACAAAAACACAAATACCCATTCATAACCTAAGCACAATTAATAGCTTACAATCGTTGTTAGAAAAAACTGTAACACATATAGTAAGAAAGACGAAAAAAAAAATGCTCGCTCACCCTTCTTCGTGAGTGCACGCGTGATAGTGGGAGGCGCGGTATATAACATGACGGTGGTCACAAACACGCTACACAACCAGTCTTCGGCGTTGGGCGAAGACTCACGACAACATGAAGCTTCTGGTGAGTGCTGGGCAAGTGTTGGGCTAACAGTGTTGGTGAAAAGTGCTCAGTGTTTCAGTGGGGGCGAAGGTTAAGGTTCTAGGCGTGATGTAGGGCGGTTAGGGACTGTTTAGGGATGGTACGACATGTGTGAATGTCATGAGCTTTTTACGAAATGGTAGCGTGAAAAATCATGGAAAATATGTTCGCAGTGGATGCAGACAAGGCTTTTAGAATAAAGTCCGCCGTTTTTAAGTTTCTGTGAAATAAATTGTTTGAAATAAAAGGACTTTTCAGTTTTCAGAAGAAAGCTTCTCTCGCGGTAAAATTAAAATATTATATTCATCCTGCATAAGGTCTGTCATATAAATACAATTTACAATTCAAATTTGAAATAAGTGAAGTGGATATTCAGTGAATTCAATTTAGAATAATATTTGCCAAACTGCCTTAAAATTATATACTTAATAATCCACTGGGTGAGCGAGCTTAATAAGTATAATCCGTAATCTATTTCCTTATTTCGCACTCGATGTAAGATATATTCACAACATAAGTAGAGTTTTCACTTTCTATACCTCCTCCAGTTCGTAATCCAGAGGGAGGGAAACTGCTATCGACAATCGAGCAATGAACTCCAAGTGTATTACTGGAACCAGTTTTCGCGGGAACCATGTTCTCTGGAGCTTTCCATTTCTCACTTTAACTGTAACATAAAGAGCTAGACGTTTGTTTTCTAATTCACTTTCTTGTTAGATGACCACTTTGGTACTGAACAACGCCGGTGATTTGAGAGGTAGGTAGATACTTTAGTTACGATCTTAACATACGACAATCGCTTCATTTACATTCAGAAGTGGTTCCCCGTACGCTCTCCGGTCATCGGTGCCTTTTATTTGGCATGAAGACAAAATTGTAAATAGCAAAGAGGCCCACGTGTAGTTATTTTATGCACCAGGAGATTTTAAACCAATTACAATACGTGGTGATACTCTCTCTCTTTGTCTGAGACAAGGTCTGTGCACTGCAGTGGTATATATATAGGCTGCTCAGTGCTCATCTCTGTTTGTCATGCGAATTTTAAAAGTAATTTATTGTTAAATCACAGGCTGGATTTTAAGCCTCCTTACACCAAAAAAAGCTGATATTTTAGTAAAATATGAAAGTGTTTTGTTTTCTTTGTTTATGTACCGTCTCTCTTGTTATATCGCAGTAAGTGAATACCAAACAGAGTTATCGTACTCAAGTAACAAATTGTAGAAAATTCTGATTGCAACGTGTTAACATAATCTTTTTATTGATGCAACACAACACAAGAAGACTTTAACTTCTTGTGTTTTTCATTAATTAATGTTAATTACAGTTGGGTTAGCTTATTCGCGGTGTTTGTCTTATTAAGAGTCTACTATTAGAATATTTTTAGTCAGAAAAACTGAAAAAGAACAACATCGGTCTTACGAGGTTTGTCTATCTGTCAATTTTGAATTGAGAACTTCACTAAGTTCATAGTTAAGTACTCAGAACACAAAATGTTCTGAGGTTAAGTATCCTTCTGTCCCTTCAGATTGGTCGAAAATTAACGAGACATAGAGATACTTCATTATTTATTTAACCGTCGTCGATATAAAACCGTCGATTTGCGGCTTATACTGGTGCGTGTCTTATAAAAAGACTAAACATTACTGCACATGAGTCAAAAATTTCATTAACTACAAACCTTATATCAACAGGCCACATGTAGTCTAATGTTGATGTCGTTTAATTTGATGACGGAATTTAGACTTTGTTTAGCTCTATGTCTTATTTTATTTTGAACTTTGGAGTAACTTATCATAAGATACTCGGAAACAATTTCACCGGTTATAAAAAAAAATCTGATGTCATAATGTGCAGAAAAGATCACACTGTGTCGTAATAAAATAAATACATTCTAAATTCAGACTTGCGCCTAGAGTCCAAAAAGCGTGGTCCAAGCTATAGGTGGGATAATATTATGAAATACAAAACGATACTTGACATTCACCAATGGTTGTGTAAAATGTCAGTACAGTAACTTTAAAAAGAAAGAGTCAACTTTAAAAAAAATGCTCCGATGAAAATCTTTGCATTTGAAGTAAGCTGAAGCTCAGTCAAATACTTACTACACAATATATTTTACTGTGAACGTGACTCTGAAGTCGTGTTCATAATCAAATGAGTAGAGCTTTTAGGCAATCTATCTTTCCAATCACCCCATAAAAAGAGCCTTTCTTTCACGATCACCCATTCTGTCCTTTGCTAGTCTCCTTCAATTGTTTCCCAGCCGCCTTCATAATGTAGTCGGTCTGTCGGGCTGGTGGGCTGCCCACCGACCGTTGACCTGTTCTTGACCACTATGCAGGCAGCACTATTTTAGGCCATAAAAACCACTTGTTCGGAAATAAACTGATCCTAAATACCTACTGAACTAATTACACGAGACGGTTTTTTTTCTCAGATGGAGGTTTCTCCAAATCGTTACGTGACTCGTATTTACCTTTTTAGCAATGTCTGTAAACGAGACTAGCTCTTAAGAAAATAATGCGTTAGGATTAAGGCCGTACGAATTAATTTGGTTAATTAGTCGGCTAATGTCTTGTTTCAAGCGTGATTGGACATTTCTCAAGATGCAAGCGTTAGATAAACTTACGCAAGTTTGTATCTCGCAAGAGGCGAAACTTATATTGACTGGTTATTTATACAAGACGCGATTGCCTTACAAATTGGATCTTATTAGTGGGATAAGTAAATATGCGAAAATGACGTTGCTTTAAGCATTCACCTAATGCATAATGCGTCATCACAAAAAGGGCTATTTTTTTGGAAATTGTTGTCAAGGTACGAAGAAAAAACATTTTTTTCCCAAACTCTAAATTTGGTTTCCGACTAAAATCAGTGGTCTCAATTAATAAAACAATGTAGATCGATTTTTTTTTCACTATCCCAATTAGCGCTAAGAACATTAAGCATCGTTTGGGAAGTGGCCTCGTGCTGTGAAGCGGGTAGATAATTAAGACTCCAGTGCTAGCGGAAAATCCACTTTACGTATTACGTAGCTGCTGCTTTACACTCCTCCCTCTACATTTCAAGAGATTTGGGAAGTGTCAAAAGCGCTTTCGTGTAAACATGCAACTTATACAAGCAAGTCAAAGAGTATTATAAATTTTTATTCTATGGCCGCTGTTTAACTTTAGTAACGTTTTTGTTTTCCAAAAGGATGCTGGAGTACAGGACTTTGCCCATCAGTGGGCTTATTCAAGAATACTATTGTCAATATTGATAGCAAATGGGCATGAGAAAGTTTTTTACGCAATTACCGAGGTAGCCTTAACATTTAAAAGCTGCTTAAACTGATAAGTAGGACTAAGCTCGCCTTTGTACAAAATTGATTTTAGTGGAATAAACATTTTTTCAATTCAACTCAATTATGAAGGAAGATTTCTTACCCTGCTACTACAGGGCAAGGGACAACGCGAGTGACTTGATGTAAATGGGGCTCATTACAGATTATTATGTATCAGAATCGTACATCGTACACGTTATGTAGAATCGTTCACGGATCTTCCGTTCACTTTCACTGAGCTAATGGGATTGGGTAATCCGTGATTGTTAATTTATGTGGAGCACAACGTTATGCGTTGCCAAGTACTGCCGGAGGTGTTTGAGGCCTATAGTGATTCTTGAAGCATGCGCATAAGTTCGAAAATCTATCTAAAAGCAGTTGCATTTTATGAAGTCTTATAAAAATACTTTTTAAAACAATCGTGGTTGTACAGACATAATTTTAAAAGAAACGATTATTTTATTAAGTTCTGTAGACATCAACATTGAAGATTTGATATTTTTGAAGATGCAAGTTTAGTTGGACATGATTTCAGAGAATGACCCTGAGTCGTCGTACCTTCCGGGTTCTCGCAAAATTTCACAAATTGCATAGTCCAGCAAAAGTTTTTCAATAAATCGCTGTCGCAATATCATATTAGCAAATCGGTACATGCCCGACTAGTAAATGGCTCGTTCACCGATTTGTATTGCTCGAAACGCATTGTTTTGGTGCAATTAACAGTTAACACATAAAATGTTTGCATGCGTTTAATTGTTAAAGGAGCTAAAACTATGTCGTATTGCCAAATACTTGGTTTGTTTTCAAAGGTGGTCACTTGGTCAAGCAATGTTATATGTGTAAAAATAGATTTGCGAAAATATTTATAGGCACGTTGGTATGAACGATTCAAGTGTTTCAGAAAAAAGGTCTCTGGGTGGACATAAATAATTTATTTGTAAAACTACAAACATTGCAATGTTTTTAATTTTATATTTCTGTGATATATATCAATTATTATAATAAATATCATAAAAAAAACCATGCCACAATTAAGATAACGTAAATAACGTAAAAAGCTAATGGTTAGCTTAGTTCTGTTGTGTATTATACGAGTACCTTGCATAATATAGTAGCGTTGTAGGTAATTTACAGATCAATATTTTGATACCTTGTTTGAAAGGCTAAATAGCTTTCTATTGCATCACTTTATAGCCTGATTTATAGCTTATTATCCTCCATCGGGTATTGCTGGCCTCCTTATGAAGATTTATATTTACATATTTTAAAAATGGTGAGATGATAGTTTTCGAGCACCTTTATTGTTTATAATGTCTTATCAATCATTTCAAGTTCATACTAACCTGGTGTGATTCTGGGAAAACTACTTGCTTGACTAACAAATGAGTTGTTACGGCAAAACCCTGATAATAACCCTGACTTTCGTACGAAAAAGGTTATGTAAACTCATTATGCAGCGTCTATTGTTTTAAGATTAGATAAAGACTCGTGCGGAATTCAGAACACAATATAATTGATCAATTACTTGAGTTTTTTAGACCGCACTTACTTAGAAAGTTGTCCGTACTTTTAACAATAGCAACCAGTTCGAACAATATGTTTTGTTCGAAAATAGCACTTTTATTGAAGAGATAAGAGGGACCGAGGTATGGTATCATTATTAAGAGCATTGCCGAGTATACATACGTAATACGCGGACATGACATAAAGTATGTGGGTAATTGCAACCTTTTGTTCACAACGTGCTTGAGTAGTTTCATTGCGTCTCAGTTTTAGTTAAAATGTGGTGACAGAGTTGCTCAACTAAACATCATCTGTAGAGAAAGCGTAGGGAGCGAAGGAAACTCTCGGTAGGATATAATGTAGTTGTATTAGTTTCCCCCACACAATTACCATACTATGGACGCCTCAGACCAAGCCATGCTGGAATATGTGTACAGTACCTATAGTAGGCACTTGACAAACTGTGATCTCTTTTCTCATAAAAAAGCACTGGCCAACATATCTGTTCGATATATAGAAAATTCATTCCTTTTCAAGTTGACAGTGTTCTATAACACGACCTCCTTTGTTCGCAGGTTGTTATCGTAGCCTCATTGGCCGTGGTGGCCTTTGCCAGCGAGGAGAAGGGCGCACCAAAGGCAGCGGCGGCCGAAGACAAGAAACAGGAGAAGCGAGGCATCCACGGCCTCGGCTCCTACGGTGAGAGCCACGGCTACGGTGATTTTGGCGGCGGAGAGGCCAGCTACGGAGGCCACAACTTTGGCGGACACGAAAGCTATGGCCAGGAATTCGGCGGACAATCCCACAACGAGTGGAAGCCCATCCAAAGCGGAGAGTCCTATGGCCATGGCCACGAACACGTGAAGCACGTCGAAGTCATCAAAAAGGTCCCCGTCCCCTACACCGTCGAGAAGCACGTCCCTTACACGGTCGAGAAGAAAGTCCCCTACGAGGTCAAGGTGCCCTACCCTCAGCCTTACACCGTTGAGAAGAAGGTCCCTGTCACCGTCAAGGAGTACGTGAAATACCCCGTGTACGTGCCAGAGCCCTACACCGTAGAGAAGAAGGTCCCGTACGAAGTGAAGGTCCCGGTCGACAAGCCCTACGAAGTCAAGGTCAAAGTCCCTACTCCCTACACCGTGGAGAAGAAAGTCCCATATGAGGTCAAGGTGCCTTACCCCCAGCCCTACACCGTTGAGAAGAAGGTCCCGTACCCAGTGAAGTATGAAGTCAAGGTGCCCCAGCCCTACGAAGTGGTCAAGAAGGTCCCCTATGAGGTCAAGGTGCCAGTCGACAAGCCCTACAACGTGTACGTCCCCAAGCCCTACCCCGTTACCGTGGAGAAGCCCTACCCAGTGACCGTCTACAAGCACGTCCCCTACGAGGTTAAGGTCCCGGTCGACAAGCCCTACAAGGTTGAGGTTGAGAAGCCCTACCCGGTGCCCGTGAAGGTCCCCGTCCCTAAGCCTTACGACGTGTATAAGAAGATCCCGTACACGGTCGAGAAGAAGGTGCCCTATGAGGTCAAGGTGCCCATTGACAAGCCTTACCCCGTCTACAAGGAGGTGCCATTCCCCCTGACCAAGGAGGTCCCGTACCCAGTCAAGGTCCATGTCCCGGTTTACCTGAAGAAGGAGGAGGAGCATCACGGACACTACGAACAGCAGGATCACGGTCACCAAGAGCACCACGGGTGGCATTAAAGGGTTGTAACAAGGCTTGATGGACGTCTGCCGGAGAAAATTACGCTGACTTTGTCCGTTTAAAATGTCACCATAGTCAGAAAGGGGTCTTTGCGAACGTACTCGAAAAGGGTCTTTACTCTTTTTGGCTACGTTCGGAAATGTAGTGTGGAAATAATGGCGCGTCGATTTGTATGATAACACGGTCTGAAATCAAAGCTAGATATTTTGATCGAGGTTTGAATTTAAACCTCGTTTTCATTTGTTTTGTAGTCTTTTCTGCACGGAATTTAGATTCGGGTAAATTGAATGCATGATTTTCTCCAACAGAAGTGGATGTAGCTGCGTTTAGTTTTGGGTCTCACTAAGTACCTTATAGGCTTAAGATTTGAAATGTGATCAATTTTACTAAAGTATTTTTTGTATGATTTGAGTATGTAATGTTGCATAGTTGTTGATCCAGTTTTAGCTCTCTTGTAAAGTACTCCATTCTGCCGGGAGCTTTGGAAAGGTAATTTGGGATTAAAAATAAGTTGAAAGATTACAAATAGGGCCGAAACAGGAACAGTGACTCTATTGGCGAGAAATTTAGTCTTTTGGAACATCTGCTCACGGTTGCAAGATTGTGAGTTTCAAAGGGAATTGATTTGAAATTTTTAGGGTTTTGTCTAGGGACCATTCAAGCGTGCAGGTCCCGTAGACCCAGTTGGTTTAACCGCAAAGCATTGTAATACAATGTACGGTCAGTCCAATATAGTATTGTTTGTTTTATTTGTTAAATAGCTTTTAATGCTTTGTTTACTATGTCTTATGTATATAACTGTATGAATATTAAATAATAGTCGGAGTTAAACCTCCGCAGAGGCTGAATTTTTTAATAAAAAATATGTGAAATTTTTTTTTGTTGTCTTTAGTATTGTTAATGCACCTTACTTCTTCACACGTGGAAAGTATACCTGAAAACAAAATAGGTGTTCGGGTATACTACTACAGTAGCTTACACAATGACACCTTATCTACCTTAAAATCAGTTCTTGCATCAAGATTTTAAAATTAAGCTTACAATTTGGAGAAATACTGGAGAGACTAGCGCAAATACAAAAAATCGGCCAAGTGCAAGTCGGACTCATGCATGAAGGGTTCCGTACCATTATCTATATAAAATTTGAATATTTCAAGCGTCTACCTGTTGCCGTTATTAATATCGAGCAAAAAACGGCCAAAAAATCACGTTTATTGTATGGGAGGCCCCCTTAAATATTTATTTTATTCTGTTTATAGTAGGTATTTTTCGTTATAGCGGCAACAGAAATACATCATCTGTGAAAATTTCAACTGTCTAACTATCACGGTTCATGAGATACATCCTGGTGACAGACGGACGGACGGACGGAGTCTTAGCAATAGGGTCCCTTACCCTTTGGGTACTGAAACCCAAAAACTGATAATAATTTTGGTTTAACAACACGATCCCTCTACAACACTTCTAAAACTGTCTTTCCCTTTCCATTTAATTTAATTGCATTTAGGAATGTTTTAGAAGAATCGATTTTTTATAACACTGATAGTGGCAATGGTTTGATTATATCGTGATAGTTGTCTCTTGTGCGCTTGGCCTGACTAAGTTAATACCTGATTATATTTATTACAGTACAGCGATATCATTCCGATGTAAAACTTAACTGCACAAAAAAAAGTGGTACTCGGGGCTGTAAGTCATGTGAATTACTTCAGCCAGATGTCGCTACCTATACGTAATACAGAGAAGTTTGTAAAGAGGTTCGAAATTTTGCCGATGCCTGCACTTGCCCATTAGCTCAGTCAGGCCATGCTATGTGCATCAAATTTTCATAGTAAATCACGAATTGTAGTTCTATGAAACGGGGCCCTAAATTACAAGTGTCTACTATTTTATAGCAATCTAGAATCATTGTTTAATATGGCATATAATGTGCAACAGTTTAAGACTTAAGGTGTTTTTTAACAACCTATTTAGGGGCCAAAAATTCCACCCATGCCGGGACTTGAACCCGTTACCTCTGGCTAACCGTGCCAGCGCTCTCCCAACTGATCTGATGGGCAAGTGCTAGCATCGGCGAAATTTCAAGCTTCTTTACAAAATTTCTGTATTACGTACAGGCAGCGACATCTGGCTGAAGCAATTTACATCACTTGCAGCCCCGAGTAACCCACTTTGCAGTTGGGTTTTAACATCGGAATGATATCGCTGTACGTATCTACGAGTACATGATTGTATTCTTTTTTATTTCTTTTTGAGCGCTGGCACGGTTAGCCAGAGGTTGCGGGTTCAAGTTCCGGCATGGGTGGATTTCTTAGCCTCTAAATAGGTTTTTAAGTTACTACCTATTTATAAAATGTTATGTTTAACGTTATACAATTTATATCTTAAATAAATTTTATCCGCGCTAAATCCACCTTCTAAATTTCTGCAGTCTGTGATATCACGTTCTGTCGAAAGATCTAATTTTATTACGTTAATTATGATTTAGGCAATGTAACATACGAAACATTTTATAGAACGTAACGTACTTTCACGGCTAGATAAAGAGAGCATAATAATTGGCCACAGGTTAAGCAAATTCATATTAGAACGTAACTAATTGCAACGACTAATGAATGTTGAGGAAGCGAAAGCGATCTGTCAGGATCGTGACAAGTGGCAGTCCCTGGTCTCTGCCTGCCCCCCTGGGTTATAGGCTTCAGTTTATGTATGTATATAATTGATTACTAACCCTCAGAACCTCAGACACTCAGGTTTCCTCACGATGTTTTCCCTCACAACCTCTTAAAATACGGAAAGTAATAATGTCTAATCAAGTCATTTGCTAGTTCTAGATCACTCATTACATTAAGTCGATACAATCAATACCTGCCCCTTCTTCCATCTCTTGACTTTGGTCCTGTTATTTTTGTATTAGTCATCTGAAGGTCTAACGGTTTGGTGCCTCGTATTTTCTAAATGTCAACCAGACATATTTAGAATAATAGACTTTTTCCTTAATATGTGTCAGACACTGCATGTAAATAAAAGTAAAAAAGCATGTGGAAAATGGCTATGTTGAATTGTTGATGACATTTGTTTGGGTGCTATTTTATTTTTTCAAACCCATTGCTGTGACAGTAATTTTTATTGTTCACCAATAACAATGGAATTACGGTACAATACGTATAAGTAATGGTGATTAGACTAAAAAAATAAATTTCGAGACATTTGGTGACTCTCGATACGTACAAGTTACTTTGTTCATATCCAACTTTGGCCTTCGCATCTACGTAATGAGATGATTTATACAGGTCCAGTGGCACCTTCACTTACACTAGATGGGTGAAGGGACCACTCGGAGGGTGTAGTCCTGGGACATTATTTTTTAGATGGACTAGGCTTGCCTAGCACCTTTATCATCCTGGCAGGTTAGTCAGCCTAGCCCACGGGAGAGACGAGTCAATACGTGCGCGGCCAACCAAGCCGCGGGTTTTCTCACAATGTCTTCGTTCACCGTTAGCGTGCGGTATTGCTACTAAAAATTCGCGTATGTACGTAACTTTCAAAATAAACAAAGTCATAGGTACATACTCGTACATGCCCGCACTGGTAATCGAACCTAGGTCTCTTGCTTCCGAGTTCATTGCTCTACCCACTGGGCTCCCACGTGGGTTCATGGGTTCGAATCCCGGCATGTACCAATGATTTTGTTTTCTAAGTTACGTACATTTGTGAAGTTATAGTAGCAATACCACTGGCTAACTGTGAAGGAAAACATCGTGAGGAAACCTGAGTGTCTGAGCTATTCACATACCTCAGCACTTGCTACGTACAATGGCCCAACTATGAGGAAATCTCCAGTCGAACTAGAACCCCTAAGAATCGGGTGACCTTAGATGGATAGATGGGTGAATTAAATTATATTATATTATTGTAGATAGATTATATCGAGGTGACTAACAGTACAATATGAAAGAGTAACAGAAACATGTGATGCAGGGGAACTTACGTCAAAAGAGATTGAAGTGGCATTGCTTTGTTTTTATACCAAAGGAGACATAAAAAATGTCAAGAAAAATTGTAAAAAATATTTTTTTTCGGGGTTTTCGAGGTCCCAAAAAGTGCGAAAAATCAGGTTACTCTAATAATAAAAAAACATATTGGATTTAGTTTTTTCATTAAATACTAAACGGTTACTAAAAAGAATGTAAAACCATTATTTTACGAGATAACTCAAATATTAATAAACGCTTCATACATTATAGGCGTTACGTTAGGGAGTGCATTCATATTCTAAGGTCGATTGGTATGGCGCGTTTCAGTACCACGTGAGTATATTGACTTTTCGACTGGTTATATTATAATAATACCACGTTTATTTACCTTTAAACCTGTCCTCTCCTATTCCATTAAAACATTTTTTTGTGCAAGTTCTCTATTGGCGGCCGTATTGCTAATAAAAACCGCATATTGGACAGTTTCAATCAATCAATCAGCCCACACTCGTCCACTGCTGTCCACGTCCTGCCTTCTGTCCTTGGCCATCCGCATCCAGGCACTGCCAGCAATCTGCCTAAGATCGTCGGTCCAGCGAGCTGGTGGGCGTCTTGCGTTTGCCAGTTCCTGGTATCCACTCGAGAACTTTAGCACCCACAGATATAGAGTGGACAGTTTGCAATTAGTATCCCTATTCGGTGCAAATACGAATAGGGATACTAATTTCAAACGAGCTTAATCACTAAGATGAGTTCGAAGCTATTTAAATATCGCATGTGAATGATGTTTCTGGAATGTTCAGTAGCTACGGTAGATAACGCAATGGACCAAGGTCAACGTTTCACATATCAGTTGAGATTATCAATCTGTCTATTAGAACTCAGTCGGCGCAATAGTATAAATTGAAGCGGCTCACTCAATAAATTGTGCAACGAAATCGACCGTTCTAGAGCAGAGGCACAGAGTAATAGAAGAACGAAAGACCAGTCTCATCATACTTAAAGCTCCGTCTCCTTCGAGCACACAATACACAAAACACTGCAATAACCACAGAACAGAGGCAATAACTGAGTGTGGCTGTACCACTGTACTGTACACAGTTACGTTTGCGTTAAACACAAACACATATTCGATTTTTACTGCCGAAATCGTTTGAAAGGAAGGTACCGAAGTAAATGGCGTACATTAGAAGAGACCTGCAATCAGCGTTGGGTGGCTATAGGTTGAAGAAGAATTAATGCAACATCAATGTAGTAACGCGTGGTAGACAACGCTTTACCAACGGTGGTCTGTGCTGCGACTTTGTGAGCCTGACCCACAGATTAATGAAACAAAATTATGGAAGGAAACTTACATGTTGTATTAGTATTTTTTGTGTGTAGCAAAGTCTGGCATTTTTTCTGTTTTCCAGCAATGATGGAACAATAATGTTTCTTCTTCTTTATCTTGTTACCCCATATAGGTAAATAGATTAGCCTCTGTTGCCGAACTACGCATAATAATGCCTATATTACACCATCTAGCGCCAAATCTCTACGGATTATGACAAGATATATAACATTTAAATGTTAAACGGCAAATAACACTGTCAGAAATCTATACGGTTCGTCATCGTCAGTCCAATTTCTAACAAAATGCCTGCGTTAAACATTTGATATCTCTAGTTATAAGTGACCTACCACATTTTTATGAAATTTCAGATCAGAAGCCCATTCTTATAGCTAACGAGGTGTTAGCTGCCAAATGAGTAGGTGCGTACGTGAGCGGATTTTTTTTCGAAGAATTTTTTAATGCACATTAAAATAGACATTTCCAACTATAATTTAAACACGTTGGAAAGACATGGTTTGTTTTTAATTTTATGGCTAGTACTCGTAACTACTAAGCAAAGCCATAACACAAAAATTATGCTTTTAATTAAAAAAATCTTTTTAGGGTTGGACCATATCTGGCAGCACGGAATCGCATTTGTTCCGCCTGTGCTACCACGTGCTGCAGTATGCTGCCACAGACAAAAAAGGCGATCGGACGCGTCAGCATGCTGCAGCATGGGTGGCAAACTGCCGCGTTCTTTCATGATCAGTTTAGTTTCAAGCGCGAGATGGATAGGACCACGGAAGAGAGAGCAGTGATTCTAGCGTGTATTTTGCAATAAATGCAAAATCAAAATAATAAAAAGAAACGCATTCGCAAAATAAAACGGACATATTGGGTTCCTCCTTTTTGGAAGCAGAGAGCGGTTCATGGACAATATGTTACGCATTTTCCGGATTTAGTAACATATCCAGATAGTTTCGTAGATTATCATGGAATGACTTTAAATGATTTTAATGAATTAGCCATTGTACGATAGAGTGAGACAGCATGCGATAGCAAGTGATCGGCGGTGAAAGGATGCGTTAGCATGCTATCGCGCGCTTCAGCGTGCCGGAGTCTCCCTGCCGACCACTGCATTTTGTCCGTGATGCCGATCGCCTCGAGGATTCCACCGCATGCTATCGCATTATGCTTTCTGTCTCGGTCTAGCAAATGGCAGTTCTAAGCGACAGAAAGAGAAAGGGCGACGGAAAAAGGCGATTCCGTGCTGCCAGATATGGTCCAACACTTAGGGTTCTCTACCTCAACAGAAAAAACGGAACCAATAAGGGTTCACTTTTTTGTCCGTCTGTCCGTCAGTTCATCCGTTTGTCTGTCAAGACACTTTATCTCGGAAACTAATGGAGGTATGGAGTTGAAATTAAGACCATATACTCAGGTCAGCAATGCCTTGAAGCTGTGTAAAAATCAAATTTCCGAGTTAACTTTAAAAAAAAGCTACATACAGATTATAAGTATATTTCGACACTCTCCTATTTATAGGGTACTTTCCGTTGACCTAGAACTATGACATTTGGCAAGTACCTAATATAAGTACAGGAAAAAATCTGAACTCAATACATTTGTAATTAAATCATAAAGAGAATAGTCTTTGAAGTTCGGGGAAAGCTCGGAAAAACTGCGAGACTCGATTCCTGAACTATTTATAATATCTAAATACCTTCCACCAAATTTGTACGGAAACCTTGGTGGGCGAGTCCAACTGGCACTTGTCCGGTTTTTTTTTTGTGAAAACGTTTTTACCACTATGCTCCATTTGTTTATTAATAGGGGGGGGGGGGGGCTGACCTCTGCTTGTAAGAGATCGCGCAGTGGCGACTTCTTGTGTCGGAGGCCAAGACCGGGTCGCTGAGCCAGCGGAGTAGTACCTCTGCAGACATCTACCTGGTGGCGATTGCAAGCGTGCATGCCACGATCAGATAGGATGAGAGAATAATAATTCATGTTATGCACTGTTTAGTGGACGGTGTTGTAAGCCGTTTGGCGAAGGAGTAGGGGTGATTACAGAGCGGATGCTGAACGCCGGGGAATTGCATAGTTTGTTCTAAGGCAGTGATTAGTGACGGTATCTTCATTTCAGAATACGTTTCGTAGAATATAATAAATAGACTAATATGTTTTTGAATAGATTTGTGTCCGCTTTGTGGTAGGCGATTATAACATAATAAAACCGGCCATGTGCGTGTCGGGCCACGCGCAGTTTAGGGTTCCGTAGAAAGAGGGTCTCCTGATTCCGGGTCCAATGTTCTACCCACTAGGCTACCACCGCTTCTAGCCACTCCCACTCCCACTAGCCACTCCCACTCGGAAGTGGGAGACCCAGGTTCGATTCCCAGTGCGGGCATGTACTTATGACTTTGTTTTCTAAGTTATGTACATTTGTGAAGTCATAGTAGCAATACCACTCGCTAACTGTGAAGGAAAACATCGTGAGGAAACCTGAGTGTCTGACCTATTTACATACCTCAGCGCTTGAAATTGCCAATCCGCGGTGGGCACGCGTGGTGATTAAGCCCATACTCTCTCTCTCTGAGAGAAGGCCTGTGCCCTACAGTGGGACGTATATAGGCTGCTTATGATTATGATAGAAAGAGGGGGGGTTTTCTCTGCTTTACAGAACTAACAACTTTATTAAAGTTATTTTTAATGGATTTTGTACGAAGTTTTCCTTTTATAAGTTGGTCATCTATTACTCGTTAACTTGTAATGCCTACTTAGACATGATATTTTTCTTTTTAAGTTCATTGTGCATATGTGCTGCTAACCTGAAGGTTAGCCAGGAGAGGAGGTGGCGGGACGCCCTACTCGGACAAAAATTTGCGCTTTAAAGCGTAATATTTCGGAAACGGATCCTAAATAAAAAATGCCCATACTATGGTGTAGGCGAGAAAATAATATCGCAAAAAAAATATTTAAAGATTTAGTCTACCGTTTTGTCGGTGTGATAAATATGTACGTCTATGCCAAATTTTTGCTTTCTAGTACTAATCGTCTTTGAGCTAGGTCGCGAACAGACAGACAGACAGACGGACGGACATGGCGAAACTATAAGGGTTCCTTATCGACTACGGAACCCTAATATAATGGGTTATAGATTTAGTAACTTAATTTTAATATGTACAGTGTTTTTCTAAAATGGGCAATTCCAGAAACACTATGTGATGATTGTCTACTACTTACGTCTCATAGGCTTGGTTGGTTTACTTTGTTTGTTTGTTTATTATATATTATGTTATGGTTAGGTTAGATAGATAGATAGATAGAGAACACTTTATTGCACAACCAGGTGAAAGATATTACAAATAGTTTCTTATATCTAAGTAGTGGTATACAATTGGCGGTCTTATCGCTTAGAGCGATCTCTTCCAGACAACCTTTGGATGGAGAGGAATGCACCAAGAATACAGTCGGTAGATGGATGTACAGCGAGAGATTACAAGAACATAAGTACCTACTTATAATTACATATTGTACCAATAATATACTTACATGAATACCAAAAAAAATAGCTACTACATTAGCTATTTAGCTAAAAAAATAGCTACTACGTTAGGTTAGGTTTTGCGTAGGTTATTTAAGTATTTGTTTTTAATATTCATTATCATCATCATCATCAGCCCCTTGACGCCCACTGCAGGACACAGGCCTCCCTCATGGTGTTCATAGCCATGAGAGGTTTTGCTATAATCGCCACGCTTGGCAGGCGTTCGCGATCGCAGTATGCGGTTGGAATCTCAGGAAGACGCTGCTGCCCGTCTCCTGGTAATTTTAGGGTTTCGTACCCGAAGGGTGCCAAACGGGACCCTATTACTCTGCTACCCTGCCTCCACTGGCTGTCTGCGTGTCCGTCCGTCCGTCCGTCCTTTAACCTTCCTCCCTTTGACCTTCCGGCTCTCTCTTTGGAACCGTAATAGGTAGCCAGTTGAAATTTTCACAGAATATGTTTCCACTTTGGTCAACCTGTCAATTGGACAAAGCTAAGCCAGCTAACAGTGGTGAAATGATTGTTAGTGAACAAGAAACACCGGGCGAGGTGGATCTGAGAATCCTTCCCACTTCAGCGTAGCCAGCGTACTCCAGCGTATTATTATTATTTGGCAGCTTCGGCGTTATAGAATCCATGTCGCTTCCACGTGTTGCGACACTGTGACGCAAGCGCGCGCGATTGCCCGCGCTGACTCATTCTGCAAAGGAGGCTGAGCTCTCATTAGGCATAGGTACATATCTGTCATTGGTATATCTATAATTTGTGTTTAAAATATTGTTAGTGTGTAAGATATAGCGAGCGACGTGGGTCAGAAGCCTTCAGCGTAGCCATTGGGGCCAAATCGGGCGGCAGTATTGGCGTTAGAATCCATGTCGCTTCCACGTGTTGCGACACTGTGACGCAAGCGCGCGCGATTGCCCGCGCTGACTCATTCGGCGAAGGAGGCTGAGGTCTCATTCCGACGGCATCATTAGGCATACATATCTATCATTTTGCGCCTTAAGGCCCCGTTACACTGGCCTTGGTTAGGGCGAATTAGGTTCAAATTGGTTGCGTATCGAACCTTGTCGATATTGTATTGCATTTATTAATATAAAAGAACAATCGATTTTTTTTGTGACTGACAAATTCAGTTAATGGCTTATATAGCAACAAGAACGGTCAAGAGTCTTTAGTCCACTTGCAAAATAAAAGTAAGTTTAAAAACTGTAACCCGACTTCTAATGGATGGCGCTAGTAGTATTCATAAACGTTGAATTGTAGTCAAGTTGTTTTACTGTCACTTAGAATACGTTTATTGCACATAAGTATACATTGTAGGGTACTTATGTACCCTATAATGTATACTTATGTGCAATAAACGTATTCTACGCGTCTAGCGCGATTCTATTGCCTAGCACCCTACTCTTTCTATCAATGCAAAAAAGACTTACGAAAACGTCGGTCGTGGTCAAAGTTGAACCACTGAAATCCAATTTCACAACACTTTCATGTTATCACGAACGAAAACATAAGGTTGGTTCACTATTATTTCAAAGCTAATACGTATTTCTAATTATTTTCCACTTTTCACGTTGTAAATATTGTATTTTGCTTTACTGTCAACGATTCAACTATTAGTCAGATATTTCTTTTATTTGAATATTGTTCTTTATTTTTCTAAATTATGTCAAATATTCGTCATACTAAGAAGGTCGAATAAGGAAACTTCTGGCCTATGGAGACTTCTAGAAGACTATTCGCATTCTAAATCGAAATTATGAATTTAATGCAAGAAAGAGAAAGAAGATCTAGAATTTGAAATTAAGGATTTGGAACAGGATCCAGAAACTTCCAAAAGAATTCTGACGCAGATTCAGATCAAATTTGAATATTAGAATCGAACTATTTTTGGGGTATAAAAGCCGCCCAAGAAGGCTTTCCGGGTCAGTCTCACTTGAGTCCTACTTGAAGAGTTATCTGAATCCTCCTTGAGTCTCACTTGAGTCCTACTTGAAGAGTTATCTGAGTCCTACTTGAAGAGTCTTACCTGAGTCTTACTTGAAGAGTCTTACCTGAGTCCTGAGAGTTTTACCTGAGTCTTACTTGTGAGACCTACCTGAGTTACCTGAGTTCCTGTCTACCTCTCCACGGCCTGATTCCACGACTTGCCTGCCCGTCTCCACCGCCTGCCTTCGCAACTTGCCTGTCCGTCTCCACGGCCTGACTCCACGACTTACCTGCCCGTCTCCACGACCTGCTTGCACAACTTGCCTGTCCGTCTCCACGGCCTGACTCCACGGCCTGCCTCCACGATCTGCTTACGTGCTTTCACACAACCCTCGGTAACGTGACAACATTTTCTCCTCTATGATTCGATATCGCACTCGAAACGATAGAAACAAACGGGCCAAGTGCGAGTCGGACTCGCGCAAAAAGGGTTCCGTACCATTATCTATACAACATTGCCATCTATAGAAACCAAGAAGCGTTTAACATTGACATTTAACGACATTACATCGGCGCTGTGAATGTTACATAGATGGCCGCTAGAGGGCGAGCGTTGTCTTTAGACATATGAGAGCCACCCTTAAATATTAATTTTATTCTGTTTTTAGTATTTATTGTTATAGCGGCAACAGAAATACGTCATTGGTAAACATTTCAACAGCCTAGCTGTGACGGTTCATGAGATACAGTCTGGTGACAGACAGACAGACAGAAGGACAGACAAACAGAAGGACAGACAGACAGAAGAGAGACGGAAAGTGAAGTCTTAGTAATAGGGTCCCGTTTGGCACCCTTCGGGTACGGAACCCTAAAAATAAGAGACCTCTCTTTTTTCTGTTGATTTTGTTCCAATTAATTGTAGCTCATATTCATCATCATCAACCCATTATGTCCCCACCGAGGGGCACGGGTCTCTTCCCTGAGGAAGGTATAGGCCATACTCCACCACGGGGGCCAAGTCCGGATTGGTGGAGGCTTGTAGACTAGTGGCTCATCTACTGTCAGAAGTTGTTAAGCCGCCCTAAGGCCTCTGACTTGGCTTAACGACTGCCATCTATCGACGGCAGCCGGCACCAACAGCTTAACGTGCCTTGCGAAGCACGGAACCGCTCGGAAAAATGCCACTAGCGTATTTACATTACCATATTACCTGGACAATAATAACAAATCGTTTGACACCTCATTCATCAAAATGGTATGACTGGTTTAGGCGCTACAAATATACATACACACATACATGGACTGCGTATATCATAACATAACCGTTTATCACGTAATCGGGTTAAAAGCGTTTCAAGCGTTTATGTCTTTAACTATCACTAGTTTATAGCAAGCACTGACGGTTCTCTAATGAAGCAAGGTGAACGGGCTACCATTGTTCATACACTGCTTACAGTACTGCTCCATACAGCATTGAATATTCCAGTGTGAACGGTGGAATCCAAACGGGGCCGATTCTCCCGTTGTCTTATAGTAGTGTCTGCGCGTAGTATATACCCAGACTCTCAGGTTTCCTCATTATGTTTTCCTTCACAGTTAGTGAGTGGTACTGCTACTATACAGGGTTTCTTTTAAAATGCGCTATTTCTGAGATACCTCAATTTGAGGGCTATATTTTTTTTTCTATAAGTTTTGTCTCATATTTTTTTGGTATTGTATGGAATCCGGCGTTACTTTGCGGAAATCCATAATAAATTAGTAATTTTCACATTTTACTTTGTAAATTATTGTCCTTAATAGAATAATGTGTATTCTATTTTACACATATAGTTTGGTTCATTATTTTTCAAACAGCGCTACTCCAAAGCAGAAAAACCGAAAAATCATACTTATTTTTCTAAATGAAAGTTGTGTAACAAAAGTTGCGTTCATAACAAACTCTTACCGACACGTTTAAAGCATTGCGCATAATGTAAGTAAATTTGGTGACTACCGGGATTCGAATCAAGGACCACACGAGTACCAAGCATCCGGTCTCTCCATTACTTCACCACCGCTTGCGGCATACTTCAAACCTACTTTAAGGTCCTGTCACATTACTAACTTGGTTCAACTAGGTTGTTTCTGGGTGAAGTTTGTCTGCTGACATTTGGTAACGTTTGTCTACGACATTTAAAAGCAAGTAATTTTAATTTTCAATTCAATCGCTGACCTAAGACTTCGCATATTACTACGTGCAGACAGATAGCGGGAGAAACGGCCCCGTTTGCATTACGCCTTTCAAGCGGCCGAACTGTAAGCAGTGGTGCACAAGTGGTAATTCAATTCAGTTCAATTGATTCATTTCAGATGTTAACAATCCATAATGAGTCAAAGTGTGACTTAATATCTACGTTACTAATAATTATTTCTATTTATAATTATTTTACACCATTGTTTGAGCTATAACGAGTCAATAATCCGTTGGTCTCGCTTAATTAATAGTAACAGCGAGACGGAGAAAAACGAATGACGGATGTTCACTCACAGGCACTACTGTAAACATACGCATGCTGTAAACTATTTTTGTGATTTACTCATGACATAAAATAATAAAGATATTATACATTAGATACGTGTTACCAATACTACACAATCGCCAATATATATATATATTTTTCTAATGGTCAATTCTTTGTCGTATTGAACGTAGCGTAGACCACAGAATTCCTCATGCTCCCTTGCTCACTCCAGCTGCAGTGGGTGCAATGTAAACGCGGCATAAGATGGCGAGAGATCAGACGCAATATACACTACGCGAGGCTGCACCTCTTGGGTAACATAACACTGATGTGGTAACAACAGGAATTGAAGAATTACTCTTTTATGTCGGCAAGCAGAAATAATCAATTAATTTTGAGGTGTTTGAGCACGTAAATTGTACTAGGTTTATGAGCTTACCTCACATGTAAGGCTTATTTAGACGAGGCGAGTCTCTCGTCTATAAAAGCTTCTTCACGTGGAGATACGGGGTTACCTCTAAAATGTGTAATTATTAACCTCCTCAGTCGCGAGCCTGACCGAGGTTTCAACTCGCCAGAGAGTTAAGTTAAGGCCCTACTTATAAAAACCCGATTCCTTAAATCACTCGTCACAGGTAGTTTAAATGTTATGTGGTAAAGGGAAAGACGTAACCACAGATTATTTGAGCTGCCTTTGAGGAGTCTTTTAGAAGAATCGTGCTTTTCATAAATGAGACCGTTAGGGTTCAACAATAAATTATGTTCTATAGGTATTTTCTCGAATTATTTTTTTTTTAAATATCAGTGTTTACTCGCGAGCGCATTACATGCTCTACTAATGTCAAAGTCTCTGGTAAATGAATTAATTACTACGTAGAAAAATGTCCGATAATAATTCTCGCCTATAAAGTCCCCAAGTTAAGGATATTACACGGTTTAATTTTGGTGCAATATTGCTTTCAATTTCCCCCGTGGTGGAGTATGGCCTAAACCTTCCTCAGGGAAGAGACCCGTGCCCCTCGGTGGGGACATAATGATGATTGCTTTCAATTTCATTGCTCCAATCGCATTGCTTCAATGTGATTGAACCGTGTACGTAGGTAAGGTCGTTCAATGTCAAATGTTCAATGCAATTGAACCGTGTAATATCAACTTTACATATATATTTTTTGTAATTTCACTGTCTGTCTGTCTATGAGCTGTTATTCATTGTATTGTTGATACAATATAAGCCAGGTTTTGCCGGTCTTAGTGCGCTCGGACCGTGTGCGTACAGTTATAGTTGATTTTGACCACGGTAAGTGCGCTCGGACCGAGTGGGTAGTCATCATCATCATCAACCCATTATGTCCCCACCGAGGGGCACGGGTCTCTTCCCTGAGGAAGGTATAGGCCATACTCCACCACGGGGGCCAAGTCCGGATTGGTGGAGGCTTGTAGACTAGTGGCTCATCTACTGTCAGAAGTTGTTAAGCCGCCCTAAGGCCTCTGACTTGGCTTAACGACTGCCATCTATCGACGGCAGCCGGCACCAACAGCTTAACGTGCCTTGCGAAGCACGGAACCGCTCGGAAAAATGCCACTAGCGTTAGGCATAGACGGTGACCCATCCATGCACTGAACGCGCCCTGTGTTGCTTAACCTTCGGATCGTTTAAGATCACTCAGGCAGCCGGGGCTACGAGCGGTTCATCATCGTAATCATCATAATCAACTAAAACTATACGCACACGGTTTGACCGTACTAAGACCGTCAAAACCTGGCTTTAATCTCTTTGTGAAGCGTGCCTTTAGTTTAGACTTTCGCACAGTGATGGTAACATTATCTTGGGTAATTTACATTACAGTTTACTCGCTTATGTATAATCAACATTGTGGTCTACAATTTAAGCAACTGGTTCAATAAGCTTTAATAAACTTGGCTTTATCCACGACTTCTTCCGTTTTAGTAACCGCCTCGTTGGTCTAGCGGTATCATGTCTGATTACCATGCCGGAGGTCGTGAGATCGATTCCCACTGGACGCCGCCGTACATTTGTAAAAATGACCTAAGTTTGGGTGTATTTTCATGTTTGTGATGTCCTTGCCTGGTTATCATACCACAGGCTATCCTAGTTTGGGATTTATTAGTTTCTCCTTCTTTCGTGTTAAACGCCTCGACTTTTCTTCAGACATCCTATTCCTAAAACCGCGCTACCGAAGTAATTTGATGTGACCTATGTTTTTTATCCTTCCTACACTCCATTCCACCAAACGAGCTCTCAAAGAAACTCGTCCATGTGCGTCCATTTGTTAATGCGCGTGACCTTCAATAGCCACTGCATAAACCTACCCTATGAAGCGGACCGTCTTCGCTTATTGTTTCGCTTATCTCTAGCCGCGCGATCGCCAATGAGATGCGAGTATTTTGTTCCCTGGGAGTTTGACTCGTGGAACAGATTATACCTACTCTGGTCTTCGTTCAGTCCTGTTCAGAAATAATATATTAGTGATGAGACTGCTGATTCTATATTAAACTCATGTCTGCCAACCCGCCTGCCTTTATTTTACTTATCGAGAAATGTGAGGATCCGGATAATATTAAGCTTTGTTTTGATTAGATAATGTGCGATTCCGCAGCAGTAATAGAAAACCTTATCTAATTTGTTATAATGCTGCAATATCAATAACACATTTCTTAACAGGGGAAGAAAATATCTTCTTTTGTATTCCGTTTTCGCAAAAAAGTCTCAAGACAGAAATATAAATATACATTTACAAAGCCAACATTGGTGGATCTAGTTTACCCCTTTTAGGGCCGGTTTCTGAATTGAGAATTTCACTAAGTAAATACTTAAGTAACGTTCTGTCACGCTCTTTTCTGAGAAATTTGAAGAGACAGCACTACAGTTGTATTTACTTAGCGAAATTCTCAATTCAGAAACTGGCCATTAAACCCTTTATTCAGAATTTTAAGTCTCTGGATCTTCTAGAGAGTTTCAGATTTTGTGAGCACAGAATCGCCCGGCATGTGTGATTTGTCAACCACATCATTTACAAGTAATAACTGGTCAACTACTAACTTTCAATAACGTATGTAAGTTATTGCATGTAATTACGAGATGTAATTCTGTGGCAGACGAGAGGTACACTCCTAAAGTCATTCTTTTTTTACTTAATTTTTATTTTAGAAACAAACAGTCATTTATATACTGATATAAATCGTATCTCGTGTTAAATAAATAAAACTCTAGTTTCTCATAATATCAAATGCAAACATTTTTTAAGGTAGGTAGTAAGACATTGTTCGGGGAAGAACTCCAAATAAAAATTGTAAACAAACAATTCTTTAATTAACAAAATTGTAAACACACAATAGTCAAAGTCAAAGTCATAGTTAATTTTTTTTATTCAAAGTAACACAGAAACTGTGACTTATTGAACGTTACTAGAAAAACTGGGTGTAACGTTTGCTAACATCGTGTTCACGATTTAATATTTGAAGCTTTGGCAGTCGGTCCTTAGTAACAGTTCTCAGTTTTGATCGGTATACCGATTACTAACCACATTGTTAGTACGGGATATATTTTTTAAATGCATGTTATAGTAACTTATCCTTAGATAAAACTTGATTCAGTTCGATCGCTTTACTATAAATTTAAACAAATTTTGTTTTTTTTAAGAAAAAGAAACAGAAGTACAATGACATAAACATAAAAATTTACATACAGGCACATACAGTCATTGCTTCTGGCCCCACACTAGGATACCCAGTGTCGTGGGAACCAGAAACAACGACATCAGAAACATGTAAACATCCAAGACCTGAGGTTTTTTTTTGTCCCCAGCCGGGATTCGAACCCGGGACCTCTCGCATGGTATACAGATGCACTACCGCTGCGCCACGAGGTCGTCATAATAATAATGAAACAAATGAATCGTGTGATTTTAAAACAACACAAGTCACATGTGTTTTTAAAATAACACTTGCCCATTTTTTTTTATTAAATTATTTACACCTACCTATTGATTTACATTAGAAAAAAAATTGTAGTTTATTCATACAGAAATCAATATAATATGCTAAAATATTGCTGTTGTAGATATTAGTATTTGAATAAATCAGTTTTTTCTATTTCCTGCAAAGTTGTAATGAAAGGACATGTGTCGTTTTAAAATCACACGATTCAAATAACCTAATGTTTCAAAACTTTGTTAATTTTAAAGCAAGGTTCGTTTTTCACAAATTAATTACGTGCGTCTAAGAGACCGTGCTTGTATCACATTAAAATCCAATGGAATAAGTCTAAATTAAATATTAAAAAACTTTTTGTTACTTTTGTAAAAGTGTGACTCTAATTAGCGGTGGTAGCCTAGTGGGTAGAACATTGGACTTAGAAGCGAGAGACCCAGGTTCAATTTCCAGTGCGGGCATGTACCTATGACTTTGTTTTCTAATAGTAGCAATACTACTCGTTAACCGTGAAGGAAAACATCGTGAGGAAACATTAGTGTCTGAGCTTTTTACATACCTCAGCGCTTGAAATCGCCAATCCGCGGTGGGCACGCGTGGTGGTTAAATCCATACTCTCTCTCTGAGAGAAGGTCTGTGCCCTACAGTGGGACGTATATGAGCTGCTTATGTATATGACTCTACCTACACCTTTATGAGTAAAGTCCGAGCACAGCTCAGCTTTCACTTAACTGCTACCTATGCAACACGCATCGGCTATAAACTTACAGAGACAGATTTCTACGATATCCGGCATTTAACAGTCTATCTGCAAATGAAAAAAAGCAGCAAGTAAGTACGTAAATAAATGGTTGTCTGGAAGAAATTACTTCTAGTAATAAGACCGCCAATTGTTCTATACTATATTATTGTTTAATTGTCATATATATATGTAATTTCTGGTGTATGCAATAAAGGATAGTCTATCTGTCTAATTTTTTTTTTTGTGTCTAAATAAAAAGTTACCGAAACCGGCGTGCGTCCATGCCAAGAATAATGAATGTTGATGAAGGGAAAGAGATCTGTCAGGATCGTGGCAAGGGGCAAACTCTGGTCTCTGTCTACACCTTCGGGCTACAGGCGTGAGTTTATGTAATGTGATATACCAGAAAACAGTTTTACTTTCTCTATTATACATGTATAGGGAGGAGCGGGTGATCATGCTCTTCCACTGTAAAGAGAAATTTCCCGCCAGTCAGATCGTATGCCTGGGGACGGCCGGCCGGTCCGGCTGATGTTCGTCGGACGTTATATTTATGGTATGTCATGTGAAACATTTTGCTTGCGCGGTGCAGGAATGTTGGAGTTTATAGTGCGCGCGTAGAGTTAACATGTGCTCGCCACATCTGCATGAATATTTATCTCGATAGCACGATAGATCAGACTCCATCTGCTCTGGAATATTAATAGGCCAAAGTTAACCAAAGACCATAATGATTTAGATTAAAATAAAGCCTTTAAACCAGTCTGATAAACAAACAATCAGCTCATAAAACTATCATCATTTATTTATTTGTTTACCAATTGGGTAATATTTAGTTTCTACTGAACCCACAAACTAGACAGACGCAAAATACCACTTTGATGCGTCAGAGTTATTCACATAAGAAATAAGTACAAAGTTTCCGTAGTCTTAGCTATCGGTCTTTAGAAAAAACTACGCTTAACTAACTACCAAAACCGAGGTCATGCGTTCGATTTCCACTGGCGGTCGTCGTACTTGACTTGTACAAATGGGTGTATTTCCATGTTTGTGATGTGCTTGTATGGTTACTAAAGCACAGGGCATCCTAGTTTGGGACCGGGACAAGTTATTGTGTTGCGAATTTTTTTTTACGATAACTGGATATTTATTTACACACCAAAACACACATTGTTATTGTTATTACTATCATCTATATTTAGTAAAAATGGGTTGCTTTCATTCAGGTCCTTAGCGGGAGTGCGACTTACATTTAGCTGGTCTATATTATAATTTTACATTATTAGGAACTGTACTATAATGACATCAAATTGGACGTTCAAGAACCACGTTTGTTTTATACGGACAACACGTCTTGCTTTTACTTTACGTACCCACGTAAAGTATCATCATCATCATCATCAGCCATTGACGTCCACTGCAGGACATAGGCCTAACTCATGGTTTTCCTAGCTTCCCGGTCTTGTGCCGCCCGCATCCAGCGACGTAAAGCATAATTAAATAAAAACCGGCCAAGTGCGAAATTCATCGAGATACACAATAACAAATACGATGACTGTTCTTTTGTAACTATTTGTTCTACGACTGACCGCTTCATTTGTGTTCTTATCGATCGAATTAATCAGCAGATTGGGCAGTTAAGGGTGAAATGGGGGGTGAATGAAGTGATGTGTCCCGTTTAAGGCTGGGTTATCCGAGCGGACGGATTTGTATGGGACTTTTTGCAATGCGCGAGCGAATAGAAGAGGGAAAAGTAGGCATTTTTGAAATTACACAAATACAAATCCTACTAATAGAATTTTGACGACTGAAGTAACTAACAAATAGGTGATATTTATTTTGGTATGATTTTTATTATCCAAACCTCAGTACAGCTAAATAAAACCATATCTGGCACGGTTAGCCAGAGGTCGCGGGTTCAAGTCCCGGCATGGGGAAATTTTTAGTCTCTAAATGGGTTTTAATATTGTCCTCAGCACGGATTAGTGCAACAAAAAAAAACATATCTAGTGTCAAGTTAGACTTATTTTCGCGTTTTTGGATTCTATAAAGTTTAAAAAATCATGATCATAATAAACCAACGGCCCTAGAAAGGACATTGAAAGATAATATATCATCATCAGCCATTTGACGCCCACTGCAGGACATAGGCCTCCTTCATGAAGGGTTTTGCCATAATCGCCACGCTTGGCAGGCGGGTTGGCGATCGCAGTATGCGGTTGGAATCTCAGGAAGACGCTGCTGCCCGTCTCCTGGTAATGAATTTCCTTAGTCGCCTCCTACGACATCCACGAAAGGAAATGGAGTGACGTTATTCTTAGTCCGGCGCCACACGGCGGCAGATAATATATATTTTTTCAGATTTGATATACTAACTATTAGAGAGTAAAATGTATTTTGAAGCACCTGATTTAGGGGCAATGCCGGAGAACCCAGCCTTAAGAGTGGCTAGTTCAAAGTGCGCCGCTTTTTACCGGACTGCGTAAACAGGGGAGGGTTATGTTTTTGGCGCGTATATGTGTATGAACTTATGTATGTATTTAACGAAAACAAAATGTCCTATGTCAACTGCAGTACTATTATTTAAACATTTCTTTGTACTTACTGTCAGAGTAAACAAATGGATACTAAGAGAAGTTGATATTTCTTGAATTAATGAGATTAATGAGTGACTTGGGATAAGCAAACAATTTGGTACACCCATACTCGTATTATTGCTTATTTAACGTTTTATATCAATGACTTCTTTACATGTAGACAAAAGCTGAAGGAATGAAATATGGATTGACACACAAATCAACAACTACACATCTATAGCTCATTTATCGACCGTATCTCTGCCTTCCCTGACTACACTACAAGTTTATTAATCCAAGTCGTTTAGCGTCAGGCGCGGCGGCCGACGCTTGATCCACTGCGTGATAACGAGCACCTGTGCTGTTCCGATCCGATCTAGGAATGGGTAGACACGGCAAATAAACCAATAATAATTGGCTGTAAATTAGTAAAATAGTTTTAATAAAATTAATTATTACCAACACTGGTAATAATTAATTTTATTAAAAATAACTAAGACTTGATAAACGTGAAAATATAATTACCTGGCTACCTTTTGAACCGAGTAATAGTTCAAAGTCACACTTATACGTAAAATCTGTAGCTATTAAGATACTGGATTTTTTTTGGTTTATGGATTACAGTTTAGTGTTCGTCGTAACTGGGTTTGTGTGTCGCGTGATTATTTTTTTTTAGCTGTCAAATGATTATAAATATATATATACACATCGGTGAAGCCGTTTCGGAGGAGTTCGATAACAAACACACGAGATTTTTATATATTAGATGAATGTAATAATTAATTAAGTACAGTGACGTGCGTGCATCTGAAATAGCAAGGGAAGGACCGACCACGCGGTTTGCTTGACACAAGGCATTGATGTGATTTGGTAGTGTGCTGAGTCTATATGTATTTCTACGATTTTTTGGCCGATCTTCTATATTCAAATATATACCTTTCTTTAAACTTCATTGCATTGGAGCACATTCAAATAACAGTAAGAAAAGGTATAAGAATTATTGGTGTCGAAAAAAGGAAATTTTGTCTGATTTTTGTAACTTTTCGGGCACTAAAATATTACTGAAATTTTTATAGATCTAGTTAATTTGGAATCAATAAAATCCATATTTTTATCAAAAAATCTCACTTATTTTCCATTTTTTCAAACTAATTAGTATGTGTGTCTTTCCTTCTTATCTTTCACTTCTTAGCTCTATGTTGCGGGGTCGTGTCGCCTACATTCACATGTCCACAGCAACATTCTTGTATATTTCCGAGTCGATTCGGCGGAATTGGATCGCGATAAGCATCACACTGCGCCCTCCAACCTCCGACACTAATTATTTACCCAATATACACGGAATAAGCACTCGAATTATGCTGTAAATCATACGTAAGCGGCTCTTTTAGGCTCCGGGAGATGTTCAATTTGTTTTATAGGATTTCTTTATAGCTTAATGCGACTATAAATTGTTATTTAGTTTGTTCAACGTTAATGGGATGGAATAGTTGCGATATTTTTACTGTGCCGAAAGTGCCTAGTTAATTGATATGTGCATTTTTTTGTTATGTTATTTATTGCTTTGTTTTTTTCTCAGGCGCTCCTCGGTGGAAAGCAAACGGTTCTAATGGTATTGACATTACAAATTGGAATCGTTTGCCTATCCACCGATACAATGCCGTATTTTGTTCCTGTGAAGTTCAAAGAAGGTACCATTTGGAATTTAAAGTCGAAAAACGTAGGCCTCTCAGTAAATATTTTTTTGTATTAAGTAACAACTTCTGTGAATATTGTTCAAAGAGTTTATTAGGTTGAGTCTAATATATTTCACAGCTTCTCTTGATGTTCTTTATACTTTGTTGCAAACATAAAACACAAAATTTACAAAATAAAAAACGAAGTGCATACGGAGAGCGTTTTCCAGCAGAAATCTCTTCCAGCCAACCCTTGATGTGATGATACAAACATTATAAATGAGGGGGAGAAGTGGAATTATTCTCAGACCTACCAAATATACACAAAAATCATATAAATCGGTGAAGCCGTTTCGGAGGAGTTCGATAACAAACACGAGACACGAGACACAAGATTTTTATATATTAGATTATTATATGTGATGGTAAAAATAACACATATTATGTTGAACCACTACTTAAATATTTAGGGGCTATAAATTTTTACCTGTAGATGTACCTAAAGATGCAAGATACGCATAAAAATATGACGGATTTATTCACATACATCGTAAAACATTATCACGTCACATCAAATAACTAATCTTCACCTTTTACGAGACCACCGTGGAGAAACAAGCCTCTCAGAAATGTCACTCACCGTTTGGAGAAAAACGACCAGTTTCTCAAACAGTAGCGTAGAAAGAATACCACAACATTCCTGTCTCGAAATTCCTGACTGCACACAGAAGAGACCAAAATTCCGCCTTGTTGGGTTAAGACAGCTACGTCAAAGAGCGAAGTTCCTTTTCAGCTTTGTAATAATACCTAATAAATAATTTAATTTCAGGAAGGGAATGCGGGAGGCCTATTTCCAGCAGTAGACAAGTGTGGGCTATTCCGTCTACAGTCATATTAAATAAACAATAAATTAAATTGCTCAGTTGAAGTGGCAGTGGGCGGGCACATAGCTAGGAGTAGTGATGGCCGTTGGGGCGATAAAATTCTGACCTGGCGACCCGCAGACCGGACGACGCAGCGTGGGCAGGCCCCCACCAGATGCTCTGACAACCTGGTTGCGGTGGCGGGGAGTCGCTGGATGCGGGCGGCACAAGACCGGGAAGCTTGGAAAACCTTGAGGCCTATGTCCTGCAGTGGGCGTCAAATGGCTGATGATGATGATGAAATTAGATTATATTACAGAACTAGCTGTGCCCGTAAATTTGTTTGCATTGGGCTAGAGCATGGAATACCCTTGCACCTCAACCCAGGTCTTGGTTTACCTCAGTTCTTTAATTTTTCATCCTTTGAACGCGCGTGTGTTAAATTCAGTGTGATTTTACATCACCACGCCGTCTCCTGTGCGCTCAATAACATTTCAGGTGGAATAGAATGCTCAATATGATACAGTGATTTGTTATTCGGATCTGTTTGCGGAATATTGCCAAACAAAACCTAGGTCGTTCACTGGACCTACGCTCTAAGGCAGATTGCTGAGGATCCTCCCCAAGACACGCCACATCTTTTTGTTCTGTGCTTAATGTGCATATTCGTATTGGACTGTCGTATTAGATTGGAATGAGCCATTTTCCATTTACATTTGTTATGTATATATTTTTTTTAATTTCGTTTTTTTTTAGTTTCTGACAGATGGGGATCAAAAATTTACGTGTCGGAACATAGCGATTGGTAGTTTTTTTAATTAGTTTTGTTTGTTGGCTTTCTACTTCTGATAACAATGTCTTCGGAGTTGTAGTGGACAAAAAGACAGCAAAAAAAACTAAAAAAAAAAAACCGGACAAGTGCTAGTCTGAGGGTTTCATACAAATTTTTAGGTACTTACATATTATGAATAGTTCAGGAATCTAAACTTTCTTCCGAGCTTTTCCCGAACTTCAAAGGATATTTTTTTATGATTTAATTACAAATCTATAGTTTTCAGATTTTTCCTTGTATTTGTAATATCAGACGATATTACTTACCAAATTTCATAGTTCTAGGTCAACGAAAAGTACCCTATAAATTTTGATTCCCTTGAGTGTACATGACATACGTTTTCTTGCGGCATATTTTTCCTTTTGAGGAACAAAACCCTAAAAATAACTCCATTAACTGTGAGAGCGTGGAAAAGCAACGGACCGCCATAATTGAGAAGCTGGGATCAGTGATATCAGAGAAAATAATTGCTATAATAATATTATACTAATTACAACCTGACGAGAAAAACGTTATTTTAACATATTAATTAGCCTACGACCTATCCTCAAACCTACCAAATGGGTATACACAAAAATATAATATAAATCGGTGAGGCCGTTTCGGAGGAGGTCGATAACAAACACTGTGACACGAGATTATTGTATATTCGACTAACCTTCTATGCGTTTCTGCCCATTGTTTTGGTTTTCTTTCGGTTCGCTTCGATTCTGAGCCTTTAATTGATATTATCTGGAATGCATAATTTGGTGTAACATCTACGAGGTTAGCTGGGCCTCATATTTTTTTCCAGAAAGGGGGTAAAAGTAACAAGTTTATTTTAACAAGAATGGTAAATTATTGAATTTGCCATTGCATTTTGGTAACTTTACCGAATAACTTTCACACTCATTTAATAGAATTAAAATATGAGTTCGATATTAGGCATGATATCCATCACAGGGAAATACATATTTTTGGCCCAACTGGGGGGATTCGAAAATGCGCTTCTCACAAACCGTATCAGCGTTCAGGACGAAATTTCTATTTCTTGTCTTACTAACGTAAGTTAACCAAATTTTACTC
Organism: Yponomeuta evonymella; assembly: GCA_963969515.1. Classification (NCBI taxonomy): domain Eukaryota; kingdom Metazoa; phylum Arthropoda; class Insecta; order Lepidoptera; family Yponomeutidae; genus Yponomeuta; species Yponomeuta evonymella. Next base: position 7,504,476 of record OZ018366.1, on the reverse strand, counting down.
ATTGTTTTCAATTTGCGCTTCATTATACTTAGTTAATTAATAATACGGAGTGAGTTGTAGTTTCATTGTTATTATTATAAAAATCCTTTATTGCATTTGAACACACAGTTTTGCATACAGGCGAGCTTAATGCTACTTAGCATTATCTACCATCTAACCTAAGTTAACATTAACAGTTGCAATCAACTTACTAGTAGAATATTAAATATACTTACTAATTACTTATTTCATCATGTTCTTCTGAGGGTTCTTGAGGTAGATTAAAAAAATACACAACTTCCAAAGATTGTATTAGCAATCTTGATAAAAAGTACCTGAAACCGGCGTGCGTGCATGCAACGACTAATGAATATTGAGGAAGCGAAAGTGATCTGTCAGGATCGTAGCAAGTGGCAGTCCCTGGTCTCTGCCTACCCCTCTGGGATACAGGCGTGAGTTTATGTTATGTTATGTTATGTCACGTTATGTTATGTTACGTTACGTTACGTTACGTTACGTTACGTTAAGTTACGTTACGTTACGTTACGTTACGTTACGTTACGTTACGTTACGTTACGTTACGTTACGTTACGTTACGTTACGTTACGTTACGTTACGTTACGTTACGTTACGTTACGTTACGTTACGTTACGTTACGTTACGTTACGTTACGTTACGTAAAACTGTAGACTGTAAGTGATGACAACTGTATTGTTCCAAGCATAGAGTAGTAGTACAAATGCAAAAGAAATCTAGATTGGGTGACGTAATTTTTTAATTTTAAATTAAAAATGATAGAACAGAGTGAAAATAAATAACAAAAAATTGTGCAAAAAGGGTTACACAGTTACATTCTTAGTAAATGTTGAAGGTACGCTTTTGGTAGAGCGGTCCTCATGAAGACGTATTACTGTGTGCTGATGGTGCGTGCCCTACTCGCAGTTATATCTTATTTTGGCACATTCATGCAACGGCCTGCCCATAGTGGACTTAACTTATTCGGTCCATGCACAGAAGGTCCATGGCATTGGTGATCTACCGCGAGCCCTGGTACCTACCCCCTACTTTTCCCTTACCATATTATCAGTGCAGACTTTATAACGCATGGAGCGGGGCTGGTCATCCTTTGCTATTGTCTTCTTATTGGCTCTCTTTTTAACCGACTTCAAAAAAGGAGGAGGTTATCAATTCGACGCGTATATTTTTTATTTTTTTTAATTTTATTATCTTTTATCAAACACCCAAATCAGTGACGGCCAGTGTTTTTGCAACCTTCTTTGTGGTTCCACGTTCTTAGGGTTACGTTGGCCCATAAGAAAGCTTTTTCGAGATCCATAAAAATTTAGGTCAAAAAGAAAGTGGTAAACTATGTGAGCATGTATCTAACAAGCCAATAAACAACGCTCATAGGCCTAAGACATGTAATCCCACGTGAAAAAGAAAGCATCCAAAAATAACCACTGACAGCTGTTAACAGTAGATAAACAGTTTGTTAGTGTACAAGAAACCGGGGGTAGGCGAATTTATAATTAATTAAACCACTCCGAAAGAATAATTGAAAATGTCAATATCTTATATTTTTTTCATCAAGTTTTTTAAAGAAATAAAATATCTTCCACACAATACAATCACTTGTCCACCCAAACTAGGATACCCTGTGCTGTGGTAACCTGGCAAGGACATGACAAACATAGACTGATGCTATTTATACAAATAAACAGCGGTCCCCAGTGGGAACTCCGGCATGGTAATCAGATGTGATACCGCTAGACCCACGAGGCAGACCAGATATTTATAGATATTCTGTTGAAAGTTCCATGAAATCTTATATTTGCCCTAGATAGAGAAGTGCCAAATATCTTACAGATCTTTAACATTAATTAGGTATAATTAATACTTTCCAGTTGCCACTTCATTGATCCTCTTGTCTCATACTACGAGATGATGACGTCGAAAAAGTAGAGTTCAGCTACAAAGTATGACTACAAAACCCCACGCGAGTGTTTCACTCACTCGTGACAGTTTTTTCCCAATCAAATGAAAAAAAGTTTTTCTGTTAAATAGCGTGTAAGTCTTTCGGATAATAAAATTTGCCGCGCATTTAGATAAAATGCGAGTACAGAAGTTTAGTTTCGATCAAAGTCGTTTTATTGCTGGGTGAACGAAAAAAATATTACTGCTTTGTCGGTCTAGCGATTAACACGGTTCTCTACCAAAAGAGAGGTCGTGGGTTCCATTTCCAGTGGAGGCAGCCGTACTTGATTTGTACAAATGGCCTCAGTGTGGGTGTACTTCCATGTTTGTGATGTCCTTGCCTGGTTACCTTAGCACATTACCTCCGTTTGCACCGTTAGATAGAAGTATAGATTTACTGCCTTATTTCTAAGATTTTATAAAACTACTCAAATACAGTTTAAATAGTCTGTGGGAAAGGGAAATACTTACCATAGGCTATTTAAGCTGCATTTGAGGTGTGTTTTAGACGAATCCTGTTTTTAGGGTTCCGTACCTCAAAAGCAAAAAAAGCGGAACCCTTACAGGATCAGTTTGTTGTTCGTCCATCCGTCTGTCTCTCGGGAACGGGTGGAGGTATCAAGTTGAAGTTATATACTAGTTATATCTACAGCCCCTTGAAGAAGTAAAAAAATCAAACTTCTAAGTTAACGGAAAAAAACATACGGCCATTTATACCAAAAAAAAAGTATATTTCCACACTCAAAGGAGTCAAAATTTAAAAGGTACTTTCCGTTGATCTAGAACCATGTTTGGCAAGTCTTATACTACAAATACGGGAATTTTTGTTTGTACATTTGTAATTAAATCATAAAAAAAATTCTTTGAAGTTCGGGAAAAGCTGGAAAAAAACTGCGAGACTCGATTCCTGAACTATTCAATTTATAATATGTAAGTACCTACAAATGTGTATGTAGGTAATTGGTGGGTGAGTCCGACTTGCACTTGTAAGGTTTTTTATAACTAACATACATTATAACATATAGTAATTCCTGGTGTACATACAATAAAGAATATTCTATCTATCTATATATTTATGATAGTGTTTAGAACTTTTATGGTCTTTTTCTTGACCAAACTTTCTGTGTCAAACATTTATCTACGAGCGGCGGACATACTTTTATTAGGAGACGGTTGATTCTCGACTCCGATAACGTTTCGCGACAAACTTTTTGCTCTAAAACAGTCTTTTGTGATAAAGGCGATGATGGGGGGAGCCGAGGAGCATTTAAGATAAATACGTGATAAACTGTTTAGAAACGTAGGTTATTATTACTAGAGATAGAGAACGGAGAGTGGATATCTCTTAATTGTATACCGGAATTAATAATTACAGAGTTAACGATTGCAAGTGATATGTATTTAGTAATTTTTATTCATTGTGATAAAACAATTACCCACATTCCTTTTGCTATAATATTGTTGGCCTTAGTATTCCTAGGTACGTACCAGAAAAAACGACGACTTCTCAACTAGTGGTTTATCGTTTGAAACTACCTTAGTAGACATGTGATAAAAGACATATAATTAAGCCAGCGCGGGGCCTGTGGCAAATCAAGGGCTCTTGGTTCGCGCTAGGTTATCTTTATGTAATGTTATGAAATAAAACAAAACTGTTACAAGTAAACTTTTCTGGATTTAATTTGTGCAAATGTAGAAATAATACTTTTCATCCCTTTGAGCAAATCGTATTCAATATTCATCAAAGTAATGTGATTTTTATGCTTTTGGTTCATGGTGCTCCTTAACTAATTTTTAACACGTTTTTATATCCACCAGACAAGCTTCATAATTTATCTAATTTAAGATAAGATAAGATAAGAATATTCTTTATTGTACCAGGAAAAACACAAACATGAAATGTTTACATAAATGCAGTACAATTGGCGGCCTTATTTAATTTTTAAATTATATTAAACTCTGAAGACCAAGACTTTCAACCAGTGTGTTCTGCCCGTTCCCACGTATGGGGCCGAAGCATGGACGCTTCCGAAGCAGAATATGCACCGGGTCAAAGTGGCACAAAGAGCTATGGAGCGAGCCATGCTAGGCCTCAGACTAGTAGACAGAGTACCAAATGCCATCATCCGAAGTCGGACGAAGGTTGATGATATTGGTGACCGAATCTCGAGTCTGAAGTGGCGATGGGCGGGACACCTGGCGGGGCGGGAAGACGGCAGGTGGACCAGGGCAGTAACGGAGTGGCGGCCGAGAACCGGCGGTGGTCGGTCGGTAGACCAACAGCCCCATGGTCGGACGATGTGCCCAGGTCGACAGAGGGCCCGTGGAAGCGCGGAGAAACCGCGAAAGATGGCGTGATGGTGAAAAGGCCTATACCCAGCAGTGGGCAGAGGTGGGCTGATGATGATGATGATGATGATGAACTGTTAATTTTTTAGACTTGAGTCTCTTAAAAATTACCTTGATAGATCAGCATTTTGAAATCTACATCCCTGCAACGGTACACTTAGGCACATCAAATCAAATTGCTAAGAAAATGTTAACAGGCGTTAATTTGGATTTTTCTTTATTTTGGCTCAACCTTATAGTACTAATTGATAAAGTTACATAAAAGTGACTCAGTCATAATTATTGATCAGATTTTTTTAATTTTATTATTGCAAACACCAGAATTCGTATAAAACACAGTACTTTGTGTATAGCCCATACAAAAGACATCAACGATATCAGTCAAGAATGTCCTCGGCTACTAAAACTTTAAGACACGGTTTTTCACTTAACTTTTGACAATTTAGCAAATTAGTGGTGTATTAAGTTGTAAAAAAAGTATAGTCCTGAAATAAAATGTCAGACCTACAAAAGAGATAGATAGATAGAATATTCTTTATTGTACGTACACCAGGAATTACATATCAGAATAACTTATCTCATTACTACTCCCAAATTTTTGCAATCTAACCTCGAAGGTGGAAGCGGCTGGATGAGTATGGCTGAGGACAGAAAGAAGTGACTTGCTTTGTTCAGCAGTGGATGAGTACGAGCAGACTGATCGATTGAATCTCGAAGGTAGTTATACTTTAGTTTCCATAAAAGTATTCTTCTATCCGGCTATTATCCCTGAGCTATAAAAACCTTAAACGTCTCCATCCAGTACACAGTTGCGTTGACAAATCTCCCGCTGGGATCGAACCCCGGGCGGGGCAGTCGGCAAGAGTTATGGCTTTAACGCAGCGTCACTGCCATCGCATCCGTTTTTTGCCATTATCTACCATTAATATACTTATATTTTGGCATGGTAGAAAGGAAGACGGGATTAATTTCGTTTACTGGTAAAATATGTTCCTAGTTTTTGATCTGAAACGCTCGTAGGCACTACTTACACTTTCTTTATGTAGCTTACATTCGTCCCACTGCAAGTCACAGGCCTTCTCTTAGAGAGAGAGAGAGAGAGAGAGAGAGTATGGGCTTAATCGCCACGCGTGCCCACCGCGGATTGGCAATTTGAAGCGCTAAACTAGAAGTTTAGTCAAATTAAGATTTATTTGTTTTGCTCCAAATTGGACAGTCACAAACTTATCCAGGCTTCGCAGATTTGTGGTCAAGTTAGGTGATATACTTATATTTTCATGCAAAAATAAAGGTTTCCCGTCTATGATGATTTAGCAGTACCTAGTAGCATCTCTTAGCCATAATTAAAAAAAGCGCTTTTACCTCTGAGAGCGCTGTGAAGTTTCTGTTTTGTTTCGAACACGAACATAATCATAAAATGAGAACTCAAGAGCGATCTCAGTCTACCCCTTCGGGATACAGGCGTGAGTTTATGTGTGTGTATGTATGGTGAAATAAGCAAAATGTTGCAAAATAAGTTTTATGTTGGTTTTAGAAGGCAAAAATAAGTTTATTTACCTACATTTCTTGAAAACTCACCGATGAGTTATTGGTGAACTATAAAAGAAGCATTTATTAAGATTGATTGCATCACGGTGCAATAAAAATGACAAAACCACCGAGGACGAGGCTCAATTAAGATATCAAGAGACGATATCACAAGAACGACTTTTTTGCGGCTTTTTAAAGTTTTTAGACATCGAAATGCTGCAACCTTTAAGCTCGTGATAAAATAGATCTATTCCCAGCACAAAAAACAGCTGAATAGTGAGTGAAAGACGTATAATTCTCGGGGTTTCACTCTGTGGAAATTATTTTAGTACTAAGAATAGATAATTTCCAGTTATCGACCGGGGTAACATTCTAGAAAACTTAGCGCGGAGGCAAGGAAAAGAATTTGAACGAGTAACTCCACTCCGTGGTTCACCAACCTAATATATTTAAGGATTGAAATAAAATCAAAAATAAATACAACATAAAAATTATAATGAGAAAAAAATAAGAAAACAAAGGTCACGGCGTGTCACTGTTATTATAAACGGCAGCTGACTCAGCAGTAAGCTGATGGGCAAGTCTTCAGCGCTGACTTTCAAACCTCGCGAACGTTACAGAATGCGTCACTTGCGTCACCCACCGCCGTCTGTGCCAATGCGATATATTATAGAATAGGTACTTAGATATTATGTACATAGAATGGAATAGGTACTTCACGAAGTGACAGAATAGACTATGAAGGTAATCAATCAATCAGTCCGTGTTCGTACGGCTATCTGCTGCTCTAGAGAAGTGGAGGAGGTGCGCGTGCCTATAGCTCCGAATATGTCGGCCGGTCATCAAGTTATAGACTTTCGAATGATTGACGCCGTCAGCGCAGCGGACACTGCTCGAGGCTACCTGTCGTACCAAGATTCAGGAAAGCTAGGGCCTTATAGCGCGTGTTGATCGAGTTATTCCTTTCAACTACCGGTCGACGGCGCACATTGGGCTGAAATTGAAGCTCCATAGACTTAGCGCCGCGCCGCTTCAAAATGAAGTACCGAATTTTGAAAAATAACACATGCCAGCACGTTCCTTTACTAAAATGCAATATTTTATGTAGTGTAACTTTTTTTGTTAAACCTATTATTTACAGAGATATTGGTGATTTCTTAGGTTTTTTGTAGGGAACTGAACCGTTTTTTTATTGTTTCCTGTGTCATAGTTTGGATTATTTAAGCTACGTTATCGCCAGAGCCTGAATCTCGGAAACCCTTGCAACATCGCCATTTTGAACTTTAAAATATATTTTTTATTTGTACGTCATAAACGGTGGTAGCCTAGTGGGTAGAACATTGGACTCGGAAGCGGGAGAACCGATTTCCAGTGCGGGCATGTACCTATGACTTTGTTTTCTAAGTTATGTACATTTGTGAAGTTATAGTAGCAATACCACTCGCTAACCGTGAAGGAAAACATCGTGAGGAAACCTGGGTGTCTGAGATGGTATGTAAATAGCTCAGACACAGCGCTTGAAATCACCAAACCGCGGTGGGCACGCGTGGTGATTAAGCCCATAGTCTCTCTCTGAGAGAAGACCTGTACCCTACAGTGGGACGTATATAGGCTGCTTATGATTTGTACGTCTCATTGAAAATAGCAACCAACTGCAATGTCATCTCCTTTCTTTCACGCCACCTAACGAGGTGAAGAACTAGGTGCGTTTTTTTTTATAGTGGTTTCCCTGGGAGGCCTAATCCACTTGGAAGACTTAAAAAATGTTATATGAAATACTCGTAAAGACAGTGTGAAGTGATTTTTAGTGTGCCGGATATTTAAAGTCACTTTCTGAACCGTTGAATAGATTCATATCAACAATAGCCGAAAGTACAAAATTAAAATCTTTCTAATGTATCTTCTTCTTCTTTGTCTACACTATCATCTCGTTTTCCTCCCTCCAGTAGACGCCACTGTCCAGATAACGGCGCGAAGCGATTTAATTAAACGGTAATCTACCGGGGTGAAACCAGGGTGCTTTGTTCGAAGCCGGAACCCCAAGAATTTTTAGGGTTCCGTAGTCAACAAGGAACCTTTATAGTTTTGCCGCGGCCTAGCTCAGAGATGATTAGTACGAGAAAGCTGAAATTTGGCTTAGACTTACATAATAATCACGCAGACAAAACGGTAAAACAATTATTTTTTTTGGGTACCCCCCTGTACCTCAATTAAGGATGCAATTTTCTTTTCTCGCCTACACCATCATCATCATCATCATCAGCCTATGATTTTCACATGCAGAGGCCTAGGACATAGGCCTCTCCTATTGCTCGCCACTGAGCACGGTCCTCGGCTACTCTCATGCAGCTCTTGCCAGCCGCCCTGCAAAGATCATCGCTCCACCGAGTCTGAGGACGTCCCACACTACGTTTACCGATCCGCGGTCTCCATTCAAGAATTCGTCTACCCCATCGGTTATCAGTTTTTCGGATGATATGGCCGGCCCACTGCCACTTCAGCGTGCTACACCATAGTGAGAGGTATCGTTGGATTGGTCGTTTTAAATAAAGTGGGTGTAGGAAGATAATTTAATTTAATATTGCACTTTAAGCAAATTTTTTTTTCGAGTAGGATGTCCCTCCACTCTCCTGGCTAAACAGTTGATTTTAGAAACGTGAAAAAATTGAGAACATTGAACTTAAAAAAAGAAATATCACGGCACGGTTGGCTTTACAAGTTAACGAGTAATAGGCGACCGACTTATAAAAGGAAAACTTAGTACAAAATCAAATGAAGTTGTTAGTTCTGTAGAGCAGATGAAACCCCCTCTTTCTACGGAACCCTACACTGCTTGTGGCCTGACACGCACTTGGCCGGTTTTATGATCACGTATATGCATACAACTACTGACATTGCTAACTCCTGATCGATAGCCGACCACATGATATCTTGAGGTATTCACACTTATCTGGATTCTCTGGCCTTATAAATTGGCTATTTATTTTAAAGAAAGAAAGAAAGAAGACATTTATTTAAATTGTCACAGAAACATAAAGCTAATTGCTGTATTTTTTTTTTGGTGTACAATAAAGAATCATCATAATCATCATCAGCCATTTGACTACAGGATATAGGCCTGCATCATGATATTTCAAGCGTCCCGGTCTTGTGCCGCTCGCATCCAGCGACTCCTCGCCACCGTAACCAGGTCGTCAGACCATCTGGTAGGGGGCCTGCCCACGCTGTGCCGTCCGGCCCCGTGTGGCGCCGGCTTAAGAATACTGTCACTCCATTTCCTTTCCTGGTGTCGTAGAAGGCGACTAAGGAAATAAATTAACAATAAAGAATATGCTTGTCTTATTATTACTTACTAGTTTCATTTTAATTAGACGATTTATTATATACCACTGCTCGTCACCATATCACTTTGTAAATGGCTATCCTATGACCCTACAAAATAGGGTACACTTCAACCATAGTGTTGTGCAACACCGTCCCAATTACGTGATTATTTATACCCAATACGACCGGCCATTTAAACCACATCCATGCTAACATTTTGGTGCAAACTACTATTGTATGGTCTCGCATTTCTATTGTCCCCGTTACTTTTGACGGTAAGTTTGAATCGAAGGGGAGTTTCAGCCAAACTGGTTTGTTTACATTGCGAACAGATGTGGTGACAGGTTCATAATGTGTTGACTATTTTTCTTCCTATTGTATAAGATTGTCTCTTTACTTTACTAAGATAATGCTTCTGGTCGACTCTGTCTGCCTTAAATATATATGAGTTTCAAGATCTCCTGTTTAAAGGTAAGTTATTCCTTAGTGTTTATGGGCAGATGATAGCTTGTTTCGCGGTTTTCAATTGACTCTGTAATTGTGATCGCATGTGTTACGGAGATACTTAAATGATTGTTGGATGCTCATGTGATTAGTTTGTCAGCGAGTGGGATTTGCCAGATGATCTATTTTATTGTTTGGGGTTATTGTAACTGCAGATACAATATGATGGTTTTGTTATAAACCGTTTTTTTATGTTTCCCTGCTAGGCAGACATAGCCCTTCTCAGACAGAGAGTGAGAGAGAAACTTTGTCGGAGATAATTAAATAGTAATATTTCTTAGTCACTAAACGTAGATTTCTGGGACCGAACCCTAATGTCTTACATCGGGGCAACTTCGTAACAATTACATCTGCTCGAAACTTTTCTCAATGCATATTCAATGTTGAGAAAATATTGATTATTAGTTATCGAAAATGTTATTTTAAAAATTTTCGTCAGAATTTTCATAGTAAGAAACGTCTCCGGATTTTCGCTTATTGACCGGTCTAAAGATAAGTCCCAGTCTATCAGGATTTGGTTCCAGGAATTTACTTTCGCCGACTTATTTTTTCAAAGAAAAATATTTTTATTACCTCCGACCTACTTTATTCTCTTTCTCTCTCTAGCAAAAGGACATCGGTAACCATAAAGACACGTCATCGTTGGACTGGTAGTTTCATTCATTTACTAAGGCCTTCGTGTGAACATTGTATGAATAGTAGTCCAACGATCAATAAATGTTGAGGAAGCGAAAGTGATCTGTTTGGATCGTGGCAAGTGGCAGTCCCCGGTCTCTGCCTACCCCTCTGGGATACAGGCGTGAGTTTATGTATGTAGTCCAACGATGTTGTGCAGTTACAGTTATCGTCCAAAGTAAAACCGGCCATTGTCAGTCCAAAAATTTTATTAGTCCTCCAAGTCCAACATAAAACATTGTCACACTCACGCCGAATCACCAGCCTCCAATTCTCATAAATGTTTCCTACGCAATCCTCCGCTCCGTCAAGCGCTGATTGACAACTGCCTTTCGGGCGCAAAAACTGTGCATTCCGAGATTAGGCCCGAGTGCCACGCGACTGAATTAACTTTGTGTAATCCCGATCGCAGATAAAGAAGCACCCTCCGTCCTATTAGCCCGGCAGTGATATGAAACGGAAATAAATTGAAAAAGCGTGTTTAGTTTGGCGTAGACTCGCTCTCTAATGGACACCGCTTTTTGGAATAAACACTTTTGATGGCAAATGGGGGAGTGATGTGGCAAGCACATGTCAAGTCGCGCGCACTACAAACTCCGACATTCCTGCATCGCGCAAGCAAATATCAGCCTCAAAGCAATGCTAGCACTGTAAATTTTTACATACTTGTACATAGCGCAACCTGTTCCCTCTCACCTTGTCAGTTCCACTATAGTCAGCGCAATGAGTACTGGTCCTGATGGTGATCTTCCCCGACCCGTCGGCACGGCAGTCATACAATTTGTCTATGGATAGCTGCAAATATTCTGCATAGTAGGTATTCTACTATATATAGTATTGTCCACGGTTGTACCACACCGCGGTATGTGACGCTCGCGGGGTAACTCCTGGCACTCACTGAAAATCAGCGCTGAAGGCTTGACCCTCAGCATACTGCTGAGTCAGTTGCCATTATTATACTCGTAGCAGCAGTCACGCCGTGACCTTTCGTTTTCCTTTCTTTTTTATAACATTTCTGTTGAAATATTTTCTTGGTGTTTTTTTGTTTTGTTATTGTGGCGTGTGCACTGTTTTTATAATAAATGTTTTTTTCTTCTTTCTTCTTCTTCTTCTTCAAATGTCATGGTGCAAGACGTTTTTGGACTTATTCACTGGCTAGAGCTTATACACGGATAAACAGATATATATTCCTGTCAGATAGCGACGCGTTGGCGCAAGCCAGCTTAAGTTTTTATCCATCGAGCTTAAAACTATACACTACAAAAGTATTTAAATTGTAGGTAATCCAATATGTGTGTTTATTTGTATTTATTGTGTTACTCCGGAGCAAGTTACCAAGATACTTTTGTTTGTAAAATGGAGTGTTTAAGACTAAACATAAACACCCTAAACACGTTAGAAAGATAGATTGGAATGACAATTATATACTGAGGAAGAAAAATTAAAATTTTGGCATAGACTCATTAACTGCACATTTAAGACTTAGGTCGGAAAATAGCCTAACAAGTTGAATCGGCACATCAATGAAACTCTACATCTGCGGTGATGTCCCGATAAACCTATTATCGGGTCACCTTTATCAGCCCATTGGCTAACGAGCTTGCGTTTTTATAACTGTTAATTCGAATTAGATAACGTCCCACGGGTGGCACTGTAGGGTGGTCTGAGAGACCCCTCACTGCGAGCGAGGGGACGGCGCGACCCCAGCGTTGACAGGTTGAGCTGCTGGTAGTTTGAGGGTTAAATGCGTTTATTGGACTCGGATTGAGTGCGCCCGACATGTGTTTTGATTTTTATTGTGATTTTGCAATAAATATACGTAGTTATTTTTGTTGCAGCAATTACTTATTTTGTTACAATTGTATACTCTAAGTAAACGCTATAGAGGTTACTTAGCGATAAAATTTATGCATTTATAGAATGTTTGAAAAGACCATAAATAAAGTCAAAGTAGAAGAGTAAATTAAAAGTGTAGTTTGTTTTCGCACAAAAAGATTTATTTTAGTTTTAAACAGTTTTTAATGAAGTCTCAATGTCTTTAGTTTGTGTTTTTTGGTTTTTAGTTTAAGGTAAAGTCTTACCAGTGTTGCTATAAGTTTATTATGGGTTTAGTGTACTTTAATTGTGTAGCTCTGCTACATCTTAAATTTCATTTACATCTAAAATCTTAAATACAAAGAATTGAAGCTCGCGCACTTGCTAATTAAGACAAGACTGTTTTTGCCTAGGATAAATTTACACTAGGTCTTAAACATTGTATAAAGAAATTATGATAAATAAAGAACTTCAAATAACATAAGAACTTGCGGTTCGATTTTTCCATTTCATTCACTGCCACTCACACCAGATTGCGGGTAAGTGTTTAATTAATAATTGACATAATAAAGAGCAATGAATGTAAATAAACATATTGAAGATTCAAGACTTGCTATTTTCCTTATGATATTCTTCATCGCCATCAAATAAGTCTTTGAAAAACCATAGATATCTTAAAAACGTTCCACTATCAGGTCCAGGACTTCTCGCCAAGAGAGACAGAAAAAGTATGGGCAACTTCAACACGCGTGCCCACCCCGAATAAATAAATATAATAACTTCCACACAACACAATCACTTGCCCCTGGTCCAAAACTAGCATACCCTATGCTATGGTAACCAGGCAAGGTCATCACAAACATGAAAACACTCAAACTTAGGCCATTTGTACAAATCAAATATATACGGCGGCCTCCAGTGGGAAACGAACCCACGACCTCTGTATTGGTCGCCAGGCGTGTCAACCGGTATCCCAACGAGACAGTCGAGTCGATTCGACTTCAAGTGCTGAGTTATAATGTAAATATCTCCGACACTAATGTTTCCTTACAATATGATCTCTCTTTGAAAAAAAGGTTTGAAAAATAACTTTGTAATCGGACGATCATCAATAAGAAGCCTAAATTAGTACTAATTTCGGTCCAATTTATCAAAGAGCGCGGCGGTACAAGAACAAGATGTTAAAATCGCGATAAAATCACCAATTCGCCGGAATGAAGCCCTTTAGAACATGACGCGCGAGTCATAATCAACTCACGATCATAAAACCAAAGAATGCAGAAGGTTCATATTAGAATCAACTCACAAATTGCAAGGTATAGCAACGTTAATTGAAGCAAGAAACTGGAGAGCGCTCATATTGACGCACTATTGCCGTCTATAATTTGTGAGAGAGAGGCCATTCGTTATTCCGTCCCTTTCTTAAACTAACCGTGCAATAGCGGACAGTACAGTACAGCAACTTTTATAATATATTACGGACTACATTGCGACGAAAACTGAAACGTTGACCTGGACCCTATTTCATAGAACTTCAACACATGGTTTACTATGACATCGAACGAATGTATGCTGTACGCGGCCCTGCTGTCAAGTGTAAGTGTGTACTTATAAGTACGTCCTTACACTTGATAGCAGAGCCGCGTTTTATTAAACTACATTTCATAATTTATTATGACGATTTCATTAACATTTCTGGAAACTTGATGACGGGTTACAGCTACTCGATTTCATTAGGTTATGTCAAATTGGAAGGTCACCAAGACGAAGTCACCAAGTAAAGTTTTAGTAGCAATACCACTCGCTAACCGTGAAGGAAAATATCGTAAGTGTCTGAGTGTCTGAGCTATTCACATACCTCAGCGCTTGAAATCGCCAATCCGCGGAGGGCACGCGTGGTGGTTAAGCCCATCCTCTCTCTCTGAGAGAAGGCCTGTGCCCTAAAGTGGGACGTATACGGGCTGTTTATGTATGTATGTATGTATGTATACCCCAAGAATCTTCGTGTAAACGTGTAACTATACATGGAAAGCGAAGATTCCATTCGATGTATTAAATAAACGTTTTACATGCAGACTGTCGGACTTAATTTAATTGGACGGATTAAACATAATAATGACTTCTACACAACACACTCACTTGTCCTGTTCCTAAACTAGGATGGTAACCAGGCAAACAAACCGCGACCTCGTTGGCGTGGTAATGTTGATGTGTATTTTTCCGGGATAAAAATAGCCTATGTGCTAATCAAGACTATAATCTATCTCTGTGCAAAATTTCATCCGGATCCGTTCAGCCATTTTTGCGTGAAACAAACATCCATCCATACATACAAACTTTCGTGTTTATAATATTTGTTAGGATTTATTTTTCATATAGGCACAAAGTAAACTTAAATAATTTGTTCTAACAGCGGCCGAAAGCCACAAAAGGTTTATCTGCCGCTGTTATCACTCGGCAAGGTATATATATATATTTATTCGTAAATACATAGATTTTAGTATATTTTTACATTGCTGAGGCTTCCTCTGTATACTTTCTAAGGTTTCTGGCGATAAATCATTAAGTATCTGAGTTCCTTCGCACACGAGTTTTTATACCTTCTTATTTTGTGGCCCGATTGTGGCCCTTCAATAATTGCCGGCCCATACAAAAGTCCATACAATTTATGGTGAAGAGGCCCTAATCTGTAAACAGGCGCTGCTCAAATTAAAGGCTGCTCCTAATGAGAGGTCGGCGTTCCATCAAACCACTTGAGGGGACATTTTTATTAATGAGAAAATGCTAATTTTCCCCTGCGAATCAATCATCAAATATTGTTAGGAGTTTGGGGTACATCCGTGTAGAAGAGGCTTTTGTATAGAATTGATTTGTTTGATTTGTTATTGGAATACTTTATTTGACTTATTTTTAAGGATCGTTTGTACTACTAGTTACTAAATACGAGAATTAAATATGTATTTCATTGATTTGAAGTGATTTGTCCGTGTGGCGACCCATTAAGAATAGCATCACCCCATTTCCTTCCGTGGATGTCGTAGAAAGCGACTAAGGAAATAAATTACGAGGAGACGGGCAGCAGCGTCTTCCTGAGATTCCAACCGCATACTGCGATCGCCAACCCGCCTGCCAAGCGTGGCGATTATGGCAAAACCCGTCATGGTTATGAAAACTACGAAGGAGGCCTATGTCCTGCAGTGGGCGTCAAATGGCTGATGATGATGATGTATTTGGTATCTAGGTACGAAAAAAATGTTTTGTCTGTTGTGTATTCAGTTTTCTTTCTGTTGTTGTACATATTATGTAACTTATCTGCTTATTTTGTTTCTGTGATGTGTCTTGTTGGAATAATAAATGTCTTTCTTCTCTTCTTCTTCTTCTTCTTAAATACATAATTATTTAATACTCTTTTCAGATTTCAGACAAATATCAATCTAATATATAAATTTCTCTGACGGGTTTCTGAGGCTTCCGGGGAAGTTTCTGATTAATCTGTTCGTATTAGCATGACACCATTATTTCACGCGTTATTAAAGAACACCAAGGCCTAATTATACGCACTAAATAGAAAGAGAGATAGATAGAGGACACTTTATTGCCCAACGAGAAAAATTTAATCACAAATATATACGTAACTAGCTGTCCCGGCGAACTTCGTAACGCCACAGAAAACGTTTGTATGGGAAATAGAAAAGGGCTGTTTTTGGGGTTTTGCCGGAAATTATTCGATTTTTTCTTGCCTTTTAAACCTTCCCTAGACCTCCACGAACATTTTAAGACTAAGATAAGATAAATCCGTTCAGCCGTTCTCGAGTTTTAGTGAGACTAACGAACAGCAATTCATTTTTATATATATAGATGTTGTGAACATCCTGACGTTTGCGATAGAAATTAGTCATTTACATCCAATTTTGCGAACGATTGGAATCGTTCAGGATTTGCACTCTGCTAAGCGAGCAGGCCTAAGAATCTACCTCCACTCTTCCCAACCGCTGCCATCTCTTCCACGCTTGCGGCGATCACACGCGCGACTGATCAGTAATAAACGTGCGACAAATCAACGATCCAGCCAATGGGGAACTTGCACAAAATGATTTTGATCTCATTGAAGAGGCTAAGTTAAAAGAGATATTAATCTCGCGACAAAGATTTTTCTCTTTGAGTTATCTGATACAAATATTTGCGTTATCTCGTAAAATTATAAAAACCTATTTAGAGGCTACAAATTCCATCCATGCCGGGACTTGAACCCGTAAAATTATGTTTTCATGGGTTTTCTCCCTTATTACAAAACGGTTACAAATTAATGAGAACATTAAAGTAAGTAATTTTTTTATTGTTAGAGTAAGTAGATTTTTTGCATTTTTGAGACCTGTAAACCCTCAAAAAACATTTTATTGCTTTTTTTTCTATATCCTTTACAGTGCAAATACAATGTCACTCCAATAAAACATTGAGGCAAGTGCCCCATTGCTCCGCCGAAGCAGCATGTAGTTAGTTTGAAGAGGCACCGAGGTCACGACTACGGGAATGAAGTGCCTTTTTGTGAGCGTTTTTGGGTGCTTATCATTTGTGGTGGAACCGACTGAACGAGGTATTTGGTGGAAGTAATGAAAGAAGGCTGCGTAATAACAAGGTGCTTGAAAGAAGACTGTCGTTTGCGGTAGCAGCTTAAAAAAAAGGGAAGTGAAGGTGGATAATGTTGAAAAAAAAAAAATTTATCGGGAAAGACCAAAGACTGCCTCGTTGGTCTAGCCGTTAAAGCTCTTAACTACCAAAACAGATGTCGTGGGTTCGATTCCCACTAGAGGCCGCCGCACATTTGTACAAATACCCTCAGTCTGGATGTATTTCCATGTTTGTGATGTCCTTGCCTGGTTACCATAGTACAAGGTATCCTAGTTTGTGCCCAGGTCAAGTGATTGTGTTGTGTGGAAGTTATTTATTTATGTGTTAGCAAAGGACAAAATAAAAGGAACCGAAATCGGCGTGCGTGCGTGCATGCAACGACTGGTGAATGTCGTTGAAGTGAAGCGAAAGAGGTCTGTCAGGATCGTGGCAAGTGGCAGACCTTGCTCTCTGCCTACCCCTCCAGGATACAGGCGTCAGTTTATGTTATGTTATTGGAAAGAAAGTAGCTAAAAGTGGAAAGATCCGACCGAGATCTTCACCTTAGTGTTTAAGTTTTTCTAGACTTGTGTAGTTTTTTTTACGAATAAATTGAGAAAATACAATTTATTGAATTTTAGTAGGAATTTTTTTCTAACACGCGTTGAATTCGATTTATCATAATATTTCTTTATGCGCCCGCCAAGAAATTTCACCGTCTCGGTCTAACATTGAATCGATCAGTTCCTAAACTTGCGGGTGACTGCAGCTAGCTGCAGCATTTGTACCTGTACGAGAAACTGGGGCTTAGTAGCGCAGTTCACTATCATGAATTCAATGCATGCAGTGCTTGGTGCCGGCTTTTATTCGATCTCTCACAGCCTCTCTACTTTTCTTACACTTTCGTAAGATCTACGCATTTTTGTGCTTAGGTTTACACTTACGCCTATTGCTTATCGAAATCAATCGTTTCGACGGTCTCACGGACATCCCGCCAACACACCGACAATGTCAACCTTCGTCCAACTCGATATTAGTAATAATTCCTGCTTTCGCCAAAATCTCATCGCAGCTCAGCATTCAACTGGTATAAAAACCCGAAATGAATTTCTGTCTGAACCAAATCGGTTGCGCTACAAAAATACTCCACGCCATGCTCCACTTTACAATCGTCGTCAAATACGGCAACCAATCAAAATCGGTCGCGTTACAACCACTTTTTGCACCGCGAAAGGGCTCCTTGAATATTTCATACGGTTGACTTATGATCTGGTTCTGCCCACTGTATCTTCCACGATCAGCCGAAGGACATTAACTCGTTTGTCTTGGGCGCTAAGGGTGGTGTAGTCTGCATTAGAAGATTGGTGATAAGTGCAATTAAAGCCTACGGAGTCACGTCATTATCGCACGAACGGTACGCCAATATTCCACGGTGTTCTTGTGGATCCCCACGACACTGGATTTACCAGTGCGGAGCTCCCTGGTGCCATCGGTTGATGAGATTCTGGTGACTTCTAGCTTCTTGTAACTAGTAGGAACGGTTAGCTGACTAGATTTGGTGTCGTCAGTCAGGTTGAGCTGTGTCGTGAATACAAAAACGTGTGATATTGATAGTCTCTATCTCAAGACGTCCAGATGGGATAGCCAGCCAGAACCTACAGATGTGTACAGTACAATATTTGGTATTTGGCAAACATAGAAACCTATTACCAGATTACCTATTGCAGATTCAAAGCAAATTATTTTGTTTGGCCATGTTTGTCCTATTTATAATCCCATTATTTGCGAGTATATAAGCAGCCTATATACGTCCCACTGTAGGGCACAGGCCTCTCGGGGAGAGAGTATGAGCGTAAAAACCACGCGTGCCCACCGCGGATTGGCGATTTCAAGCGCTGAGGTATATGAATAGCAGGTCAGGTTTCCTCGCGATGTTTTCCTTCACAGTTAGCGAGTGGTATTGCTACTATAACTGCACAAATGTACATAACTTAGAAAACAAAGTCATAGGTGCATGCCCGCACTGGGAATCGAAACTGGGTCTCTCGCTTCCAAGTGCAATGTTCTACCCACTAGGCTACCACCGCTTATTTGCGAGTGCACTATGGCAAATTCTGCGTGACATCTGCAGGACTTTGTGTTGTAACTGCAAAAGTACTTACCTACTTTACAACTTGAGGAAAATGTATTATCTTGGACATTTTGCCATGCACATGGCATTGTACCGTCCATATATAGGTACATAAACTCTCGCCTGTATCCCGGAGAGGTAGACCAGGGTTTCCCACTAGCCACGATCCTGACAAGCCCCTTTCGCTTCATAAACATTCATTAGGCGTTGCATGTACACATGCCGGTTTCGGGTACTTTTTATCTCGCCATTGGCTAATACGTCCCATAAGGGACGGAAGTTAGTCGGAAAGTGAGCCGGAAAATATTTGCTTCAGCGGCTTCGCTGAGAAGGTTACGGAATTTCCTACCAACTGCGACCAAGATTGCGTTTGCTCAATCTCTTTTGCTCTCTATCCTCGATTATGCCGATGCCAGCTATCTAGATCTAACTGAAGAGAAAGTTAATAAACTTGAGCGCCTCCAAAACTTTGCTACGCAAATATAACCACATTTCCAAATACCGCGCTAAGCTTAAGGGGCTCCCCATCCGTCTCCGTAGGAATGCTCACATCCTTTCACTTCTTTACTCAGTGCTGTTCAATCCAGCCACACCCCGTTACCTCAAAGAGCGCTTTATTTTCTTAAGTGACTCCCACAGTCGGGCACTATGGTCTGATCAGAGCTTGACGCTGACGATATCGAGTCATACGACAAAGTTCTTCAGCAGCTCATTCACTGTAAGGGCCGTCCGGCTGTGGAATGACCTGCCGGTCTCAATAAGGCGTTCTCCATCTCTAGCAATCTTCAAAAATAGGGTAAAAGAACTGTATCTTCCTCTCTGAATTAAGTTTTTAATCAGTATATGATTACTTTTTCTTTCTTTGTAGGTATATTATATTCATTATATCCTCCTCTTACACATAGGTAACTTAGGTTAACTTATTACGTTAACTTAGGTTAACTTATTTACGTATGTAGTACTTTATAAAAATGTTTTAAGTAAGATTTATGTAAGTTTATTATTAAGTTTAAGTATGTACTAGTCGTATTTGCACTAACTACCCGTGTCTCTTTCTTCTTCGGCAAGCTTTCCGTCACAGGGTTGTCTGGAAGAAATTGCTGTTAGCAACAAGGCCGCCCATTGTACTTTTTCATTTTAACTTTCATATTTTATGTCTCAATTCTTGTGTGCAATAAAAAATATTGTTATCTTATCTTATAAGGGACGTCCCCGGGCGGACACACGTCGACCAAATTGGGAATATTGTACTGTCTTTAAAAAAAAGAAAATCATACTACAAGAGTTCATTATCTCGGTTCTCATGATTCTAATTGCCCTGCAACAGATCCTACCAAACATCCTGTGAGAATCACACTGCACAGTTCTCCCCGCGCGAAAGCTGAGGACATCGACCTAATATTGCCACTGTGATTATTTAATACCCAAAATTAACCTTATTTAACGTTGCAAACGCTACAATTTGCTACAATTTCGCGCGGTGGGATAACAAAAAACGTCACGGGGCAACTGGACCAAACAATTTACTGGAGAGACGGAATCGGAGCGTGCCACCGACAACATGGACGCTTCCAGTTCGATGTTTTATTATTTCAGAGTATTGTCAGCATTTTTCTTCCTTTTTTAGTGTTCCGTAGACCGTAGAAAAAAAAACGGAACCCTTGTAGGATCATTCGTACGTCTGTCGGTCTATCCGTACGGGGTCACAGCGAATTAGTTGCGAATCTACTGGATCAAATCAGGTGAAATTTGGTAAGGTAATGTAACCAAAACAGAGGTCGCGAGTTCGATTCCCCGCTGGAAGCCACCGTACTTGATACGTACAAATAGCCTCAGTCTGGGAGCATTTTCATGTGTCTGATATCTTTGCCTGTTTCCCTTAGCCAAGAGTACCCTAGGTAGGGACCAGTGTTGCATGGAAGTTATTATGATGAAATTATACAATAATATAATTTCCCTTTATAGTAGAAAAGCATGAATACCCGCTCTTCGCTATAGAAGTCTCGGGAAGTCTGTTAGGTTAACAAAACTACCATCCATTTGCAAGGTGTTAGGCAACATGTGTGAAGTAGCCAGCCCGTCACGCGAGCCCCATTCAGACCAATTTCGGTATTTATTTTTGTTTAGTCCACTCCGGATATTGCGGCATATAATTTTTGAGACGCTTCTTACGTGCTCCTGGATTTTGGAATCTGTTTAACTGGTCTTTTTGGGGCACTTTCTGGTTGCTTTTTGTACTATTTTGTCGGGTGCGTGGTGGCTGATTTCGGTCCTTTGTGATAATGATCTTTTCATAAATAA
The DNA here is from genome assembly GCA_963969515.1 of Yponomeuta evonymella. NCBI lineage: Eukaryota > Metazoa > Arthropoda > Insecta > Lepidoptera > Yponomeutidae > Yponomeuta > Yponomeuta evonymella. Next base: position 7,483,286 of record OZ018366.1, on the reverse strand, counting down.
GTATGTTGCTACTCTACATGGTTTACAGTTCAGTGGTTGTAAGATAGAAATACAGATAATTATTAAAAATTCATTCGTGCGGAAGATTAAAAGTAAAGTGTAGAGTTTGAGCTTGTTTTCTCACTTATTATCTGACTGCGCTGGAGCAGCATGAATGCAACAGAAAAATAAAAAAATATCACTAAATGGACAAAAATAAAAATAACCAAGAACGCGACTGCTGAGCATTAACTAATAAGCAGGCGGCACCCAAATTTGACAATGTAACTCATTGCGAGATTTCTAGGTTGGTCCCACCTGAGCTCAGCAGTCGGGTTTTGGTTATTTTTACATATCGAATGTTGAAAAAAAAACCCCAGGTCTTGGATGTTTACATGTTTGTGATGTCGTTGTTTCTGGTTCCCATGACACAAGGTATCCTAGTGTGGGGCCCGAACCAATGTATGCGCCTGTATGTAATTAATGTATGTGTATGTTATGTTTATAAATAAATAACTTCCATACAACACAATCACTTGTCCTGGTCCCAAGCTAGGATACTCAGTGCTGAGATAACCAGGCAAGGGCATCACAAACATAGCAATACAACCAGACTGAGGCCGTTGGCACAAATGAAGTACAGAGGCGTCCAGTGGGAATCGAGCTCACGTCCTCTATTTTTTGCATTCAAGCGTGTTAACTGCACACATGAACTCACGCCTGTATCCCGTAAGGGTAGGCAGAAATCAGGGTTTGCTACTTGCCACGATCCCGACAAACCTATTAAATGTTGCTACAGTTTATATGTGTATATTATATATATTATATGTTTATTTATATTATGTATTATATGTTTATAGTATAAATATTTACTTATTTATTGTTGAGTATTCGTCTTCTTATGTAATTTTAGTTAAAGTTATTCGTTTTATCAGTCTACTGCGTATGCCTACGAGTTAATTTCTTGCACCTCCTGTGGTTGACTGGTAGAAAATGCTTATAGCATTAAGTCCGCCACATTGCCATGGTATTTTTTACTTATATGCAATAAACGTATTAATAATAATAAATAATGTTGACATTTAGTTACCTGATAGTTAGAAGATAGAAAGAGAAACTTGCTGGTGTCTGAGTGGGTATCAAATAATAGCATGGGTTTCAGCTGTTTTGTAATCGCGCTCTTTAATAAAAATGGAATTAATAACTTCCACACACACAACACAATCACCTGTTCTGGTCCCAAACCAGGATACCTACCCTCTGCTATGGTAACCAGGCAAGGACATCACAAATATGGAAATACTAGGTGATTCCCGTGACTCCATTCGCGTGGTGATTTTGATGTGTATTTTTCCGGGATAAAAAATAGCCTATGTGCTAATCCAGACTATAATCTATCTCTGTGCAAAATTTCATCCGGATCCGTTCATCCGTTTTTGCGTGAAAGAATAACAAACATCCAGTACATCCAGTTGTACCACACCGCGGTATGTGACGCTCGCGGGGAAACTCCTGGCACTGACTGAAAATCAGCGTTGAAGGCTTGACCCTCAGCATACTGCTGAGTCAGTTGCCATTTATAGCAGCAGTGACACGCCGTGACCGTTCGTTTTCCTTTCTTTTTTATAACATTTCGGTTGAAATATTTTCTTTGTTGTTTTTTGTTTTGTTATTGTGGCGTGTGTACTGTTTTTATAATAAATGTTTTTTCTTCTTCTTCTTCTTCTTCATCCATACATGCAAACTTTCGCGTTTATAATATTAGTAAGGATACCCAGTAAAGGTCGTTTTACGCTACCTACCACAAGCTGTGGTAGCTAGCGTAAAAGAGCAGCTGGCAGCTGCCAGTAGTATACTAGAATACTAATGTCACAAACCTCTTTTAATTCTTGTCAGAGTGTAATTTGAGAGACATAACAAAATCTTCTCTATTAACGACAACACCGTGCACCGGCTGGAGTCGGTATAAATGAATGAATTTGACGCTTATTAAAACGCTTCACATTACAATAAACAAAACCCACTAGAGTTATGGAGGTCTGTTTAGACGTTCCAAACTAAATAATCTGGGAGAAATGTTTTGTCATACATACATATTGTACCAATGATTTACGAAGTTCGTGAGAGTAATCTTCTGAGAAATCTACATTGAATTCTGTATTAATTCAAACAGTTTCTGAGGAAAAAATTACAGGCAACAAAATTGTTGCCTTAAGATTCGCCAGAAGTTTCCAAAACAGGGTTTAAAATTGTACCTTTATATACCAGTGTTCTAACCATTTTTTGCAGTAGGACACGCTTCATACACTTTGTTTTGCGTGCGAAAATAATTTCATCAAAGGGGTAGTTAGTTCCTTTGAGCCATTATAACCTGGGCCCGCAGTCAAGACATAATTGTTCAGCCTCTATTCATCCAATGCTGGACATAGGCCACCAAGCCACGTCATTGTATGTCCTCCTGAGCCATCCCGATCCAACCGCTGCCAATAACCTGCCTCCGACCGTCGGAGCAGCGAGCTGATGGATTTAATTATTTCTGCTTGGTTATTGCACTGTAATCCATATAACTAAATATACTTAATTTACTGTAAATTATTTCAATAAAGATAGATTCGTACATAATGAGAACATTCTCGTTTCGATTGGTTAGTAGGCAACAAACAGTGTTAATAAAACAGCCATTATTATGCTAATATCACTCTCTTCACCGACTACGCTATTATTCGCTAATACTAAATAGTAGACTATTCCCCCTGCCATCTGAAAAACCGTAGCGCTTTTTTGTATCTCATTTTCTGGACAAAGACCCGAAAAGACGTCTGACAATATCTCTTCAGCACGAAGAGTGAAACACACCTTCAATAAATTCGCGCAGTGTAAACTGCCCCGAATAAATCTCCTGGCCACTTGACACCACGTTCCTTTCTCAATCGAACATCGCTCGAGTTTTTACGCGAGCCCGCTATACAATTGCCCGGCGAGTCTCTAGCTCGCAAAAACAAGCGAATCAAAATTCCCGACGACTCGCATCTTTTATTTATGCCCTACACTCTACCGGGCTTAAACAGACGTAATTTTTTCCGGTAAACAATCAGTTTTGCCCGAAAAATGCGCGGCGCGAGGAAGACATAAAAAGGTCAAGTGATTCGGTGCGGACCCGATCGGGGTTTTTGCGTTCCGCTCATAAATATCGAGTTATGATTGGAGTGTGGCGGTCGAACGGTGGAATGACCGAGGATCGGTAGGCATTCGGTGGGGTTTTTTGAGGAAACGCGTAGATTGGACACCCTTGACGTTTACGGTTTTGTGTAAACAGCTACTTATGTTTGTAATCAAAATTTTGCTAACGTTTGTCAGAAGATAAAATAGGTCGTACGAGGCATGAAATTTATTAAGAACCTCAAAAGTCTCGACATTTCTACAAATTCGTTGTCAAATTCTGAGGCTGACAAACAACAGGAAATAATCTACTTATGCTTCCAGATTCCCGCTGGGAACGCCGTACTTGATTTGTACAAATATGTCTGGGTGTAATTCCAAGTTTTTGATGTTCTTGTCCTTTTAAATAAAGTTTTAAGGCTAGGTCAAGTGATGACAGACCCATCGCAGTCAATCGTAATGGGCTACTTAGGAAAGCGCCTGCTTTGTAATGACTCAGTGACTCAACCTAAAGCAGTGTAAACAGATCGGCATCACGTTGGCGTATTAGCCCACGTGTAGAAGCAACGGAAGGTTTAATAGCTTGACTACCTCGTTGGTCTAGCGGTTAACACGCTTGACTACCAAAACAGAGGTGGGTTCGATTGCCAATGGAAGGCGCTGTACTTAATTAATATAAATGGTCTCAGTCTGGGTCTATTTCCATGTTTGTGATGTCCTTGCCTGGTTATGCTATGGTAACCAGGCTATCCTAGTTTTAAGACCAGAAGTGAATTGTGACCAGGAAAAGTGAAGTGATCCATAGCCGTCGATCAAAATGGGCTTATTTGGGCACGCATGCTTTGAAGTGACTCAATCTAAAGTAGAGTAAACAGAACGTTGACATCCCGTCCACATGTAGAAGTAGCTGAAGATTTAATGGTAGTTGAGAGACAAAAAGGACTCGACGCTTCGTACGATTCGATCTTCTTCGCGAGAGATGCCTATGGTGAATTCTGAGTGATACTACAAGGGTGAATATCTGAAACATTTCATATTTTAGATTACTAGTCTCTTCGAACGAAGCACTTCGTATAGTTATGATAGAACCTAAGATTGCCCGTACCTTATGATTAGTTCGTTTAATTATAAATTATATCATTGGAATGACATTGTATTGCTTTTAGATAGATATAACATTCTTTATTGTATGTACACCAGGAATTACATATGCTTTTGTTTTGTAGACTACGAAATATAACCAATAACAACTATTCTCGTGTTTATGTCATTCTACTAACGAACTATTTGTCTATTAGACTCAAGGGCCTGGTCTCCGCCTACCTCTCCGGGATGCAGGCGTGAGGCTATGTAATCATCATCATCATCAGCCATTTGACGCCCACTGCAGGACATAGGCCTCCCTCATGGTTTTCTAACCATGAAGGGTTTAGCCATAATCGCCACGCTTGGCAGGCGGGTTGGCGATCGCAGTATGCGGTTGGAATCTCAGGAAGACGCTGCTGCCCGTCTCCCGGTAATTTATTTCCTTAGTCGCCTTCTACGCCATCCACGGAATGAAATGGAGTGACGCTATTTTTAATCCGGCGCCACACGGAATAGGCTATTGTAACGATTCCTCTTTATAGAAGCTGGCTGGCAGAGCCTTCTAGTCTTATTTTAAATATTTTGAAGGGAATCGTTACGTTTTGTTTTAGATGTCAGTCGATCCCCAGCTAGGCTAGGGAATCGATGAAAAAGAGTATAATAAAAATATATATTGCCCGCAGATTGTATTAATAATATAGCGTATTACACTATGTAATGTGGAGAGACAATAAGATGAAGAAAAGAGCGTCAGGCATTGTGAGACGATCGCCTCGCGTGTCGGCGCGGCCACCGTGCTGCGCCTGAAATGCACGCGCAGGCTGCAAGCTACCAAGACGGACAGGGATCTCTTAAGGGCTGTTCCAGTCAAAACCCTACATTTTTGACTCCCGCTCCTTTCACCTTGTTATTTTCAAGGTCATGGGCCTAATATGCACACGAAATCCTGCCAGAATCCTGACGCTTGCGACAGCAATTAGTATGGAATTTGACAGTTAGACGATTGGAATCGCTCAGAATTTGGTGCGCGCGATATAGGGGCAGGCAGGACTGCCGTTATGTTAACAGCAGAGGATAAGCTTGCCGGTATACATGCTTGGAAAGAGACTTACGGAACGCATTAGCGTAGATTTGGAGAGAGGGGGGTGGTTAGGGAGGGAGGGGGGAGGGAACCGTTCTAAATATTTTGAAACCTTTTTGTGGTATTTTAAAAGTCTAGTACAAATCAATGTAGATATTAAGCTTACTGTCCGTATCTAAGTTGTTAGAAATGCATCATGTTATATTAAATTGTACCCAAATTATTTAATTGCGCGAAAATTTTACAGCCTCAATGGTCTAACGGTTAACATGCTCGTCTACCAAAATAGAGGTTGTTAGTCCGATTTCCACTGTAGGCCGCCGTAATTCATTGGTGCAAATCGCTTCAGTCTGGGTGTATTTCCATGTTTGTGATGTCCTTGCTCGATTATGGCAAAGCCCCTCATGGTTGTGAAAGCCACGAGGGAGGCCTGGGTCCTGCAGTGGGCGTCGAATGGCTGATGATGATGATGATGATGATGATGATGATGTCCTTGCTCGATTACCTCACAGGATATCCTAGTTTCGGACCAGGACAAGTGATTGTGTTGTGTGGAAGCTATTTATGTCTCAAAAGAACTATAAGCCAGACGGGAGGAACCCCCACGCGTCGCGTGCGCGTGCCTCGGGCACCTACTGTGTTGCGCACCCTAAAATTGCAATTGAGCATGCCCATGCAAGGTTGCCAACTTAGCTTTCTCGTGCTAGATTTAGCACAACTTCCTTTTTTCTTTATTATCTAAAGGCTCACATACGGCAGCAAAAATCGCAACCAAGCAAGTACATTGCGATGCAGCGCTTTTCAAGTTCTCTTTCAGCGCTTAAATGTAGTACGGAGGTAGGAAACTCGCCCATTGAAATGCGTTATTATTTAAATGAATTTCCACTATTTAGAAGGGCATAAAATTTACTCCATAAAGAAACAGAAAAAATCTTCAAAAACGTCAGTCCCTTTTCAGTTCATCAAGCAGTTATCCTGACGTTCTAAAAGGTAGACAAATATATAAATGTGTTTTATAAGGGAACATTCAAGACACATGAGTCCCTCTGTCACGATAACTTCCTTAGTTCATTCTTCAATAATATTAGCCCTGGTATTTCCAAAAATAAAAACTGAGAAAACAGTCTTAGAACGAAAGTTGTTGCTTAAAACAAACTTGGGCTGTCTCAGGAATTGCGCATTTAAAAAAAAACCCGTTCAGTTAAATATACATCTAGTGCCTGTTTCATAGAACTCCGAAATAATTTATCATGACAACTCGATGTATATTGCAAAGTCGGTTAATCTACAGACTAACTTGTATTGTGGGTTAATCGACTATGAATCGAGAATGTAATCCACAGATTGACTCTGCTGCGCGATTTACATCATAATAAGCAGCCTATATATGTTCCACTGTAAGGCATAGGCCTTCTCTCAGAGAGAGAGAGTATGGGCTTAATCACCGCGTGTGACCACATAGCTCAGACGCTCAGGTTTCCTCACGATGTTTTCCTTAGCGATTGGTATTGCTACTATAACTTCACAAATGTACATAACTTAGAAAACAAAGTCATAGGTCCATGCCCGCCCGGGAAATCGTACCTAGTTCTCCCGCTTCCGAGTCCAATGTTGTACCCACTAGGCTACCACCGCACGATTCACATCGAATTGTCGTAATAAACTACGCTTGTAGTTTTACGAAACTCGGCCCTGACTATCGGTGACTGCATGTCTGAGCAGAAACCAATGAGCGTCCTAAGCGATTAGCCAAAAGCATTCGTTAAAAACAAATTGCATGGCCCTCCAGGCCCTAATAACTTACCGCCTAACTTATTATGTCGGCGGGCGTACGGTAATCGTTCGTTATTTTCGCATAAATATGCGTATGTCAGTTAGCCGGTTCTTGACGGGCGCTTAGGGCTTCCGATTCTAAAATTTTATGTCTTAATTCGACGTCGCGAAATTGTTCGAAAGTTAGTATAATCCCATCTATTCGTGCGATCGTCTATTTATAGAATACAGAGCTTGTGATTCAGTTAGTTATAATTGTTTACGAGTTGTATAGTTATTAAAACTGAAGTTAAAAAAACAGATTTAGATGTGATTTCTTCTTCACCAATTTAGTCGACGGCGACTATAATTATTATAATTACTTCCAAGCAACACAATCACTTGACCTGGCCCCAAACTATGATACCCTTGATGGTAACCAGGCAAGGACGCCACCAGTGTTGCCGTTCGGAAGAAAATAAAACCACCAAACGCTTGTCAAAAAAGCGCTATTTTTTTGTAAAAACGGGGCTGAAAAAAGCGCTAAATTCCACTAGATTTTAGCATGGGTAAAATGGTGGTTAAATTGGTGTTAATGAAAAAATTACGATATTTCTGGCTATAAGCCTTCTTCTTCAGAGGAACTTCCATTTAAGATTTTCACGAACTACAAACTAAAATTCTAACAAGAAATTAACCACGAGCCGCTTTAGTACGTAGTAAGTAAGACAAACCAGTTCTTTTCGGTTTACAGTGTGAGTAAGACAGCGATAGTAACTAGACTGAACATTATTCTTGGGGATTCCTTTCTTTTATTTTTTGTTTTGCGTCTCTGGATACTAACTTTTTGGCCTAATTGAAGGCTGACGATATCTTTTTGATTTTTCCACCAGATTCCACTAATTTTTTTTTAGCGCGTTATTTTTGGAAAAGAAGCGCTGAAAGGCCAAGAAAAGCGCTAGATCTAGCGAGAAGGGTGCTAAAACGGCAACACTGGACGCCACAAACATGAAAATACACCCAGACTGAAGCAATTAGGCAAGAATAATATAGGTATAATAAATAAAATATAGAGATAGAGCGCTTCCCCAACAAACTGCATTATATCAAGGTTTTTCATTTTGAATAAATAAGCGTCTAAAACAAAATAAAAAATTTGTACAAACAAATACTTTGATAAACACTTCTTAGTTAGACGCGAGTATGCGTGTGATGCAGACGCGAATTAGTAGGAAGAATTTTTGCCTCACATTCGAGGCGTTTGAATTTTCCAATGAATTCATACGTACATTTGTTAAAGCAAAATCACTCGCTAACCGTCAAGGAAAACATCGTGGCTAAACCCGAATACCTGAGGTGTTCACATACCTCAGAGCTTGAAATTGCCAAATCCGCGATGGGCACTCTCTCTGAGGGAGGGTCAGTGCCCTACAGTGGGACGTATATTTTTTTTAGTTTATTTATTCACACGTTATAAAAACAAAATATTTAATATTGAATAGTACCAAACTGTGAATACAGTTTCTTGGTACATTGCTCTCTTAAATTACATTTAAAGACTTATGCTAACTTTATATAATTCCGTACGGACAAGACTGCATTTAGGCTAATATAGGCTGCATTATTACATTGTCACAGCTGGGGCGACGCAGTTGATATTGGTTTAAGCTTAGTTTTAGTCATAACATTATGATCTTCAATCATCACAAGGCTGTGATGACGATAGCGGTGGTAGCCCAGTGGGTAGAACAATGGACTCGGAAGCGAGAGACCCAAGTTCGATTCCCAGTGCGGGCATGTACCTACGACTTTGTTTATTTTCAAAGTTACATACATCTGCGAATTTTTAGTAGCAATACCACACGCTAACCGTGAAGGAAAACATCGTGCGGAAACCTGCGGCTTGGTTGGCTCCGCACGTATTGACTTGTCTTTCATGTGGGCTACGCCGACTAAGCTGTCAGGATGGTACAGGTGCTGGGCAAGCCTAAAAAAAAAACAATGACCCAGGCACTGCAGCGTCCGAATGGTCCCTTCACCCATCTACAGGGTGATTTTGAAATCGATAGCTATATTTTGAGACAATATTATTTTCATTGTGAAAAAGAAGTTTTTTTAATTATTAATGATTTATCGGTAATGGAATATTTACATATTTGTAAATATTCGTGATTTCCGAACTTTTGCTCGAAACTGTAAATCCGAATTCAAAGTGGTTTAGTTGGCCGGCGCCGACCATAAGACTCTTGACCCATAGTTTTTTTTTTAAATATTTATAACTTTTTGTTCTGACATTGTTTGTCTATGCATAAGTGAAGACTTAATCTTGTGTAAGTAAAAGAACATTTTTTGACGCAAAAAAATTTTTTTAAATCAAAATTAGTGCCATATGTTTCTGAATCATGGTTATAATGCCCAAAGTCACCCTGCAGTGTGAGTGAAGCTGCCACTGGACGCTGCATAAATCATCTCATTACGTAGATACAAGGGCAAAGTTTAGTGTGATACTTAACTACTGACATCGAATTACGTTGTCTGATAACAGTTGTAATCAATCTCAAACAGCTAACGCGTGTAGGGTTACTATCTGACCGGATATATCCGGTCTAGAGCGGATTTTAAGGGTATAGACCGGACTCCGCCAGGATTTCATTCGAGACCGGATTTTTAGTCATGCCAAACGTAGAAAGGGTTTTTTTACTAATGAATTCATAGTGGACGAAGAAGAGGAACAGATTGTCTGTTGAGTCAATAAGAGCAATACTACTCACGCAATATAATTTTAAACATCAGACATGTCAAGAATTTTATAATGATATTTTTTCAAAATAAGAATTCAATTTTTGAAAACCCGGATTCTTTTACAGAAATCAGGATTTCTTAACACTTGCAACCGTTTTTTCGATATAAACCCCTGGTAACCCTAAACGCGTGTTCACTAATTGAATTTGTATATTCAGTAGCCCTAATACTTTGGCTCTCAGTGGTCTCAATTCCCGCTGGGGGTCGCCGCCGTACTTTGATTTGTACAAATAGCCTGTTTCTCGTACACTGAAAATATGTTAATGTGTTATCCGGTTCAAATGCTGTTAGGATACGACCTTTTGGAGTTTACATCCAGTCGGCCGTGCGCGATTGAGTAACAAAGGTCCATCCATCCAAAGTTTCACTTTTATAATGGTAGTAAGTATTGAGAGGGCGTGCGCTACTCAAGTACTCACAGAGTCAGCTAAGCGCTCGCGCAGAAAATCCCCTAAACATATTCTCACGCCTCCAGTCCGTTTGTCTGTCACCGCTTGGAGCTGAACAATACAAAGGGGTGTTACTGCGAGTCACATTATTTGAACAAAACGGTACACGAGCCGGTTGAGTGACAGCTTCGCTCTGGGATTGATAAAACATTGATATGATACGAGAATTAAAATTATTATGGTAATCTAACTCAATGGTGTGGGAAAATTAGAGTAGTAATAGCTTGTTACGACCCTGTTACTTCACTTTGCTAATCCTATATTTTTTATATTCCACTTTTATATTCAAATACTACTTTATACCACACCCTCTCAGAAAGTGTCTCATTGCTCATTCATAAACGGGTTACAAAGTTCGTCATTTTTCCCTTATAAATGTGCGGCGGGAGAAGTTATATGGAATTTCATTCCCGCTCTCCATAGCAGGGCAGGAATGTTGTATGAAAATCAATTCCTGCCCTGCTAGCGTTCTTTTGTTTCTTAGCAGCGAACATAAAACATACAAGCGTCAAATCTCAAAAAGGTTTTACATCAAATAATTCGAAAAAAGACATGGGATTACTTTTTGTAACTACTCGATTTTCAGTGAAAGGGGGCTGGCAGCCTTTTTCTGCACTACGAAAATAACAACAACCGCGGCATTTTGTTTTGTTTTGTTAAATTTTATTTTTTACTAAATCGATAATTTAACAGTACTATTACCTATACTATTACTATACCAGTTATAATTATTCTAAATAATTTTATTTTCCTCGTAGGCGTATTATAAATGACTATGTATCACTCGGGAGAAAGTTCTATTTCGGGCTTAAACATACTCTCGAACAGAAATAGATCGTTTTCTCCCATCGGTATACAATGCACTTACTATTGTTTTGCACTGGCAATTATCGGTATACCAAAACCATTTTTCAACTGAAGGATCAGTTTGCGAAATAATAAGCGCATTTTTGAGGTTAGAGAGGAGTGTGTCCCCTTCCCCTCCTCTCCCGGGTAAACGATTGTTTGTGGGAACGACAAATATTTCAGGGCAGTAGTGTATTAAAATTAAAATATGTAATAAAAAATAAACTGTATTGTAATATTTTTACCCTATTACTAAGACTTCACTGTGCGTCTGTGTGTCTGGGTGTCTGTCACCAGGCTGTATCTCATGAACCGTGATAGCTAGGTAGTTGATATTTTTACGGATGATGTAACAACAACAAATACTAAAAACAGAATAAAATAAATATGAAAGGGGGTTTCAATACAACAAACTTAATTTTTTCCGTTTTTTGCTCGATCTTAATAACGGCAGCAGGTGGACACTTGAAATATTCACAGAATATAGAATATACGACCTCGTGGCGCAGCGGTAGTGCATCTGCATACCATGCGAGAGGTTCCGGGTTCGAATCCCGGCTGGGGATAAAAAAAAACCCCCAGGTCTTGGATGTTTACATGTTTGTGATGTCGTTGTTTCTGGTTCCCACGACACAGGGTATCCTAGTGTGGGACCAGAAGCAATGTATGTGCCTGTATGTAAATGTTTAAATGTTTTGTTTTTAATTACTTCAAAAATTAATAATTAAATTAAAATAAATACCTATGTATCCAACAAACTTGATTTTTTGCTGTTTTTTCTCGATCTTTGTGTCTAATGTTGTATAGATAATGGTACGGAACCCTTTGTGACTCCGACTCGTGAGTCCGACTCGCACTTGGCCGGTTTTATTTATCTCGATCGCCTAATTTCTATCGGGACCTGAACTTTGCCTAGCAAGGTACATAATTTCTGTAGTTTCTGTTTCTGAAGTATGTCACTTCCATTGAAATTTCAAATTCATTTCAAAAATTTATGAAGTCCCAAAATCTGTTACATATTGTAATAATTTACTAAACAAACCACTGACTGGATGATATTGCTAAGATGGTCTGTGACAAGTAGTAAAGCGTTTAAAACTTACGCTCCTTTGCATTAGAGTTCATTTATCTTCAAAAATACGGAAAGGGCTATTAAACTGGTAACCACTGGAGCATTTGAACCGATAACCCTTTAACGGAGGGTGGCTCACAATTGAGACAGTTTAAGGGCAGGGATTCAGAGGGTCTATAGGACTTTCTAAGGGGTTAGTGGGGTTTTATACTACAGTAGTTCGAACCGTTTGCAGTAGCAACGCCATTTTCATGATTCAGCAAAACTAAGTGAGAAAAAAAACATGATGTTTAAGTGTGCCGATCTGGTCACGACGTATAGATTCCTTAAGGAAATCTTATTAAATCTTACGTAAAATGTGTTTTCTCATTCACTTCAGGAACCAGTAGGCCCGAACAGACAGCCGGTTTTTATAAATTTTTGTTTTATTGTAGAGACTGCGCTATAATCATAGCGAGTTTGACACTGTATGTATTATTGGTTCATGAGTTAAAGTTCTTTGTAGGTCAAGCTACATTGTAGGTGATTAAGGTATTAAAATTTTACCTACTAAATAATCGGGACTAGACCGCTGCTACTACGACGACGATGTTTCGTGAGCATAGTAGCAGTGTGGCAGCCTAGTGGACATTGGACTCGGAGGCGGGAGACCCAGGTTCGATTCCCAGTGCGGGCATGTACCTATGACTTTGTTTTCTAAGTTATGTACATTTGTGAAGTTATAGTAGCAATAATACAGTTATAATACCACTCGCTAACGGTGAAGGAAAACATCGTGAGGAAATCTGAGTGTCTGAGCTATTCATATACCTCAACGCTTGAAATCGTCAATCCGCGGTGGGCACGAGTGGTGATTAAGCCCATAATCTCTCCCTGAGAGAAGGCCTGTGCCCTACAGAGGGACGTATATAGGCTGCTTATGCTTATTTCTTTATAAGGCAAAGTGTTACGCGAAGTGTTCCCGTGTTCTTTTGTGATTTCGACAATTTTAGCTTGTTTTTCGAACTGATTCTTGTTATGTGTACGTGACTTTAGCTGTTGTTTACTTAGACTTCGTCTCTGACCAACTGTTTACCTCGGCTTTGTCACAATGTATACCGATACTGAACCTGTACGTAACGTTTACATTTTAGAACGTTTTATAATTAGTGTCCGGGATGAAAATAACGACGACAATTATGAGGACGATATATCCGACGAGTCCACATGAGTAGGTGCAATATGTGAAAGTGATTTTTATTGTACAAATAAAAGATCATTTTACTTTTGTTTTGATTTTGTTTTTATTGGCATAGATTTCAATAGAACCTTAGATATATGGCCTCCACAGACGACGGCGTTGATATATGTGATATACCATACAATATCCAACATGCAACCCGCATCCACACATGACCTCGGTCTTATTTAATATACCTAGAACAAGACATCGCGCGTAATATTTTTAGTCTTCGTCTGTCACGACCTTTAAAAAATTAACTTCTATTGATGTCCACGAAGAGTAAGTTAACAAATGTGATGGGTGGTGATGGTTTACGACCCCGGCACATGTGAAAGTGACGCCATATTTTTTTGCATCAAATTAAAAAAACAGACTAAAACTTTTTTACAAAGTAAAAAATCTCCTGCAAATCCCGCGCGAAGTTAATTGCAAATTAGCACGACACTGGGACAGATTGATGCGCAATTACATGTCGTGTCTTTAGCGGCGCGTGCGCACTGCAGGCGGCCCACCCATTGCATGAGGAGACCCACCTTTCACCACCAATCAGGTGCAGATTGCGTTCATACAGGGTGACTTGTAAAGTAGGTGAGATTTCATGCTTTACCACGAACTACTAAGTTTGGCTGTTGTAGAACTCATTACCATACATAAGCTCACGCCTGTATCGCGGAGGGGTAGGCAGAGACTAGGGTTTGCCACTTAACACGATCCTGAGAAACGTCCTTTGTTTCATCAACATTCATTAGACGCATCCTCATTATCAAGCTACGATTTATGAAGTAGGATAATATTCTTTACCGGCCCTTCCGACCACATTTTATCGCGGCACCCACATTTTGTCAATACATTTCTTTCGACAATCCTTCATCCTTCATCCATATGTCCAACCCAATGCAACATTCCTTTCTCAGTTCCAGTCACTATCATTTTTCAGTCCACAACGTTCTCTAATCACACTATTGCGTAACCGGTCATTCAAAGTAACCGTACATACTTCTCAAGGACCTCGTTTTACTGCATAATCCTTTTTTCCAAATACTGTGCCTTAAATCAAATTTTTTTTGGAAGATAATTAGAATAAACTCTCGAAAACGTATGACTGAAATATAACACTGTAATTTAATGCATTGTTGATAACACAAGTGAAAGTGATTAATGCGTAGACTAATTAACCACCCATTGATATTTGTTCTAGTTTTAATGATGAGCATTTGGACAAATACATGCGAGGTTAGTGTCTTTTATGCCTAACAGTGCATCAAATGTATTGTAATTGTGATGAAAAGCTGTAGCTTTCAAAATTGTTACAAAATAAATCACCTCTTCCAATTCGGTCTTCACTTCCGTTCATTAATAAATGAGTTACCCAAGTTACTCCTGCCATTTTTCCTCTGAAAAATATACTTTAACACTGTGTGTTAAGGGCTTGGAAACAGTATGGAAAAAGGGCGAAGGCACTGTAGACATAAAACAATAAATTTGGCCTGCAATTTGTAGCTGGTAATGGTGGCGTCTCAAAATTCTATAATTTGACGTAATAATGTCTTCTTCGTTTATTTTTTTACTTTCCCTTGGAGCTTGTAAGAAGTGGATACTATCGAGTGTTATCATTAGCTTAAAATATAAGCGAAATGTAGGAATTTTCTTTGCTGGTTATGCTCTTTGTGTGAACTCATATTCATAATATTGTTTTGTACCAATGTCAATTTTTAATAAGTAATGTGTTATTCTGTTGGCAGAGCTATGTGCTAAAACATAAAATAGTAACGTTATTCTTCGTTATTATTTTATGTTTTTTATTTAAAATAATAACGAAGAATAAATTCAGCATGATTTTTTTTTGCTCGTTATGAATCGGTTTGGAATTTCCTCTGCTCTATTTGAATCTGATATCGGATTTCATTTGCTCGGTATGAACTCGGTACGCAATTTTTTTGGCTTAGTATGGAATTTTCTTCATACTTTGCCATATTAATAAGATTACAAAGTTAAAATTATATTAAAGAATTAAGTTAAATAATTAACTTACATTAATTTATTAAAAAATAAAACTATTCATTAAATAATTATCATAATAATAATGCGGCCTTCTCTCAGAGAGAAAGTCTGGGGCTAATCACCCCGCGTGCCCACCGCAGATTGGCAATATCAAGCGTTTTTTTTTTAGCCCTAAAAAGGGCACCCTCCGGAGGACACGGGGGAGGGAGGTGGTGAATGCTCATGCATAACAGCACGGACCCGGCCGTGCTGCCAATGTGGGACTCACAGGAAGTGCGCCTACCCACTAAACACCACCTGGGGGCTGGTTTGGTCCTAAGGACCCCTAAACCTACATCATGAGCGACCCAACTCGAAGCCGAGGAGGGCGCGCAGCGGAGCTCCTTAAGGGAGCGTCCGCTTGGGACGGCTCGTCACATCGTGACCGCGGCTAGGAGGGAGAGGTGGGGACGCCGGCGGGGACACCGGCGGGGGCGGGAGCGGGGGCTACGTCTGACAATATCAAGCGCTGAGGAATGTTAACATCTCAGACACTGAGGCTTCCTCTCCATGTTTTTCTTCACAGTCAGCGAGTAGTGTTGCTGCTACAAATTCACAAAGTATACGTAACTTAGAAAAAAAACTAATTTGTAATCTGTGGTAATTAACTAATTATTTATTTAATTAATCAATTTAGCTGAAGGTCCGTCCTCATCGCGTATAAAATAACAAAAAAATTATGTTGGAGTGTCGAGACGGCCTTATTAGTGGCAACTCCCAAATTCTCTCTCGAGAGTACATACTTATTTGGGTCCAGTATATCGCAACCAGTAGTGGAACCAGTGATCATAATATGATCACAAAATACAGCTCCCATATTATGGGAGCTGTGTTTTATGCTTTGGACGTGCGTCCGTCCGGAAGTGAGCACGGCAATAAGAGACGAGGCGATACATTAGGCAAGGAAACAGGTAAATAAAGAACCGGCAAAGTGCGTGTCGGGCTGCAGTGCAGTGTAGGGTTCCGTAGAAGGAGGGGTTTCTTGATTGCTTTACACAACTAACAACTTCATCAAAGAAATTTTCACTGGTATTTAGACAAAATATTCCTTTTATACGTTGGTCGACTATTACTTTGTAGTTAACTTGTAAGGCCGCGATAGTTTTTCTTTCACTTTGATGATATGTGTTATTAATCTCGTTATTATCTCGTTATTTTCGGTAGAGAGTTTGCAACGATAAAAAATGTGCCATAATTGGTCAATGACCTGGTCAGAGATTGGTCGCGATTATATTATATTGTGTTGACATAGAAGCTTTTGAATGTCATACACTTTCAAGAGACCGTGAACATTACATAATACGTACATAAGCAGCCTTTATACGTCCCACTGTAGGGCACAGGCCTTCTCTCGGGTAGAGAGTATGGGCTTAATCACCAAGCGCGCCCACCGCGGATTGGCGATTTCAAGCGCTGAGGTATGTGAATAGCTCAGGCAATCAGGTTTCCTCACGATGTTTTCCTGAAGGATGGTGAACCGTTAGCGAGTTGTATTGCTACTATAACTTCACAAATGTACATAACTTAGAAAACAAAGTCATAGGTCATGCCCGCACTGGGAATCGAACCTCGAACTCGCTTTCGAGTCCAATGTTCTACCAAGTACCAGCTACCACGGCTTTCATGATTTCAACATAAATTTTAATGAATTTCATATTGTTAGTACCTAAGTTCCTGAGAAAAATGGTCTTGCTGTGTCAGGTTCTGTGTTTATCCTTTTGAGATTAAGGTTCTTTTAAGAATCTGGCATCTTAATCTTTGAAACGTATTTCAGATGTCATTTTAACTAGTAACTTGCTTCAGATAATACATTACTTTTAAAATAAAATGCATGGATAATCTTCTAATATATAAAAATCTCATGTCAAAGTGTTTGTTATCGAACTCTTCCGAAACGGCTTCACCGATTCTTATGAACTTTTTTGTGTATACTTGGTGGTCTGAGAATAGGTCGTAGGCTGAGGTCTGCTTACGATTGACTGCAAGGAAATACCTTGTTTTGTGGTACAAACTAATCATACAGTCTGAAATTCACAACAGTTGGTGGCGAAATGGTGTAAAAGTTTGTTTATTGAAGTTGTAAAAAATGAAATAATAAAAATACATTAAATACTTCATTTGGGCGGCGGTTTTTATTGTGCAATATTCCGAAGGATTATTATGGCTTTTAGTTTAATTTTTATTATATTTTCATTATATTTTCGGCGTTTCTTAATTTTACGATTGGTTGCTGTAGTATACCAAATTGTAACAATGTTTATGAAGCCCTAAAAAAGGTCTTCTTCTCCTTCCTACAGGGCTTCTCCGGCTAGCGAAGGTTGGCAGTCAGCTCCGTATATTTATCTCTGTCTCTCGCAAGGCGAAAGAGCTCGGCAGCACTTGCGATCCCAGTCCACACCCGTAGGTTTCTCGACCAGGATTTCTTTCTCCAGCCTACACGTCTCTTGTCAGCGATTTTTCCCATCGTTATATAAGTTGTAGAATACAATATGTTGGGTGTCTGAATACATGTCCCAAGAATGCAATCTTTCTCCTTCGGATGGTATTCCAAAGCTGGCGTTTCTTGTTGACACTTTGGAGAACCACCTCGTTGGTCTTTTGCCCGGTCCGCTAGTAGCCGTAGCTAGTAGCTAGTAGACCTTTTGGGTCCAGCTAGAAAAGCAGTAGAAAAGGTACGTATTATAAAAGGTAAAATACTAAAAAAAGTAACATAGCTTATAAAGCAATTACATACCTCAACTTCATAGAGGCTGTTTGGGGACAATGTTGAATAAGCATCTACTTCTTGCCATTAATGTTTTTGTTCAATTAACCGGAATAAACCGTTATTAATGTGTATGTTCGTATATTTAAAGTGTTATTTGTGAAAACACGAAAACTCCTTCTAAAGTGCAGTTACTAACCCCCAGTTTCTCGTACACTAATACGCTGTTAATCTACTGTTAACAGCTGTCAGTTGACCAAAGTGCATATAAAAAAAAAACTACTGACAGCCGTTAACAGTAGATTAACAGCTTGTAAGTGTACGAGAAACCGGAGGTAAGCCTTTGGGAAAAAGGAGCCTTCCTTTTTTTCCGCAGGGGCTGATACACCTCGACAAAGTTCGCAGTGAGTTTCGAATCGTATTTAGTAAAAGTTTAATTAAAATATTTGTCAATTTTCATTGGCAGGTGATGAAACGATTAGGTAATTAGCGAAACCTTTTAATTTGAGTCTGCTCGGATTTCCGAGTGGGTGGTCTATGTGATTGAGACAAAAAGTGGTTTGCCATCAAAATTACTGTTTTGCTTAGTTTAAAGCTGCTGTTACATCGGGCATTCCGTCTCGCTGGCGTATTTTAAAATATTTAATGTCTACGAAACAAAAAGTGTACCTACTATTGAGTTCTATCGAGAAAATATTACCGAGTCACGTTTTAATTTTAATATTAAAATAGAATATTTGTGTTAGAGGAATTCTGAGTCCTAATTATACATTCCGAAATTAAGTCAATAAGGTCACGAAACTACAAAAAATCTTTTCGCTCCGGTACAGTGCCTGAAATGTGGTAGAATTTGTTAATTTACTCTTAACAGCTGGCAGTTGGCCTAAGTGCATACAAAAAAAAAACAGTCATAGCTGTTAACAGTATATAAACCGATTGTTAGTATACGAGACACCGGGGCTTACTTAACTGACAGCTAGGTTGCACCGTACAATCCGCCCCATACGACAGTAGCTTTACGGACTACATTCAGCAGAACCAATATTGGAGTTAGCAAACGTTTCAGTGTAGCTAATGGCCGGCAAGCTAATCGATCGACCGACGACGACTCAATTTTATGAATAGTCTGTCGCTGATATTATCTTCATCTTTTGTTCTGTTGTCAGGTGTATGTCATCACTACGCATCGGATTACACTTATACAATATCAAATGCCAAAATAGGTACCTACCTATACAATTTTGTAGAGCAAACGTGTGACATTTGTCACAAATTAATAATTCAAACTTGTGACAAACGTCAAAAGTTTGCATTATTAGTACTTTGTAGGCTGACGTTACAGGATAGTACTTTTTTCTATCGTACCAGCGACAAACTTTTCAGAACGGTGGCCTCACATTCGGGAGGTGCTAGGTTCGAGACCGGCTAGAAACAATAAATCCGATGACATTGTTTTTTAAGTTATGTACATTTGTGAATTTATTGTAGTGATACTACTCGATGACTGTGAAGGAAAACATCGTGAGGTAACCTCAGTGTCTCAGATGTTCACATACCTAAGCGCTTGACGTAGCCAACTCGAGATGGACACGCGAGGTGGTTACACTCATACTCTCTTACTGCGGGCGCGCACTGCAGTAGGTACCACGTATGTTGGCTATATATTATGTTGTGCATGACATAAATTAGTGTCCTTGATAGATAAAACCAATTACAAGGCAATGCATCTATTTACCTACTGTAGTAGAGATATCCAAAACGATTTTGCTGAACTTACCGAGGAATTTTGAGAAAAGTACGCCCAAAAAAATGTTCTTTTCAAATAATTCGTACAGTATTCAAAGTGCTACATGGCGATTTCTTAACCAAAATTTAGACGCATAACGCGGTTTATTTAGGAAGGGACTGGACAACTATTTGCCTGTCGCTCACTCATATCACCGTCCATGTCGCGTAAGCGAGAGGTAAGAGGTAGGTGTCCACTCTCGTTATTTTATTAACAGTCTTATAAATATTTACCGTCACGGCAAGCGCTCTTTTGTGTCACAAAACTTGTTTGATACCTATGTCATAATTTTATGTTTTAAAATAATATCTAAATACCTAATAAACTCTTTGTTTACAATCGGGAAATGTGTACCTGGTGATCATCAATCCACTGACTATATTCGGATCAGTTTCATCTGCCAATTACCTATAAAGATTCCATCGACAAATATTTGACCTCGTAAAAACGAAATATGAAAATTAATAAGCCAGCGTCCATAAAGAGATGAAAACGTTTTTAAACTGGAATGACAGCTAAAACCCCTACCAAATATATTATTATCTTATTGCACTAAGTATAAATGCTATAATCGGACAAAATTGTACTTTCATTGTTAAAACAATAACCACAAAGCAAGCCATATATGACTTGTTATTATGATTAATGCTAGGTTATTTTGATCATCAATGCAGTAAATATTCATACGTTTCATCAGCACTGCATAATTTATTATCAATTAGAATGCCCTGCGAATGGAAAGGTGTGTTAATAGATAAAACCAAACTATTACAACCTGTTGAGAAAAGAAAAATTGTATTTACGTCTTTGTATTAAGGGTTGTCGTAATATGATGTAGAGCTCAGATAGAGATGGTAAAGGGCACGTGGACAGATGACGAGGTGGTACAAAAAATGGTGTGACTGACAGGAGCTTTTTTTTCTTTTGTCCTAATGTCATTAGAAAAGTATCAGCCAGCAATAAAAAGTAAAAAAATACGTGAAATAATAAGATTCCGTGTAAATGTTAATAACAAAAGGTATTTTTTTCAAGTATTCTCAACACTGCTTTATACTGGCTGGTGGTGGCCAGAAAAAAAATCGCAGTTCCCACAGTGAACTAGATGACGAATATAAACTAATGAATCGTGACATTCAAAAGTACTAGGAGTTACTCGTACTTATCTATTCGGCCACGCCTTCCGTCCAAATCGGAATGTCAGAAATATTGCCTTCTCATTCTCTCTAGAGGTTTTCTATTGATGAGTCATTTTGTTTCTCTATCTGGCGCCCTATTTCTCTGCTTCCATGTAAATAGGGTGTATGTTGTTCATTGGCACAGTGAAAATAGTCTCTATTGAAATGTTTTAAGTGTTAGATTCAGATGACTCAAGGTGAATGAAGAGCTTTCATGCAAAACTGAAGATTCAGTTGAACGATTCTGTTGATTAAAAAGTGTTGACTGATTGTTCGCAACAATGTCTGCTTTTTGCGACACAAAACTTTTAAATGTGAATTATCATATAGGTGTATGTACTTAAATGCCTAATTTTCGCAGTTATTACTTAATTGGCCGTAAGGAAAACGGGCGGTTGTCTTATTTTGTGTGTTATTGCGCATTTTGACCAATATAATTGCTACATTGGGTCGGAAGGCAGATGCGTGTGACTTTTTTCTCCAAATTTCATGTGTAGAGTACGGTGAAACCACTAAAACTGTAAACCAAAGTCATTTTTCCTTAGATAAATCCTGTCATATCCTATCATATAGAAGTAAACATTATAGGCATAAACTCCAGCTTCGGTAAATGAAAACAAAATTGGAGAAATTACTTTTCTTGTAGTTTTTCTCTGATTATATTTTTGTGAGTTTACTCACCTAGGAATAGAAAACTAAATAAATTAATTGCGAAATAATATTTATGCTTAGAGATTTCAAGCCCTGAGGTATGTGAATAGCTCAGACAATCAGGTTTCCTCACGATGTTTTCCTTCACCGTTAGCGAGTGGTATTGCTACTATAGATAACTTCACAAATGTACATAACTTAGAAAACCAAGTCATAGGTACATGCCCGCACTGGGGATCGAACCTGGGTCTCTCGCTTCCGAGTCCGATGTTCTACCCACTAGGCTATCACCGCTCTCGCCGCCGAAATCGCCAACCTGTGGTGGGCACGCGTGGTGATTAAGCCCATACTCTCTCCCTAAGAGAAGGCCCGTGCCCTACAGTGGGACGTATATAGGCTGCTTATGTATGTATGTATTTATGTATTTATGCTTACACTAATCAATACAAACGGCATTTATTAGAGGTATTCGTTTTATCGAAACTTTCTCGAAATCACTTACATTTTTGTGTCAATTATTGAAATTTTATATAAAAGACCTGACAATTTAAAAAGAATTTGGATGCAAACAAATTTGTTTTATGTTTTAATTAATGTGTGTTGTTTATTGCTGCAATAAATGTTTCTCTTTCTTTCTTTCTTTCAAATTGAATAAACGTCAACTTTAAAAATT
Organism: Yponomeuta evonymella; assembly: GCA_963969515.1. Lineage (NCBI taxonomy): Eukaryota > Metazoa > Arthropoda > Insecta > Lepidoptera > Yponomeutidae > Yponomeuta > Yponomeuta evonymella. Next base: position 7,460,809 of record OZ018366.1, on the reverse strand, counting down.
TTTGGAAATACGTCAAAATAAATTTTCAATCGTCAATCGTTTACAACTAGGTACTCTTATTACAGGATTTTTGAATGTTTTCAATAAAATATAATTTATTTTAATTTTATGAGGTGGCGCAGGACGCCCACCAGCTCACTGGACCGAGGATATGATGCAGATTGCTGGCAGCGCCTGGGTGAGGATGGCCGAGGATAGAAAAGTGGACGAATACTGGAGTGGTTGATTGTTATTTGTATTTTCTATATTCTTTCTGCTTTGTAGTGGCGCTGTTTGATAGATAATACTTAAGGATGTTCTTACGTGGAGAATGCTGTCCCGCTCGCACAATTTTATAATTTTCGTGATTGTAATAAAGTGAGTGTACTTTTGATAAATGTGGTCGGAGGTTTTGATTGATAATAAAATGCGAACAATTCAAGGCATAATTATGTTTCTTATCATACCAAGTTTTTGATTGACAAAAATTGAATCCAAAATTAATAATTTTGGAAACAAATTTATTAGAAAGTAATAGGAAAACAAAAACATATTTTAAACGTCCGTAATGTAATTAGGCAACAAACCATCAGACCACATTTATCAAAAAATTACTCATATTATTGAATTAAGAAATTTTAAATTTTGCGAGCGAGACAACATGCTCCACGTAAGAACAGCCTTAAATCTATACTTGTTACGTACTAACACGCTAACTGTGAAGGAAAACATCGTGAGGAAACCCGCGGCTTGGTTGGCTCCCCACGTATTGACTGGTCTTTCCTGTGGGCTAGACCGACTATGCTGCCAGGATGGTATAGGTGCTGGGCAAGCCTACTCCATCTAAATACAGTGTCCCAAGCACTGCAGCGTCCGAGTCCGTTCATCCATCTCGTGTGTGTGAAGGTGCCACTGGACGCCGTATAAATCATCTCATTACGTAGATGTAAAGGCCAAAATTTTACATAGAATAGACATTACATTTTGTAGGTATGCCAATGATTTTTCGGAGGACATTGCTATATTATTATAAGCGCTTATTTCATAAATAAAGTAAACCTGATAATAAATAACAGTTGTTGTGAAACACAAATTGTAGGTATTTTCATGTTTGTGACGTCCTTGCCTGGTTACCATAGCACAGGATATCCTAGTTTGGGACCAGATGAAGTGATTTTATTGTGTGGAAGTTATTTATTTATATTAATTGACGTGTTTTTGGTCTTCTTCTTATTTAGTATGAATTATCCCTTTTCTTGCTATTACTTACAAACAATGCTTTTACTTACAGAAAGCAAGCAAGCTAGTCTAAGTAGATACTTAACCTCATAGTTGGGACGTCATACAGTCGATAGCCCATCAACCTTAACATTTTGCGCTTAGCATCCATTTTCCGTGTGGCGTCGGATTAAGAATAGCGTCACTCCCTTTCCTTCCATGGATGCCGTAGAAATTAATTACCAGGAGATGGGCAACAGCGTCTTCCTGAGATTCCAACCGCATACTGCGGTCGCCAACCTGCCTGCCAAGCGTGGCGATTGTTGCGAAACCCCTCATGGTTATGAACACCATGAAGGAGGCCTATGTCCTGCAGTGGGCGTCAAATGGCTGATGATGATGAGGAAGATTAAAATACTAACGCTCGACCCGAAAGCCTATGCACTGCTTGTATTATATATGCCTATACTCAGCACGGCTTGTGTTATATATGCCTGTACCCAGTAATAAAGCGACTAAGGAAATACATTACCAGGAGACGGGCAGCAGCGTCTTCCTGAGATTCCAACAGCATACTGCGATCGCCAACCCGCCTGCCAAGCGTGGAGATTATGGCAAAACCCTGCCATAATCTCCACGGCCTATATTCTTCAGTGGGCGTCGAGTAGCTGATGATGATGATGATGATCCATTTTACATTTTGCCGTTTTTGTAAACGTACATTTACATTTAGAGACGGAACACTAGAATTTTGCTTTTGTTACTCTAAGCAAGCAATGAAGCACTGAGATAGGTACTACAAACCTTCGGGTTTTTTCACGATGTTTTCGTTCACGATTCGATTTCCTGATGCACGACCACCATATGTAGCATTTACCAGCTCCACACACCAGTAACGCTCGCGCCCAACGCTCGGTAATTTGGTAATAATGTCAGGGTGAGCGCCCCCGCTGCCGACACATGCCCAGTGCCCAAATTTCCTCAGCGATAGAAGATGTCTTCCTCCACAGTTAGCGGGTCTTATTGCTATATTCACAACTATACTTTTATACCACTCATAGTTAGCACCAATGAAGTACCTAGTTATATATTGAACGGGTCCCGTTTACTATATAAGTATGTATGAGCATCGCGAGTCATTAAAAAATATCAATGAATTACGTGCCGGGATTCCTTTGACCGATGCGCTGTCACCGCATTTAGAGAGTATTTACCAGGTCCGCACACCAGTGGTGGCCCCCGCCCAACGCTCGGTAATTTGGTAATAATGTCAGGGTGAGCGCCCCCACTGCCGACACATGCCCAGCGCCCAGATTTCCTTAGCGATAGCGCCCATCGGCACAGTCACCCTAAACGTCGGGTGTCGTCCCTCGGCTCTCTACACGCATCGAGTTATCTACAGTTTAATTGGTGTGATTACAGAGTGATATTGCTACTACAAAATCCCAAATGTAGGTATACTCGGAAAGTACCTTATAACTTGGTAAATTTCAAGACTTTTTGGATAATAATCTTCCACACAACAGAATCCTTTTCCTGGAATCAAGCTAAGTTTTCCTGTGCCACGGTAACTTGGCAAGGACATCACAAACCCAGATGTAAACGCATTTTGTAAACGCTATGTTTACAAATCATATACGACAGGCTCCAGTGAGGATCGACCCCACAACCTCTGTTTTGGTAGTCGTTTTAGGCCAACGACTCAGACCAACCAGGCAGTCATGATTGTATCTAAACAATCTTTCGTCTGTTTGATTGGCGGTATAAAGAGGTTATTGACAACATAATACTCTTGACACCGCAAGGTAAAAACCTAAACAAAATTAGGCACCCAACCAATGTAAACAAAGATAGGCATACCATGTCAAACTGTGCGCAGTGCAAATGGAATGATGGGTCATTACAGGCCCTCTGTTTAAACAGCGTAACGCCCATAGCCTATCCTGTCCACCGTAGCTCTTACAGTCAGCATATAATAGTCACTCCTTTTCGTTTAAATTGAGCACCTATGTTACACGCGATAAAGCTACTCATGGGTAGTCTTAATTCGTTACTGACTTTACCGATTCGTAGTCGTAGTCCACAAGTTATGAGAATTTAGCGGAATGTAGGTTACAAGAGTATGGGAACATCAAATAAAGAGCCTTCGATGGAATTAATTGTTGACGGTTTATAGTAGTCGTGTTGGAGGTTGGTTTCGAAATAGGAAATTCTGATCATAGAGACAGCAAGAAAAGAGAATTTAGATAGATTTTCGTAAATTACCTATAGTAAATATGTCCTTTAAAGTTACCTATAAATATATACTCAGTTTCAATACAGAGAATTACTCCCTCGATCAATCAATCAGCCCGTTCTCTTTCACTGCTGGATGTAGGCCTCCCCTGACGCATGCCACTTCTTTCTGCCTTTGTCTTTCTTCATCCAGCCGCCAGCAATCTGTCTCAGATCGTCGGTCAGCAAGCTATGTTGCGTTTGCCAGTTCTTGATCTCCACTCAAGAACCTCTGTACCCCACTGACTATCGGTTCTTCGGCAGATGTGATTCAGCCCACTTCCATTTCATCTTGCTAATCGTACAGGTCAATTATCAATTGCATTAGTTCTTTATTACTATGGGCCTCATAAGAAAGCTCAAGGTCACGCAACGAGTTATGGAAAGGGCTATGCTCCGAATTTCTCTACGACATCGAATCAGAAATGACGAGATCCGTAGACGAACGAAAGTCGTCGACATAGCCCAGCAGATTAGTGAGTTGAAGTGGCCGTGGGCGGGGCACATAGCACGCAGAACTGATGGCCAATGGGGCCGAAAAGTTCTCGAATAGAGACCACATATCGGCAAGAGCAGCGTAGGATGACTAGCCACAAGATGGACAGACGACCTCATCCAAGTGGCAGGAAGACGCTGGATGCAAGCTACTTCCGACCGGTCTTTTTGGAAATCCATGGAGGAGGCCTATATCCAGCAGTGTACTTCTTGTGGCTTAATGGTGATGATGATGACTAGTTCTTTGGCAAATTGACTCATTCCTGATGTGGTCAATGAAAGAGACTCCGAGCAAAACCTGTTTCATAGCACGCTTAGCGACTTAGTCAGTGACTCCCTCAATCGGTGACTCGGCGATGACTCTTTCAAACTACGTTTATTTCTGGTCATTTAGACCACACAGACAGACAAACAGACAGATGGGTGTGACTGGATGTCGCGGTGCGCGCTTTGCAGCAATTATACCTGAAGTTGACAATCGATCCTTATCGTAATAAACCCTTTAAAACCCTAGTACGGATGACAGCACACCGAACATCCACTGAGCCTCCACATCGCCGAAGGTTAACTGAAAGAAAATACCGTCTAGTCTCAAGCTCGTCGTCATGTATAATAATTTTGGTGCGATACAGTGATTTTTGGGTTTAATTTATTTCATGGGTATTCTACGTAATGACGTTGTGGCATTTATAATATAATAATAACATACCTCCCACTGTAGGGCACAGGCCTTCTCTTAGAGAGAGAGAGAGAGTGTATGGGCTTAATCACCACGCGTGCCCACCGCGGATTGGCGATTTTAAGCGCTGAGGTATGTGAATAGCTCAGACACTCGGGTTTCCTCACGATGTTTTCCTTCACAGTGGCATTGTGGCATTGATTTTAACAAAAATTAAAATGTTGATCAGCTGTAACATTAGACAAATTTTAATATTTTGCACGTTTATACCATTTGTGAACTTGCGATTATAGTAATAATATATACTGAAATAACTTAGAATTAGAAAACCATTTCTTCAGTATAATAATTAAAATGATTCTTAATTTTCACTTCCTCGTTGGTCTAGTGATATGAGGCGGTAATAGCCATATTACGGTATTACCATGCCGGAGGTCGTGGGTTTGATTCCTACTGGGGTACAAATGACCTCAGTCTGGGTGTATTTCCGTGTTTGTGATGTAGGTACTTGGATGGGTACCATAGCAAAGGGGGCTTGGGACGGGACAAGTGATTGTGTTGTGTGTAAATAAAGTTATACTTTACTATTTATATTGCGAATTTTAAACATTAAAATTTTCTTTTAAGAATACTGAAGACACGTGAATGCTTTTATAATAGGGGTTAAAGTATGAAAATGCCGTTTTATTGCAATAGGTTCTTTGAATTGACATAGAATCTTCATGGTTTGAGGTTTTCGAATGAAACTTTTTTCAAATGGTTTCTATGATGTTCTTTTTTAAAAAAATGTGAAACATTTGAATATCGACTTTCAATTGTTTTTGTTATTCAATTTAGACAAGAAAGATGGATACTGCGAAAATTCGAGTGATTTTTTAATACTAGTTCCGACGCGGAACTAACGCGGCAGAAACAGCCCGCAATATCAATGCTGCGTTTGGAGAGGGGTCTACTAATGAACGCACCGTGCGATTTTGGTTTAAACGTTTTCGTGATGGAAATTTCGACTTAAAGAACGAGCCACGAGGAAGACCGCCCACACAGGTGAATAACGATGAATTAAGAGAGATAGTGGAAGCCGACCCTAGTCAAACTACCCAGGAATTAGCGGCATGGTTTAACGTTACCTTACCCACAATATTGACTCACTTGCGTCAAATCAATAAAATAAAAAAATACGAAAAATGGGTGCCTCATGATTTGACTGATCTGCTCCACGACAACTCGAGACCTCACACAGCACGAGAAACCATTTTGACCCTTCAGGAACTGCAGTTAGAAACCATTCGTCATCCTCCGTATTCACCAGACCTTGCTCCAACGGACTACCATTTTTTTCGTGATTTGGACAATTATCTACGTGACAAGAAGTTTTCTTCCCAGGAGGCAGTACAAAATGCTTTCACACAGTTTGTGCAGTCTAGATCGTCGGAGTTCTATCGCAAAGGCATTAATGACCTTCCCATTAGATGGCAGCAATGTATAGATAATAATGGCAACTATTTTGATTAAATAAATTTGTTAAAAATTTAAAAAATAAACAATTTAGATTTTCAGTACAAATCGGCAATTTCATACTTTAACCCCTAATATTTCGCTTTATCTTAATGGTGCATGGTATGGTATTACCCATAGTAGATATACTTATTTAAAATACGCTTTTCTTGAATTGTATTACCCCATGCAACCAAAATCAATGAATATATTCTGAGATTGGTATTTTCAATGAGATCAATAAAAGGGGCAAATAAGTTAGTGGATAGTAATATTTTTTCCGTATTGAATAAATTTACATTAATAAAACGTTAATAAGGTCACAAAGCCTTCTCTCAGGGAGAGAGTATGGGCTTAATCACCACGCGTGCCCACCGCGGATTGGGAAATTGTGGAATAGAATATAGGACCGTTAAGACTAGAAAATAGTTTTGCCGAAGTAATGCAAGCCGGTTTTTTTTTTCGGTGGTGGTAGCCTAGTGGGTAGAACACAGGACTCGAAAGCAAGAAACCCAGGTTCGATTCCCAGTGCGGGCATGTACCTATGACTTTGTTTATTTTTAAAGTTACGTACATCTGCGAATTTGTAGTAGCAATACCATACGCTAACCTTGACGGAAAACATCGTGAGGAAGCCTGAGTATCTGAGCTATTCACATACCTCAGCGCTTAAAATCGCCAATCCGCGGTGGGCACGAGTAGTGATTAAGCCCATACTCTCTCCTTAAGAGAAGGCTTGTGCCTACAGTGGGACGTACATAGCCTGCTTATTATTTATTATTATTATTTATTTTATATATACAATAATGTATATATAAAATAAATTATGTATATGTTATTGAAGCAAGTTGGCCCTTCCCGAAAACCCGGGTCATTCTGTAAGACAAAACCACAAATTAAAATCTCACCCCGATATACTCGTAATAACCTCTGAACTTTAATCAGTGACAGTTTAATCCACCTACTTATACCTTCGTACGAAACGAAGCTTCGCTATAATACCTACTCGTTTATCTATTAAACGGTCCCTGTTTTCCCGCCTTCCCCTCTTACCAAATACCAAGCCTTATTTGCCGTTAAGTTGACTCTTACGGCTTTTGGAACAAAGGTGAAACTTGGGTTGTGAACGACGCAAGGATGTCACTTCAAAGCCGCCCAGTTAACTCAGACCTTTTACGGTGAACATTTTGTGAGCTTTAGTTGTGTGCGGAAACAAAGATGGATTTTTGGAATGTATATTTTTCACCCGCCGCAGTTAACATAAGTACCGCTCTGTGTTGTTACTTTCTATTAGAAATTATATTTTTTACATATTCTTGAAACAATATCATGTGGAAAAATCGCGTCAGCGTCGAATTGGCTCAGCTATTTCAATACCTCATTGTAACTAAGTTTGGTAGGATCTTAAACAAGTGTATCATTAAGGAACCTGTCGGGCACAACAAAAGACTTATATCGAAATTCTTAGAAAATCTTTTAGCTAAAATGGTATCCTATACCTATTAATAGTATCCATAGCCTACAAAGCGAATAGAGCCTTCGGAGGTCAAGTTACGTCGGCCAAAGCGGCGGTAGGCAGTGTGAAGAAGCACGACGGGGTGTTCCGGCCCCCACCGAGCGTCGCGGTGGGCGGGGCCGGCCACGCTCCCGCGGCGACCGTTACAACCGCTCCACGCTCCGGCCCGGCCTTACGCGCGCCGGAACGCGCCCCGCACGCGGCCTCCTTCGAAATTCAAACGCGCCGACTTTTTGAATTCGGAACTCGCCGTCGCCTCGGCTTTTCCGAGGAAAGTTCGAAAGGAGAACGACGCGCGATCGACTTTTGTTTTTTTTTTCTTTGTTTTGACTGGAGCTTATTTTTCTATTTTTTGCGTGTTATGCCAGTAGGCATTTCGAGTCAGTTTTCTATTGACTGATGTTAGTTGCAGTGCAAATTCAACTTGGCAGTAAATTTTGAATGAAAAGTGAATGATATTTTGCATAAAGGACTTGAGCTTGTAATGGACTTTTAATGAACATTGGCCTGTGAAGGGTCCAAATACATTTTTAGAAGAACTTCGAGGTAAGTTTACATTGTTTCTTTTATTTTCTAAGTTAAATGCATTTTGTAGCACTTTTTCCAACCAAATTATGTAAGCTAAAATTATGTAAGCTAAAATTATGTAAGCTAAAATTATGTATTTGGTGCTACGAATAATTTCTACGAAAGATCTCTTTCGCGCGGGAAAAAACATCAACGGGGGCGCGCTACGAAAAAGTTCTGTGTTTCTATACTTACGAAGTTTTTTTTCAAATGGCCTCAATCAGGTTACTTTTCATATTTGTGTTGCCCTTGCCTGATCAGAATAGTTTATGTTGTTTTTGGAACCAGGACAAGTTTGTTTTGTGAACGCTGTTATCGTTATTTCTATTTTGCAGTTTTTACAGTACAATTGTCTGCCTTGGCTTACAATTTTAGGATACCTAGTTATAGTTTCAAAGTTTAAAATTATTAACGTTTTAAATGGTTTAAACTCTCGTCAAATTTTTCATCGAAATCAGTCGCTCGCCCGGGCCAGCGAGCCCCTTCTCTGTGAACACTTTATTTTACATAAAAAAATAATTCACACAGATATTTCTATAGACATCTACACAGATATTTACGGCTGGATGAGGATGGCCGACGACGGAAAGAAGTGGCGTGCGGGAAGCCTACGTCCAGCAGTGGATGAGTACGATTGATTTATTGAACCACCTATTGCCCGGTTTTCTGACGAATATTTAGCACTGATTTTGAACACCCGTACCTAAAGTAGGTATTACAAATTAGCCAAGTGAAGCGCGGGAGCCGAACTTTCGGATATATTATAAAATATTATATTATTATATTATAATATATTAAATTATAAAATCGTTATTGACAAAAAAAAAATATTTAAAAAGTAGTACTACTTACGTTGTATAGGGTACCTGCGTAATTGCGTATGGAATTTTAGAATTCCTTGCTAGAAATGCATTGCACTTAGTTAGTAAATCATTGCCTGTTTGAGTGAACCAATAAAATACCGCGTCTCACAGCATCTGAAAATAGACTGGAGTGGCCAACGTTATAGATCAATTTTGTTTGGTAAAAAAAAAGATCAATATGCAGAGCTGACGTTTAATCTAATACAGGAGAGGCACTGAAGAAGAAAAAAGAATACGCAGACTGAATAATCTGGCTTGATAAAGAAACAACCGCCTTACCTAAATAGAAAATAAAAATTTCACGGTCAAAATCACCGTCACGGTAAACAAAACGTGAACCTCCGTTCGTATATTAGATAACTGTGAGATAATTCATATAATAAGCGACACATATTGTGAGTAAACAGAATCCCAGCGATTTTTATAAAAAAAAAACTTTGGCCTTTGCATCTACGTAATGAGTTGATTTATACAGCGTCCATTGGCACCATTACTCACACTAGGTGGGTGAAGGGACCACTCGGATGCTGCAGTGCCTTGGACATTGGTTTTTAGATGGAATAGGCTTGCCCAGCACCTATACCATCCTGACAGCTTAGTCGTCCTAGCCCACGGGAAAGACAAGTCAATACGTGCGGAGCCAACCAAGCCACGGGTTGCCTCACGATGTTTTCCTTCACTTTTAGCGTGTGGTATTGCTACAACAAATTCGCAGATGTACGTAACTGTGAAAATAAACAAAGTCATAGGTAAATGCCCGGAATCGAACCTGGGTCTCCCGGTCTTGGTTTTTTATAATAGAGTTAGATACTAATCTCCTATTTATCGTGCACTGACAAACTGTTAATCTATTGTTGACAGCTGTCAGTTGGCCAAAGTGCAAGCAAAAAAATCAAAATGTATGAGAAACCGGCTGTTAGACTCTCAAAGTACTATTTATTAGGGCACAAAGTATAGTTAACAAGCTATCTATATTCTATTATTGTATTACTGTTAGAATTTCAGTGGACTATTACTTTTTAACAGTAAACAGTTTTAGCAGTATGACTACTGAAATGGCAATAAGTACTTGATCCCCCTGGATGTTTGAGCACAATAAACCTTTTTAAAAACCTATTTGCGTATTAAACCTATGTAAAAAGGCTCGAGGCCATGCCTGCACTTGCCCATTAGCTCAGTTGGGAGAGCACTGGCACGGTTAGCCAGAGGTCGCGGGTTCAAGTCCCGGCGTGGGTGGAATTTTTAGCATTTTAAAAGGTTTTTAAAAATGGTCCCCAGCACGGGTTAGTTCAACAAAAATAATATAATCACAATAAACCTGTTTTTACATTTGGCTGTTAAGTTTGAAAAGATACCAACATTTCTGGTAAAGAAGCACGACAGGGTGTACCGGCCCCCACACCGTACAAACCATGCCTGTTCGGTTATTTTGTATTTTTTTTACTGTACTAACAAAAACCGTTTTGTCTGGAAGAGATCACTTTTAGTGATAAGACTGCCATCTGTACTCTTAGGTTAAGAAATATCTGCGTAATTTAAATTTTTAAGTACAATAAAATGTTCTCCATCTATCTATCTACGTAAGTTTGTTTGTCCGTTTTAATCCGTTTTATGTTTCTAAACGATGTAGAAGTATTTTTCTTTTATTTTATAACAATGTTACCCCCGATTCCTCGTATACTAAGAAGTCGTTAACAGACTGTCGACAGTTGTCAGTTGTTTTTTTTTTTGTAAACGCTTTGGCCAACTGCTGACAACCATCATCAGTCTGTTGACAGCTTGTTAGCGTCACGATGTAGCAGGGATTAATGAATATTAATTAGTTTAGGGTTGATATTTTGTTCAGTCCCTTCCTTCTGTATTTCTATAATGCTTAGGACAGTGAAAACAAAAGCGCACCGGAAGCAAAGAGGTAATCACAGTCTAGCCGGTCACAGCTAAATAATACAAATAATGAAAATTTTTGTAACTTGTGCACGCATTTTATGTAGCGAAGGTTAAAGATATTGATATGAGATTTGCCGCGACTTTAAAATGTGTTAGCTAGCGGCGACTTGAAGATAAACAGTGCCTTTCTTTAAATTGCCAAAAGTGTACGACACATATCTCAATTAACTGTTTTAAATCCTCTATTTTTATTCAATTACCTAGGACATAAATAGATTTTCGCTATAAGTACTTTTTTTTCACAAAAGTATACTTGTTAAAGTCCCAAGTTCTTGACTGATATGAATTTGAGCGAGCGAGCTCAAACTGATTTCAGGTTGAATGAAATGCTCAATTTAATAAACCGGAAAAAGGTCTTAAGGGATGTGAATTTCACCCCTTGAGACCTTACTTCGGTACTCAGCTCGTTAAAATTATCGAGTATAGGAGGGTAGAGGAGGAATGCAAGCGGCTTACGATAAAACCGGACAGATTTAATGCTAACGCTTGATTCTAAAACACCAACTAGTATGATCTAATATGAAATCACAGTTATCATACCGGTTTTTATTAGGAATCTTTAGTTAACCTCACGCTGCACCTTCGCCATTTTGTTCTGTCGGTACTTAATTAACTAGTTTGCGTAGAAAAACGACCGCTCCCACAATACACCTCCCATTGTTTTGTACATCGAATGTGGAGACCCAAGCTCTAAATATACTAAAAGGCATGACTGACGGTCGCGTCCTAAGTTTAAGGGTGTCCCACATGGCGAAGATACTATCTTAATACAATATTGCTTGCCATACAATTCAATGAACCATCACACAAGACGAAAATAATATATATTTTAATATTTTCGTATCTCCACTCTTGTATGGCGTGCGATATTGTGACTTAAGATACAATACTATCGTATCTTCGCCGCTTGTGACGCCCTTTAGAAACATTTTCGGTGTTATATATAAAAACACGTAACTGCAGTTTCCGGACTTCCCTAGGCTATGGATCCGTCTTTTTTATTCGGTTTTTCTCCTGCACTGTACACGGGCACTTGTAGGGTCTGTGCTATTTTTAATCGTTGTATCCAACGAAATACTGGCAAGAGACCGCGCAGGACAGAGACAAGTGGCGACTTCTTGTGAGGCCAAGACCAACTGGGTCGCTGAGCCCGCGAAGTAAGAAGTATCCATTGAACCTCCCTTTACGTTTCTTTACTCGTTTCTCGGAAGATCCCGCTTTTACAATATCCCTATTTTCTATAATCTTGGCATGCTTAATCAGTTCGTCAATAGTTATTTTATCTTTATTTGCTCGTATTATATAACGTTTTTGTTGGATCCGTCTGTAAGTCGCGACCGTCAGACGCGTCCGACAGCACGTTCCCAGCCTAACAGGCGCGACCGTCACGGTGCCTCCCCGCGTGGGATAAAGCGTTACAATTGCATACTGACTGCTCAGTGCTCACACTCATGAGTGACTGCGGATATAAAGCCGCGGATAGTGGGGAGGAGAAGTCGGAAGGGTCAGGTACATATACGTTATTATCAAGGAATACGGTTCGAGATGTGGTGTGGTGAGCCAAGCCCCGTTTAGGTATACTGCCTCTACGAAACATTCGAGGGCCTCGATTCTGTTAATGCATTGTAATCTAATCTAATCTAATCTTATAATGACAAACACACTGTCGGATCACGTGATGTATTTTTTCATACCATTGACGCCTAGAAGTTTTGATACGTGTGCCCTCGTAGACTTTAGGCATTAAAAAAATTAAATCGCAATTTTCATGCAGTTATCATGGTACTACAATGCATAAACAGAATCTAGGCCCAGTATTTGTACCTAATATTTAATAATTAAATGGAACCTTATCACTTCGAAAAAAGTTCAAAACCAATGAAAAATGTCTACAAGCTCAGCCCGTTAAACGGTTAAACGAGAAAAAAAAGGGTTTTCGGTGCATAATTTATGAAAAAATTATTCCTCTAAAACACTTTTCAACAGCAGTTTAAATAGTCTGTCATAATGGGAAATACTTCTTAAAGTGGATTTGAGGATTGTTTTTTTATAAAAGGGGCTAGTAGGCGTCACTAAATTACGAAGAAATACTTACTGCAACCAATAAGTTCATCGGATTAAATCGCCACCTTAGAAAATAAATTTTGCTTTATCACTATGGCACTTGGTGCTACGGACTTTTATAGCGGACACTCCGTAACAAACTAAATTTCGCCGATGCCTGCACTTCCCCATTAGCTCAGTTGGGAGAGATAGTTTTACTACCACTTACAGCTAGTTCAACTACTAATGGCGCCACTGAAAATATCAGCGCACCAGTTCATAGAACTAAAATTCATAGTTCACAATGACAATTCGATGTACATTGCATAGCAGTTCAACACACAGTTTAGCAAGTAGACTATGTACTAATTGGATACGCAATGTTACATCGAATTGTCATATTTACCTATGAATTGTAGTTTTAAGAAATGCGCCTTGGTGACGGCTGACCATACTATCATCAACTTCATCAGCCCACCTCTGCGCACTGCTGGGTATAGGCACATACAACACAAGCCGTGCGTAGGCTTTCGGGTCGAGCGTTAGTATTTTAATTATATATATATATATATATATGTATACATTGATAACGACACAATGAACCACTTTCTGTGAAAGATAAAAAATAAAAAAATAACATTTTTATTTTTCATTCAAGTACAGCGCGTCAAGTTTCAAGATTGTATGAATCGAGTTTGAATAAGTTTCAAAATTAAACAATTTTTAGACATTCAATACCTAACTCGATTGTTTTAATATTCTAACACGCAAACAACAAACCAAACAGATGCAGAACGGACATAACCTTTAATTTGAATATAATCACCACACTTCAACACCTCAGACATCTAATTCCATAATCGGAACACTATCTATACTTAAGCACGTTCGATTTTCAAAAGCTTGCCATATGATTCTATTTTTCTGCCTCTACTATGAGTGGTTGTTAAAGAAAGAGTCTGGACCACTATTTGTTTCCCGCTTTTACAATAATACCATCCATATTGTGTGAGAGAGAGGCGAATATGTGAAGCACACTTTGTGCCAAAAAAGATGTGTGAAGCACACTTTGTGCCAAAAAAGCTACTATAACATTAAAGATTATTTAGATGACAAAGATGTCTGGAATTAAAGCCAGTTCAATGCATGAGTTTTAGTACATTTATATAAATCCTGTAAATTAAGGACTTGAAAAGACTAAGTTTGGAGTTTTTTTGTCCATTTTTTCTCCAAAATGATCTAGATTTTGAAATGGACACCTAGTTTAACTTGTAACGTTCATTAAGTCGCAGTTTCTGTGCTACTTTGAATAAAAAATTTTGATTTTGATTTTGAATAATTATTTTATAATTTGCACAATATTAAATGGGATGAGTCGCGTTAAGTATATAACTAAATAGTTACCCAGACCGTCTCTTATACTAACTCTGCTACATAAACATTTCAGCGCCATAATATGTCTAAGCAGCATGGCGAACGAGTTCAATATTTCGTCCTTGCGATGACCTTGTCTCGTTAAAATAGCGCAAATAACTCCCATATAATACAACCACTTGTCATGGTCCCAAACTAGGATACCTTGGTATACCTTGGTATCCTAGTTTGGGATGCTACCAGTAATCAGGCAATGACATCGCAAACATGGAAATACCCGCAGACTGAGTACATTTGTGCAAATCGAGTAAGGCGGCCCAGTTAGCACGTATCCTAGTTTGGGATCAGTACGTGTTTGTGCTGTGTGGATGTTAACTATTTCGAAGAGACTTACCAGAAGCGTTACACGCACCAACTCGTGGTTCCCCACTGGGTAACCTGCAGAGCTTTGCGTGTTGCTTTATGCCTCCCTTAAAACGCGCGGTTATAATGAGCATCGATTTTAGCACCCAATCTTCGCGCCTCGCAGCCGGTAATTCGGCATAATCACCTACGCACACGTTTCAACACCTTTCCTGCCAAAGGCATGGCACCGCCTTGACATTAGGGCCTGAATTTGACAAATTATGACACCCACTTACTTTCTTATGTCTTAAGCGGCGCGAGAAGAGATAGAGTAGATGGTCCAGTTCTTATCGGATATGTAAAACCTTATAATAGCGAGGTTGTATTGTATGAGCAGTTGAAAAGATTTTGTTAGTCCGTTTCTGGCTCGATTAATCTGAACTTTTGTTCCAATTCTTTTGAAGGAGGCCAATTCCATAATTTTAAGAGTATTTTACGTAAATAAGCAATGATTTGATACTATTTGCAAAACAGGATAACAGCCAGATGATCGATACTTTTTAACGAATTGGATCGGATAATTAGGTTTGTTTTCAAAATTATTTGCTATAATATGCGTATTAGGTAGGTATTGGATCAATACCAGGTTCAGGTCAGTTCCAAGGAAAAATTACGGACATAAACATACAGCGATGCTGCGGTATTAATTTTGATAACCGTCTTTTTCTTCCTGTTTTAGCTCTCCACTAATGGAGATTGGCCGACAGCTCCCCATATTCTAATTTATCTAAAGTTCAGTGGTTAGGTTGTGCATATGTCAGTGAGCTTTTAATTTTGACGCTTCTGTATTTTGCAGCTTTTTGCCACAGGGCTAACTACCACGTTCGGGTCGGGGCTCAATGTTGTCAAATTGACACCTTCCTTGTCGCTTAAATTGCATTTAGGGGTTGGGTTTTGGAGTTGAGGTACTCTGCCTCCTTTTCCGAGAAATGTCTGATTTATTGCGATACTTTATATATTTACTAACACACCTGCATTGCCTTCACAATAGTAAAATAGTAAATAGGAAAGTATATTCTCATCTGTCAAGTTCGAGGATGAAATTATGGATATTTTTTTTTTATTAACAAATACGTTTAACTAATAAAAGAATTATTCTCATAGAATATGGTGGTCTAAGAAATTAGGCACTTTATATGGTTCGATCATGTTCGATCATCAAATGTTAATCAATCAATTGTTTTATTGTGAATATTTACCTTAGTTTTGTTCTTCGTTTTTCTTCTAATGATTGAAAAAATGGCAAAACTCGTACCTGTGTTTCCCGGATAAACGTATCACTCGAAGAGAATGTCATGGCAGTTTTATATTGCAACTTCACCAACTTCAGATGAGACCGATTTCCCTGGTAACTTACGGAATGCAGTGTACAAAGACACTGAAAAAGTCGTGCCTCGTCCTCAAGCTAGAGGGCTGAGGCTCAATGGTGGAAATTCGTTCAATTACCCTCCGATTTAGCGTGCGAGGCGATGTGTGATTTCATTTTCATTACGCCGCGCGCCGAGGGCTTATCGCAGGTTTCACGTTACGATTAAAAGTTGGAACTCCCAAATAAAAAAAATTTGAAAAAAAACTGTTTGAATGTGGAAAAAAATATTTTTTTACTTTATGGCGCCGGCTTTTGACCCAGTTATCATTATAATGAGTTTTTATATTTAACGGGTCCAATCGTGATTATGAAGACTATATCTTGGACTATAACTTGAGGTTAATGAAGCTGATATGAGTATAAGTGTTGGGCAACTCTATTCTGTCTAAAATTATATGTTCCTGACTCTCGTCCTCTGGTAGTCACAAAACCCAGGCGTAAGTAGGAGTTGCAACTAGGCGCTTAATAAACAAACTACAGATAAAATCCAAGTTAAAAAAGTGCAATATTCCGTAAAAAAGTCTATCCCTATAAACATTCGATCGAAAAAGGCACTCAAATGCCGTGATCACTTTCCCGTGTCGTCTTGTTTGAATAATTGATCGGTAATGAAGTGGACGCCCGCCCGAGGTGTTTTGATCAAAGGGGACCGTGCTGGTGCCGCCTTGGAGACTGCAGCCGTTTTACTACGAGAAAAGGAGACCATTAGGTATTTAGAATAGTTTTAAGTTGGTTTGGTCAGCGGGTATAGTTGATGTATATAACAGTGTAGCGTTATGTTATGTTAAGCAAGTGCACTAGATATTTTGTAATATTTTAATTCCTGGGCTGGGATTATTTCCAAAAATTTTGTTCCGATTTAAAAGCGTGAGTACTAGTTATTGTACAAGTACATAGTCTTTATTGTATATAAAGGCTGCGAAGGGTCTTCATCAGACATTTTTCGATCAAACACAGGCTTTATTATCAGAAATAACAAAAATAAAGCAGATGAACTGCGATCCGCCGGTTGATAGCGCAAACGGTCCTCACAGATTAACGCGGATATGAATTTCACTATTCTGTTCCTGCCACAGATGTGGCTTAATCCGCGCACTGTGTTCCGTTTACACGCACGAGCGTTCCGCAAGAGCTTCAACTCTTTCATCTGCTAAGAGACACCCGCGACAATGCGCCGTCATATATAAAAAGGAAACGAGAGTAAAGGTAACAATAAGCCTCTGATTTTTTTGTTTTCACTTATTCTGGAAAAGCATTTTTATGAGAAACCAACATGATGACATCGAGAATTACTGTTTTCGTTTATAAACTGTTTGCTCCTTTATGTTTCCAATAGAGAGTTGAGAAGTCAGAATACAATATCCCGGTGACAAATAAACAAACACTAACTAGTGGCACCAATAAAAAAACATAACTTCTTTTATGATCCGTTTTTACTTCAAATCAAAATAAAAACTACTTTTAAAACCTGAAGCACAGAACCTAGAATAAGAAAGCGCTATTGCCCATTTTGGACGAAATTATTTCTCGCTCTGGTTTTTAAACTGTAGGTTCTAAAAATAGATGGATAGAGGACACTTTACTGTACATAAAAATGGAAATTATACAGATATTTCCTAATCTAAGAGTACAGATGGTGGCCTTATCACTAAAAGTGACCTCTTCAAGACAACCTTTGGATACATTGAAATGCTAATATCGAGATTTGTGTGTTCATTTTTTTCCAAAAATGGATTGTTAAAGAAAATTCTTTTTCATCGAACTACCAACCTGCTGATAGTACTGTTGTTATTTAACAAATCTTACATGCAGTATAGTGTGGATTCTTGATATATTCTTTAAAAGTAGCAGTATTATTTATAAAAACTTGATTGCACTAAAATACTCTTAAGGCGAAGTTAAAGCCGGCTTATGGCAGGATTTCCTCGTATTAACCGGCTTGAACTCCGGCACTACAACACTCTTGAGACAGAGTTGCAGCCGGTTTGTGGCAGGATTTCCGGAATATACCTTTTTAACCGACTTCCAAAAAGAGGAGGTTCTCAATTCGTCGGGATCTTTTTTTAATTTATGTTCCCCGATTACTCGAAGACGCATGAACCAATGTGGAAAATTCTATTTTTAGTTTAACAAGACTTCAAAAGTGACTTCATTCACTCAGGATCTGAGGATGGAATCTTGGAGAAATCGAGGGAACTCTTCAAATTCTAAAGGCATACTGAAGCGATTTGGGTGTTTTATACAGTAGCTCGTAAATTTGCTTTCTGAAAACACCATTGTGCGGAGTCGTAGTGATGTTCACAAAAAACGTGAAATAAAAATGATGAAATAAAAAATTAAACCTACTTCAAAACACTACAGCACTAAAACCACAGAAATAATTTTAACACATATGACCTCTAAATTAGATGTAGATCTGTATTGTAGAAATATATTTTGGAGTCGGTGCCCAAAATGTGTGTGCTGGTCATGTTACTTGGGACCGGCTCCAAACTATACTTCTTCAATATCTACATCTAATTTATAGGTCATATTCGTTTAAATTATTTTTGTGTTTCAGTGCTGTAGTGTTTTGAAGTCGGTTTTTTGTCAATAAGTCTGTAGTGTGTACTCTAGCTGTTCTTTACGAAGCAAATCCCGACGGCAGCCGCACATCGGGCACCATTATTTCCTCGTAAATTAATTCCAAGTGCATATTTTGTACTGAAAGATTCGGCTGATCATTTTATTTCGTGTCGTTTTTTTATCGCATTTAATTCTTAACCTCAACTTGAGAAAGGTCTTCATTTCATGTTTTAAGAGTGTATAAATTAACACCACATATTTTTAAGGAAGTGGCTAATAATTTAAGCTCTACGTGACCTAACTTGGAAATCTCATAAGTAGGTACTTGAGCTAACTTTTAACATCAAAAAGCTTTTTGACGTAGTTATTTGCAAAACGATTTTACGACAAATGAATTGTGTTTTGCATAGTTTTAGACTCGGTTGAATCATGGGGAGTCTTGCAGAATTTTTGAGTTTGTTTGTTGAAAGATTTTTATTGAGGTATATATTTGAAAAAATAACCTATTTCTATTAAATTGCATAACAGTTTGGTGGCAGAGAAGCCTTTGTTTTTTTTTAACAATTTACTTATGTAAATGACCCGAGTGTCTGCGGTGTTCACATACCTCAGCGCTTGAAATTGCCAATCCGCGGTGGGCATGCGTGGTGATTAAGCCCATACCTTCTGTGTGAGAGAAGGCCTGTGCTTTGCAGTAGGACATATATATATATATATATATATAATATATGCTACATTTAAAAAAAGTAGGCGCAAATATAAAAATTACTGTTTTAATTTCTCTACGTGCTAGCCTCTTGTTGTTCGCCCTCTGCCTAAGGCTAGGGTTTGATCACAGTGCAGAGTGCACAAACAAGAGGGCTTAATATAGAAGTATGCAAACAATGCATGTAACTCTCAAGGTGCGACTCCTGCTAAAAAGCATTACACAAAAAGACCAGGCCCTAAAGTCTAATACAAACATAGTTTTTTAATAGAATTATATAAGCACGACAATAGTTGTTATTTGCCTCTATTTGGTAGTCGACGAAGCAATAGCAGTAAAATGTCATACCAATAGTATAACCCGCGCAAATTAAATAGGCATCTCTCGCGAAGAAGATCAAATCGCACGCACGAATAAGTTAGGAGGGTTATACCATTGGAATACGACTACCAATAGTGTGAATGAAACAGCCATTAACATACTAATATGACTCTATCGAACAACTATGCATTTTAAAGATCACTCTTCTAAAGACACTCACCCTCCATTTTGCAGCAAAAACAAACATTGTCTTGCGTATTGGAAACGGATGGCTTTGGGCTACGAATAAAAAACAATAGAAGTATTTCTTCCTACAAAATTCACTCTCAAAAACGGCCCCCCTTTCCTCTCAATTAGTCTGTACCAATGAAATGAGCGCAAGATGTGCTATAGAGTAAGTCACTCCTCTGTGGTCACTCTATGATTGGTGCATTCTGAGCGCCATGCGCGACGACTTGAACGTTGATTGGGAGTTATTAAATGACAGCGTAACTTGTGATTGGTTTTATACAAAAACGCCAAACCATTGACTTCATGATGTAATGACCCGTCGAAATATCTAGGTACCTCGCAATATGGCGGTCTGACGGCGGCAGGTGCATATATATTTTGCCGGGTAATACCGAACTTGCTCTGATTGTTAACACAATTGACAATCCCCGCCCGCCTTCCCACAATTGAACGTGGTGTCATTTATTAGCGCTAGTTAGACATCTTTTAACTTTCACTGGCTTTGGGTAATGTTTTACGAAACTATGAGACTGAAGTTCAACCCCGAAGCCTACCTAGAGCCTAATTAGTGCATACTGCACGCCGATTTTAACCATGAATACATTTTCCGACTTTTTGTCGTCTGAAAACGCAACAACACGCCCACTATTTAGGTTGACATGTGAGGAATACGACGGTATTAGCATTTTCGTGCGGCATGAAATAAAATGTGATAGGTCCGAAGTTTGGATTGCTATTCTGGAAAATGGAAATCAAAACGGGAACCTCTTGTTCATCGTTAACTAACCATTTCTGCCAATGTCACTGCTCAGTCTATGGTTACTGCTACAAATACTTACCTTCACTCAGTGTAAAAAATATTTGTGAAACAAAACAATAATTATAAAAATAAAAAAAAAACCCGACAGTCATAAATCAAATAGCCCAACTGCGAAAAAGTCTTAAGTAAGGCCTAAATGGATTCTCATTCGCGAGGTTGTGGGTTCGAATCCCGACATGTACCAATTACTTTGTTTTCTAAGTAACGTACGTTTGTGAGGTTATGGTAGCAATGCCACTCGCTAACTGTGAAGGAAAATGTCGTGAGGAAACCTGAGTGTCTGAGCTGTTCACATACCTCAGCGCTCCAAATTGCCAATCTGCGGTGGGCACGCGTGGTAATTAGGCCAAACTCAATGGGACGTATATAGACTGCATTATTAAGGCCTAAATAACCTCTTGTTGAATTACTTGCAGGTTAGCTTCGTTCCGTCTACGGAGCTTTTAAATTCATTGGACTTGTAAGGTATTTTTTTCTAATAAAAAACGTTTTCTAATAGTTAGTTTTTTGTTTTATAATAAGTGGCTTTTTACTACCAGTATAATGTCTGGCTTCCGCCATTTTGTTTTTTGGTGTCGTTATACAGCGATCGATACTTTTCACTAGCCACCTCTTTTGTCAAACCCGGTCTCACCGCTTAGCCTCTGCATGGCCATAAAGACACACCACCCATACATACTTACGTATATATATACACGCGAAACCATCACCCCCCTTTGTTTTCGTAGTCGGGTAAGAAGTAATAAACAAGACTTAAACTCAAATGTAGTATGACGCCTCGGACCCCGTTTGTTGTATCTCTGAGATACTATATTTCTTTATTTTTGGTGTTCGCTGAAGTTCCTGTAACTGAAAGAAATAGAAAACCATTTCCGACTTTCAGAATAACGGTCACGGGTCCCGAACGGAATCAAAATACCATGGCCTAAAGTATAACATTAAAATACTTAATGAACCCATTGTGCAAATAGGGTTTTTAGTGAGCGCTAAATCTTTTATTTTGTAACGTCATTGGAAGCTCGGTCACGAGCAAGTGAAACAAAATCCTTGCTTCTATTTCCAAGTTGCACGAATTTATTAGGGTTAATACATTAAAATCCTTGGGGTGAAAGGCGGTAGTACACTAGACCTAATGAACCCAAATGTTAACTTTACATATTATTTACTACTTACTATTATTTTTTCTTTTTTTAATTATGTGCAATAAACGTATTATTAATAATAATAATAATAATAATAATTATTATTATTATTGTATTTACCTTGTAGGATACTCGTTTTTATTACTTTTTACCTGCCTACCATAGTTTTTTCCATATCTTGTACCTCCTGTGGGTTGGCTGGTAGAAAATGTCACTAGCACTAAGCCCACCATTTGTACTTTTTTGTTATATATAGAGTTATTAATAACCTCAGGAAAAACCAACAAAAAAGGGGAAAAAAAACGTTTCTTATACCCTCGTAATTTTTTGTTACTTATTGTGTGGCAATCTGCTGTAAGATCTTTACACATATTCTGTGAAAAAGCTAACTATTACTGTTCAAGAAAAATGTCCTTTACCTAAACGTAAGATAGTCAGAGACACGTTGCAGGTAAAGTAATAAGGTCCCGTGATAGCCTTCGGGTACGGAACCCCGTAAACATAAAAGAATTACGTTTTTTATATGTTGACTAGCTTATTATTGATTATTTCTTGGGCACTCTGCCATAATAACACGTCATCTGTAAAATATCAACTGGTTACATTACGGTTCACGAGATAAAGCTCTTTAAAGGTAAGGTTTGTCACACACTGGCGCGATCGCGGTGTCAGAATCGCAGCTTGGGGTTGTACGTTTGTGGCAGGCTTAGGACAGACAGACATTGTAGGCTTAGTAATAGGCGATCTTTGCCACCCTTTGATTACGGAACCTTAAAAATTCGTTCCATTGATTAAATAAGTCAAAGTCAAGAAAAATTATTCAAAGTTACACAGAAACTGTGATTTATTGAACGTTACAAGAAAAACTAGGTGTCCGTTTCAGAACCTACATCATTTGGAGAAAAAACGGACAAAAAAAATCCAAACGTAGTCTTTTCAAACATATTCCTTAATTAACAGAGTTTACATGTCATATCTTCTAAATAAAAATACAGGATGACTTCTTTTGCGCTAGTTTAAAGAAAATGGCTCGTAATTTTATTAAAAAGCATAAGCCATGTTAGGACAAAATATGATGTCAATCGTGAAAAATACTATCTCACAAAGTCGTCAAAATATAAGAAGCTCGTTTTGACAGCTACATAAACCATAGAATCTAACCTAGTTTGTGATCAAAAACATAAAAAATCTAAAAGTAACTTTTCGGACTACAAAATTTGTTTTTTCTTTCGAGCGTTAAATAATATGCCAGAGTATGTGTCTTCTTATGTATTTGTTCGAGTAAATCCAAAGTAAAATGCATTTTTGTGTAGCTGTCAAAACGGGCTTCTTACATTTCGACAACTATAGCGTGCCCTTATAGCGTCAACTGTTGGAAACTGAACCTTACCAAACCATCTTAATGGGCGAAGGGCCACAGCAATATCCAGTGCAGATCCAAGGCCCTCCGCCCCGCCACCCACACTCATTTAACGCCGAGTTGAAATGTGTTTATTTCCTTGAAACAAAGAAAACAAATGAATACCGCACGTACAGTAGCGAGCAGATATATTGGCTGGTAACAATAAAGGCGTTGTAAATCCATCAAGTGACATTATATTTAAGATTCTTAACTTAATTTCGAAATTGTTACTTGAATTTTTGTCGGAAGAGTCCGACCAGATTTCGCTCTTCTTCGAAAAGCTTAATGGTGAGTGGAGACTGACCTCGCTCACTCTCACTCTGAAGAGTGATTCCGACATTATGTTAAGAAAGTGGAGTGCTTACGAAAGTTTTAGTTCCAAACATCATCATCATCATTCAACCGCAAGAAGTCCACTGCTGGACATAGGCCTCCTCCATGGATTTAAAAAAAAACCGGTTGGAAGCGGCTTGCATCCAGCGTCTTCCTGCCACTCGGATGAGGTCATCTGTTCATCTTGTGGCTGGCCGTCCTACTCTGCGCTTGCCGATATGTGGTCTCCATTCGAG
The DNA here is from genome assembly GCA_963969515.1 of Yponomeuta evonymella. Taxonomy (NCBI): domain Eukaryota; kingdom Metazoa; phylum Arthropoda; class Insecta; order Lepidoptera; family Yponomeutidae; genus Yponomeuta; species Yponomeuta evonymella. The sequence goes on along the minus strand of OZ018366.1, from coordinate 7,436,830 downwards.
AACTTTTCGGCCACATCGGCCATCAGTTCTGCGTGCTATGTGCCCCGTCCACTGCCACTTCAACATGCTAATCCGCTGGGCTATATCGACGACTTTCGTTCGTCTACGGATCTCATCATTTCTGATTCGATCTCGTAGAGAAATTCCGAGCATAGCCCTTTCCATAGATCGTTGCGTGACCTTGAGCTTTCTTATAAGGCCCATAGTGAGAGACCACGTTTCAGTGCCATAAGTCATTATTGGTAACACATACTCGTTGTATAATTTTGTCTTAGGCGATTGTGGTATATTAGACGAAAAGACATTTCTAAGTTTCCCGAATGCTGCCCAGCCGAGTTGGATTCGACGATTGACCTATTTCACGAAGTGGGACCGGCCCAATATTAGTTCCAATATTTAACATCAATCATTCAGCCCACATTAGTACACTGCTAGCCACAGGCCCAGGCACACCACTTATTTCTGTCCTCGTCCACCCTAATCCATCCGCTGCCAGTGGGTTCTAAAAGTGCTTTATTTGTTAATTAGGACCAAAAGTCGATTTGTTTCGTTTACACAAAATTAAATGATGCTGCTTCTACGCAAGTAGGTAGGCACCAAATTGTGTTTAAAATCTTTCATCGATAAAGCACACTTATAAAGTTTCATTTAATGTAAAGTCTGCTCTAAGACGCTTTTTCAAGAATTTCAATGAGTATAATTACTTCCTTTTCCTGTGGTTAAGGTCATGATAGGGTTTCAACGTAGGTGACAAACTAACAGCCTTCGCCAGCACCGTAGGGTGGTCTACACCTCTACCCTCGAAGTCAATATTGTTATATTGAGCGTCACCTGTACTGGGCATTTATTTTAGGAATAAATCTCCTGTAAGCATCTACTCTAATAATATAACGACAAGACAATACACCCTCTACATAACATCGAAACTTTTTACAACTTCCTTAACAAAAAAAGAGTGTTATGTCCACATATCTTCCATCCACCTAGCTAATTTACGTCTTAAAGTCGTTATGCTTTTCTAATGTCTGCAACTTTTGTCAGACTTCTTATTACAGCATTTAGTAATTATTAAGTCAACGTTGTGTTGTTGGCGAACGAATGCTTCAAATGAATGACTTCACTTCATAAAACATCACATTCATTTATTCACTACGCAATTCACATTCAATCATTCACTACGTAGTCACATCTTAATAGTTCACATAATAATTCACATATTGTTATTAGAGCTCGCGCCACAAATGAAGTCCCTCGGAAAGGTCCTTAAATCCATTGCATTGAGAACTAACATTCTTTAACTCATGGTACTTATTCATGGTCATCGTTTGTCGCATTCGTTAGTCTTTCATTTCATATCTCATTCATTCATTGTCATTTGCGAACTAGCGTAAATTGCAAGATATGAGAGCTGGAACGAAACGTGAGCAATGAGTTGCTGAACGATAAAGACATGAATATTGATTTAGCTAATGTCCTTCTAAGAAGTACTTATTAGAAGGAAATGAGCTAAATCAATATTTTATTTTCAATGAAGCTTTCGGCGCAGTCCCCTCTAAAGTAAACAAACTAAATTGAAGCGCAATATCGTGACATTGCCACCGAGAGGAGAGTGACCGGCTCGGTGTGTGGCGCGGTGCAGGCGCATAAATGCAAATGTGGCAAGCGCGTGCCACTATCTCTATCTGTTGGCGTCGACGCTCACCTTTTGCTCAACGCTAGCTCCCGTACACGACTTTACTCGGTTTTCAGAGGTGTTTTTCGCATTGAAGTCGCTTATTACTGGACTTTGCGGTTTTTTGAGAAAAAAATATACGCCGATTAGATTACAGAAACACAACTCTGTTCTGGACGTCTGGCTTGTTATGTGTTTCATTTTTATTTTGAACGAAACGTTTGTAGATGTAATTTTTTATCTGTGAACTGTATAACAAATAAACGATTCTGTTACAAAAAAACACAACTGAAAGATCGGAAAGATATTCTGCATAGTAAGCATGATGCGACTTCCCAGTACATTAATTGTCAAGTCACGAAAATCAAATTCAAATTCAAATTCAAATTCAAATATTTTTATTCATTGTAAAAACAGAATGTTTACTTAATGAACGTCAAAGTTGTTAGTTTCACAATTAATGGATTATGTGGAGAAGAAGCTAACAAAGAAACTCCACATTTATTCTTTTCAAAACACGTTTTAACTTAATTAACAGAGTTTTCAACTTAAAATATTAGTCATAAATGTGTTGAACACTAGTCACAATCGTCCTTTAAATATTAGGGGTTAAAGTATGAAATTGCCGTTTTATTGCAATAGGTTCTTTGAATTGACATAGAATCTTCATGGTTTGAGGTTTTCGAATGAAACTTTTTTCAAATGGTTTCTATGATGTTCTTTTTTAAAAAAATGTGAAACATTTGAATATCGACTTTCAATTGTTTTTGTTATTCAATTTAGACAAGAAAGATGGATACTGCGAAAATTCGAGTGATTATGAGGCACCCATTTTTCGTATTTTTTTATTTTATTGATTTGACGCAAGTGAGTCAATATTGTGGGTAAGGTAACGTTAAACCATGCCGCTAATTCTTGGGTAGTTTGACTAGGGTCGGCTTCCACTATCTCTCTTAATTCATCGTTATTCACCTGTGTGGGCGGTCTTCCTCGTGGCTCGTTCTTTAAGTCGAAATTTCCATCACGAAAGCGTTTAAACCAAAATCGCACGGTGCGTTCATTAGTAGACCCCTCTCCAAACGCAGCATTGATATTGCGGGCTGTTTCTGCCGCGTTAGTTACGCGTCGGAACTCGTATTCAAAAATCACTTGAATTTTCGCAGTATCTATCTTTCTTGTCTAAATTGAATAACAAAAACAATTGAAAGTCGATATTCAAATGTTTCACATTTTTTAAAAAAAGAACATCATAGAAACCATTTGAAAAAAGTTTCATTCGAAAACCTCAAACCATGAAGATTCTATGTCAATTCAAAGAACCTATTGCAATAAAACGGCAATTTCATACTTTAACCCCTATTAATATTAATCTACTGTTTAATGCCAAACATCTTTGTCTTCTAAATAATCCTTGAAATAATCAGCAAGTAAAGTGCTCTAAGTAGTGTGTATTGTTTATAATTGTTTAATTATTCTTTTTGTGTGTGTGTGTGCTTCACTATTGTATTAGGACTTTATCCTCTCAAAATAGTAAGCTTTAAGAAATAAATAGATAAAAAATAAAATAAAATCTTTTCTTTTTTCACTGCTGTTTCTGTAACATTTTTTCTGGTACACAATAAAGAATATTCTTATCTTATCTTATATAAAAAATTGACTCCAAGAATGAATTAACATGACGTATATTTGGTGAATCGGTTGCTCGTAGCATTAACCCTCAAATTTTAGATGAAAATTCGCCCTTGGCTTAAATGGAGTGGAGTGCACGGATGCAATTGTTGATATGCCGACTGTATTACTCATTAACGGTGAAAAAATCATGAGAAATCTTCAGTGGGACGAATATTATGGTTATTAAGTGTATATTTGGAACGTTCCACACATACCGTTACGATATAACATAAACTCACGCCTGTATCCCAGAGGGGTAGGCAGAGACCAGGGACTGCCACTTGCTACGATCCTGACAGATCACTTTCGCTTCCTCAACATTCATTAGTCGTTGCATGCACGCACGCCGGTTACGATATGCTTCCAATAAATGTCTTCTGGCACTACCCCATCCACTATCCCCATCACCAAGGGTTAGCTTCAACCGATCAATCAGCCCGTATTCGTCCACTACTGGACATAGGCCTCCCCCAAGGCACGCCACTTCCCTCTTTCCTCAGTCTTCCTAATCCAGCCACTGCCAGCGATCTGGCTCAGATCGTCGGTCCAGCGAGCCGGTGGGTGTCCCACGCTGCGCTTGCCAGCTCGTGGTCTCCACTCGAAAGGTTAGCTTGCCTGTGTACGAATGTTTTATTGTGCAATAAAGAAATTTCAATCAATCAATATGCAGACAATACCTTCATGCAGCACTAAAAGCTAATTAGTTAAGACTTTTGAGTCAGAATAGTTACTTCAGAGAAACACCCTGACTTACGCAAGCTTCTCAGATAGGCTTAAAGGGCAATGAAGATATATAAGCTATTGGTCCGGGACTAGCGACTAATTAAGCCGTTATTTGTCTCTGTCTTGTGTCTTTAAAAGCCGTTCCTCTGCAGAATTGTTTTGCTTCTTGATCTCTTGACAACAGGTATTAAATTAAGGCATTAAAGGTGTTCTTGCTGCTTCGGAGTAAAACAAAAACAAACATCAGCCGTGAAGGAAAATATCGTAAGGAAACCAGAGGTCTTACCATATCACAGCGCTTAAATTTGCCAATCTGCGAGTACGCTTGCTGATATATCTCTGTCTAAAGAAAGAAAAAAAAAGGAAAGAATGGTAAATTGTACACCGAAGGGAGAAAACCATCTATTTCTGTTCAAGAGCATGTTTAAGCCCAACGCGCAGCTGAGGGCTTAAAGAAATCTCGAGAAGAGAAATAGAACTTTCTCCCGAGTGATACAAACAAAGTGCTTTATACTACACCTACGAGCTAAAAGCGTTAAATTATCAATTTAGTAAAAAACTAAATTTAACAAAACAAAACAAAACAAATTGCCGCGCTTGTTTTTTTTTCGCAATGCAGAAAAAGGTAGCCAGCATCCTTTCATTGAAAGTCGAGTACAAAAAAAAAATCCTGCCTCTTTTTTCTAATTATTTGATATAAACCTTTTTGAGATTTGACATTTACATTTTTTTTATGTTCACTGCTAAAAAACAAAAGTACGCTAGCAGTGCAGGAATAGATTTCCATACAACATTCCTGCCCTGCTACGGAGGCCAAGAATGAAATTCCATTTAACTTTTCCCGCCGCACATTTATAAGGGAGAAATGACGAACTTTGTAACCCGTTTATGAACGAGCAATGAGACACCAGTCAAGTATTTCGGGAGCCGGAGGACGTTTTAAAAATACAATAATTTTTAATCAATTACGTGTATTGACGTTGTATTAAGACTAAAATAATAAACTTAAACTAACTGCCCTGGGTACCGCAAGTACTCGGGCTTATCTGCATCCTTCTGCCAACTCAGCGTCTGGGCTCTGGGAATATAGAGCTGCCTCCGGGTTAAGAGGCTGGGTCGCCAGGCGTAACTCACTTTCACAGAACGAAAGTAACAGACACCTAATTGACATAATATGAGCAACAATAGAAAAAGAAAACGAAATACACAATAGACAAAACAGAAACACAACAAAAACATACATTTAGCCTGTGGTGTTCTCTCTCTCTCTCTAAGAGATGGCCTATGTCCTGCAGTGTGATGTTTAATAGGCTGCTATGTGTGTTTTCCAAGTAAGAGGATGTTTTAAACGGGCATAAAGATTACTTCAAGTCATCAGACAGCAGCTGAGTGTCTATTCGATACAACCGCAACTTCCTACCCACTACCTATCTTATCTCGTCCAAGAACTACTGACTCTAATGAGGAGCTTCCAAAATAGCTTGCTGCAAGTTTGTTTCAAACTTCCTAGTTTTCGCGCGTAAATCATGCTGTCAGCATATGTAGTACGACGACGGGAGTCGCGCGTTTTATCGTCAAAAGTCGCGACTTTCCAGTACGTTAATTGTCAAGTTCTGACATTTGACAATTAGTGTTCAAGCACCACAAAACGCGTGAGTCGCGCCATTGTACTAGCTATATGCTGCTTAGATGGCACGACGACGGGGTTGCGCGCTTTAACGTGAAAATGCGCGAATTTCCAGTACATGATTATATTCTTTTTGTTGCACTAACCCGTGCTGAGAACAATTTTAAATACCTATTTAGAGGCTAAAAATTCCACCCACGCCGGGACTTGAACCCGCGATGATGTAAATTTCTTCGGCCAGATGTCGCTGCCTGTACGTAATACAGAGAAGTTTGTAAAGAGGCTCGAAATTTTGCTGATGCCTGCACTTGCCCATTAGCTCAGTTGGGAGAGCGCTGGCACGGTTAGCCTGAGGTCGCAGGTTCAAGTCCCGGCATGGGTGGAATTTTTAGCCTCTAAATAGGTTTTTTAATAGGTTTTTTCCAGTACATGTCAAATTCTGACATTTTAGCGCCACAAACCGCGTGACGCGCGCCATCATTCTACCTGTGCTGGTTCATAGCCGACAAAAATGTCTTCCACACCGCTTTCGTTCTGAACCAAGTAATTGGTGCCGCCCCATTGTACCGCGTCAATAAAACTATAATAAGAAGCCATCATTTCGAAAACCAAACGGGCCCATACCGCAAAATGCTTTAATTGACCGCCGTCGGTTTATCGCGCCTTCTCGGAACGCGATCTAAACGATTGCTCGCCGGGAGTAGAACCTGGCACCGGCACGTCACCGGACCACACGGGGTTTGCTCGGCTACCGCATTTGTACAGCCAGAGGCACGAGCTTTGTCCAAGGAATTGTTATTTAGAATTTCGATTCTAGAGAACTACGTTTCGAAAGAAAAAAATTTAAATAAAAATAAAAACCGTCAAAACACTAAAAACAGACAAGTAATTTAAACGATTATGATCTTTAAAATCGATGTAGGTAGTAGAACTATATTTAGAGCCGGTGCCAAGTTACAAGACCAGCACATACATTTTGGGCAAAAATATATTTCTATTATACCTACTATCTCTATTACACTATACGAGTTTAAAGGTCATTTTCGTTAAAATTATGTCTCTCTTTTTAGTGTTTCGAAATCGCTTATTTTTTTTAAAATCACGTTTTTTGTGTATAATCACTGTGATTAGCAAATGCACGAGTCACTATAAAAACACCCAAATCGCTTCAAGTGTGCCTTTGAAATCTCAAGAGTTCCCTCGATTACTCCAGGATCCCATCATCAGATCCTGGCTTGGTGGCTATGGGACTACCGGTGAAGTCTGCCCTTTCAAACGAAAACCAAATTCCAAATCGGTCCACGCGTCTTCGAGTAACCGGGGGACATACATAAAACATAATAAAAAAAGGCAAAGGCAAATTGGAAGTAAGGTAAAAGTAATATTGTATTGTATTGTATAATAAAAAAAAACCGGCCGTTGTTATAGCGGCAACAGAACTATTCACTGATGTGTGAAAATTTCAACTGCCTAGCTATCACGGCTCATGAGATACAGCCTGGTGACAGACAGACAGACAGATAGACAGAAGACAGACGGACAGTGAAATCTTAGTAATAGGGTCCCGTTTGGCACCCTTCAGGTACGGATCCCTAAAAAAGATCGCGACCAATTGAGAACCTCCTCCTTTTTTGAAGGCGGTTAATATTTCCATATATGTGATGTCCTTGCCTGGATACCATAGCACAGGGTATCCTAGTTTGGGAGCAGTTTGGTGTTGTGTGGAGGTTATTATTTATTATTTGATTTAGCTATACCCGCGAGATAGTGCTTATAAGTTTTAAATAAAATTAATGTACCTACTTACAACGACCTGTAAACGAAGTTAATTTAATCGGGATCTTTTCAGCCATGCACTATTGATAAACATAATAAGAAAGTCAAAATTTTTACATTTATAATAAAAGTGAATTAGTCTATAAGTGAACATTGATAAATTTAATTCAAGGAAGGCTTCTGGCAATTCTCATTTCAAATTGAATCAACTGGCGACAGAACTAAATTATACGGTTTGGTAAAAAAAAAGAGTTTCGAGGTAAGGCACGTGATTAGTGGAGGGTTCCCTAATTAATTAAGTGGAACGTTTGAAGCTCGGTTCGGCCGAGAGGTATTTGACGGGAATCTGAATCCTTCAAAGTTAGACTGAAATTACTTTTGTTGGTGAGTTTCATTGCCCAAAGATAAACGTGTTGATTTGCTAATGCTATTTCTTATGAGTCCCTTCCCCTTCTGTCTTCGGCCATCCTAATCCAGCCACTGTTAGCAATCTGCCCCAGATCGTCGTTCCAAAGGCGTCTTACGCTGCGTTTGCCATTTCGTAGTCTCCACTCGAGAACCTTTGGAGGTGCAATCGACCATCGGTTCTTCACCATATGTTCAGTGAAATGTTTATGTTTTATGTTGTTTGCTGAAAGTATAGTCTTTATATCTGACTTATTGCATTTAATCGTCGAGAATAGGACAGCCTCCAAGCAGTATTTCCACAGACGGAACCTTTCGAGCCCCCACCTTAAGCTCAGACCTCGCGGGGCTAAAAAACAAACTGCCGCCGCATTGATTAGCATAAGCCCGACGCCTCGGGACCTCCCACGGCTCAGCTCTCAATTAAGGCACTTGTCGATTCGCGCGACCGTGTGTGACCGCCCTTATCGCGATCGCCCGTGTGTGGGTACCCTTAGCGGGAAGCGGGAAATTGTTATGTGATAATTTATTGGAGACGACTGTGTTAGGCGTGGGCGCAAGTAGGTGGGCTGTGCGGTAGCCATTTTGTTTTTTTTTTTTTTGAGTTGAAGGGATGCGCTTTGGTGAGTTTGTTTTCTGTCGGCTTTTGACCCTTGGCAGACTCGCGTATATGTACTAGACGAGCCGTAATCAAAAGTGACTGCTCTACTGCTGCTCGTTTTATGTATTTGGATAGTTGAAATCCTGTCGGTATCGAAATAGTGGGCCTTGAGTTCTGAGCCGCATTCAGTGTCTTGTTAAATTATGTAAAAACGGATATACCAGTGTGAAAACAAGATATCTCACGAGTATTTCCCATAGCACAGGGTATCCTAGTTTGAGACCGGAACAAGAGATTGTGTTGTGTGGAAGTTGTGGAAGTCATTTCTATCAGTCGTATAATTATGTGGCTCAATGTGACTTCTCGGATATTTAAATGTGATATTTGCTATATGTAATTAATAACATTTCATAAATATACGAAAGTTCAACTTTCGCATCCAAAGATAGAGTGCTAGTGTGGTCTTTAGATCGCTAAACTTCTCATTCAAGAGGCTGTGGGTTCGAACCCGGGCATGCATCAATAACTAAAGACTTCAAAATCGTGAAAAAAATACAGTTGCAACTTTTTGCCATTTTGACGTTGTCACCATCGATATGGAGATTTTGTCACACTCTGTAAACGTTCCTCTTAGGGCATGTATGTATGTATGAAAAACCGGCCAAGTGCGAGGCGGACTCACGCACTAAGGGCTTCGTATCATTGTCTATAAAACATTTGAATATTTCAAGCGTCTACCTGTTGCCGTTATTAATATCGAGCAAAAAAAAAACGGCAAAAATATCACGTTTGTTGTATGGGCATCCCCCTCAAATATTTATTTTATTCTGTTTTTAGTACTGGTTGTTATAGCGGCAGAAATACATAATCTGTGAAAATTTCACCTGTCTAACTATCACGGTTCATGAAATACAGCCTGGTGACAGACTGATGGACGGACGGACGGACAGCAGAGTCTTAGTAATAGGGTCCCTTACCGTTTGGGTACGGAACCCTCAAAATGGGCTGGCATTTTGGCCAGGGGCGGAACACCCCGCCATAAAAAAAATCCTATGCCCATAAACCGTGCAGGTCAGGTTAAGTTGGACTTGTGATCTCATGTAACGGAGCGAGCGAAGCCCCGGTTTGGCTACTATTACAATATTTTGTCGAAATCACATGGGCTGCCCTTTTCTCCGAAAGAGAGAGAGGTTAATCACTATGTATGCCTAAGCCTCAGACCTCAGCTTTCCTCACGATATTTTCCTTCACAGCCACTTCAAATTTATTATTGCTCCTTCAAATTCAATTTGCACCGGGGTGCGGCGGGGGCGCCTAAATTGCTCAATTTTAAAACTTTTACGCTGTCAACCCCAACAAAGACCTAGAGCAGTGGTCATCAAACTGTGGCCCTCAATGCGGCTCGCTTCGAAGCAAGATACTTTTGCCATTCAAATTCTTCAATACAATTGATAATTTTCATTACACGTCAATTAAATTGAATAATAGTTAGAATTATAAAATTAAACTTACAATTATAATTATATGTAGTATTAAATTATACATTACTTATAAAATTATTAAATAATATAAAATTATTCAAATTTATTAAAAATTTCATTCGTATTAATTCTACAATTTGCAGCGCGGTCGCGTTTTGACAGATCATAAAAAATGTCAATAACTGGTGGTGCCAACTACCGAATCCACGAATGTACGGCCCGCAATAATACCTCAAGAAACTCACAAACCAAAGCGGTCGCGAATTTCTGCAATAGTATTTGTATGGACGCGATTAATTGATTGAGCCCGAAACAAATGATTGCTGCATTCGTGGTAAGAATGCGTTAGTTTGAGTTCATACGTCCTTGCGAATACTACTGTAGTAAATGACCGGCGTCCAGGTAGCCTAGTGGGTAGAACATTGGACTCGCAAGCGGGAGACCCAGGTTCGATTCCCAGTGCGGGCAGGTACCTATGACTTTGTTTTCTAAGTTATGTAGAAACGTTCACAAATGTTCGTAACATAGAAAACAAAGTGTTTGGTACACGCCGGGATTCGAACCCACGACCTCCCGAATGTGATCCGGCGTTCTACCGCCGCGCTAGGTGGCCCTTAACCAAAGCAGTGTGACGACCACTGACTTAGAGGGTCGAGGGGAGTTGTGTTAACATAAACGCGGACACACTTTGCCCGTGACTGCCGAACCCCGCAGCGTGACATAAAAAGTCACAGAATACTAATGCGACCAGAAAACACGCAAAATTGATCGCACAGTCTCCAGCTGGGCCGCGTTTCATGAAACTACAATTCATATTTTACTATGAATTCCATGTACATTGCGCAACAGAGTCTACCTACTTGTTAATCTGTGGGTTAATTGAATTTGAAATGTACGATTGTACATACTTTGAATTGTCATAGTGAACCATTAGTTATTGTAGCTATTTTACATAGGGCCCCTGAAAACACGCAACATTTATCCTACTATGGTCAGCAGGTTAACCTTCAAAATTTTATTGCAAAGTCGCCTGTAACTTTTGGTATGTTTTAATGTGACTAGTGGTTTGGCACCTAAATCTGCCCTGTAGACTTATATAAATAAATTTTGTTAACGACAGTACTATTGTATTTTAATTACAATGAGCGATCACTAGTCACATTAAAACATATCAAAAACATACAACTGAGGACCGAAATGTGCCTATCCAATTTCAACATCTATACGAAACCAGGTTTTTCACTAAACTGAGTTTTCACTAATCTGCCTATTTCACAAGTACTGGAACTGAACTGCATAAAACTTATTTAAATATTTTACCACCTTATTAACGTACTCGTGCTTCACATAATCATCATCATCATCATCAGCCTATGCTTGTCCACTGCTGGACATAGGCCTCTCCTATTGCACGCCACTGAGCACGGTCCTCGGCTATTCTCATCCAGCTCTTGCCAGCCGCCCTGCGAAGATCACCGCTCCACCGAGTCTGAGGACGTGCTTCACAAATAAATATATTTATCTCTGTTGTTGCTGCTCCAAATATACCTTAGAAAGCGTGAATGAGTTGGGATCTCTTGTAAAAAAATAGAATTCTAATTACAAGAAAATGTAAAATAAAGTTCGATATTTACTTGATGGTGCCTTAAATACCTATTATTTTATGTTTAAAGTTAATGTTCATTTTATTTTAAAGTATCTTTTTAATTTTAAGCATGTCTGCACCTTAAAAATATTAGTAACCTGCAGCTTTTACTTTGAATAGCATTAGTATCCGATAAGCGTTGCAGGGATAGATAAAAAAGACAAAATTAAATTAAAATTAAATATTTTTGATTTTGCTTTCTGATGGCATCCGAAGGATATCCGAGTCGTCCTTCTAGTATCCTAAAACATTATGAGTAATGCTTAATCGTGATATAACCAAGCGTTAAGCACCACAATCTTATCATAAATTCATGTATAAAATATGCACAAATCATTTCAAACACGCACGCTTCCGTACACGGAAAGTCCTTCAATCTCCCCCAGGTATAAAATTTCTAATAATTATCCGAAGGATCAATGATTGTCTACACAATGCCACTGAAGTTATTGCACAAGTTGTTCTGAAGGTGCAGGTGGTCGGCAGCACGTTAACATTTACACACGTGAACTCTACTCAATTATATTATAGGTGATTTAACAACAAAAATCTGAAGATTGAATAGCTGTCGACAAAGGTTCAAAGTTTAAGATGTAACCGATAGCCGGCTATCTAGACTTAGATTTGTTTTAGAATAAAATTATTATTTTAGAATAAGATAGATAGATAGATAGATAGATAGAATATTCTTTATTGTATGTACACCAGGAATTACATATGAGTATTTAACAATAATATAGTACAGTACAATTGGCGGCCTTATTACTAAAAGTAATTTCTTCCAGACAACCATTGACGGAAAAAAAAAGAGAAGCTAAATGACGGGTAATAAAATTAACCTTGTTGAAAAACCATTTTGTTCACGGATGGAAGTATGCAGAACCAAAAAAGGTAAGATTCAAAGCCTGTTTCAGATCATCATCGTCACTACCATCAGCCGTCAAAGGACTTCTTCCCCGCATGCCATATCTCACGGTCCCTCGACATCAGTTTCCACGGACCAAGTTGTAGGTATAATACCTTTTGTCGCCCGCTCAGCATTATGGTAATTTTCCTCAGTATACGTTGCAATAAGGTAGTTTCCATCGTAATTTTTGATACGCTCGCGTTCGCTGCCCTTAAAGCATTAATTATTCGGCTTTTAGAAGCACGTTTGTGTTTTTTGTCCTACGTATTTAGGAGAGGTCATATATAACTCTTGACGTAAAGTCGTGTTTCACTGCTTTACTGTATTTTGCAATGCAACCTTAAGTTCACTTTGTGTTACCGAAATATGAATTTCGCGCGGTAAAGAGAAGAATAGAATATCCTAAGCTGACCGGCAACTTTGTGGTACGGAAAGAAGAAGAAGGAGCCAAAAACACCAAAGAAGTTTCCGAAAACTTCAAGCTAAGGATGTATATCATCATCATCAGCCATTTGACGCCCACTGCAGGACATAGGCCTCCCTCATGGTTTCCCTAACCATGAGGGGTTTTGCTATAATCGCCACGCTTGGCAGGCGTGTTGGCGATCGCAGTATGCGGTTGGAATCTCAGGAAGACGCTGCTGCCCATCTCCTGGTAATGTATTTCCTTAGTCGCCTTCTACGACATCCACGGAAAGAAATGGATTGACGCTATTCTTAATCCGGCGCCACACGGAAGTATGTATATAATATTTTCTAAAGCGGCGACGCTAAGAACCATGATTGTCCATGTTGTCATTACGAGTTCACATGGGGTCGAGTTGTCTGGATTGAATTGCCCGGATCGAATTGACCGGGTCAAGTTGTTGTCCAGGTCGAAGTGTCCGGGTCGATTTGTCCAGGTCGAATGGTCCGGGTCGTTTTGTCCGGGTTTGTTTGTATGGGTCGAATTGTCTCGGGGTCGAGATGTGACAATCTGTTTAGGACACCTGTATTTAATTTTTAGCATTCATTAAGTCGCAGTTCCTACGTTACGTAGAATAAAATAATTCGATTTGATGCTAATGATATACTTTTATATACTTATACCTTTTATTTTATACTTTTATTTTATCCTTTAATTTTCTGTAACCAATACTAAGTCTCAGATACTAAGAATCAAAACTGGTTAAGATCGCATGCTTATAATATTATAATTTTGTTTACTTAAGGGACCTCCAGGTCTATTTTTGTTTACATATACTTTTTATTTTTTCCTGTTTGACTGTTTGTGTCCTAAATAAAATAAAAAATAAATAAAAATAATGATTTCCCTTGCAAAGAAGCGATTTCGGAATATGGGGTCATCAACAGGAACGTTGATATCCTGTAAAATATCGACCTAGCATCCTTTATACATTACCCCGTATATTGTGTTTGTCCCACTGCAAAGGCCGTATCTCAAAGAGAGATGGGCTTAACCACAAGGCAGGCGTGACTACCGCGTGACCCCTCGAACTGTTTTGCCACAATCGCCATGCTTGGTAGGCGGGTTGGCGATCGCAGTATGCGGTTAGAATCTCAGGAAGACGCTGCCGCCCGTCACCTGGTAATTGATTTCCTTAGTCGCCTTCTACGACATCCACGGAAGCAAATGGAGTGACGCTATTCTTAATCCGGCTCCAACAAATACAAGAACTTAACTTTGCAGTGGTAAAGTATACATTGAACTCCAATACAACCCAATTGCCAGAATATGTTTAGAATCTTATTTTTTGTGTTACAATTATAAATTCATAATATTAGATCTTTCCTTGTGCTCTGTGAGACCTTGCTTCTTGCCAAATTTTAATAACACTATGTCACCGAAAAGAATCCTTACAAAGGTTTCTACAGTGAGTTTGCTATGGAAAATGTAGGATAAATGGTCATTAGTATCTTTGATTGTGTTGACATAAACTTGCTACACATTTAAGGGGCCGTGGGCCTTTGTAGTATTAATTTAATTTCAACTTGATCACTCTAATCATTCTTGAGAAAAAGGGTCTTGACAGATGGAAGACAATAATCAAGTGATCCTACAAGGGTTCCGTTTATTCCGTTTGAGACCTGGAACCCTAAAAATTACGCAAATTTAGCAGCAAATTTTAATTTAGGGGTTCCATCCACCGCTTTCCAGCCACTTCCTTTTTGTCGGACGAAAATTCGTGCTCAAGTTTTTGTTGGTTGACGTGATTGCACTAAGCAGGATTACAATAGTGTTGAGCTGCACTTAAGCGTTTGGAAATGAGATAAGTGTCGATAAAATATTTGAAAGTGAATCTGAATGGATGAAAGAGTGTAATTCTTTATACTTTAGATTAGCATGTTATTTATTTCGCGAGTAATTTTAGTTAACCAGGTTAATATTCCACACGTGACAGGAATTGCCTTGTATGAGTATCAGCATAAATTTAATATATATATTTACGGCAATACATCTTATCTTCATATTTCTCTAATCTCTATAACATTGGCTAGTACGGCTCCACACTCAACTTCAGCCTCACACCATTTACATATGAACATGTAAGTTGTCAATTAGGGAGGTAAATACAAAAAAAAGATACGTCAAGATCGTGACAAGTGACAAACCATCTTGCCTACCTCTTCAAGATACCAGTATAAGATACAATTCATCTACAATCAGCTGTGTGTCACAGCTGACAATGGCGCTGCAATTGCTTTAGTTCATTTTAATTTGGGTTCTGTTTGCTTTTGCAGTCGCTAGTTTCCTCAAGTCCCCGTCTATCACTATCAGTTAACTAATTGTTCATGAACTATATGCAAGTAAGTATGTTTGCAAATTTTCCAACCCCTTCTGGTCACATAAAAATAAGTTCCACCATCTATCGATACAAAATCAAAGTGGTGAGTTCCAACACTAACTGCTTATGTTATGCTAAGCAGCAAGCAGTATCTGATTGCCGAACACACGCCCGTGTTCACATCGTACTTACCCGAAAATTAAATGGCTTAAATCAACATATGCGGAAAGAGCTTTTTTAATTTAATTTTTAGTGACCCAATATCCAGAGTGTGAGCCAAAGCACAGGAATCTCTATGTTAGCCTGCAGGCTTAAATAAGTTTCACTAAAACTTATGTCTTCTTGACAACCTTTGAGTGTTTTGTTATGTAGCGTATAGATCCGAATATGCGTGGATTCTGATCTAGGGGGAAAATAAAATTAATATCTTGTTAATATCTGCGCTTAGAGAGGATGACAAACTTCAGTTTTCGGAATAAAAGGACCTCAAATCTGTCAAAATTAACGGCCCCACTTTAAAGAACTGCCCGTTAGCATAAGATTTTTTCAACACCATTGTATAGACAAAAACTCGTGCCATTCCGCTCTCAAATATTACGTGAGAGCAACATGTCGCGATTCTTTGTCTATTTCCAGCGCACGGCAAACGGACTCATGCTACTGGGATTGGAGCCTCTGCTTACGCCTTTGCTTACATCATCATCGTCATAATCAGCCGGTGTCAGTCCACTGCTGAACATAGGCCTCTCCCAAGACACGTCACTGAGCGCGATCTTCGGCTCCTCTTTGCTCATATCGATCTATAATAATATCGGGGGTTCAATCAAAACCCCGACTAAAGGGGCAGTTCATGATGACCAGTCTTTTCGCACTTCCCCGTCTGTGAGCGCAAGGAACGACCCTCCAATGTCCACACCGAGCGTCGCGTAATTTTAATAATTCAAAAATTATTCGCGTGCCGCGGCCGACTTTATTTTTTACATCGCATTTTCGGATTTTCACGGTGATCGGCCACTCAGATAGCATTGATTTTCCGCCGGCGCACGCACCACCTCACTTAATTCGAGATTTAGTACCGCATCATATTTTGATAAGTATTTTTAATTTGAATAAATTATGATTTAAGGCCCTTATCGCGCGTAATGGCCGCCCGATTATATGCGTGGTGGTTTCCATGCTGCCAGTGGGCGGGTGTCACGGTGGACTTAGGATGCCCGCAAACCTAGCTGGGCTTAGCGTAACTTAAAACTGAACGCATTTCGTCCAGATACTGGTCTCAGATTTGGTGGAAAAATCAGTGGGCAGAAAATAGCGATCGATCGGGTATAGGCTCAGGAAAATGGAAGCCCACATATGTCTGAAAGTCTTAAGGAACAACAAGATTTGGCCGACCGAAGCAGACATGGAAAATATCAGTTCAAGCTAAGATCAAGCAACTAGCACAATCAGGGTAGCCCCTGAACATCAACGACCTGGCCAAGTACAGAGCGGCAAGGAAGAAACTTTTATTGGTTTCATCCAAGCTCCTCTGAGCCTCCTCGCCGCTCGTCTGCTTCAAAGTGTGTCGAGAGAGCTGCGTCCGCATCGCTTATTAAGCCATGCCGACACTTTTCCCTTATCATGTGTGTATTTGTGGCAATATTTTACGCTCATCATCTTACAAATACAACGGACCGGAGCCGACCTGTCCACGAGCTTGACAGTGGGCACACGACTTGGCCAGTGTGCGGAGGTGGCGAAGACCTGTTTGGCATGTTTTATTTTAAACTTGTAGGTCTGCAAGCACCCTTAATCATAGACTTCGTATTATTGTCGTGCTGTGAGGAAGGACTTCGCGATAAAGATGTCACGGCCTTAAATTTCAGTCTTGGTTTCCGTGATCTAACCTGCAGATATGGTGCTAGTTTTTATTTTGTTTTTCGTTATGAAAAGGAATTGTTATTACTTTTGTTCAGAGAGGTTGTTGGGTCAAGCTTATCGGGGGGTTGAGTGATAGAGTTATTTCGATTTCATGTTTTGTTCTTAGCAGGGGTTGTTGATGATTCTGGTATGGCAATGGCAATGAAATAAATCAGAAATAAAACCGGCCAATTGTCCGTGAGTGTAGTCAGACTCACGCACAGAGGGTTCCGTACTTAAAAACGTAAGAAATACGGTTCCCTGTATAACAAGTATTTTTATTACTTTTTGGTTAATCAGCCGTTGTAACACAAATTTACGTGATTGGTTTATGAGAATGAAAAACCTTTATAGATCCAACAGACAGACAGACAGACATCGTATGCATATTAATAGGATCCTGTAGGCAGCCTTCGGGTACGGAATCAAGAATAAAAATTGAAGCTGTTAAAAATTTCAATAAAACGAGACTAAAAAAGTGTATAAAAATAAAAAGTCTTTGTAGTCCTCTATTACTGCAAGTATGAATCCATAACATAGCAAAGTAGAACCAATACTGATATCATCTAGACATCACTAACCACGTTGTTTATTTATTGTTGCAGATTGATCATCGAAATGCCACATACTGGTAAGTGAGACACTTCAGAAACGCTTTGATTATTTCTACTAGTTATTGAAGGTGAATATTGTAGCAATGTTCGAGCATCCCGGCATGTGCCAATGAGTTTCTTTTCTAAATTACGTATATGTGTCAATTTGTAGTAGTAATACTACACGCTAGCAGTGAAGGACAACATCGTGAGGAAACCTGAGTGTCTGAGGTGTTCACATACCTCAGCGCTTGAAATCGCTAATCCGCGGTGGGCACGCGTGGTAATTAAGCCCATACTCTCTCCCTAAGAGAAGCCCGGTGCCCTGCAGTAGGACCGGTATATCGTTTTTTAATCGGCTACATAAAACAAAATTTTTAATTAAAAAATAAAAATCGACTTCGAAACACGTGCTGTAGCACTAAAAAGTTAACACTAAAAAATTAGAAGCATTTATACAAACGGGACCAATGGGAAGTTATACCTGTTCGAAAAAAAAAAGAATTGTCGAAATCGGTTAAGATTTGACGGAGTTATGGAGGAACATAGCCAAAAAAAAACTATACATATACGCGTCGAATTGATAACCTCCTCTTTTTTTGAAGTCGGTTAAACAATTGAAGGCTTGCCAGCAATATCATAAATGGGGTTGAGATAAAAAGCAGCTTAATGTTTCACTCAAATGGCTTCTTCTTTTGCGAAAAAAGGAATTACACAATATTTTTGTCAATATTGTCCGTAACTATAAATTAATGATGTGTACTTCTACGGAATCTAACAATGCTAATGAATAACTGATGCTTTGTTTTTATAAAACTATACATTTTCTAAAAAGGTATCAATTTTTCTTATCAACTTACTGACTTTCGTAGTACCTAAAAAAAAGTTAATGTTTTTGTCAATAATATTTTGCGTGAAGGGTCAACAATTTCCAAACTTAACAATTCATGCGGCGCGGCAATATCACTTCCATCTCAGAAAACAGAACTTAAAACAGAAAAATACTTACCATTTTTCGTAAATGAAAGAACCGATTTTTACTATTTAATTAGCCAACGATTCGTATCATGACAACATTAGGCGGTGAAGCGAAGAAGTCGTCATGAGCCCTTTATAATTAACCTCACGCATTGAAATCATAACCGATTCGGAGAAGCCGCCTGAGCCGCGAAGTGTCGTAGTAGAGGTACAGTAACTTACGCTTACTCCATACAATAACGCTAGCGCCAGCAATGGAAAAAAAACATATCTTCTTATACAGAGCGTTTTTGCAAAAAGTGTCAGACCAATCTCTCAATCATGTTCATAGTAATTTGTAGAACCCATGGGCGTGAAGCTTACGCAAACAACCCAGGACTAGATAGCATTAACGCCCCACTGAATACCATTACTGTATGGAGCCCCTAAATTGACCCAGCCCTAATGTTTGGCAATTTCCAAGAGTCCCATACACAGGTCCCATACAATGATATTAGCAAGACGATGGCTGTTATTTGCCTCCATTTCGCAGTCTACTAAGCAAGTACAATGAGTACAATGTAATTCTAGCCCTCGCAAATCAAAAAGGCATCTCTCGCGAAGGAGAGTAAATTACGCGAGGCGCTGCGCGGAGTGAAGTTGCACGGGGTAAACCATTGGATTGCGATTGGTTAGTAGACTATCTATAAAGTCAATAAATTAACCAACTAATATCACTTTATTGAACAACTATGCATTTAAGGAAGTCGCCCCCCTGGCAGCTTGTGACCAGCTTGCAGCCATGGTAAGCAAACGTTTTTGCCACGTTTTTCCACAGACCGGTGACGGCACTGAAACCTATGCCAAATCAAGGGCTCTGATAAAAAGACGCCTACTGATAGAACACATCAGTTTCAACATCATCATTATCATCAGCCCACCTCTGCCCACTTCTGGGTATAGGCCTTTTCCCCATCACACCATCCTTCGCGGTCTCTCGCGTTTCGCATCCACGGGCCCCCTGCCTACCTCGTCAGACCATCGGGCTGTTGGTCTACCGACCGAAAGCCACCCGGTTCTCGCAACAGTTTATTTGGATCAAACTGATGTGAAGGATTCTAAATAATATCTACTTACCAAACAAGAAGTTCACTGAAGTTTAATTTTTTTTGCAGAATTTTTCTCTCCTATTTAATTAAAAGTGCTGAGCTATTCCACAAGCAGTGGCAAAATATTGTAATTAATGCCTACCAACTGCGATGGACAACGGAAGCGATAAATCCGTCAGCAACTACCGAGTAGGAAGCTCTTCCACTGTACCCCCCGTAAGCTTAATGGTGGTCACCACATCTCAGTCCCATTAACGGTAATTAAGGAAATTAAAAACCGAATCTTGTATGGAGATAACTTCGGATCCGTATCGCCCGCCCACCCGCGCGTCTTGCCATACTTTACATAATTTAACAGCGCCATTTTCACATAAAACTCGATGGATTTTATTGTATTGAAATCGATTTCTATCGTACAAGTTGTCCGTCATAAACGTGTCTTTATGGCCGGACCCGTTCCGTCATAATTCGAAGATTATCATGCTAATCGCATGTTGCAGCGGAGACCAATCTAGCTGCCAAATTAAATAGCCACTTAATAAGCCTCTGCTTTAAAAGTTACCGATTGACTGTTATGTGTTTTTGCAGTAATTAGGGTACCTTTGACTCTCTGACATCGGAACGAATTGCCTTACCTTAGTCACATTTTAGAACCCTCAATTAAAACCTTAGCTATCGGACTTACGGGAATCAAACGTAAGGTTTCTTGCTTGAAAACAACTGCAGATTACAGATATATTGAAGGAGAGTTTCTTTGCGCATTATCCTACTCTGTTGGTGTCACAGCGTGATCAAACTTAGTACGTATCTTCATGGCTAATGAAGTCACCTTCAAACGCTAAAGAATTCAAACCAAAATAGACTAAAACATCACACACATGCATACGAAGAACCGTCACATTATTACGAATCGACTATATCATCGAATCGTCCACTAATTCATTCCGCTCTGATAAGCGATTTAGTTTATCTACGAACGTCTCGCCGCCTCCATGCCTCGATGCCTCCATGACTCGGCCTCCAAACGACGAGCCTTTGACGCCAAATTAACTTATTGATTGTGCCGACGCGACATCTCAGGTGCCGAAGATGGTATAGTGTGGACACGCGGGCTCTGAGACACTCAAGTTTACTTGGCAAGTTTTACATACAGACCTGATATAATAATAATAACTTCCACACAACTCATCACTTGTCCTTGTCCTAGTCCCAAACTAGGATACAATGTGCTATGATAATCAGGAAAGTACATCACAAATATGAAATACACCCAGATGGAAGCCATTTGTTTGTACAAATCAAGTACGGCGGCATCCAGAGGGTATCGAATCCGCGACCCCTGTTTTGTAACTCAAGTATGTTAACCGGTAGACTAATGAGACAGTTTATACACGACAAAGATTATATTTCCTCGATCGACGTGTGACTACATATTTGTAAAAATCTTTGCATGTTAAAGTTTTTATGCAATCTTGATCGTCTCGGAGCCACTTAAGAAACTATTGTCAAGCCATTTAAAATTCGTGAAACCTGGCTCAGATTTGACCTTGCTGAATTATTGGCGAAAGAATCTTTGATGTGAAGGTTCCAATAACCCTACTGTCATGAAATTTTAATTATTTTCGATAAAATACAAACTGTTATAGTGGGTCCAACCGTTTATTTAACTTTTGACAGCTCAATTTAGTGATGTTCTACGAAGTTACCTATTCGATTTTGTATGATAATCGATTTGAATTAGGTTGAAGTTTTAATCGATTGATTGCATTGCTATTTCAATTTTATATTTTTATAGTTTGTCTATCTGAGCGTAATAAACTAAAAACTACCCAACGAGTTTTCATATTTTTTTTATATTATTTAAACCTAATTTCTTATAGTATTGATCTTTCTAATAAGATAGGTTTATATTTTTATAGAAAATCAACTTGTATGGT
The DNA here is from genome assembly GCA_963969515.1 of Yponomeuta evonymella. Lineage (NCBI taxonomy): Eukaryota > Metazoa > Arthropoda > Insecta > Lepidoptera > Yponomeutidae > Yponomeuta > Yponomeuta evonymella. The sequence goes on along the minus strand of OZ018366.1, from coordinate 7,415,041 downwards.
CTTAGCTACATAATATACTCGTTATAATATTGCAGCAAAACACGTCGCATCACTATTGTGAAAAAATAAAGGTGTCAATGAAGTGTTACATTTCTTGCCTATGGTTTCTTGTCAAATAAATAAGGAACTTCATGTTTGTGCATCTGTCAAAATTTAAATAAACGATTGGACCGATAATAGTAGCGCACAATAACACGCGCAATTTGTGAAGGAAATCATCGTGAGGAAACCTGAGGTGCCTGAGGGGTTATACATCAGGGCTTAAAATTGCCAATCCGCGATGGACACGCAAATGGTAATTAAGCCCATACTCTCTTTCTGAGAGAAAGCCTGTGCCCTGCGGTGAGACGCATATAGGCTACGAAAAAACGTTAACATACGTTATTTTACATTGATTTGATGTTTGATGACTGAACTTGAACCAGAACTGGTTAGCGAGGAGAAAAAAACTAATTAAAAGGCCATATCCACAAGGTCTCATCTTCTACATTAAAATCCGTTCCGATTGATTCAAATTGATCCGAGTGATCAGATTCGATTTTCTAGTCCACTGTTTAACAACTTTGTCACAATTCGGCCCGTAAACTTTCCTAGAACAGCTTTTATATTGAATATTATTGTCACTATTGAATATTTAACGATTGATAAATTAAAACACGAACTGTGTGGTCCCAAACAGTCCACAATAACAGATCGCTAATGGCGGAAAGAATAAATACTCTTATCATTTTGCTTGATTAGATATTCTTAGGAAAATAAACGAGTATATGAATTTATATAAATGATGGAACTGCTAATAGAAACACATGAAATATCTGAAGTACCTATAAACGTGGTAGGTAGGATATTAGAATAATAAGAATTTGGATGTTTTTGATTTAAATAAGTATTTAATTATGCCTCGAAATTAAAATTAACTAATAATTGTAAATAAACATATTTGAAGTAGCTCACATCGTATAAATAATAAGAGATTAATTAAATATAAATCATAGTAGGTTCTAAGTTAAATACATTTATTAATTGTCAACGTAATAAGCAGGTGATAAAATTTAATTAAAACTATTTTTAACGGTCAATACTAAGATAAATAAAATAACACATCTAATTGCAATTCGGGAAACTGAAAAATATTTTCGCGTCGAAAATACCTCTGTGTCTCAAGACAAAGGTACATCACCATTGTGTGTTACCAGTGAATACTTATCCTTGTGTGACCAGGGCCTCGATTCTGTTAGTGCATTGTAGTATAATGACAGGTACACTGTCGGGTCACGTGACGTGTTTTTTCGTACCATTGACGCCTAGAAGGTTTGATGGGTGTGCCCGCGTAGACTTAAAGCAGCCATGAAATGAAAACCGCCATGTTCATGCAGTCGTCATGTTACTACAATGCATTAACAGAATTTAGGCCCTGGTCGCTGACTGTGGGCCTCATAAGAAGGCTCAAAGTCTCCCAAGGAGCAATGGCGAGAGCTATGTTAGGAGTTTCACTGCGTGATCGAATCACGAGTGAGGAGATCCGCGGAACAACCCGAGTTACTAATATAGCTCGAATAATTGCTCAGTTGAAGTGGCAGTGGGCGGGGAACATAGCTCGGAGAACTAATGGGTGTTGGGGCGGAAAAGTTCTGACCTGGCGACCGCGGACCAGACGACGCAGCGTGGGCAGGCCCCCCACCAGATGGTCTGACGACCAGGTTACGGGGGCAGAGAGTTGCTGGAAGCGGGCGGCATAAGACCGGGAAGCTTGGAAAACCCTGAGGGAGGCCTATGTCCTGCATTGGGCGTCAAATGGCTGATGATGAATGGCATTTCAAACGCAGCCTAAAGGAAATCCGAACTTAACCGAAAGAAGAAAGTTTAAAAGCAGGGGCACTTTAGATTAGATTAGATTAATAGTCTTTATTGCACACCATATATTTTATAGGTACATGAAAAATCTTAAATATCTAACTTACGTAGTATACAACTGGCTCACTTCACATATTCACTTTTGGTCTTCATCCACTACACTTCTGTAAGAACCTCCTTTAAGTCTTCTTCTTCTACCTTTGCTTCTCCACCATCGGAAGCTCTTCAACGCTGCCTACATCCGTCCATTCTCTAATATTTCTTAGCCACAACTTCCTTCTTCACCCAAAACACAACTCTACCTTAAGTTTTAAATTAACTCGGACCTGCTTCTCTAACCGAAGAAATGTGAACTGTTACAACGAGTCTCGGATTTGGCTTTTAAAAAGGGTGCTTTACCCGACTGCGGCAGAGCCCAAAAAGAGGGTAGTGTGTTTGGCTCGCATGTATGTAAGTATTTCCGATTATATGTTCAGAATCTGCACTGTGTGAAACACCTAATCCTCTTTAAGCTCTATCTATTTATCTTCTAATCTTAGGCGGGTTCAGCATGTAAGGACACCACATCCTTTCGACCGCCTTGCATTCCTCAGAGACCAGAGCACCAGGTATCTCGTGGGGCTCATAGATCTTGTACACTTTTGCCGATTCGCAGACCTTCTCCGGCGTGATACGGTGCAATTTCCATTGTATTACCAGGCCTTCTCCTGTAGGTAAAGTTTGGATTAGAATGCATTAGAGAACATTTCAGTAGACCCGTGTTTCCCAAGTATTTCAGTATTGTGACTTGTTGAATTTGATTCTACCCCTCCACCAAAATTAGGCTTACTTTGTCTGCGATATAACGAGCACGTGTGAACGAGACGGTTCAGAAGTTATGGAGGTTCATAGTAGTACTTTTATGCAGTAAAAAGCATCACTATAAAACATTTGTTACCAAGGAACCTTAACGAATTTTTTAAAGTTTATTTTAGCAAATAAAATATAATTTTCCATTTCGTTTACTAAATAAACGTAAAAGTTACGCGGCCATTACGTCTACATTGCGGCTCCAACGGAGAACATCTTCAACTTCACAAAAAAATCTCAATATAATTGGAGACGCCATGTTAACAGGTAAATAAACGTATTTTTTTTCTCTACGATTAATACTTTTCTTAATATAACCTGTCGAAAAGTCAATAAAGTCACGTGGTACAAAGACGCGCCATACAAATCGAGCTCAAGCTATGACGTCACAACTTGCACGTTAAGCCTTATAATGTATGAAGCGTTTACCAATATCTGAGTTATCTCATAAAATTATGTTTTTGTGCATCTGCACCCTTATAAGAAAAAGTTTTGAATTAATTGAAAAAACTAAGTCTAAAAGTTTTTTTTATGTTAACTTTATTTTTCGCATTTTGTGTGAACCCTGAAAAAATATTTTTATACTTTACTTTTTTAATTTTTCCTAAGTTTTTATATGTCTTCCATGATATAAAAGCAATGTCACTCCAATCTAAGTTAGATGCAAGTTCCTTATTTACGAACAGTTTTATATTTATAAAACCCGATTCGCAAAGGCGCGCAGAATACGCGTCATCCTTCCAATTCACTTTCATACAAAATGTACTGAAGGAACGGACAACGTCCACACAGAAGAGACGGGGCGAGAGCACTATAGAATGTGTCGCGTCTTTTCCGTGCCCTCGCCCCATGTCCTTTACTTCCTATGTAACTTACGCCTTAAATGCAGTTTAAATAGTTTTTCCTTTAGCACAGACTATTCTCACTGCATTCAGGAGTGTTTCAAAGGAATCATGTTTTTATAGATAGACAGAAAACACAATAGTGTGCAATAGCACAACCATAAAAGAGAGTATAAATAACACCGTAAATAACATCGCGGCGCCTTGTAGAGTAATCAGGGGCGGCGCCCGCTCTGATGATTCTACAAGGCGCCTCAGGGTACCCGTACACTTTGGGAACCCCTGCCATAAGATTTCACTTCTATCGTGCTATGCTCGCCCTCTTTTTTATTGGGAAGGTTATGTGGAAAATTGGACATACTCAGTTTCTCAATATTATTGTAGGTTGTATAGTAATAGGTGCCTGGTATGAAGAAGTGCAATTCGTCCATAGCTTTTTTGTAATCATCGCATCGGCATCGGTCCATTTTCTTTTATTTGTAAGAATGACACAGAAAGAATTGGTTGGTTATTTTATAAAGAATTAAAGTACTTAATTAATCAATCACTATAAAAAAATCAATCAATTCTACTATTATTTCGTTTCAATCACAGATTAGAAATTTGATACGACAGATTAGGATTTTTTTGTGAGTTAGAACATAAAACTACAAAATTGACAAAGTCACTGACCTCCATGGTTACTGAGGCGCATAGATATCACAGTAAAATCTATAAACAAGTTTGTAGAAATAGTGTAAAAAATTGAGTAATATTTATAGATAAATTTACAAACGTATTTAATGTCATTCGATTTTAAAAACAGTTTATATAAATACTAATTTAAGTACTTAGTTCAAAACCTGCCTCGTTGAACTAGCCGTTAAGGCGCTTAACTACCAAGACAGAGGTCGTGGGTTAGATTCCCACTGGGGGCCGCCGTACATTTGTACAAATGGCCTCAGTCTGGGTGAATTTCCATATTTGTGCTGTCCTTGCCTGGTTATCATAGCACAGGGTATCCCAGTGTGGGACCAAGTCAAGTGATTGTGTTGTGTGGAAGTTATTTATTTATTTATCTATATAACTGCAGAGTTAAGATCGACGATAGACGCTAAATGCTGAAGTTCTGGAAACGCAGATCGTAGTCTTCTTCACTATTTCCTGACGTTCCTCCTGTAAGGGCACCACATGACCTCGCGCATCCAGATCTCTTTGCCGACCATGTTCTCAGGTAGCTCCTCAGGTTTCGGCAGCCTGATGACTCGTGCCTTCTCAAATCGCAGATCGTCGAGTGATATCTTGTTCTTTATCCAACTGACATGGAGGTCGGATCCTGAAAGAATTGAGAATAACTTTGGAGTATTTTTTTTTAACCCGCCCTTAGCCAATACAATTCTTTAACCCATGTGGTTTTAAGCTTTACCTATCAGACAGCGCCACTACAAAGAAGAAAAAATAAAAAAATATATTATATTTGTACAAAATTTAACAAAATAATATTTGAAGTCGTGGATAAAAATGACTGTAAATGTATTGTAAATGACAAAATCGTTATTGTAATCGACGTGTTTCAGGATGCGACGTGTTTGAGCGATACAGCAGTAACCCTGTATTTTTTTCGTCATTCTTTCTTCCTTCAGCCTACCTATGTGTTTGAACTAAGACAAGATTCCTTTTTTAGGGTCCTCTTTAGCGTAAGACTAAGACTTCACTGTCTATCTGTCCGTCTGTCTGACCGTCTTTCTGTCTGTCTGTCTGTCTGTCTGTCTGCCTGTTTGTCTGCCTGTCTGTCTGTCTATCTGTCTGTCTGTCTGTCTGTCTGTCTGTCTGTCTGTCTGTCTGTCTGCCTGTTTTTCTGCCTGTCTGTCTGTCTGTCTCTCTGTCTGTCTGTCACCAAGCTGTACCTCATGAACCGTGATAGCTAGGCAGTTGAAATTTTCACAGATGATGTATTTTTATTGCCGCTATAACAACAAATACTAAAAACAGATTAAAATAAATATTTAAGGGCTGCTTTGGGAATCGAACCCACGACCTCTGTGGGTTCGATCCTGATCTCACTACTGCGTTTACTTTAATTCAAAATACCACCACATATACGTCCCGTGGACCTCATTTTTGCAGCGTTAATTCTACTTTTTTGATACTTCTCGCTACAATACATAAGTTGGGACCAATACTGAATTATAGCCAATCTAGCTATTGTCCGATTATAGGTACATAACTAGAAGTATAACCATCCAACTAGCAAAATGCCCTCTTAGGTCTTTAGTGGTTGCATAAGAGTTGCATAGCGCGCTATTCAGCTTTAAAAGTTAGCTTTCTACTTTGTGTTACTTTGGCAAAGACTCTTTCGGGTTATAACAGTTGGCATGTAGGTAAAAGAAAACTTTGTTCTAAAACTTACGGTCACATTTTTCAATAACGTCCGGCCTGTGGGTACCCAATGTGAAAATCTTTATATTTTTAACAGCTGCTTTGTAATCCTCACAGCGGCATCTATCCATTGGCTGGTTTGCAAAATAGCTTAGCAAATCAAGTTGAACAAAAAAGACTCTTCAAAATTTATGTAAATTCTTGAAAAAGCAAGCACAAAAATTGTGTTCATAGATTACTTTTGACAACTCAAGTGTTTTGCATTTTGTAAATCTGAGGTTGTATTAGTCAAATAAATATGTATTGAACTTTATGGTCATCAGCATAAGCCAACCGCACACAGACGAGTGAAATGGCTCACAAGCCACTTTTTTTTTTTTTTTTTACGTAGCCTCGTTTGTGTCCCACTGCTGGGCAAAGGCCTCCCCCAACTCAGACCAGATGTTTCTGTCTTGTGCCACCTCAGGCCACTCCGGCATGTGTCGGTCGAGGTCGTCTCGCCAACGTCTTCTTGGCCTGCCTCTCCTGCGACGACCGCCTTGTGGCACCCACTCGGTGGCAAGTCTCGCCCACCTATCACAAATAAATTAATTAACTCTTGGTAGTACACAGCGGTGGTAACCTAGTGAGTAGAACATTGGACTCGGGAGCGAGAGACCCAGGTTCGACCCAGTGCGGGCATGTACCTATGACTTTGTTTTCCAAGTTATGTTAAGTTATAGTAGCGTACCACTCGCTAACCGTGAAGGAAAACATCGCGAGGAAACCTGAGTGTCTGAGCTATTCACATACCGCGCTTGATATTGCCAATCCGCGGTGTGCACGCGTGGTGATTCAATCAGAAATCAGAAATCAATAATTTACTTCAACGTAAAGAATGAGGGATTTTCTTTTTATTTTTTTTTTCATTAGCCGCTGCATAGATGGCGCTGAACTTGGTGAGTTACTGCAAGGAACGGAACGTCACATAATTTTTTGATTATTTCACTTGGATGTAACTTTAGATCATAAAACGAAACTTACAAATGACATTGTCACATCACAAGTAAATATCGTTCCAAATTGATCCATTCACGTTATCGCAATATCCATTGTCGTCAATTTCGGAACGGCTATCATAGACGCGCGCGAATACGTGAGCAATCTGAAGTGCGTTCCGATTTGCCCATGACCGCTCACGGTCGCAAATCGGAACGCACGGCTAGTAACGTAGTCAGTTCAGCGCCACCTGCAGAGTTCTTGGGAACTACTTTTTTTCTTAATTTTCAAAAAGAAAACCTCCCATTTACATTCTGTTTGCTCAATGTCAATGTACTATGTTACTATGTTAGTCGCTGCCTTCGGGCCGTATTTGTAGTGGAGAAAAAGGCAGCGGGAAAAAAAATCCACTCTGACCATTTTTTCTCAAATCATCTTAAACTTATACATCAAAGCCTATATGATATGATTCCGTGATAGCCACCAATAACTTTAAAAGCCAAAATAACACTTCTTACAAAAGTAGGAAAAACATTAATCCTGCGGCCAGACACAAGAACAGGCACCCGTTAACGAGCATAACGCAGGGGTCAGCCCATACTCTCTCCCTGAGAGAAGGCCTATGCCCTACAGTGACGTATATAGGCTGCTTATGTAGTACGCAGCTGGTGCGTGACTTTTGTTGCTTGCAGCAGAGCAGAGTATATCGATCAAGTTGAGTTTTTCACTCAGTTCAGAAAAGTATTGCACATAAACTTTCACAGATATTCAGATTCATCGTTATGTTATTGCATTTGGTTTGTGTCCCAAATAAAATAAATTTAAGTATTGGGGCTCTAGAAGGCATGAACGATAGTCTATCCATGACCAAGGTGAATATATAAAAGTAAACAAAAACCTCCACGGCTTTTTTTATATCTTTACCGACCCGACTAAAAGTTGCCGACTCAACGTGTTTTAGGAATTGCGCGTTTTACAAATAACCCTGTAGATTACACTCTTTACGCCACAGTAGGCTACGTATCTTCTGCCACCGGCGCGGCGCGCTAGTAAAATCAAGTCGCGAGTCATAAACCCGGCAATAACGTGCACGATATACGAGCGATACACTTACCCGGACAATATTAAGGGCGAAAAAACACCGATTTTACTGCCGATTGTAAAACAGGGAGCATATTAGCGGACGCAACGGTGTGGCGCGGAACTTTCATCGTAAAACTCGGCCTGATGAAGCCCAGCCGTTGTGCTACGCGAATTCTTATGCACCAATTTCAGAATAAAAACTCGACCGCGTACAAACATTCATCATCATCATCGTCAGCCATTTGACGCCCACTGCAGGACATACGCCCCCCTCATGTTTTTCCTAACATTACAACCCACGGAAAGTTTTTTATGTGACTTTTTGTTGGTACATGCTGTGTTAATTTAATTTATAAATAAAACTTTTTCTATTCTATTCTGTAAATACAATTTCATCGCAATCTAATTTTGACTCGCAGAGCTTATTTATTTATTGAAACTTTAATTGCACTTACATAAAAAAGTTATAAGGCATTTTCTACCAGTCTACCGCAGGAGGATTCATGTAATAGAGTTGGAGTTAGCACACCGAATATTCTTAGCTATTTAGTTATTATGTGGGGAAAATTATATACTGTTAGCTCATAGTTATATTTTTATTTATTTGTTAATACTTATATATTATTATGTAATGAACATTTTCTACAAGTCAACCGCAGGTGGTGGAAATAAGGGTTGGTCGGGGTGAAATAAAAAAGAAGACTAGAATTGATAAATAAATGTTGCGCTGGTTTGGACATATGGAGAGGATGAAGGAAGGAAGGAATATTATGTTCTTTTTGTTGCACTAACCCGTGCTAAGGACAATTTTAAAAACCTATTTAGAGGCTAAAAATTCCACCCATGCCGGGACTTGAATCCGCGACCTCTCACTAACCAGTGCCAGCGCTCTTCCAACTGAGCTAATGGGCAACTGCAGGCATCGGCGAAATTTCGAGCCTCTTAACAAAAATACGTAAACAGAGAAGTTTGTAAAGAGGCTCAAAATTTCGCCGATTTTGGTCGCGGGTTCAAGTCCGGGCATGGGTAGAATTTATAGCCTCTAAATAGGTTTTTAAGGAAGGAATGTATCAAGTAAATTTTAATATAAGAGCCGGTAAGGGACGTCCGGCATACGGCATGAATTAGCAAAGGGCAAGATGAAAATTACCGTAACTGGCGTGCGTGCATGCAATGTCTAATGAATGTTGATGAAGCTAAAGAGGTCTATCAGGATCTTGGTATGTGGCAAACCTTGGTCTCTGCCTACCCCTGTGGGATACCGGTGTTATGTAATGTTGTGAAAAATCTTATAGTAGTTATCATTTTCAATTGTTAGCTGTAAGATTTAATAAAACTTTTATCTGTCTGCGATCGCACCAGCCATCACAAACATGTTCTGTATTCAGTGACTTCACATCAACAATAAGTACGCGCATATCTGAATTATAAGTTATCGATATTGTCTGTTGTACAATAGCTGTTCTCTTCTCACCTGCTGTATATATATATAAGTGCCAGGCATATTGTACTTAGTAATGTTTTATCTTGAACATCATACTCTTTAAAATTAACGATTATTAAAATTGGTGAAATCACCTCTCTGTGGGAAGTCGACACTTAAATGTAGTGCCGTTGACACATTATAGGATTGGAAAGCCTTAAATAATACCATTCCTTTCGCGAACCCGCATGTACGAATTAATTTCTAAGATCATTCCACATTTTTTCAAACATCAAACCTATTGTTCTAAACATTGAAATGTCGGAGTTGTTAATTACGAATACTGTAAAGAACTAAACTGTATATGTAAGGCCGGCCACATACTGGCGCGGTTGGTTGTGACGTCCGTGACCTCGGCCAATACAAACGCAGCCAGCTAGATGTTTAAGCTATTTTTATTTAAAATAGTTTTAATGTAGGTAAGTATAATCTAATTTATGTCTTTTTAAGTTTTTGATCTGAGTTTTTTTAAATAGGTAATAATACTTATTATTAAAAAAAAGAATACCGTTACCATTTAAATTGTAAGCAGTTTAACGCCTGGTTAGTATCAAAATCTCTTTGTAACTGAGCAAAACTTTAAATAGGAGATCTAAATCAAGTTTAGTAATAAACCGGGCTCAGATTTGCTCAGATACGCAGACTCGCTGATAAAATCTCATTCGGTGGACGAATTTTAAAACGACGTAAACGAGTACCGATAGTGTGGCCACTTGGGTAAACGCATCTATGTACCTATGTTATAAAATTGTCGACAGCATTAATTTGAATATTAAAAATAATTCTTGCATTTGTTCCAATTTATCAACTATGTCAATAGTTTTATTAGACGGCATCGGCAACGCTTAGAAGATATGGTCTATTTCTTTTTTCATTTCATCAATTTTGCGTTACAGCGCCCACTGTTGACACGCACGAACATAAACAGATGCAGCCATTATATTAGGCTAGCCTTACACATCCGGAATTACTTAGAAACTGAAATAAAACTTTAATTCGATGATATTCCGTCTTGTTCCACATAAACTGATGTGCCATTCTCGCGAATTTCAAGAATATTCCAGATGATCCCAAAATAGCCAGTGCCGTATTTTATTTTAATTAATGATATTTAAATATCTAGATGACAATCGGATTTGAAGCACAAATAGTATCACGACAGTTTTATATATCTATTCATGATGATGGCTAGATATACCATAAGTATTTTTTTAACATAAGAGTTTTCTGACCTAAGAATACAAATAATAAAAACCGGCCAAGTGCGTGTTGGGCCACGCAGTGTAGGGTTCCGAAGAAAGAGGGCAAAAGGAAAAAACGGAACCCTTATAGGATCACTTTGTTGTCCGTCCGTCCGTCTGCCTGTCAAGACCCTGTATCTCGGGAACGCGTAAACGTATTGAGTTGAAATTAAAACCATGTACTCAAGTCTACAGTCCCTTGAATCTGTGAAAAGATAAGACTTCTAAGTTAACGTAAAAAATGTGGCCGTTTAAGCCGCAAATAAATGTGTATTTCGACACTCAAGGGAATAAAAATGTATAGAGAGTACTTTCCGTTGATCTAGAACTATGAAATTTGGCAAGTATTATCGTTTTATACTAAGAGTGCAGGAAAAAATCTGAAACTATACATTTGTATCTAAATCATTAAAAAAATAGTCTTTAAAGTCCGGGAAAAGCTCGAAAAAAACTGCGAGAGTCGATTCCTGAACTATTTATAATATGCAAGTACCTACAAAGTGCAGAACCCTCGGTGGACGAGTCCGAATCGCACTTGTCCGGTTTTTAGTTATAAGAGGTCTTATAACTGAAAGAGGTTTCTTGTAGACAGCTTCTGATTAGACAGTAATGCACATAGGTACACTTATTTTTATTTTTGTTGTAAAGTGGCTTGCTTGTTAGAAACCTGATCGTACCCTTTCGACAAAATTACGAGTAAGTAAATTCTGACTTAGCCAATTTAATGCGTGAGTTCTACGACCAAAATTGAAAAGCCTAACAGTCTTTTATAAAAGCACTATTCCTATAAAACACTCCTCAGATGCCGTTTAAATAATCTGTGGTTACGTCTTTCTCTAAGGTAACTCAGACTATTTAAACAGCCTCTGAGGAATGTTTTACAGGATAAGTTTATAGTAGTAAATAAGACCATAAGTTTGAAGTTTTTTTCTCAAAAATTATCAAGCTCTTGAAATGGACACATATTTCACTTAACGTTCATTAAGTCACGGTTTTTATGCTACTTTGAAAAAACATTGACTTTAATTAATATCTAGTAGATACTCGTAGCCTAATTTGTTTTTTTTTTACTTGCATTACTCAAAGAATAAAGATCGACATCCCGTGTGCATTTGACAGCATGCTTGAAGTCTACTCAGACGCGTTACGAGCTACTCTACAAGAAAAATGTAAAGGTTGACCAGCTTTCAACAGTACTTTCTGAGACCAGGCAATCGTTATAGAAAATATCTAAATTAGGAGCGACCGTCCGATCCTATCGTTTGATTTTAAACCCCAATCACCATTAACACAGTCGGTTTCCGATTGCCAAGAAATCAACCATTACCGGGCTCGCACCATCCGAGGAATCGTAAAGCATTGAAAGTAATTTGCACGGGGTCTTCTGTTCTGATACCTTGTAGTAGAGCTATTTGCATATAATTTAAGATCGGAAAACCCCATTAGGCCTACGCCACGCTGGCGCGGTTACGTCCTAGATGTTTTACTTTTGAATGGACGGCCGCCACAGCGATCGCGCCGGTGTGGGGCAGGCATAAAGTTGAATCACACGTTTCTTTTGGAAGGCGACATGTAAGATATTCACTCTAGTTTGGTTGCTACTTCCAATATTTTTGTTGGTGGTTTAGGTCTAACCATTTTATGATAGAGCCATCCCAAAATTATTTGGTTACCAGATAGGCTGTATTAGTCACATGACCGACCAAGCTCTCCCCCGCCGTATCAATTGCCGTGACCGAACCCGGCCGGAGTAGAATCATCATAATTTGGTAATAATACAATATAATTTCTAATATTAGAAATATATCCTAAAAAAGAATCCTTACAAATGCGAAAGTATGTATGGATGGATGTTTGTTACTCTTTCACGCAAAAACGGCTGAAGGGATCCGGATGAAATTTTGCACAGAGAAAGATTATAGTCTGGATTAGCACATAGGTTATTTTTTATCTCGGAAAAATACACATCAAAATTACCACGCAAATGAAGTCGCGGGCAACAGCTAGTATTTAATAAGCCAGCTTTGTTGCTAATACACGCGAGTTTTTAAACAGGTGTCACAGTTTGAAAACTATTTTAAACTTGTCGTAATATAGGTATACTCCGTTCCATGAGTCGAACTCGTAGGATACAAAATACTCGCATCTCATTGGTCAATGCGCGCGGCTATAGATAAGCGAAACAATAAGCGAAGACGGTCCGCTTCCTAGGGTAGGTTTACTTAATGCAGTGGCTATTGAAGGTTACGCGCATTAACAAATGGGCGCATTTGGACGATTTTCTTTGGGCGCTCGTTTCGTGGAATCAGGGTTACATCTTAATGTTTATGTTGTGTTATTGTTAATATTTAATCAATATTATTAGTGGTATAGGTACGTGATAGTTTAGCGATTTTTATGGTTTTGTATTATTATTTGCAAATAATAAAACAAAAATCATAATATTTTTGTTAGAAGTAATCAACTTTCTATTTTTTTATTTCTGTTATGGAGGGCTGTTGCTACTATGGTTGTTTGAAGCTACAGGACAATAACTCGAGGGTCTGTGCGGAAGGGCCCGCTTGCATGCGCTTAAACGAACCGACGGCGGTTTTGTGCCGGAATGGCCGTGAAATAGCTCGCGCGGGTGCGGTACTTTGCACCTCACAGAAAAAGTTGTAAACTCGAATAGCCCGCGTGCAAATTAGGCCCCTAATTTTATTGCCGCAAGGGCATAAATTGCTTGAGCCAGCGACCGGGTTTTATGGCCTTTGGCTCAAGTGTGCGGGGTTTACAGTAGCTGTTAAAAGAAGATCGGACCTCAACTGATTGGAGTCGGCGGTGCTCATGTTTGTGCCTTTGTCGCGTCTTGCTGGAATGGATATTGCTGGGGATAGAGGTTGCAACGGGGATACTCGATTCCATGCCACACTTATAGGGACAGTTCTGTTGATAGTACAGTGAGCGACATAAGGAAGGGGTGCCTTTTTGTTCGAGTCTTGCATAAACAGGCTTGTTATCCGTTTGTAAGTTTTTAGTAGCATCACCACACGCTTAAGTTTGGAGTTTTTTGTTTGTATTTTTTTCTTCTCAAAAACGATGTGGGCTTTGAAATGGACACTTAATTTAACTGGTAACGTTCATTATGCCGGTGTTTCTGTGCTACTTTAAATACAATCATTTTGATTTTGAAGGAAAACGTCGTGAGGAAACCCGTGGCTTAATTGGCTTTGGAAGTATTGAGGATTTCTTATGGTCTAAGCTGAGAGGGTGCTGGACAGCACCCTCTAGTAGTTTTGCCTTTTGCTTTACTAGCGTCATAAAGCCATCGCACACTTTCTCTAGGCAATTTTGGACACGTTAATCTGTCAAACGACCCTAAAATGACTTACCCGCGGTTTCTTGTACTCTAATCACTTGTAAAAATAGGAGTCCCGCAGGATCTATCTTAGGGCCGCTCCATTTCCTAGTCTATATAAATGATTTATCGTTTATGGTACAAAAAATGTCTGAGATAGTGTTATTTGCTGATGACACATCACTTATTTTTAAAATAAGGAGACAAGAAAATAATCTTGACGATGCAAATAATGCTCTCTCGCAAATACTAGATTGGTTCACAGCAAATAATCTGCTGCTAAATTCTAAAAAGACAAAATGTATAAAGTTTTCCTTACCTAACGTACGAGCAGTTGAGAACAACATAGTAATTGGACATGAAAAACTAGAATTTGTAGATGATACTGTATTTCTGGGCATCACAATCGATGCAAAACTACAATGGGGTCCACATATTGTAAAATTAGCACACAGACTTAGCTCTGCAGCATATGCAGTGAAAAGAATTAGGGAACTCACTGACGTTGCAACTGCTAGGCTTGTTTATTTTAGTTACTTCCATAGTATTATGTCCAACGGTATACTACTATGGGGCCGGGCAGCAGACATTGAGACTATCTTCATTTTGCAGAAGAGAGCCATCCGATTTATTTACAAGTTAGGTAATAGGGTTTCGCTAAGAGATTTCTTCAAAGAAACCAACATCTTAACAGTTGCATGTCAATACATTTATGAAAATATTATGTACGTTAGAAAAAATATCAAAGACTTCGAAAATGTTGGTGGCCACCATAATGTTAATACTAGAAATTAACATAAATTGTCATTTCCACTATTTAGACTTGCAAAAGTTAACACATCCTTTATGGGGCACTGTATAAGGTTCTACAACAAAATTCCTCAAGATATATTAGAGTTACCTCCAACGCGATTTAAAAAATGTGTTAAGCACATTTTGTGCAAAAAGGCTTACTATGACATCAAGGATTATTTAGAAGACAAAGATGTTTGGCATTAAACAGTAGATTAATATTATTTAAAGGACGATTGTGACTAGTGTTCAACACATTCATGAGTAATATTTTAAGTTGAAAACTCTGTTTATTAAGTTAAAACGTGTTTTGAAAAGAATAAATGTGGAGTTTCTTTGTTAGCTTCTTCTCCACATAATCCATTAATTGTGAAACTAACAACTTTGACGTTCATTAAGTAAACATTCTGTTTTTACAATGAATAAAAATATTTGAATTGAATTGAATTGGATTGAATAAAGCTGTTAAACCAGTTAAACGCTGTCAGTTGAAAAAGTGCGTACAAAAAAAATAATTGGCAGCTGTCGACAGATTGGTAGCGTACGAGAAACTGGAGGTAACTCTCCAGTGCACCACCACAGCAGTTTGAAACCACCTCATTAGGTTAATCCGAACAATAAAAATCAGTCCATTCAAAAGTTACCAACATCTGAAAATCCTCATCCTTACCCGGCGCATTGTCAACATAACGGAATTATTGCACCGGAATAAAAGAAACGAAGCCTTTCCAAATGACACGTTACATAATTTGCAGTCCACAACGGGACGTGTTCACCTGCCCCCATTTCTGTTCCCTAATATTTATTTGATTGCCAAATTCCCATCCCATTTGCCTACCTGAGTCCGAGTGATCGGATGGTACAGAAGACCCACGTGATCGCTAGTGAAAAGTAGTAGAAAAAATTCTCTAGTCCTCTAGTTCCCAAACTTTATAGTTCACGATGCATTAATAGGTATTTAATGCTTCGTGTACTAATAATATTTTGTCTGAAATAGCATTAGACACAGAAATTTACAAATTAAGTTTAGTTTGTCGAGAAGAAAAAATTGGGGTGGATCGCGGTGACCCTGAATTTACTCTCCACTGCGGTGCTCCAAGGCATCCCGACCCACACTTTGGGAACCCCGCTGTAGTCAAATATAAAATACGAACAATTTTACTATAGGGAATACTTCGAAATAACGCAAATAATATCATTGTTTTCACGTCCTTGTTTTCACCACAAGGGACAGTAAAAGTTTAATGAACGACTGGAACCGCCCCTTTTTGGACAGATATATTCATATCTTTTGGCATGCGTTGTTTAAACCTGCTTTTGCCCAAGATTGAACAATCTTAAAAACCTATTTTATATATTATTTTTATTTAACAATCTTGTTCACTAATAACTATGGGGGATTCCCGAGGACATTCTCCCCGACGAAGCTGAGAATAATAATAATAATAATTTCCACACAACACAATCACTTGACCTGGTCCCAAATTGGGATACCCTGTGCTATGGTAACCAGGCAAGGACGTCACAAACATGGAAATACACCCAGACTGAGACCATTTGTGCAAATGTACGGCGACACCCAGTGGGAATCGAACCCACGACCTCTGTTTTGGTAGCTAAGCGCCTTAACGGGTAGACCAACGAGACAGTCACCTATTCTCCAGTATATTATACTAAATTGTCGCTTAAATTCCTACCAGAGTCAATATTAGGTATCTCTACTATTGTAGAGAAGTCTTCTTTACGTAAGTATTATCGAATGCCATCCGAAAGATGATACATCGAAAGTTTATATGATAGGTTTTCGATTAAGTAAAACTGATCATCCAGAGAATTTATTTCAAAGCGGTCCTTTTGAATATAATCTATGTCATTTCGATGTCCTCCCGTGCACCAACAGCCAACAGGCAATTATGCCGCAGAAAAAAGACGCATTATTTTTTTCCATTTCTCGAGAGATCTACTTTACGATATGACAAAGTATAGATGTAATGTATAGAGTGGACGGGGCTTTAAAAGGACGTTTTTGTGGTGAATTTATTGTTTGTGTAGTTTTAATTAGGGGATTAAGTTATAGATACGGTTCTTTGACGTTTAACAATATTAACCATTGTTTCTTCGGAAGTTAGGATATTAAATAGTATTTTATGGTTTCGTTATTAATGTTATGTTCATTTTTATGTCATATGCTCTAGTGTACAATGAAAAATATTCTTATCTTATTAATTCTAATGAATAATCAGGATTATGCGGCAAATATTGGATGGAGACCACATATCAAGCCACAAGACCAGCCACAAGATGGACAGAAGACCTCATCCAAATGTCAAGAAGACGCTGGATGCAAGCCGCTTCCCACCGGTCTTCTTGGAAATCTATGGAGGAGGCCTATGTACAGCAGTGGACTTCTTGTGACTGAATGATGATGATGATGCGGCAAATATATGGGCTTATGGGACACTCAGGTTTCTTTACGATGTTTTCGTTCACCGTTAGCGAGTGGTATTGCTACTATAAATTCACAAATGTACATAACTTAGAAAACAAAGTCATAGTCATGCCCGCACTGGGAATCGAACCTGGGTCTCACGCTTCCGAGTCAAATGTTCTACCCACTACGCTACCACCACTTTTTCTCCGGCATTGTCCATGAAAAAAGTGATCTGTGTTATAGTGTTGTTTTTTCACACTCCTCCCAGGTCAAGCTGGCGTGAACCAGCTCGGTGGAGTTTTTGTCAACGGGCGTCCTCTTCCGGACGTGATCCGGAAGCGGATCGTGGAGCTGGCCATCATGGGTGTCCGACCTTGCGACATCAGCCGGCAGCTGCTGGTCTCCCATGGCTGTGTCTCCAAGATCCTCACCAGGTTCTACGAGACCGGCTCCATCAGGCCTGGGTCTATTGGCGGGAGTAAGACTAAGGTTAGATGACTGTTCGTTTTATGTCACTTCTCTTTTCTTATGAAAAAAATTACCAGCGTTAACATTGCAGATGTGATTAGTGTAATAATTTCAAAACTGACTGAGTATAGGTATTTACAATTTTATCAGCGGTTTTTCCATCTTCTCGCGCGGCTCTGAGAAGAGTTTTAGGTTAGGTCAGAGAAGGTTTGGTGTGATGTTATTTAAATCGTCACCTTAACTGATGGGCCATCTTGCCAGCTGGTCCATTATCATCAGAGAACTACCGTTTTCTGGCTCGTATAAGCTCGGTGTATAAGCGTCATAATTATAAAAGGTTTAGATATATTTACATCACGTATAGATTACACCGGGGGAAAATGAACACCAGCGCTGTACGTACGCGCAGCTTACGCTGAGTTTTGTCACCCATTACCATTTGGTCGGCCTTACCTTCGTCTTTCTTTAGGGCGTATTTCATAATAATAATTTTAACTCAAAAAGTTTGTGTGGCTGATTAATAGTACTAATAAACTCTTAGAATTGAAATTAGTCGTGCACTTCCTGGAGTGTCATAGTAACTTGCAAGTTTCTGGTCGCTCGTCAATCTAAATGCTACCTGGGTATGACGCACTGGGGGCAAGATAAAAAGTACCCGTAACCGGTGTGTGCATGTTGCATGCTAATGAATGTTGAGGAAGCGATCATGGCAGGTGGCAGTCCCTGGTCTCTGCCTACCCCTCTGGGATACGGGCGTGAGCCACAACCTATGGCTACCGGCCTAAATCCCTGGTAACGTTAAATGAACTATGACGGTGTAATCTAACAGTAATGTTTCGACAGGAAAACACACAATAGCTCATAATTACCCATCCAAACAATAAACTTGTCTACCTTCTCCATGCGGTATCTCCCAGCGTTTAGTTATTTCCTAGTAGGCTCTTATGGATTCGCCACGGCTATTAGTGGCGTGGAGCTTTGACCGCATCCTTGGCTGAGGACAAACGCAGTCCGTTCATGTTGTAAAACAATTCACGGCATCACACACGCGGGGCAAGACAAAAATATTTGGGAGGCGTCGACACGAGATATGTGCATTGCTCAGATGTTGGGAAGCTGTTTTTGGACGTCAGTAGAATGTAACTGATTTACTTGAGCGATTGATTGACTTGATGTTGGGCTAGCCATTGATACAATCTTACAAACAATAGAGTGACAAAATAGAAATTGATGTTATTACGGATTTACACACTAAATTTGTACTTTTGTCGTTCGATTCAGACCACATAGGATTGTTACCGATAATATGAGATATTTTCGTGTTGATCGTATCAATTTTCGTTTACCAAACAAGTGATTAACTCTTCCATTATTCCTCTAAGAACCTTGAGGCCAACGGTTTCTGCCACTTTTATAAGAGGGCTTTGAATTTACACCCAAAGCCATCTTACCCCACTAACTGAAAATGGCATTGATCGATAGTTCTCTTCATCGCTTCACTTTGTGATAAGAGATTGGCGTCGCTTTCAAACGTGGAGGCTCAGGATTCAAGTCAATCGAAAGGGAGTTATTTGTGGAACCCGGCAAAAAGAAGGTCATGATTCAAACACTTCACAGATTCACCAGAGGCGCTTAAGGCCAAGCAACCCGCGGGTGCTGGTTCGAACAACACAAGCGAATCGTCAAATTCACGCCGAGCAATCAACAGTAATTATAAACTATAAAATGAATCGCCTTTCGGCTTCTTGAGGCGGCCTTTCGACACGCCCGCGATAGCACGCTCAGGTGTTCTTGTGACCGGGTTCTGCCGTCTAAATATTCTTCTTCTTCCCCTGACGTAGGGCAGGCAAGAGGGCAACGGTGACGCGGTAAATACAATTATAATTATTAATAAAGTAATAATTTTAACTGTCAAATTGCATGCCGAGCGTCGGTCAGTGTGTTTCAGAATACCAGCCGCGACAAGCTCTGTGAGTTTGTACAGTCTGAGATCCGTCCCTTTTTGTTTTCATTTGCCCGGCGGATTAATAGTTAAATAAAAGTACTAAGTTAATTTAATTTGATTTTTTAGGCGGTGGCTCATGTTATGTAATGTAAAGGAAACAAATAAATATCATTTCATTTCATTTCTTCGGTGCTCCAACTCCTAGGGGTGCATAGGGCCTCAATCATATATGTCCACTTCTGATGGTGGCTCGCGGCAGCTTTCAATTCAGGCTAGCTTTTCAGCTGTCGAAATACAAGCTCCTTTAGTTAATTTTTTCGTAAAGTTTCAGACAATACAAATGTAAAGCCACTAAGGTTATCCACGCCATTTCCGGAACAAGTCAATTAGATTTTGTGTTATCAACATCTTTTGTTCTAGAAGAATTTATAATATTAATATTGTTCGAAATTTGTGTTAGTTTGAAAAATACTATCCGAGATAAAATAAATAGAACCAAAGCTTAAAACACAAAATCTATTTGGCAATGAGCACTTTTGGTCGATTCGATGATCGGATGGTACCAAAAGTGACTCATCATGTCTTGTCACTTCCTAACGAGAAAGAACCGTTTTTATAAGCCGCGAAATTATAAACATTACAACCATATTACAACTTTATTTAATTGTTCATAGTGTGTAAAAAGTAGGATTGAATTTAACGACTCTACTGTGTATATGGAAGGAAGAAGTAATGAAATACATTAATTTAATCAGTGAGTATTTTGATGAGTAAACTGAGTAATCTAACTTAACTTGTTACGTTACATGTAACACAAATTAACTTAACTATCGTATTTAGAAACATTAGTTTATAGTTTATTTTCTTTTTTATATGTTAAGTAATTTAGTTAAGCACTTACATTTTTCAAATTAATCTTAGAACAAACACAAGCTCTAAGCTCTAATTGGGGTGTTTCAGGAATTGCAATTTGTTAACCCTATATGCCTATTTGCCATGAATAAATTAATATACGTTTGGACCAAAGTTATAGTAATAAAATATACATAAGAAACAAGATGTCCAGCACAGAAAAAAATATAATACGTAACTGTATCAAGGTGTATCAATGCGTATTGTGAAACTACAAGTATGTAGCCACAAAGTTCAATATTCAAAGGGGACTGTTTAAAGGTGGCTCCCTTTTTTCGCATGGCTGATAACGAAATAAATCCTTTCAATAATATCTAAGATTACTAAAAATATTAGGTAATAAATATTAATTCCGCGGCCCTTGACTGGGTCCACGCGACGAATATCCCAAACGTGGCCAACCTAAGCGGAGATGGAAGAAGAAGAAGAAGAAGAAGAAGAAAGACATTTATTATACCAACAAGATATATCACAGAAACAAAATAAGCACATAAGTAACATAATATGCACAACAATAGAAAGAAAACTAAATACACAACGGCGGGACTCCAAGCGGAGACCAGGTTGGCTGAAGGTGGCCATGAACAGGGAGGAGTGGTAAAAGAGAGATAAAAGGGAGGCCTTTGCCCAGCAGTGAGACACAATCGGGGCTACGTAAATATATATCCCATCCATAAGTGCTACGGTTAGAAAAGAAAGGCAATTTTTTACTATTTTTAGTAATCATAGGTCGATGACATTAAGAATGTAACAGAAGGGTAATGGATGAGATTGGCAGGCGACCGGGGAGGGGAGGCGTAAAAGTGAAGAGGCTTATTAGGTCATCTGCTGTGATCTGTGGTGACTTCTTGTTTTGGACTCACATGGACTTTCAGGGTCAAAGAGTTAGCTTTTCCAGAAAACCCGGGGAACCCCAAAATCAGCGCCCAGTAAGCGTATTCGACATTGACCTCACAAAATTCGGTACGCATTATAAAACACCCATTCCTTGTTCGAGAGACGCCGCCGCCGACCAGAAATTGATTACAACAAAATGCCTCGGAATCACCGAATACATTTATTGACGTTGTTATGGGAACAGTTAATTGACTCCTAATCAACCCGAGAGATTGCCAGACATTTATTTCTAGACGAGACGCTAATAATCCGAGCCTGAGAATTCATTTCGCCCAAAATTTACCGTGGAAATGTGGATATTTTGATCTCGGCGCTTACAGAAGATACGCGCAATAGTGAGCAAAAAGTCCGTCAGAGTGATCGTCGAATGATGAATGTTATCTGTTGCAGCTTGTAACTAGCATCAATTAGTAATACTCAAGCAGCAATGTAAAAAGTAGTTACATTTTGCGGAAGTAAGGCGCCGCTGTTTGTTATACAGCTTTATAACTAGTAAAGACATCATCGTTGTAATCTTAAGTAATCCTAACACTAGTTAAATATAATTACATTTTATTCAAATGCTAAAACAGGATAGATGAGCATAAACTTTTCTGTAATAAACGAATTTCAATTTCAAGTATGAATTTGAGTGAGTAAACACTTAATTATTAGTCTTTCTCTATAGTGTCACAGTGAATTAGTCCGTCTCTTCAGGTTTCTACGCAAAAGAACGAGACAGAACGCAAATGCACGGAATGGCTTAGTTGGTAAGAGCGCGCGCCGGCATTATGCTAGAGGTGCGTGTTCGAATCCTGCTTTGGCCTGAAATATTTGTTTCTATGTGAAGTTTGTCAAATTTTAACTGACAGTAGCGTGATCCATTGACGGATAATGGACACAAAATGGCTGTAATGGTTAAAGGAGCTTTCTGATCGCATCAAACTCTATACCTACCATGGATGAGTGTCTTTCACCGAAAGACATAATTTTTATCCAAATTCGGGTTAATAGCCCCTTAAATCGTGAATTCTGCACACAGACCAATTATTTTATTACGATTTTTGGCTGTAATTGCTATGTGGTTAATAACTTTTGGTTTGGATATGGTTTTGCCGGATTCTGACTTTAACACTGTGGAAAGGTTAAATCAATAACGTGAACTGTTATATTTTTATTTGGAGTCACGTTTGCTGGTGCAACACGATTTTTTGTTATATTTTAAAAGGAAACTTGTTTGATTAACTTGCAATTCTTTGTGGTGATACTTTACCTATTTTGATGAACAAAAAAATTCAGTAAGTAAAGATTATGCTTTACATCAACTTTATCTGTTAATCCATCCATGCAATTAAAATATCAGTATTACACTTGGAAGTGTGTTTGTTTAATTTACAAGCGAGAAAAAATACAATAATTTTTCGAAATCAATTTTTTTGCGGAGAACTTATTTCTAAATAAATTATTATAAATTAATTTATTAACAAGCTTTTGTCGACAATGCAGTACAATGGGTAGAATGTCGTGTTTGGTTTGCACAGTTTCATGTGTGTGCTACTAAGCGTTGAGGAGTGCTCTCATGAGGAGACAATCCTGGTTGCTGAATCAGGTTATGTCATTTTACTGTTATGTCGTCGGAACCGGACAAGCGTGCAAAATAATATTTCAAAGTCGTAAGCTTACAAACTGTCGAAGTGGCTCAAATTGGGCTTATAAGATTTGAACTAGACATAGGTACATCATGTGAAGTTAGGTAAAACCTTTTCATCATCATCATCATCATCATCAGCCATTTGACACCCACTGCAGGACAAAGGCTTCCCTCATGGTTTTCCAAGTTTCCCGGTGTGGTGCCGCCCGCATCCAGCGACTCCCCGTCACCGTAAACAGGTCGTCAGACCATCTGGTGGGGGGCCTACCCACGCTGCGTCCGTCCGGTCCGCGGTCGCCAGGTCAGAAATTTTTCGCCCCAACCGATATTTTTATTAAGTAAAAACGTTTACTTAATAAAAAATATATGGGGGGCACGCACTTCCGTAGTTTATTTTGTTGGAGCTTTCGTTTTGCGAGTTCGCCCAAACAAATTCAATTTTATTTCTTCATCGTCAGCCATTTGACGCCCACTGCACGACATAGCCTCCCTCATGGTTTTCCTAATCATGAGGGGTTTTGCCATAATCGCCACGCTTGGCACGCGGGTTGGCGATCGCAGTATGCGTTGGAATCTCAGGAAAACGCTGCTGCCCGTCTCCTGGTAATGTATTTCCTTAGTCGCCTTCTACGACATCCACGAAAGGAAATGGAATCCAATCTGATTTGGAAAACATTTGTAATTCATTTCGATGTTAAACGATTATTGAGAGATACAAGAAAAATTACTTCAATCAATGCAGATACAAGTAATTTTGTAAAGATTTGATTTAACATAACATAACATAAACTTACGCCTGTATCCCAGAGGGGTAGGCAGAGACCAGGGACTGCCACTTGCTACGATCCTGACAGATCACTTTCGCTTCCTCAACATTCATTAATCGTTGCATGCACGCACGCCGGTTTCGGGTACTTTTTATCTTGCCCTTTGCTAATAAATCCCCTATTTGGTCGAAGTATGTCCGTTCAAACCCTATCCCTCCTAATATTGAAAAGAAGTTCAACCGTATCACTTTCACATGAAAGTGTGTTTGTTGATTAGTACTTCTTTTTTACGGCAGCCACGGACCAATGATTTTTTTTTTGTAAAGTGATGGTTTATCGTCATTTCGCTTTCAAAGTCAGCTATGCACAAAGTTCTTTTTTAGGGGGCAAAACCAAATTACCTTTGGACTTTTGTTGAGAATCGTGATATCTCTAAAATGCACGATTCCGACGGCACGGATGCACACTAGAGATGGTTTTACGATAACTTTAGTTCTACGAGTTTTTTCTCAGATTTAAATTCGGGCTTTACGCGTTTTACGTCACAGCCTTCAATAAATCATTGTTCTGTATAGAATAATGTCCATTCTATACAGAACAATGATTTCTCATTTTCATCAGATAATGCCTGAAATCATATTTTTAGGAATTCCTTTCAAACAACGCTACTATTAAAGTTTATGGAAAGTTATCTATTATATCTATTATTTTATGGAAAGTTAAACAAATAATTTTCAAAAGTAGAAGAGTTGTTGCAAATATTGAACGCCAACCGACATGTTTCAGGGATTGCCCATTTTAAAAATAACGTGCCTTATACGATGTTTATGTATTACGTAACGACCGACCGAAGAGTGACTTCGGCCATGTCTTATCCAAATTCGACTCGGATAAAGTCGCGTGCACAGCAAGTGATCCATATTCTTACCTTCGAAACAGTCTATAATATCATCGGCTCCCATGCAAAGCTCTCGCTACACGTTTTTATTAGTTCAACACATTTGTGGCTCGCAAATAACCATCGAGAAAATCACCAAATCGATCCACTAACCATTCCAAATATTAACAGTCTATTCCGCCCAACAGCCGAAGCAAATCCTAATCGTGGGATAGAGCACATTTTCTCCAAGCGAAATACCGCATTTTACCGCTACGGGTCGAACTGTTATTTCGTATTTCCACAAATCTTAGCGTTTTAATGTTTTTCTATGCAATTAGTGCGATACGACACGCTTTTGCTCGGGGCATTCCGTCGGTCCAGAAGCGAGCTTCTTCGTACAAATTAAGCTTGAATCGTTACCAATGTTATGATTGTTAACAGCGACTTTACACCGCCCTCAGAAATATGAATAGGGTTTTATACCTTAGTGCCTCCGTTTTCGAGCGTAATTCTTTTGTTCCTGCTCAGTTTAATGAAAGTATTAGTCTGATTGTTAAAGCGTCTAGTAGCATTACTTCCTAGTACAGTTTTTAGCTAGACAGGCAGAGTCAGGCCACTTAGACTTATAGTCTTATTTATAAAAGGTTTTTGTGAAAAAAGAATTCTGTGATTCCTTAAAACACTCTCCAAATATTTTTTAAGATCTCTTTATAGCGCATTAGAGGAGTATTTTAGAGGAATCGTGTTTTTGTAAAAGATAAGATACACACTGAAAAAATAAAAATAAAAAGACACTAAACACTAACGGTCCCATATTTTATAAAAACACGATTCCTCCAAAACACTCCTCAGAGGCAGTTTAAGTGTTGTCCTTGTAAAATCTCACCACAGACTATTTTATACGGCGTTTATAAAGTATTTTAAGGAACGGCGCGTTCACAAATAAGACGCTTTCGTAAGTGTTCAAAAACAAGGTAACAATTCCTGTGAAGCTAAACTAAACCGAGCGTTTCCTCACGATGTTTTTCATTAGAATTAGCGAATGTTTTTACTACTAAAATATCACTTTACATAAAGAAAACCTTCGCCACCGTAATTCAAATGGAACCTCAGGCGTATCCACTACGCTGTCGCCGCATCAGCTTAACCTACCAGTTATTTCTTCTATTTGTGCATTTGTGAGAACTTTTGATTCTATTTATTCACATGATAAGTGGATGCAAAATAACGAAGCCGTGCATTTTGGATAAGTTTCACGGTAGACCGTGGAGGATCGGGTGTAGAAACCGTTATTTGAACTTAACGTATTCTGTTAAACCGTGTAGACTGACGTGGTATAAATATATTTCAAACTTGCTCGGTAACTAAATAAGAAAAATGTTGTGATTTTTTTTTTAGCTAACCGTGTCGGAAAACGTTGTGAG
Organism: Yponomeuta evonymella; assembly: GCA_963969515.1. NCBI lineage: Eukaryota > Metazoa > Arthropoda > Insecta > Lepidoptera > Yponomeutidae > Yponomeuta > Yponomeuta evonymella. Next base: position 7,388,870 of record OZ018366.1, on the reverse strand, counting down.
AAAACTTGAGTATCGCATGAAATCGCCTATGCACGTTCAGTGCGCGTGGTAATACAACCCATACTCTCTCTCTCTCTCTCTCTCTCTCTCTCTCTCTCTGTGTTGTAAAGAGCGATCTACATCTTAAAGTAAAACATGTACAGGTTTTTTAGGGTTCCATACCTCAAAAGGAAAAAACTGATTACTTGTAGGATAACTCCGTCCGTCCGTCCGTCCGTCCGTCCGTCCATCCATCCGTCCGTCCGTCCGTCTGTCCGTCCGTCCGTCCGTCCGTCCGTCCATCCGTCCATCCGTCCATCCGTCCATCCGTCCATCCGTCCATCCGTCCATCCGTCCATCCATCCATCCGTCCATCCGTCCATCCGCCTGTCTGTCATATCCCTTTATCCCAGGAACGGGTGGAGGTATCGAGTTGAAATTATAACCATATACTCAGGTCTACAGCTATGAAAAACTCAAGGGAATCAAAATTTATAGGGTACTTTCCGTTGACCAAGATCTATTAAATTAGGATTAATTAAAAATTGAACTAATATCGTCTTATACTAAAAATACAGGGAAAAATCTGAAAACAATAAATTTGTACCTAATTAAATCATATACAAATAGTGTTTGAAATTCGGGAAAAGCTCGGAAAAAACTGCGAGACTCTATTCCTGAACTATTTATAATTATGTAAGTACCTACCTACAAATTTGTACGGAACCCTCGGTGCACGAGTCCGACTCGCAATTTCCCGGTTTTTTAAAAAGCGCAATTCCTGAAATATATCGCTTAAAGTTTGTCATTGACAACAACTTAAATCCGACGAATTTTGTATTTTGTTTGGATAATGTCTCATTAAAAAAGAATCTGTGTTTTTTACCGTTTTTTCTCCTTTGAAGTGGCGCTGTTTCGTACATAAGGCTAAGCAACATATCTGTTAAATAGAATAATTAATGCTTCACTGAAGGCAGCGAGACGTAAACCATAAAGCGCGAATTCAATAAAAGATGTAGCTAAGCACTGATATTTCGAAAAATATAAATCTGAGCAAAAACTCATAGAACATAAGGAGCGGTGGTAGTAAAATATTGGACTCGGAAGCGAAAGACCTAGGTGCGATTCCCAGTGCGGGCTTCGTTATGCTATGACTTTGTTTTCTAAGTTATGTACATTTGTGAAGTTATAGTAGCAATACCACTCGCTAACTGTGAAGGAAAACATCGTGAGGAAACCAGAGTGTCTGAGAAATTCACATACATACCTCAGCGCTTGAAATCGCCAATCCGCGGTGGGCACGCGTGGTGATTAAGCCCATACTCTCTCCCTGAAAGAAGACCTGTGCCCTACACTGGGACGTATATAGGCTGTTTATGTATGTACATAAGTTGTTGCCGGACCCGATATCTAATTGGGTTGTCTCAGGCTTTTGCTTATTCTGTGATTGTCAAAAACCCTCATGTCATCAGCCAACTCTGCGTAAATTTGCGAGTACCATATCATTTGCATGCGTCAATCCGACGGTGCCAACCTCCCGGTTTTACGATACAAGAGTTATGACTTTTATGATCGATGGGCCGGCCGTTTATGGCCAAATGGTCATAATTAGTGGCCGAGTCCGATACAGCTGTGCCGACTTTATGGCCAAGGGGCGGGTTGTGGCCACGATATACGTGTAAATATAACAAAAGTTGAAAGCGGAGTGTGAACGAAGTTGTGAATAATTATTTTTTAGACCAGTAGGCTCAGTATGGCTCAGTGTGAACCAGGGCAGGGCCTCGATTTTCCTAGTACATTTTGGTAGAACGGTGAAAAATTCACGGTCGGGCTTCGGTCGGGTCACGTGACAAGTTTTTCTGTCCATTGACACTTCAGAATTATTGACAATAGGTTTGATATTGATATAGCGCGTGAAGCGCGAATTCGGATAAATCATGTAAGCCCTGATATTTCAAAAAATATCAATCTGAGAAAAACTCACAGAACAAAAGTTGTTGTAAAGCTCACATTACAAATTGACGTGATACAGGAATTGCTCATTATAGAATTAATCCTGTTAAAAACATAAGAAACAGAGTCAGGTAGGTACTGGCTAAAATACTTCGTCCTTACAAATAAAAAAATAAACTGAAACAACCGAACTCCATACAACATTCTGAACGCAAGATCTAATAGAGATATCGTAAATGAACGGTCAAACGTACAGGTACCAAATATCAACCCTCTGAGTTTGTACACTCGACTGAAAAAGTAATTTGAGGCCATTTACTGTAGGCAGCCCCAGCTTCTCTCAAATGTTGCTGCTTCGACCGTTAAAACTTTTTTGACCAGATGAGCTGCCATCGACTGTACCCACATAAATATTTAAGATTTTATATAAAGCGTTACTGAAATAAAGCAAAACCTAAAAATCATTTCTTCAGTATCGATAAATGAATCACTTTGAATATTACAATTTTGAGACAAACAAGGTCTCTGCCTACCCCTCTGAGATACAGGGGTCAGTTAATTAGGTGATGGAATAATATTTAAAAATGGTCAATTGTGTTTCTTTTATTATTCATACAAATTGAGCGCGTCAAGTTTCAAGATTGTATGAAAAAAACAGAACAAGTGCGAGTCAGACTCGCCCACCGAGGGTTCCGTACAAATTTGTACGTACTTCTTCATCATCACCATCATCAGACGTTTGACGCCCACTGCAGGACATAGGCCTCCCTCATGGTTTTCATAACCATGAGGGGTTTTGCCATAATCGCCACACGGCGATCGCAGTATATGGTTGGAATCTCAGGAAGACGCTGCTGCCCATCTCCTGATAATTTATTTCCTTAGACGCCATGCTTAGTACGTACTCGCATATTATAAATTGTTCAGAAATCGAGTCTCGCAGTTTTTCCCGAGCTTTTCTCGAACTTGAGTGTCGAAATATACCTTCTTTTGCGGCATAAACATTTGTATCTTTTTTTCATGTTAATTTACAAGTTTGATTTTTTCACGGCTTCAAGGGACTGAAGACTTGAGTGTATAGTTTTAATTTCCAACCATTACCTCTACGCGGTCCTGGCCTTGACAGACAGACGGATGGCCGGACAGACGGACGGCCGGACAGACAGACGGACGGACGAACGGACGAAGGGATGGACGGACGGACGGACGGTCGACAAAGTGATCCTATGAGGGTTCCGTTGTTGCCGTTATTTCAGTAGGTATTACGTTATATAGTAATGTATTTGCACTCATATTGGATTAAAAATCCGGGTACAAAAGCCACAAAAATCAGTTCTCTGACTTGTGTCGTCCACAGTACAATCCACATATTAACATGTTATTAGGATAAACGGTGTCGCGCTGACCGTCCGGAAATTAGGGTGATTTTTAATTCGTGTAGGGATGCCGTTTAATAGGCCGCGCTCACAGACGTGAAGGGGTAGTTTTGTTTTGAATAAATAGTGAGAATTGCTTGAGTAGGCATAAATTTTGAGATACAACTTTTCTATTTTATTACGGTATGTTTATATGGCAGCGACATTGTTTTTCGTATTTTCTGTGGGTAGTTGATCTTAAACTTGTGACGTGAACCTCTGTAAATTTTATTTCATAAATAATATAATTGTTTTTACATGTTCGTGTTTTGGAAGTATAAAAATTATAGCGTGGCTAGAGAAATGTAAATTAGTTCATGACGAAGTGGACACCGAAAACGGTAAATAATATTCGAATATTATTGAAAATTCTGATAGGAATCGCGCCTGTCCGACATGCCAACGTGACATTAACAGCTTTGTCAAACAATATAAACATTAATTATTCAAATGCTGGCAACACACGGACTGTGTTTAATTGTGCAAGCAACACCCGGTACAATTATCTATTTACTTTGGGGAAAAACCTTTTGATGAAGCGATTCCTAGGAATTAGATACAGTAAAAGCTATAAAACACTTTAATAATAACTAATTAGTCCAATTAATTTTCTCTTTCAAAGAACAGAGTCGTTATCTCAAAAGAGTAAGTAAATTTAACCCAATACTGATGTACCATCAGTCTACATTCGTCTGTTTTCTACCCTTGGCCATACTTTCTTATCTAGCCGCCAACAACTTAAATAAATTATAAAAACCTCAAGAAAATATTTTGAGACTTGTTTCTATTATTGAACAAAGTTCAGCTAAAAAAAAGACTAATCTAAAAAGTTGACAACGTAAAACAAAATAGATGCTTTTAAATATCACGAAATAAAAAGAAAACAATTCGCCGCTCCAAGAGTTCGAAATTCAAAATAATTAGGGCTTTTCCGAAGGCGTAATCGCAGATCGGATCGAACAGTAATTTGTAATTATAACGACCCGATTGGTCAACCATGGGAGAAAGGAACACCTGTTTTTGGACTCTCCATATTTCACGAGCTAATTTGACCTTTGAGGTATTATAGATACAGCCTATTCTAGCTTCATTGTTTTGGTGATATATTTCGGGAGCGATATGGTGTTATCTCACTGTCAAACTTTAGTAACACAAAGAGAATAGGTTGAAATTGAAACATTTGGAGTAGATATATTATCGAATTTACTGGCTTTTGCTCGACTTGTGGCCTGCCTTGTTAATGTCTAGCGGTTAACACGCTTGGCATCAAAACAGAGGTCGTGGGTTCGATTCCCACTGGAGACCGCCGTACTCTTTTTGTAGTAATCCTATAAATTATATGAATTATCCTATTTCTTTCGACTTTCAGACATCCGAAATACTCCATCTAATCCAGTTAAATCCGTCAGCTCACAATCGACCAGAGCCGGGCATAGGAGTCCTCCTAGGAACGCCACTTCATTCTTTCTATACACGCTTTTTTCTGAGTGGTTTGAAAGCCGCGGTTATGTAATTAGTAATTAGAAATGGCATCATCATTTGGACTGTTACTTTTAAGTATAAACGTAAATAAAAGAAATGGTTGAGTAATCTTGTTTAAAAAAGTCGCGAACAATTAGTAACGCCTCTCCGTCTAACAGAACCAGCGGAGCCGCGGCGCGCACGCACTGCTCTGGATGGCTACTAATGGTTCTATTAAATTCGAGTTAGTGTCGAGATGTTTTTGAAAAGGGCGTTTTTAAAAAAAGAAACAAACTAGCATATTCGATAGCTATAGTCAGACACGCACGTTCATTTTGCTATGTATTTCCAACCACCCAAAATTAATGGCGTATAATCCCAATACAGGGCCCAGGCCTACTCTCAAAGAGACAGAGAGGGTTTGAGAGTATGGACTTAAGCGCCACCCCTGCCTACCACGGATTACCGATTGACATTTCAGACACATGTACATTTGTGAAGTTATAATAGCAATACCACTCGCTAAGGGTGAAGGAAAACATCGTGAGGAAACCTGAGTGTCTGACCTATTCACATACCTCAGCGCTTGAAATCGCCAATCCGCGGTGGGCACGCTTGGTGATTAAGCCCATACACCCTCCCTGAGAGAAGGCCTGTGCCCTACAGTGGGACGTATACAACATGTCCCAAAATTCAACGATAAGCCGGCACCAGAGGATGGACCTACTAATGACTACTCGAGAAAAAAAAAGAAAAAAAAAATACCTCTACTTTTTTTTTAATTATTTAAAAAAAAAGGAAATTCTTAGAAAATGTATACCCCTTATGACACTTTTAACTACCATGACCACAATTTTTCAAATATTTCAGTTTTTTTGTTTGTATCGGCAACCTAAGTAGTACTACTATTCGCCATAATCTTTGAAAATTACAGAATTTTCGTAGTTTTATACAAAAAAAAAACAACCAAAAAAAATTATTTCCCTAAAATTTTGAAAGATTTTACGTTCAGTACACTTTAACTCATCGTAGTGTAAAAAAAAAATATGGACCCTACTATGGCAAGTTTTTTAAAAAATTAGCGCAACTAACTTACATTTTAAAATGGTATAATACTTTAGGAAAACTAGCCACAAAAAAAAATAATGACACTTTTTCTAATCAAGAACCAAATATCATAAGTTGTTGTTAATAGTAATCACTTCTACTATGTGCCCAAAATAGATTTCTTTCGCAAATTCTTAGAATTTGGAAGGGACATGTGCGTAGTCAGTGAAGTTCAGAAGTCAGAAAGAGATAGATAGTATACGTTAGAGAGAGATAGATAGAGAGCGATTATACGTTAGAGAGAAACAGATAGATTGCGATTATACGTTAGAGAGAGATAGATAGATGTTTGTTGTTAAATAACAATAGGGCAGGTAGGAATGTTGCTGTTCTCTACAAAGTACAAAGTCAGTACGCTCTGCTTCTTTGTTTACTGTGCACCGTTTCGTATTCAATTGATGTGACTCTCGTACTAACGACTTTTGGCTTGGCTTTTTGGACTAGATTAAGTGATCTGCAAACTGTACTAACCTGGCATTCCTACCTGCCCTATTGTTATTTAACAACAAACATCTCATCTCTCTCTAACGTATAATCGCAATCTATCTATTTCTCTCTAACGTATAATCGCTCTCTATCTATCTATCTCTCTCTAACGTATACTATCTATCTCTTTCTGACTTCTGAACTTCACTGACTACGCACATGTCCCTTCCAAATTCTAAGAATTTGCGAAAGAAATCTATTTTGGGCACATAGTAGAAGTGATTACTATTAACAACAACTTATGAAATTTGGTTCTTGATTAGAAAAAGTATCATTTTTTTTTTGTGGCTAGTTTTCCTAAAGTATTATACCATTTTAAAATCTAGGTTAGTTGCGCTAATTTTTAAAAAAACTTGCCATAGTAGTGTCCATATTTTTTTTTTACACTACGATGAGTTAAAGTGTACTGAACGTAAAAATCTTTCAAAATTTTAGGGAAATAATTTTTTTGGTTGTTTTTTTGTATAAAACTACGAAAATTCTGTAATTTTCAAAGATTATGGTGAATAGTAGTACTACTTAGGTTGCCGATACAAACAAAAAAACTGAAATATTTGAAAAATTGTGGTCATGGTAGTTAAAAGTGTCATAAGGGGTATACATTTTCGAAGAATTTCCTTTTTTTAAGTAATTTAAAAAAAAGTAGAGGTATTTTTTTTTTCTTTTTTTTTTCTCGAGTAGTCATTAGTAGGTCCATCCTCTGGTGCCGGCTTATCGTTGAATTTTGGGACATGTTGTATAGGCTGCTTATGTATGTTATGTATTTCAGACACTCTGATTTCCTCATCAAGTATTCATTCACCGTTAGCGAGTTGTATTGCGACTACCAATTCATAAATGTACGTAGCTCAGAAAACAAACTCATTGGTTGTGTTTTCTGAGGTTAACATGAACACTAGACATAATAAAAACTGAATTTGCACGGATACTACCGAAACGAGTACCGAAACGGTGGAAAATTGTAAAATTAAAAAAAAAAACGAGTAAATATCCGTGCAAATTCAGTTTTTAAACTCATTGGTACTTGCAGTGATTCGAACCCACGACCTCCACAATCTTGCTGTATGCTTAACAGGATATCTGCCTTAAATCGTTGGTCAGTGAGCTAGTGAGCGTCCCACGCTTTGTTTGCTGGTTCGTGTCATCATTTGAGAATCATTTTACTCCATTGGATAGGGCAGATCTGACCAGGGCTCCATTTCACACAACTACAATTCATTACTACGAAAATTTCAATACACCGTTTATAGTACAGTCGACAGCACGTCAACCTTTACAATTTAGTTGCAAAGTTGCCCGTAACGTAACTGAGTAGAGTCACGAATGTAAAGGCAACTTTATGTACGACGGCAAAAGAAGGTATTTTGCGCCAGTTTGGCATCAAACAATAAATGTTGTAATTTTTTCTCCGAGAACATTTAAACTAATTGAACCAGCGAATTATGTCTTACTTGCTCAAACGTTTGGAAACGTACCATATTTTTGCCTAAAGCACCATAATTTTATGTATCCGGTGCCATAATTCCAGAGTTAGCATAAAACATCCCTGCTTTCGCGAACAGTCTCATTTCTGATAAAATCCCGAACACACACTAAAGTCCTTATGTCGGCAGTAGACCTATCGCAGCAGGATTTGCACAGATAATGCCCCTTTATGGTGGCTTGGCCGGATTACGCTGTCCATAATATTACTCGCCTCTTAATACCGTAAAGCCGCTTCATAAAACATATTGGAAAATTATTATAGCGCTTTATCGGGCGCCCGCCCTTTTCGCAATGTGACCAATCAGGGATTTTCTCTTTATTTTTTATAAATTATTTCCTAGTCGCTGCATAGATGGTGTTTTTTTTTTGTTTTTAGCCCTAAAAAGGGCACCCTCCGGAGGACACGGGGGAGGGAGGTGGTGAATGCTCATGCATAACAGCACGGGCCCGGCCGTGCTGCCAATGTGGGACTCACAGGAAGTGCGCCTACCCACTAAACACCACCTGGGGGCTGGTTTGGTCCTAAGGACCCCTAAACCTACATCATGAGCGACCCACCTCGAAGCCGAGGAGGGCGCGCAGCGGAGCTCCTTAAGGGAGCGTCCGCTTGGGACTGCTCGTCACATCGTGACCGCGGCTAGGAGGGAGAGGGTATAGATGGTGCTGAACTTGGTAAGTTATTGCAAGGAACGGATCGTCACATTATTTTTTTATTATTTCAGCTGGATGTAATTTTTAGATCATGAAACGAAACTTACACAATAAATTCATTTTCACATTACAAATAAATATCGTTCCGAATTGATCCATTCACGTTATCGCAATATCCATTGACGGTCACTCACTCACGCACTCACGGTCGCAAATCGGAACGCACGGCTAGTAACTTAGTCAGTTCAACGCCATCTACAGAGTTCTTGGGACTACTTTTTTTAATAGTAACAAAAGAAAACTTTGGGAATTTTGTAAAAACCCACGGTTTTGTATTGTACGTGTTTGTATTGTAAACGCCGAGGAGTTTTCAATCCCTGGCGAAAAAAACATGGGTGTAAGAAAAAAAAATTTGAGAAAAAATTTGAAACTAATCTACTGTGGGAGCACTAAGCAAGGCTCAAATAAGTTTCAAGCGGGACCCAAAAAATTGTTATAAAAAACCGGCCAAGTGCGAGTCGGACTCGCGCACAAAGGGTTTCGTAGCATTGGAGTATTTCAAGCGTCTACCTGTTTCCGTTATTAATATCGAGCAAAAAACGGAAAAAAATACGTTTGTTGTATGGGAACCCCCTTAAATATTTATTTTATTCTGTTTTTTGTATTTGTTGTTCGTCAAAATAAAATAAATATTTAAGGGGGTCTCCCATACAACAAACGTGATTTTTTGCAATTTTTTCTCGATCTTTGTGTCTAATGTTGTATAGATATTGGTACGGAACTCTACGTGCGTGAGACCGACTCTCACTTGGCCGGTTTTTTATACTCGTAGAAACATTGTACCTATATTATTTTTTCTTGATACTCTTACAATCATAAACTGATCGTCATAAACCGCATCTTATTCTCAGTATTACTAAAACGAGCTCAAAGTATCACAAAATATTCTTTTACAGTTCTTGTAAAAACAATTATTTTATACCGCCGTTGATTCGTTATTCAATCGACAATGTCGATAATATTAGTATTCACTCCAATCACTAGCTATGTAGATGCTGGTAACCCTCTATAGCGAAACCAATGATCACTTCTCTTTTTCCTAAAAAAAAACCATTCCAGTTAAAATGGTGTGTAGCAAGAAATTCTCGTGGTTGGCATTAGTAGTTGGTAATAAGCGAACGATAAAACGCCACGGTATTTGATACCGTGATATTATAATAGAAGAAAGATTAGTTTTCAGCAAATGGCCGGGTTTTGTACAGATATTAATGTTTATTATTCAAATATTATTTATGCAACGTTAACATCTTACTCCGAGCTCAGTGATTCCAGTACGATCGTACGTTTTGATACCGTATTGTAAGTTATCTCTGGCAGCTATTTGCATCGGGTTTTATTTAAAAAGAGAAAAAATCGAAGGTTTAGTAGCATAGCTCTTTGAATCAGACTAAAACTTTTGTAAGCTAAGTTTTAGTCTGATTCAAAGAGTATTAAACTGTTCTTGATTAATACTCTTTATTGCACACCATACGTTGTAAAGATACACGTAAAATCTTAAATATCTAAGTTACATAGTATACAAATGTCGGTCTTGTCCATTGTCTTGTAAATTTTCGCCACACTACTGAAATTTAATTTTATCTTAAGATCAAAACAGCAGATCCAAGTACAACTCTCTAGTTGGGTGTTATAATAAAGTGCGTGTTCCTAGACTTTATTGCGACATATCGCTTGTCGGATTTGATTACGTTTATATCTGCTTTAATAGAGTACTTGGGATGACTGTAACTTAAAATCTACAGAATATTGTCCGGATCTGGAGTATAGTAGAGTAACTACAGCTTTAACTTATGTGTGTGTGGGTACTGAAACATGCCTGATAGGTATAACAGAATCGTTTAACCCTATCAGCAGCAGTATTGGTGTTCCAAAAAATGTGTGATTAAATTATACTTTTCTAATCGACTGTACTATTTGGTCAAAATCTGTGAATACAAATTTTACAGTAAGGTAGGCAGAGACCAGGGCCTCGATTCTGTTAGTGCATTGTAGTATAATTACAGGTACACTGTCGGGTCACGTGACGTGATTTTTCGTACCATTGACGCCTAGAAGGTTTGATGGGTGTGCCCGCGTAGACTTAAAGCAGCCATGAAATGAAAACCGCCATGTTCATGCAGTTGTCATGTTACTACAATGCATTAACAGAATCTAGGCCCAGGGTTTGCCACTTGTCACAATTCTGACAAACTTATTTCACCTAATCAACATTCAATAGACGCTACATGCAAGCAGGCCGGTTTATCTTGCCCTTCTCTGATACATACCCTATTTGATGATACAGTTTGTAATTACTCCAAAAGTTAAATCGAAGATCTCGTCGGTGCCACATCTGAAATTACCTAATACCAAATAAGCCTCAGGCAATACAGCTTCTGAGTGGTCGCTACACTTACATAGTATAGGTAGAAGTGGCTATTAATTGCAGTAAATCATGTATCATAGATACAATACAATACAAATAAACTTTATTTCTCCATCCACAAATCAGGTACAATAGAGGTGATACAATATGGTAGTAATTAGGAATGGAAGTTGTTTGTGACAAGACTGGGTCCTAAACTAGATCATAGATGTAAATGTTATCTTTATAGGAATACTCACAATCGATCTCTCTGCCTTGTATTTCTACATATCACTGTGTTCCATCTAAGCCAATACACAATCCTAGAGATATGCACGACTACATCCATATCCTTAGAGTAAAAAACACAATCCAAACTGACATAGTAATTGCCAAGAATGAATGATGACAATGTCGGTAATTATTGCGACAGGGTCGCTACACGACCAGAGGCGAATCAAGGCTAAACCCATATCATACCACGAGGAATGACGGAGGATGTCTATCGTAGTCTTTTTAACAAACTCGGGCAGATAATTAGCGAATATCTAGCAGTAATGAGGGTGGCGTTGGCACCATGAAACTTGGCATTTTGTCCACGGAAGGACGTCCGTCGTTTAGAGGTTTTTTGCGAGGATGCCGTAGTTTTACATTGTAGAATAGGTGCTCTGGCGTCTCACTGACCCTGTATTAAAGATGAAATGAAATTGATGTCGACACACCCCGTATCAGATACACGTCCTCAAGATGTTAATAACTACGAAGACAAGAAATAGAAAATAGACGTGAGTATCAGATGATCGAATGGCCTAGAACTGGTAAATAACTACACTCGACAGCATTGTAAGGGCAACAGTCGGAATTATGCTAGTTTACATATTTATGAAATAATAAATCATTTTCATCATACTTTTTATTTTGCATTCTTCATTGCTGTGATACCAAGGATTTACTCAGTGTCTACTCAGTGTCCTTTATTAATTGGTCTCGAGTGGAGAAATACATGATTTATCTGAACGATTTTTCTCAACGCGTTTTTATCCAGAGAAATGGTATCTGTTACGGGGTTATAATGAACACCGCCACACCTCTCTATTTCTTGCATTTTTAGCCAAGAGACACGAAATGCTTCTTGGTTGAATTCTCAACTAAGGCAATAACTTAGGGTGGTATTGATAAAACGCTCCTACCTCTGAGGTCCTTCCTAAGTGTCCATTTCAAGATGCTGTTCGAAAAAAAACACCAACTTGACGATTGAAAACGATCTCAAAGGTAACATCGCTTTATTAAAAAAACCACGCACCATGACGCCAATATTCCAAAGCTTTAAAATCGGTGCAATTCCCCACAAACTGGTGCAGGCTTTTGTTAACATTAAGTCTACATCTCTGCATTCGTTCATCTGTAAACAACCGAATAATTACCTCAATCTCTGGCCTCCCTGCACTATCATTCTTGCGCAAGTGCTCCCGGCGTGTCGTAATGTGATCCCTGGGTATAATTAGCAGCAGAGATCCAGTTAGGCGCGTTCTGCAGGCAATCAGTGCGTACCTCGGTAGCATTGCTCCGATGAGGTGCGCCGTGGCCGGTAGCGCTGCAACGCGTTTTCCAGTATGCGCTGGATATCTGGCTTGGAGCTTATTTGTACTTGTAAATATTATAGGCAGCATGGGTTCAGTGAAATAAAAAAAAACATTCTTTATGAATTGCCACTTTTCTATTGTTATTGTTAGCATACAATCGATCTTGTAGAATTAGACAACGACTCTATCCCCCGGTTTCCCGTACACTAACAAGCTGTTAATCTACTGTTAACAGCTGTCAGTGGTTTTTTTTTGTATGCACTTTGGTCAATTGACAGCTGTTAACAGTAGATTAACAGCGTGTTAGTGTACGAGAAACTGGGGGTAAGCCTGGCACGTTCGAAAGTCAGCTGTCGTTTGTGCTAAGTACACTATAAGAATAGATATGGGCCAGCGAGATTGTTCTCCGAGAATTGAAAAACAGGATTAGATTAGAACTCTTTATTGTACACACGAGAAAAAAAATCACCTACCCTCTATTCTCAACGCGAATTCAGCTAACTTCCATCTATATTGCATTTGTGCATTAGCTGCCTTTTGTCGCAACTTAGATACACCACAGGCTACATCCTATAGTCCTGTTTTATTTATTCGTTTTGTCGGTTGTGTATTCAATTTTATTTCTGTTGATGTGCATATTATGTTACTAATCTGCTTATTTTGTTTCTGTGATGTATCTTGTTGGTATAGTAATTGTCTTTCTTCTTCTTCTTCATTTAATTTTGGCGCTATTTAGATCACAATAACGTCGAATGAAAAGGGGTTGGCCCGAAAAATACAGCGATCAGTCGCTAACCCAGCCCTGTTGAGCGTCAATGTGTCGTCCATAACATTCTCCCGCGTTCAATGCGCGTCACGGACTGTTCCGTTCGCCGAACGCTTTTTGCTGGCGCGCGCGCATCAATCATACCTTGACACATCCAATATAGGTTTTTGCGCACCGCTACGCGCATGCGCGAGAACCAACATGGCCGCCGCTAACTGTCCAGCCCGTGGACGATTAGGTAAGCTTATTACCAACGGATTTCTATTAGGCTTTCCACCTTCCTGATGGGGTGAAAGACGGGGCGTGCGACTAGGCTTAATGGTGGATTGATTTGATATTAATTCGCTGGAAGCTTGACGTTTTCTCCTCAGCTAGCTGTTGTTAATGTTGCAGGTGCTCTCTCCTAGTGGTTTTTGTATTGTTTTGCGGAATTGTGGCTTTTAATAAGGTATTAATGGTAATTAGTTGGAAAATAATGGGAACTGGTGAAGACTTTCTCAAATTAACCCCTGTCCCTAGTTTCTAAATAGTGTGTTTAAGCCGTAACATCTCCAGCATAATCGTTGAATATCAAGTTTATAGTTGATAGAAATAGGTTTTAGAGTATGGAAAAACTTATAAAACTGAACAGAAGATCCAACTAGAAAACGCACGGGTCATGCTACCGGGAATACTAAATTGAAGGAAGATCGATTCCATCAACAAACAGATGTTTTAGTCTAATTTCAACCACTTAACCCGCAGACCGTCAATGGTTTTTTATCGACTTCCTTAGATTCCCAATAATCACAAGTTAGAATCAATATATAATTTTGTATTTACGCGGACGAAATTCATTTTAAACAATTCGTCTTTCGCTCCGAACCCTGTATAGGCGGTCACGCGCAAGCTTTTAGAAAATAATTATATGCGACATAAGTAGCCTGTCAGAATTTAATGCATAAATGGTAGTCTTCGCGGCTAGGTGTGGTAGGATAACCCTCTTCACGCACAAGGCGCTAATTTTCGATGTGAAGTAGCAATTATGCCATTAGATGCCCCTCGATATCTTATTGAACGGTTTTATTAATTTGGGCGCCAACGCCATCTTGCTTTTTGTTTTCTTTTTCTCAAAGCGTTGAATGCGTTCAAGCTACGGTAGTCTATTATTATGACTTTTACGGTTGCGTTCAAAAAAATGTGTCTGTCATAATATTGTGTAAGCTTTGTGTTAGGTTGATACTCAAGAGCTCTGCTTTCGGATGATCGATTTTAAGTAAATCGTGGTCTTTACATCGCACTCAGTAATTGCTGCTATGATTACTTTTACTACATCCTATGTCTGGTGTTAATTTACTAGCGTCCTTTCCGAAATAATAATAATAATTTTCACACAACACAATCACTTGACCTGGTCCCAAACTGGGATACCCTGTGCTATGGTAACCAGGCAAGGACATCACACACCCGGAAGGACACCCAGACTGAGGCCATTTGTAAAAATGTACGGCGGCCACCAATGGGAATCGAACCCATGACCTCCGACACGGTAATCAGACCTGATACCGCTAGGCCAGCCCGGCAGTCAATATCTACGTATTAACTGCATTATTGCGAATATTTTTTCCCAAGGGAACATTTTTATTGAGATTAGAAGTCACAGTTATTTTGCAATTTTTTGTATCGTATACTGAACATTTCTTTACAAGGAACCTTATCGACATTTTCAGGCTTTCTTATAGAAAACGAATTTGGAATGCCCGTAACAGCCAGTTTCTGACAGAATTTTTAGGTTGTTATGTCGAGGGTTAGCCACTAAATAATGTAATATATAAAAATCTCGTGTCACAGTGTTTGTTATCGAACTCCTCCGAACGGCTTCACCGATTTTTATGATTTTTTTTGTGTATATTTGGTAGGTCTGAGAATAGGTACAAAACAACGGCCAAGAAAAGTGTACAAGAAAGTACAAGTGTTTTTTAGCGTCATTAGTTTTTGCTCTATTGTAAAAACGGTACACACACGTATCAAACTTGTTATGATCTTAGTAGGTACCTACAGTGCCATTAGTAAACAAAAAAATAATAAAAACCGATCAAGTGTGACTCAGACTCCCGCTAGGGTGCCGGGTTTATTAAACAAAACACAATTTTGCTAAATAACTAATATTATATTTTTTAATACAGTTGCTCAAACAGTGGCATATTGCAGGAACGTGGTTCGGGATGTGGGCTATTACATAGTCGAGCTTTTTCTTTACCTTTTTCGAACTTGTGCGTTCTCTTTCCCAACTGTTAAAATAATGAAAAGAAAAAACCAACCACGAAGTTTTTACTAAAAAAAATTCATAGAAGTTTTTATGATTCATGCAAATATCAGATTTAATGATTTGATTCAATGAGTTAGGTTAGGTTTCATTTAATTTCATCTCATTAAATTTAATTTTCATTTCATATCAATAAAAAAAATTCTACTGAAGACTTGGCTGTATGGGCATAGTTCCCTTTGCCTACCCAGAATGGGTGAAGAAAAAAAAATCTCTGTTTATATTCTTTTACGGTAGGCGCCATTTTCCAAAAATTTTCTTTATTAAATTGCTGCATTTTTTCCCAACTGTACTAAATATAGTTGTTTAGTACACGTGCGGAACCGTCATTGCAACTTGCTCAGACTGTCAACCCTCACCTTCGGCTGCGCCTCGGCTCGGGTAGACATTTGTCGGAACTCTTTGCTATGACAGGCTTTCCCACAGAGAAATTCCGCACTCGTAATGAAATATACTATATTGTGGTACGGAATTCTCGATGCGCGAGTCCAACTCGCTCTTGGCCGATTGTTTTGACACTGTAGATAGAATCCATGGCTAAAGCTAATCAAACATACTAGGTACCTACGTAACTATAACGCAAACACTTCCTTCATACGCGATCATTACATAGATAGTGACGGCATCGAATCTGACACTTCGATATTGACCACTCATCACCAAGTAATGAACTAAGCTGCACTACAAGACCTACCAACCGACCTACACCTTCTGCGCACACCTTAACAGAAGGGAGTAGAGTTGATTGTTCAGTAAATCACAGGTAGGGATCACTCGGTTCTCATTACACAGACAACTGTAAGTTCACACGGTCACCTCTCATTCCGCTTCCAATATTGCCTTGTACTGAAAGATATAAAACACTAATGAAAAAATTCCTACAGTAATAATGATGAGGTAGGTAAATGGCTATGGGAAAGTGTACACTTGTCTAAAGTGGTGTATTGCCGTGGAAAAGTAGGAACAAATAATAAATAGTAAAGTAATCTCAGTAAACATAACAGCGTAATAGAAGCCGTGGTAGCGTATTGGTTAGAGCCCGTGCCTCACATGGGTGAGGTCGTAGGTTCGGACCCCGGCGTGTACCAGACTTTGTTTACTAAATTACATAGGTACATTTGTGAATTTGTAGTAGTAATACCACTCACTGACGTGTAGGAAAACATGGTGAGGAAACTCGAGTATCTGAGGTGTTTACATACCTCCGCTTGCTATGTAATGGCTCAACTATGAGACTTATGGCCAGTTTCTGAATTGAGAATTTCGTCAAGTAAATGGTTAACTGCAGTGCTGTCTCTTCGAAATTCCCATTTACCATTTACTTAGCGAAATTCTCAATTCATAAACTGGTTATTAGTGCAGAAATCTCATGTGTGAGTATTATAGTTACACACGTGCGTTACTTTCATGAGTTATCAAACTCATGAAAGCTTATCCCCGAGTATACCCCACTTCGAATTACCCTGGATCGTTCGATAACGTCAGGAAGATAAACAAAATAAGCATGGATTCGCTTTTTATTCGTATAAACCCAAGTAGTACCCAATGCTATTAAATAATAGATCAACTTAGTTCTTCGAGCACAGAAGTAAATTTGTTGACCTTTATTATATGAGATGTAACAAAATCTCCACATCTATCTAAAATGGGGTTACACACGTCAAACTATCAGCTGTTCTACATATTATTTTAATACCGCGTAGGTGGCAACACACCGTTCACTCGCACAACGCCATCTATTTTAAACTTAAAATAAATATTATCCCATGGGAACGCATTACCGGGATATCAAGTACGCTATGTCTCAATTCAGGTCTTTGTCCATCTGTACCCCAGTTTCATGTAAAATCGTAAATCTGTTCAGCCATTATTACGTGATTGAGTAACAAACATCTTCACAAACTTTCACATTTATAATATTAGTGTAGGATAGGATTAAAATTTAGAAGTCATCACATCACCATATTAAAAGTGGTTCGTGTAGACGAGTGGAACCCTCGTTTCTGAGTAGACATGGGGATTTCATTACACCCTGTTTGTAATACCACAAAAGTACCTATACTACACACATTATAATGAAGTTTTTTCCTCGTGAAAATATCAATACACGTGGAAGTATGTACCAACATCGCGATTAATACGTTGCTAAACATCTGCTCTATGATTAAGTTTTTTCTGAAACCCGTATACGTGCTAATGGACAGTCAATGGCAATTATAATTTTCTGCACGTCGGATTAATGTGTTCATAATGATGTCATTAAGGGTTTCACTAGACAACTACAATCACGATTTCGTGCACTAGTCTATAGGTTGCCCGCACTTTACTCTGTGCTAGATAGCATTTCCGTCGACGTAAACAAACCGACGAAGATGACAGGTGGAACAGCGGTCATTGGGACCAACAGTGCGGTGGTCGGATGACGTGATCAAGTCGGTAGGGGGTCCGTGTGGTATGGATCGTGAGAGACCGCGAAAGATGGCTTGATGGGGAAAAGGCCTATACCCAGCACTAGAGGTGGCACCTAGAGGTGGCACCTAGAGGTGGGCTGGTGATGATAAAAATGGAATAAACCATAGATTACACTAGTTAAGTATAGGAGGTCGTGAGCCGTTCGTGGACATCGGTAGTCGTACCTCATACGTTATCGGAGAAGATCTTGTAGGTACTGCCATTAAAAAAGTGGTCCTAAAGGTTGTGTGAGATTCACGTCAAATATTCTACTTGAAATGGATTATCGTCCCATTATCATACAACCTTAGTAACTAAGGTTATCATACAACCTTAGTAACACAACCTTAGTCCCATTACCATACAACCTTACTAACCAATTGTTGGTGCTCCTAATTATTAAGTATCTTTTTAGTCTCTATTTATGTCAGAATTTAAATGTCCTCATGCAATAAAATATTTTTTCAGCAACTTATGCTACGAAAGAAGAATGTTAATGCTTAGATTAGAGTGTTCCCAGTTAATCGTTTTTCAACAGATTCCTATGTAACCTACAAGAAACTGAGGATAAAGATAAGCACTTAATGTCGTACAAGCGACAGCCCTCATAAACTTTTACTGACAGACCGAAGCACCCACCCCTCAGGCAACCCCTAAAACTGTAACGCCTGACCGCTGCCTGTCTCTTTCCAGCAAGTGGCGACGCCCACAGTGGTGAAGAAGATCCTCCGGCTCAAGCAAGAGAACCCTGGGATGTTCGCGTGGGAGATACGCGAGCGTCTATTGAGCGCGCGCGTCTGCGAGCCGCACTCAATACCTTCTGTGTCATCGGTTAACCGAATTCTGAGGAATAGTGGACTTGCGTGGAGTGAAGACGAGCCTAGAGGAGCGCACGGTAAGGTCTAGTTTGTTTCGCACAAAAGACAGTCATTAAAACACAATAGGACTCAGACAAAACCCGGGATGTTCGCGTTGGAAATACGCGAACATGTACTGAGCTCATGCGCCTGCGAGACACTCCAGGAATCTGAGGAACAGCGGGCTGTATGGATCAAGAGTGAGCCTAGAGACACACAATGGTAAGGTCTAGTTAGCTTTGGACAAGAATCTGCTGTTTTTTTACGTGGGAAGTTTTCGTGAGCACAGTAAGGTCTACTTTGCTTTGGACAAGGACCGGGTGTCTATAGGATGAAATAATGTAACACGTTTCGAGATTGTAGAACCGAACAAAGTCTCTGTCATATAGTCGTAGTTTCACATTACTTATGTACTACTACAATTTATACCTATTTAGTGCCTACGTAATTGAGTACAGTGGGCTACAAACTGTACTTATTCCACAAATACCTTCTGTCCCAAACAAAAGAAAATACAACATTAATTTACAAACTAAAGAAAGGTAATAAAGATATTATTCTGAACACGCAGCTCCATAAAAATACATATTATAGAAAGCACTATAAAAATTACTTTACATGTGACAATCAAAACAAATAAATCTAATTAGCCCTAATAGACCATAAAAACGAAGAGGCCATAACTTGAAAGGGACGCAACTGACAAAAACAATCACAAAACGAAGCAAAGCACGTCAAAACACCGGGTGACTGGCAAACGGACGTAAATTCTTCGGGCAGGTTCCTCTCCAGACAGGTGTGAGGAAGTGACCGCTAAATAGTAATTTAATTACGTCGAAAAACGACCGAGAGTTGCGCCTGTTATTAATAGACTAGGGTGTAATGACAAAACAACTGACACAAAAAAAGGTGTACAGAATGTCAACCAGGGCTTTGTTTTATAAAGCTGCAATATACACTTCTACAGTATTATTATAAAGAGGAAAAGTTTGTATGTTTATATGTTTGTCAATTTGCATGTAGGGCGTAATCGCAATACTTAAGTACGAAAGTACTTATCCGATTTCAAAAATGTATTCACCAGTATTTTGAAAGGGCCTTCAAGGTGGTCATAGGCTAAACTGATAACCACGCGAACTTAGTCGCGGGCACTGCTATTTAGTAATAAACTTAAAATTGTGGTCAGTAATTTTTGACCAACCGACCAATCGTGAGCCGAGCCCAAAGGCCCCAATCAAATTGTGCCGGGGAGCGGAGTTTGCCAATTGTGCCAGCCAATTGGAGTAAGCTCAGGATATCACCATTACTCACGCCGTCACTGTAATATAGTCCAATCAACGTCAGTGTTAATCCTGTAACGGACAGAATTAACCAAGTACAAAGTGACTTACTCTCATTTGCGCTCATTTCATCGGTAAAGACTAATTTTCAGGTAAACAGATTGGTCTTGTTTTAACCTCCTCAATAGTTTTCAATTGTTATTTTGAAGGTCAACTGAGGAGGTTAAAACGATATTCAAAGCGTGAATTTGTAGGAGGTTTCTACCCAAAGAGGTTTTTTATTCGTACTGTTGTTACCGCGCCTGCTGCGCGTGCCTGCGGCGCGCACGGCGGGCCAGCAGCAGGCGCCCGTGCCGCGCGCTCTCGCACTACTCAACTCCCTGCTCAGTGCGGCGCCGCAGTGTGATATGTTTACCACAGGAATTGGGAGAATGATTGAAGTATGCAAGGGAATGCTTGAAGAATGATGATTCCGTTTTTGTTTTTAGTAGTTTAGTATAAGGATTAATGCAATGTTAGGTATTTATATTGTTTATTGCGATGTTCAACTTTTATTTACTGTTGTACCTATGTATGTAGCGATTTGGCATTAGCTGTAAGTTACAAATCTAAATAAATAAATAAAAATAAACTAAAAAGTGACTAGTCGTTTAAACTTAAACCGCATACAAAGACCACCAAAAGATTAGAAAAAAATAGAGCGCGCTTAACTACCGACTATATTTAACTGGTACTACCTACTGCTACTAGTATCAGTTTAAACTAAGTACTAGGTACTTTTTTCCTAGGTGCTTTTTTTAAGGGCTAGGTACTTCTATTAAATTAATTGATGAGTTAATTGTAGCTCATCTGATTGGACTTGCAAAGAAAATAGAGCACAAATTAATATAGGTACTCCTGCAAATTGATGCTCAAACATGAGGCCTATTGAATGAGATTGGTTTATTCTGTGTGTTACCGATTGGACTAAATTTGGAAATGTCATGTTTTATATTAAAATTTCTCTACGCTCGTTTATATTCAGGCAGCGTTCGTTCGGTGCACAGTATGTATCTAACGCATCTTCTGCTAAAGCCATGCCTCTAAGTCATTTTACCTTGACGCTGCAAGTGAAGTGATATTTTATAGTTCTTTATAGGTTGTTTGCTTAATGTTTATGCTGTTTCCCTAATTTACGAGTGGCGTTGTCGCCGTCGGTCGCTTGTCGCCTTTAAAACTTGGTCGTAAATTCTACTTTCATTAGTTTTATGGAGTTTTAAGCGGTCTAATTAATAATTTGTTCGTGTGTATTGTTCTGTGAAGCTAACGTTATAAGCATGTATGATATATGCAACGCTCTGTTAGGGTCTAGCTTTTAGCTTAAGTTAAGGGAGTTTATTTTAGTCGTAACACTGAAACATTCTAGACATTAAACAGACGTTTTCTTAGTGCGCTGGTATATTGTATGGGTACCGATAACTTTCATCCGATCATACATAATACATAAATTCTGGTAAACATCGTGAGAAAATGTGAATCTCTGGCGTAATTTTAATTAAGTTCTGGGAGATGGATTTAAAACTACCTAAGTCTGTTTCAATCCGGTTGCTGAAAAACCTTGCTACTGTCGACAATACATAGAATTTTACATCCATAGACTTTTGTCGACAATACTCTCATATCAACTTTTTAACACTTCAAACATTTTCTCTTTTTTTTCAGAACCCTACCCCCAGCCAGAGCTCCCGACCAACGTGATAGACTACATGTCGCTGAAGACGTCCATACAACCGTCCGCCATACCACAGCAGAACTCGCCATACTTCGCACACTCCACCGTACGGGTCCCTCCGCCACAGTCCACGGAACACCAGCACCTTTACGACAGACGTCTAGCAACATCCTGGCTTCTAGCCAACCAAGTCCAAGCCCAAGGGTTACTAAAGCCATACCCAGTATCCCCTTGGCAAAGAATCATGATGCCATACCACGACTCCAAGTTCTCACCCTACGCGCTAAGTCTCCACAGTGACCTACTGAACAGAATCAACCCAGATGACGTAAAATCGGAACATTCGGAACACATCTCAGTGGAAGCCAGTGACGATAGCAGAGATAAAGGCGAAAGCGAGGAATCGGAGCGCAAGACGCCGTTAGAGAAAGAAAAGAAGAAAAACCCGTACTCCATAGAGGAATTGCTGAAAAAGCCTGATAAAATCGTGAACTCGAACACGGGTGCTTTTCATAACTTTCTTCGGCAGCCCAGTGGCAGTATGGTCGAGTATCAGAGGAAAGAAAAAGAAATGAGCAATAGAAGTTCACCAGCCAGTTACTGTTCAGCGCAAAGCGTGTCCAACGATGGCTTCACCGAATCTGTGGCTTCGGAAATTAAAGCGGGAAATTGAACTACGTTTGACATTTGGAAAATTGAAAAAGAAAACCTATCTACGAAACCAAAAAAAGAAGGGTTTCTACTTTTTTTTGTACCATCGATAGGTAAACTCACCGTCAATATTACTTTGCCATCATCTATGGATAAATTACAGTATATTATGCAATTAGTGAATAAAGGACGGATTTAAAGCGAGGGCCATAGATGAATTACGAGCAAGTGAAGGATTCTAACGGCTGAATCACGAGTGAGTGTTTCGTGCTGATTGAATCACGAGCGCAGCGAGTCATTCAAGTTTTATAATCCTTCACTTGCGAGTGACTCATGTCCTTCGATATAAATCCGTTTTATTCCAAAGTTGCATACTTTACCATGACTACGAGCAAAAGAAAGATTTCTGCGAAAATAGACATTTAATGAAGAAAAAAACCGGACAAGTGCGAGTCGGTTTCGCCCACCGAGGGTTCCGTACAAATTTGTAGGTACAACACGGACACATTAACTAAAGACTTGACGTTGATACAATAATGTCCAAAACAGGACAGAATACTAAGCAAATTATCGATAGTATGGTCAGTATCTTTGTAACCAATACGTGTGTCGATAATTTGCTTAATTTTCTATGATTTTGGTATTTGTTTTGGACATTATTGTATCAACGTCAAGTCTCTAGTTAATGTGACCGTGTTGTACTTAGTTTACATATTATAAATAGTTCAGGAATCGAGTCTCACAGTTTTTTCCAAGCCTTTCCCGAACTTTAACCACTCTTTCCCGAGATAAAGGGACAGACAGATGGACGGACGGACAACAAAGTGATTCTATAAGGGTTCCGTTTTTTTTAGGTACGGAACCCTAAAAAGACCATAACAAAAGATTCGTACGATAAACATTCATAATTCGTCTGGACAGTACAACGTCTGAGTAAGCTAGTGTGTAATAACAATAACCCTCATAGGATCACTTTTTTGCCCGTTCGTCCGTCTGTCTGTCGGTCTGTCAAGGCTCTCGGGAACGCGTGGAGGTATCGACTTGAAATTAAAACTACTCAGGTCTAAAGTCCCTTGAAGCTGTGATAAAATCAAACTTATAAATTAATGTGAAAAAAGGTTTCGTCCGTTTATGCCGCATAAAACGTATATTTTGACACTCAAGGGAATCAAAATAAATAGGGTACTTTCCGTTCACCTAGAACTATAAAACTTGGCAAGTAATATCGTCTTATACTAATGCAAGGCAAGACTCGATTCCTGAACTATTTATAATATGTAAGTACCTACAAATTTGTACGGAACCCTCGGTGGGTGAGTCCCACTCGCACTTGTCCGGCTTATTTTTATTAATTTATTAAAGAGTTAAGACATGTACAATTCATATAAAATCCAACATTCTCGTTTCGTTATTATTGGTTACATAAAAAACCAGCACGCTCAGATTTCCCACATTCTCCAATTTTCCTGACAACTTTTCCAATTTTTCTTTCCCTAAAAACCTTGTTCCGACTATAATGAACATTGAAAAAAAATGCCTAATTGGTCTAGCATACCGACCACCGGTTTCTGAATTGAAAAAAAAACACTAAGTAAATATTCAAATAGTACTCGTTTCTATTTCTTCAGATTTCTCAAAAAAGAACTCATCACAATCTTCCCTGTGTATTTACTCAGTATAAATAGTTTCTAAAGTTTTATTGACGGCGTGAAGATGTGTGTGAGTGCCAGTAATGTCGTGTCTAAGTTCTAGTTTTATTTTGTAGATAACTTAAATTATTTTATTTTTTTATTTGAAGCCTGTATAATGTAAAATAGTTTTTAGTTAGTAAATTCACTGTGTAATATATGATTCTGTGATATCGTGAAACGTACATACATTCCCTATAGAACATTATAGTACATAACATTCCATTTGAAAGCTGTTACACAGTCGACACCACATCAACCTTTACACGCGAGCAATCTACTCAGTTATGGGTGACTGCAAGAAAAATGTTAAGTTTGACCTGCTGTTGACTTTACTACATGGGAAATTCCTAAAATAGTTAAGTGAAATCCCAAGGTAGTAGCCAAGCTTTTAAACGTTACTTTATTTATAAGTATATCTAGCTAGGTATATTCAATTTCATTCAGAGTTTTCCTAGATGTAAAGAAACCATTGATATAAATCTTATAAAACATCAAAATAGTACAATAAGCAATCGTGTCTATTAGGCGCTGCCCGGTGCTAACAAGCGCCAAAAAAAACACATTATCTTGTTTTATAATACGTTTTTTGAGAAAGTGAACATTTTATTTAGAATCTAGTCTAGACTAGGGTAAACAACCAAGGAAACGATCGATTTCCGCTAAAAACGGACGTTTTCAACAAAAAAAGCTTTAAGGGGCTCCAGGGAACAGAGCCACCGAGAGTAAAAAAAAAGTATTTTATAGTACATATGGTGCTACATTACCGCACTAGTGCGATAATGAGCACTTTACGTGCCTATGTCGAAACTTCAAAGGGCCATATGTACTATAAAACGTTGTACGATACACGTGCGAATAGGTAATTCGTAACTCGTGTCGATATAAAACACTCCCTTCGGTCGTGTTTTAATTTATCGCCACTCGTTGCGAATTTCCTACTTTTCGCACTAGTATCGTAATGTACTATTATTACATTTCGAATTTGCAAAAACTGTCTGTACAATCTCTCAATAATTATGCTAATAGTAATTTTTGGGACTCGTGGCCTTGAACCTAAGGCAAAAAACCTAGAACTAGAAAGAATGTATGCCAAAAACAGCCGTTTTCCGTCTGTGGGTCCTAAAAATCACTGTTTTATTAACATGATTATGAAATTGCACAGACACTTTTTGCAAATACCATCTGTAAAAGAAGATATATATATTTTTTTATTTTTAAAGATGAAAGATTGCCTCATCAAAATACAACTAGAAGAAGAAGAAGAAAGACATTTATTATACCAACAAGATACAAAAGTAAGGCTTAACTTAGAATAAGGCAAAAGGTAGTGGCTTGGTAGTGCTGACCCGGGTCAGTCCCGGGCAGCGCTGGGTTACAGCCAGTGCATTCTCCATGAGATGTTGAGCGGGAGTTATGAAGGCAAAAACAGTCAACTAGGCAACTAATAGTGTTCTGGACATCGAGCGTGCGTGCGTGCGTACGTGCGTGCGTGCGTGTTTGCATGCGTGCGTGCGTGCGTGCGTGCGTGCGTGCGTGCGTGCGTGCATGCGTGCGTTAGTGCGTGTGTATGTGTGTTATCATGAACTATGTAAGACAGTTATGGTTTTTATTTAACATTATTTATTTTCATTTTCTTGGTTAAAAGTATTCTTTAAGGGACAAGTTCCTGGACCAAGCATGCCTTACTTCTTACGTAACCTTACTCAAAGGTAAGGGATAGATATGTCACCAAATTTAACCAAGGTCTTAGTAGATTTTTTTGGGTTGCAAGGAACCCTTATAGTTTCGCCATGTCCGTCTGTCTGTCCGTCTGTCCGTCCGCGGCCTAGCTCAGAGACGATTAGTAGGAGACATACATATTAATCACTCAAAACGGTACATCAAAAACCCTTTTTTTTTTAGGGTACCCCCCTACACCTAAATTAGGGATGTATTTTTTTCTCGCCTGCACCTTAAGGTGGATTGTCCGAGTAAGGCGCCCCCTCCCCCCTCTCCTGGCTAAACGGTTGATTATAGAAACGTAAAGACGGAACTTCCTGACTGAAGGTCCTAGCACATATAATGAACCTAAAAGGAAAACTTCGTACAAAATCCATTGAAAATTACGTCGACGAAGTTGTTACTTCTGTAAGCCAGATAAAAGCCCCCTCTTTCTACGAAACCCTACACTAAGCGTGGCCCGACACGCACTTGGCCGTTTTTGTTTTCATTGGTGGCGCATGGCGCTGGTTAGCCCACTGGATTCCCTTAAGTCCTACATTCTTGGCCCTAGGATCTAGGTTTAGGTAGGTTTTAAAAATAACCTTCATAGCTATTGAGATTAAGATATTCACTTTTTTCAAAGATGCGTTATAAAAGAAGATATTTTCTTTTCCATTGGTGGCCAAAAATATCAGCGACTATTGTAAATTTCTTGGCTCTGATAGTGGTTCAAATAATTTTTCATTTTCAGCCAAGGAAAAACTGAATGAAAGAAATATACATATTTAGATAAGTAACATTGTAAATAGACAAATCAGGATGAGATTATTGTATTAGTTATGTACAGGTAGTGCTTAGGTATCTACACGTTTAGTTGCTTACCCGGACAGCACATTAAAATAAACCAAATCTTAGTGAAAATCAAGAAAAGTTGGCTTTTATTACTGTAATTAAATCTAGACCACATCAAATACCTATACGTACATTTTGTTACTGACCTTTGTTATCAATACATACGCAGCCTATATACGTCCCACTGTAGGGCACAGGCCTTCTCTCAGGGAGAGAGTGTGGGCTAAATCGCTACGCGTGCCCACCGCGGATTGGCGACTTCAAGCGCTGAGGTATGTGAATAGCTCAGACACTCAGGTTTCCTCACGATGTTTTCCTTCACAGTTAGCCAGCGGTATTGCTACTGTAACTTCGCAAATGTACATAACTTGGAAAACCAAAGTCATAGGTACATGCCCGCACTGGGAATCGAACCTGGGCCTCTCGCTTGCGAGTCTAATGTTCTACCCACTAGGCTACCACCGGCCCGCGGAAGTCTGGAATCAATACAATTATTATTGTAGACTTCCAAAGGGGATTGTACCTCTGAAGCACATCCACCCACCCATGAAAGTGGTAAATATGGATACAGGATACCTACTTATACAAGCAAAAAAAATCTGGTCATAAAGTGTCACGTTTCCGAGGTATTTGGCGGTAAAGATCGTCAAATGAGATCAGTGACAATCACTAAGAATGCCGTAATTACCACGCCAGACTTACCTTCACATTATTCTGTCAAATCAGTGTGAAGGATAAGAAACTTTATTCCTATTCTTCACTTTTACACTCTCACTGAACGTCGACACACTAGTGTGAACGTTGAGAAAAGATTATTCCTTACCTTTTGCTTCCACACTATAACAAAATATGACTAACGGACACATTGATTTTTTTAAGTCAGTTAATCGTTAGGTTGGTTGAAACCTCTACGCATTTCATTGCATTCAAATAACAGTCTCCAGATTGATTTAACTATTTATTAGAAGGCAACACAACCTAGTACCAAAAAACACTTTGCCTACTAAATCACATCACATCGCAATTGACGTTATTTTGTTAAAGTAGCTTGTTCGAACCGCAATAGTTGTCTTGTTTTCAACATATTTGTTGAAGTTGGAATTAAAATCGCTGATATGTATACCTAACATGAGAACAAATGCAATCATTGTTGATGAACTAAGTACAAAAACTTCCAAATGGCGCCGGGTGGATATGCCAGCTTCCATAGAAAAATGCACAAACTTTCTTCAATACTATCCTTAAGTAGGTAAGTTACTACACCTTACCTACTTAAGGATCATCATCAGCCATTTGACGCCCACTGCAGTACATAGGCCTCCTTGGTGGTTTTCATAACCATGAGGAGTTTTGCTATAATCGCTACGCTTTGCACGCGGGTTGGCGATCGCAGTATGCGGTTGGAATCTCAGGAAGAGGCTGCTGCCCGTCTCCTCGTAATTGATTTCCTTAGTCGCCTTCTACGACATCCACGGAAGGAAATAGAGTGACGCTATTTTTAATCCGGCGCCACAAGGAATTTAAGGATAGGATGTCCACAATCCGCAAAACAAAACGCTCTAGCCACTGATACTAAAATTACTCTACAAAGTAAGTAGTGACTAGCTGTAACGACGCCTGTTGTCAGCTTGACAGCTGTTCCATACAAATAATGTCAAATATTGACTGCTAGTAGGATTATCTACCGACGGATTTACAGGAATCGGGCAATAGTCGACCTTATGCTAAACGCAATGCTAATGCCTAGAGAGTAGTAATATATTGGACTATAACCGTGCCTGCACAACATTGTTGGACTAGTATTCATACAGCGTTTATACAACGTTCGCACAACGGTGTTAGTAAATGTATGAAACTACCCGACAATGTATCGTGTCGTGACGGTTATGACTAATAATATAATGAGTCGTGTCGTTACGGACATGTCTAGTCGCAGGAGTCGCAGGGTAAGTGGCAGATCCTCGAGGATGTTGCAGATACCAGCAGTTAAAACATAGATGTCTAACTAACGCTTAAAAATGACCCCACGTTCTGTTGTGGGATGGCCTTGTCAATTGTGCTACCCATCGGAGCGGGTTCAGTATCACCCGCCAAACTATCTATGCACCTGCCATCGGACCGCCATCTTGCGAGGTACCTACCTAGATATTTTGACGGGTTATAACTTATACATAAAATAACTCAATGGTTTGACGTGTTTGGTATAAAACCAATCATCAGTTACGCTGTCACTTAACATCACCCAATTAACGTTTACGTCGCGATCGTTGCGCATGGCGCACAGAATGAACCAATCACAGAGTGATTTACTCAGCTCATCTTGCGCTCATTTCATTGGTAAAGACTAATCTACAGGAAATATTTCTATGTTTTTTTTTATTCGTAGGTAGATACCTATGTTGTTCTGTGAGGATTAGGTTTTTGACGTCTAAGTCTGGCATTGGGTTTCCATTTTTCAAGAAATAAAACTTACGTAGGTATATACGTATAGAAGCGTCAACGAAACAGGCAATGAGAAATGCTAATTCCTAGTAAGTAAGGCATTCGTTACACCATATTGTAAGCGCGCTTTACCCAGCAGCCATGAATTAATTAAGATGGCGAGCAGAAAAAATTACACACATCGCAGCAACATTTGCGCGTAGGTGCGTGATTAACCTGCCCGCGAGTGTATATGCAAATAGCACGTAAATGCGTCTATTATGGAAATCCGCTTGCGGCGGAAACAGAGTAATTTCATACATTAGCCCGTGGACATGGAGTTTCTTACATCCGATGTAGTTGGAGGAAAAGGCGAGTTGTGACTCCAATGCAGTTCATCAGTCACGTTTCGTCCACTGCTCCAGGCCTCCCGAGGCGCGCCACTGTTCTGTCCTCCTCCATCATTGGTTGGATTGCCGCAATCTGCTTCAGATTGTCGGTGCGTCCCACACTGCGTTTGCCTTTTCGTGGTCTCGAGAACCCTTAAATCCCATCGGTTATCGGTTCGACCAGCCACTGCCTCTTTGAGTTCTTTGACTGCCTCGTCGGTCTAGCGGTATCACGTCTAATCACCAAGTCAGCGTTCGTGGGTTCGATTCCCAGTGGGGTCCGCTGTACATTTGTACAAATACTGATTACCACTGTACGGGCAACCGCACAAGTACCTATGTATCATAAGTAGGTCGCTTAGGTTAGCATTATTAATTGCTTTATTACTTCATTTGGACAATATATTCAGTGCATTTACAACACTCAACAAAGGCGGTTTGATTTATCACTATCGACCCGAGATAGACATCGACCCCTTAACAATCACTTATGTGGGACTTACACCCTACAACCACAGCACAGGGTATCCTAGTTTGGGAACAGGCCAAGTGATTGTGTTGTGTGGAAGAGTGCCCATAGACGAGTGTAGGTCTCCTCCATCTGAGCCACAGAGTGCTTTACTATTGATCTGAGCCCAGGCGTCTCTATCACTTCTACTGTGTCTCTATCTCGGGCAGTGCGCGTCCAGCATGTCTACCCTCACAATGTCATCACTCCAGCGTGGTCGTGGTCGTCCTCAACCTCTGTTGCCATCTCTAGGTTACCAGTATGTGACTCTTTCGCTCCATCTATCATCTGTTGAACGGGCTAGGTGTCCTTCCATTTTAGTTTTGCAGTGGCTTGTAGAGCATCTTTAATCTTTGTTTTCGCCCTGATGTTCTTAATTCACTTTCTGTCGCGGAGTTTTGTACCTAACATACTTCTTTCAGCAGCGCTTTGAAAAACTCTGATCTGACGTTTGTGTTTTTTTGTCAGTGTCCAACATTGACATCCATATATGCGTGTTAGTAATTTATTTATTTATTTACGAATACATGGAAAACCAACAGCTTTTAACTTTCTTAGTAACTTCTAAATAATAACTGTAAGCTAATTACAGGTTTTCACTTATATACCACTGATTAATACCAGTTTTGAAAAATCTTACGTTACCCACCACCGAAAATTTAACAGGTTTAACTAAATAACATTAACATGTAGTAGTCTATTATTTTAGTTTTAAATGTTATTAGTAATCTGCTTTTAAACCACGTATAGAACAACTAAGCAGGCACCGCACACGACTGGATCCCCGGCTTGTCTTCGCTTCACTGACCTGCATTATACTAATACTCATTATGAAGATAACTTACTGTTTTTTGTACGCCAACAATCTGTTAATCCCCTGTTAAGAGCTATTGGTTAGCAAAAATGCATAAAAAAGCTGACTACTGTTAACAGTAGATTGACAGCCTGTTAGTGTACGAGAAATTGGGCGTTAGTCAGTTGGCAGGTGAATGCCTGTGTCTTATGATAGAGCAACAAAAACAGGGCCGAAATTTGCTATGCATGTTACGCAGGCACGTCGCAAGCCCCGAACTTGAAATGACTGAGTTTTGTTTTTGGGTTTGTCGTTCTGTCGTTTTGTCGTTCAAAATCAGTTACTGTAATTAAACTATTTATACAATAAAAGTATTTTTATTCCTGTCAATTCCACTATGTAATAAATAACTTCCACACAACACAGTTATGGTCCCGAACTAGGATGCCCTGTGCTACGGTAACCAGGCAAGGAAATACATAATCACAACAAACATGGAAATACGGCATTTGTACAAATGTAGGGCGGCCCCCAGTGGGAATCGAACCCACGACATCCGGCATGGTAATAAGAAGTGATACCGCTAGACCAACGAGGCAGTCAATGACCCGCCATACCAACAGCCACATGACAGATGATCCAAGCCCATGGTAGCCCTGGTACCAGTACCCGGCAAATAGAGGAAGCGTATGCCATAAGCGTAACTGTCTACTGTGTCGAGTGAAGGTTCCGACCTCAGCACGCATCGCGTTTCAATTATCTGTTTCCGCCTTGAACCATTTTGACGCCTCCAAAATGTCAAAATATGTATGTATTTGACAGTTAAGAGTAGGCTAAATCAGACAAATCCATGCAGTGGAGGACATAAATGTAGTAGACCCGGACAGAGAAAAGTGGCGAGAACATGAATCACTTCCTCAGCACAACGCTGAGTCAGCTGCCTTTTGTGGCAACGTAGATACACCACAGGCTACATCTATGGTCCTCTTTTATTTATTCGTTTTGTTTGTTGTGTATATAGTTTTCTTTCTGTTGTTGTGCATATTATGTTACTAATGTGCTTATTTTGTTTCTGTGATGTATCTTGGTGGTATAATAAATGTCTTTCTTCTTCTTCTTAATATGCCTATACATGCCTATACTCAGCAACAGCAAACGAAAAAATGTTTATAAAGTGAATCCTGAACTATTTATAACATGTAAGTACATGTAATTTGTACGGAGTCTGACTCGCACTTGTCCGGTTTTTTTAAACTTAGGGTAACGTAGGTGAACGTAGCGCTAGTGCGGGAAGATGAGAAAATCCGATGAAACTAG
Source organism: Yponomeuta evonymella (assembly GCA_963969515.1). NCBI lineage: Eukaryota > Metazoa > Arthropoda > Insecta > Lepidoptera > Yponomeutidae > Yponomeuta > Yponomeuta evonymella. The sequence goes on along the minus strand of OZ018366.1, from coordinate 7,356,653 downwards.
TTAGATCTAATAGCGCCCTCTTGTGGTGAGCGACGGATTTTTCAAAAGGTGTCGAGTAGTGGAGTTGACTGTTAGGTAGTTATGGGCTGGCTAAAGTTGCAGACGTTGGATCCTAGATGTCGCGTTTAGATATGTAGTAGAGCCCCCGAGCAGGTAGCACCTAGACACTATATATTGTCGGCACTTTATTGGGTCACGGGCTACAGGGTTATTTGTGTAGTATACAGGGTTGCGTACTATACAGGGTCATTTCTCAAATACGCAATTCCCGAAACGTGTCGGCTAGAGTGTGTCATTTACAGCCACTTTAGTTCTACATTTGATTTTATTTGTTTAATTTACCATCGTTTCAATATTAATTTTAATTTTGTTGTTTCACGGTTTTTTTCTTCTTGTAGTGTTTAATACATAATGCTTGAAACGGTAAATAGATAATGCTTAGCGTTAAACATCATCGTCATCATCATTCAGCTACAGGAATTCCACTGCTGGACATAAGCATACAGATTTCCAACAAGACCGGTTGGAAGCGGCTTGCATTCAGCGTCTTCCTGCCACTTGGATGAGGTCATTTGTCCATCTTGTGGCTGGTCGTCCTACGCTGCGCTTGCCGATATGTGGTCTCCATTCGAGAACTTTTCGTTAAACATAATGAACATAATATTCTTTTGTGGACATAAAGACGTAAGCCCTGATATTTCATACAAGGAAAAACTCATTAGTAGAACCAAAGTATTGTTTGACAAACGCATAAAACCTCTGAGCAACTTAGGTCAAATCGGATTTGTTCCGGTACCGCGGGCTATAGAATGAATCTGTGAATTAAAAGCGCAAGGTGACTCCAGACAAAAGCATTTTATTTGCAATCAAGTTAGAAGGTCAGCCCGTTAGACTTATGTACCTGCTCAAACGCTGCGAGACTCCGCGAGGCGCAAAAAATTGCGATGTCGGATAGGTGTGCAGTCGCCGACTAGTCTACCTTTCACAGAACTACAATAACATGGTTTACTATGACAATCGATGAAACTACAAGGCTACATTGCAAAGCCGAATAAAAAAACCGTAGAAGTATTTCTCCCTACAAAATTCCCACTCAAAAAACCGACTCCTGTCCTCGCGATTGGGAATGGAATTTTGCGGTATATAAGCATAGGCAGCCTATATGTCCCACTGTTAGGGCACAAGCCATCTCTCAGGGAGAGAGTATGGGCTTTATCACAAGGCGCACGCCTTGCTTGCTTGAAAACGCCCACCGCGGATTGGCGATTTCAAGCGCTGAGGTATGTGAATAGCTCAGACACTCAGGTTTCCTCACGATGTTTTCCTTATGGTCTGTGGTGGTAAAGGTTTGTTTAGGTGTGTGCTGTCGACTGTACAGTTGCAAGCCCGCTCTGCCCACTCCGTTGCGCGGACCACCTTGTCGCAGCATGGATGTAGGGGTCGCTCTGGTAGACTTTACTTTGCCGTACCAATTATCTTACTTTCTTATGAGAGCTGGGTACCTGCCTACATACCTTCTTGTATGAGTCTATAGTCAAGCTAACGATTCTGAAATCGACCCATTCCGCAGAGAAAGCTTGTCGGTTTCAGCGGATGAGAGATACACTAATGTCAAAGGAGAATGATCAAAAACAGTCTATGTTGGGCTTGAAGCATTTATACCTCAAAATGTTTCTTTTGAAAAATTATCTCATAGTTCTATTTGATAAATTAAAAGAATCAGGGGTTTAGAAGTAATAATTAAAAAATATCTGTACTGCTACCAAAAGCGTTGGTAGCCTAGAACATCGGACTCGGAGGCGAGAGACCCAGGTTCGATCCCAAGTGTGGGTATGTACCTATGACTTGGTTTTCTAAGTTATGTACATTGTGAAGTTATAGTAGCAATACCACACGCCAACGGTGAAGGAGTGTCTGAGCTATTCACATACCTCAGCGCTTGAAATCGCCAATCCGCGGTGGGCACGCGTGGTGATTAAGCCCATACTCTCTCCTTGAGAGAAGGCCTGTGCCCTACAGTGGGACGCATATAGGCTGATTATGCTATGCTTATGCTATCTGTATTGATTGTATAACTAAAAAAATTCAGTCAGTCAATACAGATTACAAACACAGATTAGATTACATTATTGCAAAAATTGTAAATCGTGTACCTACATAAAATGCGAAAGTGCAAACTGCAAACGGGGAGTTTTTGACGGGAATTCAAACGAGTGGTTTTATTACGCTTTTATTTTTGCAAATTGATTCCAGTGGATTTTATACTGTTTAATTAGATTAATTAGAGGGTATTTAAATAAAAAATATGTTACTTACAAGACCTCGTTTTATTTAAAATTTTTTCCTTAGACATGCCTATGACTTTTATTTTAAAGATATAATATTGCAAACTGTCGTACAGATATGCGATAATATTAGACAAACCCTATTACTTATTGCATGAAACCTACGGATATTTTGTATTTTATACAGAATAACTATATTAGCACTAATTAACTATACCTAACTAATAATGACCTGACTAGGTGCCAATGCCAACCCAAAATAACACCAAACCACCAAAGTTGTCATAACCTCAAAACATGGGCTCAAAATTAAGATTTCTTGAAACTCCCATCTAATATTTTCATAATATTTTTCAGGCATAAACCAGAGCTAATTTCTTATAGTTTACCGTTGGTTTCATCAATGCGCAAGACGCAAAAATAGACTAACTCCTATAGTAAATTGATCATTCTCCTTTGGGGGCGGAAGGGGGGTTATTAAGCCCATACTCTCTCTTTGAGAGAAGGCCTGTACCATACAGTGGGACGTATGTAAACTGCATTATATATTAATTTTTTTAAGATGAAACAAAATAAAAATGTGAAGGAATCACATTTATTGTCGGCTCTTTAGTTTTTTTATTTTCTATTTTGTGAAAATTTCAATTAGCTATCTATTAGATTTCGGTTAGGACAGACGCCATAGGCAACTTGAATAGGGTCCCCTTAGCACTCTTCGGGTACGGAACCCTATAAAAGGGAACTAGGTGTGTAATTTGTTTCTCCTGTGCAAGAACTTTACGTTTTATATTTGATCGACTAGAAGGCAAGCCCAACACAATCACATACACAATACCGTTCGCAGCTCAGCTCCAGCGCAAGCCCAGTTGGCTGCGGCGTTTTTGCGTGGAGGTCGATGAAAAACGTCAAAATTCGGTTGTTACGGGCAGAAGTTAAATTATGAAACGAATTTATACCCAATAACCTAGCTCGAAATTTTAAAATGTTATTCATATAATTCCTACAACTTTCTCTTGCATCACTTTTACATAGGAGCTATAGTTTCCAAGAAAACGTACATGACGAAGTGAGTGAGTGACTATCTCGGGTGGCAGCTTGTTTGTATACTTACTAATATTTGATCGATAAGACAAATAAACATTGTTTTCTAATCACGAGCATAATAGTAGTGATACTTAATGATGATTGTACAAGGATAACGGTAATTACTAAATAATTAAGGGGCTCCAGTGGGCTAACTAGCGCCACCAACGAAACAAAATATCATATCTTCTTTTACAGATCGTATTTGCAAAAAGTGTCTGTGCACTCTCAATCATGCTCAAAGAACCTAGGATGACGATCTGGGACTAGATAGCATTTACGCCGTTTTAAGAAAATCACACCCAGATTCGATTCCCAGTGCTGTGATTTCTGTTTTCTAAGTTACGCACATTTGTGAACTTATAATAGCAATACCACTCGCTAACGGTAAAGAAAAACATCGTGAAGAGACCTGTGTGAGCTATTCATATACCTCAGCGCTTGAAATCGCCAATCCGCGATGGGCACGCGTGGTGATTAAGATAAGATAAGGAGATGAGATGAGATGAGATGAGATGAGATGAGATGAGATGAGATGAGATGAGATGAGATGAGATGAGATGAGATGAGATGAGAGATGAGATGAGATGAGAGATGAGAGACGAGAGACGAGAGACGAGAGACGAGAGACGAGAGACGAGAGACGAGAGACGAGAGACGAGAGACGAGAGACGAGAGACGAGAGACGAGAGACGAGAGACGAGAGACGAGAGACGAGAGACGAGAGACGAGAGACGAGAGACGAGAGACGAGAGACGAGAGACGAGAGACGAGAGACGAGAGACGAGAGACGAGAGACGAGAGACGAGAGACGAGAGACGAGAGACGAGAGACGAGAGACGAGAGACGAGAGACGAGAGACGAGAGACGAGAGACGAGAGACGAGAGACGAGAGACGAGAGACGAGAGACGAGAGACGAGAGACGAGAGACGAGAGACGAGAGACGAGAGACGAGAGACGAGAGACGAGAGACGAGAGACGAGAGACGAGAGACGAGAGACGAGAGACGAGAGACGAGAGACGAGAGACGAGAGACGAGAGACGAGAGACGAGAGACGAGAGACGAGAGACGAGAGACGAGAGACGAGAGACGAGAGACGAGAGACGAGAGACGAGAGACGAGAGACGAGAGACGAGAGACGAGAGACGAGAGACGAGAGACGAGAGACGAGAGACGAGAGACGAGAGACGAGAGACGAGAGACGAGAGACGAGAGACGAGAGACGAGAGACGAGAGACGAGAGACGAGAGACGAGAGACGAGAGACGAGAGACGAGAGACGAGAGACGAGAGACGAGAGACGAGAGACGAGAGACGAGAGACGAGAGACGAGAGACGAGAGACGAGAGACGAGAGACGAGAGACGAGATACGAGATATGAGAGAGATGAGAGATGAGATATGAGATATGAGAGATGAGATGAGATGGGATGAGATGAGATGAGATGAGATGAGATGAGATGAGATGAGATGAGATGAGATGAGATGAGATGAGATGAGATGAGATGAGATGAGATGAGATGAGATGAGATGAGATGAGATGAGATGAGATGAGATGAGATGAGATGAGATGAGATGAGATGAGATGAGATGAGATGAGATGAGATGAGATGAGATGAGATGAGATGAGATGAGATGAGATGAGATGAGATGAGATGAGATGAGAGATGAGATGAGATGAGATGAGATGAGATGAGAGATGAGATGAGATGAGATGAGATGAGATGAGATGAGATGAGATGAGATGAGATGAGATGAGATGAGATGAGATGAGATGAGATGAGAATATTACTATTTATAGTATACAGGAAAAAAATGTTACAGAAACAGCAATGACAGAAGAAAATATACAATTGGCGGCCTTATTAAGCCCATACTCTCTCAAGAAGGCCTGTGCCCTACAGTGGGACGTATATAGGCTAAGAAAATCACGTTTTAAGGGTCCCTAATAATATCTTTATTATTTGTTGGTCAATCCGCTACATAATTTTTTTTTTTTGCTTAGTCTCTTTTGTGTCCCATTGTGGGGCAAAGGCCTCCCCTCGCGCTCTTCCCCTTTCTCCAGCCACTACGGACCATCCCGGCAATCTTTGCCTTGGAACCATTGTCATGTAATACCTAATAGATAAAAATCTCGTGGCACAGTGTTTGTTATCGAAGTATTGTTATTGTTATCCATATATTTTGTGAACATTTCAACTGGTTACAATCTTGAACAATTTTCTCAAATCTCTTCCAGAAAACCTTTGGATGGACTAAGAAAATAAAAGAAAGAAAGTGGATGAACAAATATAATACGAAATATCGTAGGTAAGTATATGAAAATAAGATACTTACATATTATATTGCGTATAAATACATAAATTTACGCGTTAAACCTACAACACATACATGGACAGGATATGTATATGAAACAAATAAGTGTACAAAACAAATAATTCTTTACCATAATTTTAAACATCGACAGGGACTTGCATTCGGCACTACCACCCAGTAGAGCATTCCAGTCTGTTATCAGAAATTCACATATTTGAACAAATATGAAGCGTCTCCACTCTAATAATCACTTCAGTCAACCAGTCAGTTTTGTTATTGACATCAAATAAAACATCTTAAATTTTGGCGTTTGCATCTACCTACCGACGTGATGAGATGATTTATACAGCGTCTAGTGGCACCTTTACTCACACTAGATGGGTGAAGGGACCACTTGGACGCTGCCGTGCCTGAGACGTTGTTTTTTAGATGGAGTAGACTTGCCCAGCACCTATACCATTCTGACAGCTCAGTCGGCCTAGCCTACAGAAAAGACAATAAAGCGTCACAATGTAAATAAAAGTTGAATACATTGTGCTCTAATCTATTGATATCTAAAATATGAAATCATTCGATCATTCAAGGCATGTCTACTCACCGATGTTTAGATAAAAACGATCCACTTAATATAACACTAGCATCTTAAATTTTATTCTCATTATCTAAATACCCAGTAATATTGTTTGCTAGGACAGGGTCCATTTTTATCGATAATGTGGAACTGAATGATTCTGTCACATCTCTAGCAAAAACAACACAACTGTGTCTACAGTTCTGTTGTCACGTCGCGTCTTATGTCTATAGGACGTGACTGCACACGCGCGTAAAACAACATAACAAAAAGCAGTCTGCACTTTTGTGTTCTGAGGTCTGCACCGAGTATTACGGCGACTATAATAGTTAATTGAGCCTTATTAACAACTAGATGACCCCGTGAACTTCGTATCACCGACGTCAACCGTTTTTTTTTCTTCTCACCGTTTAAACCTTCCCTGGACTTCCACAAATATATAAAAACAACAATTAGCCAAATCGGCCCAGCCGTTCTCGAGTTTTAGTGAGACTAACGAACAGCAATTCATTTTTTTATATATAAGATTAAACGATTTCTAAGCAAAATCTGGTTAGTAGGTATATGGTAGTGAAAATAAATGCAAAACTTACCCCATAAAATAAACCGATGTCGTATGCGTGTTTAACTTTAACGATAAGATTTTAATCTTAGGAAACCACCACGAAAAAACCTATGGAAACAATACGGCTTTTATTACAGTTAAATTAAATATACTTGCATGGAGATAGATAATGAAAAGAAATTGAGCTCAATATTTATGCTTACATATTTGTACGCATTTACAGCGAGATCTAGATCTACTTAGTCATTGTTGAACACATAACATAACATAAAATAAACTCACGTCTGTATCCCAGAGGGGTAGGCAGAGACCAGGGACTGCCACTTGGTACGATCCTGACAGATCACTTTCGCTTCCACAACATTCATTAATCGTTGCATGCACGCACGCCGCTTTCGGGTATTTTTTATCTTGCCCTTGTAGTAACTAGAATTGAGAAAGGAATGTGCTTTGGTTTGGACATGTGGAGAGGATGAAGGAAGAAAGATTGACGAAACAAATATTTCGAGCGAATGTGGGCGGAAGGGCCGGTAAGGGACGACCCAGACGGACATACTTCGACCAAATAGGGGACGTATTAGCATTGTTGACTTGCCTATAATTTTAATTAATATACTGCTACTACATAATATACACATAGACAATAAAGGCTGAGCTGATACACAATCAGGCTGTTAATAATAAAAATGCATTGAAACCACAGAACATATTCAAATCTAACGTTGTCCCTGCATCATCATTACGAACATTTTTTCCAAAGGAACAGTGCCGGCTCATCAACATATTAGGGGGTATTGCGGTTCCTTGGAAATAAATGTTCAAAATAAAAAAAAAGAAATAGTGAAAACATCTGAAAAAACCGGCGAAGTACGAGTCGGACACGTGCATGAAGCGTTCTGTACCATTATCTACACAACATTAGACACAAAGATCGAGAACAAACTTCAAAAAATCACGTTTGTTATAATTATGGGAGCCCGCTTAAATACTTTTATTTTAATTTCATTATTTATTTTTGAAGCGCATATAGAACTGAATATTCTGTGAATATTTCAAGCGTCTACCTGATGCCGTTATTGATATCCAGCGAAGAACGGCAAAAAAAATACATTTGTTGTATGGGAGCCCCCCTTAGTTATTTATTTAATAATTTGTTTTGGAAAATGAATTTGAAATTTCAACGCGCAATGTATTCAAAACATCCGATTCTTACACAAACGTAGTGTTTATTTACACTCTGCGCCATAGTAACCCACTTCTTTTTATTTATTTCCCGGAAAAAGGTTATGAAATTCAAGATTATTCGAAAAACTTTTCGAAATGAAAAGTACCTACATCGAAATAAAACATTGTTCAGCACTATATAGAGCCAGTCCATCCTTGCTTGGTTACGTTCTATGGAGTCGTCAATTTAATGAAGTGTTGTCTCGTCGCTATTGGCAGCACCAGCCACACCTATTTCCTTGTAGCTTACAAGGAAAGTGAAACACACGCCTCCAGTTATGAGGCTGTGTCATGTGTGGGCCGTGGTCGGCGAGTGATACCTACGTAGGCTATTTCTGTCGTCCTACTCCACTGATAAGAGGCCATAATATTTTGACCAGCAAGCTAGAGCCAGTTTGTGCATCGGCATCTGTAAGGACAGACGTATTTTGGTGCTCGACGCTTAGCGACAAGATAACGTGAGTGAAAAACGGGAACTTTATTAATAGTTATTTGTTATGCAAGGCTGCAAAGTTAATTTTTGGCGCGAGTACCTTGTATTGAAACCTGAGCAAGCGAAGGATTCTAGGATTGAGCCACGAGTGAAGCGAGTGGTTCAAATATAGAATCCTGAGCGTAGCGAGGGTTTCAAAGGTACGAGACGCTAAATAACTTTGCTGCCGAGCGCAACACACAACTTTTCACCTCACTAAAGCGAGGAAAATGTTAGGTGCAAGAAAAACTGTTTTAATAAATATTAAATTACTGTTAATTTATATCTTCGTCGCTGCTAGCTTCGCTCATATTTTATGATTTCTTTCGATTTTATCAAAAAAAAAAACAAACCAAAATAATGAAAGTAAAGTGAATTCAATAAAGAGAAGAAAATTTTAAAGTTTTTTTTTAAATCAAATTTTCTCGCCGGCCAGTGCGATTCTTTAAATGAGGCTGGCGCATGACATGAAATAAGTATTTGCATTTCAATCATCAATGGACTGGCTGCAGAGAATATAAACTATTACGAAACCAATGAGGTTCTATATATATATGTAATTTATTATACGAAACCTTTATTGAATAAAAATATTCGAATTTTAAAAACACTTTCCACGCTAGCGGATAAAGTGCGATTTTCCACGAAGATTTCGAATGATAAACAGAGCTTTTACGAGCTAGTGAGGTGAAATAGTTATTTGTTATGCAAGGCTGCAAAGTTAATTTTTGGCGCGAGTACCTTGTATTGAAACCTGAGCAAGCGAAGGATTCTAGGATTGAGCCACGAGCGAAGCGAGTGGTTCAAATATAGAATCCTGAGCGTAGCGAGGGTTTCAAAGGTACGAGACGCTAAATAACTTTGCTGCCGAGCGCAACACACAACTTTTCACCTCACTAAAGCGAGGAAAATATTAGGTGCAAGAAAAACAGTTTTAATAAATATTAAATTACTGTTTATTTATTTCAAAAATTAAAAGTAAAATTACTACAATTGGTAATATTGAAAGTTAAAGAAAATTTTAAAGTTTTTTTTTAAATCAAATTTTCTTGCCGGCCAGTGGGATTCTTTAAATGAGGCTGGCGCATGACATGAAATAAGTATTTGCATTTCAATCATCAATGGACTGGCTGCAGAGAATATAAACTATTACGAAACCAATGAGGTTCTATATATATGTAATTTATTGTACGAAACCTTTATTGAATAAAATTTTCGAATTTTAAAAACACTTTCCACGCTAGCGGATAAAGTGCGATTTTCCACGCAGATTTCGAATGATAAACAGAGCTTTTACGAGCTAGTGAGGTGAAATAGTTATTTGTTATGCAAGGCTGCAAAGTTAATTTTTGGCGCGAGTACCTTGTATTGAAACCTGAGCAAGCGAAGGATTCTAGGATTGAGCCACGAGCGAAGCGAGTGGTTCAAATATAGAATCCTGAGCGTAGCGAGGGTTTCAAAGGTACGAGACGCTAAATAACTTTGCTGCCGAGCGCAACACACAACTTTTCACCTCACTAAAGCGAGGAAATGTTAGGTGCAAGAAAAACAGTTTTAATAAATATTAAATTACTGTTTATTTATTTCAAAAATTAAAAGTAAAATTACTACAATTGGTAATATTGAAAGTTAAAGAAATATTTAATTTTTTTTTTTTAAATCAAATTTTCTTGCCGGCCAGTGCGATTCTTTAAATGAGGCTGGCGCATGACATGAAATAAGTATTTGCATTTCAATCATCAATGGACTGGCTGCAGAGAATATAAACTATTACGAAACCAATGAGGTTCTATATATATGTAATTTATTGTACGAAACCTTTATTGAATAAAAATATTCGAATTTTAAAAACACTTTCCACGCTAGCGGATAAAGTGCGATTTTCCACGCAGATTTCGAATGATAAACAGAGCTTTTACGAGCTAGTGAGGTGAAATAGTTATTTGTTATGCAAGGCTGCAAAGTTAATTTTTGGCGCGAGTACCTTGTATTGAAACCTGAGCAAGCGAAGGATTCTAGGATTGAGCCACGAGCGAAGCGAGTGGTTCAAATATAGAATCCTGAGCGTAGCGAGGGTTTCAAAGGTACGAGACGCTAAATAACTTTGCTGCCGAGCGCAACACACAACTTTTCACCTCACTAAAGCGAGGAAAATGTTAGGTGCAGGAAAAACAGTTTTAATAAATATTAAATTACTGTTAATTTATATCTTCGTCGCTGCTAGCTTCGCTCATATTTTATGATTTCTTTCGATTTCATCAAAAAACAAACCAAAATAATGGAAGTAAAGTGAATTCAATAAAGAGATGAAAATTTTTAGGTTTTTTTTTTTAATCAAATTTTCTTGCCGGCCAGTGCGATTCTTTAAATGAGGCTGGCGCATGACATGAAATAAGTATTTGCATTTCAATCATCAATGGACTGGCTGCAGAGAATATAAACTATTATGAAACCAATGAGGTTCTATATAATATGTAATTTATTGTACGAAACCTTTATTGAATAAAAATATTCGAATTTTAAAAACACTTTCCACGCTAGCGGATAAAGTGCGATTTTCCACGCAGATTTCGAATGATAAACAGAGCTTTTACGAGCTAGTGAGGTGAAAAATAAATTTTTCACTTCTCATGCTCTAAAAGTTCGTCTTTATGTCGTGCGTAGGCGACATAAAGTCGCTTTTTATGCTCTAGAGCATAAAGTAAAATCTTCGTCGAAGACCAAGGCAATCGCTGCAACAGCCACACGAACATCTTTAACTTCATACAACAACCTCTTTATTTTATTTCGTTTCGTTCGTATTCTAAGACCAAGGCAAAGATACCAACAGCCAAAGTACACAATAAAACTTCATGAAATAAACTTATAATTTGTATTTCGTCTCATTTATTATTTTTTATATTTGTTTATTTTTCAATTTAGTAGATTAGTATAGTATTTAAGCCATAACAACAACTTATCATAGTTATAAAAAGAAAATGTTTTTATAACTGAGCAGTATGTAACGACCTTAAGTCAGGTGTCACGTCCCTACAGAAAAAAAAAAGAAAAAAAAGTTAATTGGCGGGAACCATAATTATTTTTACATGTTGCTGTTTCATTTCCTCGCAATCGAAGTGAAAAGTAGAGTGTGCAACTCGTCCATAAAACCCATTTTACACTCGACTTTATATCTATCCTCGCTCGCAAGCTCGCTCGGATGGATAAACGTCTCGAGTAAAATGGTGCGTTTTATGCACTTGTTGTACAATCTACTAAAGTTAGCTCGGTAGGTATTGAAGAACGAGTTTGAATAGTTGGTGCGCCCATAAACGGAGGTATTGTAGAATATTAAACTGATCAACAGTCACAGTGTTAAAGAACGACAAGTACTTTATGCCGGCCATAAAGCTTAGTTATGGTTGCCTGGAAGAAATGGCTTTTAACAATAAGGCCGCCAATTGTACTTCGATTAATAAAATATCTGTAAATGTAATTTCTGTGTACAATAGTAGTAGATTTTACAGCAAGTGCACAAAGCGAACCATTTTTATCAGAGACTTTTAGCAGCCCGAGCCGAAGGCGAGGGCTGATAGTAATGTCGAGGATAAAATGGTTTTGGGGACGAGTTACAAACTCTGCTTTTCACTTCGATTGCCAGGAAATAAAACAGTAGTATAAGTTAGCAAATTGAAGAAATTAATAAACGCACGAAAAAACAAGAGCTGTTTCCCGCCGCTCTATTTCTTTTTTTAATCTTACGACACTGATATATGCTTGGGCTGCAGACCTATATAGCCTACTATTAAATTAATTTTGTAATAATAACCTACCGTACTTGAAGTTAAATTTTAATATGTTTTATGTCTTAAAAAAACACATAATAAATTGAAGTAAATATTATAAAATAACAAATTCTATGAACTTCTTATTGTGTTTGGCTGTATGGCTCATTTTCTTTGCCTTAACACAGATACATTTATGAGTAGATACGTTAATGCACTTGTTCACAAAATTCGATTTAGTGCAGCCTATATCCTGCACAAATGAGCATGAGAAGTGAAAAGAGTATTCTATCTTAGTACCTGTAGAAAAAATACCTACTTATTTTATTTTAATTTAATTATCTATTTTTTAAAGAGAATATAGAACTAAATATTCTGTGGATGTTTCAAGCGTCTATCGCTTGCCGTTATTAATATCGAGCAAAAAACGGCAAAAAAAACGTTTCTTGTATGGAAGCCCCACTTAAATATTCATTTTATTCTTCTTTTTGTATTTTTTGTTATAGTGGCAACGGCATCATTATGTGAAATTTTCAACTGCCTAGCTATCACGGTTCATGAGATACAGCCTGGTGACAGACAGACAGACAGACGGACAGTGAAGTCTGTAATAGGGTCCCGTTTGGCACCCTTCGGGTACGGAACAGTATGGTCTGTCGTAGAGCGTTTACAAGGGAAAGACTACCAAATTACCACATACTATTTATGCGGCGTTTATAGAATCGTGTTTTAATAAATAAGACCGTGTGATTTTGTTAACACTCTTTTTCCATACTTATTATTTCACGCTAACTGTGAAGTAGAACATTCTTGGTTTGGTTGGCTCCGCACGTATTGACTTGTCTTTCTTGTATGCTAGGCCGACTAAGCTGTCTGGATGGTATATAGGTGCTAGGCAAGCCTACTCCAACTAAAATACAATGTCCCAGACACTGCAGCGTCGGAGTGGTCCCTTCACCCGTCTAGTCTGAGTAAAGGTGCCACTGGACGCTGCATAAATCATCTCATTACGTAAATGCAAAGGCCTTAGTTTATTTTGAGCTGTCATGAAAATAACATTCTAACGCCATTTTATTAATAAACAGTGTTGTGCTCATATAAAGCTACAGTCGATAGTAAATCGACTTTTACATGCGTTTTATTTAGCTCTTTATTTAGTTCAGTTATGGATGACGTCGATATTACTAGATGAGCTGAATTTTCCATACAATAATGAATTAGGATTAACTTCCCTTTTCTACTCTTTTTTATTTTTTACTTACTTTAATTTATTTTATTTATTTATGGTACATATCGCACCTTCGGTAGTACAAGGCCACAAATTACAAAACATGGTAAAATGAGTTAAGTTTATGCTTAGTCCGCACAAATCTTTTTGGCGGTAACGTGAACATAGTCGCAGATCGTTTGCACATCGCTTACCTACTGTCTTTATAGTGTAGGTTGTGTGGGTAATTGACGTAGTGTGGTGTGATGCGTAGTAAATTAATAAAGTAGTCAATTACTCACACATACACTGTAAAGGCAGTAAGCGATGTGCAAACGATCTGTGACTATGTTCACGTTACCGCCAAAAAGATCTGTGCGGACCACAGAACACAGTGTGTTCTGTGGTGCGGACTACACCGTTAAGGCATTTGCCTTAAAAACACTCCTCTATCTGGTGGGATAAAGACTCCCATTAGACTCAGTTAAAAAGCGACGTATTAAAAATAAAGACTCCCATTAGACTCAGTTAAAAGCGACGTTTTAACTTAATCTAATGGGAGCCTTTATCCCACCAGATAAAGGAGTGTTTTTAAGGCATTTCTGCATACCTACTTAACTCATTTTACCATTTTTTGTAAGTTGTGCCCTTGTACTTCCGAAGGTGCAATATGTTAAAGTAGTATTCATTTACCCTTATAAACCGATAGTGTTCTATAATATCATAATATAATAATAGGTAGTGCATAATATAAGCATGGGTGGGTAAATTATTTACCACTTCAAACTCACAGTAGAACATACAAAAGAACTCCTGGCAACACTAATGAAGAATACATCCATGAGAAAACGTCACTCATTACATGTGTGTGCGTGAGTCATAGACAGACCATTGTGTGGAGTGAGTGAGTGAGTAATAAAACTGGCCTGGCTAGCCAACCGGCACTCATTTAAGAGGAAAAATTCCTCGATTTGTCAGTCCGCTGGGGTTTTTTGCGAGTTTCGTTTAGCGAGATTCTGGTAGGTAAGTCGTTTTTGACCTTGATGTTTATCTCAAAATGGACTACCTACATTGTTTTGTATTTTCACTAATAAGCGTAAGATTGTGTATGTTAGATAGATGTTAGATGATATAGGGTCGATTTTGACTCACATCACGTAACAATAACACAATCATCTCCACAAACAGTAACACAGGATTTTTATATGGCGCTAAGTATCTAAGGCGCTAAGTATAAATAATAATATAACCTATGGTCACCGTTTAAATAAAGAATGTGGTCGTTGTTAACGATAGAGGGTAGATATCATTTAAATGATAGAAAAAAAAACGGTTTTCGCCGGCAACAAAATCTTTTCTGACAGAAATAAAAGTCTTGAGCAAATTGAGCAGCTGAAAATCTATCATCTGAATACTCCAAATTGGTCATCTGAAAATTGCGATTGGATTAGCTCTTAGACCGACTTGTACAATTTACATTCCAATTTTGTATAGAGAGTTCTAGTTAGCTACTTAATTAAGCCATCGTGAGTTACATATTGTTGTGCAATCAACCAATTTTTGCGACAAGCCAACGGGATTTCTATGTTTGCTATTTTAAAAATATTGTGCTTATAGAGAAGAGGAGAGAACTGTTAAAAAGCCATAATTATTTGTTTATATATTTTAAGCTTAAGGAAAATGTACAGCTATACAACCGTGTGGCGCCGGACTAAGAATAGCGTCAGTCCATTTCCTTCCGTGGATGTCGTAGAAGGTGACTAAGGAAATCAATTACCAGGAGACGGGCAGCAGCGTCTTCCTGAGATTCCAACCGCATACTGCGATCGCCAACCCGCCTGCCAAGCGTGGCGACTATGGCAAAACCCCTCATGGTTATGAAAACCACG
This sequence comes from Yponomeuta evonymella, assembly GCA_963969515.1. NCBI lineage: Eukaryota > Metazoa > Arthropoda > Insecta > Lepidoptera > Yponomeutidae > Yponomeuta > Yponomeuta evonymella. The sequence goes on along the minus strand of OZ018366.1, from coordinate 7,341,277 downwards.
AAGGAGGCCTGTCCTGCAGTGGGCGTCAAATGGCTGATGATGATGATGATGACAGCTATACTAAGCACAATATTCATATTAAGTAATAATAATATCTAATCTAACACAACACAATCACTTGTACTGGTCCCAAAGTGGGACACCCTGTGGGGTAACCAGGCAAGGACATGACGAACATGAAAAGTCACCCAGACTGAGTGAGCATAAGTATGCATTTAAATACTGATTTCCTAATTCTGCTTACCAAATATTTATTTTGCTGACCAAAATATATATATTTTTGCTGGTTACCTGTTGGAACTCGTTTATTTGTTTTTTTAGCCAAAGTAACAAATAAGTAAATATTTATAATGTGTGCTTACGACAGTGCTTTTTTTGCTGACCATAATACTTAATTGTTAGGTTATCGTATATTTTTTGTTATTAGTCAAATATTTATTTTGCTAATAATGTAATAGCCCCCAAGGACTAATTATGCAACCCACATAATGTCACTTTTAAAATATACAGGGTTACCACTAACGTTATTTAGAAGTTGCATTTTAGAACAACTTTTGTTCTATGAGACGTTTCCTAGATTGATATTTTGTTACATCTAATAGGATCTAATCTACGAAGAAAAAACCATTGAATCCATCCCTACAAAATTCACACTCAAAAACCAGTCTCTCGATTACACTACCAATGAAATAAGCGCATGATGTGCTGTAGAGTAAATCACTTTGTGATTGATCCATTCTGTGCGCCATGCGTGACGACGTGAACGTTTATTAGGCGATAGTAAGTGACAGCGTGAAGGCTGGTTTATGGCTGGTTTACATTTGCTATTTTTTTATACTTTTTTAGCACGCTTTTTTAGACCATACTAAAAAAGCATGCATTTAGCAAATGTAAATACGCTTTCCTTTTTAGCAGGCAAAAAAATCTGACTGATGGTCAGATTTTTTATCCATGATCTGTGCTTTAATACGATTAATGTAAACCAGCCTACATTTGCAAAATTTCCGTGCTATTTAAGCATTGATTTTAAAGCATGCTAAATAAAAGAGTGCTAAAAAAAGACTCCGATTTACATTTGCTATTCTTTTTTCATCATAAAAGATAGAAAATGCGAAGAAAGCACTCGCATTGCAAGACGAAAATATGGAATCTCTAATAATTTTGCAAGCTGTTGAAATAATATCACAGTTATTGGCTGAACGCCTGAAAAACAGGATACTTAAAAGATTAAAGTTTTTTCAATTTCTGCATACGCATTGTCTCTTAGAATTTTGTTTTTGTAGCTTTCACTGTAGGAATCCCACAGGCACTCATGTTTTTCATATTCGTTTATTAGTTTAATTGTTAAATCGCGTGTCCATTTTACTTGCGACGCCATTTTTGTTGCTTTTTTTTTTAAAGCACAGATCATGGATAAAAAATCTGACCGTCAGTCAGATTTTTTTGCCTGCTAAAAAGGAAAGCGTATTTACATTTGCTAAATGCATGCTTTTTTAGTATGGTCTAAAAAAGCGTGCTAAAAAAGTATAAAAAAATAGCAAATGTAAACCAGCCAACTGATGATTGGTTGTATACAAAAACGTCAAACCATTGATGTAATCCGTCGAAATATCTGTGTGCGTCGCGAGATGGCGGTCTGCCGGCCGATGGCAGGTGCGTAGATATTTTGCCGTGTATTACTGAACTCGCTCCGATTGGTAACCACAATTGACAAGCCCCGCCCGCCTTCCGTGTTAGTTAGACATCTTGTAAGGTTTTGCTTTTTAAAAGTGGTGCGATTGAATTGTCAATATCTTTTTGTTAATGAAATTATTTTAAAAAGTTGGTTAAAGTATAACATTATTGATTTCTGAACGTAACTGTATTTTTTGCAAGGTGGTTTGTTTTTGAACGAAAAAGAAAAAAATGTCATTCGGGGGTTTTTTGAAAGAAAAGGATGGAGGGAATTTTTTTGTAGTGAGTTCTGAAAAAGTTGTAAGAAAAGAATAAACGAAGCTATAATAAGTACTGCGTATCATTTTATAATCTATGCTTTTAACTATCACTGCAACTAATATATAATAATCTCGTGTCACAGTGTTTGTTATCGAACTCCACCGAAACGGCTTCACCGATTCCTATGAAAATTTTTGTGTATACCTATCAGGTAAGTCAGAGAAAATAGGTCGTAGGCTAATTAATATGGCAAAACAACGTTTGCCGAGTCAGCTAGTAATTTTATAAAAATCGCGCTTTACGCACTTAACAAATATTGTAGACAAATCATAGTCATATAAATCTTTTTCTACTTGCATGGATGTCCGTTAACTTACCTAATACACATGGTTTTAACCATTGTCTGTTCACATAGAACTACAAGTCTTGGTTTATTATGACAATTCGTTGTACATTTCAATGTCAATTAACACTACTAAGTAATAAATAGGAAGACTGCTGCGCAATGTGCGTCGAATTTTCATTTTATAGTACGATTCGTAATTTTATGAAACTCGGTCCAAATAGCGCAAAACCTTTTATTAAACCACAAAAATTAAAAAAGTCCAGGAAACGTCGTAGACATATTTTCATAAAATGACAAACTTAGACTTTTTACCCGACTGTGAAAGCAAAGGAGGTGTGCGTTTTTACCCGACCGTGGCGGAGCCCAAAAGAAGAGTAAAAAATGTGTTTGGCTAATATGTATGTCCGATTCTACGTTCCCTCATAACTCCTCAACCAATCGTCAGATGTTAACAAATAAGATCTCGATCGGTTTCTCGTTATCGTATGGGTGTCATAGGCTATGAAATCAAAAGAATAACGGTCACATTTACAAAAACTCGATTCCTTAAAATACTTCAAAAACGCCCATTAAAATAGTCTGCGGTGGAGATTTTGCAAGGAAAAGATGTAGCCACAGATTAAATAAACAGAGTTTTAGATTGGTTTTACAGGAATCGTGTTTTTATAAATAAGACCGTTTGTTTGTTTGTTTGTTTGTTACACTTTATTGAACGATAAAAAAACCTTAACAAAAGTAAAACTTCAAACAGGCTTGTGATAAGAATGTGCAAAGGAGGACTTATATGAAAAGAAATTTCTTCCAGCCGGCCTAACAATGATTAACCGTTAATGATTATTATTTTAAAATGTACCCGAAACCGGCGTGCGTGCATTTAGCGAGTAATTAATGTCGATGATGAAGCGAAAGAGACAAACGCTGTTCTCTGCCTACTCCTCCGGGAGACTTATTTATGTGGTATTTAAATAACATGAATATTAATAATATGGAGAAGATGAACGAAGAAAGATTGACAGAAGAAATATATCGAGAGAATAAAGAAGGACCGGTAAGGGACGTCCCACGCGGACATACTTTAACCAAATAGGGGGCAAGAACGTTATCCTTGATAGGGGGTGTATTAGCAAAGGGAAGGATAAAAATTACCCGTAAGTAAACCGGCGTGCGTGCCAACAACTCATGAATGTTGGTGAAGCGAAAAAGGTCTATCAGGACAGGATCGTGGCAAGTGGTCTCTGCCAACCTATATGTAATGTAATGTAATAACAATAACAGTACCATGTCAAAACATTTGCAGCAAGTTTAATTAGCAGCGACCGGCATTTTCTGGGCCCCTATTATGAAAACTGCGACATTATTGGAAGAGTCATCAACGTCGCGCTCGAGTCCGATAATTCACGTATGGAAACTATTCAAAAAGAGAACCGTATTTGTCGCTGGATTCGAGTGAATTGTCGGGCTCTAGCGCGACGTTGACGACCCTTCTGAACATATCGCTGCTTCATAATAAGGGCCCAGTCTGTTGCATGTGGATTGTGGAAGGTAATGGTTGTAGGTACTGTATATTACCTTCATACCATTAAATTTCAATGTGCATACTAACATGCTAATTTTAAATCATTAAATAAGTTCCTCTTATCCTGTTAGCGTAGCAAGTAGCCAAACAAACCATCGAATTTCGACAAATAAAACAAAGAGCAAATTAATAATACGTGAGAACTTAGGATAAGTCTGATAAGATCTTATCAGAGTAAATACCTAAATAAAAATAAGAGTACCTATTTGATAAACGCCGAGATGAACGTTTATGAAGTCTATATTAAGTGTACTTATGTACCCTTAAGAGGTGGTAGCCTAGCGGGTAGAACATTGGACTCGGAAGCGAGCGACCGAGGTTCTATTCCCAGTGCGGGCATGTACCTATGACTTTGTTTTCTAAGTTATGTATTAATCTAATAGTAGCAATACCACTCGCTGACCGTGAAGAAAAACATCGTGAGGAAACCTATGTGTCTGAGCTCACATACGTCAGCGCTTGAAATCGCCAATCCGCGGTAGGCACGATACTCTCTCCCTGAGAGAAGGCCTGTGCCCTGCAGTGGGACGTACATAGGCTGATTATGTATGTATTTATATAAAAACTTCTGCAGGTATTTGAACTTGAGTGATAAATAAAGCCCGTTTTTTTTTTTTAAATTAAATAGATGTCCTTTTGTAATCATATTGTACATAGGTATTTAGTTGTTGCTAGGTACAATATTTATTTCCTTACCCTTTGTTCTCTAAGTTACGTAGGTCAGTACTAACGACAACACATTGTTTATAGTTTGATAAGCTTTCGTGTGTACCTAGGACATAAGTCCATTGGATATCTCTTCGACTGCTTAAAATAATATTGATACCAATGTCGAATTGACTTGAGCCATTCTATATATAGGTACCCACTAGTATTGTGTACTTATGTACCTATTTATATAAAAACTTCTGTATTCCAACTTCACTGATAAATAAAGTCCGTTTTTAGGGTTCCGTAGTCCGACAAAGAACCCTCATAGTTTCGCCATGTCCGTCTGTCTGTCGGTTTATCCATCCGCGGAATAGCGCAAAGAACGGTGGTACTAGAAAGCTGTAGTTTGGTATGTGTATACATATTTATCACGCCGACAAAGATATTAAACAAGAAAATGTTGGATTTTTTTTTACTGTACCTCCCCTTTTGAAAAGTGGGGATGATTTTTTTAGATTGGCGTCGTTAGATTGGTCGTTGAAAAATATTGAAGTTGTAGGAAGACAATTTTTTTATTTAAGGTGCCGTATGCGAAATATTAAGCTTTAAAGCGCAAATTTCCCCCCCCCCCCTGCTCCTGGATAAACGGTTGATTGCAGAAACGTGAAAAATTTCAGGGTAAACTTACAAGGAAAAAGGAAAAGTATCACGGCTAAGTAGGCTTTACTAGTTAACGAGTAATAGGCAACAACTTATGAAAGTAAATTTTCGTACAAAATCCATTGAAAATGACCAATGAAGTTGTTAGTTCTGTAAAGCACTATAACAAAACCCTCTTTCTAGGGAACCCTACATTGCGCGTGGCCCGACATGTACTTGGCTGGTTTTTTTTTTTGTTATTTTAATAGGTGCCTACTCTCTTTTAATCATTTTGTAGAAATATAGTTGTTGCTAGGTACAATATTTATTTACTTGTCCTTTTTTCTCTTAAGTTACGTAGGTCAGTACACACGACAACATATTGTTTATAGTTTGATAAGCTGTCGTGTGTACCTAGGACATAAGTCCATTGGATATCTCCGACTGCTGATAATTGAATTGAATTGAATTGAGCCATTGACCTCTATATACTTACGCGTATAAGTAGTTATAACTATCTGTTTCTGTGACTATATAAATAAATGATATTCTTTTTGTTGCACTAACCCGTGCTGAGGACAATTTTAAAATTTTAGCCTCTAAATAGGTTTTTAATTTAAATAAAAGTCTTCTTTCTATCTTACACTTAACGGGTATAATCGATTTATTTATTAGGTAAACTTAATTAGTAATTGATTGACCTGGTCCCAAACTAGGATACCCGGTGCTATGGTAACCAGGCAAGGACGGCACAAACATGAAGAATATACACCCAGACTGAGGCCATTTATACAAATGTACGGCGGCCCCCAGTTGGAATCGAACCCACGACTTCTGTTTTGGTAGCTAAGCGCAAGTCAAGCCACAAGTCAAGAAAACACTCTGAGTTAAACTAATGCGCTACTTCATCATCAGCCATTTGACGCCCACTGCAAGACATAGGCCTCCCTCATGGTTTTCATAACACTATTTGCGCTACTTGCTGTCCTGTAATACAACTTTGAATTTCATTAAGAAATTGTGTTGTCCACCTCTCTATCACAGATCTCTATACCAGAATTATCACTTTGTAAAAATTTAAATTTTAAAAGCGAAATTTCTGCGGGTAGGCGTGTATAGAATAACATTCAAAAATTTTTGCTCCTAATATATTTAATTGAAATAAAGTAAATACAGTAAACTACTTACATGATAGTCTATAACTTGTAGCTCAGTCCCACTGCCCACTGGGATAAACATATCACTGACCAGTTCAAAGGTATCACTGACTCACCGCCTTCACTATATAGGCCATGGACCTGTATGAGAAGTTGAGCCGAAATATTGATGAACTGGCTGCAGTATTCAGCACTCGCATGGAACAACATGAAAAGGAGCTGCGTCAAGTCTCCACTTCTTCCAACACTGGTGTTTCGGATCTGGAGACATTGAATCGTGAGTTCACACACTTCAAGCTCTTTGTAACATCATCACTAAGTCTGCTTAAGTCTCAAGTAGACTTGCTTCTGCTGGGCCTCGACAGGCATGAAATGGCATCGCGTCGTAAAGTACTCCTCATCCATGGAGTGCCGGAGTCGTCTAATGAAGCACCATTGTCAGTCATGGCTAAACTGTTGTCCGACCAAATGAAGATGACACCTGACTGCATTGACAGTGTCTCCGTGTGTCACCGTCTGGGAGTGTCCAAAACCAAAGCCAGACCATTGCTGGTTCGTTTCTCCACATGTGCGGCTAAGAAGAGCGGTAAACAAGTTTATTTATAGGTTAGTTTATTTTAGTTTAACGTATAGTGGTTATCTATTTATTTTACAGTATTTTATATATTTATTAATTTATAGTCTATGAATAGCTTCCAGCATTTAGATGATAGCTTTTTCTCCTGCTCTTCAACCGACGATTTTGAAAGTGCCAGCGATGATTCTGTGGCTGGGCTGACACTTCACGACCGACTGGATTCAGTGTTCCAAGGTGTTCACCCAAATTTTAATATTGTTTATATTAATGCACAAAGCATTCCGGCTCATTACTCCGACTTCTTGGCGTCCTTTGGCGGACTACGCATAGATGCTATACTAATATCTGAAACCTTCCTTAAGCCCACATTACCCTCTACAATGGTCAGTTTGCCTGGCTTCCGACTTATCCGGAATGATAGGACTGTAAGGGCATGTGGTGGAGTCGCAATCTATCTACGCTCTGACATACCTTGCACCATAATCAGTCGCCTGGAAGAAAGCTCACGTAATACCGCTACCCAAAACTACCCATCCCTCCTCGTTCTCAGAATATCGTCCAATATCTATACTTCCTTTCCTATCCAAAGTCCTCGAATCTCTGGTCAACATTCAGCTTTCGACATTCCTGTCCCATAACAACCTCCTTAATCACTTCCAATCCGGTTTCCGTTCTGGTCACAGCACAGTTACGGCACTGTTGAAGGTCACAGATGACATACGCCTCGCCAGAGACAATAAGCAGCTCACAGTGCTGACACTTCTCGACTTCAGCAGTGCCTTCAACAGTGTCGACTTCGATATCCTCCTTGCTATCCTTGATTCTCTTAACGTATCTCCTCTTGCAATAGAATGGTTCGATACCTATCTTCGGGGTCGCCAGCAGTGCATACGCTCCAACGAGACTTCCTCGGATTGGTGTGACCTCACTGCGGGCGTTCCTCAGGGCGGGGTCCTCTCCCCACTCCTATTTTCCATATTTATCAATTCCGTCACTGACTCCCTGTCGTCTCACTATCATCTATATGCAGACGACTTGCAGCTCTACAGGCATTTTGAAGTGGATGAGTTTGTCTCTGCTGTCGATGCTTTGAACACTGATCTTGCGCGCATTCAAAACTGGGCTCAGCATTTCGGACTTTTAGTGAATCCCAAAAAATCACAGGTAATGCTTATTGGCAGTCCGCACTTCTACAAGTTGCTGATGAAGCAAACAGTGGTTCCTGCAGTCCTCTTTGACGGCACACCCACTGTCTATGCGACCACGGCCAGGAACTTGGGAGTGCTCTTTGACTGCCATCTCTCTTGGTCTACGCATGTCAGTGAAGTCAGTCGGCGCGTCTTTGCCGCTTTCCATTCACTGCGGCGTCTCCAAAGCTTTCTCCCAATTAAAACTAAAGTTACTCTTGTACAGTCACTTCTTCTTCCCATTCTTGACTATGCGGATGTTTGCTACTTGGACGTCAATGAGGAGCTGCTAGACAAACTCGAACGTCTACAAAATTTGGGTATCCGCTTCATATACGGATTACGCAAATTTGATCATGTGTCTCGTTTCCGACAAGAGTTAAAATGGCTCCCAATTCGTCTTCGCCGGAATGCACATATATACTATTGTACAAAATTCTTAATCATCCCGCATCTCCCGCATACCTGAGAGAAAGGTTTCAATACCTGTTCTCCGGAGAAAGATCAAAAAGATCACTTAACTCCCATCTTCTTAAAATTCCTGCTCACAATACTGGAGCTTACGGTGACTCCTTCACGGTCCAGTCGGTTAGGCTGTGGAACGCACTGCCACAGAACATATGCGCCAGTCCCACTATTGGTACCTTCAAGAAGCGGTTGAAAGAGCATTATCTATCCCTGTAATAACATTGAGCTATATATATATATATTATATATATATATATATATATATATATATATATATATATATATATATATATATATATATATATATATATTATGTATATTATTGATGTATATCTAAGTAGGTATGTATTTTTATTCTGTTATCTAGTTTATGTAGTTTTTGTTTTCCTTTTTATTTTGTGTTATTTAGGCCTTTTGTAGTTTATTTTGTGCACATATATAGACCCGTTTTTCTACTGCTTCTCCTATACCCGAAAGTTTGCTGGAAGAAATCTCTTACAGAGATAAGCTCGCCTTTGTACATGTAATTTCTTATGTAATGTCCTGTTAAAAGTCTTGTGTGCAATAAAGTATAATAATAATAATGAAAGTTGACTGGCTAACGTAGCTGCATGCGGACGCCCACCAGCTCGCTGGACCAACAATCAGTCAGCTCCTGTATTGCGCACGAAATCCCAAACGATTCCAGTCTCCTATCAGTGAAATTAGTTTGGAATTTGACAGTTAAGACGATTGCAGTCGCTCAGTATCAGGTGCGCATAATTAGGCCTCTGAGGTAGATTGCTCAATTCTGAACGAGGACTGTAAGAAGTGGCGTTGCGTATGTTTGGCTGGGCCTATGTCCAGCATTATACGAGTACTTTATGAGCTGGTTGATGATTAAAGTGAATAAAGTTTTCCTAAATTTCAGGATCCACCATGAGTGTAATAGTGATCGGCTGCGGTGGCGCCGGGCTGGCGGCTATGAGGAGGCTGTATGACGCGGGCGTCGACGCCGTGTGTCTTGAGGCAAAGGACCGTATCGGAGGCAGGGTGCTTTCCACCGCGTTCGGTAAAGGCATAGTGGACCTGGGGGCAATGGTGTAAGTAATTATAAGTTTGAGCTGGCCTAGGGTGGCCCGATATTAGGGGCGGCCATTCGCGGAAGAAACACTAACTTGCGAGGGATAATTCGAATTATACAACAACGAATACAATAAGATGATCCGGATGACGGGATGACATACAGAAATTCGTAGAATGCTATACTATGTAGCCAAGAAAAATAAAAAACGAGGTCGGCAGAAGTAGCAGTAAAAACCTAGGACGGCCAATACTGCTAGTATAACTTTGATTTCACGACTATACAAACTAAAACTTTGGCCTTTGCATCTACGTAATGAGATGATTTATACAGCGTCCAGTGGCACCATCACTCACACTAGATGAGTGAAGGGGCCACTCAGAAGCTGCAGTGCCTGGGACATTGTTTTTTAGATGGAGTAGGCTTGCCCAGCTCCTATACCATCCTGATGGCTTCGTCGGCCTTGCCCACAGGAAAGGCAAGTCAGTACGTGCGGAGCCAACTAACTTACATATTATTACTTTATAGTATAATGCTCAACACATTACTTGACCGAATGACTTTGTTGTGCGTGGGTGGACATTTCTCAGGTCTCATTGGCAGGGGACGCGAGATAGGTAGGTAAAAATAGCTCCATCGTGAAATGTAAATTCATCCCAACTACGCGGATTGTCGGTCATGTTCCGTGGCGGGCATAAGATGCCTGTCCATCCTATGGTTGTCTGGAAGCTTTTAGCGATAAAGACCGCCGGTTGCATACTATTAAGAACTACCGAATGTCTATAAACATAATTACTAGTGTGCAATAAAGTGTTCTCTATCTATCTTTCATCCCATAGTTGTAGCTCCTCCCGCACATTCATTAGCGAAGTGCCATTATTGCAAATAAGTATGTATGATGATATATTGCTTGTCGAAGTATCGACGGTTGACGATGGTCAACAATTCACTAGCTCCACGCAGCAATCGAGGACAAGTCTCTCTCACGAGAAGGGCAAACAATAACTTCAACACAACAGAATCACTTTTCCTGGTCCCAAACTACGATACCCTGTGCTATGGTAACCCGGCATGCAAGACCGAGTGAGGCCATTTGTAGAAATCAAGTACGGCATGCTCCAATGGAAACCGACGCGCTACTTATGTTTTTTCTAGACCAGCGAAGCTTTCTTCTTCTCGAGAATCTCCAATGGGGCCACCCCACTCAGCTCGTGGACACTGGACAGTTACATAATAGGGGGGCTAAGCTCTCCGAATTGACAACATTTCAATTTTGTAGCATACGTATTTTATTTTCTTAAAGGAAACTAGATACAAAATAAAACGACCCATATTTTTTTATTTTAAGAAATTCGATGATTTTCATTCATAATTTTCTGGTTTAATTTCGTCTTATTCTAAAAGGACGTAAATGCCAAATGACGTCACACATACGGCATATGGCTACCATAAGGATTCTGAGTAATAATAGGGGTTAAAGTATGAAATTGCCGTTTTATTGCAATAGGTTCTTTGAATTGACATAGAATCTTCATAGTTTGAGGTTTTCGAATGAAACTTTTTTCAAATGGTTTCTATGATGTTCTTTTTTTAAAAAATGTGAAACATTTGAATATCGACTTTCAATTGTTTTTGTTATTCAATTTAGACAAGAAAGATGGATACTGCGAAAATTCGAGTGATTTTTGAATACGAGTTCCGACGCGGAACTAACGCGGCAGAAACAGCCCGCAATATCAATGCTGCGTTTGGAGAGGGGTCTACTAATGAACGCACCGTGCGATTTTGGTTTAAACGCTTTCGTGATGGAAATTTCGACTTAAAGAACGAGCCACGAGGAAGACCGCCCACACAGGTGAATAACGATGAATTAAGAGAGATAGTGGAAGTCGACCCTAGTCAAACTACCCAGGAATTAGCGGCATGGTTTAACGTTACCTTACCCACAATATTGACTCACTTGCGTCAAATCAATAAAATAAAAAAATACGAAAAATGGGTGCCTCATAATCACTCGAATTTTCGCAGTATCCATCTTTCTTGTCTAAATTGAATAACAAAAACAATTGAAAGTCGATATTCAAATGTTTCACATTTTTTAAAAAAAGAACATCATAGAAACCATTTGAAAAAAGTTTCATTCGAAAACCTCAAACCATGAAGATTCTATGTCAATTCAAAGAACCTATTGCAATAAAACGGCAATTTCATACTTTAACCCCTAATATACTCACCTTTGTCCGACATGACATTTGAATGAAATTGAAAATGACATCTGTCATAACAATTTTTTTTTAATATTAGGCACCGCTACCTAACTCCACCGCATGTGTGACGTCAACACACAATTTTTGGTTTTTATTTATTTTCTCTAAAATTAAGCAATAATAAAAATTGTAAATATTTTTTTCGTAATCAGGATAGCAAAATAAAAAAAACGGTATTTTTTGTTTTAGGCGTTGTAAAATATAAAATGTTGTCAATTCAGACTCACAGTTGAGCTTTATTTGTACTGTGTTTGAGATATCCGACCACGAAGAAAAGGATGAGGACTGTTAACCAGTTATTTCCCAAGTCATAGGTAGGTACATATTTTTATCACCTACCTACCTCTTGTCCTCAGACTGGAAGGCGAGATAGACAACATATTAACGGATATGTTGAGGCCAATGGGGATTATCGAGTCCGTCAAGCCAGAGACCAGGTGGTACGTTCTCTCTGACGGGAAGATACTCTCCGAAGAAGTGGCTCGTGACTTCTCCAGTAAAATGGATAAATGGTTAGCTGAAGCTGACAGCACTCAGAAGATATCAGCGCCGCAGTTTTTGAGAGACTCGTGAGCATTGTAACATAAATCATAATAATAACTTTAATATTTTAAGAGCTTCATTTTGTTACCCACCGTTAAAAGGTAACAAAATGAATTTATACCGCCCTTCCCTAGCATTCCTAACGCAAATAAAACAATATTTCAATATGATAATTTTAAAAATTCTGAAATACATGCACATTAAATACATAAATAATATAACAATCATCATCATTATCATTCAGCCACAAGAAGTCCACTGCTGGACATAGGCCTCCTCCATGGTTTTTCATAAAGACCGGGTGGAAGCGGCTTGCATTGCATCCAACGTCTTCCTGCCATTTGGATGAGGTCATCTGTTCATCTTGTGACTGGTCCTCCAACGCTGCGCTTGCCGATATTATGTGGTCTCCATTTGACAACTTTTCGGCCCCATCGGCCATCAGTTCTGCGGGCTATGTGCCCCGCCCACTGCCACTTCAACTTACTAATCAAATACAAAACTAATCTAATCTAATCCGCTGGGCTATGTCGACGACTTTCGTTCGTCTAGGGATCTCATAATTCCTGATTCGATCTGGTAGAGAAACTCCGAGCATAAATTAATATCAAATCGAAATCTCAGAAACATATACAACTATGAAGGAAACTACTCCCGGTTGTAACCATTGATGCCTTTTTTCAGCTTAAAATCCGACTCCTCCCTCCAACTGGCCCCGGCCCTCAAGGCAGGCCTTCTGGAATGGTACGAACGTCTCCACGAGTACGCTGGCCAGACTGACCCTAAAACGGGAAAGTCCCTGCCCGGGTTGAAGGAGCGATGGGATTGCGAAGGAGAGTTTCAAGGCTTCAAGGGAAAAGGCCTTGGACTAGTTCTGGACGTATTATTGGTGAGTGTTTAAACTTTAGTTTGGCAAAATAGGTATTGTCAGTCATACTGGTCTTCTTGGAGTGTGCGAGTAGGAGACAAATATCGAGAGAGAGAGAGAAATAAACCAGGATGGATCGAGAGGGCAGCAATATTTCATATTGTAGACCAAAAACCGAAAATCCCGTGCAAAATTAAGGACTGAGTTTCTAATTACACCTCAAAACGCCTAAAGTAATGTTCCATCCTAGAACCATAACTCATTCATTTTATAATTAATTCCAGAACAAATTCCCTGACCCGTCGAAGGAATTACCCCTGAATATCCAGCTGAACAAAGAGGTGGTCAACATCAAGTGGAAAACAGACAACGGGCTGGTGAAAGTGGTCTGCAGTGATGGCAGCCTGTACGAAGCAAAAAGTGTCATTTGCACTGCCTCGGTCGGAGTTCTGAAAGAGAGGTGTGTACTGAAAGGACTGCTCAATCAATTATGGGTTCAATCAGACAACAAAGAATTATCCGTGCGTATACTCTACAACTAAGTCCTGATATCCTTTGTGAAATTAAGACTCACCCCCAGTTTCTCGTACACTAACACGCTGTTAATCTACTGTTAACAGCTGTCAATTGACCAGAGTGCATACAAAAAAAACCACTGACAGCTGTTAACGGTAGATTAACAGCTTGTTAGTGTACGAGAAACCGGGGGTTAGTCCAGTAATTATATACGGTTGGAAATGCATGTGAACCAAGAAAACTAAATTTTGGATATAATATGGGGAGGGACCAGAAAAGCTTAACTTCAAATTGTCGACCAAGATTTCCTATGTGCATTTTCCGATTTTTCCGCCATCTTGAAAAGAGGGTTCATTTCAGTCACAGATCTCAATTTTTTTCACAACCCATGCAACTTTTTTTGCAACTTTTTTTATCTGCTTTACAGAACTAACAACATCATCAAAGTAATTTTCAATGGATTTTGTACGAAATTTTCCCCTATCTTTAATCCTTTTATAAGTCGCGCTTTAAAGCTTAACATTTCGCAAACAGAACCCTAGATCGAAAAATGGTCTTCCTACACCCACAATATTTTTTAAGCGATACCCCACACTCCGTCATAGGCGAGAAAAAAAATTGAATCCCTAATTTAGGTGTAAGTAGTGGAGGTACCCTAAAATAAATGTGTTTTAGAGATTTTATTCTAGCGTTTTGTCAGCGTAGTATAGTCCGCACAGATCTTTATGGCGGTAACGTGAACATAGTCACAGATCGTTTGCACATGGCTTACTGTCTTTACAGTGTATGTGTGAGTAATTGACATAATGCGATGCTTAGTAAATTACTATTAGTCAATTACTAAAGTAATCAATTAGGTACTCACACATACACTGTAAAGACAGTAAGCAATGTACAAACGATTTGTAACTATGTTCACGTTACCGCCAAAAAGATTTGTGCGGACTATATATCTATGGCAAATTTCAGCCGTCTAGCCTACTTATAATTTCTGAGCTGAGCCGCGGACAGACAGACAGACTACGGAACCCTAAAAACTAGTGTGCGTAGACTAAAAGGGGCTCCAGGGAGTAACACTAGCACTACCGAGGAAAAAAAGTCATATTTTTTTTACAGATCGAATTTGCAAAAAGTGTCTCTCAATCATGTTAATAGTGACTTTTAGGACCCATGGCCGTAAACCTAAGGCAAAAAACCTGGGACTGGTATTTTTTGGCATAAATGCTATCTAGTCCTAGGTTCGTGATCCTAGGTTCTTTGTCGTGGGTCCTAAAATCACTGTTAACAATGATTGAGACTAATTGAGAGATGGATGGATTGACGGATGTGTCCCGGGGCGGCTTATTCTCGTAATGATTTTGTGTTTTCAGTTGTTTATATTTTTGTATTTGACGAAGCTTTTTGCGAATGAATTTAATTTGATTTTAATAGGTTGACATTTTGATAATATGTATGTTTCCTTTGGCTTTTATTGTTGTAGTGTTTGATGTATTTTGTTTTCTGGTGTGTAAAATAAAATAAAATAAATACATATTAAAGATTACATTTTAATAAAACAAAATAAAAAAATTGAGAGATTGTATAGACAACTTTTTTCAAATACTATCCGTAAAGAAAGATTTTTTTTTTCATTTTTGGCGCTAGTTTACCCAGTGGATCCTCCTAAGCAACTTGTAGAATAATCCGAAAATGTACAGCCACAGTAGACGGCAAGGCCGAGTTCCATAAAACTACAATTCGTAGTTTATTGTGACAATTCGAGGTACATTGCGTAGCAGCGTCTACTTATTAATATGTGGATTAATCTACTTTGCTATGTACATCGAACTGCCATAGTAAACCACGAATTGTAGTTACAGTTACAATTGTAGTTGGTGGCAATAGTTTCGGCAATACTAGTGGGCTCTAAGGAAATATTTATCTTGTTACTAAACGCCCTAAACATTATTTTTATTTAGTAATTTAGAGAGCAATCTATCTTAATACCCACATCATCATCATCATCATCAGCCATTTGACGCCCACTGCAGGACATAGGCTTCCTTCGTGGTTTTCATAACCATAAGGGATTTTGCCATAATGGCCACGCTTGGCAGACGGGTTGCGAATCGCCACATACCCGCATACTAATTGCAAAACTTTCTTATTACTTCCTAATACACTACCATTTCAAATATAAACAGGTACAGATTCAACTAAACTAAAATCACATTTCTGAGACTCAATCCAAGCAAATATGAGATACTTGCTCAGCCAGGCTAAATTTGTTACAAGCACTTTCCCTTTCCCCTCCAAATGACCATGCTGACGGGCAGTATAGCACTACCTGACAGGCAGTATAGCACTACCTGACAGGCAGTATAGCACTACCTGATACCCAGTATAGCACTACCTGAGCACGACGCATTAATTAACATAACATAACCTTCAACTTCTAGACATTCCACCCTCTTCGACCCCGCTCTTCCCGCGGAAAAGGTCAAGAACATCAATGGCTTCGACATGCTGGTGCTGGACAAGATCTACCTAGAGTTCACAGCACCCTGGTGGAAGAAAACTCCTGCCGGCTTCAGCGTGGTCTGGAAGCCGGAGGATGCTGCTAAGTTCTCCGATGACGAGAAGTGGATCGCAGGCGTAAGTAATATTGTCAACTCTTTTGTTTTTGCAAATTTGGTTGGCGTAAATTGCGAAACTAAAAGCCATCCAATCAAATCAGGAACGTGGGCTGAGTATAGTCCACACAGATCTTTTTGGCGGTAACGTGAATATAGTCACAGATCGTTTGCACATCGCTTACTATCTTTACAGTGTATGTGTGAGTAATTGACGTAGTGTGATGCGTAGTAAATTACTATTTCAATTACTAAAGTTTTTTTGACAAGGGACTTTTCTTGAGTGCCCAGGGCAAGAATTTTGTTTTGCCCCATCCAAAACGTATTTAAAAAAAAATAGTAACTATACAAAGCCTATTACGTTGTTATGCTAACTTGGTTGACATGAATTACGAAACTAAAAGGTTTCTTGGCAAACAAAGGTAGTGATCTGAGTAGATAAGTTAACTAATGTCGTAGAAAGTCGATAGTTGAAAGGGAACCACGTTTGACGCGACAAATATGATCGATAAATATCTGGTCCGTAAATAAAAGTGGACAGTGATGACCTGTTCACATTTGAGGCGTAAGAGGCAGAAGTAGTTACCAATACTTACCAATGAGCAAACCGTTAAATTGTGTGGTCTAATATTAGGGGTTAAAGTATGAAATTGCCGTTTTATTGCAATAGGTTCTTTGAATTGACATAGAATCTTCATGGTTTGAGGTTTTCGAATGAAACTTTTTTCAAATGGTTTCTATGATGTTCTTTTTTTAAAAAATGTGAAACATTTGAATATCGACTTTCAATTGTTTTTGTTATTCAATTTAGACAAGAAAGATGGATACTGCGAAAATTCGAGTGATTATGAGGCACCCATTTTTCGTATTTTTTTATTTTATTGATTTGACGCAAGTGAGTCAATATTGTGGGTAAGGTAACGTTAAACCATGCCGCTAATTCCTGGGTAGTTTAACTAGGGTCGGCTTCCACTATCTCTCTTAATTCATCGTTATTCACCTGTGTGGGCGGTCTTCCTCGTGGCTCGTTCTTTAAGTCAAAATTTCCATCACGAAAGCTTTTAAACCAAAATCGCATGGTGCGTTTATTAGTAGACCCCTCTCCAAACGCAGCATTGATATTGCGGGCTGTTTCTGCCGCGTTAGTTTCGCGTCGGAACTCGTATTCAAAAATCACTCGAATTTTCGCAGTATCCATCTTTCTTGTCTAAATTGAATAACAAAAACAATTGAAAGTCGATATTCAAATGTTTCACATTTTTTAAAAAAAGAACATCATAGAAACCATTTGAAAAAAGTTTCATTCGAAAACCTCAAACCATGAAGATTCTATGTCAATTCAAAGAACCTATTGCAATAAAACGGCAATTTCATACTTTAACCCCTATTAACTAGAGTGTCTCTAATACAAAAAAAATCACATTTTAGGCTGTAAGGCAGAAGAAGTTACCAATGAGAAAGACTTTAAATTGTGTGATCTAATGACCGGAGTGTGTTCTTTAAAGGATTTTCGCATTTTAGGCGTACAAGGCAGAAGAAGTTACCAATGAGAAAGGCGTTGAATTGTGTGATCTAATAACCGGAGTGTCAAAGCAATTTACATGTAAAAAATATACGCGTCGAACTGATAACCTACTCCTTTTTTTAAGTCGGTTAACAAAGTTATTTCTCTTGAACAGGTTTACGGCTTAGACACAGTGGACGGTAATTCCAACGTGCTCCTAGCTTGGATTCATGACGATGCCGCCAGGCAAATGGAGAAGACTAGTGACGCAGACTTGAAGAAAGGCATGGAGAAACTGCTGGATCTGGTTTTCAAGAACGAGTTTGCACCCACCCCTATCAAGTCTATATTGAGGTAGGTAGAAATATTGTAAGGTAAGTAGGTAGAAACGGTGCGTTGCACTCCTTAGTGAGTGACCAAAACATCTCGTAAAGAGCTAGATTGGCTATCCATAATGGAGTGCTGGTCCCAACACTTAGTATGATAGCGAGATTTGGCTATGGCAAAGGAAGCAAGAAAGTAGGATTAATGCGGTAGAAATGAGGTCCTTGAGAAGTAAGTCTGGTGTTACTTTGAATGACAGGATACGCAAGGGTTTGATTGGAGAACGTTTTGGACTGAAAGAGGATGTAGTGACACGTGGAGATGATGATGGAAGAAAGATTGACGAAACAAATATATCGAGCGAATGTGGGTGGAAGGGCCGGTGAGGGACGTCCCAGGCGGACATACGACCTTCGGGATGTATTAGCAAAGGGCAAGAGAAAAAGTACCCGAAACCGTCGTGGGTGCATGCAACAACTAATGAATGTTGTGGAAGCGAAAGTTATCTGTCAGGATCATGGGTGGCAGTCTGGTATCTGCCTACCCCTCTGGAAGTCAGGCGTGAGTTTATGTATGTATGTATGTAGAAATATTGGTTTGTTGATAAGACTTACAATTGTCATCCTTCATCACTTGGGCAGGCCCCCCACCAGATGGTCTGACGACCTGGTTACGGTGGCGGGGAGTCGCTGGATGTCGGCGGCACAACACCGGGAAGCTTGGAAAACCATGAGGGAAGCATGTCCTGCAATGGCTGATGATGATGATGATCTGATTAAATGGCATGTGCACTTTATCAGCGCATGTCGAATATTGATCTTCAATATTTGCAAATATTTACTCCACCTTTATTTTTTATGGCAGCCCCCATAAAGCAAACTTCTGCTGGTCTCTTCTTCGCCAATATCGTTAGTACTCCGTTATGTCACCTTGAACACATAAGCATAAACAACATAGGTACCTACATACGTCCCACTGCAAATAATAGACAAATAACGTCTTTTAATTTCCAGAACCAAGTGGTTCACCGATCGCTTTGCCCGCGGTTCCTACTCGTTCCGCTCGACTTACTCAGAAGAATCCGGCAGCTCAGCTGACGATCTGGCCGTCCCAATATTAGACGACAAGGGTTTCCCGGTTCTTTGCTTCGGCGGTGAGGCGACGGTGACGCATTACCACGCGACAATCCACGGGGCTGTGGATTCAGGGTTTAGGGAGGCCGACCGGTTAATTAAGTTATTAAAGTGAATGTTTTCGGATTAGAATTCATAAGGTGTAAGTACCTACCTTTGTATTAATGATGTATGAATTATTTTATTGCACTTTCTTTTAAGCTTTTTCTTCGAAATAAATTTTAATGAAAGTGTTTGGCAGTTTTTTTTTTTGGTAGCGCGTACATTCCTTTACATCACAGTAATCTTATAGCTCGGGAAAAGCTCGGAAAATTTCTCTCTGCTCGATTCCTGAACTATTTATAATATGAAGTACCTACAAATTTGTACGGAACCCTCGGCGGACAAGACCGAGGCATCAAACTGCGTGATTGTGGGACTTATAATCCGCGCAAATCTTTTTGACGGTTGAGTGAAGTTCGCCAATTCCTGCGCAATGCCATCAATGCAATGACTAATTTCTTTCAGGTGTCAAAGTAAGAGAACTGCGCATGGGCCCACTCACTAGGGATGTACTAGTCTTGAAAAAAATCTTATCACACGTCACAATCTTCGTCAAGTGGTTAGGGAGATAGATCGTTGAAAGGAACGAAAGTACTAAGATAAAATGGAAGCGAGAGATACATGGAGATACTTATTCAGTAGAACCCTCTTCCTCTATGGAAGTGGTAGAACCTCTGCCATCCCTTGTAGGTATTTAAATTAGTTTGACTATATGACATAGGTAGGTACTATATTATGATTCTGTAAGCTGCTCTACATAGTAGTAAGTCTTGTTTTCCCGATTTAAAAACAATACGAGTACCATATCGTGGCAGCCTATAATAGTAGTTTATGTGACTGTCACATAATGAGGGTTATTAAAACACGAGCGAGATTTTAAAAAACGAGCCTTGGCGAGTTTTTTAATAGCATTTGTGAGTGTTTTAATACCAAGTTATGTGCAGTCTCATACACTACTTTATCTACACTCATAATGAAATTTTTGAAACAAAATGGCGCAATTTCGACAAAAGTATCTTGACATTCAATCGTCTGCACTCATTTTTGCGCGCGCAATTTTAGGTATTTTATCTACACTAATGTTGTAACATTCTACTTATGTTTTCAATACTTGACTTATAATTACTACTGTTATAGCGCAGACAACAAAACACTCAATTTAAGCAATTTCACATGATGGTATAATATTCACATCGATATCGTAAAATCTCATTATAACATCAATAAAACGCGACCAACTTGATTGCAGGGCCAATCAGGTTGGTCGCGTTTTATTGAAGCGCGCAGCTGCGCTCTCATTGGTTAAATTTTAATGGCGGCAAAATCACTGTGATTATACACGTACGCGTGAATTTAATTTTTAATTGCATTTTAATTTTTAATTGCATTTAATTGAAGATAAAGTCGCTGCGCTCGTTTCATAAACTCACACTCGTGTTTTAATACCCTTCATTATATGACAGTTGCATAAACTACTATTTAATTGCACTTTTGGTACCTACCACGAAAATGAAATTAGGTTTTTTATAGAGTCAACTTTTGACATTAAAAAAAAAACTTAACTTTTGTTCCGTGATCACAGCAACACTTTAAAAAAAAATACTGTAACATAAAGTGAAAAATCTGACCTTTAATGTCACTTTATATTACACTTTTTTTTTTTTTAATTTTCTTTAAAGTTATGTATTGTTTAAAGCCTGTCAATATGTGTTTACCTTTGAATTCTTAATTTGAAGATTATGATATGAGTGTAGATAAAATATTTTTTTTTGTCAGATGTTTAATAAATAACACGACATTGGGTAAACATTATGAGTTAATTAACGTGTAAATTCCCTAAATCTCTCGATATTAATGACGTACTTCCGTGCCGTGACGTGTTTCCGGTTTAGTCAAGCAGGCTCTTTTTTTTTCGCTTAAAAACTACCTATTTAAAGCAGCCCAAATTGAAAAACCCGGCCTAAGCTCTCGAAACCACCTATTTTATTGAATATATACATAAAAACAGAAGTTTTCCTGTAAGACAATGCCCATTGGCTGTAGCTATCTACATTTTGTAGGCATGAAAATGTTTTGAAGCGGCAAGATGCTTGTGCTGTCCCTTAACCTTACTAACCTACGCAGTTTCTGTATAATTCAAGCCTAAGGTTTATCAGCAAATGGTCTCTAAACTTTGACATTTAGAATATTTGTATGATTAGAATTTACGTTGAAACGGAATTCACGAATTATAGTACGATAGGTAGGTATGAACAAAACTGACATATTTAGGAATTAACGCATTGGTAGGCAAAAGCCTGTCAAAATAAAAGCTTAGGCAGCCTTTTGCAAAGGATTACTTCAACAAAATAAAGTAGTTACAGACTACGCGACATAGATAAATAATTAGTTATTATTTAGGTATAGACGGTATAGATGGCAAGAAAAAAATCGATATAATGTACAAAAAATTTTTGTACGATGTACGATTATTTTTAAGTATAATCGATAATGTACTTTTTCGTCCCCATTCCTAATGTTGTGCTGAGTGTATGTAACCTTCTCATTGGCTGTTTAATTTGTGTTAACAGCGAATCGTGAGCCAGGCCCTCGTCACTCCATACAATAGTACATTACGATACTAGTGCGAAAAGTAGGAAATTCGCAACGAGTGGCGATAAATTAAAACACGACCGAAGGGAGTGTTTTATATCGACACGAGTTACGAATTACCTATTCGCACGTGTATCGTACAACGTTTTATAGTACATATGGCCCTTTGAAGTTTCGACATAGGCACGTAAAGTGCTCATTATCGCACTAGTGCGGTAATGTAGCACCATATGTACTATAATAGTACATTACGATACTAGTGCGAAAAGTAGGAAATTCGCAACGAGTGGCGATAAATTAAAACACGACCGAAGGGAGTGTTTTATATCGACACGAGTTACGAATTACCTATTCGCACGTGTATTGTACAACGTTTTATAGTACATATGGCCCTTTGAAGTTTCGACATAGGCACGTAAAGTGCTCATTATCGCACTAGTGCGGTAATGTAGCACCATATGTACTATAATAGTACATTACGATACTAGTGCGAAAAGTAGGAAATTCGCAACGAGTGGCGATAAATTAAAACACGACCGAAGGGAGTGTTTTATATCGACACGAGTTACGAATTACCTATTCGCACGTGTATCGTACAACGTTTTATAGTACATATGGCCCTTTGAAGTTTCGACATAGGCACGTAAAGTGCTCATTATCGCACTAGTGCGCTAATGTAGCACCATATGTACTATAAAAAATATTATGAACGTACTTTATGCCAACAATGAAACAAAAAATATAATCCTGCTAAAACAAAAGGCATTAACTCCGCAGTGAATCACGTAGATGTATCATGATTTAAAATTAAGTCGGGTTATATGGGAAATCTAATGTTGGTAATGTTGGTATTACGTATTTTGCAAATGGCCGGTAATTTTGTTCGTTTGTTGTTTTTGTGTGGCATTATTTTATTTATTTTAACTTTAGCATTAGGTGTATTGCGTGAAAAGTGATTAAACAAGAAATATGGGTGGAAAAGCATTGAGGAAATGTGAAATTTGTGGCATTAGAAGAGTCAGAAATTAATGTACGTCTGGCATATTCTTAGCCAGATATCCACTGGAGCCAAACAGGTAAAATTAGCAAGTTTATCATAATAAATGTACGCAAATTTTGATATTTATTTAATGCGCTTGGATAAAACAACTGAATTATTTAGAACAATTTACGATTTTGACAAATTTAAATTATACCTAGTCCAACATAGGATGATCTCTGACAGCTGTCAGTGTCAAAACACGCCTATGAAGTATCGTATTTTTCGACGGTAAAATGTATAGAGACAATTTAAATACTTTATTGGCAAATAGTGACGTGCTACACTTATCGTAAGACAAGTTATCGATCTTGACTCGAAACATATAATAGAATATTGATGATATTTTGTAAATAAAATAGATTGCAAACAACAAGGTAAATGAAATAGAAATACTATTAAAACAACGATAAAAAATAGCAAACTGAATTTTTAACGAGTGGCGCTTCATGGGCGCTCCACACTCGCGCGTGAAACAATAATGAAATCCCATTCATCCATTCATGCATGTTTCGCGGGCTTTGCGCGTGAGTGTTTAGAGTGGGCTTCACCGCGCCATGCCGCCATCTTGTTTGATTGCATTGCATCTGCCATTCTGCCATCTTGTTCAGTACGAGTGCCAACGCCTTGTATACGCCACGTGTTTTCATTCAGTCTCCATTCGGTTATCGTTATTGTTATTAATTTGTTGAGTTTTGCTGTTATTTGTTTGTTAAGTTTGTTCTGTTTTTGGATACAGTATGCCAAAAAGAACAAAGAAAACTGTTTTAAATAGTGAAAGCCGGGAGTTTGTGATTCGCTTGCGCGAATACTTTGAACGCGAGAGTCAAAATGGCGGACCGTTGTTGCCATTAACACAAGCGTGCAACAGAGTTGCTGATGCTCTGGGAATCGGGATTGCTACAGTGATTCGTGTCAGCAGAGAAAAGTATGGTGAGCAATCATCTGCGACAACGACGACAGAGGAAAACGAAGAGCAAAAACTGTCGACGCCAAATAAAAAAAGGAAGAGGACGTGTCCAATATCAAAAATTGACGATTTTGATGCCGCAGCAATCCGGAACCATATTTATGGGTACTACACGCGTGGAGAGTTACCAACACTCAGAAAACTACAAACATCTCTTGAAGACGCTGAATTATTTAAAGGTGGCCACTCGTCGTTAGCCAAAACACTAAAAAGCATCGGGTTCCGCTACAAAAAAAGTGACAAAAGAAAAATACTAATGGAGCGGACAGATGTTGCGCTCAAGAGAATTGATTTTCTCCGAAAAATTAAAGAGATCTCAAACTGGGACAAAGTGGTTTTTCTGGACGAAACGTGGCTAAACGCAAATCACACAGTTTCAAGATCTTGGACGGATGACACAGCTGAGTCAACTACAAAAGTGCCCGAAGGCAAAGGGCAAAGATTAATTATAACACATGCTGGGACGTCGTCTGGCTTTGTGCCGAATTGTTTGCTGGCGTTTAAATCAGTAAAGACCACCGAATATCATGAAGAAATGGATTTCGAAAGATTCAAAAAGTGGTTTTTAACTCTTTTGGAAAACCTGAAAGAACCGCATACCATCGTGATGGACAATGCATCGTACCACTCCGTACAAAGAGATAAAGCACCAACGTCAAGCAACCGGAAATTGGATTTAATTTCGTGGCTGCAAAGCAAAGGTATAGAGGCCAACGAAAAGATGTTGAAAACTGAATTACTACGATTGGTCCGTATACACAAACCCCGTACTCCAACATACATCTTGGATGAAATAGCAAAAGAAAAGGGCCATACTGTAATTCGGCTACCTCCATACCACTGCCAGTACAACCCGATAGAGCTGATCTGGGCTCAAGTCAAAGGTAAACGTGCTTATGTGTTTCTTTCACCATCGCTCGCATTTCTCTCGTTTGCTTAAAAAAAGTCAATTAGATTAATATTTCTAATTTATTGTACTCACATAAAATTATAATCAAATACATTTTGATAGCATAGGAAGATAAGAATGTAAAAATATCTCATAAAACATCAATTAGCTAATAAAACATCGATTAGCTATTAAGACATCTCTTCCAACAAGCCATGGTGTGTTTTATATGTATTTTATTTCTTTGTTACAGGTTACGCAGCCAGACATAATACAACACCGCCTTTTACAGCAAATAAAATGCTGAAGTTACTGAAGGATGCATGTGACAGTGTCACATCGGACAATTGGAAGAAAGACATAGACAGAACAAGAAAAATTATGGAAGATGATTGGGAGCGTGACGTACGATTCGACCAATCTACCCAGGAACTGATTATAAATCTACAAGACTGCTCCAGCGAGTCAGAATCAGACTTTGATGATAGTGATTTGGGCTGTGAACCGATTTAACAAGAATAAAAACATGTTACAACATCCTTTTGTTTGATTTGCTTGAAACATTCAGAAACTTTGGTTAGAATATCGATAATTTATTTCGACATTATCCCCATGCCTAGTAAAGTCACAGTGACAAGCTGTCAGAGATCATCCTATGTTGGACTAGGTATAACGCCGGTTGTAGTGCGGTACCCATGTGGTAGGTACATTTTTTATCGATATTTTGGACGATTGATTTCTGCCAGATATTTCTACATGCTGTCTAAAATTGATCACAACTACTTAATTTTAAACGTCGAACACCACACAGCAAGAACAGAAATTATTTATGTTGTTTTATTTTGCTCAAAGCATTCAGTTTTGTTTTATATTTTTAAAAATACATTGCACCGCTTTGTTTTGTATTCTAGATGCCGCTTATGGGTTAAAGCGACAGGCAATGAAGATTTGCATGGTGGAGCTGTAATAGCCACCGTTATATGACGGAGAGAATGATTGCCTTAATTGTAAAAAAATTTATTCGAAGACAATGTCAAATATATAATTTTGATTTCATAAATGCAGAAGAAATTAACGCGAACGCAAATAAAATTTTGCAAGCTCAAAGTACAGCAAAATATTTATTTGGGGCAGAGACAAAGTGTAAACAACTTTTCAGTACTCTAGACTATTTTCATTGTCGAAAAATGTTATATCGGTTTTTACACCAAGAAATTAGTAAATTAGATTGAATTAGATTTAATACTTTATAAAAAAATTACGTATACAACATTATCAGACAGTATCATTTTAAAAGTATTAAAAGTTTAATTTTGTCTCAGCCTCAAATAAATATGGTATAGATAATATATTTTTTGACTTATGGTTTTGTTTTTTGCAGACTGCAAAGATCTGACCAAAACCAAAATTCGACCAAAGTGCAAAGTTTTGATAGCGACGTGACGCATTGGTGACATTAAGTTTTCTACACTTGATTTTAAATAAATGTTTTGATTTAAAAAAATGCCTTTTTCATTATGAAAGTAAGCGATAATCCATTCACACCATGTCATACTCGAAATAATTGAGTTGACCTACTGTGTTGGGATTTATCGCCTACTTTAATTTCCAAAGCATGAAAATGAGGTAAGAGGAGAGACGTCTCGAATTTTTTTTTATCGATATCGATATGTGATAACTAGTCAATCACTAATGTTTTGCAATTTCATTCTCATGTTGGTATTATACTATTTTTTGTTAGGTTGGTACAAACGACGTTCATAATTTTGAAAACGTGTTGTTAGCAAGTGCCGACTCTTATAACGTAGTGATTACATACTCTTTGACTCTAACTACTCTACTGCAGTGTTGCCACCTTGGCGATTTGTCACCAGATCGAGCTATTTTCTAGGCGACTTAGCGACATTTTTTTATCATCTGGCGAATTAAAAAGTTAGTGATTATATTCTGACAACATTTTCCGCCCTACTTCTGGGGCATTTTTATCCTTTTTCTGGCAACATTTCACGCAACTGAGCGAGAAAAGAGAGAAGAGAGATAGACTGCTTCGTGAATTTACGTTTTTTTTTCTTGCTAACAATAAAGGTCATTGTAACAATAATAATAATTTGTCTTCTTTGAAAAGTTTCTGTAAAAAGTTTGTGACGGATCTTCCATTGAAAAGGAAGAATTATACGTAGTTGGTACTTGGCTGGTCTCACACGTCCAGAATTTCCATTCGGATAATAATAATAATAATATACAAGATCAGTATGCTTGACACAAATCTGAATGTGTGTGGAGCACATTCACATTGTATTTAATTCCGGGCTTCTGCATGTCATAATATTAATTCCAGAAGAAATTCAGAAAGCCATTCTCGACGTGTGATGCTATGTACACACCAAGCCAACGAATGGGTGTCGTTGGCCAACGTTGGACTAACGAAACGATGGCCGGGAAACCCATTAGTTGGTCCAACGTTGGCCAATGAAACCCTTTCGCTGGCTTGATGTGCACATACCTAGCTTTATTTGGCGAATTCTGGTGCTTTTTTATTGGAAAATATTAGCAATTTTTTTAAATCAATCTGGTGGTAAAAAAAAAAATCCGAGGTGGCAACACTGCTCTACTGTCAAAAAATGTGGCTGGGCCAAAGCACAGAGCACAGAGAATATAATCACTAGCACAGAGAATATAATCAAGGCGGGGCGCTCTCACTTGTTTCTCTGTGCTCGCTTGTTTTTGAGTTTTCAGGAAAGAAACTTGTCGTTTTCTTCCTAGTTCTCTGCGGTTTTCCAAGTTAGCTCGAGCCAATATTCAGGTAAGTAATGTTTGACGTTTAAAGTCTCAAATCGGGCTTTGTGTATTTTCACTATAGTTTGCCGGTCTTATAAAATCTACGATTCCTTTATAGCACCCCTCAGAGGCAAAGAAATAGAATCCTTTATACCTACTCTTAAGTTCAGAGGCAGTTTAATCCTGTGGTTACGTTTTCGTTGTTAAATCTCAACACAGACTATTTTAATAAGCGTTTATCGAGTGCGTGTTTTTATAATTAAGACCGTGTACCTGTAAAGCCGGCCAGCATCCTGTGATGTGCATACAACTCATTATCTTATTATGACAATTTTTACAATTCGCCAATGACACGTCTACAGATGAGAGACAGTCATGGTGGAAAGTGTACAAACAATGATCAGTATTCACAGATTTTGTTTTCATTCATAAATTCATAACATGTAGGTACCTAGTTTGGCAAAAAAGAGTAGACTTTTAAATTTTTTAATACACTTAGTGTAATAAAGAAAATATTTTTTTCTTAATGTTAACTAAGTACATACTTATAGGAATTGTTGTAATATAGAACTTTAATTTTATTCAATTAAAACACAATGAAATGAGAGGAAAAATTTAATATCTATCCAAACCGTTTAATTCAGTATGGTGACACCCAATACTATGACTGCCTGAGGTTGTAAACTGTTTGTTTTATTTAATACCAGCATTCAGACTCACCCTGCACACTCGCTTCTCAATTCTCAACCTTGTTTGCATATTACCTTCATAATTCCGACCATAATACTGGGGGAGACCTGTGGTAGCGGAGTGGTAGAACGCCGGCTACTCATTCGGGAGGCCGTGGGTTCGAATCCCGGCATGTACCACTTTGTTTTCTAAGTTAAGTAAGTGACTTTGTTTTCTAAGTTACGTACATAGTTAGACCTGGAATATCCGCACTTGGCCTTATAGTTGGGCCGTTGTACGTAGAGTTATCCGAGTGTCTCAGGTAAGTTATGTACATTTGTGAAGTTATAGTAGCAATACCACTCGCTAACTGTGTAGGAAAACATCATGAGGACACCCTAGTATCTGAGGTATTTACATACCGCAGCACTTGCTATCTACAATGGCTTGCTATCTATGAGGCTTAGTGTGGAAATCTCCAGTCGAATGTGCAAATAAACATCATGAACAAATCTGAAGTGGACAGTTCACAAAAAAAAAACGCAATCAGGGTGTGAAATTTGACTTGAGTTGGTGGAAATTTTAAAAATTTTCTGATCTCTGATCATTTGAAAACCGTCTCGGGTGCACCCTATTTTGATGCTATGGTTATGGTCACCTCTCTAGCGTGTATTAAAAAGCCAGAGGCACAGAGGGAGGGCAGCCCCTGCCCGGTGAAACAACATGCAGGCACCCATGTGGTCCATAACAGTTGAGAACTTGAGACTATGAGTAGTTGCAATAGGTGAACAATAGGCCAAAACTGCGAAGGTGAGCAATGGTACTTTGTTCGCAAGGGCGAAGAGGCAGCAAGTCCGACAGCACTAGTCCTCATTGCAGAAGTTATTTCATTTACTAAGAATAATCCAGTGAAAGTGTCAGGGAAAAGGGAGATTATTATTTAAATCATCATAACTAAAAACTATACATATCCTGAAGAGGAAATACCATTATAATTTATGGTCTATTGAGCGATGAATTCATATAGGTAGGGTAGAGTGCTGCTGTTAGCGCTAGTAAATGTGGCGCGTTTACGTCATCCGTTACTAGGACAAAATGATATAAATAATATTACGCTATCTTATCGAAGCTGCATGCACATCAGGCCCTAAAGTCTAATACACATACAGTTTTTGAATAGAATTATATAAGCACGAAGATAAGTTGTTATTTACCTCTATTTCGTAGTCATGGTCATTCCAATTGGTATAACCCGCTGGAAATGAAAATGAAAGGAAATTAAATATGCATCTCTCGCGAAGAAGATTGAATCGCGCGAGGCGGCGAGTTAAGTTACACGGGTTATACGATTGGTAACTTGACTACCATTAGTGTCAATGAAACGATCATACAGAAGAGCCCCACGGCCTCGTACAGGCGCAGGTATGAACAAGCGTTGATACAACGTGATACACAACTCGCATTTTTTTTGTCTACATTACAATGGACCGGTGACGTGCGGGCGCGACGATACAAATAAAAATAAAAAAACCGGCCAAGTGCGAGTCAGACTCGCGCACGAAGGGTTCCGTACCATTATCTATACAACATTAGACAAAGATCGAATTTGAGAACAGCGCCATCAATAGAAACCAACAAGAAGCGTTTAAGGGGGTCCAGGGAGTAACACTAACTAGCGCCACCTAGGATAAAAATCGTATCTTTTTAAGCGACTTCAAAAAAGGAGGAGGTTATCAATTCAACGCGTATATTTTTTTTATTTCGTTATGTTCCTCCATAACTCCGTCAAATCTTAACCGATTTCGACAATTCTTTTTTTGTTCGAACAGGTCATTGGTCCCATTTTAATTTGGTGAAGATCTGCCCCTATATTACGCTCACCAAATCCTGAGCGATTCCAATCGTTTAACTGTCAAATTAGTATGGAATTTGACAGTTAGACGATTGGAATCGCTCAGGATTTGGTGAGCGTA
Organism: Yponomeuta evonymella; assembly: GCA_963969515.1. NCBI lineage: Eukaryota > Metazoa > Arthropoda > Insecta > Lepidoptera > Yponomeutidae > Yponomeuta > Yponomeuta evonymella. The sequence goes on along the minus strand of OZ018366.1, from coordinate 7,310,959 downwards.
ATTAGGCCACTGATGGAAACTTTCAGAGATGGAGAACGGAACTCTTCAATGGACAGCAGTAAATAAGCCCTATTGGGGCCCATCCTTTAGTAATATCAGTATGTTTCATAAAATAACGTAAAAGTAGTCCCAAGTTAATTTGGTGATGTTCTGGTGAGGACTTTCGGAGATGGAAATTTAGAACATAAAATTTTAAAGTACCAAGGAATTAAGTAGGGTAAATTATGGTTATGGGACTTATTTATTTTTCTCCCGCTCCCCCAATATAAATTGAAAAATAAAAATTTTTAAATGAAAAATAAAAACCGACTTCTAAAAACAACAGCACTAAAAAGCTAGAAATAATTCGAAGTAGAAGTATTTATACATGTAGGTATTGTAGAAGTATAATTTGTAGTCGGTGCCCAGTTTCAAGACCAGCAAATATATTTTAGACACCGGCTCCAAATTATACTTCTGCAATACCTACATGTATAAATACTTCTACTTCTAATTATTTCAATTATTTCTAACTTTTTAGTGCTGTAGTGTTTAGAAGTCGGTTTTTATTTTTTATTTATTTACAGATCAAATTTGCAAAAAGTGTTAGTACAATCTCTCAATAATCTTAACAGCTATTTTTAGGACCTACGGCAAAGAACCTAGGATCACGAACCTGAAACTAGGTCGCCATTTAAATCGACTTTAGTATGAAGAATTTTAGTTAAATGCTATTTAAGCGACCTTTAAGAAAGTGGTGCAAGTCGGCCTTAGTCCATACACTTACTGAAGCCTTGGCCCGCCTTTATATGAAGGATGTCGTGCAGTTATGGTTATCGTCCAATGTTCAATCGCCCATTGTATTTGTATACCACTATAGACTTATTACAAGCGGAAACGTTTCGACTCGGCCTCTACAACTGATTCAAAGTCATTGTGATTTGATTCTGGCGGCTCTGAACCGGTAACTATTCCACTCACGAGATCTCAACCACCTACTCGGTCGACAGAAAGGATTACAACGCCTTCTAGGTAAAGACCTTGCCGCAAAAGCATTGCCGAATTGGTGCGAGCCAGCCTTAGTCGGATGTTCTGTTAAGCATCACAGACGTCAAAAAATTTTCATAAAATAATATTCTAAAAATATTGATAAAATATTGGTCTAAAAATCTCTTAAAACGTTATGTTATATTTTCTTTAATGGATAAGCACTGATTCTTTATTGCTCCTATGCCAAGACCTAACTTTTAGGGTTCCGTAATCAACAAGGATGAGGGTCGAAATTTCACTGATGCCTGCACTTGCCCATTAGCTCAGTTGGGAGTGCTGGCACGGTTAGCCAGAGGTCGCGGGTTCAAGTCCCAGCGTGGGTAGAATTTTAGCCTCTAAATAGGTTTTTAAAATTGTCCTCAGCACGGGTTAGTGCAACAAAAAGAATATAGTCAGGATAAACTTCCTGCGAACTTAGTTTTCGCAGAAACGAAGATAGACTATCTAATCATCCAGAATCTCGTTTCACCAGAATAGTTTCCTAAGAAATATGGCTTTGAAACTGTATATACAATGCAGCCGATCCACGACCCACCGTACGGCACAGGCCTTTTCTGAAAGAAAACATGGGCGGATTGAGACCTCTCTGAGAAATCATTACAAGTACGTTTTTGAAGGTGGATGATGATTACCAATTTGTGTCGTTAAGTGATTACTTAATTTAAATATTCATATGTATTCAGTTTTCCACCATCGCCTTTTCTTTGCCATATTTTGTTTTTTAAAGCACAGTAAAACATAGGGTGCACTAGCACCAGCCAAGTTCAAATTTATTTCGTCAAACTCTTCTGCAGACGACATGATTGCGTCGGTTTAGGTTGCAAATGGCATCCACAGACTATATAGAGATATGGCATCCATCGCTTGTTCGTACGTGTCAGAGTCAGCACCGGAGTCCGAGATCCGATGCAAACCTCCGCCCGTCCACACTATTTTATAACAAGTTCGCTGCGATGTCGGCAATCTTGCAATGTGTTTTAGTGCGCGTAATCATCTGTGTCTGAATATAAACTTGTTTTCGTTTTATTTTAATCTGTGTCGTGAGAGATGTGACAGCATCTCAAATCAAGGTAAAATAACAACATGCTGCGTGTTTCCCATCTCAGTCAGTGTCATAGATAAGAGTGTTGGTCAGTGTTCCATAGAGAATAGTAATCATTGCAGTGTTCTTTGGTCAGTGTTGCAGCAAACCGCCAACATGAAAGTTGCTGAATCTGTTACCGCTTTGATTTTTTTCCTGTTTAACTGGTTGTTATTTCATATTACCTTGGTAAATGCAGTGAATAGCGAGCATGAATTTCCAGGTGAGTTGGAATAATATTCAGTGAATTTATGTCAAAATTTTGAAAAACTTGCGCCCAGCAACAGCGGCCTCAAACAAGGTCAAAGGTTATCGCTCTAAAAGTAAACACAAATATTTAGTACCTACCTCAACACTGATAATGATGTTCTGGGGTGCTACTAGGTACTTCAGTGTGTGGAATCGTCCGATTTACCTACACCGAACTATCAAATACATACATATTTTGACAGATCGGAGTAGGTTAAATCGGCCAACTCCCTACACTACTTACGTAGTGGCGCCCCTGAACTGGTTAATTATTACTTTTAATGTAGGTATCCATACGATCGTAAATTCTAATAGAATTTAATAAATTCTATTAGAATTTACGATCGTATTGTCACTTCTATTCCAATCGGCGCGCGTAGCACGAGCGCCAAGTTGTCTATTCTCATTCTCAACTGTCATCTTAATTAAACTCTCTAAAGCAGAGCTACCCAAACTTATTTTGACTCTGACGCCTTTGGGAGTTTCTCATTAATTTCTTCGCGACGCCCTCCCTTCGTATCTGGCTAAAAAGTACCTGTGTGTAGTTCTACCCAGTCACAGGTTTTAAAAAACCGGCCAAGTGCGAGTCGGACTCGCGCACGAAAGTTTAAGTACCATTATCTATACAACATTAGACACAAAGATCGAGAAAAAACGGCAAAAAATCACGTTTGTTGTATGGGAGCCCCCCTTTAATATTTAATTTATTTTAATTTCATTATTTTTGAAGCGAATATTTAAATATTGTATGAATATTTTAAGCGTCTACCTGTTGCCGTTATTAATATCGATCAAAAACTTACGTTTGTTGTATGGGAGCCCCCCTTAAATATTTATTTTATTCTGTTTTTAGTATTTGTTATTATAGCGGCAACAGAAATAAATCATCTGTGAAAATTTCAACTGCCTAGTTATCACGGTTTATGAAATACAGCCTGGTGACAGACAGTCGGACAGTGAAGTCCGTTTGGCACCCTTCGGGTACGGAACCCTAAGAATACACAACTTTTGCTGAATATGTTATAACATTAGGTATATTATGCAACAGTATATTTTACTGTCTGTGCGGCTCAGCACAGAGACAATTATCAGTACCTAGAAAGCTGAATTAATCACGCCGACAAAATAATCTTTAATACTGTGACAAAATGGTAAAAAAAAACACGCGCATTTTATTTCGCCGACACTATAGTGTAGTAGGCTATCTCTGGATTGGTTTTTGTAGTGTAGTGATAAAGGGAAAGACGATTATTTATGTAACCGCATATTATTTAAACTGCCTCTGATGAGTGTTTTAGAGGAATCTTGTTATAATAAATAAAACTTCCAGTAGGTACAAATTTCGTTTGTGTGGAATAAATATAAAAATACGACCAAAGCTTTGCGAAACGGTCGCGCATTGCATAATATTATCATCATCATCATCATCATCAGCCATTTGACGCCCACTGCAGGACATAGGCTCATGGTTTTCCAAGCTTCCCGGACTTGTGTCGCCCGCATCCAGCAACTCCCCGCCACCGTAACCAGCGCCTCGATTCTGTTAGTGCATTGTAGTATAATGACAGGTACACTGTCGGATCACGTGACGTGTTTTTTCGTACCATTGACGCCTAGAAGGTTTGATGGGTGTGCCCGCGTGGACTTAAAGCAGCCATGAAATGAAAACCGCCATGTTCATGCAGTTGTCATGTTACTACAATGCATTAACAGAATCTAGGCCCAGGTCGTCAGACCATCTTGGTGGGGGGCCTGCCCACGCCGCTCCGCGGTCGCCAGGTCAGAACTTTTTCGCCCCAACGGCGATCAGTTCTCCGAGCTATGTGCCCCGCCCACTGCTACATCAACTGAGCCAATTCTTCGAGCTATATCAGTAACTCGAGTTCTTCTGCGGCAGTGAAACTCCTAACATAGCTCTCTCCATTGCTCTACGGATATTATATTCATAAGGAAATACACTTATGATATATTATGCAATGCGCCGCAATAAAGAACGAAGTTACAAGGAAAATGTTACGGAGTGACTCTTGATTACTGCTTTATTTAAAATATTTTCCTCTTATGCTGACTCTTCTTAGTTTTTAGTATCTTTATTCTTTATGGTTTTTGTGTAAATTAAGGCCGGGTTCTCCGAGCTCACGATTTCTATTGGACTTATTGCACTGTAATTGTTGTTAGGGGAGAAGTAGGCATTTTTAAATCACAGAAATGCACACCCGACGTCACTTAGTGATAATAATTTCAGTGATAATAATTTTCTTATATTCTTTATTATCCAAAACCCAGTATAGCTCAAATAAAACCATATTTAGTATATGCGTTTTTTTTTTGTGCAGTATAGTTTACAAACCGGCTAAGTGCGTGTTGCACCACGCGCAGTGTAGGGTTCCGTAGAAAGAGGGGGTTTTATCTGCTTTAACGAACTAACAACTTCATCAACGTAGTTTTCAATGGATTCTGTACGAAGTTTTCCTTTCATAACAATTTTTCTTATGGTACCCCACCATAAAAATATTGTTTCTAAGATTTTATTCTGCCGTTTTGTCGGCGTGATTAATATGTATGCCTATGCCAAACTTCAGCTTTCTCCTACTAATCGTCTCTAAGCTGACAGACAAACAGACGGACGAACATGGCGAAACTATAAGGGTTCCTTGTGAACTACGGAACCCTAAAAATCTTGAAAAATAATGACTGACGGCCCCTAGATAACACATTAAAAAGTAAAATTTTTATTTATTTTTTAATTTAAGGCTGGGTTCTCCGAGGCTTAGCTGCCAAAACAAAGGTCGTGGGTTCGATTCCCACTGGGGGCTGCCGTACATTTGTACAAATGGCCTCAGTCTGGGTGTATTTTCATGTTTGTAACGTCCTTGCCTAGTTACCATAGCACAGGATATTTAGGTTTAGATGTACAATTCTGTGATTTAAAAAAATGCCTACTTTTCCCACAACAACGCGCTGTAAGTCCAATAGAAATTATGCGCTCGTAGAAACCGGCATTAATTAAAATAGCGTGGTGTTTTCTGTTTATTTAGTCGCCGGCGGACTTAAGTGGGGGTGGGGGCTGTGCTCTGCCCCGGGGCTGTGGTCTCTGTTAAATAATAAATAATAACTTCCACACAATACAATCACTTGACCTGGTCCCAAACTAGGATACCCTGTTAGTACCCTGTTAGAAAGCAGACAAGGACAGGAAAGAAAACAAGGAAGGAAAATACACCCAGACTGAGGCCATTTGTACAAATATACGGCGGCCCCCAGTGGGAATTGAACCCATGACCTGTTTTGGTATCTAATTGCCGTGCGTATAATACCTACAATATTTTTGATAAGTTAATAATGGCGAGGCGGGAAGACGGTAGTTGGACCAGAGCAATCGCATACCTGCGGTCGAGAACAGGGGAAAATGCCTATACCCAGCAGCAGGCAGAGGTGGGCTGTTGATGATGATGAATAATGGTGACACTATCAATAGCTGGGGTGTTACGAAAAGGTTCCAAAACTTTTTTTTTTTTATTGCAACTATTTATTTTCCATCTATTGCAGAGCAAAAACCTCCACAGACTGGACTATGTGTAGAGATAGAGAAAACTATAAGCCTTGAATTCCGTTCTCACCAACAATTTTTTTCTCCACCTCTCATTAAACCAAAGTTGTTCAAATTCAAGAGCGTAACCTATATCTTTCCTTAATTACAGAGCCCGCCATGAGTGTAATAGTGATCGGCAGCGGTGCCGCCGGGTTGGCAGCTATGAGAAGACTGTATGAGGCAGGAATCGACGCCGTGTGTCTTGAGGCAGCTGACCGGATCGGGGGCAGGGTGAACACAGTCCCGTACGCTGACGGCGTGGTGGACCTGGGGGCAATGGTGTAAGTATCTCAAACAGGTCAATAGCAAAATTATGATTTAATCTGAGATTTCTTTCCAAGCACTATGGACATAGACTTCAATGGATTCAACACAAGAGCCTCCGATTTACAATCGTCCAATTAGCTAAAGATCTTAATTTATCTCCCGGACCGCATGTTGTATCTTATCAGGAGTTTTAGATACATCCAACTGTACATCATACCTATGTGATATTTGCTATGTTTCATAACCTTCGCAACGTCTACAGTATGATAAATACTGGTTGCCCGAGGATGGATCTCGGTGGAACGCCAGGAATGACTACTTTCTAATATAAAAAATATGCCATATTGCTAGTCGAAGCATCAACCACCATAGTAATAGTAAGAAAGTTTCTCTTTATAGCCTCTTATTTTCGAGAGCATCTAATAGTGCCATGCCACTCGGCAAGAAATCAGTAAGACCTGAGCTTTTCGAAGTTCCGCTATCGAGTCGCGACGAAAAGGACGATAAAGGAGGATAAATAAAGTTTATTTTTAACCGTACCAGTCCATTCAGTTCCTTTGTCAATGGTAGCTAGGCGGGATTATAATATTTTCATCACCTATCCACTTCTTTTCTCCAGACTAGAAGGCGAGAAAGGCAACACAGTGACGGAGATGCTTAAGCCATTGGGGATCATCGAGTCCGTCAAGCCAGAGTCCAGATGGTTCGTTCTCTCTAACGGAGAGTTACTCCCCAAAGAAGTAGCTGGTAACTTCTCCAATAAACTGGATACATGGTTGAATGAAACTGATAAGCTGCAGTTGAAATCGGCACCGCAGTTTTTGAGAGAGTCGTGAGTATCTGGTGCCAGCGGCAAATTAGCAATACTTAGTTTTATATTAGTTTGAGCAATGGAAAGAAAATATTTACAGCCTACACTCTAAACTCACCAGTAGGTGGTTCCCAAAGGGAATGTCACATCTAACGCCAGGAATGACATCTTTGGCATATAAGTTAAGAATAAGATAAGACTATTCTTTATTACACCCAAAAGACGTGGGGGAGCGGTAGAAAAATAAATAAGCCCCTTATAGCCATAATTTGCCATACTTAATTCGTTGCTTTAAAATTTGACGTTCTCAATTTCCATCTCCGAAAGTCTTCACCAGAACATCACCAGATTACTTTGGGACTACTTTTATGCTATTTTATAAAACATACGGATATTACTAAAGGATGTGCCCCATAAGGCCTTATTTACTGCTGGCCATTCATGAGTTCTGTTCTCCATCTCTGAAAGTCTTCATCAGATCTTCACCAAATTAAAATAGAACCAATGGGACGTTATATCTGTTCGAACAAAAAAGATTTGTCGAAATCCGTTAAGATTTGACGGAGTTATGCGAAAACATAGCCAAAAAATCGGCCAAGTGCGAGTCGGACTCGCGCCCCCTTAAATAATTATTTTATTTTGTTTTTAATATTTGTGGTTATAGCGGCAACAGAAATACATAATCTGTGAAAATTTCAACTCTCTAGCTATCACGGTTCTTGAGATACAGCCTGGTGACAAGACAGACGGACGGACGGACGGACGGACAGACAGACAGACAGCGAAGTCTTAGTAATAGGGTCCCGTTTTTACCCTTTGGGTACGGAACCCTAAAAAAACTATATTCGTGTCGAATTGATAACCTCCTCCTTTTTTGAAGTCGGTTAAAAAGTAAGTCATGAAGGTCCCACCACTGTCATTCCCTTTCCTCCGGAGTACTATATAACTAACAACGGAATTACTCTCTGTGGTAACCTAACGTCTTCACTTTTCAGCCTGAAATCTGACACCACCCTCCAACTGGACCCTGCCCTTAAGACGGGCCTCCTAGATTGGTACGAACGCCTCCATGAGTATGCTGGTCAGACCGACCCCAAAAAGGGCAAGTCCTTACCAGGGTTAAAGGATCGATGGGGTTGCGAAGGACAGCTGCAAGGCTTCAAGGGCAAGGGCCTCGGGCAGGTTCTGGATGTCTTGTTAGTAAGTGTTGTCGTGAAACTTTACATGAAATAGGTACTAAACTCAGACATATAGGCGTTCGTTCAGTACCTATGCTAGTGTTAGACAAATATCGATAGATGGACAGAGACAGATAGATTAAGATCAGGACAGTTCGAGAGAGCAGCAACAGAATTAGAAACATACTATACACCTACCTACAACAAAAAACCAGAAATAAGGGACTATTCCAAATAGTCTGTCACCGTTTAACTGAATGAAGGGTCCGTCCAGAAACGATAGCTCATTACTTACACAATTTCAGAACAAAATCCCCGACCCGTCGAAAGCGTTACCCTTGAATATCCAGCTGAACAAAGAGGTGGACAGCATCAAGTGGAAAACTGATAGCGGACTGGTGAAAGTGGTCTGCAAGGACGGCAGCGTCTTTGAAGCAAAGAGTGTCATTTGTACTACCTCGGTCGGAGTTCTGAAGGAAAGGTCTGTCTTGAAATGACTATCCCTTAAGGATAGTTAGAGTTTGTCGACAGTCCAGTACGTACGGACGGTCTTCACCGTTTCACCAATTCACCAATCTTCAAATCCTAATATCCTTTAAAGAGTATACGGGTGCGCAGTCTGAAAAGCCTGAATGAAGTCCGAATGATGGGAATTGACAGACCTACCCTGTACAACCCCTGTTTGTTTAACGTAACCTTATCTAATCTTCCTTTTTCTGAGACATAATCCAAACCAATCCAAGACATAACAGACTGGCTCTGCCAAGTTAAATTAGCCGTACCGTTCCATCAGGCAGTAGGTATATTAAATCACTATGCAACGAACAATAATTACGAAACCTAAACAAACCTTCAATTTCCAGACATTCCACCCTTTTCGAGCCCGCTCTTTCCGCGGAAAAGGTCAAGGTCATCGACGGCTTCGAGATGCTGGTGCTGGACAAGATCTACATGGAGTTCACGGCACCCTGGTGGAAGACAACCCCTGCGGGCTTCAGCGTGATCTGGAAACCGGAAGATGCTGCTAAGTTCTCCGCTGACGAGAAGTGGATTACTGGCGTAAGTATTGGTGACTCTTTTTGTTTTATGCCAGGAACGTGGGAATCATCCAATAATTGGCTGAAACCATGTCGTCCGTGCTACGAACATAAGCGCCCCGACAAAATTTTGAATTTTGCGCCCCCTAAAACTTATTTTGTAGGAATCATCATCATCATCAGCCATTCGCGGCCCACTGCAGGACATAGGCCTCCTTCGTGGTTTTCATAACTAAGAGGGGTTTTGCCATAATCGCCACGCTTGGCAGGCGGGTGGGCGATCGCGGTATGCTGTTGGAATCTCAGGAAGACGCTGCTGCTCGTCTCCTGGAAATTGATTTCCTTAGTCGCCTTCTACGAGATCCACGGAAGGAAATGGAGTGAAGCTATTCTTAATCCGGCGCCACACGAAATTATTTTGTAGGAATATACACTCACTATACGTGCGCGGTCCAATCGGTACCTTTAGAATTCTACAGGTTAAATTATGTCGATACTTGCCCATACCATGGCATTTTTTCAGTGAACCAGTACCTACCTGTGTTTTTATAACTAACCTTTAGTTTCTTTCTGCAAAATAAGTTTCTAGAAGCACAAAATTCCCGGTATTTGACCGCAGACGTCAGCCTGGCAGTCTCCACGACCCGTATCGGCGCGCTAGACACAAACACGATATAGAGAAGAGAACTGCTTCAAAATTCGTTCTCTACATAGTTCAAATAACATGCGTTCAAATAACATTGGATTACATAGAGTGGAGTTTCTACATTATGAGAATTTATTGGTGACCAACTTATATTATTGTGTTTTGTCCAGGTTTACGGCATGGACACAGTGGACGGTCAACCCAACGTACTTCTAGCTTGGATCAATGATGAGGCAGCCAAACATATGGAGAAGACGAGTGAGGCTGACGTAAAGAAAGGCATGGAGAAACTACTGGATCTGACTTTCAAGGACAAGTTTGCACCCACACCTATCAAGACTATATTGAGGTTGGTGGAAAATTAGTTCTTCGATGGGACTTACAGCTGTCATCCTCATAACATCTGATTAACTCTCATTCCACCTCAGATAGATTCAGCACTTTATCAACACATGCCGAATATTTAATAGGTATTACACACTAATTCTTCACTCAATCACTCAATCCAATAAACGTCACCTAAACTATAATAAAATCTTAAATAGCAGCCCATTATAATTAGGCCACTTCATGGTTGTACTCAGTATCTTCAGTTCTTAGAGTACCTACTCAGTTGATGACTTTGAGAATATATAAAGCAGCATACAAACGTCCCACTGCAAAGCACATGCTTCATATCTCCGTAAAGTGTTGATCCTGAATTTTATTTATTTCCAGAACAGAGTGGTTTACCAACCGTTGGGCACGCGGCTCCTACTCGTACCGTTCGGTCTACTCGGAAGAAAGTCGCAGCTCAGCTGACGAGCTGGCTACTCCTTTAGTAGACAACAAAGGGTTCCCAGTAGTTTGCTTTGGCGGCGAGGCGACAGCGCCGCATTACCACGCCGCGGTCCACGGGGCTGTGGACTCAGGGTTCAGGGAGGCAGACAGGATAATCAAGTTATTGAAATAATTGTGTTTGGGTTAGACGGCAATGGTTTTAGGCACAGACTAAGTAGAGATACTACATGGGTTTTAGGGCTTTAAAAGGGTGTCAGTATCTACCTCAAGCCCATATTAAACCAGTGCTGGTTTTACTGATCTTGGTACTGATTGAGTAAAACCTGCAATGGATATAATCATGATTGTTTCATCATCTTTGTTATATATTTCACTCGTATTTGAATTATAATGTACATAATGCTGTCAGTGTGCCTATTTAAATAATGTTTATGTATGTTATATAATCATATGTCAACATATAAAAAATAAAATATTTTTAATACTTTCACAAACCCGTTTTAATAAGGTCATGATCACCTCAAATTGCGACGACACGTCTCCCTTGTTCCTAGGATCATTGTGTCACATTATCAAGATTTTATATGCGATGTTTTGCTAGGAAAAGCCTTTACAAAAGCTGGACCAAACCAATAAAAACACCGTCGTGCAGTCGACAGCAGGTCAACCTTTACATTTTTGTTCCAAATTCGCCCATAACGTAGCGTGCACGATTGAGTGCACGTTTTTAAAGTTGGTGTGCTGATGACATTTATGTGCACTTTACTCGGGTTACCGGCTTATGTGAAGTTTGATGTGATGTCTAATACACTAATTACGGATAATTTTTACAATTAATCGGTGAGTATTATTAATTTGCGATGGTTTTTAGCATTATATTTATATTCTTTTTGTTGCACTAATCCGTGCTGAGGAAAATTTTAAAAACCTATTACCTAGAGGCTAAAAGTTCCACCCATGCCGGGACTTGAACCCGCGATTTCTGGCTAGCCGTGCCAGCGCTCTCCCAACTGACACGTTTGTTGTATGGGAATAATTATTTTATTTTGTTTTTAGTATTTGTTGTTATAGCGGCAACAGAAATACATAATCTGTGAAAATTTCAACTCTCTAGCTATCACGGTTCTTGAGATACAGCCTGGTGACAGACAGACGGACGGACAGACAGACAGCGAAGTCTTAGTAATAGGGTCCCATTTTTACCCTTTGGGTACGGAACCCTAAAAATTAAGTCGCCTTTTGAAAAATTAAAGATATTATTATGTATGCTCAAATAAATCATTCTGAATTACCATTTCGGTCAGCTAACAATCTAGCCACTTGAAAAATAATGGAATTCCCAGAATCTAGCCACTTTAGGGCCCTCGCCCACGGCGACTTTTTGTAGCGATGCTGTCGCGCGTTCGCATCGACACAGTCGCGATGCGGGCGCTAGTTGTGTGCCCTCGCCCACCGTAAACACGATTCTGTCGCGATGCAAATGCGATTCAGTAACGGAACCAAAATGCCTGCGATCGCTACAGTTGCAAGATGGACTCCGTTGGACCGATGGACAACGGCACTCTCGATCTCTCTGTGTTGCACTGAGGTTGCACTACTCATGCGCCACCTGAGTGCGCCACCCTTCCTCCGTTCTCCTCCCGATGTCTTCCGATACGCTCGCGCGTTTGCATCGATACATTCACGATGCTGTAGCGCGTTGGCAATTTGGCATCGCTTCTGCAGCGCGTTGCAAATGCGACTAACGCGCGTTCGTAGCGATGCAGTTGCGCGTTTCGAAACGCGCGTAAGCATCACTACAAAAAGTCGCCGTGGGCGAGGGGCCTAAGGTAAGGTTAGCTATAAGTAATACAACGTACGGGAACCCTGAAGAATATCACTCTTTTTAGGGTTCCGTACCTCAAAAGGAAAAACGCAACCCTTATAGGATCACTTTTTTGTCCGTCCGTCCGTCCGTTCGACTGACTGTCTAGACCCTTTATCTCGGGAACGCGTAGAGGTATCGAGTAGAAATTAAAACCATATACCTACCTACTCAGGTCTACAGTCCCTTGAAGCTATGAAAAAAATCATTTTTTTAAGTTAACGTTAAAAAAAAGTATACGGCCGTAGGTATATATACCGCAAAAAACGAGCATTTCTCCATTTAGAGAGGGGACGTCTGAATTCAGTGGCTGATTTTTTTTAGCTTTACGGGATTATTATTATGTGGTATGGCGACCGAACTGCGGTTGGACTAGGCTGTTATTAATTGGGCAACTAGATTCCCAGAGGTTAACCTTCTATTACAAGCACCGAATTCAGGTTAAGTACACCAAAATCAGAAAATAGTGCACCAAAATCATGAATGTGCTAATTTTTGTAAGAATTTTTCAAATATTGAAGATTGCAGTGGAAATGGGCGGGACATTTGGCGAGGTGGGAAGACGGCAGGTTGACCAGGGGCAATCGCAGAGTGGCGGCCGAGAACAAGATGACGGTCAGTGGGCAGACCGGCAGCCCGATGGTCGGACGATGCAGTTGAGTCGGGGGAGGGTCCGTGGATACGGATGGTAATGACCGTGAGAGATGGCATGCAGAAAAGGCCTATACCCAGCAGTGGGCAGATGATGATAGAGAATCGATGCCATTGATGCCATCGTTATGTCAACGTCAAGATATTTTGTTTGGGTATTCATTGAAATGTACAGGGAAAATCCTTGTTTGTGGAAAAATCAATGACGCCGACTACCATAACAAATATGAGAGAAATGCCGCTCCTCTTGAGGCCACAATAGATTTTTAAGGACGAAAGACGAACACGCATAATGCTGATACTGTCGCCACCGTCGGTGGGCTTGGATTGATCCATTTGGATGCCGCCATTGGTCTTTACTGCGCCAGAAGGAGGGTTTTATGTTTTTTCATGGTGAGTGACCCTCCCTCACGCTGTGCCCTCACTGAGGTTTGACCGGCCAGGATCTGGCAACACTGTTGACACTGTTGTAGTAATCTGTGGTACACTACACAGCTGATAACAGCTGATATTGATTGATTGCAGCGTTGTCAGATTGGGGGCTTTTCCCCATTTTGGGGAAAAATATGGCATTTGGAGGAGTTTTGAGGAAATTATATCTTTGAGGAAGTTTCGACATGGGGGAAATTTGGGGTTGACTATATCCGAACGAAGTCTTGTCTATAGATCTGGGGTACGTTCAGTTTGATCGCCCGACGACGCTCGACGATCACTGACAGCAGGATAAATAATACAAATTCAGCTTGTGCATTAGATATTATTACCTACTCCATGTTGAGTTTTCTGTTCACCAATGCGAGTGAAGAAAGAGCTTTCTCAATCATAAATGTGGTTAAAAACAAGCTAAAACAACAGACCGCTGACCAAAATGGCAGACCACATAATAAGGGTGAGATATGGAGCAGCAGCTGGTGGTGGATGTTCGCAATATGAGCCGATTGCTAAAATGCTACAACTGTTTAATTTCGAATACGTTTACTCTGCTGGAGACGATGTCAAATTATTAGATTTGTTTAGTCCCTTTTAAGAAATTAAAAGTTTTCAACCCTTTAAATAGAATAGATTATAGTAAGAATTTATGCTGTATTTATTTGTAAATTACGTGAAATTAAGTTTGGGGCATTTTTCTAAAAAAGGTATCATTTTGAAGAAAAATAGTTTTGAATCTGGGGAAATTCGAGAAATCTCATCTGGCAACCCTGATTGATTGTCAGAATTGAATTTGGTCACAATCGAAGTCTGTGCCACTACCTATTTACCTGTGCTATTTGCTCCTGAGCTTTACTCGTTAAAATTATACTGATTTCAGAGTGAATTAGATACTTTGTGCCATTACGTAATCTATAGTTTGCTTGTAGTTGCTAAACGCACCCATGGACGCTGATAACCTAACCAAACAAGTAAGATTTCCTCTACATTTAACATTCTCTAGGTTTACGTGTTATTTTACTAAAACTCCCGAATTTTAAAATTTCTTCCAGATTGAGGAAGTGGAAGCTCTAAGCTCTATCTACGGAACAGATTGGAAAGCGGAGAGTGAAGGTGGTCGGTCATACAGCGTCAAAATTGTTGAAAACAAGATCGAGGCTATTTTGTACGTAACCATGCCTCCAGAGTACCCTGGGGAGGCGCCACCAAAGTACGAACTCTCTGCGCCTTGTATGAACAGGAAAGATAAGGAAATGCTTCATAAGGCATTAGATGAGGTCTATTTGTAAGTATCTTTCGGTTGGGGTGTAGCCTTGGGGGTGCTATGGACCGAGAACTTTTAAAAAAAATATAATTTTTCTTTTTGCAATTGGTTTAACACGTAAAATAACACGTTTTTTTTTTTTACTTTTAATAACATGTTTTTTGTCGAGTTATTCGACTTTATATCTTGCACTACACTACAAACAATCCCCGCTTGAGGAGCCCTATTGGACAAAAAATAAAAATTCCTTAAAAAAAGTCAGGGAGGTCTTACGGTGCAAAAAAGGGCCTGTAACTTGGTAGCGTAAAACGCACCATTTTCGAGTTATAAATAAAGAACAAAAAACCACGACCGAACTGAAAGAAAAAAAAATCACCCCCAGCTGTACAGGAACTGGTTTGCAGACACTTGGAAATGTCGCCAATGCCAATGTCGAGTCATGGTTTTTCGTTTTTTATTCATAACTCAAGAACCGTGCGTTTTACAGTACCAAGGACCTTTTTTGCTCCCTAAGATTGCCCCTACATACTGCAACAAACAAATATATATATATTATAATATTATATATATTTGCAAAAATTTTCTGTCCTAAAAATTTTATTGAAGGAGTATATTTTGTCTTTCATTTTTGCGTCCAATATGGCTCCTTTAGTGCCCCCATGCATACACCCTAACGCCTACAACCCGCCCCCAACTTTACCACCAACCAAGGCCTATGCCCGGTGGGACTTAACTAGGCTGTTGATGCTATACCAAATTCATGGATACATAGAGATTTTTACTGTACACTATTTAAGTAGTAAGAATTACAAAGTAGGTAGTTAAATACTTTCATAAACTCTCCTCTGTATCCCAGAGGGGTATAGAGAAATCAGTCCTGGAAACATGTGGGTGTTGACTAGTACTTGTATCTTCTAAGCCAGGCAGGCAATCATATTTCTTTTGTCCTTCCTTTTCTCCATGTGTCCAAACCAATACAACATTTCTCAATTCTGGTCACTACATTCTCTAATCATAATCAAATCAAATCAAATCAAAATTTTTTATTCAAAGTAGCACAGAAACTGTGACTTAATGAACGGTACAAGTCAAAATAGGTGTCCATTTCAAAATCTAGATCATTTTGAAAAAAAAAATGGACAAAAAAACTCCAAACTTAGTCTTTTCAAGTCCTTAATTTACAGAATTTATATAAATATTCTAGAACCTGGAACTCATGCACTGAACTGGCTTTAGTTCCAGACATCATTGTCATCTAAATAATCTTTAATGTTATAGTAGCTTTTTTGGCACAAAGTGTGCTTTACACATTTTTTGAACCGCATTTCTGGCAAGCTTATTATATCCTCAGGGATCTTATTGTAGAAACGTATACAATGCCCCATAAAGGATGTATTAACCTTTGCCAGCCTAAATTTTGGGAACGAAAGTTTATGTCTATTTCTAGTATTTACATTGTGTTGGCTACCTACAGTTTTAAAGTTACTGATATTTTTCCTAACGTACATAATATTTTCATAGATATATGAAAATTCAACATACATATTCTCATTCAACGTACTCTATTGAATATCCAGTCACTCAAAGTAACCAACATGACATCAGTTGTGGAGTTGGGCGAAACTGGCATTAGAATTCTTTTACTTGCCTCTTATTTTTGTTACTGCCGCTATTTTCTTACTGTTTACTGCTAGGAAAGCAATTTTATTTAATTTACTTTGAAAACTTTATTTCCCTGTGACGTGCGGCGGTGTAGCTAATATATAAAAATCTCGTGTTACAGTGTTTGTTATCGATCTCCTCCGAAATGGCTTCACCAATTTTTATGATTTTTTTTGTGTATATTTGGCAGGTCTGAGAATAGGTCGTAGGCTATTGATATGGCATAACAATGTTTGCTGAGTCAGCTAGTTTATTATAAAATTGTTTTATTTCAAAGAGAGAATGTTGGCGAAACAGTAATCTACCAATGGGTAGAGAAAATAAGAGAAATGCTGCTTTCAATAAAGCATCCAGAAGTAACACAGAAGGGGAGTAAAGCTGTTGTGATAGCTGAAGATTTTGCCCAAGTAAGTTTATTTTATTCATAAGTGCCTGATTTCTTAGGGTTGTCTACCTAAAGGGTGCAAATTACTATGCCTACAATGTCCATCTCTTTCAGTCTGTCTCACCTGCAAAGGGCTTTTAAGAACCATAATGGGTACCTAACCAATTGAAATTTTCACAGTGTTATTTTGGTGGTTAAAACTGTACATACGAGTGACAAACTGGGTATGAGTCAGGGGCACTGGAAATAGGTCTGGGGGGGGAGGGTACAAAAAGGGCCCGAGTTCGTTCAAAAAGGCCTGCGAGAAGCTTTCGAAGTTAAACGACAGTTATTTTCTGTCTTTGCGTGTGTGTGTGAGAGATAGGAAGAGATGTAGGCTTTTTCGAGTTCGAGTGAAATTAGTTAGAATTATTATCATTAATTAAAATTCAAAAATTTTGAGGGGGATTATCCAAAGCAGAAATAAAATTGTGGTGGCCCACCTCGCAGGGACAGAGGGCCCATACCAACGTGCTTAGAAAGCTGGGCGGGCAGTGTAATTTTTTTTGTCAAGATCAAAGTAGGAAATGGAATTCAAAGAATTGAATTACCTATTAATTAAAATTGAATTAGTAATGTCATAGAACAGAATTTAATTTCGCTCATCATTGGATTCGGTGTTCCACGCCATGGTTTGTCAAGGCCAGGCCCAGGGATGGGCCAGGGAATATAACCCTATATACGGTCGTGCTCCTTCATACCCTGGGTTAAGACATATTTTTCTTCGATGGAGTAGACTTGCCCAGCACCTATAGGAATGACTGCACCCTGTGATTATTTGTGAGTGACTGTGTTTGTTTATATTTCAGTTAGAGTTGAATTGTCCAGAAATCATTCACGGAGAAGTGATAATCGATAGAAAGAGTTCCTTCCAAGGTCATGCTGCTGAAGTGCATTCAATAGAAGATGTTAAGTGAGTAACGTTTCTTAAACCGCTTTAATGAAATATGGAAGAGTTATGGATTTATCCAAGTCATTATATTTAGGTTTACCCTACCTTCGAAGCCTAAGAAAAATAAATTGTTTGCTGCAAATTGTCGATTCCATTATTTTTTAAACAAAAGTCCATTATCACCAAATCAAACGAGATACTCACCTTACAGAGCCAAATACCTACAACACCACAACTTACCTATACCTACCGGTCGTATCTGTCGAGTTTACGTTATTTTAGTAAATGTGAGCATCTAGAGACCGACAGTTCATAGTGTCCATATAGATAGTTGCTCGCATGATGTCGAATACTATCTAATTTATTTTATGCCACACGTGGCCAAAAAACTACGCGTACGGGAAAACCCACTGAGGCCAAGTGACGACATAAAATTGTGTACACAACACGGACCGTAAAATAGAAAGCCCTCTATCGCATATTTATGACCCTCGCCTGCGGCTCGGGCCTTAAACTTCTGCGGTATCGGCCATTCTTTATTTTACGGCCCTAGTTATGTAACATACCATTATGATGCTCAGATCTTTAATACTGTCCCCTTTTCTTGCCTCCACAGCGCAGTCCTCCACAAGCTACGGCAGAACAAGAAGTTCGCGCACGCCACACACAACATGCTCGCGTACCGCATCGAACGGAGAACGGAGAAGGGCGCCACTATGTTGCAGGACTGCGACGATGACGGCGAGACGCACGCGGGTGGGCGAATGCTGCACCTGCTGCAGATATTGGGCCAGAAGAACGCGCTCGTCGTCGTGTCGAGATGGTGAGGGCATCTTAAAGTTACACTTTATTGCACACATAAAATTACATGAATAAAACAAAACATTTACAGAATTAAAAAGTGTACATGGCGAGCTTATTTCAGCAGAAATCTCTTCCAGCCAACCCTTGATGTGGTGATACGAACATTATAAACAAGGGAGGAAAGTGTACAATAATTATTACGTACTATATTACAATCATACATTCATAACGTTCATACCTTTTGCGCGTTTTGTTTTTGTGTAGCCCTGCGTATTTGCGTTGGCGTGTCAAGAGTTTCATTAAAGCGATGGTCTATCTATAACATCGCATGTGACATGCTTTCTTCTCGGTCCATACAAGACACATTTATCAATATTTTTATACATTGGCGTTTCTAGTTATTTTCCAGCCTGGCCCTTGAAAAGCGAGATAAGTATGTAGTATGCCCTCTTCTCGCCTAATACAATGCACAACATTTATCCGTCATGCATGACACCTTTTAATAACATGCCTGGATAAGTGCTGTTGGTGTGCCTTAATAAAGAAAATAAAAAAATATAAGTGAACCTTCAACAGTATAACCCAACATCCTGGGGTGGGCAAGCACAGTCCACCCGGCGCTCCCGGCTTTACGCCAAACGCTAAGGACTAACGTTTGCATTGACTTAATAATAGATCACTACTGACGAAGTTTAGCGAAGGGGGTGTTCCGATATATCGAGTTCAATACGCAATATTATTTTGAAGAAGAAATATATTTATTACACCGACAGTAACACAAAGAACAATAGCTCCATAATACATAAAAAAAGAAAGGTTTTACAAACATTATACGCTACAGAAGATGGCTGACTCAGCTTTTGCTGAGGGTATAAGCCTACAGCGCTGATTTTTAGACAGTGCCTGTTTATTTGATTGATTCGTCTTCAGACAGTTATTTTCACTCTTGGCACGAACTCTGGCCTCAGGCTAGTGACCCCACCGCGGCGTGGCCAAAGGTCGCGCTCCGGTCTTAATCTTTGCGAGGCCAAATCGCGAGCTGCCTTTGGCGAATCGCGGCACACCAGTTCATGCCACCGTGTGCCGCTCCAACTTTACTATCCAACCTTATATACTGTCTTGTTTGCATAGATTCAAGTACAGTCGACAGCAGGTCAACCTTTACATTCTTGTTGCAAAGTCGTCCATAAAGTAAATGAATAGAGTGCACTCGTGTAAAGGTTGATGTGCTGTCGACTGTTCCATTGGCGAAATCGCTGGTATCGCGCATACTCTTGTTCTTCTCATCGTATTGATGCCAAAAGAAGTTCCCCATCGTAGTGAAAGGATTTTCCAATCAGCGCTGGCTACCCTACGCTAAACTTTGGTGTTTGAGAGTGGGTACCGTATGCCGCTCCAACTTCACTATCCAACCTTGTAATGTGTCGTTCGGATACATTCCAGTACTGTAGAAAAAAAATATTTCAGAAACCTGTGTCTCCTACAAACTCAGACAAAAAAACGTCTGTCTACAAATCTATTACTTATATCTAATTACCTACTATACCGATGATCTATTACTAGCTGACTTGGCTCTGTTTTGCCATATTAATTAGCGTACAACCTATTCTCAGACCTACCAAATATACACAAAAAAAAACCATAAAAATCGGTGGACTTCCATAACAAACACAGTGACACGACATTTTTATATATTAGATGATAATCACTGTCAAAAGCTGGCTAATTGTTACCCAGGGGGCGCCGAACGACAAGTACGGGACTCAGTAGAGTCATCGTTAGGGGGCTCCTATCATAAACTGTCGCCCTCTCATATGCGCACGTAATATTTATACTTAGATTTCAAGTATCCTCGTTTACTTAGTGCCAGACCTATTCCCACTTCCTATCACCGCTGTGTATTATATTCTTTTTGTTGCACTAACCCGTGCTGATGGGCAATTTTTCAAAACCTATTTAGTGGCTAAAAATTCCACCCATGCCGGGACTTGAACCCGCGACCTCTGTAACATCTATTCCGATGTAAAAACCTAACTGTAACCCACTTTGGGTTGCTCGGGACTGCAAGTGATGTAAATCACTTCGGCCAGATGTCGCTGCCTGTACGTAATACAGAGAAGTTTGTAAAGAGGCTCGAACGCCGATGCCTGCACTTGCCCATTAGCTCAGTTGGGAGAGCGCTGGCACGGTTAGTCAGAGGTCGCAGGTTGAAGTCCCGGCATGGGTGGATTTTTTAGCCTCTAAATAGGTTTTTAAAAACCACTGTGTATTATTTTTCAGGTATGGAGGCATACAGCTTGGTCCAGACAGGTTCCGTCATATCAATAATGCAACAAGGCAAGTTTTACAACAGGCAGGTATGCTAAAGTGTAAATGACGATCGTTTACCCGCACTGACTTTTAATTTTAATGTTGAAACTTGAAATAAGACTGCAGCTGTGACATAGTTTAAAATAATAATTTACTTTATTGTCCTTGACTTTATAATTATTGTTAGCGAAATGTATTCTTTTAACTTAAAACTAATGAAATGTTGAAACCATTTAGTTTTGTCGCACGAACGTGTTGGCAACAAAGTTTTTTTAAATTGTTTTATGTTTTGAACGGAGTTAAAAACTGTTTCTATATGAATTCAAAAGTTTAGAATGCCAACTGGCATTAACTCAACGTGAAATTGATAATGTCTTATTCATGGGCCATCTTGTTCTGCGTAGAGAGAGAAAGGGAGACATATATATATATATATATATATATATATAATGATTGTAATTGCCGTTAGAGCCCTACCTATCACACTAGCGATTTGCGAGCGATTTGATAGCAATCTCGCTGCGGCCGTCGCACCGTCGACGCCATTTTGTAAAATCGCGTTCGACAGTCCGACCCGCCCCACTTGAGTTATATCAAAGATACATGTGTAAGCGGACGTAGCATCGTTTGGAGGTACAATCGTCGTTTATACAATGGATACAAAGTAATTTATAACTAAAATTCAAAATCATCCCGTTACATGGGATACAATGTAACTACTATGTCATAGTAGTCGATCTCTCCTATCGATTACTTGATAATGAATCCTCCCAGATTCGTCGTTGATTTCCATTTTCTGCGTCTTCCAAGTAACAAAGCCAGCAGTAGTTTTTCCTCGTCAGATCAATCCATTTTGCTACTGAGTTGGTCCCTCAGAGGTTGGTTGGGCTCTAAAGAGACACTTTCCAAAACGCGGCCAGCTCGCTTTGCAATCGCATCGCTTTCAAATCGCTCGCAAATCACTGGTGTGATAGGGCTATAATGTCTTCAGGGGGTCCAGGGAGTAACACTAGGCAAAAATCATATCTTTTTTTACAGATCAAATTTGCAAAAAGTGTCAGTACAATCTCTCAATCATTTTAATAGTGATTTTTGGGTCCTCGTCTTTGTAATACTAGGGATTGTTACAAAATGCAAAATTGTGACAAAACTGTATCTAAGTAAATGTCAGTAAGAAATTAAGTTGATTACGATTAATAACTCTCTCAGAAAGATGGTCCCTCAGAGGTTGGTTGGGCTCTAAAGAGACGGGCTGCATTTTAACTATTTACTCATTGCAAAGTTGCAGTTGAGATGCAGCTTGAATACAGTTCACACAACTGCAATGTGCAACTGGCAACTAACCGAACCGAACTGCATGCCAACTGCACACCAGCTGCGGACTGCTCGGTTGGTTAGCAGTTTCATTGCAGTCACGCCAACTACATCTAAACCTGCAAGCCGTCTGTTTAGAGTCTTACTTGTGGTTGAGTGACAAAAAAAAACTATGCAAACCTAAGTAATTTTTTACATTATTTACAAAAGATGATAAATACTAAAAATAAATGTTGTGTAACTTGAAAGTCATGATTTTCTGGTGTTCCTTCCGTTATTGTCCACGGTTTTCACTGTTATGCATTTCTTGTCTAGAAATCTCAGAAGATCCTGAAATAAAATATGTTTTTTTTATATTTTATTGACAACATGCAGTTTTAATTAATGTGTTACACACTACAAATAAAAAACCATAGAAGTGTTTCTCCCTACAAAATTCACACTCATAAACGGCCCCAGTCCTCTCGATTAGTCTTTCTTTACCAATGAAATGAGTGCAAGATGTGCTGCAGAGTATATCTATCACTGGTTACATAATAAATAAACTCCCAGGCACTGCAGCGTCCGAGTGGTCCCTTCACCCATCTAGTGTGAGTGAAGTGGCCACTGGACGCTGGATAAATCATATCATTACGTAGATGCAAAGGCCAAAGTTTTACATAATATCCTCAGTGATAAAAATCCTACGTTTAATTTTACAGAATATACTTTCAGAAGTACTGGGTGATATTGAGAAATAGTAATCAGGACATGAGGGAGATCTAACCCTAGATAGGTACGTAAAATCACAGCAATAAATTCACATTTCCCAGTACTAGCCTGACTTGTTTTTTAATTCGATGCAAAAAAAGAATACTGACACTTTGACGTGTGCCGGGGTCGTAAACCATGACAACCATTAATCAATCAATTCTTAATTATGGCTACCCTAAGGATTCTGCCAATGTCGAGTTTTGGAGATAGCAAGTTTTTTTTTTAAATATTTAACAAAATCCCGTAAGTTAGTTGTGGTGGGTGATGTAGTAATAACAAAATAGATAAAATATTTAAAAAACCAGATATATTAGTAATAGACAGACAACATTTGTTGACGTACTCTATGTGGACATTAATACAAGTTTATTTTTTAAAGGTCGTGACAGACGACCGCTGTAAATAATATATCGCACGATGTCTTGTTCTTTGCTAAATCCGACCGCAGTTGAGTGTAGACGCGGGCTTCATGTTGGATATTGTACGGGAAAAATACCGCACATGTTAACGCCGTCGTCTGTGACGGATAAAAATCTAAGGTTCCAATGAAATCTATGCCAATAACAACCTACAGCGGCGAGCGAGATATAATATAACACGGAGTTGCTAAAAATGCCACACATACTCTAAAGTTTTTCACTTGTTTAATCCAGTGTTTGTGACAAAAAAAAAACACAAGTTCTTGGGATATTTGGGATTTAATATAAATAAATTAACAATTTTATTACGAGATGTCACCTCGCCAACTGTGCCGACGTATTTATACTCTGCCTACTCTGACCACTGTTTATAACATTAGTTAAAGTGGTCTATGGCCCGTAAAGGAAGAATAAAATAAGTTGGCCGTTAGCCTAGGCTAGGGCGTGAGCCACATAGAAAGGACGTGGGGCGAGGGAGCGGAAAAGACGTGACGCGTTGTACAGAGTCACAGACCTCAGTCTTTATTTATACTGTGCCTCAGTGCAAGGACTGTGGTGAGTTACTCTATACTATACACAGCGTCTCGTCTTTTCCGCGCCCTCGCCCCACGTCCATTCTATATTACCCACGCCTGAGTAGCCGGTAACCACGGTTTTAAATTAGAGAATAGGCGGGACTCGGGCATTATTCCGTAAATTCTCCACTGTATGGACCCGTCCGATTTAACCTTCACCGAAATTACCTATTTCCGAACTCCGATGCATATTTTGACACTTCGGACACGTGAAAATGGATAACCCAATAAAGTGAACCCAACGTTCTCGGGACAACCCAACGTTCCTGGGACAAACCTTTATCGGACTGTAGCATAGCAGTTGCCACCTTAAATTGAACTTTATCACTTTGAAATAGAGTCAAAAATCAATGAAAAACTCATACTAACTAAAAGTTAGGGATAGGCTGTCTGATCTACCTTACCTTTGGATCGTACCGATGGCCATAGCTCACCAGATCTTTGTGTATAACGTCGATGTTAACAGGCTCATAGCGAAGTATGGCTTCCCGAAGGCAGCGCCGACTCGCCACATAGTTGTGGAAAGCCACGTGCAGAGGCACGCGGCAGGAGTGGACCTGGAATTTGGGCTGTG
The DNA here is from genome assembly GCA_963969515.1 of Yponomeuta evonymella. NCBI lineage: Eukaryota > Metazoa > Arthropoda > Insecta > Lepidoptera > Yponomeutidae > Yponomeuta > Yponomeuta evonymella. The sequence goes on along the minus strand of OZ018366.1, from coordinate 7,286,354 downwards.
GTTGCTAATATTTTCGTATTGGCAATGTCTTACTTGTAAATTAGTGCGAGCAATACATAACGTGGAAAAGTTTTATGAAACAAATTTTCCAAACACTGTGATTGAGGTAGGTACCTACGTAATTGCCCCAATATAGGCTGGTACGAGAATCACTTGAGCTACACGCCTAGAGACTGTGATATATTTACACTGAATGAATCAACCAATTTTGCCTACTAAACACTCAAAAAATCCCCTAGATTTAGCAACTAGGTCGCTAAAACGGTAACATTAATAATGATCATAAATACTTTACAGTAATTATTAATTGCCTTCACACAACTCAATCAATCTGGTCCCAAGCAACCAAGCAGACATCACAGAGATGGTACACGTAAGTACGTACACGCTTCGGCAATACGCCAACTTTCTCTTTCAAATCCGCGACGGAGGATCAATCGCGAACCCTCGCCGATGATGGCACGTGAGAGTTGGACCATGGAGTATCATGGCATATGAGAGTTGGACCATGCAGTACGATGGCCGATGAGAGCTGGACCATGGAGTACGACGTCAAATCAGAGTGAGACCACCGAGTTGGCTACTTTGAGATGGGGCTTTCCTATACTACTACGGAGACCGTCAAGCACCAACTCACACCAATGGCCGGTTACACATAGGACAACTGTGACCACACGCTGACTCGATAACATTGGATTGATAGTTTCAAACATTTACAAAGACACCTGCATGATTTGATAATTCTGATGAATACCCATGTTGAGCAGTCATGGTTATCGTACAATGTGAAATTGGCCATGTCACCTCTTCACATTGCTCCAGGTCCAGTCCATGAGAACTGGACCATCAACTTGGCTTACGTATATTGTTCAGAGACCGTAAGAGTGAAACAGGTTAACGTTTTGTCTCTATTTTAACCGCATATAAAATGCGATGGTTACCTTAGCCTTTTCCCGCTTCTGAAACACCCAATCGTCTGGAGAACACTCGATGTCTCTTATAACAGCGACAGAAATTATTTCATCGATATTTTCCTTCTCCAAAACATCTTCCATTGTGGTTTTGCTGCAACTTGATTTGGGTAGAGTTTTCGCATATTCTCTCGGAGATTTTGCGAATTTTCGTGGAGATTTGGATATATATTTCTTTGGAGTTCTTTCTGTCAGTTTGTTGGGTGATTTTTGTGATGCGGATTGTTTTCGTTTCTTTGAAGGCGATGGCTGGTCATTTTCAGGAAGGTTTTCAATGACAGGATGGGTTTGCGTATACAGATGGGTGAGTAGCTGTATAGCTGGAAAGAATTGATTTTTTTTATAGTACTGGTACTGGTCAAACTGTTACCTATGCTATCGTCGCCCTACGAGCTCAGCCAGAAAGGCTTGACAAAGAGTACAATTACCTATGTAAACTCTATTATTTCAGCGTTACCAAGTAGTATAAGTGTATAACCCATCATGGTTAGGAAAACTACGAGGAAGGCCTATGCCCTGTAGTGCGCGTCAAATGGCTGATGATGATGATAAGTGTCAGATTAGCAGTCAACTGTATAGGTAGGTATGCAATGATACACATATTTTAGATTATGATTACAAATTGAAATAATACAAATAGTTCACGTGAATTGTAGTAGTAGAAGGTAAGCATACCTCTTTTCCTCTTGAAAGGTTTCAAGCCATATTTCTCCAACTCCTTGTTTCTGTCTGGTGTCGTCATTGATGCATAATCCAACATTGGAGTAACATTACTCGTCTTTATCAAATACTCTGTATTATTAGGAGTTTGTACCGAGCTGTAGGTTTTGTATAGTTCTTTAGTAGGTGTTGTGGCTTCGGATTTGGAGTTTGTCGTTGGTGATTTAATTTTGACCCTAGTGCCATTAATTTCTATGGATTTTAGATAACTTTCATTTGCGGATTTATGTAACCCAACTACTGAAGTGGCTACACAATTTTTTCCACTGTTTTGTAGACTTGTTATGTTATGTAGAATTGAAATTCCACCTAAGTCGAAGTTAAATGGATTATCATCTGGTATATTATGTTCTTGGCTACTTTGTGAATTGTTCATTAGGTATTTGGATTTGTGTATTGAATAGTTGAGTTCTTCATCTGATATTTCAAATACTTCTTGAGATGGTTGGTCAAATACTTCTGGTGTTGAGATTTTGTTGCTCGAAGTGGAATTTTCTGCTTCAGTTGGCGTTTGGTCTTCTTTCAATGACATATAAAATTGTACATGGTCATTAACAATGTCAATGTAGTCATCAACATTATCAGCAATATAATTGTTCTGTGTAATGTCTTTTCCAAAACCTTTGTTAGCCTTTATTTCTTTTGCTTTTGAATATCTCATATTTAAGTTATCATTTTTTAATTCTTCAGTAGCGTTGCTCATATTATGTTTTAAAGTCTGATTCATATAAACTTCATCATAGTCTCTAGAAACATCATCAATTTGTTGCAGAGTATTAGGGTTATTCATATTGGTTTCACAAATTTTATTTTGTTTTTTATGGATGTTTTCTACAGTTTCATTCAAATATACTTCATCATAATCAATAGAAACATCATCTCGCTTTCCCAAAGAGCTAACATCATGAACTGTTGTTAAAACTTCATCAACCGTCGAATGCTTAGAAGAATCGCTATTTTGTGTCAAATCTATGTTATTATCTTCACAAATGTCTGTTCCCACATGTATATTCTCAGAGTTATCGCTCACTTTTACTTCAGTATCCTTACTGCTTTTATGGTCAGAATGTTCAAAAATAAATTCATCTAAGATACTGTCTTGTTTTAATGAAGTATAGTTACTTTCTCCAATGGTACCATGATTTTCAAGACTATCTTTTTTTGAACTAATATTATCCATTTTGTCATGCGGATTAATATCAATAAAACGGCGTTTATTCTTAAAAGGACTGTCCTCTTTCAATCTAAGTAAGCCAAGGTTTTCATCAGAATTAATTAGATTCACATCTTCAATAAAAGATCCAGGTTTGTGCCCACTGATGTGAACTAATGGCAAAGTATCATCACCTGAGTTATCTGATTGTGTTAGATCAATATTTTCTTCATCTATTATGTTTAAAATGGTTTTGTCTACAGGGACATTTGCTAAGATATGTTCTTCCTTGTTATCTGAATCTTGAGTTAGGTCAATATTGTCTTCTGCATTCGGATCTACAGTAGATTCAGTAATTTCTATCATATCATCAGATTTTTGCGAGTTTGACAGTTCATAAACTTTTTTTGTAATGATTGACTCGGAGTTGACTGCAACACAATCGGTTATCTCCATCAGATCGTCAGATTTTTGTGAATTAGATTTAATATTAACGTCCTTCACTTCGGGGCTATCAACTGAAAATGTAGATTTATTCTTTGTTATACCAGGAAGTGAAAAGACATTCACACATTCTGTCAAGTCCATAAAGTCATTGGTTTTCCTTCTGGTAACATTTGGTTTACTTTTCTGAGAGACAATCTGACTACAACTCTGGGATAATGCTTTTATGGTTGTTATTGTTTCGTTTTTGTTATCTATTGAAGACAGTTCATCATCAAATAGATCTGGTGAATAACTTCTAGTTTGAGTTTGTGGTATTTCCAACAAATTTCTATTTTTTTCTGGCTTCTTCATTATTTCTTGTACTTCTAAAGTATCATTTGAGTCTCCATCTATTAAATCAAGTTCTATATCTGAATCTTCTACATTCTTACTTTTTACAATCTCCTGAGCTTCTAGAACTGACCCACTTAGAATAGTATCAAATTCTTCTAGAGTCAGACTCATTTTCTCAAACTTGACGTTTTGAGATTTCTGAACAGGACTCAAAGGTCTGCCAGGTATTTTCGACCAATCTCGAAGTAGACTTCCTATTGTACTTGTAGTGTTATCCAATAGTTCTTTTACGTAAAACAACTTATTATCCTTTAGAGCTTCATAAGAAATATTTGTGGCTAAGTGGTATATGGTATCTTCGTTTTTTTCGAGCTTTTCAGATTGTAGAATATTGCTTTTCACAACATTTTCAAAGAGTACCTGTGAATATCTATCTGTAATAGTCTGCTGTCTTTCAACTTCGGTTACCAAAAGAAGTTTGCTCTCTTTCCTTCTTTTCCTGCCCCTTTTAGTACTAGCAGTATTTATTTTTACCTCTGGTACTTTAAAGCCATATTCTTGCAAAGTTTTTCTAATTTTTCCAACTCTTTCTTGAGAAGTACAAGGTTGTGAACTTTTAGAACTACTTTCTGGCTGTCCTTCATTACTTTGTAGAGATTTAGATAAAGCTATGGCAAGTTGCAATTGCTCAGCATCAACATCTAAGCCGGATTGCTTGCAGACTGCATCAAAATCTTTGGAAAAAGCTATCAAGTCATTCTTCTTGGACTTCAGAGCAGTTCTTATATCCTTCTGGCCTCTAGGTCTTTTTGAATGTTTCCTCTTAGTTTTTGGAGCTACTGCTGCTGTTTTAGGCCCTTTTATTCCCTTCTTAGATTCTTTAAAGTCTGATATGCTGTCATCTGTGTTGTCTTTGGAGTCAATAAAATATTTACTCTGAACCTCGTCGTTCTGTGTCTCGCTGGGAAATTAAACAAGGAATAAGTCAGCTAATTTATTTATTAATAACATAACATAATAAAAGAAACAAACCTAAACAACATTGAAGAAAGGTGTAAGTAGTCCCTTTCAAGAACACTTTGCATTCTCTAGTGATTATCCTACTACCAGGAACCATTAAAAATTTATATTTTGTAGGCCTATATTTTTGTACCATATAAATAACTAAACAGCTACACATCTGTTTCTATATTTCATTAAGCTTTTCCCTGGGTGTAAGTAAATTGATGAAAAAAGCAGTTAACATTTCTTGAATTAATGAAATATATTAAAAACATAGGATGAGCAAACAACTTCATAAACATTATAATTGCTTTCTGTATAAAACAATTTTTATCATGGTTTGTTTACATATAGGGGAAAGCTAGAAGAAATGAAGATAAGTGCTCTTCTTGTAAGGGAATACTTGCCAATCTTACCACGTCCTTAAAGACCATGTACCTACCTACTACATGTACTATTTATACTCATTATTTGTCAGACTAGATTATTCGATTCTTGTAGCCTCGTCTATAAGTCTCCTTATTTGATCTCCCGACCGAACTGGAAGTCCGGCAGCGATGAGTTGGCGTCTCTCTACCTCTTCTACAGGCTCCACGTACAGTTTCTCAAAGTCTTTTCGCATTTTCGCGGTGAAATTTCCATATCTACGAAAATAAACAGTGCATAACCTCAAAATGTTTCTGATCTGAAAATTACAAATCACAACCTTTTACTCTCTACAGACTTACTGTAAAATTGCTCCTAATGCAAGACCAAATGTTAATATGCCAGCTCCCAAGTAATTTCCGACTTTTAACGCGGGCGTTCCCTTTAATTTTCTAGGTTTCCATTTTGACGTATCAACACCGATGGCCATTTTTGTTTTTGAACTCGTTCACACGTTTAAAAATCAGCAGAAAGCAATACTACGAAGCTCGTTCAGACACAAATGATTTCACGTTCTCTCCACCCAATCTGAGAAAAATTTTGTTTCTCATTTCCAAAGCGAGCGGGCCAGGAAGGTTCAAAATAAGGAAGTCTGCATCCTTCCAAATATTTCCATCTTGATTAGCCAAAGTCTTGGGCTATACATAATAGGTACCTATTTAAATTATAATAAAACTACAATAACTCGGTGAAAGGACACAGTATTACCTGAGTTTCCAATGGGCATTGTCTTAGATATTGACAACAGTTACAAATTACACTTAATTTTATTGGTATAAGGTCAGTAAATACAATCTTTAATTAAAAATATTAACTGATTTCTTTTATTTTTGTGATTATGTGTGTGACGAAAACGACCTATGTTTCGCACGTGACTAAATCAGAAATTAATTTCATCATAAACAATTTACATTCTGCTTATTGAATGTCAATGTACAATGTTAGCCGCTGTTGAGGCAGCTATTTATAGTGGAGAAAAAGGCAGCGGGAAATAAAAATCACTCTAACCATCTTTTTTCAAATAATCTTAAATCTAATAGATAAGTTGGTACAAGTCCTAACCTAACTAACAGGATACCAGGATTCAATTAATACTTTCAAACGGGTACATATTACAATATCTAAAATAATAATATCCACACTTAAAACCCTGATGCTCAAAACCCCTAAAATTACAACACCTAATACTTCAAATCACCTAATGCTGTAACACCGACGTATAAAACTTATAAGTTTGCAATTCCTGACACCCAGATTACCTCATGCTTCAAAATATCTATGATCAAAATAACAAAGCATAATATGTCACAACAAAAATATAGGTGCGAAGAAGCGCGTAGCGTAGCGGAGCGCGCAGGTGCGTGTTAGGTTGAACATGTAAGACCGAAAACTAACCGAAATTATTAGTGTAGGTTAATTTCCAAGCTAAGCAAATATTCTTTTGCTTCTTACAGTAACCTATAAGCAACAAATTTTATTTGTCCGAAGAATTTTAATGGTGACCAGCATGGTGCTCCGCTCGCTTCGCTCGCTCCGCGCAGTGAGATCACAAGTCTAACCTAACCTAACCTACAGGTACCGCTTTGTACCTTTATGGTTTATCGTACTTTCGGGATTACGAACATTCGTTAAAATGAGAATTCGTTATCGTGACATTTGGCATTTCATTCGTAGGTTTTGTAACATCCGGCGTTTTAAACTTCGGTATTATGATACGTACCCCAAATAATCATTCTATATTTAGAACTTTCGCCATTTTGAATTTAGATCAACCAACCATTAGGTGTTGTAATTTTAGGTGTTTTGAGCATCAGGGTTTTAAGTGTAGATATTATTATTTTAGATATTGTAATATCGCACTGCTATTACAATAGTGTTGTAACTCGAAATGCGTCGAATTCGATATTAAATCATTAACAGATACAAAATTTATTCCTCTATCCGTCAATTAGACCGTCGTATAAATAGTGCAATAAATGACTCCGAGATGGCATTGTAAGTCACTATAGATGATCGAAACCAAACTAATTTTTAGTTGCGTTCCTGACTTGGCAAGCACGGACGTATCTCAGCGATCGTTGAAACGCACTAAGTTGAATTGCTGCGGTATTACTGACTCAGGTATGTGAATTTGCTTTTTACTATTTAGAGTTAATACATTATAGGTGATTTTGATTGTTGAAGAAAAAGGCACGTATTATTTTAAGTTACTTCATTATTATTAATTCATACTATCGTAAGTTTGAATCATTATTTAACCTTAGAACGTTCTTGTTGGTTTATTTACTAGTTTTAGAAATAATACATTATTGGTGGTTCATAGCTTTTGTTAAATTTTTTGGTGTATAATCTTTAAAATATAGGTATTTCTTGTTTGTAGCCTACTTACTTGAATATTATGGTTAATTAGATTTAGAGTAATATACGCTACAGGTGATTTCTTAGATAATGCTAATTTTCTATTCAAAAACCAATTCGTTTTCGTTTAAGATGAACCATACAGTGAGCTCGACTATTGGTAGTAATGGCGAAGAAGTCAGTCACTGTTGTGCAGCCAGATAATGAGAACGAGATGGCGACCGAAGAGGAACATCCGTCTTCAACTTGTTTTTCTTTTGAACGTAAATCACGAAAGAAACCAAGTAAAATGGCATGATCTTAAGGTGCTCGAAGGAGGATGAAGAGTTCAAACATGTTTATATACGCGATGTAAGAAGAGCTAGGGACCAAATAGTATTTGCTATTGGTTTGACACAGGCTTGTAACGAAAAGTTACCATTGACTCAAAATAAAAAACAAGACATAAAAGAACTCGTTGAAAAGTCTATAATTCGTAAGAGCTACCATGAGGCATTTTTTCAACATTTAAATTTGAACAATTAAGTACCATAACTACTGACGTTTTTGTCCCTTTGATTATTTTTCGGTGATAAAACAGAACTTCGTAGACTTTTAGTAGTATAGAAGGAGAAAATAGTTTTGTTAAAGCAAACTTAAGGGAAGTAAAGTTTCCAGTAGTAAAAATTATTATAAAATTTGAGTTTGCAAAGTTTATTTTAATTTCATTTTAGAAAGAAAGAAAGAAAGAGGATATTTATTTAAATTGTCACTGAAACACAAAGTAAACAAAAGGTACACAAACAAAAGACACAAACGTCAACAAAACAGAGATAAAACAAAACAATCGAGAAGAGAACATGTGAAGCATATAGAGTCAAAGGCAGCCGGGTACCATATAGTAATGTATGGCACCCAGCCACCTCGGACCTCAAACGCCTCAGGTGCCTCCGTGACAACAAAAAAGGGGCTCCAACTCAGCATACTTTACCGGTGTGTGCTATAGTTAGCATAACACCAGCAAAACTGATTTTCAGTTGGGACCATTCCTTGGCACCCGGAACGTGGTACTTAGGTACATACATACATACATACACACATCTCACTATAGAAATACAAATAATAATAACTACTTATATGAATACCCATAAATATGCTGTAAAATTAAATAAATGTACTAAATATACTAAGCTTATATTAAATACTAACACCATTGCAATTACGATTTACAATAAATAATAAATACATACACAATAAGTGCTGGATTAGGAAGGGGCTTTCTGCATTTCCAGCAAATAGCTTCCAAACTTGCGCTTGAAAGCATATTTACTAGTAGTGGCATGGATAGGAGGAGGAATATCATTCCAGCACTTGGATGCCGCAAATCTGAAACTGCCTCGGAACGCTGCCGTTCGGTGCAGTGGCAGAATAGCCCTCACTTTGTAGTACCTAGCCTGACTAGACCAAGTAAGCTTACTAAACAAGTAAAAAGGGGTTTCATACCGCACAACACCGAACAGCAACGTGGCAAGGTGCAGTTGCCGGCGCGCCTGCATGTTTAGCAGATTTGCGTCACACAGGTACGGAGTGATGTGGGAGCGGGGAGGGATCCGGAAACAATAACGTGCACATGCGTTTAGCCTGGATAATACAAGCGATTCACAAAGGTGAACACGCAAATCCACACTTAGGTAATCTCGTATATTATACAGTAACTTGAGGCGATAGAAGCAGTTACTTCATGATTTTATTAGTTTGGTTTCGATCTGTGATTGTAACTTGATTGTATAGGTATTTGCCATGTGTTAAGGTCAAGTTTTTAAAGTTTAAGATTTATCATTAGTCAACCTAAGCTGTAAGAACAAAGCGTATAATCCGTCCTGCGGTTAATATTATTGTGTGTAGTTCAGAATGGCTGATATTTCCTGTTAACTAACAAATTTAAGCTGAGATTCTTCGCGTTTTTAATAAATATTATATACATACATAGTGTCTCTTTAATATTTTGTTTTATTTTATAACTATTTGAATATTAGTGATTAATTAACCCCTGAACTGCCCTCACCGAATGGAACGTATAGGTGGCCCATACTAAGTTAGACATAGATCTGTGTCGCGTTTATGTTTATGCAATCAAATAAGGTTAAGTCAATGACGCAACTTCAATTAGTTTCACAAAAATTTAATCTGACAAATCATCTAAACTGTATGTAGTTACAAAAAAAATGTGCAATAAGTACTCAATTAAAAAAGATTCAGTATTTTAGCATACCTTTTAAGAACAATACTGTATTAACTCAAAAATCTCTAATTTCTCATTATCAGTGACCTGTTCTTATTATTTGTAAGTATGAATGCACTTTGGATTAGACAAGAAAGGGTGTTGTATCCTTCGTTTCTGAAAAACTTGAGCAGGAAGTCTGAAATCGGTTTTTTGCTATTTCTGAAAAAAGATTCTTTTTGAGTTACGACACTATTGTAATAGCAGTGTGATATGTACCCTTTCAAACATGGTTTAATATAAAAAAACCGAATATAAAAAAAATATATAACATATTTTACGTTTGCGCAGATCAGTCTTTGTAGTTTTATTTGTTCAAAAAGTTCTTGTGTCGACTCATGGTATCACTAGAAACTGACAGCTCGTAGAATAAAAATAGTAAAAAAAGAAAAAGTAATTAATGTTTCGTGTGCAATAAAGTAAACGTTAATTAATTAAAAAAGTTTACTCGTTCACGAACGAGATTCCCGCTGCACTGCCAGCTATATCTTGCCTGTCTTGTGAAGGTGGATCGGACGTTCATGTGAGCAGGCGCAATGCGCGTCGAGTAAACATCTGTGTCTGAATGCACCTTTGAGGATTCTTCGTTGTCAATAAAAGATCTTGTAACGCAATTCGCCTTACGTTTCCTTGCACGCATCATAACAATCCCTTGAAATATATGATTGGTACGTACATCGGAACGTTTTTGACAGTTGATTGAATTGTTTTGTTTTCAATCGAAGTTTCTTTCTCAAGCCACTCGCAAGTTGAATTTCATAACTTTTCTAAAATCCTTGGGGAAGACATCTGTAGAGCTGAATTGAACTTTTCTAAAAGTGAACGTATAGTGACCAAAACCGAAATGTCTTTAATGCAATCTTTGCCGTATAAAGAATACCAAAGAGCACTCTCCTTTGCCGTAGAACAATGCGAGGCTGTTGCTGAACTTGCAGATTTGCGGTTAGTTGTTTTTATCCTACTTTCCTTTCTATTACCTATCCGACTTTTACTACTATATATATTTGACTTGCATCAGAAACTATAACTAATTATCTATATGCTACAACGATCAACCTACCTTGTGATGATTCACCCGTCTCACCCCTACCTATGCCAATATTGAGCTCCAATCTAAGAGTCATGGAGTAACCAATCTCCTGTATAAGTACAGGAGATTGATGACTAAGATATTCACATTCCACAAAAAAACTAGTGAAGAAGTGGCATAAACTACCAGACATATTAATAAACATTCTACACAAGTGCACGTAATTATATACAATTATGCACGCTTCAGATAAGATAAGAATAATATCCTGTTTAAGCTTCTAATGTATTAATAAATAATAATAATTACAGAAACCTAAAGTTTGAGGGCCCGAAGAAGCCTGGGGAAATCCTTATTAAATACCTAGACCGCCAAGGTATCACCGTGCAACAATACAGAGGGTTGATCTCAAAAGCAAACACTCACACTTACTACCGTCCTCAGGCAAAAATTGCCATCCTCATCGGGAATGAAAAGTACCTGCATTTATCAAAGCTGGCAACACCATCGGTGGACTGTGACACCCTGGCTTCCAAGCTAAAGAGATTGGGATTCATTGTAGTCACATTGAGGAACACTAACAGCAGAGTTCTGAAGAATGTTTTGGTCAAAGTGTTTGCGACTATACCTGAAGATTCCTATTGTGAGGTTTTTTATATTATTGTTATGGAAAGAAAGTTGTCTAACAAGTAGTTGCTTTTGTATTTTTGACATTTTTTCTAGTTCTATTGAAAGTAACTAGCAAGGTAGGTATATAATATAGTACATAGAGAAAAAAGGGCACACAGGTAAAATACAAATAGACTGAAAGAGGTAAGAAAGTCAATGAAATACATAAGCAAGCAGCCTTTATAAGTCTCACTGCTGGGCACAGGGCTTCTATCAGGAAGAGTATGGGCTTAATCACATGTGCCCACCGTGGATTGCCGATTTTGAAATAAAGTTTCCCTACAATGTTTTCCTTCACCATTAGCAAGTGGTATTATTAATAGAAATTCACAAATGAATGTAAGTTAGAAAATAATGTCATTGGTACTTGCCACTTTTCAACCTAGAGTCAGCGTTCTACTGATCCCTGCCACATTAATGGAATATTTTCTTTCTACTTCCAGGTTTCATATTCTACGCCGGCCATGGGTGTGAACTTTGCAATATAAAGTGCATGCTGAGTATAGATTGTCCATCTGAAGATATTACGAGTGAACATTTTGTTACTGAGAATTTCATTCTGAGGGAAGTGGCCAAGTGCAAGCCGGACTTATGTGTGCTGCTCATGGACATGTGCAGAGTGTATTTAGACAGGTACTTTATTACAAATTGAATAAGATTGCGTTTTGAATGCTTGCGTTGAGGATACATAAATTATTCTTCACAGCAAATTGATGAGAAGTTATTTAATTTATTACTATTGCACTGTGCAATCTGGTTACGAGTTGTGCAGAAATTATTTGAGTCAATCTCGTGCAATGATCACAATCGCAAAACAGATTAAAACTATTAATTCCATAAGCTTTAAAATTCCATCTAGAGGCCAAAAATTCCACCCATGCTGGGACTTGAACCCGCGATCCCTAGCTAACCGTGCCAGCGCTCTCCCAACTGAGCTAATGGGCAAATACAGGCATCGGCGAAATTTCGAACCTCTTTACAAACTTCTCTGTATATGTACAGGCAGTGACATCTGGCTAAAGTAATTTACACCACTTGCAGCCCCGAGTACCCACTTTTTTGCAGTTGGTTTATTTCCATAAGCTTTGTTGCGTATGTGTCACTTCTCATGTCTTTTCCACCAATTCTTCTTATTAAACATATTTTTACAGACAAAGCAACCCAAACCTATACTCCCAAATTCAAAACATAGAAGACTACACAATCCATAGAAACCTCCTGATTGGCTACTCAACCATTTCCGCACACTCAGCATATGAAGTCCTCCAAATAGAGTGTTCACACACAATAGACATCAACAAGACCTATCAGCTGAGGAGTAAAGATGTAGTGCTGGAGGGAGCAAGCCAGTATGCAGAAGCGTTGTGTAAACACTTGGGGGAACATCTGAATGTCGGTGCTTTATTAGATAAGGTCCATGAAGGTATGGCTTATTAGTAAGTTTACACACCTCCCAGATTGCAATCAAAGTGTAGATTGACATATTATCGTAACTTTCAGAGGTTGAAAATGCACCAAAGAAGCAGAGACCGATAAAATTACAATGTGGTGTTGCTAAAAGATCTCTTCATGACCCAGTCTCAGGTATGTATGAGTGCATGTAAGTTACTATGATTAAAGCTTTTAGAACAGCCTACCTAGAAATATTTCATTAAACTACAAATTGTAGTTTACTATAACAATTTGATGTACATTGCAAAGTCGATTAACCCACAGATTAAGAAGTAGACTGCTACGCTACTTACCTCGAATTATCATATTAAATTACAAATTGTAATTTTATAATATTCAGCCCGGACAGTATCCTAAGGTTGTACTCTGAGAATAAGAATGTATTTGCCTTTTTTGTGTACAATAAAGAACTTTAATGACTCTAATGTGCTAAAATAGCAAGGTACAGCTTGGCATTACAGAGTACACATCGGAAGTGAAACCAAACATGAATTTTGTTTATTTTATAACTTTACTAGCTGACTCGGCAAACGTTGTTTTGCCATATTAAATAATTATTAGCCTACGACCTGTTCTCAGACCTACCAAATATATGTACACAGAAAAAAATCAGAAATTGGGGAAGCCGTTTCAGAGGAGTTCGATAACAAACACTGCGACACGAAACAAGTCCTCTAAAACACTCCTGAAAATCAGAATTCTAATTGAAGTTCAGCCTTGGGTAAAGAGAAAGACGATTATAACTGCATTTTAGAAATGATGTTTTTTAGGGTTCCGTAGTCAATAAGGAACTCTGTCCGCAGCTTAGCACAGAGATGATAAGTACTAGAGAACTGAAATTTGCCATAGATATAGATATTAATTATGCCGACCAAAAGGTCGGATAAAACCTCGAAAAAAAAATTTTGATCGGGTACCTTTTAGCTGTAAAATTAGGAATGCAATTTTTTCTTCTCGCGTACATCATAGTGTGGGGTATCGTTGGATTGGTCATTGAAAAATATTGTGGGTGTAGGAAGACCATTTTTCGATTTAGGGTTCCCTTTGTGAAATATTAAGCTTCCAAGCGCGTCCCACCCCCCTCCCGGCTAAACGGTTTTGTAGAAACGTGAAAAAAATCAGGTCAGTAGAGAATATAGTAGACTTAAAAGGAAAACTATCACGGCTAAGTAAGCTTTACTAGTGAACGAGTAATAGGCGGCCAAGTTATAAAAGGAAAACTTTGTACAAAATCCATTTAAAATTACTTTGATAAAGTTGTTAGTTCTGTAACGCAGATTAAAAAACCCTCTTTCTACGGAACCCTACATTGCGCTTGGGCCGACACGCACTTGGTTGGTTTTATAAAAAAACACTTCAATTTTGCCAAGCAAGTAAGTATCTGAATAAATAATAACTTTTATTTGCAGGGGATGTTGATAGGCTTTTCAGTAATTTGCAAGAAATTAGCAAAGATTTTGATGAGAGTATGATGTTACGACGGAAGTAAATCAAGACAAGAGCTGACCGCTGAATCTCTGAACCCAGGAAGAAACAAAGAAGAATCAAAATAAAATATGTTAGTATTTAAGAAGAATTCATTGTAAAAGCGAGAAGATACTATTATTAAAAGAATTTTTAAGTGAAGCAATAAAAGTTATCAAATTATATGTAACTGTATTCTGTATTTTACATCTTATTTTCCTTTTTTTTTTGCAAATTGCTTTTTTATAACACACTTTTGACTGTCGTCGCACGAAGCTGACTTTGATTAGGCATACCTAAATTACCAGCTTAATAAAATATTGTCATTTGACGGATTTTGTGGGACGCTGACTTATTAAGCACGCTTCAAAGGTAAACATTATGCCATCATTGCTTCTTCATAATCGTATGGGGCTGGAAGTGATTCACTATATTAACCCACCAGCTGTCCTCGACACCCTTCGTAAACTCCCTGATGAAACGGTAGTTCAGTATGAAGATCTTGTCCTGGTATTCTGGCTGGACACTGGAATAGAACGGAAAATATTTGGCTTATGACTAGACCAGGGTTCTGCAAACTTTCGGTGTTATTTAAAAAAAAAACATTAAAAACATAACATAAGCAGCCTATATACGTCCCACTACTCCCACTGTAGGGCACAGGCCTTCTCTCAGGGGGAGAGTGTGGGCTTAATCACCACGCGAGCCCACCTCGGTTTGGCGATTTCAAGCGCTGAGGTATATGAATAGCTCAGACACTCAGGTTTCCTCACGATGTTTTCCTTCACCGTTAGCGAGTAGTATTGCTACTATAACTTCACAAATGTATCTACATAACCTAGAAAACCAAGTAAAGTATATGCCCGCACTGGGGATCGAACCTGGGTCTCTCGCTTCCGAGTCCGATGTTCTACCCACTAGGCTACCACCGCTCAATTTAAATAGTATGCGGTAAATGGAAAGCCTTTACAGACTATAGAAGCTGCAGACTAATTAAACTGAATTTATAGTGTTTTAAGGAATCGTGTTTTTATAAATAAGACTGCATACGGTGCGGTGCGGGGGCATACAGGGCCTGTGACATATGACGACTGACAAATGAGCATTCGCCTTATACGTCGGAAATATCACCTCGCAGATGGTGGTCTATCCGCGGCAGGTTCCCGACGTGTAGTATTATGTTTCAATAGAGTTACACAAATATTATGCTGCTCGTGGACGTGTAGTGTCATGCTATGTTATTATTATTAATTAATACAAAGCAATACACAAACTCCAAGTTGGCGACCGCTACTTATTTCGGGGACAAAGAGTCCAGTTAGGTAAGTCAAAAAACACATTTTCGTGTCCAAAATACCTGTGTCTCAAGACAAAGGTGTATAACCAATGTGTGTCGCCAGTGATGACTTATGGATGTGAGACCTGGTCGCTGACTATGGGCCTCATAAGGCTCCAGGTCGCCCAACGAGCTAAGGAGAGAGCTATGTTATGACTTTCACTGCGCGATGGAATCAGGAATGAGGAGAACCTCAGAAGCACCCGAGTTACTAGAACTGATCGCCGTTGGGGCGGAAAAGTTCTGACCTGGCGACCGCAGACCGGACGACGCAGTGTGGGCAGGCCCCGCACCAGATGGTCTGACGATCTGGTTACGGTGGAAGGGGGTCGCTGGATGCGGGCGGCACAAGACCGGGAAGCTTGGAAAACCATGAGGTAGGCCTATGTCCAGTTTTCCTAACCATGAAGGGTTTTGCCATAATCGCCACGCTTGGCAGGCGGGTTGGCGATCGCAGTATGCTGTTGAAATCTCAGGAAGACGCTGCTGCCAGTCTCCTGGTAATGTATTTCTTTAGTCGCCTTCTACGACATCCACGGAAGGAAATGGAGCGACGCTATACTTACTCTGGCGCCACACGGACCATACAATTGTCCAAAATATGAAAGTGAGAGCTTACCCCAAAGACAGGGGCGGCAGGTCGCCGGTCTCTGTCATGTGCTTGAGTCCTCTGAGCACATGGTAGCACATTGTGATCTCCACCCATCTCTTGTCTGAATCATCGAACATCACACCCACCTGGAAATTGTTATTTATATTGTTTATAAATTAGAACACTACAATTACTTCTTTCCACTATTGGAGGTTGGCTGGTTGGTTGTTGAGGTTGGGTTGGGTTACAATTAGTTACTTATTACTTAGACCTGAGATTTCCACACTTAGCCTCATAGTTGAGCCAATGTACGTAGCAAGCGCTAAGGTATGTAAATACCTCAGACACTAGGGTTTCCTTACTATGTGTTTCTTCACCGTTAGTGAGTGGACGCCATTCTTAATCCAGCGCCACACAGATTATGGCAAACCCCCTCATGGTTATGAAAACCACGAAGGTGGCCTATGTCCTGCAGTGGGCATCAAATGGTTGATGATGATGATGAATACGCTGAGGAGGAAGGTTAAAAACCAACCTGATAAGGGAATGCATAGAAGATATCCTCTTTATCAACAGCGAGCATTTGTCTCTGTGACACGGAGAGCTGTGAGACTGCAGTTTTTAGTGATGCAATAGCATCCTTTTCTACAAGGCCCTCCAGTGACTTGAAGTCGCTCCGCTGTAGTGCATCTGAAACAATCTAACATGGAGTATTAAGGCCAAGGTGAAGGTAAAAAAACTGACATTGAAAAATAGGGTCAGCTGTTACTGATTGAACCTCAGTAATCATGAACTCTTTTTGTTTAGATCAAAAACTGGAGAATGACGAATGGAGAGCTTGTTTTTAGGGTTCCATAGTCAACAAGGAACCCTTATACACTTCTGGACACATCTATTGGCCCACCTTGCATTTTCAGTTTCGTTTGGTCCTAGCTAAAATTTTATATTAGGTCGAGCAAAAAGTTTTTATGCAGTCTTGAACCTGGCACATTCATAATTTCATTCAATAGTCTTTTTTTGAATTTCGAACACAGAATTTAAAGAAACAAAAGACAATTTGGAGCCTGTTCGTTGATATCAAACAATCGAATACTAAGAAAACTTGATTTTATTGGTATACTTGGATTTAATTCTTGCAAGTGTGAATTTTCTCTTTGGTTTTGCAACAAACTTTACTTATTCTTAACATTAAGGTGAGGTTCTATCAATAATCTATAGATACTTCGCCTGATGTCGCCGCCCAAGCTGTGGCACTTATCCAAGCCGGACACAGCTGAAGAAATGTGAGTGCTCAACTTAATTTAAGTCGATCTGCGGTCCGAAATGTTTATCGGAGGTACCTAGAGACTGGCGGCTTTGTTCGTCGCCAAGGAAGGCCACGATTTCGGGTCACAACTGAAAGGCAGGATCGATTCATCGTGACGACCAGCTTGAGAAATCGTCACCTTACCTCCATTGAGATACAAAACCAACTTCGCGACTTCCACGGAGTATCTGTGAGCGCTCGAACTGTTCAGAGAAGGTTAAAAGAACGAGATATGGTACCACACAAGCCAGCTAATGGCCCCAAACTAACGCGAGCCCACCGAACAGCGCGCCTTCATTTCGCGTGCACTCATTTAAATTGGACTCTGCAGCATATTCTTTTCTGATGAGTCTAAAATTGTGTTACATGGCAATGATGGAAGGAAGAAGGTCTACCGACGTAAGGGAGAGCGTTTCGCACAATGCTGCTTTGAAGAGAGGGTTGCTTATGGCGGTGGCTCATGGACTGTCTGGGGCGGTATATCCGCGAGCGGCAAAACTCAACTTGAGGTTGTTACGGGACCACGGCTGCCAACATTAAATGCTGAAAGGTACATTCATGAGTGCTTAGAACCTCACGTGATGCCATACGCGGACTATGTGGGCCCAAATTTCCTTTTTATGCATGATAATGCTAGAGCCCATACGGCCGGCATCGTCAGGGAATATCTTCGGGATGTGAACATCACAGTTATGGACTGGCCAGCAAGAAGCCCAGACATGAACCCCATTGAGCACATGTGGGACGAGCTAAAAAGACGTGTTAGGGCTCGTCAGCCAGTTGCCCATACGATAGAAGAGGAATGGGAGAGGATCCCTCAAAATTTCATAGAGCGGTTGATAAACTCTATACCTAATCGTATGAGAGCTGTGGTAGATGCCCATGGAGGCAACACGCGTTATTAAATTAAACCTTTATTTGATAAAATGTTTTTATTAAAAAATCAACTGCCTTCATCAAGGCGCATACCCCACTTGTTAGGCGTAGCTCCATGTCATGTGGTATTCTGAATTCAAATTTAAAACAATACGATTGAAAATGATGGTAAAATGTAACAGGTTTAAAACTATCAATAGTTTTGTTTAATCAAGCAATCATATTTCGGTAGGGGCCATCAAAACCTAAACTCTAAGGTGGGCCAATAGATGTGTCCAGAAGTGTAGTTTCACCATGTCCCTCTGTCTGTCTGTCTGTGTGTCCCTCTGTCTGCAGACTAGCTCAGAGACGATTAATATGAGGAAGCTGAAATTTGGCACAGACATACAAATTAATTAGATTAGATTAGAACACTTTATTGTACACACCAGAAAACGAAATACATTAAAAGGCTTACATGTCTAAGCAAACAAACAAAACTGTAGAATAAAATTAAAAATTTTTAAGGTACCCTACATTTTTTTTCTTGTCATCTACACCATAATGTGGGGTATCGTGGGTAAAATATTTTGGATGTAGAAAGACCATTTCTCGATTTAGGATTCCATTTGTGGAATATTAAGAAATATTAAATATTAAGTGTACATTTTTGTCTGAGTAGGGCGTCCCCCCCCTTTCCTGGCTTAATAGTTGATTGTAGAAACTGAAAAATATTCAGGGTAGTAGCACATATAATGAACTTAAACGGAAAACTATCATGGCTAAGTAGGGTTTACAAGTTAACGAGTAATAGGCGATCAACTTAAAAAAGGAAAACTGTACAAAATCCATTGAAAATTACGTTGATGAAGTTATTAGTTCTGTAAAGCAGATAAAACTACGGAACCCGACTCTGCGCGCGACCAGACACGCACTTGGCCGGTTTTATGTTGTACTTACTGGAGAATCAGCCATACCATGGTTAGAATGCTGATAGTGTGAGAACAGATAGTAAATACGTACTTGAACGGCATATTTTGACGCTTCGATGAACTCGGTCAGGCTAAACTCCTGCTCAAAGTACGGCCGAATGATGAAGTTAGCAAACATCCAGTTCTTTATGAACTTCACGAAGGAAGGCCAGACGACCGGTGGAAAGTCCATCAACTGAGGCAATCTCCTGGCCTCTACCGGTCTTTCTTCCGATGAATAATTCCGATATTGTGTAACAGGACATGTTGAGGTTATAACGGGCAGTTGCCGCGTTAATTTATAAGCAGACTGATTGCATAGCCTGAATGTCTGTCTCGTAAAAACTTGTCTTAAAGCTAAATTCATATTTCACTTTGATTTTTCTTATAATATTCCACGGTTTCAGTGCGTACAAAAAGTGAAAAACAAAAACACGTACATTCAAACCACAGAAACAACACAAAGCTTATATTCTCTGTGCACAAAGCAAAGGCAGGGCCACAGAGTACATATCATATTAGTGATGTGAACCGGTTTAATGAAAACCTTTAAAAAACCGGTTTATGTTAAAGCCATTAATCATCGGTTCTTTAATAAAAAAAACTGTGTTTTTTCAGCACTATGTTCTGTTTAAAAGTTGTCTATGGTAGGGCCCTAGTGAAAACCCGTTTTAACATGCAACTTACGTGATACGTCACTTAGGAATTCTTGGAGTTGACTAATTTGTTTGTTTGCGGAAACAAAAAAAATGCCTAAAGTAGAAGGAAAATCAATCACGAGAAATTATTTTGAGAAGATAGACAATGATAATGCAAAGTGTAAGATATGAGCTAAAGTTATAAAAGTTGAAGGAGGAACCTCGAACATAAATCAGAAAGCATGATTTGTTAGAAACAGGCAACGTGTAAAATTTAAGTTTTTTGATTGACTTGTTTCTTTGATGACCACTTTCTTATTTGTGATTGCAATTGTACCTAATTATTGGAAAACAAAAACTAAGCTTAAAATCAAGTAGTTGTTTTTTTAAAAAACCTAAATAAAACCTTGAAAAACCGGTTTTATTTCATTACGAATCGGTTTAAGCGGGTGAAGCGGTGGTAGCCTAGTGGGTAGAACATTGGACTCGGAAGCGGGAGACCCAGGTTCGATTCCCAGTGCGGGCATGTACCTATGACTTTGTTTTCTAAGTTATGTTCATTTGTGAAGTTATAGTAGCACTACCACTCGCTAACAGTGAAGGAAAACATCGTGAGGAAACCTGGGTGTCTGAGCTATTCACATGCCTCAGCGCCAATCTGCGGTGGGCACGCGTGGTGATTAAGCCCATACTCTCTCTCTGAGAGAAGGCCTGTGCCCTACAGTGGGACGTAATAGGCTGCTTATGAATCGGTTTAGACCGGTGTTTAAAATTGCAATCGGTTCACATCACTATATCATATATCAATTAGTGTTGAAGAAAAATCGGTCGTTTTGCAATCGATTGTCAAACGCTAAAATCATCTACACGGTTGATAGGACAATCGATAGTATCGATATTATCGATACTATCCATAGTATCGATGTCTCTTCTAATGCAATACTGTCGGTAAATAGCAATACTATTGATAGTATTGATAGTTTCGTCGCTGCCAACCAATGAACTATCGATAGTTTTGTACTATCGATAGAGATCTTTAATTCAATAGTATTGGATGTAGTATGCATGCAGGTAACGTAAGTGTAAGGCGTAGAACAGAACTTGGTGCCCGTACTTTATACATCGTAAACGTACCACATTAGTTTTTCTACCACTCATGAAGCCTGCATACTGAATGCAATACTATTAAAAAAAATCACTATCGATAGCACAAAACTATTGATAGCATCGATATACTATTGATAGTCTATTCGATATTAAAGATCAAAAATATCGATAGTATCCATACTATCGATAGTTCTTTGGTTGGCAGCGACGAAACTATCGATACTATCGATAGTATTACTGTTTACCGATAGTATTGCAGTAGCAGAGACATCGGTACTATCGATAGTATCGATGGTGTCGAGAGAATCGATTGAATATACCTAGATATTATCGTGTTTTATTTAAGTATCGATAGGCTATCGATAAACAATCGATATTGGCCTATCGACGCGCAAATTTTAATTAAGTACTTGCTTTTAATTGGCTAATTAAATTTTTAACTTAACGCCTATTGGTGCTATAGTAAAACTCATTAGCTGCCTTCCGCTTCGATAATAATCTTCAGCGATTCTGTCTTTTAACACATTTTGGAACACATATGTTCCGTTTGTGAAAAAGAGACCACAATTTTAGATACATTCATTCCATTAAAGTTCGTAGTTTTAGGGTACTTATAAACTATTTTTAAGTTTATACTCTAAAAGTTATAGTTTGGAGATAGGTACTTAACTAACTTTGTATATAAAATGTTATTAATTCGTATAAGATTTGCAGATGATTTATCGTACACGATCGTCTCCTTTTCGGAACAGGTAATTTTCTATCGACGACTGTCATGTCATGTCATTTACGCACGCACGAACAACTTAAAATTAGTTGTTTGTTTGTGGCTGAATATTTCAGTGATTATTAGGTACCAGATTTAGAATTTTCACGCAATTTACCAAGTATTTTTGGCTTATAAAAGTTCACCATGGACGACCAAGCGTGCCCTCGTTGCAAAACAACGAAATACAGAAATCCGTCCTTAAAATTGATGGTAAACATTTGTGGCCATGCTCTCTGTGAAAGCTGTGTGGAACTGCTATTTTTAAAAGGTAATAGACTGTCCCATAACAACTAAAAAGTGTACCTTAACGTTAAATAGGTTTCTAACAATCTAATCAGCATTTTATTGACCTGTTTTGCTGCTACACGTGAACTTGTTTTTAGGTTCCGGTTCTTGTCCGGATTGTAATGTTCCACTGCGACGTAGCAATTTCCGTGTCCAGTTGTTCGAAGATGCTATGGTTGAGAAGGAAATCGACATCAGGAAACGGGTTCTAAAAGACTATAACAAGAAGGAAGAAGACTTTGCAACTCTAAGAGAATACAATGACTATTTAGAGGAGATTGAGGCTATCATTTACAATTTAACCAACAACATTGATATTGTAGCTACTAACAAGAGGATAGAACAGTATAAGAAAGATAATAAAGAGCTAATAATGAAGAACAAACTCAAAATTGGTAAGATTGGGTCTATACTTTAATGCTAGTTATTTATATGCTAAAGAGTACCTACTTATGTGCTAAAGTTACAGGGACACTACTCAGTAGATGTTGCTGGTTTTGCAGATGCAGGTAACTTAGTGAAACTATAATGATTATATTCTTTTTGTTGCACTAACCCGTGCTGAGGACAATTTTAAAAACCTATTTAGATTTTAAAAATACCACCCATGCCGGGACTTGAACCCGTGACCTCTGGCTCTCTGGATCTCTGGCACGGTTAGCCAGAGGTAACGGGTTCAAGTCCTGGCATGGGTGGAATTTTTAGCCTCTAAATAGGTTTTTGAAACTATAATGATGAACTTTTAGCCACTATAGTCGTCAAAATATAAAAAGCCCATTTTGACAGCTACAAAAACAATAGAATCTAACCTAGTTTGAGATCAAAAACATTAAAAATCTAAACTATGAGTAACTTTTCGGGCTACAAAATCTGTTTTTCCTTTCGACCATTAAATAATATGCCAGAGTATGTGTCTTTTTATGTATTTGTTCGAGTAAATCCAAAGTAAAATGCATTTTTGTGTAGCTGTAAAAACGGGCTTCTTATATTTTGATGACTAATACAATTTGTTACAGGAATTACACTTACTTGAGCATCAGGCTGATTATCTATCGATTTATTAATAATAATTAAAGCACTTCTAATTCTAATAAAAGTTCAAATTCTCAATTTTATTCACTTGAAACTTAACATGGTCAATTTGTAATATTGTATAAAAAATTAATGAAATTAAAAATGTATTTATTTCACAATTTTCAATTCTTCAATTGTAGTTTTAACTACTCAACAAAGGGTTTTCTATTTTGCTTTTTTTAATTAACACATTGTATGCTGTGTGTTAAGTAAAAAGTGAAATAAAATTATGCAGTGGTATCTTATTCATAGAACCCTTGCCTCTCACACAGTCCATGCTTTTGACTTGGATTTTATAAGTCATGTACATTGTAAGTAATCATACTACTCACTAACATAGAAGCAAGGAAATCATCATGTGGAAATACAAAGCCAAGTTGGCTCTGTTCATATAGACATTGTCTTTCCTGTAGATTAAGCCGACTGAGGTGAGAGGATGTTAGAGGTACTGAACAAGAATACTCCATCTAAAATTATATTTTAGGCATTTCAGTGTCGGAGTGGTCAGAGAACTTGGTTTTTTAGTAGTATTTTTCAGCTTAGATTTTTATTCAAATTTGTTAGTTAAGTTCTAAGGTTCTAAGTTCGCTTTATTCTGACCTATCTATGTCTACAATTAGATTGATTTTATTAATGCTTACTCATATCACAATTTCGAACTTTATTCACAGGTCGAGAAGAACTAGAACTGGAGGAGATTCTCGAGATTGAGAAGCAAATGGAGGACCTCCGTAGGGCTGAGATCCTACGCATAGAGCAAGAAGCAAAGAAACAGAAGATTAGAGAGAAGGAGGCTCTGATAGATGAACTCATGTTTGCCGAGGGTGATGCTAAGGAAATTCTGAACACATTCACAAAAACTGTTCTAGCGAATAAGCAGGAGATTGAGACGGTTTCTGCTCTACCAAAGGTAAGTCAGATAAAATATTTAGAAATGCCTTAGAAAGGTAGTGTTAAAATTATCTCAAAAATTGTGAATATCTTGGTTTTGATGAGTTTATTACTTAATTCCAAGTTGTGACTCACACCTTCATTTGGACAATTTCTAAGGCCCAGTAGTTTTGGGCAATTTTTCTTAGGCCGAAGAAAGTGGTGCTACTTAAATGTGACTTAAACTGCATTTAACTAAAATTCTTCGTACAAAAGTCAATTTAAATGGTGACTTAGGTGACATTTAAGAAGTGGTGCAAGTCAGCCTTAGTGTTGCATTTCTACTAGAGAACTTACCAGTTAAAACCTTAGCCTTTTCTGCAGTTCCTGGTCATTTCATAAATGCGTAAATCAGCAACCATTTATTTTCCTGCTGTTAAAGGAAACCCATATCTGTACAGTGAAAAGTAGATAAAATATCGCCTGCTCATAAATTCTCCCAAGACTAAAAAATACTATGTATCAGCCCTCTGTTTAGATGCTGTAATCGCTACTGGTAGTGTGTATAATTCGTCGTCATCAGATTTTATGAGTGGCGTCCCTCTTACGGTCCGAATCCACTATCGTGGCTGCCCCATTTTGGGTCCCCAATAATCATGGGCCATTATATAAGTATGCCTAAGCCGCACTGGGAATAAAAATCGCACGGTGAGCCTTCACATTCCGCACCACACCGCGTCATATTTGTCTCAACCTTAGAATTTTTTTACCGCACGAATTTCAAATCGTTGCAGTACAGAATAAACGACGGTCAAATTTCCGCACGACTTCTATTTGCAGTGCGGCCTAGGCAAAAGGTAATGTTTTCAGGACTAATCGTATGGCAGTGTTCATTTGATGTAACAGTTCTTAGCATATCGATAGCAAACAAATTTTATTAAACGTCTTTATTAAACAGTTGCGGCCCAGAAATTTGCGACGCTGACTGGTGAAGCTTGCATTACACTCGCTGGAAGGTTGATACCAACAATCTGACTTGCAGGCATCCCATTTCTCCAGTGGCGTGAAGTTCACACGGGGCTCTACAGCCCAGCACCTCCCAATTCTTGAGGAGGGACCTCTGTATCGGTACGAGCCTCAAGCCGCGGTAGACCGCTGCGGCCCAGATCCGCCCGGCGTGAAGGAGATCGTCGCACGGGGGTATTTGCAGCATGTCAGGTTTGTCCATCTTTTATTTTATTTATCTTGCTTCATTGGTGTGTAAAATAGGTAACAAACAATCAATAGCATGCAGAATTGGCTTAACAGTGTAGATCTAGAATGTCTCTCAAAGTATACACACACGTAAGGTGCTCTTCTGACAGCTCTTGCGTTACTATTGTCGTACCTCGCCATGGCGGCGCGCACGAAAAGCGTCCAATTCTCTGCTAAAGAGCCACCACTCCCAAAGAATTCAGTTTAGGAACTCAGATGATCATATAAACCCAAGGATGTTATAGCCACGGGATATGACATGACCGACGTCTTGAGGAAAACCAACCAACTTTTGGGGGGCACTGGGGCATCTACCCGCACACGGTGGTTCCGGATGGCGCTCGGTCTAAATCGGTATCACCCAAGGGACAACTGTGCCAAGCCTTTAATAAAAAAATGCAGGATTCCCATACAAGAGGTGCCACTATTTCCCGGACTATTTCGATTTTTTTAACTTTTCGTCCTGATATTGTTTGTTTATGCTGAACTTAAGTAATTTTGACTACAAAAAAAATCTTTTTTGATGTGCTTTTTTTAAACTAGCGCCAAGTTTCTAAATCATTATAAGAATGTTTCTTAAAACACGTAGAACGAATTCGAAGTCACCCTGCGAATACCTCATTGCTGTAACCTACAACATTCCCTACAGATCAGACTCCGAGACAGAACGAGCTGGTGGGTACTCCTCGACGCTGCCCTGCCTCCGTGCCTTGCAAGACGCGCTATCAGGTCTCTACCACACCAGCTGACAATCTGACGCTTTTAACGCCACAATTCCTGCGAGCAAGATGGACGTCCTTATGGACACAGAGCCCACGGATCTTGTTATAATTTTGGATTAACTTTTTCAGTGACAGGATGAAATGTGTCAGGACTCTATCTCGCAATCCAAAAAAATCTGGACTTTGTTCTGAATTTAGGTGGACACTTTTAACGCTGTGGTAGAGGTGTTTGGCTAGCCCACTCCAATCTAAAAGAGACTGCATGTCTAGACGTATATTCAGATACGTTTATGGGGATGAAAGATAAAAGGCATTTATTTTTGTATGTGGAATGTGTCAGTACCTTCAAATTAATTCAAGCCTTACCCGATTATTAGCTGAAGTTCAGGGACTTTGTTCTGGTTTTAGATGGACACTTTTCACGCTGCGAGGGTGGTAAAGGCGATTGGCAAGCCTACTCTAAAAGTGATTGCCAACCTGGATATGAAAATTCGTTCGAGTTTATTGCAGGATTATTTCTTTTGCGGTCGAAATTCAATGAAGAATATTCTGCTCTGCTCACATACGTTTAAGAGCGTGCATGAGAAAATCATTTGTTTTATTATTTCGATTGTTTCAGTTCCCTCATAGGTTTAAGAACTTTTATGTGCCCCTTGAGAGAAGGCCTGTGCCCTACAGTGGGACGCATATAGGCTGATTATGCTATGCTTATGCTATGTGCCCCTTCAATATAATTCAAGCTAAATGGATTTCAGAATTTTTATAAAAGACAGTTTCACTGTTTAACTAAATGCGATTATACATCATCATCAGCCATTTGACGCCCACTGCAGGACATAGGCTCCTTCGTGGTTTTCATAACCATGAGGGGTTTTGCCATAACCGCCGCGGTTGGCAGGCGGGTTGGCGATCGCCGTATGCGGTTGGAATCTCAGGAAGACGCTGCTGCCCATCTCCTGGTAATTGATTTCCTTAGTCGCCTTCTACGACATCCGCGGAAGCAAATGGAGTAACGCTATTCTTAATCCGGCGCCACACGGAATATACATGCTCATACAAGTCTATTGCAAACTGCGCGGATTTTGTTCAAGCCATCTGTGGGGCATTAAAACTCCGTTTAGTCATTACCGCAAAATAATTTAGGGAGCACACTTCCGCAAGACTTTGAACTTGGCTTAGTGACTGGTCGCGTTAAGTATACATACGTGGTATAATCATCAGTAACTTTTTCGTAGGCTACCAATACTTGTCGTAGCATTTTATAACTTACCTTACAGTTGATTGGTGTTGTTTAGTGAATAGTTTAGATAAGGGTCATGAATGTGTCAAGTGGTATTCCGTAAAGCGATATTGTTAAAGTGTCATCTAAGACTCAACTTGTAAATAGTGTGTTATTTAATGATAAGTACTCTCTTGTTATGTTAAGTGTTGCTGTGATTGATTGTTATGAGTAAAGTGTTGGTATTTGTACTTAGCTGTCACCCTTTACACATAGATCTTTTTTGTCTCGTTGCTTGGCAATTTCTCATTTTATAGTAGGTATATTACTTATTTACCAGCTTGTGAAATAAGTATGCTAAATGATCCAGATGACCTGGGTCCCGTTTTATAAAATTGCATTTCATAGCTACAATTCATCGTTTACTATTCGATGTACGATGCCTAGCCGATTAGTACAAATTAGTGTTCCTGCTGGTTGTATGTGGGTTAATCGGCAATGTAACGTACATCGATTTTTTATAGAAAACCGTGGATTGTAGTTCTATGAAATGGGGGCTGGGATTCTCAACTATTACTACTAAGCTTGGGTAATATTTGGCCCAATGGAGGACTTGCAAAAAAAATTGCAAATCTCATTGGAGAGACTATGTTAAAAATCTTGATCAAGATTTTTCACTGAAACTGAACATGAACTCACGACTGTACCCCGAGGCGTACGCAGGGACACGGGTTTACCACTTGATGAGACGACAACAATAACAACTGATACTTTTCATGATATACGCTGTCGAAAAGTAATTCTACTCACGTGGTTATGATACGCTTCATACAAATAGGGCATAAACTGTCTCACCAGGCTAGTTCTAGCACAGAGGAGGTTCTAGTTCTGGTTAGACCTGAGATTTCCGCACTTAACCTCATAATTGGGCCATTGTAAGTATAGCAAGAGCTAATGTGTGTAAATACCTCGGACACTAGGGTTTCCTCACGATGATTTCCTTCACGGTTAGCGAGTGGTACTGCCACTACAACCTTCACAAATGTAGGTAACTTAGAAAACAAAGTCATTGGTACATGCCAGGATTCGAACGCACGACCTCCCGAATGAGAAGCCGGCGTTCTACCGCTCCGCTACCACCGCTCGTCACAAGGCTACTGAGAAAATATCCCAAATATTGGTAAACGGTTCAACTTACAGTATAATAAGGCATTATATTGTAGGTAAGGCATTTGTCAATATTTGGGACGTTTAAAAAAAAAGATTTTACTCCCTCTTTAGGAAACGTGGAAAATGAAATGTAGGTAAGTCTAATAAGATTTTTATTAATAGAATAACTAGATGTTTCGCATTGGAGATCGATCAGTAAGATCCCGAAAAAAATTTTCACTCCACCTGCTCGAAATGATGCATTTTGATGCCCAAGTTTAGGACCCAAAACACGCTATTGTTGTTCAAGCTAAGATGCATCAAAGTAAATAGACTCAACATTAGGTTTTGAATCTTAAATAGATCCTTTAGGTAAGTTTAAGTAAATAGACTCAAAATCCAATTTTGAATTTATATACTAATGCACTCATTTACTAAGAAGACTGACTTCTCTTTCACTCTTGAGGATTCGTCCTATATCTATTTCGCTCCAACCCAAGCAATATAAGTTTTAAAACCGAGTTTGGAACTACTTACTGAACTACCAAACTCTTTGCTGCAAAACTATTTGAAATTGGAACGCAAGTTTTTTTTTCTATGCAAAAAATCAATAACATTAGCGCGCTTTTTTTGTCTATTTTCACTTATTTTCTCGGAAAAATGTTAAATTTGTCGCTTCGCTTCCCTCGCTTCGCTCGGGCTCGCCTTAGTTCGCTCTGGATTCAATTTCACAACCTCGACGCAAAAAAATTGTTTACGCCCTTGGTGAACAATCTACTATTAGGTACCTACCTTATCTATTTCCTTTAAAGCATAACGTCGTTCGGCATCCAAAACCGCGAAAGTGACTTGTATCAAATTTTGAAACTTTACAAATCATACCGTCGCGTCGTACACATACAAAAATTTCTAATTATATTTTTTAGACTAACATGGTTTAAGTTAGTCAAAAAAACCATAATTTTGAATTTTCAGTATGTCCATTGTGTTCGACGACGGTATGAATTCTAAATTTTTTAGTGTCTCCTGTAAATTTTATAAAAGTCACGTCCGCGGTTTTGGATACCGAACGACGACAACTAAATACTTACATTATGTGGCGCCTTCTATCGAGGTTGGCAACCAATTCGGCTATTTCGCTTTTCGAGGACATTTGGCGAGTTTTCTCAATTACCTATAAGTATTATAACCACACAACACATCACTTGTCCTGGTCCAGACAAGTGATGTGTTGTGTGGTCCTGATCCTGACCATAGCACAGGGTCCTCACAAACATGATAATCAAATACACCCAGACTTAGGCCATTTTTACTAATGTATGGCGGCCCCCAGTGGGAATCGAACCCAAGACCTACGGCATGGTAATCAGACGTGATCCCGCTAGACGAACGAGGCAGTCCGACATCTGTTTGGTAAGTTCGAATATAGAATGCATACAGTTGCTTTAGGCCTGCCACATACTAGCGCGGTCATGGTTCACCATGCGTTCCAGCGCAGGGCTCTATGCATAGTTGTTGTAATGGTTGTTTTCATTGACACTATTGGTAGCCTAGTAACCCATCGCACTCAAATGGTAAAACCCATGCAACTTAACTAGGCGCCTCGCGCGACTCTATGTTTTGCGCGAGATATGCCTATTTCATTTGCGTGGGCTAGAATTACTTTGTATTGTTGTTGACCACCAAGTAGAGTAAAATAACAGCTGTTGTCGAGCTTATGTCATCCTGAGAAAGACGATGTATGTCATAGACTCCAGGCCCCGATCGAAGCCAGGGCCCTAGTTAGTACAGTCGACAGCAGCCCAACCTTTACATTTTTGTTGCAAGGTCGTCTTCACGTAACTGATTAGAGTGCACGTATGCAAAGGTTGAGGTCCTGTCGACTGTAGCGAATGGAGGGCGTTGGTGGCGAAAGTTACCCCACACGACCAAGAAGAAGAAGTAGAGCGATGTTACCTACTCTAAAGCCGCACGCACACTTATCAAGCCAGCCGTCCACAAGCCGCGTCGATGATTGTGTTTGCGCTGTTGCGTCTCGACAAACGAGCTCCACGGTCAATATTGGCTCGACGATAAAGTGTAAAAGCGCCGACTTCGGAGGTACTAAAGTATGACAAATAAATATGCACCGCACGTCGAATGTTAGGCTGTTCCCACTCCGGTTTGAGTCTAATGGCCTTGTGGAAGCGGAAATACGTACGTTAATGTAGCTTGAAAAACTGTCTGGGAAAATATCAGTATTTGGAGACGTGTCTAACCCCCTCTAGTTAGATACACTAATAATCTGCTAATCTATAGGTTTACAGCTTAGGTATAATGCGCTTTGGCCAACTGTTAACAGTGAATAAACAGCTTAGGCTGGTGGTATTTGTAGGTGCCAGTTGCCAGGTAACGATGACTCACATTTGAGTTCGCTCAATTAGATGATTTGGTGCCTCTACTCACCCTCATTACCGTATATCTACTGTGTGAAAGGATCTCTATCAATCCATCTTAGCAGCCCGCCTCCCCACAAGGGAGTAGGATATGTCCTACTGGAATTGGTTAATATTTTTTTAAACTTGTTTGTATTAAATTTTTTCTTATACTGTTTGTCAAATACTAGTCAATATCACTCTCACCTCTACCTACAAAAGTATACCTTGTACCTTCGAAAACAAAGTGAAAATGGTAAGATCTTATATAGGTAGGTAAGTGTGAAGCGACCCTAAGGTTCAGGCTCTAAGGGCCGGTGCGTAATGCCGTACATATCTGTTTGCTCTGACGATAGTCTACACAGCCCTTTTAAGGTCGCCCTGGGGCATTTCTTTACCCACAACTTGTTGAAAAATTTAAAGAAAAAGTTTAAATCTTTTGAAGTTAGTTGGGTAATCGATAGGTACAGGCGACAGCTCGTATACCTTTACGTACGTGCTCTATAATCAGTTACCTTAAGGGTGAGTATGCAATGTCGAATGCATCTATTCATATATGAATATGTCGACTGTACCTATTAAAGGATGACACACACCAACGCGGTGGCGGTGGCGATCCATACATAAATCATTTACGGCAGTAGTATTTTGTATGGACCGCCATGGACCGTCATCCACCGCCACAGCGTTGGTGTGTTTTATTCTTTATTGAGGAACTTTACTAGTCGGATACAAAAGACTAAATCACAAGTAAGTGAATCCGGAATAAGATTTAGAAAACCTAAATTCAAATTCAGTTTGAAAAGTTTAACCACGTTTTCTCGTACCTACTCTAACAGTCTGTTAGTCTACTGTAACTGCCAGTGGTTTTTTCATATGCAATTTAACTGCTAACAAGAGATTACTGACTCGTTGGTCTAGCGGTATCACATCTGATTACCATCCCTGGGGCCGTGGGTTCGATTCCCACTGAGGGCCGCCGTACATTTGTAGGGGAGATGTAGGCAATTGGAGTCAGTTGGCAATGGTGATCACGCCAATAATTCAAAAACCGTACGCGAGAGGGCGGTTTCAATGATGACACACGCTAGCTGTGTGCCGGTAAGGTGCACGGCTGACAGCGCACTCATTCTGTGGCCACGCGCTAGAGAGTGACAGACGTAAGAAGTTTTCGCGCGCTTCTGATCTAATTTTTCGAGTGGACTAATCCGAAGGTAAGGACCAAACTACTTGGTGTTTCATGTTATGCTTGTGATATGTTATGTGACCATAGCATTAAAGATCGCGATTTCAAACTCAGTTTGCCAATATAACTTTAACTTTTCTGTCAGGATTGTTTGTTCCTCGATAACGCCGATGTAGGCAATCGGAATCAGGTGACTCCCATTGCCTACATGCACTACTGCACACTCTATTTCAGTAGGAGTTGCTGGAGTTGTTGACCCCATCTCAGCACCAACGCTACTGTTGAGATTGAACGTCAAAGTCCTGTGCCAAGCACATCCAGACAACTGTATCCAATAACTCCTGAACGAGCGGTTGCATTAACATCTCAAATCAATACGTCAGCATCATCTGAGAACCGGTCAAGAGTCCTTCATCCAGATGCCTAAAAAACACCTGTCCTCAAGTCACGACAGGGAAGACAGAAGCAGCATGCAACGATTTTTACAGCAACGCCAATCAAAGACGCCCTAGTCGAAAAAGAAAACAAAAAGAAGGCTAAATCTGTGACAGGAAAAGGAAAAGGCATAGGAAAGAAAAGCAAGCCGCTGAAAGTGGGTCCTGAGAAAGTAAAGAAGCAAATTCTGCAGGAATCGAACGATACTTCGGCGTCAGATGTGAATACTGATGACTTGTGTCAGGACGACGAAGACGACGATGCAGAAGACCCTGGCAACCAGTGTCTTGTATGCGGCGAGTTCGGGCGAGATAATGAAATGTGGCTTCGGTGCACTTCTTGTGGGCTTTGGGCTCATTCAGATTGCACTGGGTGGGACTCAGCCTGCAATTATGTGTGCGATTTGTGTTGACCACCATTGTCAACATACTGATCACCATTGCCAACCTGAGTGGACAATGGTGATCAAACCTACTTTTTTTTAATATGATTATAGTTCCTAATGTATTAAACCAAAGTGATTCAAGGTGATCTCAATTAATAGTCAAATAACTAAAGTTTATAATAGGGCTCAAGCAATGAATATTTAACTCAAAGTTTTGGTTTTATTTCAATTCCCGCTTAAGTGACTCCCATTACCTACATCTCCCCTACACGTGGCCTCAATCTGGGTGTATTTTCTTGTTTGTGATGTCCTTGCCTGGTTACCACAACATAGGGTAGGTATTTTAGTTTTTTTTTGGGACCAGGATACGTGATCGTGTTGTGTGGAAGTTAAATCTAATACACATATAATGTCACAGTGTTCGTTATCGAACTCCTCCGAAACGGCTTCACCGATTTTTATGCAATTTTTCGTGCGTATATGGTAGGTCTGAGAATAGGTTGTAGGCGTCAGCTTGTTAACAAATAGATTTACAAATTGTTAGTAAACGAGAAACAGTGCGCCATGGTCTCCGATGAACCGTTTCCACTAATTATCTATAATGATTCCGGTGGCTCCGTTTATGGCCCGATCTTAAATTATCACCTGTAGAGTCGGATGGATTTACCATTAACTTGAATAGAAACCGCAACAAAGGATCGTAGATTAGCTCACTTAGTATTAATGAAGCTAGCCAACCCGTATATTGTTTCAGGATCATTAATTAATTCAGATGGCTCAACCCTGATATTGAGTGAATTCACCAGTTTCAGCTTCAGTTGGGTCCTTAGAGTCACGAGTGTGAAACTCTTACGTTACGAGGCGCCAACCGTTTTCCAAAACTCTTTTGAGCTATGAAAAAGTAGCGCAGGATTCGATTTGACAAGTAGGTACTAGACCGTCCGGGGTGGGTCCGACCCACCACGATCACGGTTTGCCGTTTACTAGGTGCCTACTGTCCTGACACTTCTCTATCATTTAATTGACATTAATTAGCAGCTAACTGCACGCCGCTCGTTGGCTATAGGTAGGTATAAGCCCACTCTTGGCCTCACCTCCCCGCTTCTTTCAGACTCTTCTGCCAGGCTCGGCCACTGCTCTCGAATTAGCCGTTATCAGAATTTTTATACCTACCCACTTAAGGCTACTTTGGCATACCTCCCGCACTAGTAGGTACATTGTAACCCATTTGAAAACTGTAATATAATATATGAAAACTGTAGTATCACCTATTGTATACGATAATTAAAACATTCCTACAATGTCCGTATTTTTTATACATTTACTGCCGGATAAATATATTTTAGACCTCATTGTCAGAAATAAACTCATTACTTTACAATAATGCACGACCGAAAGTGATGTCAGAAGTAAATTTTAACCTAAAATAAGGCCTAAGGAAAAGTTGATAAGAAGGTATTCAGAATACAAGTAAATCCACATATTTTAGGTGACAATTAGCGGATGAAACGTCGTCCAAACAAACAATCTACCAACAAATATGCTGGTCTACATAATGTTGTACGTAACCAAACTAATAGGTGCCCGTTACTATCCTAGTGTATAACATTGTTTGCGTCGTACCAACAGCGTGTAACAAGCAACAATACCGGGACTGGATATTTTAAGGTGGAACCTCCTGGTATAGAAAAGTATAGAAGTTCGGTGTCGCTCACTCCCTGCAAGTACGTGGTGTTTCAGAAAAGATTTGTAAAATTTTTGACAAATCCTGCATAAGTATGAGCAGCCTACGTACATCCCATTGCGGACACAAACTTTCTTTTAAAGAGAGATAGATAGAGGGAAAGGGTGAAAGGAAGACGTAGAGAGACACATA
Source organism: Yponomeuta evonymella (assembly GCA_963969515.1). NCBI lineage: Eukaryota > Metazoa > Arthropoda > Insecta > Lepidoptera > Yponomeutidae > Yponomeuta > Yponomeuta evonymella. The sequence continues at coordinate 7,251,626 of OZ018366.1, read as the reverse complement.
GTGATTACATACTCTTTGGAGAGACAGAGACAGATAAAGCAAGAGAGGGAGAGACAGATACAGAGAGATTAAGTCGGTAAGTTCTGCAAAATCTTGATTTTGTAGTAGGTAGGTACGTAGCACCCACTGACCCATCCACTGAGCAGGAGAGGCGTTTCAAGGAACTGCAGCTCACTATAAATAGCCTTACCGAAGAAAACACCCAACTCAGAGCTAGCGTGGAACACATGTCAAATAAATACGATCAGTTTGTAACTAAAATTACAAAACTGGAATCTGAGCGAGAGGAAGACAGGAGGGCGTTTCTACAGTTGGAAGATAAAGTGGAATTGCTCGAAAGAAAGCTCCGAAACTCAGCCATAGAGTTGCGCAATATTCCAAAAAAAGATGGAGAGACAAAAGAGGATCTTATCTTACAACTACAATCAATTGGGAAATCGATCAATGTTGATGTCGGGCGTCATGATGTAAGGGACATTTACAGAACAAAAAACAAGGATCCCTCTAGCCCGATCGTCGCTGAAATTACGACTGTTATCCTGAAGGAAAAATTCATTTCTGGAGTCAAAACTTTTAACAAGTCTAAGAAACCGGGTGAAAAACTAAACACCAGCCATCTAGGGCTACAAGAACAAACTAAGCCCATTTATATATCCGAAATGCTCACAATGAAGACCCAGAAGCTATTCCATCTAGCTAGAAATTTCCAAAAGCAATATAATTATGCTTTCTGCTGGACTTCTCATGGCGTCGTATATTTGAGAAAGGTGGAGAACTCCTCACAAATAAGAATTAACGCTGCTGATGACTTGGAAGCTCTAAGGAAAACGGAATGACTAAGAAATAAGGAACGAAACTTCATAATTTTACTATTTAATTTTAAGCCAAATGGTACAACTGTACAACACAAACTTTTACAATACAATCTAATAAAACTCACAATACAAATTACACAACACATAAATATCTCACAAATAACCACACATACTTCTCCACAAAAAAACTATTTGAAATACATATCCAACCGTACTCCAGCCATTACTTACCTCTCTAAATTTTTAAATGTTCCAAGACTTCTATCTTTGCTAAATTCCATACAATTATTGTATATTATCGATCCCTTCCTTTTTTACAACCATAACAAACCTATCACTTCGACACAAACAAAGATCTACGATTGCGCCGGCTCATTTCATGATGATACTAGTGGCTCATTTATCTTCCAACCTTTTTTATATGGCTAATGCAGACGTTTTGTCCAAGGAGTTGGACAATTTTAATATATTCCATGCAGTTGAATGCGAAGTGGATCAATACGAGTCCTTGTTTCGCACAAAAAAAGATAGCGTAACTATTCTCACACAAAATATCCGAAGTATTAATCGTAACATGTCAGACTTTGAAGTGCTTCTCAACAGATTGGGTGTGGAACATGATCTGTTGATTCTAACAGAATGTTGGCTTTCTCATGTTTCCTCAATCCCCCCTTTGGACAGTTATAGTTCTTTTTCTACAACCAAAAATCCCATTCAAAATGACGGAGTTGTTGTCTATATTAAAAACAATCTTACTTACCTGATTGAAGAACCGGACTTTACAGATTGCAATGCACTTGTAATTAAGCTCGGTAACAATGATACAGCAATCATTGCTGTCTACCGCTCACCTTCATATCAAAACATAGACCCTTTTTTATCATCTTTGGATAAAATAGTATCTAGTCTCGCCAGTTTTAAAAATGTTATACTAACGGGTGACATAAATATTGATATACGTAAGACCCAAAGTTCCACTAAAGACTGTTACTTAACATTGGCAGCTTATCATGGTTTAATACCTACTCATACCTTTGTCACCAGAGATGCTAGTGACTCTTGTATCGATCATGTCCTTCTAAAAACCAAACTCCCCTCTTTAACTACAGTCATACAGAGCTCAACTACTGACCACAAAACTACAACTCTCTGCATTAGCAAGAAACTTCCCCGCACTCACGATTTTACAACATTAAAGAATGTTAACCACGAAGCGTTGCGGGATGAAATCAAGAACATTAACTTCGACCCTATTTATGACTCAAATGACCCCAACGATATGACTTCATACCTAATAAATCAAATAACAGACGCTATTGACAAACACACTACTTTAATTAAGCTATCGTCTCGTAAAAAAATCATTAAGCCTTGGATCACACCCGGACTCGTTCGCTGCATAAAACATAGAGACAAGCTACACAAAAAAACAAAAGCTGATCCAAATAATAATACAATAAAAAATATTTATACACGCTATAGAAATTTTTGCACTTCACTTTTAAAAAAACTTAAACGTAACTATGAAAAAAATCTAATACAAGATGCTGGTAAAAACAATAAAAAAATCTGGGATGCAATAAAAAACATAACAAACACATATAAAGCTAAGAACTACCCTAAAGAATTACTTACAGTATCTAATTCCCCCGAGGAATCACTTAATAACGTAAACACATATTTCAGTAATGTGGGTAAACTATTAGCGGAGGACCTACTTAAACAACAACCTAACTCGAATAAGGATACGGATGAACATTATGCCCCCCTTCAATCCTTTGTTCTGGATAGTACTGATGAGGATGAAGTGGATGGAATTATACTTAGTCTCAAGAATAAGTGTTCTGTAGGATGGGATGGTATAGCAAACTCATTGATAAAACAAAATAGGAACGAACTTGTGACTCCACTTACTTATATATGTAACAAGTGCCTAGAGCTAGGTATATTTCCGAATGACTTAAAAAGATCCCAAGTAATTCCTATCCACAAAGGAGGAGACAGAAATCTAATAAATAACTATAGGCCTATCTCAATCCTCCCAGCTATATCAAAAATATTAGAAAAAGTTATTAACCACAGATTAGTATCCTACCTCGAGGACAACAAGATTCTATCCGAGCAACAATTTGGTTTCCGCTGCGGTAAATCTACAGATGATGCTGTTAATGAACTAGTCGAACATGTAGGCATAAACCTGGATAAGGGAAACAAATGTCTTTCGATTTTTCTTGACCTGGCCAAGGCGTTTGATTCGATCTCTGTCCCCATTCTTATAAAAAAATTAGAAAACATTGGCATTAGAGGTACTCCTCTTAACCTATTTGTAGACTATCTTACAAACAGAAAACAGTCCGTTAAGTTAGGTACTCAGGTAAGTGCTGAACTGCCTGTTTGTTATGGTGTCCCACAGGGCAGTATTTTGGGGCCTACCCTCTTTCTTGTGTACCTTAATGACCTCTTGTTGCACAAATCCTTCCCCGGAAAATTTATCTCGTATGCCGATGACACGGCGCTAGTTTTTACAGCCAAAACATGGAAAGATACCCTCGAACATAGCCAACGTGGATTCAACCAAGTATGCAAGTGGCTAAGGGACAATGTGCTTACGCTAAATGCTGTTAAAACCAAATACTTAACCTTTTCCCTTAGAGGTACCAATTTAATTGCTGAAAACCTCAGAGCCCATACATGCTCCCTGTCGGACACGGCAAACTGCTCATGTAGTTCCTTGGAACATGTTAGTGCAATAAAGTACTTGGGCGTTATAATTGACGAAAATCTCTCATTTAAAGACCAAATTGAGATGTTGTGTGGCAGAGTTCGGAAACTTATTTACGTTTTTAAAGTACTCCGCCATATTCTTGAACCTCACTTATTAAAACAAACTTACTATAGTCTTTGTCAATCGATAATTTCGTACTGCATTTTGTCGTGGGGAGGAGCGGCCAAAACCACTATTAAAAAGCTTGAGGTTGCACAAAGAGCAGTCTTGAAAGTGTGTACATTCAAACCTTTCCGCTTTCCTACTAAGGCTCTCTATGAATTTTGTGGGGTACTGTCGGTTCGTCAACTCTTCCTTCTCAGCATTGTTCTAAAGCAACATTCAAAATTACCTTTCGATCCATCTAAACTTGAAAAGCGCAGAGCTTACTCTGTATGTCCCCGGCTCATAAAGCATAAAACCTCCTTTATCCAAAAGTTTTTTCCCTTTTTAGGCCCATTTATTTATAATAAAATCAATAAATCCTGCGAAATCTTTAAATTAACCAAAGTAATGTGTAAACGAAATGTTTCGATGTGGCTCAAATCACTATCTTACGATGAAACTGAGAAACTCCTAGAGATCTGTAAGTAATAATCTCATCTTATCTCATTTTGCATATTCCACTATTTTTCAAAAATATATAAGTATTTATTTTGCTGCGGTACTCACCCTCTCTCTGATCTCACACACTTACACACACTCACTCACTCACACTCACATTCATTTACTCACACATTGAGGGAGGTCAACTAACACTATACCTACCCTTTTTCTTATTTTTTTTTTTATAATACTTTTGTTTTAACAGTAATTTACAGTTTTTGTTAAAACCAACTAGGTATGTAAGAATTTTGGTAGTAGTTTTTGTTAACGGAGGAAGTAGGCGCTGTCTGCTGTAATACAGGTGATGAACCTAGCACAGCAGCGGATGCTAATTAACTTAAATGATAAACCAAACATGTAATTTGTCACCACCTAGTTTTAGTCTAGTATAAGACTATTATGTCATAAATAAATTACTTACTTACTTACTTACTTACTTACATAACACCTCACGGGCTATTGCATACCTACTAATTTTTAGGGTTCGTAGTCGACAAGGAACCTGCAAATCATGATAAACGAGGTCATCAATAGGGCGAATTGGAGAGAGAAAATAAGGAAAGCTGACTCCACCACCATGTGGGACTAAAGAAGAGAGAGTGAGTCGACAAGGAACCTTTATAGTTTCGCCATGTCCGTCCGTCTGTCTGTCCGCGGCCTAGCTCAGAGCCGATTAGTACGAGAAAGCATACGTATTAATCACGTCGATAGTAGAATAAAATCTTGAAAAAAAGTTTTTTGAGGGTCCTACACCTAAATTAGGGTCGCTATTTCGTTTTATCGCCTACACCGTAATGTGGGGTATCGTTGGATTGGTCGTTTAAAAATATTGTGTGTAGGAAGATCATTTTTTTATTTACAGTTCCGTTTGGGACGAAATTTCGTGTCAGAGTAGGGCGTCCCCCCGCTCTCCCGGATAAACGGTTAATTATAGAAACGTGAAAAAAATTGAGGGCAGTAGCACACTGCCCTCAATTTTTTTTATTAACTTAAAAGGAAAACTATCACGGCTAAGTAGGCTTTACAAGTTAACGAGTAATAGGCGACCAACTTATAGAAGGAAAACATCGTACAAAATCAATTAAAAACTATTATGTTCATGAACTCGTTAGTTCTGTAAAGCAGATTAAAAACCCCTGTTTCTACAAAACCCTACACTGCGCGTGGCCCGACACGCACTTGGCCGGTTTTTTTAAATAACTCACCCAACGCAATAACTTGTCCTAGTCCCAAACTAGGATACCCTGTGCTATGGTAATCAGGACATCACAAACATGGAAATACACCCAGACTGAGGCCATTTGTACCAACGTACAGCGGCCCCCAGTGAGAATGAATGAATGAACCCACGACCTTTGGCATGGTAATCTGACGTGATTCCGCTACACCAACGAGGCAGTCGAGTTTGAGTACTCTCACTGTTGGAATCCAGCTTTAGCTAATGAACTAGACTTCTGGCTATATCTACTACAAGGTGAAACTACACCGTGCTATCTGAGCGGCACACACGCTGCCGATAATAAGAAGTCAATATTAGCGTGTTGGGCGGGCGGATTTGTTCAGGCGCGCTGGTGTGGAGAGGGATTTATATTCTTATTGTTTTTTTTTTTAATAAAAGCGCATCTCCAGAACGTTTTTGTCATTCGACAAAGGTGTGTTGCCAGTGATGACTTATGGATGTGAGAACTGGTCGCTAACCACGGGTCTCATAAGAAGGCTCAAGGTCGCCCAACGAGCAATGGAGAGAGAGATATGTTAGGAGTTTCACTGCGTGATCGAATCAGGAATGAGGAGATCCGCAAAAGAACCCGAGTTACTGATATAGCTCGAAAAATTGCTCAGTTGAAGTGGCGCTGGGCGGGGCACATAGCTTGGAGAACTGATGGACGTTGGGGCGCAAAAGTTCTGACCTGGCGACCGCGAACCGTACGACGCAACGTGGGTAGGCCCCCCACCAGATGGACTGACGACCTGGTTACGGTGCCGGGGAGTCACTGGATGCGGGCGGCACAAGTCCGGGAAGCTTGGAAAACTATGAGGGTGGCCTATGTCCTCCAGTGGGCTTCAAATGGCTGACGATGATGAAAACATTCGCCAAACTGCTGCAGTTTGCTGGCAAGTTTACTTAGTCTCAAGAATAAAAAAAATATCTCAACGTAAAGAACTTACATTCTGTTTGTTGGAACCCAACAAACTTAATCTAAAGCCCTCTCCACACCAGCGCAGCGTAGCCACAGCAGCCCCCGGCGGTCCGATAACAGGGTGAGTTTACACAGGCCCAATTAGATGCGAATATGCGCCCCCCGCGGCAGAACTCGAGACAACGCCATTATCTGGCGCGCAGCACCACCGTGGCTGGGTTTGGCAGCGCTACGGTCAAATATAGGGCTATATGCCTGGGTTCATAGAATTGTTATAACGTATGTAACCGATTCGAGCTTCCAAAGTTAGGCAACTAATTGGTAGCCAAATTGGCTTGCTTAGCGTAGCCGGTGCGAATTTGTGCGTCTGCGAACATAGCTTACTAGAATTCGCTTGGGCATACAATTGTTAGTTTAATTCGACACACTCTGTCTTTGCGCGGTATGTCTGAAAGGGTTATTGAAAGAATGCCTATGGCAGCTTTCAAAACAGTCATAGAACGTAACTTTTCAAAACTTTTAATCACATTGTTTACCTATTTTACTTACATTTATACACTTCTGTAGTTTTGTCAAAGACAGTGACAGTCAAAGGCAATTGACAGTGAATTGAAGATAATAAATGTTTCAGATGGACCACCTTATTTTCTGTAGAGGGAGGCGCCTCTCTCCCCTAATGGCGTCACAATTTGATAGAATCAAAGTACTCAGTTCCCCTGCGGTCCATTATTACTAGCTTTTCTAGAATCTCTTCTCCTTTCTCAAATTTAATTATTTAAGTATTTTTAATCATGGTTACGGTGGCAAGGAGTTGCTATCCAGCACCGTGGGTGGCACAAGACCGGGAAGCTTGGAAAACCATAAGGGAGGCCTATGTCCTGCAGTGGGCGTCAAATGGCTGATGATGATGATGAATCATTGGCGATGATTAAGACGTTTCTCTCTATTGGCTTATCTCGCATTCGCTTGGGTTAAGTAATATTAGATTAAATTTAGTACAGAAGACTCTTAGGTTTATTTAATTGGAGTAGGTTAGTTTGATTATTTCCTAGTCTAGGGTAGATTCTCTCTCATAGGTCAGGGTTTAGGGCAATTCTGAACATTCCACTCTTTGATGGACAACCTTGACATTTTTATCCTGCCGGGCATTATCTTCCCTTTGTAAAGAGCTGATTGCCAAGTTCCAGTAATGGAAAGGCACTTTAAAAAGACGAAGGTCAGGGTAAACCTGCTTGACATCACTTCACGTTCAGCGCTGCACATTTGAGAAAGTGATGCGGCGGGGTTGAACACCAGGAGTGTTTTCTCATGCTAATTGTGTCTTCCTGTCAGGTTGCAATAACGAAACGGAGCGCGTGCAGTGATGGAAGGTTGCGACGTCAGAAGCTCTATCCATGTTATAACGGGCTGGCGACGTGCGGGTGGCACGATTTCAATCTAATATAATCCTTAAATACTCATGAAGTTGGAGACTATAATACAAGTGCAAAAAAATGTGTGTATTATAAACTTTAAACAAAAAGTTTTAAGGTTTATTTCAGTTTGTATGGTTGCGTGCGCCCGCACGTCGCCGGCTCGTTACAGTTTAGAATCGTTTGACACACCAACGCGGTGGCGGTCCATGCATAGGACATTTGCTGCAATAGTATTTATATGGACCGCCACCGTCACCGCCACCGCCACTGCGTTGGTGTGTTTCATCCTTAATTAAGAAAACACAGTTCGCAAATCTGTTCAATCTTTTAATTTTAATTTCTGATTTTTTTTGTTTTAGGAGCTTAAACAGTTTTTGTTGATACATAAGGATTTTATTTTTAAAATTTTTGGCTTTAGGAAAAAAATGCCACTTTATGTCTTGATTTTTATATGGGTTAAGTAACAGATTGTAATTTGCTTGGTGTCTTACATTCACATATCGTGGTGGTACATATACATATTTTATTTCGTCTAAGTCAGTGGATATTATTTTCCCACGCTAAGTTTTATCACGATTGGAGCTATCTAAAAACATCTCCTTTACAATTTCTCCTTCGAATTTTCCTGAAGCGTCTAGTAAGCAAGCAAGAAGATAAAGGTATTAAACCTGCTAGTTTATGGCTATTTCTCTAAAGTCTCCCTACCTCCATCCACCCGTAGATGATTACGAATTATTAGATGCTGAGCTAGACAATGCTGAACTTTCTGGAAAAGTAAAGCCGAGAATGTAGAGTCTACTTGAAACAAATGGTGTTCTTGGTAGATCTAGGTGGAATTCCCTTAATCTGGTATTTTTTTCTTGCCGTTCGCTCGTACCTTTAGATATTTACTGGGAAGTCTGCAACACGGATACATAAGTACACATTTTTCACTTACTCGTGATTCTACAGTTAACTGTAGCATACACGAAAGTTTCGTCAGAAAACAGTAATTTACATAATAATTGAAAATAAACGTGTCAGTTTCTTAAGTCAATTTCTCAACCTATTAAAAACAACACACACATCCTCCTTCATACACACGAAAACATACACATGAAACACAAACACACACACAAGACACAAACACACACACACAAAACACAAACACGCACACAAAACACAAACACACAAACAAAACACAAACATACACACATACACACACACACACACACACACACACACACACAAAACGCATGCCGCATGTTAAATAAGCAATAATATTACTATAATTATTATTACTATGTTGTACTACTAGATTCATTATTATTATTATTATTTTTTGAGTAGTATAGTAGTAGTCACATAAAATTACGTTTTTGTTATGTTTTTCTATAAGAATAATATAAGCAGAAAAAAATGTAAGTTAAATGAATCTGTATATTTATCGACTGTTGCTTACTGATCTAATAACGCAAAACTCAAACCACTGAACTGTAATTGGATTGCGCTGAAATTTGGCACGCAGATAGTTATTATGCCGAAGGTATCCGCTAAGAAGGATTATTCAAAATTCACTTGATGAAACTTAAATTGACGGAACGAGGGCGCAAAGTTTGTATGGAGAAATAAGATTAAATAGATTTTTAATTCGAAACTTCACAGAGGTACTTCTGTAAATAAACAAGTGAACACGTATTTCAGGCTTTTTCTAAATTCACCCCTAAGAGGGTGAAAAGGGGTGCCAAAGTTTGTATGTGGCGTAAAATATTTGTGGTCTGATTTTTATGAATCTTAGTACAAATGATTTGCATTAAAATTTATGATACACATATTTCACATTTTTTCGAAATTTAAAGTAAAATACATGTGATCATATTTTATTAAAACTTAGTATAAATGTTCTTCAGTAAAACTTACGAAATACATATTTCTCAGTTTTTCAAAATTCATCATCTAAGAGGGTGAAAAGGGGTGTCAAAATTTCTAGGCACCGGGAGTAAAGTATTTGAGATCTAATTTTACTGAAACTTCATCTTTGTCAACATAATTGATGACACACATTTTGCGGTTTCCACAATTCACTTCCTAAGGGGATGAAACAGGGGTCCCAAGTTTGTATGGAAAAAAAAATCATATTGACATTTTTATTCAAAACTTCACAGAAGTACTTCTGTAAACTCAGTAGAATTTAACCCATTAAAGCGTGAAAGTCTGACTAATAAAAGACGAAGTTCTGACTCACTCACTCGCCAGCGCCCAACCAAAACCGATGGGCTGAGAAAGATATAATTTTTTTTTATTTTAGCTTTTCGCTAAAATTAAAAATTGTCCACGCGGACGAAGTCGCGGGCAAAAGCTAGTACACTGTACATCTGGTAACGCTACCACGCTTCACACAGCAAAGCAGCACATCTGCATCAGATATGTCAAGGAGCGGCTGTCAAAACCACGGCTCCTGAAGCGCTACCTTTAACTTAGAATTTTGCTCAATGACATGCCGTTCTTTACCTATGTAGACCAGTCATCAAATGAATAAAAACAAGTAAGAATAAAGGAAGATTGACGAAAGAAATAGTCATGTAGGTGGAAGTGCCAGTAAAGGACGTCCCAGACGGACATACTTCAACCTAGTATAGGATATATTAGTAAAGGGCAAGATAAAAAGTAGCCAAAACCGGCGTGCGTGCCTGCAACGCCTAATTGATGATGATGAACCGAAAGAATTCTGTCAGGATCGTGGTAAGTGAAGACACTGATGTCTGCCTACCCCTTCGGGATGCAGCCGTGAGTTTATGTTATGTTATGATAAGTATAACTGCACGCATCCACATCAATTTACTAACCTCTGATCTGTTTATAGAACACGACACGTAACCGATATAATTATAACTGACAATAAATCTGGAATGATACAAATTACCACTTGGGCGATCCAGTCAATCATGGTTTACTCGAGTTTTAAGAGCCCATTTTCACTCATATCCGGGTACAGGTTCTAAGCCAACTTTTTCTAAATCGCCTATTCATTAGATTCGTTAACTGATTTTTGGGAATATTGCGATAAATAGTAAATTGTTAAATTGTAATTACATTTAGTTCTAGAAATCGAAGTCCTTGATATGAAATACTTTTAATATGTACAAATAATTCTGAGTACTCGTAATTTTGAAATAATTATAAATTTCAGCTGCCAAAATCATTATAAAATCGTGCTTAATCCTAAAATGACAACAAACATTTAGAAAAAATACAGAAAATTGCTAGAGACAGTGTTTTACTATCGTCGGCACCAAATGGCGGCCTGTAAAACGCTTCCAGTTCTGGGTCTCCACAGCTTTGCGTATGATTTGTTATCGTGTCGTTATCATACCGGCCCGTTGACGCACCGTACCTCATAAACCGACCGCCATTCAACGGTAACCCGAGCGCTATTGTTCCTACCTATCCGATTCGAGCGAAATCGGAGTAGGTATGGCGTCTTCACGTCACCGAATCCAAAATGGCCGGCCAACGGTTATTGTTCAAACGTACCGTGTGGTGGATACTGACGCTTTTGATAGGCGGAGGGTTAGGTTCTATAGGGTAGTTGACTCTATTGTTTATGCGAGAGCTGAAACCTGATAATCGGTTATAACGCTCATTAAATTCTACAGTGATTAAGTGACCTATTGAAAGGCTTATTGAAATTGAAATTAAGTTAAGATTAAAAATTGGTGGTGTAAGAAGAAATAATAACTTGCCGAAGTCATCAGTCCCTGTGAGATGAAGGAGAAGCAATGAAACAATTTAACTATCCATCTAGATCGTGAACAAAGCTCACTGCTGGGCAAACAACAAAAAATGCTCAATAGTAGGGTGATACGGTTTGCTAGAGTAAATGCTTAGCGATGTGAAGTCACTTGCGTGCACTATATTTAGTTACGACAAAGGCGACTTTGCAATAAAAAACTAAAGGCAGATTTATAATGAAATATAACAAGGCCACCATAGGATTCGCCGATACGTAAAAAGTCTGACGTAAATGCTTTGCTGTACTTCCTACGCCCGCCCCCAAACGAATATCTTCAGGCTATTTAAGAAATTCCTCGAACCAAAGTAATGTTATAAACACATCAGGGTTGCACTTTTATAACTGTCATAATTCAGCGTTAACCGTAGACGTGACGTGCACGTAAACAAATTAATGAGTAGTGAAAAACAGTGTTATATATCAGTCGAGGGCAAAGATTAAGCAGATAAGGAGATAACCCAATCATCTAACTGGGAAATTTGCTAGCTCGAATAGAAATCCTACAAATTTTGTGTCACTCTATATCGCAGCCTGATTGATACATCGCTTATAAAATTCTGATAATTACATATTTCTAATTTCGCATAGGTGTGCAATAGAATAATATCAGCAGGAAAATACTCTATTTGCCTCTATTTTGTAGTCTACTAAGCAATAGTAGTACAATGTCATTCCAACAGTCTGTGTTAGTAGACTACCAATATTGTCAATGAAACAACTATTACCGTATTGTCATTAATTTATGTTGGCCGAAAGTGACACGAGGAAACTATTGAGCTAGAAGCAAACAAAGGTTAAACTCAAATGACTGTTTCTTCAGAATAATTTTTTTCTCCACAATGATCTACATTTATAGTCCCCACAATTATCTACATAAATATACACCGATTTAACCGAGTTGACCGATTTAACCTACCCCGAATTATTGTTAAATACATTCATGTTTTGGCACTTTGGAATCGTCAATATGATTAAACCAATAGAATGGACAGTTACGTAATAGGAGGACAGGCCACTGCCACTTCGATTTGCTAATTTTATAGGCATATATATATTATAATACGTATATTAGTATAAACATATTAAAAATATATCGGTTAATGCCGCTTTTCATTTCAGTATATAATGTGTTCGTTTCATCGTAGTAAAGAGGCGTAATCAAATGAAGTGTCCAGTCTGGAAGTTATTTGTTTCATTACCTTATATCAAGACAGTTCGGTATTGTTCGGTTCGGCTCATCGCTTTATGAAGACTGATGATTCCGTGTTCTCTCACTGAGTGATCGGAAAACAATCTGATGATAGAGAGCTAGCCGCGCCGGTGCTTCGATAAATAAATTTTTAGTGATGGGGTTCATGGGATAGTGGGATAGATATTGAAGTTGCGATGCTAGTACCTAGATGCTAAGGCAAAGAAAACTTATTATTAAAACAAAATCCCGACTGATAAAAAGGCATAAACTTATTCTATTGAATGTCAAACCTCAGCGTACTACTCGTTGAATTTCTTATAGGTATGTATGGTTTTTGATTTTTAGCTGTCGGTTTTCGTTTTTATTAATAAGATTTTTACTTTTTATCTTTATAACCATACACTTCCTTATTTAATTTAGCAACTTTCCATCGTAAGGTTGTCGGAAGAAATTGCTTTAAGCAATAGGGTCGCCAATGGTATATATACCTTTGTAAATCTTTTATGTTTGTTTATTTTCCGGTGTACAATAAAAAAAAAATATTCTTATCTTATCTCACCTTTGAGTCGAATATGTCAGCCATTTTGTTTTTTCGGTTCGTCACAAACAATTCCTGAGCACAAGACCGAGACCCAACTTGTTATCGATCAGATAGAGCCACATCTTTGTCAAAATGTCATCGAAAATGTCGTGAAAAAAGCAAGAGCCTGTGTTCAGAGCCGCGGGGCCATAATGCCATATATTTTATTCCATACATAATCGGAACTTGTCTAGTTTACAATGCAACAAAAATATAATCAAAAATATAAATATAATCTTTTAAATTAAATCGTGAACTCTTATTGAGACATTCTTTATGACGTGTCACAGTGACACTCGCGCCGACAATATCTTTCATTTGACACCTCACCTTTTTAAATCGGTTTGACCACTGCGAGGTCATATAGAAATATACATTCACGCGACAAACATAACTCTACAAAAACACGTATTAACGAGGCAGTGAAAATAGTTGACATATTTACCTCTTCCTTGAAAGTATTCACGTAGGCTCTTTTAAAACTTTTTGTTTTTCCTTAGAGCAGTAGAGTTGCAACTGTATTTATTTTTATAAAGAGACATTTTGTTATCTACCTTATTGAATTAGGTTATCCTAATTTTGTAAGGTTACGTTAATTGAACGAAAGAAATGAATATTCTAAATTTGCATTCTATAGTTTGATAATCATATAAATTACCGAATACTTTTACCTAGACTAGATCTAGGGATACCTATTTATGAAACAATAAAATAAAAATAAATTTGCGCTTCCTCTTTTAGTATTAAAATTTTTGTGCTTAATGCCACTGAACAAAATCCCCACTAGCGACGTGTACTGAGAATGGTGCAAGCGATTTGGTGAAAACGGTTTATCGATAAGTACAATGTTTGATTGCAGCTACATCCCTATCCCCCTAAAAAACAGCGTAAAACGTTATGCACTCGGATTTGCAAACTGTTTTCGTGCTAAGCAAACAAGACCCTGTATTGAAATCTAGAACACTTTCTTTTTAAAGTATGCTGTCAAAACATTATTTCCGAGGAAATGGATTTACTCATCTTGATAGGTATGTTATTCCAAACTCACGTATTTGTACATTGTACCTTAGGTATTAGGTATATTTATGTAGTTGGTAACACATCAACCTTCAGTTGCGTTATGGGCGACTTTGCAACTAAGGTTGAGTCCCTATCGAATCGACCGTACTTACTTGCAATATTTTCGGATGTTTTATTATTACAGATTTTTAGATTTATAAAAAAAAAACGAAATAACGTAACAATAAATGATCTGTTTCGAAATTGGTCCAAAGCTGTACATTTCCATTGGGATGCTTACGAAAATGTAAAGTAGAACATAAATAGAGACAACACTATATTGCACAACCAGAAGAAAGAATTAAAAATGGTTGCTTAATATCTAAGTATCTGGTATACAATATACAATTGAGTAGAAGTCATTAAGCGGCCTATATACGTCCCACTGTAGGGCACAGGCCTTCTCTCAGAGAGAGTAGAAGATTGGATTCTAATCTGTCTTCGAAAGTGTTATTTGGCCCATCTCTGCTTTAGTAAGCCACGTACGTCTGCGATATTCATCACTCTACCCTATCCATGCTAGTTAGCCGATCTAGGTATCTGGGCAAAACTCAATAAGATCGTGGGTTCGAATCCCGGTATGTACCAAACACTGTTGTCCGTACGTACATTTGTGAGTAGCAATACCACTCGCTAACATCGTGAGGAAACCTGAGTGTCTGAGGTCACATACCTCGGCGCTTGAAATTGCCAATCCGCGGTGGGCACGTCTGGTGATGAAGCCAATACTTTCTCTCTGAGAGAAGGCCTGTGCCCTACAGTGGGACGTAGGGCACAGGCCTTCTATATAGGCTGAATGCAAAAAAAACATAATTGTATTTTAGCAGAATCTCGCACAAACAACTAATACAAAGTACCTACCCACAATAATAACCAGAGCAATTATATTTCATGCCCAATCCAGTTGCCGGACGGAGTTGAATCGAAACAATAACATAAAGGAATCGATATGCTGCTCTGTACCAATGAATAATCTATAAAACCCATAAAGACATTGATAGTTGTGCCTTAGAATCTCGTAGAGCTGAAAAATAACTGAAATTATGATTAATGTTATTTATGTTAATCATTAATGTTGTTACTGAAAATATTGCGATGCTCTACAGGGTCCATAAAGGTAGATCTATAAGTATGTCAGTACTTTGTAAAGTTATGGTTGCAATAAATAAATGATAATGAAATACTAGAGATCCCGTGGCAAGTATAGTAAGGCAGTGGCTAGTGCTTATCGAGAACTAATTTATTGTTGCGATTATAATATTATTAATCTAATGTTAAAAAGGTGACCGGAGTTAATTGATTTCCACTAAAGACGACCGTGTTTAGTGAGAATAATGCAAAGTCCTAAATTTATAAAAAATACGATTCCTTACAACATTCTTCAGATGCAGTTAAAATAGTCTGTGGTAAAGGGAAAGACGTAACCACATATTATTTAAACTGCCTCTGAGGAGTGTTTTAGAGAAATCTTGTTATCTATCTATACATATGATAAATCTGTAAATTTAGTCTGTCTCACTCTTTTTTTATAAATAACACGTTCTGGGCCCTAAGTTCTAGACTGTAGGTTAACAACGAATTGCTCCTGATTTGGTGAAATTGCAGGAAGTATTTCAAAGATGTTACACATAAAATGAACAATTATTAAATTAAAAAAAAGAAACATGCAATATTCTGCAAAAGTTTCTTCAAAAATACAGAATGATATTCCGATGATTTTCGCCAAGCCCTGTCTACTTCCGCCCAGCTCTGCGTCCAAAGTTAATACGATCATGTTATTAGGCGGATAATAAGTCGACATTTCTGCCATATTCAGCTCGAATGCCCGATAGCATCTCTTGCTATTTTTATTTTATTCATAGAGAGTCCCGTTTTATTCCTTTGTTTACTTGGAGCTCAGTCGGGCCACTAGTAAGCTTGTTTTGATTATTTTTTTCGGTGCCACGAATGCTTGCTGCCGATTTGAGATGTTTTTTAGGGGCCTTGTCCGAGGTTGTGGAGGCTTACTGCTCGATAAAAAAGATTAAAAATCCTAACATACATAACTAATAATTCCCCTCCCCTATACGCACTCATACATCACAGACACACACACACACATATACACATAAACACACACATCCACACACATATAAAGGTGGTAAATCGTGATTAGTATAAATTATAATAAGATATATTTATTTTAAATAAAAAAAAAATGCATGTATTTTTATATTGCTAACCGTTATCGTGGTATATTTCTAGTAATTATGAACTGCCTATTTGTGTATGTCTGTTATTGGTCTTGTGAACTGTATCTTTATTATTGTGACCAAATTATTTGTTTTCGCTGTTGATGTCCTTGATAAAATAAAATAGAAAATAAATAAATAAAGCTGAAAATTCAGTTTTATTGTATTTATTTAACCGGTACAATTTTGAAATGAAATGGCTTCGGCTTATGATTTTTGTGCATGTAAATAACAAACAAATTAAAAGTTTTGAGACGAAGACTCTTAAAAAGAGATTGAGAAAAAGATTTATTGATTTTTTCCAAACTATGGGAAAAAACCGGTCAAGTGCGAGTCAGCGCACAATTTATGTATTATTATAATTTTTGTATTGCTGTGTGTTTACAAAAAAAAATGTTTTCTTTCATTCCGTTCGGGATCCATAGTCTGACCTAGGAAATCTTAGGTCAGACTTGGCCGGTTAAGGGCCCCGTTACTTCTGTAAAAACTTCAATTGAATTCCTGTAAAGATAGAGCCTTTCAAAGAAACACAGACGGACAGACAGCGTAGGCTTAATAATGAGGTCCCGTTGCAATGTTTCTGGTACCGCACCCTAAAAAATAAGTACAAAGCAATAAGACCGCGATTTGTTTACCATTATATTTTTTTCTTAATAGCATAATATATTATTATTTTTTTTTGGGCAGATATTTTTATTAGCACTATTTTGTTATGTGTGGTAAGTGTATATTATGTACTGTAAGTTGTGCACGTGCATAGACCCGTTTTACACCTCCACTCCGACTCCCCAAGGTTTGCTGGAAGAAATCTCTCACAGAGATAAGCTCGCCCTTGTACATGTAATGTCGTATTGTCATAATTCCTGTACTGTTTTTCGTGTGCAATAAAGTATAACAATAATGTACTGAGATAGAAGAATTTGTAATTCTTTTTTCTGCTTGCGTAATAAAGTTATCTGTCTACAAAGGCAATAGTTACAAAGGACAAAGTACAATTGGCACCTTATTGCTAAAACCAATATCTTCCAGGCAAACTTATACGGGAAAGATTGCTGAAAGAGAAGTAGAAACGGGGAATAAGTAGGCGCTAATTTAAATATAAATTATACCTATATAGTAATTACATGATTTATAGCATCCAAGCGCCATTTTCAACTCACACAAAAAATTTAATGATCACTCAATATCATTTTACTGTAAGTACATCTTATTTTAATCTGCATGGTTTATTGAGACAGTCAAGTCACTGACTCAATAAAGCATTCAAATTCTAATATCTATAGCCTAGGTAACGCTATGCTTTACGACTATCATTAAATGGCTGTAAAGTTTATGGCTCAAAAACTATTTATTAACACAAAAACCCGACTGCTTAAATGTATTGTTGGCAACACCGACAGGTAACGATTTCCATTTCCGTCGAAAGGCAGGAGCCGTTCAAATATGGTGGTACGATACTCGTGTTCCTTTCTGTTTAACTAAATAAAAAGTCAATCAAATCACCGGTGATATTGTGCTCAGCCAGCAAACACCCAAATACAGACCACAAGCTACGTTCAGTCGACAGCAGGGTCAACCTTTACATTTTTGTTGTAAAGTAGTCCTTAACGTAACTGATTAGAGTGCACGTATGTAAATGTTTATCTGCTGTCGACTGCACGTACATAGACGAATTCGTTGCAATTTGAATCACAGCCGGTAGACATCTTACTTGATTTATTTATTAGACACACAAAGCAGTGTTCTATCCTAGTAGGTACTATAATAAATGTGAAAGTTTGTGAAGATCTGCGCGTGTTTGATACTCAGTTCCGCAATAACCGTTGAACAGATTTACATGAAACTTGGCGTACAGGTAGAAAAAGACCTGAATTAAGACATAGATAGCATAGTTGTTATCCCGGTAATGCGTTCCCACGGGATAATATTTATTTTAAGTTTAAAATAGATGGCGTTGTGCGAGCGAACGTTGTGATTAAAAATAGATGGCGTTGTGCACGAATTGTATAAACGGATTCTGTGGCGGTACGAAGTTCGCCGTGACAGCTAGTAAATTATAAATAAGAGAGCGCTAAAATCAAACGTTCATACTGGATTATTAAGAATTACTGACGAAGGGACCAGGCCCACACTTACACTTACTCATATTACGGGTTGACTTCAGTAGGCCACTAATTTTAAGGGTTTCGTACCCGAAGGGTGCCAAACGGGATCCTATTGTGTTATTACTAAGACTTTACTGTCTGTCTGTCTGTCTGTCACCAGGCTGTATCTCACGAACCGTGATAGCTAGGCAGTTGAAATTTTCACAGACGATGTATCTTTGTTGCTGCTATAACAACAAATACTAAAAACAGAATAAAATAAATATTTAAGCGGGGCTCCCATTGCCGTTTTTTCCCAATCTTTGTGTCTAATGTTGTATAGATAATGGTACGGAAACGTTCGTGCGCGAGTCCAACTCGCACAGGCCGTTTTAAAATCAAACAACACACTTTTTTTAATTACATAATGATTACAATGTTTAAACAAAAATAAAAATTTGTAGTTATAATTACACTTAAAACTACAATAAAAAATATATTGTACATAGGTAAGTTACTCGTACTTTATTCCCGCCTTTAATCCGTTGAAACTTCAACGGATTAGATAATTTGGAAAGACTTTGGGGCTGTTAATTTATAAATTATATCACATACCATAGCATTTTCACATCTGTACATTTCAATTCGGGGTTATTTAAGTAAATACTTTTTATAATAATAATAACTTCCACACAATACAACCACTTGACCTGGTCCCAAACTAGGATCGGAACCCTGGAAACGGAACCCTGTGCTACGATAACCAGGCAAGAACGTTACAAACATGGGAATACACCCAGACTGAGGCCATTTGTACAAATGTACGGCGGCCCTCAGTGGGAATCGAACCCACGACCTCTGTTTTGGTAGCTAAGCGCCTTAACGGCTAGACCAACGAGACAGTCGAACGTCGAATTTTATCTTAACTTATACTTACCTACCAAATCTTACTTTTTCATATAAATGAGTTCGTGGTAAATAAAGAAATAAGAAAAATCTTGTAGAAATCGGAAAACAACATTATTCTCCTTTACTTTCAGTCGGGTCAAAACGAGCTAATGAGATACCTAGTTCATGTTTTATGGCTTCTCAAAGCTGTTGGCTTTTAAATTGTCTTGTAATTAATGACTGTTCGAATCGATCTATGTGATTATCGGGCTTTTGTCTCACTGTGCGCAGGAAATCGAATTCAAATTATATACAGGTTGTCAAAAATCACCCAAAAATGGAAGGCTCTAGTCGTCAATACAAACAACTTTCACTATGGAGAAAACTTCGGAATTGCTATAAAAATAACTGACGTTCCATACATTTTATGCAAATATTATCAGGTGTTCCGGACACTTTAGTCCGGAGCACCTGATAATATTTTCTTAGTGATTTCGAAGTTTTACCCCCTTTTTTATGTGACCATATAGGTTCCACCGCAGGCTTCTATCTTCTTCTCTATTTGAATACTGTGTCAAGTTTCAAGTTGTGTTGTGTCAAGCTCCTCTTGATTACTGTGTCAAATTTCAAAACTGTATATGATAATTTAAGTTTTTGCTTATTGAAAATAGTTTATTTATTGAATTTTTCATACAATTTTATATATACATAATACACTTTATTGCACATGAAACATTGAAGAGGACATTACATAAGAAATAACATGTACAAACTTGAGCTTATCTCTGTAAGAGATTTCCGCCAGCTAACCTTGGAGAGTCGGAACAGCAGTAAAAAACGGGTCTAAATACTTGTACAAAATAAACTATATAAACTACAAACATCCTCAACAATAACCTGCAGAAAATAAATAGACTAAATAGGTCAGTACGTACCTGTAAAAACAAATAAAATACATAATAAATAATACATAAATATTTAGTTCAAATCTATGATAGAGATAGACAGTTTAAACTTGAAACTTTAACTGTGTCAAGTAAGAAACACAAATTAATAATTTGAAACTTTTGCTCACAGAAAGTGGTTTATTTATCGACACAGGAGAAACTATTCTCAAGTTTTGCATTACCTACTTCAATAAAATGCTGTATTTCTTTTCTCTAACAAGAATGCCCAATTAAACTAAGAACAATTGGAAAGAATGCGATACTAGCCCACTTTAAAACGTTTTCAGATTAAACTGTGACACTGAAGGCGTTTGTTAATTGACAAGATTGATGCCAATCTACGCCGCCACTTGATAAATGGTCACAGAAGGGCCGCCGTGTAGCTATAATCCGTACCTATACACACATAATAATTTTTTTAATATTATGTGTGTATAGGTGAGGCTAACTGTCGCTGAAGAAAACCTTTGTGTCTGAAACGTTCACATACCTCAGCGCTTGAAATTGTCAATCAGACGTATATAGGCTACATAAAAAAAATCCATTGATGGCGCTAGTTAGCACCGAGTCACTCCTTAAGGCTGTTGTTACATCTCTCATGCTATCTCGCTTGCACAATCTGACATATTTAGGGATTGTAAAAAAATTGTATATTTTTGACAAATGTGGCAGGAGGGTTTGATGGATAATAAGATTACGGACATTTTATATACATTTTCGTTTTCATATACTCATTTTTAATAAAGAAAAGTTGTTTCCAATATTATTAATCTTGGTAACAAATTTTCTCGGTAAGACTAACTTTACTCTTTTCATTTTATTACGATAATTAAAAAGTGTTAGAATGTGCGAGCGAGACAGCATGCCAGGTGTAACAGCAACCTTAAGCCATTCTTCTCTACCCCGCTAATCTATTTGGCGGAGTATGTGGCGAACGTTGTTTTACGCCATTATTTCATTCAGTTGCTGCTATAACCCGTCATTTACTTTGATGGAACATTTGCAACGGGTCGGTCGTTGGCTTCGCGAACACTGGGCAAAGCTCGTCAATTCATTGACAGTTTGAGCTAAGCGGATTCCTAAGGATTTCAATTTTGGTGGCTTCTTTGCAAATCACTACCAAGTAATCTTTAACTACAAGCAAGTTTGCATCAGCTTGTAAGTGCAATGTTACTTGCGACTACGCTTGACTACTAAAACAGAGGTCGTGGGTTCGATTCCCGGCTAGCCGCCTCCGTGCTTAATTTGTATAAATAGTCACAGTGTGGGTATGAGGGTTTATGATGTCCTTGACTAGTTGCCTCAGGTTTCTTCACGATGTTTTATTTCACCGTTAGCGAGTGGTATCGCTACTAAAAATACGCAGTGTCTGAATGAACACTTCAAAAACGTAGAGTATCCTGCCCCAAGGCGCAGATGTCTCATCAATCAATCAATCAATATTTATTTACAATCAAGTGTTTCGGTTTTCATCACAAGTTAGCGCTTCAAACTTAGTTGCCTTTTACAGGCATTACAACTCATAAGATGCACAAATAGTGCATGCATTATTCACATAAGTGAGTGTGTTGTGTGGAAGTTATTTGTTTATTTATATGAACACTACAACATTATATTATTATTAGCTCTGAGCTGCACGAACAACACCGAATCAACATTACCCTGAAGCTCAGTACGGTTGGCAGGTTCTCCTGCGGGCATCATCCAGCTCTACAGAGGTCACGCACATCTGGAGGCCAAGATGTGAAGACGTACTGTCGGAAAAGCAGGTGTTTCGGATTTAGAAATGTCCCGTATCAAATAGAAGAAGAAGAAGGACTTTTATTGGGACAAATTAGCAAATCACAAGAAAAAAAAGGCATAACAAGTACCTAACATAAACAAGCAGGACGAAGGAAAAAAAGTCACATAAATACAACATAATACAAGACAAAGTCAGAGCGTCAGAGTGCATCCTGTGGTGGTGTGTCAAAGTTGCCACAGACGGTTAAGTAAGGTACAGTGGTCAGGAGGTCAACTTTATTTTTTTATTGCAAAGTAGTTTTTAATACAAATGATTACAGTGCACGTATGTTAATGTTGATGCACTTTCGACTATACTCTACAGGGTTACTTAAAAATACATAATTCCTGAAATGAGTCAGTTAGAGTTTAGGCCGGTTTCTGAATTGAGAAGTTCGCTAAGTAAATAGTTAACTGTGGTGCTGTCTCTTCGAATTTCTCAGAAAAGAGCGTGACAGAGCGTTACTTAAGTATATACTTAGTGAAATACTCAATTCAGAAAACAGCCCTTTGTCATTTTCAACAACTTTTATTCTTGGTTGAGCAGGTTCTTAAATCAAAAGAACAGGGGGGTAATTAATATCGTCGAGAGTGAAACAGTAAAAGTGGTATTTATAAAAACACGATTCCTTAAAACACTTTTCAAATCCAGTTTAAATAATAGGGGTTAAAGTATGAAATTGCCGTTTTATTGCAATAGGTTCTTTGAATTGACATAGAATCTTCATGGTTTGAGGTTTCCGAATGAAACTTTTTTAAAATGGTTTCTATGATGTTCTTTTTTTAAAAAATGTGAAACATTTGAATATCGACTTTCAATTGTTTTTGTTATTCAATTTAGACAAGAAAGATGGATACTGCGAAAATTCGAGTGATTTTTGAATACGAGTTCCGACGCGGAACTAACGCGGCAGAAACAGCCCGCAATATCAATGCTGCGTTTGGAGAGGTGTCTACTAATGAACGCACCGTGCGATTTTGGTTTAAACGCTTTCGTGATGGAAATTTCGACTTAAAGAACGAGCCACGAGGAAGACCTCCCACACAGGTGAATAACGATGAATTAAGAGAGATCGTGGAAGCCGATCCTAGTCAAACTACCCAGGAATTAGCGGCATGGTTTAACCCACAATATTGGCTCACTTGCGTCAAATCAATAAAATAAAAAAATACGAAAAATGGGTGCCTCATAATCACTCGAATTTTCGCAGTATCCATCTTTCTTGTCTAAATTGAATAACAAAAACAATTGAAAGTCGATATTCAAATGTTTCACATTTAAAAAAAAAAAGAACATCATAGAAACCATTTGAAAAAAGTTTCATTCGAAAACCTCAAACCATGAAGATTCTATGTCAATTCAAAGAACCTATTGCAATAAAACGGCAATTTCATACTTTAACCCCTAATAGTATGTGGTAAAGGGAAGCTCCGTGTCGCGCCGGATTAAGAATAGCGTCACTTCATTTCCTTCCGTGGATGTCGTAGAAGGCGACTAAGGAAATCAATTATCAGGAGACGAGCAGCAGCGTCTTCCTGAGATTCCAACCGCACGCATACTGCGATCGCCAACCCGCCTGCCAAGCGTGGCGATTATGGGAAAACCCCTCATGGTTATGAAAACCACGAAGGAGGCCTATGTTCTGCAGTGGGCGTTAAATGGCTGATGATGATGATGAAGAAGAAGTCGTAACCACTGATTATTTTAACCGCTTCTGAGGAGTGTCTTAGAGGACTCGTGTTGTTATAAATGAAACCGTAACAATATTGTTGCTCCAGCATAGCCTACAGGTTAATTTGTAACAAAAATGTACAGGTTGACCTGCTCTTCTCTGTACTGCCCTGCCCGTGACAACAACAGCCAAGCCATGAAACAACTACTCCCAATGATTCGCCATTGTCTTCGCTGCGAATAAAGAAAGATCCTCACCATTCGAACCTCAACAAAAACGTAACCTATCGGGCGGTTCCAAAAAAGCCGGCCAAGTGCGAGTCCGACTCGCCGACTAACGGTCCCGTACTTTGGTCCATAGCACTGTTAATGAAGAAAGGTAAATAAACATTTGCTTCTTGCTCACACAGTATAGATGGCAATATTGTATGAGTGAGTGGCAAATAGTTGCAACTTTCTTTAATTAGCAGTGTCATGGTTGACTACTAAAACAGGTCCGGGATTCGATCCCCACTGAGTGGCAAGTCATCATTCAGCCACAAGAAGTCCACTGCTGGACATAGGCCTCCTCCATGGATTTCCAAAAAGACCGGTTGGTAGCGATCTGCATCCAGCGCCTTCCTGCCACTTGGATGAGGTCATCTGTCCATCTTGTGGCTGGTCTTCCTACGCTGCGCTTGCCGATATGTGGTCTCCATTCGAGAACTTTTCGGCCCCATCGGCCATCAGTTCTGCGTGCTATGTGCCCCGCCCACTGCCACTTCAACTTACTAATCCGCTGGGCTATGTCGACGACTTTCGTTCGTCTACGGATCTCATCATTTCTGATACGATCTCGTAGAGAAATTCCAAGCATAGCCCTTTCCATAGCTCGTTGCGTGACCTTGAGCCTTCTTATGAGGCCCATAGTGAGAGACCACGTTTCAGTGCCATAAGTCATCACTGGTAACACACACTGGTTGTATAATTTTGTCTTGAGCGATTGAGGTATATTAGACGAAAAGACTTTTCTAAGTTTCCCGAATGCTGCCCAGCCGAGTTGGATTCGACGATTGACCTCTTTCACGAAGTTGGACCGGCCTAGTTGGACTGCTTGTCCTAAGTAGACGTATTCGTCTACAACTTCGAGAGTCGTGTTCCCCAATGTTATTGGGGTGGGCACAACACGGGCGTTCGACATGACCTTCGTTTTGTCCATGTTCATTTTAAGGCCCACACGTTGGGAAACTCGACTGAGGTCTTCGAGCATTATGCCGAGGTCTTCCATCGTTTCTGCCATGACTACTATATCGTCGGCAAATGGAAGATGCGTGATGTACTCGCCATTGATATTTATGCCGCGTCCCTGCCATTCCAGAAGCTTGAAGGCATCTTCCAGTGCGTTCGTGAACAGTTTCGGAGAGATAACGTCTCCCTGTCTCACGCCTCTTCTCAATGGAATTGCCTCCGAATTCTGCTTCTGTACTCGGACCGACATGGTGGCGCTGTTGTACAAGCACTTCAGCACCTCGATATACCGATAGTCAATACGGCAACGCTGGAGAGACTCGAGCACTGCCCATGTCTCGATCGCATCGAAGGCTTTCTCATAGTCCACAAACGCTAAGCAGAATGGCAAATTATACTCCTCAGTCTTCTGTATAATTTGCCGCAGCGTGTGGATGTGGTCTATGGTACAAAAGCCCTTTCGGAAACCGGCTTGTTCGGGAGGCTGGAAGTCATCAAACCTGCGTTCGAGACAATTCGTGAGGACCCTCGAAAACAGCTTATAAACATGGCTCAGAAGCGAGATGGGTCGGTAGTTCTTCAATAGAGAGTTATCCCCTTTCTTGAAGAACAGCGTCACCACGCTTCTGTTCCATGCTTCTGGCGTTTTTCCTTCGAGCACGACGGAATTGAAGAGCTTCTGAAGGACTTTAAGTACTGGTGTTCCACCCGCTTTCAGGAGCTCTGATGTGATTCCGTCCTCTCCTGGTGCCTTGTTATTCTTGAGCTGTTTCAGGGCCATCCTAATCTCGTACAGGCTGATGTCCGGGATGTCTTCGGTATAATGTCGGGTCAGTTTGGCTCTCGGATCTTTGTTCAAACTGCTAACAGGTTTTGCGACTGAGGTGTATAGCTGTCCGTAGAAATTCTCAATCTCCCTCAGCACCTCTGATTTGGTCGACGCTATACTGCCGTCCTCTCTCTTCAGCTTCGTCAGCTGGCTTTGCCCAATAGACAAGTCTTTTGCGAACACTTTGGAGCCCTTGTTCCACTCTATAGTCTCTTTAATACGTTCGGTATTAAAAGACCGAATATCGTGCCGCATAAACTTTGAGATATGTCTATTGAGCTGCCTATATGACTTAGCATCCTCGGAGGACTGCAGTTGCAACGCGCGACGTTTAGCCATGAGGTCGAGAGTATAGTTTGAGAGCTTTTGTGGTCTAATCGTACGGTTGGGTCTATAGAACCTCGAGCCCACTGTACGGACAGTTTCTACAAACCTGTTATTGATCTCGTCCACCGATGCGGCGCTCTCCAGGTACTCAAAGCGATTTGACAATTCGAGTTGAAAGTTCTCGGGGTTCTGGATATGGGCACGAGTAGGTCGGAGCGTGGACTTCATGAGACGAAACCTCTCAAGTTTGACATTGATATTCAATGTGCCTCTTACTATTCGGTGATCGCTTCCGGTTTTCACCATGTTGATCACAGAGACGTCATTGAATATTTTGTCTCTTGGAGGTCAGGATGAAGTCTATCTCGTTTCTCGTGGAACCACCGGGACTCAACCAGGTCCATTTCCTGTGAGGTGGCTTCTGAAAGAAAGAGTTCATCATAAAGAGTCCCTCTTTCTCCAGGAAGTCTGCCAACCTTTGTCCTCTCGGGTTCCGTTGCCCATAACCAAATTGCCCCACTCTCATCTCACCCTCGCTTCTTGTGCCCAGCTTCACATTGAAGTCCCCCATAACCACATTAAAATAGGTCTCCGAGGTATGTATGGCCCTACTAATGTCCTCATACATCGCCTCTACCTCCTCATCGGAGTGTGACGAGGTCGGTGCATATACCTGAATGACCTTCAGCGAATATCTCTTAGATATTCTGAGTATTAGGTACACCACCCTGCTCGACACACTGTTGATGGCCAAAATGTTATTTACGAGGGACTTGTGGACGAGAAACCCGACATCACCCTGGGACTGTTGCTCGCCCTCCCGGTAGTAGAGCAGGTTACCGGATTTCAGGGTTATCGTGTCCTCGCCCTCTCGACGGACTTCAGATAACCCTAGGATATCCCAGTGCAACCTACCCATTTCTTCTTTCAGCTCAATTAGCTTTTCGTCTGTCCTCAATGTGCGAATGTTGTGTGTTACCAGGGCCAGTCGTTTTCGTTTTTGGGGTGGTAGCCAGATATCTGCCGGAGATTCTTAGCACCCCTTGCTCCGCCGTTACCGTGGCCGCTACCGTAGCCAGGAATAGCGGAGCCGCCGGGGACTGGGGGCCTGGTTTTTTGGTGTACTGCCATGAGGGTATTTGCCTTACTCGCCACGCTTGGCATGCGGGTTGGCGAGCGCAGTATATCGCATTTTCGCAGAAGGCCCTGCTGCCCACCTTCTGGTAATGTGTCCTTTAGCCGGTTTTTACGGCACCCGCGGGAAGAGATGGGAGGGTACTATTCTAAAGCCGGCACCCCACGGCGTGGCAAACTTTGTACAAATGGTGAGTCTGTGTGTTTTTCAATGTTTGTGATATCTTTGTCTCTTGACCACGTCACAGGGTATCCTAGTTTTGAACAAGCACAAGTGACTGTATGGAGTGGAAGTTGCTACTATTAATATCTATACAGCCTTACAGAGTAGGTATAGATCATTATTAGGGTACCGTACTCAAAGGGTACCTTTTACTAACCCTTTTACTAAGACTCGGCTGTCCGTCCATCGTCCGTCCATCCGACGTCCGTTCGTCCGTCGACCGTCTGACGCCAGGCTGTATCTCATGAACTGTGATAGTTAAACGGTTGAAATTTCCACAGATGATGTATTTCTGTTGCCGCTATAACAAAAAATACAAAAAACAATAAAATAAATGTTTAAGCTTGGCTCCCATGCAACAAACGTGATTTTTTTGCCGTTTTATGCTCGATATTAATAACGGCCACTCTTCTTCTTCATTCTTGAAATATCCAAATGTTTTATAAAGAATAGTACGGAACCCTTCGTGCGAGAGTCCTACTCGCACTTGGCCAGTTTTTTTACTATTGACATTAAGCAGTAAGAATAAAGTTTTCAAATATATGAAAACAGCAAAACTATGTTATTTCTGGATATTGTCAGGTGATCTACCCTTTATTTAACAAAAAATCATACCGTACCATATTGATATTTGATTATTTTCCATAGCTAGACACGGCATAAACGGCCGAATGATCTAACGGCGACTTTGACAATAGGGTCTGATTTGGCACATGTTGTGTACGGAACCCCAAAAAGCCGGCCCGACGACTACAATGGGGTTTTACCTGTCATTTTTGTTCCCCCATGTTTACGAGGGTAGTAAAAACGAGTAATTGCCACAGATCAAAAGGGCCGCGGTGCAACGGGCCGTCCGTAACGGGCCGACATATTATGGCTGGCTCGAAGGACGTATAGGTAAGATTTCGTTCGAAACCGTGAACTGTTCCAATCTGTCAAATTCCATATGAATTGCTATCGCAAACAACAGGATTCCGACAGGATTTGGTGCGCAGAATTAACATACCTAGATTAACATATTGTTAATGTACGAGAAAAAGGTGTTACTGCACTCAGCATAAATACGACATTGAAACTTGTTTGTAGAATTATAAAGTTCTTCTGAAATGGGAGCTTTGCATTACCAGAGTGCTGCTCAGCTATACTCAGCGCACCAAATACTGAACTGTTTCAAACGTCTAACTGTCAAATTCCATATTAATTGCTATCGCAAACGTCGGGATTCCAACAGGTTTTGGTGCACGTAGCTTATTAAGCCTCTGAAAGTTGGCGAAGAATCATCACATCCACACTTTAACACTGTTTGTTGGCATGTGTCTTTTACTTGTCTACTTCGATATAGATTGTAAACTATGCAAATTATTTTAAAGTAACTCTAAGCTCTCACAATGACGATCTGAATCCATTGTAAAGATAGAGCAAAATTTTAACGTTTCTTAGAAAAGCAAAATCGCTTCTAACCTCCATCAATTCAGCTTTCAACCACAACAGCAGTCAATAAATCGTGTCCTACTATCTTTTTTCTCCTACTGCGTCCCATAAGCCACGGATTGTCATGATAAAAGCCTAGGTAACTCTCGAATGTGGAAAGGATTGTGCGTGCATTTATTTGCCGGTTGTGTTGCATCGCATTGCAACTACACGCCCTAACTTATGCCGACCCTTCCCCTTACACCGGCGAATCCTATGGAATACATACAAGACCGCTTACAGCGAGTCAGTCTGGTTTTGAATATCCGTGCGCGCGGTTGCTAAGCGCTTTGAACGTAACCCGTCTCGGAGTTTCTTTCTTGAGTCATTCGAGTTTTCTTCCTTTTTCATCGTTCGAAAGTCTGTTCGAAATTTGAAATAGTTAGCAAGTGGGAAAGTTTTTTTTTCTAGAATCCGCGCGCTGGCTGCAAGTTCTGCGAAAGTTTGTTTTAGTTGATACTTTCGTTTTCAATATCAAAGTTTTTGTTTTTTAATTGTTCTACGTGCGTTTTTATTTTGTGAAATTGTGTTTTTTTATATTAATTTTGTATTAGTGTTTTTGGTTCAAAATTTAATCTTGGTTTTTGCACTATGGATGTTTTTTGTTCAGTGAGTTGGTCCGTGAAGTGAGAATTTTCCATTTGGTCCGTGAAATCCTTGAGGGACAAGGATCTTTCACCGGTACCCGTAAACTTTTGGGAGCGCTAACATGGAGCTTTTCTGCAAAGTTCTATGCTCCGTGATTCTACTAGCTGAGATGGTCATGGGAAACTGGTGGTAAGTAAACGCAGAAGTAACCTTCTTTAAAACAGTATTTTGGTGATCTTAGTACAAAGTAAAACCAATTTTTGTAAAAAATAATATTTAACATATTTTGAGTAATTAAAAAACAGCAGCTCTACTTTTTATGTGTATGCAGAAAATAAATAAAGTCTATACTTTATTTATTTTAGACAAGGTGTAGATATATTATAGCAAATGTGTTTACACAAATGACTTAAATGGAAATAGGTTTTTTATGAAAGGTATTTAACGGCACACCAAATTATTATTAATTCTGTATTTTACAAAAGGAAGTGTACAAAATATAAACGTAGGTAATGCTAGCGGCACACACCAAATTAACTCTTACTATTATTATTATTTTTATTATTCGTATACATTCTCTATGGCGTTGAAAATTAATTTTAAAAATTTAATAAAATTTTATACTTAATCGCACACCAGAAAATGCTTGTCTTTCCAACCAAAATGTACTAAAACAGTATGAAAAAATATTAATTGCATGTCCAACACTTCCCACTAAAAGAAATGATCAAATAATTTAATATGGCAACAAGGTACATGGTGTTTTTTGATGTGCAATGCAACTAATATTTTTTGTATTATTTATTTTTGTATTTATTTTTGATGTGATTTGGAAAAATAAAAAAGGGCCGGTGATAAGCGTTGCTAATTTCTTGATTTTACAATGTTTGATTAATAATTAGTTGTGGCGTAGTCATGTAAATCATAAGAAGTAGGTACACATGGGAAACGTCACTAGATAAGCGTTACTTTTTTGATGTGCCATTAAACATTTCCCTTAAAAGATTGTATTAAAAAAAAACTATACAAGTGCGAGTCGGACTCGCCCACCGAGGGCTCCGTACAAAGGGGTTTAAAGATTTTGGCATACTGGTCAGCCTCCATTTTGTTTTTTTTTTAAATGGCGGCGCACAATAATATCAATTTACATCGACTGGGGACTAGTAGTAAAAATACTAGGGTCAATATGTCCGAAAACGTCACGTTGCAGAGTTAATTGCGGAAAAGAAAATCTTATTCAACTTCATTTATTTACAATAAAACCAATAACTACTTTCAGAATCATTGTTTATTGGTCAATATAACATGCATTTATGAAAATAAAATCAAACATATAAATATACATAGGTACATATAACATAATGTATATACTCGTATATATTGGTTGACTTTGAATAAGTGATAAGTGAAATTTTATACATTACAATAAACATATAAATAATAAAAAATTTAATAATAATAAAATACCTCCTAATGAAAAAATGTTCATTCAAAGCTCACGTGCGACGCGCATCTGCAAACAAGTACCTACCTTCCTAAGCTACCTACGAAAGCTACCGTAATCGTAATCTCGCTAAAAATGCTGCGATTTATAAGTAATCAGGATTGCCGTATTGAGTTAGTAGGGTGCAATAATTATTTACTTATTTTTTATTTTATTGTTTTAACACGCTTAATGTACTTTATTCTACTTATAGAACATGTGGTTTAAAGGAACACAGTACTTTTCCTAACACCCTGTATATAGTATATGCATATATATTTATTTATTTGATCTTATTTTCATAAATGTATTAATAAATGTATTAACCAATAAAAAATGATTCTTAAAGTAATTTTTGGTTTTATTGTAAATAAATCAAGTTGAAAAATATTTTCTTTTTCTGCAAATAACGCTGCAACGTGACGTTTTCGGACATAGTATTTTTTTGTTTGTATGAGTGTCCCTAGTCGATGTACATAGGTATTAAGGTGCGCCGCCACTTTAAAACAAAAACAAAATGGAAGCTGGCCGTATGCCAGTCTTCGAAAAAAAATCTTCAAACCCCTTTGCATATTATAAATAGTTGAGGAATCGAGTCTCACAGTTTTTTCAGAGCTTTTCTCGAAACTTCAAAGACAATTTTTTATGATTTAATTACAAATGTATAGTTTTCGGAGTTTTCCCTGTATTTGTAGTATAAGTCAATATTACTTGCCAAATTAATCTAGGTCAACGGAAAGTACCCTATAAATTTTGATTCCCTTAAGTGTCAAAATATACATTTTTTGCGGCATAAACGGACTTATCTTTTTTTTACGTTAACTTAGAAGTTTGATTTTCTTACAGCTTTAAGGAACTATAGACTTACGTATAAGGTTTAAATTTCAACTCGATACCTCCACGCGTTCCTGAGATAAAGGGTCTTGACAGACAGACGGACGGACGGACGGACGGACAACAAAGTAATCCTATAAAAGTCCCGTTTTTTGAGGTACGGAACCTTTAAAAACAAGTATTTTGGTTATTGTACTAGAAATTATATAATGATTTACTTATCTAATTTCATTATGTTCAGTGGCTAAATCAAAAAGGGCTTAGTGCGCTTTGTCTAAATTAAATTAAATTATCTAAATTAAAAGCAGATCCACCAAATACTACTAAAAACCGGCTAAGTGCGTGTAGGGCCACGCGCAATGTACGGTTCCGTGGAAAGAGTTTTTTTTTATCTGCTTGTGGCAACTGAGCACGCACCATATTCCCACAACTTACTTCATCGAAGTCATTTTCAATGGATTTTGTACAAAATTTTACTTTAATAAGTTGGTTGCCTATTACTCGCTAACTAGTAAAACCTACTTAGCCGTGATACTTTTCATTTTAAGTTCATTATATGTGCTACTACTCTGAATTTTTTCGCGTTTCTAGAATCAACCGTTTAGCCAGGAGAGGATTAAAGCTTAATATTTCACAGGAACCCTCAATTAAAAAATAGTCTTTCTACACCCACAATATTTTTCAATGACCAATTCAACGATGCCCCACATGATGGGGCAGACGAGAAAAAAAACCCTCATTAATGAATAAAGAAAAAATTATGAAAAAAATTTTTACTTAGTTGGCGTGATAAATATTAGACACATACCAAATCACAGCTTTCTAGAACCACCGGTCTTTGCGCTAGGCCGCTGACGAGCAGACAGACAGACGGACATGGTAAAACTATGAGGCTTCCTTGTCGGACTTTAAATAATTATAAATTTACTTACTTAAGATAATTCACTTCTAAAATAAATAATGCTTGCAGTGAATATTGAGAATGCATGTAATAGGTGCATGTACTAGATTAATTGATTAGATAATACCTACATGTAATAGATTAAGACATAATTATTGTAAGATGCACTGTTTGAATTCCGTAACAAATAAAAAAATATATAAAAAATTATAAATAAATACCTCCACAACAGTAGAAATTTTCACAAATCAGCCTCAGTCTGGGTGAGTTTCCGTGTTTGTGATGTCCTTGCCTGGTTACCATAGCAAAGGGTATCCTAGTTAGGGACTAGGACAAGTGATGTGTTGCGTGGAAGTTATTGTTTATTGTAAATACTCTTTTCAAACTACTTTTAAAAAAAAATACATATTATCATCGAAGTGCTGCAGCAGTAGCGCCATCAAATCGAACACACCTGAACTACCCGTTTTTGCAGTAGAAATTCACAGACTAAGAATAAATGAGTAGAGACAGTTGATGAATTCCACCATATACTCTTGGCTCCATCGTCAGAATAGCGCAGTGATACCAAATGATTTGATTGCTATCCGATATAAATACGCTTGCAAAGTTTCAAATCGATACGACGGTTAAAAATAGGCTAAAACTGAATTACTAGATTTGTTACATATAAAAAAAATGTGATTTAAATTTATAATAATAGTGAAAAAAAAATCATGTTTTTTTTACTTAAAGATCGGATTTGCGAAAAGTGTTTGTACAATCTCTCAATCATGTTAATAGTGATTATTAGGACCTATGACCGTGAACTTAAGGCAAAAAACCTAGGACTAGATAGCATTAAAACGGCCGATTGAGTGAGAGATTCTACAGACACATTTTGCAAATACGATGTGTAAAAGAAGATTTTTTTGATGCCATAGTTAGCCCACTGGATCCCTTTAACTAAAAAAAAACACAATTCTCTGTAAAGCACTACACAGGGGCAGTTTAAATAATCTGTGGTTAAGAATTTCCCTTTACCACCGACTATTTGAATCGCAACTTCACCACAGACTATTTTATAAGTGTTTTCAGGAATCGTGTTTCTATAAATAAGACTGCTTTAGTCAGTTTGTTTAATAAAAGCAAACAAAAATACTCTAGACACACTTTGGCCTTAGCATCTACGTTATGATTTATACAGCGTCCAGTGGCACCTTCACTCACAATAGATGGGTAAAGGGACGAGCCGAGACATTGTTTTTTAGATGGTATTTTGGTGATGATACCATCCTGACAGTTTAATCGGCCTATCCCACAGGAACGATAAATCAATATGTGCGGAGCCAACCAAGCCGCGGGTTTCCTCACGATGTTTTCCTTCACAGTTAGCGTGTGGTATTGCTAGTATTGTGGGCCGGCCATATCATCCGAAGAACTGATAACCGATGGGGTAGAGCTGGATGAAAGTAGCCGATGACCGTGCTCAGTGGCGTGCTATAGGAGAGGCCTATTTCCAGCAGTGGACGCGGCAAGCGTAGGCCGATGATGATGATGATGATTGCTAGTATTGCTACTACAAATTAGCAGATGTACGTAACTAGACACACAGCTCAAACGAATTACCCAAAGCACAGAGGAAAAGCCCAAAGTTACCTTCGTACGATTCCGACTAAGACATTTTGTACTACTATCAAAATGTTCTAAGATTGAAAACTAAAAAGCTATTCGTCATAATCTCTTGCGAATGTCTCTAGCTTGACTCATGTCTGTGTCTCTACCTCTGACCTTTAGTGTTTCTACCATTTAGTTAGTTGGCTTAGCGCGAATGTTACGGAACTGCGCAAGATTTGCGAGCGTTAAACTTATTTATAACCCTTCCAAGACTTCTGTACAGACAACATAAATAATAATAACATCCATATTACACAACCACTTGTTTTGTTTTGGCCCCAGACTAGGATACCTGTTGTGGTAATCAGACAAGGACAGGACAAACATGGCAAACACCCAGACTGAGGCCATTTGTACAAATCAAAGTAGGACCGACCCAGCAGGAATAGAACCTATGACTTCTGTCTTGGTAGATAAACGTCTTACCTGTCGGTAATTCCGGTAATTCCGTCTTTAAATGCCTCCATAGTTACCAAATAAAATAAACTGCAGGATCTAGTGAAAAGCAAAGTAGAAATATACACAAAGAGAGAATATTCGGAACTATAAAAATTTCGACCGGATGTGGGTGGAAGGGCTGGCAAGGGACGACCCAGATGGACATACTTCGACCAAAGAGGGGATGTATTAGCAAAGGGAAAGATAAAAAGTACCCGAAACCGGCGTGCGTGCATGCAACGACTAATGAATGTTGAGGAAGCGAAATTGATCTGTCAGGATCGTAGCAAGTGGCAGTCCCTGCCAACCTTCTGGGATACAGGCGTGCGTTTATGTATGTATGTATATATGTATAACAATTTCATACTGTTTTGTATGAAATAGGTAAAAATATGAGACAATACACAGTTACTCTCTCCCTGAGAGAAGGCATGTGCCCTAAAGTGGAACGTATTCACGGTTTCAAATCTTAGTTTCAGTTTATTAGAGTTAAGTACTTTAACTCAGGGAAGAACGAAAACGAACAGAGGCGAGTCGCTCAAATCTCACCTCTCTTTTTGCTGTCGACAGTACGCGGCACAAAATAACTTTCACTAGGCTCTTTTGTTATGTTATTTTGTAAACACGGTGCTTCTAAACTTCGGTAAACAATTTTGGAACACACGCACCTGAAAATCAGGAAATTGGTTTTGAGAAAATAATATTAAGTATACAGATTTTTTTACAGGTATATGTACAGTATATGTAGATTTAAATTACTACAGTTACGAATTTCAGTAATTTGGCAGCCCTAAAAAACGGCGTCATCAAAGCAAACTATGTATTGTTTTATAAAAGTGTGTAACTCGATTGATGGTTAACATAATCGATTAAACTCTCGATTTTCTTTTTGTTTTAGTTAGTTAAAGCCGTTTTGGCGAAAAAAAAGTTTGGTTAGGTAAAAAAAAAGTATTTTTTTGTAATCGACCAGTACCAAACTATTAAACTATTAAAAGAGGTGGATATTGTTGTTGAACCGAATTGCTGGCGGCTAGTGTATCCTAATTTCTTAATTTAATATCATGCTTTAACTTTTCAGTAGCACTAGAGAAACGATCTTTAACATTCAAAAGTTTTTATATATTTCTCATGTAAATGTCACATGAACTTTACCGTTATTGGTAGGATAACGATTTCCACCTATGTATTTCCCGGGCTTTACAACTGATTTGTAATATTTTTTTTAAAAGAAGCAGAGAATCGGTGATGTTACTAAAAGTGAAAATTGTTACTGAATCTCTTAGTAATCATTGCAAGTAACAGGTAATTACCCACTTGAAAGAAAGACGACACAAAAAGCTTTGGCAATTACCTACGCTAAATTTGACCTTCATTATCTTTCCGATGATCTCATTTCAAGTTCTTGAAATAACGTTTTAATAAGTATAAAATTCTCCTTCTAATTAGACTCCTACGCTTATCCAAATGTTCCTCATAATGAACTCCGTATCGCCACAAATGAGGTACAAACCGAAGCTTTGCCTAGTCTACCTAAAACATTCCTTTGTCAATGTTAAAGTCAAAGTCACAAAATTTTATTCAAAGTAACACAGAAACTGTGACTTATTGTACGTTACAGGAAAAACTAGGTGTCCGTTTCAAAATCTAGAACAAAGTAAGTCTTTTCAAACATATTCCTTAATTAACAGAGTTTACATATCATATCTTCTAAAACCTAGTACTAGGATGCATTGGTTTTAATTCCACACATCTTTGTCATCTAAATAATCCTTAATGCTATAGTAGCCCTTTTGGCATAAAGTGCGCTTTACACATTTTTTGAACCGCGCTTCATGCAAGCTTATTATATCTTTAGGGATCTTATTGTAAAAAGGAATACAATACAATACAATACAAAAAACAAAAAAAAAAATACCCCATAAAGGATGTATTAACATTTGCCAGCCTAAATCTTGGGAAAGAAAGTTTATGTTTATGTTTAAGTTTTTGTTTCAGCCAGCTATATTTTTTTTGCAAAATCGGCTCAATTCTCTTTAAATGATCGGATTTGTATAACACTATCAAGTACAGAAAGGGACCAATATTCGATTTACGCTTGTACAATAAAGCCGACCATATTGTATGGGAGAAAGGCAAATAGTTATTCAATAATAATTACAATTTAATACTTTACCTAATAAATAATCGCGATAGTTATCGGGTCCTTTTCTTGTACTAACAGTGGTATACTCTGAAATTGCCTTAAACTAAGAAGATTTAAAGACATCAGAACTTGTTACAATTCAGATTTAAATATTAGAAGGACGATGTCGACGGAACTCGAGCGTATATATTTGAATTGACAACCTCCTACTTTTTTGAATTTTGAAATCGGTTAAAATTATCAAAGTAGTCTATTTACTCGTATATGAGAAGGCCTTCTATGCTTCCATATTTCCTGCCAAATTCTTTCGATAACAAAAAGATTCATGTGATTTTATTGTCGGATAACACTAAATTATACTTTGCCCAATTTCGGTGGTTGTTTATTGCATTTTTATGGAGCGTCGACGACCTATTGTCAGCGTTTAGGATTGTTTTAATTTGGAATCTCTAATCGACATAAGGCGAACGAGTCAGCTATAAAGTAGTTTTTGCTCAGTAAGTTCAGCACGGTAGCGGGTTGTCAGAAAACATCGACCCTTTAAGGATGAAATGTCGTGAGAGCCATTTTTGGTGAAATTTAATGCAGTCTTATTAAATTTTTCAAGCTCTGTCGATCTATATATTTCGTTTCCTCAAATTCATAAGAAAATTGCTTTTACTACTTTGTTTTTAAACAGGATTCACAATTTTTTTAATTAAAATATGCTATAAAAGACACTGATACCACTTAATTTTTGTCGTAAAAGACATTTATTTATGTACTTATGGCTTATTTTATTTTATTTTCTTTATTAGGCTTATACTGCAATTATTTTGTATGTGTTTTTGGAAATAAAGTTTTAAGCCATTTTATTTATTTTAATCCAACTTATATTAGTACAATAAGTAGGTTTTTTGCTGTAAACGCCATTGGATGCAGGTTTTTTGGATAAGCCATGTTTACTTCTGAACTACCAAAGATATTGAATTTAAGGTTGAATATTTATAATTTCATTACATTTTAATAGAGATATGTGTAATCATTGCATTAATGGCATTTAAAAGAAAAAAGATATAAAGCATTTTTTTAATATAATTTCTTTGTTTTCGCTCTCCTGCATAATTCGTAAAATGGCTTTTACTACATTTCTTCCTCAAAGTGTCGATATTTGTGTTTTAGCCTACATCTACAATTAATGTAAAGCCCTGTTCATTGTTTTTTTAAAGTTCACAAAAATTTCGCGAAAAATCCTAAGTCATTGGATGTTATTTATTGAAGAAAGAAGAACCAAATACATTTATTTATAGCCTCACAGACGTTATAGAAGACATCATCGCAAAACACGAGACAAAAAAAAACAATAATAAATAGACGCGGTCTGTGTTGCTGTTGCAATTTTTGGCTGCCATAATCGCATCATCCTGGCTATAGCTTTTTGTGTTTGACATTCATTCACTCATATGGTGGCTGTGGTACGGAGTGCACAACACAGATTAAAGACACTGCTTAAAGTAGGTTTAAGAGACATTTAACGAGACTTAAGTTGCGGAGGGCTTAAAGCTTAACTAATGTGGAGATTTGACTTTATAATCATAATTTAGTTAAGATTGTCTTAAGAACGTAACGGTTTTATTTATAAAAACACGACTCCTTGAAACACTCCTAAGAGGCAGTTTATTAATTCAGTGGTTACTTCTCTTCCTTGTAAAATCTGCACCACGGATTATTTAATTGGCGTTTATCGAGTGTTTTAGGGAATTGTGTTTTTACAAATAAGTAAGACCGCAAGTGTTTATTAGACTCTAGGCCCAGCTGAATCCTTACAGTTGCATTGTCAGTCAACGTAAACAAAACTGTAAAGATGACTACAAATTCAAAATACTGCTAAATCATAACAACCAACTTCAAAGGGCATTTTGAACTAAAGTCCAGTCAAAAGGGCTCACTCAACCTCGTATTGTGGAGGTAAATAAACTATCTAACCAAAAAGAACAATGACAGACAAACGGACAGATGTTCATTTCTACGGTACATTAGAGTTTAACGACCGCAGTACTGAGAATCACCTTAGAGGGTTACACTAGACTTTGTGTCAATTAGCCTGAAATAGATTTTACAGACATATGAATTGAATACTCTAAAATGCGTAATTCCCGAAACACGTCAATTAGAGTTTGTGTCTTACAATAACTTTTGTTTTTTCTCAGATTTATAGTTTTCGAAATATAAGGATTTATGTCATTTTATTTCATTCGCGATTTACGCGCTCTGCTAATGACGCAGCCTCTGGAAAATCAATGTGCTACATAGAATAATGTGTACTGTTGTAAGCATTATCATATTATCTATCTAACAACGCAATTACAGAACAGAAAAACCATAAAAACACACATATCAAATAAGGAAAATTAAACAAAAAAATGTCAATAGTCATAGAACAAAAGATGTAGTAAATGGCTCTCCTACTGACAGACATGTTCTAAGAATTGCGAATTTTTGGGGCAACCCTGCATACTGCATTGTACCAAAAATTTTTCATTAAAAAAACAAAAACCCGACTGCAGTCGTATAAACTAAAAAGATAAAAACAAGATATTTTAAAATGACAACTCAGACCAAAAGAGATGCTCTTGCTTCACTCGAGTGAGCAAATAGGTTCTCTGCCTTTTTGCAGAAACATTTTTGGCCGATTTTCATTTGGCAACTAACGTTTCGAAGAATATTATTTTGCGGAATAATCATTTGCCAACTTTTCTTATTATTTTTTTTTATTTCCCAACCTCGCAGTTGCCAACTGTTTGTTTGGTTTGCTTTTTATAATGACATTTTTTCAAAATGCCAACTTTTAAGTAGCGTATGTTTTACTTAGCGTAATATTCATTCAGTTGTTTATTGTATACCAAATGTTGCATTAAGTTTCGTTAAGCAAACCTATAGATTAACCTAAAGGTTAGGAAAACCTAGTAAAATGGATAGAATTTTCCTAGCACTTGCCGGCCGCTGCCGCGGCACGCTCGCTTCGCTCGCTCGGCTCGTGCGTGTGTTGGTCACAGTTCTAACCTAACCTAACCTATAGGTTTGCAAAAAAAAAAAACTGTATTCAAGTTTTTTTTTTTATATATTATATCTATTTACAAAAAGGGAACGGTTTCACAGACGAAACGTTATTCATCTAATAGTTGTTTGGCCTA
Source organism: Yponomeuta evonymella (assembly GCA_963969515.1). Classification (NCBI taxonomy): domain Eukaryota; kingdom Metazoa; phylum Arthropoda; class Insecta; order Lepidoptera; family Yponomeutidae; genus Yponomeuta; species Yponomeuta evonymella. The sequence goes on along the minus strand of OZ018366.1, from coordinate 7,211,252 downwards.
GTAAAAGATTTGAAAAATAATAAATACCCAAAACGTTTTGTTTCATTATAATAATCAGCTTAACAACAATCCTACCAAATGAAACGTTGCCATACAAAAATTTGTAAATCGTTTGTTGTCAAAGTGAAAAATAGGTGAAATGTTGGTTGGCAAGTGATAATCAGCGTAACAATTTTCTGCGAGAAGGCAGGATCCCGAGCAAATAATATAAGTTTATAAGCATTATTTCTTTAACAAACTATTGCATTTAAAATTTCATATAAAATATGGTAGTCGGGGCCCAGTACTATCAGTTTATGGCCGCCTTATGGGTAATGCGCAATTCTTAGAACATGCCAGTAGGAGAGACATTTACTCCAACTTTTGTTCTATGACTATTGATTTTTTTTGTTTTTATGGTTTTTAATGTTTTTGTCTTGTTACTTTATACCACTGCAGTAGGGTTTTTTGTTTTTTTTTAGTCAATTTTTGTATTTTTAGTGAATCAGTAAAATGATGAAGTTTGAAGGCCCGTCTGTTCGTGTTACATCTCTTCAATATATATATATATATATATATATATATATATATATATATATATATATATATATACATACGAGCTAAACACATTACCCTCCTTCTGGGCTCCGCCACAGTCGGGTAAAAAAAACGAAAACAGACAACAGTTACAAGAACGATAGGTACAATTGGCGGCCTTATAAGCATTTTCTTCCAGGTCACCTTATAATAGTAGGGTAGCCAAAGAAGACAGAGAAGTCGGAGTTTCTTCTTACGAAGCTGCAATTCACGAAGTCTCAATTTACACAGTCAAAATGTACGACCATCAGCACTAGCTTTTACCCATAAAGTACACTTTGCACGTTTGTTACTGACATCAAGTGCGCCCCTCATTGTGAAACATACCGATTGTAATTATAAAACAGCAGAAGGGTTGGCATTGATATCGGCTTAATATTGCCATTCACTTCTCGTCAAGATACGCTCCTTATTATTTGACGAGAGGTAGGTATGCCTATCTGTGGTCTAATTACGCCACTGACACATGGATTATATTATTTTGCCGGTTTGATTCCAGTGGCCTGTAGCTTCTCCTTTTAAAGAGCGGAAGGGAACAAGAAAAGAGTGCTATCTGTCCTATAATATATTATATCTATAAAACAAAGTCGGATTAAAAAAACTAGGTTTACTCGGGTCCAATATTCATCATCTTTGGTTTGCTGGATTTATTTGCGCCCCGAGAAGCAGAATAACTATACTAGTATAAACGATACAGAAAAATAAAGGAATGATTATCATTTAATGATTTTGAGGCATCGAGGCCAATGAGGGGGCGTAATTTCTACGTGATCAATAATAGTTGATAGTGGTTAATAATAGTCTTTACATTCTTAATTTCCCAAGTAAAGTTCAAATCTACAACGTGTTATTAAAATAACGTGAACATGAAAACCGTTCCTTCAATGTCAATATTAAACAACTTTTAATAAACACAAGTGTATAACGAAAGTGTATAACATAAAGTGTATAACATAGTGGTTTATTCAAATCTACAACGTGTTATTAAAATAACGCTGAACATGGAAACCGTAAAACCGTTCATATAAATGTTCTGCGCTATTTTAATAACACGTTGTAGATTTGAATAAACCACTACTGAAGAAATAGTTTTTGGCTTGTGCGTTATTTCAATAACACATGGTGTATGTTCAGGCAAATTCATCCAGTACAAATAAAGGTAATAATAATAGGTTTTTAAAATCATCCAATACAGTCCAGTACTGTCCACATTCGTGCACTGCTAGAGCCAGGCCGTCCCAAGACACGCCAATCGACCATAGAAAACATAAAACACTAGCGTCGTCGAGGTGGCATTATAGACTGCCACCTCGACCTTTCATTCTTTAAAATATTTAAAGAGTTAAACTTAAAAAAAACCGAAGATTTGTGAGGATTATCGGTTAAACTTATATCCACGGTTATCCATATTCTAGCACCTTACCTTGCTACAATTTTAAATAAATGCATTGACCAGGGAACCTTTCCTAATCTATTAAAGTTAAGTAAAATAGTACCCTTGTTTAAATCTGGCGATAGTGAAGATCCCAATAATTTCAGACCAATAGCAATACTGCCGGTCCTAAGTAAAGTTTTTGAGAAAGTAATTTTGCATCAATTGCAGACTCATTTTAGTATAAATAAGCTATTTCATAAGAAACAGTTTGGATTTACGAAGGGCCGCTCAACGACAGACACAGGCATAGCATGAATAAAGCACATCTTTGATGCGTGGGAGGAGGCGCAGGATGCCATCGGGGTGTTCTGTGACCTGTCCAAGGCGTTTGATTGCGTCGACCACGAAACGCTCCTCATAAAATTACACCGATATGCTTTAAGTAATAAATCGCTAGCTCTTCTTCGATCTTACTTAATAGACAGAACCCTAAAAATAGATATTAATAAAGTTAAATCCTCAGGATCTAATGTAAAAGTAGGAGTTCCTCAAGTTCTATACTAGGACCGTTCCTTTTTTTGGTTTACGTAAATGATTTGCCCTACCTAGTAGAAAAACTATCGCAGATAGTATTGTTTGCTGATGATACTTCCTTAATTTTTAAAGTAAAGAGAGGTTTAGGTAATGTTGACGATGTAAATGATGTAGATAGCTACAGTTCTAAACTTGTTCACGGTGAACAATTTGATGTTAAATGCGAAAAAGACAAAATGCGTCAAGTTCTCCTTGCCCAATGTTAAAAATGTTGACACGTGTCTAAAAATATCTGGTGAGAAATTAGAGCTGGTAGAGTCCACACTATTTTTATGCATAACAAAAGACTCAAAACTGCAATGGGGTCCGCATATTGAAAAACTATCGGGTAGGTTGAGTTCAGCTGCATTTGCAGTTAGAAAAATTAGGCAACTTACGGACATATCGACTGCGAGGCTAGTCTATTTTAGTTATTTTCACAGTATCATGTCATATGGGCTGTTATTATGGGGACGGGCAGCAGATATAGAAACAATATTTATTTTGCAAAAAAGAGCAGTAAGAGAAATTTACAACTTAAGCAGTAGGGAATCGCTAAGGGAGCGTTTCAAAGAAATAGGAATTCTTACACTGGCTTGCATAAATATATTCGATAATATGATGTATGTCCGTAAAAATATAACAATGTTCAAATTAAATAGGGACGTCCATAACGTAAACACTAGAAATAGAAATAAGCTTGCTTATTCTAAATTTCGTTTAGCCAAGGTAAATATATCGTTCGTAGGCTATTGTGTTCGTTTTTACAACAGAATTCCAGAACATGTTCTATCCTTGTCTGAAAATAAATTTAAAACATTCATTAAAAATCACTATGTAAAAAAGCCTATTATAGAATAGACGAGTATATGAACGATATAAGCCCTTGGTAGTAAGCCAATTCCACTGCGATTTCATTGTTATTTAATTATTAATATTATATGTTAACAAGTTTTAAAAACGTGTACTGACGACGTGATTGCACATTAATAACTATAGCACACATTTTATAGCTGACAAGAACTCAATCTGCAGGTTTGCTAAAGGTCATTCGAATGGTGGCGTGGTGGCCGGGTCACCTATCTCCCTCTAAAATGGTTGAGACTGGTGATGGCTGACCCCTGCGTTATGCTCGTGAACAGGTGCTGTTCGTGTGTCTGGCCGCAGCATTAATGTTTTTCCTACTTTTGTAAGAAGTGTTATTTTGGCTTTTAAAGTTATTGGTGGCTATCACGGAATCATATCATATAGGCTTTGATGTATAAGTTTAAGATGATTTGAGAAAAGATGGTCAGAGTGGAGTTTTTTTTCCCGCCGCCTTTTTCTCCACTACAAATACGGCCCGAAGGCAGCGGCTAACATAGTAACATAGTACATTGACATTCAGCAAACAGAATGTAAATTCTTTACGTTGAAATAAATTATTGATACCTGATTTCTTGTGTGTAGAAGGCTTAAAGGGCCGTGAAAATTACAGTTGGAAATGGAAAGGCAAGTTTTCATGTTATTTTTACGCGGTGTCTATCTTTGACCAGATCTGGTCATAACCATAAAAGCGGTCTCCCTCCTTATAGCGGCTCAACATTAAAAGGGGTGGACCGAAAACACATGCGTGCCTGTCCACCGGACAGATTGCGCTAAATTCAATTCTCTAAAGTAATATTTCACACAAACACGTCAGATAAAATCGTTTTGTGAAGGCGTCACATCTTCTAGAGGGGTTTAGGGTTGGCACACAAGTTTAAGCATCAAAAACAATAAAACTTTCACACATTTTCTTGTCAGTGGCTTTTATCGAATTGACAAATGCCTACGAAGCTATAATATTCCTGCTCGTTTGACGGACAATCAATACTGAATAACTTTGTTTTTAATCTTTTTAGGGTTCCGTAGTCCACAAGGTAGGGTACCTTGTCCGTCCGTCTGTCTGTGCACGGGTTAGCTCAGATAAATTTTGAAAGAAAGCTGAATTTTGGCACAAATATACATATTACTCAGTAAAATAACGACTTTGAAAAAAATTTTTTCGCTACCTCCCCTATACCAAAACTAGGGAAGACCCATAGTTGGACTATCATTGATTTGATCGTTTAAAAAGAAAAACCATTATTGTTATTATTAAGAAAGCATTATCCATTAACCATTTTTCAATTCAGGGATCCGTTTGAGAAATTTTAGGCCTTTAAGCGCAATTTTCCCCGCTAACGAAACGTGAAAACATTCAGGGCAGCAGCACAATACTACAATGAAGTTAAAACGATAACTATCACAGGTAAGTAGGCTTTACAAGTTAACAAGTAATGGTCGGCCAACTTATAAAAGGAAAAGTATGTACCTACAAATTCCATTGAAAATTACTTTGATAAACAATATATTCCTAGTTAAACCGTGAACTAAATTAATTTGTTCATGATATAAATAAAAAAACGCCTTGTTATAACGTCCGCGTATTTTGCCGGCTAGCTACAAAACCCTACACTGCGCGTAGTTCTACAGTTGGTCAGTTTTTGCTTTTCAATTCATTAAAATTAAAAAAGAGCCGTTTTAAATGTTAAATATAATGAATCAACGTTCCACTACGCCTAAAGTTTGATAGGCTACAGAAAAAATGTGTGTTTAAAATATTGACCTAAGGTAATTAGAACTTCAGGCACTCGTTAACGAGGAATACTCGTTTTGTCAATATTAGTCTCATAAAATAGGTATTACGATATTTTATTATTCAAATGAGAGACAGCCCTAAAACAGCCGGGGGCAAGTGCATATCGCGGGGCTAATTTGGTAATGTTATACAAGTTGCCTCTTTAGCCCGTCTATTACAATATTGGACTGACACTAGTGATGAGTTGACCAGTGATGTTTCATCAGATATCGATAAATAACTTAGTTTTATATATATCTGGTTTATCTTTGTACCAAATAAATAAAATCATAAATTCACTATTCAAACTAATGTAACATTTACAACTGGTTAACATTACATCCACAATAATTTTGTCAAACATAACAACTATGAATTATCCATCAGGAACAAAAAGCAAATAAAATAAACCACTCATACACACACACACATACACGCACACACACATACACATACACGCACACACACATACACACTCATACACACACATAAAATAATCACACACAAACACACACACACGCACATACACACACATATACATACACAAACATACACACACACACACACACACACACACACATACACACACTAACAATAAAAAATCAGAAATTTATGCCCCAGAGTCGAAATTAAAGTTTCAAATTAATATATCATCATCATCATCAGCCATTTAACGCCCACTGCAGGACATAGGCCTCCTTCGTGGTTTTCATAACCATGAAGGGTTTTGCCATAATCGCCACGCTTGGCAGGCGGGTTGTCGAACGCAGTATGCGGTTAGAATCTCAGGAAGACGCTGCTGCCCGTCTCCTGGTAATTGATTTCCTTAGTCGCCTTCTACGACATCCACGGAAGGAAATGGAGTGACGCTATTCTTAATCCGGCGCCACACGGCACTTAGATTAGATCTAACTTAATTCTTATAAATATTAATATATATATTTATAAGAATTAAGTTAGATCTAACTAGAAACTGATATATTAGATTAACGCGTGTTAATCATTCTAATTAAAAAGTGTAAAATTAAATATAGACTGAGGTGGCGCTGGTTCTAATAATGAGAAAAGTAGTTAAAATATTAGACCCCGTCTTTGCTAACCGCTAGGCCGAGGACAATTGAAAACCTGTTTCAGTTAAAAAAAGCTTACATCGGGATGACATAACAAAAACAAAGCAACTGATGTTAAATATATTCCTCATCATTGATTTTTGCAAAATAATTATATCTTCAGAAATTAGAATATAAACTTGAAAAACTTCTTTATTTCTAGCAAAACGTCGACCACAATGCACTTGTCACTACACTTATGTCGACATGACACAATCACGTCACCGTCCCATCACTGTTCCGGATGAATATTTAGCGCAGCACCCCATACACATTGTTTATTTATTGGACGTATATTTCATGGCCCCCGGCTCTCCGATTTGCATACGCCCGTTCCGTGGTGGCGCTGTCAAAATTTTAGGGTCGCTCGTGTGGGTACTGACCCAATGCAGATAGATAAACGAAGAAAAGTTATCTTCGTCTTTCTGACTTTAAACGATTTATGGTGGCTTTTATTCTGGTTGCGGAGGTGCAGTGCATAGGTTGTCAAACAGTATTTTTGTACTTCAAGTTAGAGTTAACTTTATAAACCCTAATTAGAACCTGACCCACAAAATCAGATATTGGGATGAACTAAGAATTCTTTTGGTTTATTTGATGTTTTAACTGAATGTCGAAAAGTCCCCCAGTTTCTCGTACACTAACACGCTGTTAATCTACTATTAACAGCTGTCAATTGACCAAAGTGCATACAAAAAAAACCACTGACAGCTGTTAACGCTAGATTAACAGCTTGTTAGTGTATGAGAAACCGGGGTGTATCTGGTATTTAATCCAGGCTATCTAAACTAAAGTTGAACGATGCGTATCTAATTTTTCATAGGACAGCGTAACTAGCTATTCTATTTTACCGAGTCCAAGCACCTCATCTTGCCACGTTTGTTATCATTACGCTGTCCGAAAGTTCTTACTTAAATCACAAAACCCCGGCTGTCACGTCTCGCTTCTAGCTCGTCCTCTCAAGCATTGATAGCGCATGCTGATTGATCGATAACTGACAGCGTGTGGTTCACATCACTACGGTAACAACAGATTGTTTGCTTCGCTGTCGCTCCACCTTTCAGCACTCGTCAAATTGAGGAGCATCGAGGTTTTTTTCGCGGAATTATTTGCTTATTAACTCGGTTTTGTATACTCAGATCGGTTGTGTTTCGTGTCCACGGGAAAATATCTCACTCATTTTGACCCGTAACAGGAAGAACTATAAAATGTAACTAGGCATTAATTTTATGAGTCTATTCTTGATGGTTACTGTTTTGCTTTTCGTTCCAAGTTTATGCAAGCAATTTTTCAAGAAACCCATAAAGTTAATTGGGTTTTGTTATTTTAATCAACTTTCCATCTACTTGGACAAACTTGCGAACTCATAAGGAAAGTTTGAACTTCATTGAATCTTTAAATAGCCGAAGAAAGTTATTGGGGAACTTACGGAAAGTTTTCCTATAAAAGCCAACATTTCAGTGCGCTCTGTTTATCTTTTAAACAGAAAGGTTTCGGTGAACTTTTCAAGTTTTAAATTCCAATGAATATGAAATTGAACTGCGTTGGAGTATTTACTAGTATTTTCGTTCGTCTTTTGTGTGATATCAAATGGGTCTTAAAGTCAACTTTCGACTGTCACTTCTATTGAGCTAACGAAGTAAACAAACCCTTGAAATATAATGCAATCCTTCAGTCAATATTCGTCTACTACTGAGCATAGCCCTCCCCCGAGGCGTACGACTTAATTCTGTCTCCGGCCATGCTCACCCAGCCGCTACCAGCAATGGCAGCAATATGCCTCAGATCGTGGGGCCAGCGAGCTGGTCAACGCTTCTGTCAGTTCGTGATGTTCACTCGAGAACCTTTGTACCTCATCGGTTGCCGATTCTTCAGCTGATGTGATTAGACTACTGCAACTACAAATTGCTATTCTTATAGGCTATGTCAATCACCTTAGTTTTTTAGTGAATTGTATTATTTCTGATACTGCATTAAAGAGATTCCGAGGATGGCTCATTTCAAACATTTCAGACTTGGAATCGGTACACTACACGGTGAAATTGAATTCGATTGATAAATTTTAAGGGGATATTCTAACCATGATTTAGAAACATTATGACGATAGTTTTGAAAAAATGGGGCGCTTTAAAAATTTAGCTAGCCAAAATTACTTCACTTAAGCATAGACAAACAATATCCGGACGAAAAGTTATAAAAATCGAAAAAGAACTATGGGTCGAGCGTCTTATGGTCGGCGCCGGGCAACTCCATTGTTATTTTAATTGTTTACGTATATTGGAGAATATACGCTTATACATTTAACATATTAGAAAACATTTTTCAACGTCATGGTAAGTACTTCCCACCACTTTTAATTTAGATTCACAGTTTCGAGTAAAAGGTCGGAAATCACGAATATTTACAAATATGTTATACCATTACCGATAAATTATTAATAATACTGTTTTTACAATAAAAAGAACATTTTCTCAAAATATAGGTAACGACTTCAAATCACCCTGTAGTTTTACCGCCAGTGTCCACGTTTCAGCAACGAAGGTACTTTGAAAAAAAACCGGCCAAGTGCTAGTCGGACTTGCGCACGAACGGTTCTGTACCACTATCTATACAACATTAGACACAAAGATCGAGAAAAAACGGCAAAAAATCACGTTTGTTGTATGGGAGCATTCCTTAAATATTTATTTTATTTTAATTAAATTATTTATTTTTGAAGCGAATACAGAACTCAATATTCTGTGAATATTTCAAGCGTCTACCTGTTGCCGTTATTAATATCGAGCAAAAAACGGTAAAAAATTACGTTTGTCGTATGGGAGCCCCCCTTAAATATTTATTTTATTCTGTTTTTTAGTATTTTTTGTTCTAGCTTTAACAGAAATCCATCATCTGTGAAAATTACAACTGCCTAGCTATCACGGTTCATAAGATACAGCCTGGTGACAGTGAAGTCTTAGTAATAGGGTTTGGCACCCTTCGGGTACGGAACCTTAAAAATAATTGAAATAGCAAAAGTTAATGTCGCTCGTTTCGTTTGGTGGTCCGAAGTCATTGTCTAATCTAAATTGATGATAGAAATACTCATTCCTATGGACATTTTCTTGAATTTGATCATATTAAAGAGAATGTTTGTGTAAATCTCGGAAACGGTTATTTGGTAAGGATTACAAATTACCTTCAGTCGACATTACATCAACCAACGCTATACTACGACAGCCAAATTACAGGCGTAACTTTATAACACATTTTCTTTCAACGAGAAAAATTACAATAGTTATTTGTTATGCAAGGCTGCAAAGTTAATTTTTGGCGCGAGTACCTTGTATTGAAACCTGAGCAAGCGAAGGATTCTAGGATTGAGCCACGAGCGAAGCGAGTGGTTCAAATATAGAATCCTGAGCGTATCGAGGGTTTCAAAGGTACGAGACGCTAAATAACTTTGCTGCCGAGCGCAACACACAACTTTTCACCTCACTAAAGCGAGGAAAATGTTAGGTGCAAGAAAAACAGTTTTAATAAATATTAAATTACTGTTAATTTATATCTTCGTCGCTGCTAGCTTCGCTTATATTTTATGATTTCTTTCGATTTTATCAAAAAACAAACCAAAATAATGGAAGTAAAGTGAATTCAATAAAGAGAAAATTTTAAAGTTTTTTTTTAAATCAAATTTTTTTGCCGGCCAGTGCGATTCTTTAAATGAGGCTGGCGCATGACATGAAATAAGTATTTGCATTTCAATCATCAATGGACTGGCTGCAGAGAATATAAACTATTACGAAACCAATGAGGTTCTATATATATGTAATTTATTGTACGAAACCTTTATTGAATAAAAATATTCGAATTTTAAAAACACTTTCCACGCTAGCGGATAAAGTGCGATTTTCCACGCAGATTTCGAATGATAAACAGAGCTTTTACGAGCTAGTGAGGTGAAAAGAAAATTTTCGTAAACGTATTATACCCTTCAACACGCTACATGGCCGGCCATATCTCTTTTAAATACCAAAAATACTCAGCTTAAAAGACCTTTATTCTTTTATCCGTAGGGCATAAGTACGAGATTCGAAAAAAAAAACTTACCTCAATATGGTCACCGTCACCACCTGCTACTGAACCGGAAATATTTAAATTCCCTCATTGAAAACATGTTGAAAACCCACGAATTTTAAATTAGACTACCATGAGCCTATGCTAATTCGCGTTACGCCCCGCGACCTCCCATTGTTTGAGGTATCAAAATCGATAGGCTCCATGTGTGCCCATATTGCGAACTAAACAGAATGATGACACTCTTAGTTTGGTGTGACCATCTCAGCCAGGTTTTTCCTACGCTAACAATCCAAGCTAACAGCTGTATGTTGACCAAAGTAACAACTGACAGCTGTCAACTGTATTCTAACAGATTGTTAGCATACGAGAAACCGGCGGTCAACCGGAGAAACCCCTGTGTTGGCAGCTGCAACGTTTAGAAGGCAGTAATACAATTTTTCCGCTTTCATTAACCACACCCTAATGTCCTCCTAAACAGAAAACTGTACTGTAAGGGACTTCCTGCAGTGTTATTTATATTCATATCCATTTAGTATTCAATTTGGGCACAACATGGTAATTTTTTTTTTAGTTTAAAATCTAAGCAGATGTTTAGCATACATTACATAAATAATTACAATTCCATAATAATTACATTTAAATCAATTAACTTTTATAATAACGTAATAATTAATTAATGTCAATTCTGTTGTTTAATCAATTATGTTCCAGATATTCGTCAGCAGAGTAATATAGGATATATTTTTAATTTATTTAAGAACATATAAATAATTACTCAGTGACTCCCTTATATGCAAGCGAATATTATTATACTATTGACTGTTGAGCGAGCACGACTAATGAATGTTGAGGAAGTGAAAGTGATCTGTCAGGATCGTGGCAAGTGGCAGTCCCTGGTCTCTGCCTACCCCTCTGGGGTACAGGCGTGAGTTTACCTATAACTTCTAGCGACTGCTAGCATCTGTTAACTAGCGCCACAAATAAAAAAATGTCTTACTTTGTAATCCGTTTCAAAAAAGTTACCGTAGTTAACGGAGTGATCTGTCAGGATCGTGGCAAGTGGCAGTCCCTGGTCTCTGCCTACCCCTCTGGGGTACAGGCGTGAGTTTACCTATAACTTCTAGCGACTGCTAGCATCTGTTAACTAGCGCCACAAATAAAAAAAATGTCTTACTTTGTAATCCGTTTCAAAAAAGTTACCGGAGGTAGTAAATAATTTATATTTAGAACGTGCAGCCAAACCCAAAAAGTAGGATTTTAATCGACTTCCCGGAGTAACTGTGAATTCGGACATTTATTTAAAATAGTCATAATTAATATTTAAAAACTTACGTTATTTCAATAACAAATGTTAGTTTATTAAAGGTCTCCAAGAGGTTCACTAGCATCACCAATAAATAACGTTCACATAATAGAATATTTTTTCCTAGTCCCAACCTCGAATACCCTGTGCTATGGTAACCAGGCAAGCACGTCACAAACATGACAATACACCCAGATTGAGTCCATTTGTAAAAATTAAGTACGGCGGCCTCCATTGGAAATCGAACCTACGACCTCTATTTTGGTAGTCAGACGCTTTAACCGTTCGACCGACGAGGCGGTAAGTTTTATGTTTTTGGCTTACGGTTCTTTGTCATGGATACTGAAAAACACGATTCGAGAAATTCGTATAAATTACTATAGCACCGATTCGTTTGGTTCGTGATGGGCATCCGATTGAGAAGCGTTCTTTTAAGTTGATAAACATCTCGGGTGTTTAACGCTGAATTTTAAATATTGTTTAAACTACAGTTAGTGCGTGGAACCGTCCTTAATTAATGTGAACTGAGTCGTGTTTGTTTTGCTGAGAACACACAACTGGGGCTCTATTCAGGAAGCTAGTCAACGGTATTGTTAAGATACAGTAAAGTATTATAATAAATAAGAAAATGTGGGCAAAACTTTAGGCAATTTTTCACTATATCTGAATAATAAAGTTTATATTCTATGACTAAAACTAATGCGTTTTTGACTAGATAACTTTTAATATAAACTATTTATGAGTAAAAATTTGTACTTACGATGTTTTTTTCGGGCTATTATGTGCAACTGTAGTACAGAAGCCTAGTAATTAAGCCCATATTATCTCTAGAGAAAGCCTGTGCTCTGCAGTAGGACATGTATAGACTACGCAAAAAAACGCAAGAAATGTGTTGCCAATGCTATTTTTTTTTAATTTTGTTGTGGACGATGGAGTCAGTGATACCTACGTTAAGTAAGTAGTCGACAGTACAATGTTTGCGAAGTCGCCCGACAGATTGTTAGAATAACAAACGGAACAGTCACTAAAAGGCAGTCAGTCAGGCCACGCGGGCCATCTTTATTTGTAAATAGTTCACACTTGCAGAAATTTTGTAAGTTAAAAAAAGTTGAAATGGGCTCACCAAGCTGGCATCATCTAGCGGCACAAGTCAAAAGGATCTGAGTAATGGCTACTTTGTTCTACTCAACCACATATAAATGAACTGCACACGATAGGTAATTACAGAGTTACAGCCCTCGCCGAGGCGTCTTGTTTTCGTTGGATGCGGTTTTAGCAAGTGACCACCTAATACCCAACCGAAAGACGTTTTCGATGGCTCGATGACGGAGACGATTTTGATGGCCTTCTTACTGATGTTACAAGAATTCTGCGAAGCATTACATTAAAGCATAGTAACAAGCAATACCATTAAAGATCATTCAGATGTCAAAGATATACAAAGTTGTCCGGAACTAAAGCGAGTTCAATGCATGAGTTTTTATGAGAGTTTATTCTAGGTTTACTCTATTACTTAAGGACCAAATTTGAAAAGACTAAGTTTGGAGTTTTTTTTTCTTCGAAATGATCTGGATTCTGAAATTGACACCTAGTTTAACTTGCAATGTTGATTAAGTCGCAGTTTCTGTGTTACTTTGCATAAGCAGCCTATATACGTCCCACTGTAGGACACAGGCCTTCTCTCAGGGAGAGAGTATGGGCTTAATCACCACGCGTGCCCACAGCGGATTGGCGATTTCAAGCGCTGAGTTATATGAATAGCTCAGACACTCAGGTTTCCTCATGATGTTTTCCTTCACAGTTAGCGAGTGGTATTGCTACTATAACTTCACAAATCTACATAACTTAGAAAACAAAGTCATGGGTACATGCCCGCACTGGGAATCGAACCTGGGTCTCCCGCTTCCGAGTCCAATGTTCTACCCACTAGGCTACCACCGTGTTACTTTGAATATAAACATTTAGATTTTCATACAACAAACTGCTGTTTAATATCCACATCATGTTACAAGATCAAATCGTAGCTTCTCCGAAAGGAGACAATCTCCGAGCTAATGGAGACATCTCAGACAAAAACTTAATAACTTACCGGAAAGTCGTTGCACACAGTAATCGAAAACGTGTAAAAACGCATCGATGGAATTGCATTTTACAGCTCCGACACACGATACGTCGACTGAGATGAGAAAACTATACAGGGTGTAAAAGAATTCCCATAGGTATCTATTAAAAAAGAGGGAATTCTACATACAACTTTTACAATAAAGTTTTTTTTTCATTTCAATTTACCTTTTTGATACGAACAACTTTCACATCTTCAAAACAGCAAAAAAATTTCTGTTTAAAATAAATCTCAGCCAAAAATTTCAAAATGTAATAATTTTGAAATTGCTAACTATGCCAACAAAATTTAAAGATAAATTTTGATAGCAGATAAATTTTGTGCTATTTCGGCATAAAAAAAGTAGTTCCTACTGACGAGTTTTCTGATAAATGTGGGGTTATTGTTACACCCTGTATAAAGGCGATGCGGTGTGTAACGAAATGGCGTATTTATCTAAAAGCGTCGGTCTCATGGTGCTTCCACATAATGGGCCCACACGCCATCACTCTAAATTCCATATTCACAACTGTTAACAGTTGTCAGTTGGCCAAAGTGCACACAAAAGAAGCAACTGACAGCTGTTAACAGTAAATAAAAATAAATAAATAAAATAAATAAATAAATAATTGTTTATTCTGTAAAAGGTGCATACATTTCTAAGTAGTCTCATTTCCGCCAAACTAAATAATAGTTTGTTGGCAGATTTACTCTCAATTTAGTTTACATAGAAAAGTAAAGAAGATACTTAACTTAAATTAGGATAAATTTATGGTACTGGTTACAAACTGGTTCATTAATTCAGAAGCTACACACTTTTTATAAAGCATTTTACTAGCATATTGTGATGATCTTACTTCCACTGACATTTCATTTAGTATAGTAGGGACTAAGTACTGTCTTGTCCTTTTTCCATAATAGTTGTTTACTGGTGGGACAGTTAACTTTAGATTAACAGCTTGTTACTGTACCAGAAATCGGGGGTTACTGTCACTCGCCATATAATAAAAATAAATAAATAAATCGGACTTTATTCATCACGCAAGTTACAGTCCCACCCAATACAAAAGTTGTTATATTATACTCGTAGTGCTGGATGTTACGGGTGTTTTTGCAAACTAAAATGTAAAGGTTCAACTGCTGCCGACTTCACCAACCTTCACCGCACTCAATTTTGCTGTGACAATATCAAAATCAGCTGAAATCGACCTATCGGATCATTACGGAAATATTCATGAAACCAATCCCGACATGCGGTTAGCGAACGAACTCGAAGTTAATAGTTGTGGTTTAACAAATCTGCGGTTTAGTTGGGCACCGCAAATTACTTGGTGCTACAGACCCCCTTAAACTAGGTAGATTATGTTAAGAAAACATGAGGTTGGATTGGGACAGATTGTTTACTGTGGTTTCGACTAAGTGTATTCCCGCCAGGCAAATCGTATGCCTGAGGACGGCCGGTCCGACTGTTCTTCGTCGGACGTTATATTTATGCTATGTCATGTGAAACACTTTGGTTGCGCGATGCAGGAATGACGGAGTTTATAGTGCGTGCGCAGAGTTGACATGTATCTTAGGCCTTGCGAGGCCTAAATCAGATCCGTACAAAGTAATTTATTACTGTAAAGACGTGAGAAACGGGGCTTAATTTTGTGTTGTGTCCTGCCATTACACTGATACAGGGGGTGTATCAAAATCAAAATTGCTCTACGTGGGACACTCAGAATGTTGAAGAATGTGAAGTGTTCTATATGAATATGCAGACACTTCGTTTATAGCCTGCTCGAACGCTGACAGAGCATCTTCCGGCGACGAAAATTGTTGAGCTGATTTTGTTTGTGGGAATAAAAAGAAATCACACGGTGCTAGGTCAGGGCTGTAAGTAGGGTGACCCAGGAGTTTATCAACGTGCAGTCCAGAAAGTCCCTCGTTTTGAGCGCGGTGTGCACGGGCGCGTTGTCGTGGTGGAGCAGTAGCCCGCGGAGCCCTGTGTTTGGTCGCTTTTTGTTCACAACAGAGACAATTTCTGCCAAACATTTGGTAGTATACCATTTGGCGTTGATGCTTTTTTGGTTCCGTAAAGAAATTGATACCAAATAGACACTCAAATTGAAAACACTCGCGATCAAAATCTTCCCCCCTCTTCTAGATCGCTTCACTTCGGTAGGCGTGGATTCGTTTTGAAACATATCAACCGTCGACTGGCGATTCGTTTCTGGATCGAATTGATAAATCCAGGACTCATTAACTGTATTGATGTGGTAAATACGCTGAGACGAACTTGCTTCAAATTTGTTTATCATATCACGGCATCATTCCACCCAGGCCTGCTTCTGAGCGTCGGTGAAGTTGTGCGGCACCCAGCTTCAAACTATCCTCCTTACGCGAAGATGCACGTGCAGAATCTCGTGAAGCCTTCTCGATCCAATCTGCAATATGTGCTGAATCTCCTGATAAGTAACTTACCTATTGTCTTGGATACTGCTAGCACGTTTTCTTCACCCCCCAAAGTTAGTCGACCGCGGTTGGATACGTTATACCAACGATACACGGTTGCCTTAGAAGTGTCTTCATTCATGAATGGCGTTTGAAGTTTTATTCTTATCACAGTAATTTTTAATAAAATCCTCTGTAAATGAAATCGTGAGTGCAGTCATGTACATGACATAATATCAACCGATACACATGTGCCCTCTGTTCAGTTACACGTGTTACGACTTTACAAATAAAATGGTAATTAAATACATTGATTACCAAAGATAATTTTATGTAATAAATATTCGCAATCAGCCCTTTTAAATGTATAACCAAAATGTATTCGTTGATGTGTTGTTGACTGTATTAAATATCAGCTATATAATAATTTTGTTGTCCGCAAAGGAACCCTTATAAAAGGCCGGAGGCTATTATTTTTTGTTTTTACTATCTAAATGACTCCTTAGGGGGATTATTACCAAAAGTTACAGATCTCGAGCTAAAAAAGCTAATAAAACGGCTGGCATAACTTAGCACATCGAACAAAAAACGTAGGTACACAAATACTTTTTGAAATGCCTTTAAACATTCCTTTAATGTAGAAATATGTAAAAAATACAGAATTCTTATGTTCAAAAGGATATAAAAAAATGTTATAAGACAATAATATTGTGACTGGCCTCTCAATCGGGAGGTCGTGGGTTCGAATACCAGTGACTTTGTTTTCTAGGTAATACATTTATAAAGTTGTAGTAGCAACAACACTCGCTAACGGTGAAGGAAAATATCGTAAGGAAACCCGAGTGTCAGAGGTGTTCACATACTTCAGCGCTTGAAGTTGCAAATCCGCAGTGGGCACGCGTGGTAATTAGGCCCATACATGCACTGGGATGTTAGATTACCAAAAATATAAATTGAGCATGTTATTTAAAGTCTAGGTTAAAAATTATAATGAAATAGTAGTACAGTACAATATGACCTGTCTTAACGAAAGGGCAAGAGAATAGGACGTCTATTCGTCTGTGTTTTTCTTCGTTGGTACGCTCTTGAAAGAGCGTCAGTGGTACTTATGAAGACGTCTTATTATGGACCGGTGCATCGCCATTTCTCTCAGTCAGTGTTTTTGTGTAGTAAATATATAAATAACTTCCACACAACGCAATCACTTGTCCTGGTCCTAAACTGGGATACCCTGTGCTACGGTAAACTAGGCAAGGACAACATAAACATGGAAATGCACCAAGACTGAGGCCATTTGTACAAACGTACGGTGGCCCCCGGTGGGAGTCGAACCTACGACCCCGGCATGGTAATCTGACGTGATATCGCTGGACGAGGCAGTCAAAGAAGAGTGGTCACGAAGCGGCCTATCCACAGTGGACTTAATTTGATCAGTCCAACGCATTGGTGCTCTGCCGTAAGATAGGCCGCGTTTCATAAAACTACAATTCACAGTTGGTTGTAACAATTCGATGTACATTGCGTAGCAGTCTGCCTACTTGTTAATGTGTGGGTTAACCAACTTTGCAATGTACAACGAATTGTCATAATAAACCATCAATTGTGGTTCTATGAAACATGCCCCTGGTGCCCTCTTTACCTGTACTACAATACGTTCGACAGAGCTGTTGTCTTGTCAAAATACGTAGCTTAAATTAAACATTGTATGATTCGACCTTTTACTGAAGTTGATAGACGTTGGATAAAAAAATATATCATGAAGGGCTTACGAGAGGTTTAATAAAAGAAAATAAAAAGACGCTTTTTACAAAAAACCACGATCAAATTATTTCATGCGCTACAGTTGGGATTAGTTAATAATTTAATTCCTGTATAACATAGACCAAAATCAAATAAGCTTGTCTTTCTGTCGCAACCATTATGTGCCGATACGGACACGGCCCTTTTTCACGTGTAATGTGTCGCCGTGAATTCCCCAGTTTTTAATTACTTCGAATATTTTACACGCGAGAGAAATATTCCGAGAGGGTTCGTCCTATCGCATCCCATCCGTTTGAGTCCGGACGTATCAATTTAAGGGTTTTGATCTTCTAAGGGCCGATTCGACCAAACTATTTATGCCTGGTATAAGTCTTGGAATAAATCGAGAAATACTGTGGAGTAAATCTATATCACGTTCTACCAACTACTAATCCCGGGATAATTCGCTAGAATGCAATAAATTATACCGAGTTTAAAATTGAGGGAGTATAGTAGTTTATGTGACTGTCACATAATGAGGGTTATTAAAACACGAGCGAGATTTTAAAAAACGAGCCTTGGCGAGTTTTTTAATAGAATTGGCGAGTGTTTTAATACCAAGTTATGTGCAGTCTCATACACTACTTTATCTACACTCATGTCTTAATCTTCAAAGTAAGGAATCAAAGGAAAACACGTTTGACAAGCTTTGTACTATACATAAATCTACGGTTATTAACTAAACTCATATCGAAATGAAACAAAATTTTAAATTATAAATTTATTTTTAGTTGCACTTTTGGTACCACGAAAATGAAATTTGGTTTTTTATAGACTCAACTTTTGACATAAAAAAAACTTAAGTTTTGTTCCGTGATCACAGCAACACTTTGAAAAAAATAACTGTAACATAAAGTGAAAAATCTGACCTTTAATGTAACTTTATATTACACTTTTTTTTTTTAAAGTTATGTATTGTTTAAAGCCTGTCAATATGTGTTTACCTTTGAATTCTTAATTTGAAGATTATGATATGAGTGTAGATAAAATTTGTTATGAGATTAGTTACTCCTGGTATAAAGCTTAGTTGGTCGAATCGGCCCTAAGTGTCATTGCGCCATGAATGTATTAGTGCCTTAGCACACCAGGTTCCGTGTGGCGCCGGCTTAAGAATAGCGTCACTCCATTTCCTTCCGTGGATGTCGTAGAAGGCGACTAAGGAAATCAATTACCAGGAGACGGGCAGCAGCGTCTTCCTGAGATTTCAACTGCATACTGCGATCGCCAACCCACCTGCCAAGCGTGACGATTATGGCAAAACCCCTCATGGTTATGAAAACCATGAGGGAGGCCTATGTCCTGCAGTGGGCGTCAAATAGCTGATGATGATGACACCAGGTTTTTAGGGTTCCGTACCAGAACGGTACCTATTACTAAGACTCCGCTGTCTGTCTGTCATCAGGCTGTATGTCGTGAACCGTGATGGTTAGACAGTCAACATTTTCACAGATGATTTCTGCCTTCGCTGCCTTTTGTGGCAACTTAGATACACCACAGGCTACATCTATGGTCCTGTTTTATTTATTCGTTTTGTCTGTTGTGTATTTAGTTTTCTTTCTGTTGTTGTGCATATTATGTTACTTATCTGCTTATTTTGTTTCTGTGATGTATCTTGTTGGTATAATAAATGTCTTTCTTCTTCTTCAGATGATGTATTTCTGTACAGCAAATACTAATAGCAAAATAAAAAATATATTTAAGGGGGCTCCCATACAAGTGGACGCTTGAAATATTAAAATGTTGTATAGAAATTGGTACGGAACCCATCGTGCTCAAGTCCGACTCGCACTTGGCCGGTTTTTTTTATGCGCTGACACGCGAATTTTTGATGAGCGCGCCCTCTGCGCATTATCAATGCGTAAGCAGATTACAGACGCAAGGATCGTGTGAAGAATTACGACTTTGCCTTGCATTTGCTGAGCGTCCAAATCGCGTCGTCAGCGCGTGCAAAAACGTCGTGTGCAATGGCCCTTAAGCTCTTAAAAAACCAAAATGGCTGTTTGTCATACCCATTCGGTAAAAAATATCCAATTATTAAAGTAAAATTTTTGATTGTTTTATAAAGCTTTACTCCACGGAACTCCAAACTCTTGGGTATTTACTGCTTTTAATTCTAGAAAAAAAAGTACTCTACATTATAATACACTTATACACTTCTGTAATTTTATTTACAATTTTTGTTAAATTTCTATATTAGCGAAAAAAAAAGCATTTTTATTTGTTCTAGATACTTCTGTGTATTATAATGTACTGTTTCAAAAATACTCCTCAGATGCAGTTTAATGTGGAGTAAGTCTTTTCTTTTACCACACTATTTAACTGCATTTGAGGAATCGTGTTTAAAAGTTTAGAAATAAGACGGTTAGAAGTTTTTTTTTTATCGAAATCATCTCATTTGTCAAATGTTGGCACGAAGAAGGAAGAATGAATAAGTATTTGAGACTCTCAATTCTTCTCAATCTTGTAAGGGTGTAAACCTGCTTACATAATTTTTTGATATTTCTCTTATTCTGTCTACTAATTTAGGTACTTGAACTATATTGTATTAAAATTCAATTCAATTCAATTCAAATATTTTTATTCATTATAAAAACAGAATGTTTACTTAATGAACGTCAAAGTTGTTAGTTTCACAATTAATGGATTATGTGGAGAAGAAGCTAACAAAGAAACTCCACATTTATTCTTTTCAAAACACGTTGTAACTTAATTAACAGAGTTTTCAACTTCAAATATTAGTCATGAATGTGTTGAACACTAGTCACCGAGATTTGCAAACCTACCTACCACCTAGCAAACGAGATTTAAACACAATGTGAAACATGATTCAAGTCTTCGGAACCCTGGGGGCAAAAGAGGATGGACCAGCAGGTCTTGTGTGATCTTGTGGGACATTAATGTCTTTTTATTGTCAGTTATTTGTTAATAGCTTTCAAGGGTTGGCCACCAGTGACAGCGGTAGCCAAATAATGCAAGACCGCCATTAATTTTAAATGCGGTCGCCACCATGTCAGGGGTAGTCAACAGGTTTTTTTCTGAATCTAAATTGGTGATAATTTTGTGAATTTATGACTTGTTTATTACCTTTTTAAGGATGCTACCACTAAGGACGCCATTGTTGGTTGGCTGGTGACGACATATTTTAAATTTGAGTTGTTTTTCGCAAAATAATATTCAGAAATAATATTTGGCTCGCATTTTATCAGATCTTATCTAGAACAAATAAAATTGCTTTTTTTTCGCTAATATTAAAATTTTACAAAAATTGTAAATAAAATTACAGTTTTTAATATTTAAATTATTTTCTTTTCTATCGGATTTGCTGTGAAATCTCAATTTGATTGCATTGTTTTTCATATTATTACATTTTAATTTTTATCCCCAACGAAGAGCTATAAACCCTTATCTCCACAGCACCGCAAAAGCCTCATCTCAAAGAAGTTATTAAGTAGATAGTATCAGTACTTTAATTTATTATAACGTCCCCTGTATTAGTACTTTCAGAGACACGCCTTTGTACTCATATTTAACCTTTAAACCCGTCAGGATAAGGGTTAAAATCGATTATGGGAGCTCCCGCCTTGTTTTCAACGTCTTGTGAATTTTAATACTTAATTTAACCACAGAGTAATATTGTATAGAAGCATAGGCTTAATTTCATTAAGTACGCTCACAGTCCTCTTTATTACATTTAAGGCATTTCTATTTTATGAAAAGTGACACAAACATTTTTCAAATATGTAATACAGTTTTTTTTATTTACAATGTGATGTTGAAAAAACGCAAAATCTGAAAACTATACATTAAACCACTTCTAATAATACCAAAGTTCTCAATTATAATATTTTGAAACGTTGAAACCTGTGGCGATCATTTAATTTTGTATGTAAAAATTTAGAATTTAGAATTTAAAACTTTGGCTTATGGTAGGCAGAGACCAGGGAATGTCACTTGCCACGATGCTGACAGGTCACTCTCGCTTCCTCAACATTCATAAGTCGTTGCGTGCACGCACGCCGGTTTCGGGTACTTTTTATCTTGCCCTTTGCTAATACATGCCCGATTTGGTCGAAGTATGTCCGCCTGGGACGTCTCTTACCGGCCGTTCCACCCACATTCGCTCGATATATTTGTTTCATCAATCTTATTTGATTATTTGGCTTATTTGATTAATGATAAAATGGTTTCTATGTTTTGCGTTATTTCTACAAAGCATAAATATATTTTATTTTCTGGTTGAAACCACTTCTAGTACGACCTGACATTTCCGCACTTAGCCATGAGGCATGAGGGCTATCATCGTACGTAGCAAATGCTGAGGCATGTAAATACTTCAGACACTAGGGTTTCCACACGAACTTTTCCTTCACGTTTAGCGAGCGGTATCACTACTGCAACTTCACAAATGTACCTAACTTAGAAGACAAAGTAATTTCAACTTTTACCTAGAATCATCATCATCATCATCATTCAGCCACAAGAAGTCCACTGCTCGACATAGGCCTCCTCCATGGATTTCCAAAAAGACCGGTTGGAAGCGGCCTACATCCAGCGCCTTCCTGCCACTTGGATGAGATCATACGAGCTAGTTAGGTCGGTATCAGGCAAAAATAGCGACGTACTCGTAGTATAAGGGGTCAACTCCAAAGATTTTC
The DNA here is from genome assembly GCA_963969515.1 of Yponomeuta evonymella. Lineage (NCBI taxonomy): Eukaryota > Metazoa > Arthropoda > Insecta > Lepidoptera > Yponomeutidae > Yponomeuta > Yponomeuta evonymella. Next base: position 7,188,624 of record OZ018366.1, on the reverse strand, counting down.
TTTTCGGACTGTATTTCTGTCTGTAGCCGCTTTGTGGTCCAACTCCTCTTGATGAGTACATCGATGCAATCTTCGCCAACGTTGCTGGAGTCCATAATTAGTTGCGGAAAATATTGTTTAAACTCCAGTATGCAATTATAAGTAGCGCTGGAACATTGACGGTCCCTGCCTTCGATTGGCAGTTGAATAAAGTTTAATATTTAAACTGTGCTTAGTAATTTACTCATTATTTTATGCGGCCAAGAATGTTCTTTAAGCCATCTAGGTTCCGTACATCAATTTCCAATAGCGAGCGGCCTAACCATCTTTATGCTATAAATCACTGGCTCCTAGACAATAAAGTATTATGCCTTCTGCTTTTATCTGTTCTGTGGTTCTTAGTACTTGCGTACGGAACCCTAAACTGATTAAGAATTCGACCATTAAAGCCAGTCAGCTTGCGGTCAGGTGTGTGGTCTCAACTACAAAGCTGTTAAGTCCAACGCCAAGCTTATAATGACGTCTGTAAAATGCTTACATTCTGCCATTTGCAAAAGCCACTCCGATTAACAAATATTTGTGTGCTTAGCCTTAAGTAGCGGGTGGTTAAGAAACAAAATAGGTATGGTAGAAGGACAAGGCTACTATTATGATTTGTAAAAATGATTCTAAATTTAGCCGGTGTTGGTACTATGCTCTCAACACTACCAACAAATTATGTAAATTCATTGAGAACTTTAAGATTATTTATAGTATTGCGGTGTTATTTACAAAAACACGATTCCTTAAAAATTCCTTTAAACACTGAACACTTCAATTGCCATTTTATAATTATTTCCCTTTACCATAGACAATTTAAGCTACGTTTGATGAGTGTTTAAAGGATTTTTTTAAGGGATCGTGTTTTTTTTATAAATAACAGTCCAATAAATAATCTACGGACAGAAAAGTCCATTTTAGTGATGGTTTTGTTTATCATCTATTTTAATTACTTAGTTCATTTACTCACTTACCCACTCACTTATCCTATCTTATCCTTACTCTGCATATCCAATACGCGATACTCCAATACGCGATATTTTAAGCCTTGCCTTCTGCACCATTTGCTCTGCCCTTTAAGGTGATAATATAGTTAAATTGAATCTTTACGACTGTTCGCTGGTTACCGAACGGGTTCCCGTTTTATCGAAAGAGACATAATTTCGCTTCTTCATAAGGCAATAGACGATTCGGATGGAGAGTTTAGCTTTAACAGTTTTCCGATTAGATCTCGTTTTGTTTGCTTCTGACGCTAAATCGAGTTTTACTGCGAGAACGGTAGGCAAATTGTGGATGAGTAGTACATTATGATATTTATTTGAGTTAGTTAAAAAGCAGTTGTGGAAGTAAAACTTAGGGGATTTCATTCCTTAGTTTCCTCGTAAGTGCCAAATTTCGTTTCTGTTTCGATTTAGCTGGCGGCCCTGTCATTTAGTCTGTTGTCTTCACTTTTAGTCTGTTTTTAAGTCTGTTGAGTGATCCTTTGAATAATTTAATAATGCAGTCTATATACGTCCCACTGAAGGGCACAGGCCTTCTCTCAGGGAGTGAATTAAATTGAAGATAATCCTGTCCTACTAATATTATAAATGTAAACGTTTGTGAAGATGTTTGGTTGGATGTTTGTTACTCAATCATGCAACAACGGCTGAACGGATTTACATGAAACTTGGCATAAAGATAAAGAAAGACTTGAATTGAGACATAGCATACTTGATATCCCGGTAAGGCGCTCGAGTGGGATAATATTTATTTTAAGTTTAAAATAGATGGCGTTGTGCGAGCGAACATTATGTTTTAAAAATAGGTGACGTTGTGCAAGAATCGTATAAACGGATTCTGTGGCGGTACGAAGTTCGCCGGGACAGCTAGTTTAGTATAAGTAAAGTTATCTTGCATAAACTGACTTTGATCTTCGAAATAAGGACCTGAAAACAATATCTGCAGTATCGATAAAATACAATCAAACCATTCATCATTATAATCATCTTCATCAGCCATCTGACGTCCACTGCAGGACATACGAGTAGACCTCCCTCATGGTTTTCTCTCCATGAGGGGTTTTGCCATAATCGCTACGCTTGGCAGGCGGGTTGGCGATCGCAGTATGCGGTTGGATCTCAGGAAGATGCTGCTGCCCGTCTCTTGGTAATTTATCAAACCATTGCCAAAAAGCTATATAAAAAGTCAATTTTTTTTTATTATTGATATGACAATTTTCTTTATTATTCATGCAAATTGACCGAAAAAATATTTGAGGATTGTAAAATTTTGCTTATCAAAAGTATCTACATAATTTAATTATCATTGCTGAAGAAATTGTTTTTTCAGGTTTTGCTTTATTTTAATTGTGATAATTTTTGTTGTGCCACTGACCGAAGGAGGCGCTATTGAACAATTTAGGATTTTCTGCTGTATGGACTCAGTCTGGGTATATTTCCATGTTTGTGATATTATTGCCAATTATTATTACAATTATTATTATTGTGAAACCCTTCATGGTAAGAAACCCATGAGAGAGGCCTATGTCCTGCAGTGGGCGTCAAGTGACTGATGGTGATGATTGATGATGATGATATTGTTGCTTGGTTACCATATCATAGAGTACCCTAGTTTGGGACCAGGACAAGTGATTGTGTTGTGGCGAAGTAATTATTATAATAAAATTACGATTTTCTGCTTCTCAATGTGGGATATTCTGCTGATCAATTTGGAATTTCCTACTGCTGAAGCATCCCCACTCCCCAGTCGTTTCTACCGCACCGCTAACTACTGCCCAGACATTTATTACTGACAATAATGATTTTATTGCTAATCAAAACGTATTTTTTTGGAGTGCGTTAAAATTATACCTGTTAGTTAGATGCCTATAGTTCATTAGTTTAGGTATTTAACTAAATATAAACAATCTTGATACGTCTTTTTATTGAAATATACACTTTATAAATCTAAATATTTACATTTTACTCGAATTTCATGAAATTTTATGTAAGTTCACATTGAATTTTGAGAAGTGTAAAGATTTAGATTTATAAACTGTATATTTCAATAAAAAGACAAAAGACGTATCAAGATTGTTTACATTTAGTTAAATACATTTACATTTTTGGCAAGAGCTGGATGAGAGTAGCCGAGGACCGTGCTCAGTGGCGTGCTATAGGAGAGGCCTATGTCCATCAGTGGACAAGCATAGGCTGATGATGATGATGATGATGAGTTTAATACCTGAACAAAGTAACTATACTTAGACTTATCTACATGCAATGCAGCGGTTGAGCCAGCAAGTTTCCTAGACACCGCTGCACCCGCGACTAGTCGCTTATAACGTTGCATATTATCGCCTTTAACCTTACAGCCGTGTGTTATCTCGCGTCTGCAGACTTTTACTGGCTCCTCTGCACCGTCAGTATTTTACGTCAATACAAGCACGGTGGTCTGAGGTGGCCCAAGACGGAAAGATCAGGCCCTAGGGTCTAACACACATAATTTATCAATAGAATTATATATTATTTATAGATCGTGGCTAGTGGCAGTCCCTGGTCTCTGCCTACCCCTCTGGAAACAGGCGTGAGTTTATGTATGTGTATGTATGCATGTCGAATTATTTAAGCACGACAATAGCCGTTGTTTATCTCTTTTTGGTAGTCTACTAAACAAAGGCAGTAAGTAACCTCCAATGTAATTCCAATGGTATAACCCGCGCAAATTAAATAGGCATCTCTCGCGAAGAAGATCGAATCGCGCGAGGCGCCGAGTTAAGTTGAGCGGTTTATACCATTGGTTATACGACTCTATTGAACAACTATGCATTTTAGAAACTCGCCACGCTCCGAGTAGTGGGATATAAGAGAGGCCACGTAAAATAAAACGTGGATACAAAGGTTGTAATTACTTAATTCATTATAAGCACTTTATTGCACACGAAACATTGAACAGTACATTACACAGGAAATAGTATGTACAAAGGCGAGCTAATTCGTTCTGCTCTAGCGTACTAGCTTGCTTGCTTTTGAATTTTTTGCCAAATGAGTTAGATATTTCACGAAAATAAACACAAATAGGGCATCTGGTAAGGTCGGCAGGTAACGCTACCTATAAATTTCTTATTATACTGTACCTACTGAATCAGAATAACAGAAAAAAATGTAACATATAAAAATCTTGTGTCACTTTGTTATCGAACTCCTCCAAAACGGCTTCACCGATTTTTATGATTTTTAGGGTTCCGTAGTCCGACAAGGAACCATTATAGTTTCGGTATGTCCGTCTGTCGGTCTGTCTGTCTGTCTGTCTGTCTGTCTGTCCGTCCGCGGCCTAGCGCAAAGACCGGTGGTACTAGAAAGCTGTTATTTGGTGTGTGTATATTTATCACGCCAACAAAGTTAAACAATAAAATATTGAAAAGTGGGGATTTTTTTTCTCGTCTACCCCATCATGTAGAGTATCGTTGGATTGTTCGTTGAAAAATATTGTGTGTGTAGGTAGACCATTTTTCGATATAGGATTCCGGTTTCAAAATATTAAGCTTTAAAGCGCAAATTTTTGTCCGAATAGGGAGTCCCTCCCCCTGCTGGCTAAACGGTTGATTGTAGAAACGTAAAAAAATTCAGGGTAGTAGCACATATATTGAACTTAGAAGAAAAAGTATCACGGCTAAGCAGGCTTTACTAGTTAACGAGTATTGGGCAACCAACTTATAAAAGTAAAATTTCGTACAAAATCCATTGAAAATGTCTTTGATGAAGTTGTTAGTTCTGTAAATCAGATAAAAAACCCTCTTTCTACGGAACCCTACATTGCGCGTGGCTCGACACGCACTTGACCGGTTTTTTTTTGTGTATATTTGGTAGGTCTGAGAATAGGTCATTATTTTCTATTTTTTTTTTTTCTATACTAATGAATATGGGAAAACAACGTTTGCCATAATATGTTTTAGGTATGGTTAGTCCTGCTGCAAAGTAATGCACTGGGAATCATGTGTTGTCTTTGGGCCCACTCAGATCTCATGTTTGTTGAATTTGTTTGAAACTTTAAATACTCTGTAAGTAAAAGGGTAAGCTAAAGAGTGAAATTCTATATGATCATGTTCAGGATTCAGCAAACATTAAATAATCTTAGTCATAAATTAGTCCTGATTTATTTGTCTACTCTATTATCGCTAGTATTTTGTTTGTTTGTCGAGTTGAACATCTAGTCAACCAATCATTTCGAAATACAAATTACTTGTGCTAAGAAAAACCTTCTGCTAATCAGAAAAGTAAGTACAGTCGACAGCACATTAACCTTTACATGCGTGCACTCTACTCTCGGGTACGTTACGGACGACTTTGCAACTGAAATAATAAAAATTGTGTGCTATCGACTGCAGTAGTAGTTACTATTATTACTGATCATTGGTATAAATATATTGGGAGTGTAATATTGTGAGTGAATCTGCACCGGCTTGGAATTCATTGGGCGATGCTCAAGCTTACTCATTTCCATGTTAAATACTGCACAATGTTTAGTAATATCTATTCAGGAACAGACTTTGCCAGCAGCACTTCTAGAAACAAGTTTATAAGCGTCATCGGTACTCCAATATAAAGCGCTCTGATTTTTTAGCAACGTAGAGCGTTACAGTGCGACTCAGTCACTGAAAACAGATCCTGACTCATAAATGTAATAAGGTTAGCGAATAGAATTTATTACAGTAGGCAGGTACTAAGCACGGTATAGATAAATTTTTGAAGACCTTGGGCCTAAGTTGATGGTATATTTTATGAAACATCACCAATTACTAAAGGATTGCTCCGATTAGGCTTAACAATTGTCTAAAAAATGTGACGAAGTTGTAGGAGAACATTTTTTGAACCTCCTCCTTTTTTGAAGTCGGTTCAAAAGCTTTGAAAAAGCAACTCAAGACAAATTCATAGGGTTTGCTTTGAAAAATAATATTAAAATTTTACTTTATGAAAATGTTTTTAGGCCATGGACATCAAAATTCACAGATTTCGTACCTCACACGACTATCGAGCACATTGGACTATTGCACTTTGTTTTAAGCTCAAATTGTAGCTGACTATAAATTGTCCAGAGGAATTTTTCACAAATTATTGATATCATTTTTCTTTTCCAAAATAACGAGCGCCAAAATCAGAAGTTCGGAAAAACTTAAATTTTTTTGCTATATATTGGTTTAACGGTTTCACTTACCTTTTATTAACGTCGGAATAGCCTACTTGTTTCGACCTCGTCCGGAAGTCTTACAAAAATTTTTTCTACTTCGGCCGTAACTTTTTTTCTTTTTGACTTTCTCGAATAATTCTTTTTGCGCCTTACAGCTCTCGTAAATACGCGTCTTTTGAGCCGTTTTTAAATCAACACTTTGAGATATAAGGAGATCGCACTTTTTCGAGAAAATCGGAGCCTACACTGGAGCGAACGAAAAGACATTTCCAATGTCAAAAACACTGGCTGAAATAATTTTGTTGGTAGATAATTGTAAAAGGAAATCAAAATTGGAGAACGTTCGAATTTCGAAACCTCGGAGTGAAATAGAATGCGGCCACATAATGGGGTTTAATTAAAAGGGGTAAGACACAAAACAAATACCTACGAACGGGAGGATGGCTTCGAAAGCTTCGCTCATATTTTAATAATGTAGAAGAAATCTCATTGCTCGACCTTTGTTTGTATGTTCTAACCAAGTAAATCACTACAAAAATCGAATCTTTATTTTGGCGAGGTTTTAAATAACAGACAAACAAATTTTTCACACACATCCGACAATAAAGGGTGTACTCGTCAATACTGTGAAGTGTGTCAACTTTTACTGTGAAGAAAACTTCAAAAGTAAAAAAGTCACCCATTGATTGGCTAGAAATAAGTACTATTTAGTATTAAGTCCGCCAATTTCAGTTTTTTTGTGCAATAAACAATTTAATAGCACCAAAAAGTGTCAACTGTTCAATACTAAAGTCACTACAATGGAACAGCATATATATTTTTTTGCGATTTCAAACCTATCCCATATAAAAGTTAGTGATGTCAAGTAGAACACTTTATTTAAGAATTTTTGGATGTATATGGGGAATTGGCTACATCCTGAATAATTGACAATAAATATGTCAATCTGAATTCGACTGTTATCATTAACCCGAGATCAATCTAAAATTCTTAAAACAATATACCTAGTTTTTGTATTTGTAAAATATAACGTTTATAAAAAAGATAAAAAGTACCCAAAACCCCTGTGCGTGCATACAGGAATGTTGATGAAGCGAGGATTTCAGGACCGTATCAAGTGGCAAACCCTGGTTTCTGCCTACCTCCGGGATACAGGCGTGAGTTTATGTAATGTAATATAAAGGTTTATCAGCAGCTGCCCACAATACTCCACAAAGTAATGCTAGGTAATTTCCCAAAATCCTTTATCTAAAATGTACCTTCTATATCTACACGCTTTGAAGACGATCTAATAAACAGATTAGTGCAAAATGCCTGTGTTATTATTGTGATAATTAAGGGTAGAAATTCCTTCGAGAAGGTTCGGTAATATACGGGAACGATCCCTGAGAACGGGAGAGCTTCTCATAGCTTATTAGCTATGGTGTTTTTTGGATGGAAACATTTTAGTTTCGTATAACAATAATTTCTGAAAGGCCTATTATATGCCAATTAAATTTTTGTAGAGCATGATTTAATTGAATATGTCTTGAAGGAGTAATTAAAGATCGTACGTTCAGCGTTCCTATATACAGTTTGTTTTTATTTGTTTTTTTCGATGTGATGGAGGGTTTTAGTCGCTTTCTCCCGCGGGGACCAGCCGTACTGGGAGAGTGAGAGAGGGGAAGCGAAATTTCCTATGGTTTAGTAGATTGTGACTCTCCAGCTTGGATTGTTTTGCCTTGTTGCATCGTCATGTAAGATGAGATATCGTTGCCTCTATTTTTCTTGTGAGCTGGGGTCATAACTGGTTGTCCTTTTTGTTTTCCTGGATTTTCTTTGTCAGGTGATTCTGAAAGGTATCTTTTATTTGAGTGTTTTTCTTTGGGTGTGTTTTTGGTTTTTCCTTTCCCTTTGTCATCCTTCGAACAAGACGAAGATGGTTGAGAATATTTGTTATCAATCTTGTTTTTTAGGACTATAATTTTATCATATCGCATTACAACGTGATTTCCCAGGGCACGTTGTTTTTGTAGTTCTTCTTGCATATCTTTTCTTTTTTGAAGAACTTTCAGGGGGAAATCCTCTTTGATATACATGGATAAGTTCTCGAGCTTACGTTTATTTTTCAAGATTTCTATTTTTCTTCCCATAGTTGTCAAAGTAACAACAATAGGCCTCATCTTTTCGTTTTTCTTCCCAAGTCTTCTCACATTTTCAATCTCTGATTCCAGGCATAGTATCTCCATTGATTCACCTAGGAACTTTATTATTTTGTTTACAAGCTCGTAGTAATTTCGTTCAGTTTCTTGAATGCCAAAGAAAATTAGGTTTCTTTTTCTTAGTTCTTTTTCAAGGCGGTCTATAGTTTCTTCTTGCTCTACCATTTGTTTTTCTAGTTGAATGTTTTTTAATTCTATCTCACTAAATTTCTCATCTATCTTGTTTGTAATGGCTGTTTTGATGTTATCCTCCATTTTTTTCATTTTTTCTTTTTGATCTGCTAATTCGCTCTGAATATTTTTCAGGATTTCCATCATTGCTTCCATGTTTTCTAATATAAACTTTGTAGGTAGTTGTATCAGCACCCTCTAGTGGTCTGTTAGTGAATTATATTGGTTTATATTTGTATCTTAGATTGAGATTTTGCTATTCGGCACTAGATGGCGCTGTTAGGTTTTATTGATCGAATTTTAACCGTTGATGATTTGGTGTTTTGCTTTTTAGGTTATGTTATATAAGCAAGAACTTTTAATGCACTGTTTTCACAACTATTTCATTGGCTATTTTGTTAAATCCGACCTTATCGAATAAAGTCCGACGGATTGGATCACTTTGAAACTATTATTTATTTGAATATTCGTTTCAAAACATCGAACTATTTTATCACTTTTTGCACTGGGTCTACGACTTTTCACGATAAAACTCCAACTTTCTAAGATGTTTAACAACGTAAGGCACTATTCTATCATTGATTTATCCCGAACAATACGATATTTATATTTTAAAATAATAATAAATACAAGACTGATGTTAACAGTGGCACAGTAGCGCCCTCGTTATAGGGGAAGAAATAATAGAAAAAGAAGATTACATATTTTTATACTACGGACGAATACATAACAGAAATGGTGTGGGATTTCTGGTTAAAAAAGAACTCAAAGATAAAATTATAAACTTCATACCAATTTCAGATAGAGTGGCGAGTTTAGTTATAGAAATAGAATACAAGAACTATAATATTGTCCAAGTATATGCACCGACAGAGAAATCACCCAAAGAAGATATAGACACATTCTACTCTGACCTAAGACGAGCCCTAAAAGACACAAATAGAGACACTCTTGTAATAGGCGACTTCAACGCGCAAATTGGCTATCCAAACAAAGAAGATAAGGATGTTATGGGTCCGTGGGGTTACGGAGAAAGAAGTCCTAGAGGACGGGTTCTTATTGATTTCTGCTTCGAACAAAATCTCTACGTAGCAAATAGTCACTTCAAAAAGAAACCAAAAAACAAATGGACGTGGCAACACCCAAATGGAATCACATGTAACGAAATTGACTACATTCTTTCGAAAAATAAAGCCATCATACAAAACATCGATGTGATATCTACACTACATCCCACCGACCACAAACTAGTTCGAGTGTCTCTATCATTAGCAGAAAAACGCATAACGTCACGAAAAAACTTCAGCAATACTCTCAATGCTGGTTTTACCCCTATTGAGAAAGAGTCTTTAAAAAATATATTCAGTTTGGAGATGGAAAACGAAAATATAAACATCACGGATGTAGAAAAGTCATATAATAGTTGTGTTAAAAAAATTAAGAAAAGCGTCGCCTTGCTTACGAAGCGAACAAATAAATGTACATCAGCCATACAAAAAGAAGTCCAAATACTTATAATAGAAAGACAAAGTCTAAAAGAAAAACAGAGCAAAACTCCTACAGAAAGAAATAGACTGTCAAATTTATACAAAATAATTAAAAAGCAGTTAGAGCGTCATTCAAGAGAGCATAGATATAAAATCATAGAAGAAGAGCTAGATAGAAGAGCGTCAGTCAAAAACGCCCATAGGAGGCTGAATGCAAGTAAAACATGGATTCCAGCACTAAAACAAAATAATTTGATGGTGTCTAACAGGCGAGAGCTACTGAACATTGCATCAGAATATTATGCAAAGTTGTATGAGGCACCCGTTCCTTCTATTCACAACCGAACACCACAAAATATAGAGACTTCAGAACCTGTGCCACCATTCTTACAAAGTGAAATACGACATGCTATCGATTGCTTGAAAACAATGAAAAGTCCTGGAGAAGACCAAATTTCAAACGATATTCTGAAAGCCATTGTAGAGCCGGCCACCCCTATATTGACAGATATCTTTAATCTGATTCTTATGCAAGAAACTATACCATCCGACTGGGAAACTGCTGTCATAACCCTGTTGTATAAAAAAGGAGATCCGGCGGATATGGGAAACTACCGTCCAATTAGCCTGCTGCAGACCTTATACAAGATGTTTACCAGTCTTATTCTGAAAAGAACTATGAAGACTCTCGAAGAAAATCAACCGAAAGAACAGGCCGGTTTCAGAGCTGGATTCTCTACCACAGACCACATGTTCACGCTAACACAGATAATCGAGAGATACATGGAATACGATATGGGACTCTACATTGCATTTGTGGATTATTCAAAAGCTTTCGACTCTATATCACATGAAGCTCTATGGCTATCACTTCAAGAACAAGGAATACACAAAAAGTACGTAAAGATAATGAAAGAAATCTACAGTAAAAGCAAATCCCTTGTCAAACTAGAAAGTAAAGGAAAGCCTTTTAGTGTGAATAAAGGAGTTCGACAGGGAGATCCGATCTCACCAAGTTTATTCAACGCGGTTCTGCAACACATTTTCAATCAACTGGATTGGCAAGGTATGGGCATTAAAATAAACGGCGAATATCTTAATCATCTACGTTTCGCAGACGATATAGTGCTAGTAACCAGTAACCATTATGAGCTGAAATATATGTTAAAGACCCTTGATGAGCAGAGTCGCCAATGCGGTTTACACATGAATACGAATAAAACATGCTTGATGACAAATAGAGACAGAATACAAATAAAAATAGAGTCAAAAGAAATCGAATATGTAGACAGATATGTGTACCTAGGCCAAAGCATCTGCTTCGGTAATCTAACTGTGGAAGAGGTCGGCCGCAGAATTAAAAGCGCATGGAAAAAATACTGGTCTATAAAGGAGGTGTTTAAATCCAATATACCCATACGCCTTAAAAAGAAAGCCATGGATACTATTATACTTCCAACCCTACTATATGGATGCCAAACCTGGGCTTTAACTAAAGAAACAATAAATAAACTACAGGTATTTCAGAGAGCCACAGAAAGAAGCATGCTAGGCCTAAAACTAAAAGATAGAAAACGAAATAGAGATATCAGGAAAACTACTAAAATAATCGACGCTGCCGAGCTAGCATGTAAACTGAAGTGGAGATGGGCTGGACATGTCGCTAGAGCGAAAGACGGACGGTGGAGCGAAAGAGTTCTTCACTGGTACCCTCGAGACTACACACGCCCCGTCGGCAGACCAAGAACCCGCTGGTGTGATGACATCGTAGCACTAGCCGGCCACACCTGGACAAGGCTCGCACAAGACCGATCTGCATGGCATGAGATGGAGGAGGCCTTCACCCGCAAATGGGTTTTCAAACTTAACAATGATATCTAGGTATTAATGTTTTATTTTTTGTTAAGCACTAATTTTATAATTTATTTTACATATATTTTATAGTAATAGGTTAATTAATTAATTTATTATGGAGAGATTTTAATTTTTATATTTTTGGACATCAAACAGATTTTAAAATAATTATTTATATTTTTTGTAATTTTATTTTATCCTATGTATTTAATTTTTTAGATGAAAACAGTTTTGATTTGATTATTGAATGAAATTTTATTAATGTCAACATAAATTCCAAATAAGTTTTATAAAATTTTTGTACAATTTTTATATTTTTGTCATTTTGATGTCCTTAATAAATGTATTAGTGTTAGAAAACATAGATGATATTTTTAATTTTATATTATTTGTAAATATTTAAATAAGTTTGGAAATAAAGGCTTTATTATTTATTATTATTATTATAACAATAATTTATTACTTATGATGAGAATGTAGAACTTTTGAATATTTAATTTGATCACATCCGTGAGACCACGTGGCCAGAGGGAATTTTACAGTGTTATTTGTAAAAAGTCAAACCCACTAAAACACTTTAAATACGGAGTTAAAGCCAGTTTTTGAGATGAATTCCTGCTATGAACCGACTTTAAGTTCGTCTTAAGAGTGTTTAAGTGGAATAGATTTTTTATAAATAGGACTTTTGGCATTTTACACGAAAAAATAAACACCCTGTATTTTTATGATTCCGATCCAAAGGTATTCGTATTAGTCATAAAATGTACATATTATATTAGTTACATTATATTATACATATTATATTAGTGCCACTGGACGCTGTATAAAATCATCTCATTACGTAGATGCAAAGGCCAAAGTTTTTTTTCATATTAGTTATCAAAGTACTTTACACCATGTTGAAGTAAAGGACAGTGCTATCATATTCTTGCTGCCATGCTATGCTAGAAGAAAAAAATACCGGCTTTTTTTGTTGTTTCAAAATGCATCGTTAAATTTAAATGTATATGTAGGTTGAAGCGTGAACGAAATTGCAATGTGGACAGCTCTCACAAAGAACCCAGACTGGCCTCATGCTGACACGGCATGTTTTTTCTCAACGGGCGATCTTGTTCCCTGGGGAAATGATAAGGTATTTGTACTGACTGGATTTATGGCTAAACTAGTGGTTGTTATAGGCAGCACAATACCTCTTTATCCAAATGGAGACACTAAATAATGAAAGGGATTCCTTAACTAGAAATTCCTTCTCTTTCTTTCTTATTTCTCAGATAGAGGTTGGGGGTTTGATTTCCATTGGAGGCCGCCGTACATTTGTTCAGTCTGGATGTATTTCCATGTTTGTGATGTGCCTGCCTGGTTACCATAGCATAGGGTATCCTAGTTTGGGACCAGGACAAGTGATTGTGTTGTGTGGTAATTATTATTATTATTACCTTTGGTTTTTTTTATTATTATTAATTCGGATAATCTAATCTAAAGTAATTCCAGTATAATCAGCGAAATAAGCTTGGCAAGCCATTGTGTAGAGACGAATGAATTAAGAGTATCCCAAATAGATTATATCGACTTAAGTTTCCAATGTGTAAAGTTACAAATGTAGGTACAATTTAACATGTGTAGTCGATCAATATATCATGTTTGCCAATATCACTATCGCACAGAGACGCTTTATAATCAATAGAGCAAAATCAAAATGGCGTAATGATATTTCAATAATATTCAATCTAGCCCGCATTTCTTTCTTTCACATCTCACCACCAATCGAACATAAAAAGAGGAGGACGGGCATACGTGAGAAAAACGGCCGTCTCTCTCTGACAAAGTGGGCGGGGCTTGGGCAAGGATTTAATCACCGCGCCGCGTTTCATATAATTACGGGTTAGCGCGCTGCTCTACCTGCGTCGTTGTGATTAAAGGTTTACTTTACGGTTCTGCGCGAAATGAGAAGAACAGAAGATGTTTTGGGTTGATATACGGTTTTTGGCAGTTAACATTACTAAATGATAGAGCGATAACGACTAGATATAAGGTGATCGAAACCGTTGAGCAGCGACTAATGAATGCTGATAAAGCGAAAGAGGACTGTCAGGATCGTGGGAAGTGGTAAACCATGCTATTTGTCTATCGTGAGTTCATGCATGTACGAGTATGTATGCGTAAAATATATATTTTTGACAATTGTAATTTCCAACCAAAATTGTCGACCAAATATTAGGGTACCTAATACCCCAACGTACTAGCGAAGGGCAATACAGTAAACTGATGAGCGTATATGCAGTCATTAAAGAATAACATGTGGCGAATTTCTTCACTGCCTAGGGCCTATCCTTCCGGGATACAGGCGTGAGGTTATGTGTTTAAAGAAAATTTTCAAACCTAATCCAAGCATTTGTCTCTGCCTACCACTTTGGGACAGAGCCGGAGCCGGACCGGCCGTCCCCAGGCATACGATCTGCCTGGCGGGAAATTTCCCTTTATAGTGGAAGAGCACGATCACCCGCTCTTCCCTACAGTGGTGACCCCGACGTGATGCACGCACGCACGCACGCACGCACGCACGCACGCACGCACGCACGCACGCACGCACCATTGGACCGGCCGTCCCCAGGTATACGATCTGCCTGGCGGGAAATTTCCCTTTATAGTGGAAGAGCACGATCACCCGCTCTTCCCTACAATGTCATGTATGTAAAACCCTTCGGGTAGTCGGGTCGACGGTTGGTGGACGGACCATCAGCCCGGTGGGCCTAAGACATTGCGAAGGCGGCTGGTAAAAATTGGACGAGACTAGCAAAGGACAGGATGGGTTGGCGTGAAAGAGAAGAGGCCTTTTCCCAACAGTTGGCTCGGTTAATTAGATAGGTACATAGATGTCTTCCCGACAACCTTGGGATGGATAGAACTGAAAGAAGATGACAGTAGATAGACTTGTAGGTACACAAGACAAAGTACATTAATTGACTTCCATGCAAATAAATATAATAAATAGTTTGAATGGTTTGTGGTAGATACTCTACAAGAGAAAGACTTTACAACAGACTATTTATACTGCGTTTATGGAGTGTTTTATGGGAACCGTGTTTTTATTTTTTGCTTTTCGTTTAAATGTTACCCGTTTATTTTCTGTTTTATTTACTCCTCAGCCGCTGGTTTTCTGGTAATATTTTCTTGAAAGCTGTTATTGTTTTCCTCTTAATTGTTTATGTCAAATGTCCGACACAAGAAATGTATTTGCTTTGACTAGCTTGTTTATGTTAGCAAGTTAGTTGCGTGTGCTGTTATTTCTAGTTACTCAGTCAGTCAAAGGAGAAGGAATGTATTTCTTCTGAATGTACCGTTATTTCCATGTTCGTGATATTCTTGCCTGGCTACCACAGCACATGGTATCCTAGTTTGGGACCAGGACAAGTGATTGCGTTGTGTGGAAGTTATTATAATATTATTATTAATAGTGTTTCCTGGATGGTGTATCTATTCGAAACTGCATAAATTTGAAGTTTTTTAAACCGCACAACACATTCACTTATTCTTGATTCAAACTAAGATAAGCCCGTTGCACTAACCCGTGTTAGTGCAACAAAAAAGAATATAATCAAACCAAGATACCCTGTGCTTTGGTGACCAGACAAGGATATCATAAACAACGACATATATCCAGACATATCTGGTGCCACCATTTGTGCAATTAATTAATTACGGCGGCCACTAGCGTCAACATATAAATTTAAGACATATCATTTATTTCAAAATTACATGAACCAAAAAATATGAACCTTAAAAAAAAATGCAACGGAAAAAAGATTCCGACGAACCGAGAATCTCCTCCTTTTTTGAAGTCGGTTAATAAAATGCAGGTTATCCGCGCTTTTATATGAAATATTTTTATCATAATAAGTTCCTAATAAGTTTTTTGTTTGTTCGTAAGTGCAATAGAACATTCAATTTCCACTGACAAAGAATTAGTAGAGTATCTTTTGTAACAAAACACTGAAAATCAGGGGTCGCACCCTAAATACAACTACAACCCCTATTTTACAGCAAAATTACCTTTGTTATATTTTGAATACGATCTATTTGGATGTAACAAGTAAGTTGGTAAACTAGCTTGTAACCCATATAAGATTATCATGTTATTTCGTCAAGGGATAAGCCGTTGTTGAAAGACTTGTGTATGACCAAATTATTGGCCCTTTCTACCTGAGTTTGTTTTGTAGTCGAATTATTCAGTTCCGTTCTCGTTTGTTGAGGAAGAAATGAAAATAGTATCCTATTGATCTGACATGTCCGCACGTAGCCTCATAGTTGGGCAATTGCACGTAGCAAGCGCTGAGGTATGTAAATACCTCAGACACTAAGGCTTCCTCGCGATGTTTTCCTTCACAATGAGCGAGTGGTAATGCTACTACAAATTCACAAATGTACGTAACTTTGAAAACAAAGTCGTTGGTGTATGCCGGGATTCGAGCCCACGACCTCCCGAATGTGAGGCCGGCGTTCTGCCGCTGCGCTAGCACTGTAAGTTATCCTGGTAAGTAAAAAACCCTGTAACCAAGCCATGATCTGCTTATGCATATGAATAAACGGGGTGTAACTAGTCTGTATCTATGGATTTTTAACTGGATCTAATGGATTTTTATATCCTGAACCGGCTTGTTAATTTTAGAATAGTCGCTATCCGGTCCCCACATACGTCATACAATCGACGGCACATCAACCAATAATATTTTAGTTCAACGCCCTTAATAAACAGCACTGTTTCACCCTGATTCTCTTTATTTCTTTAATTTTTTCCATTCACACAAGCACTGGTAACAGCCATTGTTGAAAATGAAAATAAAAATGATAAATTTTTATTGAGCTGAACAAAGATAAACGATATATAAAGTAACTCTGAACCCCAAACTAAGTTAAATTGTGTCTTGGGGCACAGTGATCCATTCAGGGTGAACTTAATTATATCACAACATAGTGTTTGTACAGTAATAAAATAAAAGTTAAACATGCTTACAGCAAACTATAATATGGCTCAAGTCTTTTATTTCAAATAATAAAATAAACCTACATAATATATTATTATAGATATAATATTAAATCGATACGATAGTTTTTACAAGTTTAATAGAATGTTATACTTTATTGTACACAAGAAAGATGTTAAGGATAAAAACAAAGCAATAAGAACGGGTACATAGGCGAGCTTATTTCTATAGAAATTTCTTCCAGCCAACCAGACTATTACATAAACATAGGTATACGCCTGCTTTAATTAATATAAACGGTAAACGTAGTGTAGGACGTCCTCAGACTCGGTGGAGCGATGATCTTCGCAGGGCGGCTGGCAAGAGCTGCATGAGAATAGCCGAGGACCGTGCTCAGTGGCGTGCAATAGGAGAGGCCTATGTCCAGCAGTGGACAAGCATAGGCTGATGATGATGAATTAATATGATAGATTCGTCGTAATAAGTAAACCAAACATCTTTAACAATTCCAAATTGGGTAATTTATTCACGATGTAGGGTATGTTGTTAAAAAGATTGAGTTTAGAAACCAACGAGTAGGCAAACTCGTAGCCAGAGAAGCGTGAGAAGCGTGTTGTTGTTATATTTCATTTAATTTTATTAGGGTAAACAAACAATTGTACAATGAGTGGTAACAGGCACTTAAGTAACAAGGAAGTATTACAACCAGCTGGTAATGGTAATGCTGGCTGATGATGATGATTACAACCAGGAACGCTTACCACGAATTGGAGAAAAAGAAAAGAAAGGTTTCAGTGAGATGTAACTTATGAATTATTACATACACACATAAACTCAAGCCTGTATCCCAGAGGGGCAGGCAGAGACAAGGGAATTATTACTAAGTTATTAAAACTAATGAGATATTGTTGGAATTGAACCTGAAATGTACTTGTTGTATGTGACTTACAGCACATCCTGGTGTAGGATTTGGAGCCAATTTAATAAATTGGCAGAGGCATTTTTTGAACTATAAAGTTACGAGGAGTTTTACAATTTTCCCCGAGCATATTGCAAACGGACGAGCGTTTATGACAGACAACGCCGCCGCTTGTAAACGGCGGAATTTCACAAGGTGACTGCGACATATATATTTACAAGAATTGCTCGTTTAAACTAATAAAATAAGATTGTAAAATAATGACTAGTCTTTAAGCACTAGCACACTTGTTACGCTCACTTCTCAGCAAAAAATATGACACGAATACCTCTTACTACTCTTCAAAAACAATTCAGCCCGTAAAGAATGAGCGATTCTGCATTTCTTCCTGTACAATACTACCTATTCACTGCCCGAGGCTAGTTTTAAGCCCCTGGTACCGGATGACTTGGTAATCTGTTTAGAAGTTGACACCACAACTGAATAAGTGGGAGCTAGCTATTTGACACCATACAATTTTCTTATGCGTGCGCTCTATTCAGTTACGTTACAGGTGGCTTACGTATAGCTTACTTAAAGTTTAAAAAGCGTTAGTTACGCTCTCATTTTACTTTATTGGGGTTTGAAATTATTAAGATTCTTTCTGAATCCAATAAATTATCAATTTTTTTTTAAATACGCTCATCACACGTTTATTTTGGATTTGTTTTTTTTTCGTATATGTAATAAAAAAATCCTTTGTTACTTAATATAGTTCATAGCAAACCGGTCTTTATATACTCGTATGTGCACTCGACTCATTTATGCTACGGGCGAATTTGCCACTAACATATAAAGTTTGATCTGCATTTAATAGAAATGCGGAACACGGAATCCTAGTGTGGGAACTAGGGCTTCATTCTTTTGTATGTAATTATTTTTGGAAGAAAAAACATTTTTCAAATTCATTTTCACAGCCACGGTTGAAATTGTGAGTTACTTTCAGTTTTCTAGTTTATTTGGAATATCACCAACTTAAATAATAATCAAGTGATGAATTTCTAAAGTAGTTTCTCCTAGCCTCAAATGTTGTAATTTACGTTTTACAGGTTTTCTCACAATGTCAGAATTTTGCAAAATTGGTAGAAAGGCAGTCTGTTACCTATGTAAAATGTATCAAGGTGAGACCTTATCTTGTAGTACCAGTAACGTTTCAAACATTTCTGCTTAGCCTGATATAAAAACGAGCTATTTCACGGTAAAAAGAAACAGTTTCTATTTGGAACCGCCTTTTATTTATGTTTTACAATATTGATTTAAACAGTTTGTGGGTACGTCAAAATGTTATAAAAGGACAAAATAAAAAGGCTATAATTTTGATTAGTTTTGTAGGTTATTTGCATAAATAAACCACTATTTTTAATCTCAGGTAGTGACTAAAACTGCACGATCAATGAGAAAAAAATGCTACCTCGGGAATTAAGTTAGTGATTTTTGAAGCCTGATTATGCGCACCGAATCCTAAAAGAATCCTGACGTTTGCGATAGAAATAAGTATGGAATTTGACAGTTAGGCGATTGAAAACGCTTAAGATTTAATGCGCTTAATATAGGGGCAGAACGAACTCTTGTCTTGGTGGCTCAGATCGTAATGTCTTTCCTGTGATTGGGTTACCTACTCCCCTTAAAATAGTATGTCACTGGTACTTACTGCACGATATTGAAGTGGTGTCTCCGCCGAATTTGAAACCGAGACTTCTGAGAACAAAACAATGGTGATATTGGAATCTTGAATTAGATATAGTCGATCGATTATGATAATATCAAAATTATATGACTCGTATAGTACTGTGCATATTATTATCCAAATACAGAGTTACTTCACAATTTCCAATAGTGTGTAGTGTTAGTTAATTTCTGACGTACTTCAGATATGCGACTTCAATAGTCTAACGATCAAATTGCTCTCGCAAACGTCTGGATTCCGGCAGGATTTGGTGCATATAATTGGGCCCCGGGACAGTAACCGACCTCATGCTCTTTAAATTATATCCGCTTGAAGTCTCACGGTGTTATTTATTAAAACACGATTACTTAAAACACTTGATAAACGCCGATTAAAATAGTCTGTGGTGGAGATTTCACAGTGAAAGGACGTAACCACAGATTAAATAAATTGCCTCTGAGAGTTGCTTTAGAGGAATCGTGTTTTTATAAATAAAACCGTTTAACTCCGTATTCTAAGCGCCTTCTTTAGATAACCAAGCCATAAAATCAATTTGTAAACAATGAAAACGTTTGACGAAAGCAAAAGTGACGATCAATCAAGCTCATATCGCAACGAAGAGGTTTTAAGCCTTTTCTTAAACCTGTGATTAATGCTTGCACTCCTCTCCAATACCACTGTTTATCTGTTTACGTATAAAATAGAGTAAACACTGACGGACGGATGGACAACTGGTTTCTTATCGTCTCTACATTTCACTTTACTTTGTGTTTTGAGAGGTATAAGGTGGAGGCGGTTAAGGCCTGTCCACACCAGCAATAGGGAAGCCACAATGACAGCGACAAAAAATCACCATTCGAATTTATACGGATATGGGTTTACGCGATTGTATATGAAAGTCGTAGAAACGAGTTTTATCTAGCGACGTGCAAGTGTACATTCGCCAACCCGCGGAAGGCACGGCGTTTTCTGAAAGAAGGTATAGCACAGGCGACAATTCTTTAAGGTACTATTAAAGGCAAAAAGTCCAGCAGCGGACTTCTTGTGGCTGAATGATGACGATGATGGAAGGCAAAAAAGACAAAAAGGGATTTCTTGAATGATAAGAATAAATGAATGGCTATGAATCTAAGTCTAGATCACAGTAAACATTAACGGTCTTATTTATAAAAAAAACCGGCCAAGTGCGAGTCGGACTCAGAGGGTTCCGTACAACATTAGACACAAAGATCGGGAAAAAACGGCAAATAATCACGTTTGCTGTGTGGGAGCTCCACTTAAACATTTATTTTATTTATTTCTTTCTAAAGTATGTTCAATAGAACTAAATAATATGTGAATATTTCAAGCATCTACCTGTTGCCGTTATTAAAATCGAGCAATAAACGGCAGCAAAATCACGTTTTTTGGATGGGAGCTCCTCTTAAACACTTATTTTATTTTAATTATTTCTTTCTAAAGTGAACATACAACTAAATATTCTGTGAATATTTTAAGCGTCTATCTGTTGCCGTTATTAAAATCGACCAATAAACGGCAGAAAAAACACGTTTGTTGTCTGGAAGCCCCCCTTAAACATTTATATTATTCTGATTTTAGTAATTGTTGTTATAGCGGCAACCGAAATATATCATTTGTGAAAATTTCAAGTGTCTAGCTATTACGGTCCATGAGATACAGCTTGTTGACAGACAGACAGACAGACGGACAGTGAAGTACGGAACCCTAAAACGATTCCACTAAAACAGTCCTCAGTTAGACTCATGGTCTTAAGTCTTAACTAAATTATGATTTATAAAGTCATCGGGGACTTGACCAATGTAGACCATAAAGAATTGATTTTCTCGTCGTTGCAGCAACCAAAGCGTCTTTGACATATCCATAGCTAATTAATGAATATGTTAATGCAGTTTCATCAGCGTTTTAGCGAGAAATTTTTGTAAATCATGCAGTTATACTTTGGTTATACGGTGTTTTACTTAAAGAGTCTCTGAGAAAGACATTACTGGTTTTTTTCTCGATAGAAAGGATCCTTAACTATTTTACTGTCAATTTGAGAGTAAGTAGAGAGCGGGCGACCAATGGTGCCCATCCCCAAATATAATTTTCTCCATTTTCAAGAGATTCTGGTCCACCTTTTGCTGCAATGAAAAATACAAAGTTGTATTGCAGCGAGACCATTCGAATACGACTGTATCCCAGCGACATTTTGCATCAACTAGTGAGAACATGGCTTAGGAACCCGTCTTGTGCTATGGTCAAGACAAAATATTTTTGAAAATGTCAGTTAAAAAATGGTGACTAATATTTCGGCAGCTTTCGTTGAGAATTTAGGTTCGCAAGGGCTCAGAACAGTGCCTGGAGTCTAATAAACGTGCAGTTGTTCAATAAAATGATATTAGCGTGAGAGTAGCCGTTTGCCTTTATTTCGTAGGCTAATAAAATAAGCAATAGAAGTACAAAGGTGAACTGAGAACCTTCTCCTTTCTTGAAGTCGGTTAAAAAACATTTTCAAAACGTTTCAGAAGAGGTGCGAGTCGGTCTAAACTCGACGTTGCGTTATAAATGTTACACATCAGTGTAAGCATTGGCTCCGTCAAATCACCGGCTGATAGATATTCTGACATTGTGTGATTTGTTTCCCTTTAATGACTAGTTAACTGCCCCTTGGAGTTAACTACAGTCGTGACCGTTGCATTCACATTGATTGAAGAGAACAGTACCTATATTGCCCATTTAAGTACTTTAAATGTATTACTATGATGGTTGAGGTAGAAGTAAACTACAGAGTGTTTAAAACCTAACGCCAGTTCCCAAAAAACTGCTAATGGACACTAAAACCAACTGTATCCATAAAAATGTGCCGGAAAAAAATGTTTTTTTAGGTTATCAAGGTATCAAAAATGTTAGCATGCAAATGTTAAATGCGTCAGCATTTGTTTGGAAAATCAGAGGTACGTTTGATCTTGATGTTTTTAATACATTGCGCGTTGAATTTTCGAACTCGTTTTCTAACAGAAAGCTCGTTAGTTTCAATAAATTTTCTTGGGCAGAAATTTTCGTAATATATTACGCTTCTAGGCGCATTTTTGTAAAAGTAGGTCTCTCTAAACGAGTATCTATCACTATGAAGGTGTGTTCTATAATTATGGAAACAATATCCAAGATACAAAACAGTCCCAGTAATTTCATTTGTTGTTTAAGAGTAGGTAGAGCTTAATAGGAACATGCGAGTAAATAATAAAATTATTTTATATAACACATGCTCGTCAATGGCATATTATGTGTCATGCAAACTCAACTTAAAGCAAGTCATTTGTGTCCTATGGTCTAGCCGGGTCATTATAAATGTACTGAATTTCATAATTCCCTAGGGAATTATGACATTTGAATTTGGAATGCAATCAACATTGAATATACGAGCTCCTTGCAGTCCATGACCAAACGTCAAAATTAGAATATAAACTTTTCATAGAGCCCTACACCAAGAAGAATTTATTCAAAATTAGAGTGAAAACTTTTTTTTTAATTGTATTATGTTTTATTGCCTCGCAGTAGAGTATGCATTTTGGGGATAAAGCAGTGTATTTGTCTCGGGCGTTTTTGAACCCCTCGGCCTCGGGATTCTAGCTTTAACTCCCTCGCTTCGCTCGAGAGTTAACTCAGTAACTCCCTCGCTTCGCTCGTGAGTTAATCCTAGGATCCCTCGTCCTTGGGGTTCAAAATATCGCCCGAGACATAATACACTGCTTTATCCCCTTAATGCATAATCTACTATTAATTTGCTCTCCTTCTGAAATTCCCTGTATCTTGTGTGGAACTAGTTTGTCTGTAATAACCTGTGAAGTAGCCCCTTCACTCTTAATACCTTTAACTGATGATGATGGCTATTCGAGTAGGTAATTTGTTTTCTAATGAACCTAGTCGCTCGCGCATATGCTTTGTGACCTCATTTGCGTGAACTACAATGCATGGGTCTTCGGTTTTAGAACAATAATTTAAACACTGTTAATTAAGGACAACAATTATAAAAATGTAGATAATCAATTTATAAAAACACTCCTCTGAGGCAGTTAAAATAATCTGTGGTTTCATCTTTTCTTTTACCGCAGACTATTTGAACTGACTCTGAGAAGTGTTTTAAGGAATCGTGTTTTTAAAAATAAGATCATTGAATTTGGTCCATTTTTTCTCCAAAACGATCTAACGCTTGAAAATGACACCAAATTTTTAAGGGCTCCATACAGCAACACTAGCGCCACCAAAAAACATATCTTTTTTTACAGATCGTTTCAGCAAAAAGTAAATAAATAAATAACTTCCACACAACACAATCACTTGACCTGGTCCCAAACTAGGATACCCTGTGCTATGGTAACCAGGCAAGGACATCACAAACATAGAAATACACCCAGATTGAGGCCATTTGTACAAATGTACGGCGGCCCCCAGTGGGAATCGAACACACGACCTCTGTCTTGGTAGTGAGCGCCTTAACGGCGTTTAAGTGTCAGTACAATCTCTCCATCATGTTATAATGGCTTTTAGGACCCATGGCCAGGATTAGATTGCACGTATAAAGGTTGATATTATAATGCCGACTTCACAAAAACAGTGCTAAGGTGAATGTCCAGCGATTTTAAGGATATGCGCCCGCTAGACGCGTTTCGTCGGGGGCTATTTAAAATACGCATTCGTGTCAGAAGTAGCGGTGGGTCGTGACGGCGCATACGTTGGGGTGTGGTGCGATTGATAAGGGTCTGCGATTTGATTTTGAAAATTCTTTATTGCACAAGAAGTCAATCTGCATAAAGGCGAGCTTAATACTAAATTGTATTTTTTTTTTTTGGTGATGTGGATAGAGGAAAGTGACAGTAAAGTTTTTTTTTATTTGATTCTAAATTACAAAAATAAAGTGTCGAATTGAATTGAATTGAACATTCTTTATGGCAAAGGCGAGCTTAATACTAGATTTTTTAGTTCATTATGATGTACTTACACAAGACATCTAGTAAAATTAGTAAACTAAATCAATTTGAGTTGTCTCTGCGGTGTTTGTGTCTGGCTTTGTTCAGATTCGCCACGTTATAGTTGTCTGTTGAGCGAGTTTCAAATGACTACGAAGAATAATAATGTACGATACAGTGCTAGGTTGATATGCGATACCGTAGAAGTAAGATTTTTTTCCAATCTGCTCTACGTATATAAAACGAGTGACAAAGTCGCATGCGTGGTTTATAAACAGTATTGTGCATTATTTGTAACTACAACAAAAGCGTAGTTTAGTGTCTATATTATATACACTACACTTCATAAAATCACGTCTGTATCGTGATTGATTGAGACTAGGCTTTGCTACTTGCCACGATCTTGACAAACATATCTTATTGATTTAAATAAAATGATTTATCAAGTAAAACCATGTTAGTTGCGTGAAGTTAACCTTCCCGCTACCGCTTAATGCTCACGCCCGCTGTAAGGGGTGGGCCGTGAAATTGTGCATTACCATCATCGGGTCCCGACCCCGCTCGTAATATGACGACGGACTATGACCCCTACACCAGGTGTACTATTACTATACAACACGTACTCTTAGTGCAATGGTTATTCTGGTTGTCTCACGTTCCTGCTTCGATTCTCGGCATGCACCAATTGGTATTTCTGATTTTTGTGTTAGACAAGCTATCGTTGACCGTGATACAAGATGTCGTGAAGAAACCCGGATGGAAGAGCTATTTATCTAAGTGAAAATCGAAAAACAAAACTTGCAACCGTTTCTTTTGTATCGGTAGTCAAACAACTGCTAATAAGCAAAAGTTTAAAATTGTAGAAGACTGAACTTCTGAGGTAGACGTCGCTATTTTTTCCATATCTTTTCGAGTCCTTTTACAGCTGATGTGGCCAACTGAAGTCCTTTTTCCCGCGTCATCGTAGCAGTCTTCATCATTGCTGGGCATCGATTTTGTTACTTCATCGTGCTACTATGACAGCTTCATAGTCGGGTATGGCATGCTTTTTCGGGTTCCGTATCCGAAGGGTGCCAAACGGGAACCTTTTACTAAGACTACACTGTCCGTCTGTCTGTCTGTCAGGCAGTTGAAATTTACACAGATGATGTATTTTTGTTGCCGCTACAATAACAAGTACTAAAAACAGAATAAAATAAATATTTAAGGTGGGCTCCCGTACAACAAACGTATTTTTTTGCCTTTTTTGCTCGATATTAATAACGGCAACAGGTAGATGCCTGAAATATTCACAGTATAATTAGTTCTATATTCGCTTACGAAATAAATAATTAATCATCATCATCATCATTCAGCCACAAGAAGTCCACTGCCGGACATAGGCCTCCTCCATGGATTTCCAAAAAGACCGGTTAGAAGCGGCCTGCATCCAGCGCCTTCCTGCCACTTGGATGAGGTCATCTGTCCATCTTGTGGCTGGTCGTCCTACGCTGCGCTTGCCGATATGTGGTCTCCATTCGAGAACTTTTCGACTCCATCGGTCATCAGTTCTGCGTGCTATGTGCCCCGCCCACTGCCACTTCAACTTACTAATCCGCTGGGCTATGTCGAAGAGTTTCGTTCGTCAACGAATCTCATCAGTTCTGATTCGATCTCGTAGAGAAATTCCGAGCATAGCCCTTTTCATAGCTCGTTGCGTGACCTTAAACGTTCTTATGAGGCCCATAGGAGTGACCACGTTTCAGTGCCATAAGTCATCATTGGTAACACACACTGGTTGTATAATTTTGTCTTAACTAAATTAAAATAAAATAAATATTTCAGGGCGGCTCCAATACAACAAACGTGATAAGAAAAAAAATATACTTTAAGTATAAGATATATTTTAAATGCATTTCATTGTCTCTCTGTGAGAAATCGTGTACTTCGGGTGCTTGTTTTGTCTACATCATGGGTTGTGGCAGACCCTGGTCACTGCCGACACCTCCGGGATACAGTCGTGAGTCTACGTATGGTATGTTGATACGTCAATATCTCCTTGGTTCCAAGATTCTAGACAATGTTGCAGAATCTTATAGCACCCACATTATCCTTTTGCAAACTTCCAGCCTGTTAAATCGCACAAAACATGCAAAAACACCTATTATATCCTAGTCAACATTTGCCTTACAATATATTCACGCTTTTGAAGGAAAACTAAGTGCTATTGGCGCTTTCTAAGTAAAAGTCCTTTACTTGTAAATCTCAATAGTCGTTTCGTAAAGTTTTAATGTAAATAAAGGTATTAGAATTAACATACGTGAGGCATAATATTAGCGTATTGATATTCATAAATGTATACCGGTGGAGTTGGATGTGGTTTTGCATGTGTGTGGTCTGATGGAATTAATGCGTATTATTTTAGTTTCGTGAGGAAACCTAAGTGTCTGAAATGTTCACATACCTCAGCGCGTGAAATTACCACTCCGCGGTGGGCACGCGTGGTAATTAAGCCTATGCTCTCGCTCTGAGAGAAGGCATGTGCCTTGTATTGGGACGTATGTAGGTTACATAAAAAAAGGTTTCTGTGCGATATAAATTAGTAAATAGATTTGTATGATCATAGAAACCCGTGAGTCCAAATTAAAAAAAAAAAATATTCAAAATAGTCCTTATAAAAACAAAATGTTTACTTAATTAACGTCAAAATTGTTATTTTCAGAATGACGTCTAAACTCAAGCTTTTATTTCGGAGGGGAAGTCATGGACCAAGGCTTGCCATTTGCTACGTTAGGTAACTCTTCATTGTTTCAATTAAAAACTTGTTTCAGCAACAAAAAAATTTAAGTATACCTATTTATAAAAGTTTCAAATTCAAATAACTATCATCAGTTTACATGAAATTGGATTTTATAAACATTTATGGTCTTATTTATAAAAACTCGATTCCCTAAAACACTTCAAAAACCTTGATTAAAATAGTCTGTGGTGGAGATTTTACAAGGAAAACATGTAGCCACAGATTTCATAAACAGAGTTTTAGATTGGGTTTAGAAGAATCCTGTTCCTTTAAATAAGGCCGTTATCGTTTGTAAACTTTCAATTGGTGCAACTTTTTGTAAAGGGCTTTCTTTAGGATTGCACCTTAACAGTATTGTAAGCAAAGGAATTCTGAACGCAAGTATTTCGCAGCTTCAGTCCATTCATTGGGTACTCGACACGTTATCAAAACATCTCAGCGCTAAAGACCGCCGTAAATAACAATCAGTGGTCACTCTACAATGTTATGTGACAGCTGTAGAGTGACCATACTGTGGGACGATGCGGGAAAATGTAAAAAATTACTCTCCTCCAGCAATGCACTTGAACCATGCACTTACAAAAATAACTGGCCGTTGATTGAGAGGTCAATAATAATTATTTTTTGTAAAAAAATACACATTTTACCAAATCAGCCCCGTATTTAATACGCTTGACCATTATGGTACCTGTAATGGAAAATTATATTTTTACGTGCTTACGCTAAGGTTTGGACGACCAACTTAGCAAATAGAGCTCCGGTCAAATAACGTGACAGTCAAATCCCGTACAGAGTTACTATACATAATAATGTATAGTAAAACCAAAAAAGAACTTTTTGAAACAAATAAAGGTAAGCTTATAAAGTCTATTGAGTTATTTAGTCCAACGCAACCGACCTGCTTATCATTTCCCACGAATACAGGTTCCTTAAACTAATTCATAATAGACAACAACATTGACCTTGTTTGAACAATTTAATTCCAAAGACCTGAATCCGCTGTTTTAGTACATTTTAATGAGTGTTTTAAAAAGTCAATTTCCTGTTTAAGCTAATTTTGCTCTAAAATTGTGCTGGTGAAGAAAGTAGAGTCGTAGAGATATGATTTAAGCTTAACCTGCCAGTTAAGTAAGTGAGGGTTCCCGGTTTACGGATAGACCCGTTTAATATATTACTATGAAGGTTCCCGAATGGAGACCATTAACCAGAAAATGCTCGAGCAGTCACCACCAGGTTGCTAGACCGATGGTAATGAATGGTCGGCCGTCTGAAGAACATTGCCTGTGTCAGATGGATGAGCATGGTCGAGGGCAGAAAGGTGTGGTGTACCTCGGGGAAGGGCTTTGTCCACCAATACTTGTGTGGACTGATGGGTTTGTTTGGATTTCCCATTGTTCGGCATTGAAATTATTAAAGAGACCTTTCCCTGGGCTTCCTGTTCACCATGGCCACCCTAAACCAAATTCCTTCAAAACAAAGAAAGTGTTTAGAGCGCACTTGAAGTTTGCAAGTTTATTATGGTTACTACAAAGTATTTGTATTGGGTAATCCTTCGCGAATAGCTGCGCAGTCATTTATTGGGACTTAGTGGGCGATTATAGCTTAGCTAAGCGATGCAGATATTACACTTTTAAATTGCTTGAATACGTTTCACAGAATATAATCTGATACAACTGATCTAGTTGGCCGGAAGAAATTTGTATAGAAATAAACTCGCCTGAGCACCCGTTCTTGTTACTTTGTTTTTATGTGTAAAATATTTATTTCTTGTGAAAAATAAAGTATAAAAAAAAAATATGTTTCCTCAAAATGCGAAAACAGTAACCTAATATCATCATCATCATCATTCAGCCACAAGAAGTCCACTGCTGGACATAGGCCTCCTCCATGGATTTCCAAAAAGACCGGTTGGAAGCGGCCTGCATCCAGCGTCTTCCTGCCACTTGGATGAGGTCATCTGTCCGTCTTGTGGCTGGTCAACCTACGCTGCGCTTGCCGATATGTGGTCTCCATTCGAGAAATTTTCGGCCCCATCGGCCATCAGTTCTGCGTGCCCCGCCCACTGCCACTTCAACTTAAAGCGGATTAGTATCCTAATATTATGTAGTTATATTATTAAGTTTCGCTTAAAGACTAGTACAAAATATCTAATATTATTTGTGAAAAAAAATGAGTAGCTAACAGTAAAAGAGTACCTCGATTTCTTGGTAGCCCACTTATGCATAATGCATGCATAATCGGCCTATATGCGTCCCACTGTAGGGCACAGGCCTTCTCTCAAGGAGAGAGTATGGGCTTAATCACCACGCGTGCCCACCGCGGATTGGTGTTTTCAAGCGCTGAGGTATGTGAATAGCTCAGACACTCAGGTTTCCTGACGATGTTTTCCTTCACCGTTAGCGTGTGGTGTTGTTACTAAAATTTCATAATGTACATAACTTAGAAAACCAAGTCATAGGTAGATGCCCGCACTTGGGATCGAACCTGGATCTCTCGCTTCTGAGTCCGATGTTCTACCCACTAGGCTACCGACGCTCTCGCATGTAGGTATGTATACAACGAAAAGTGTTTATTTGCTTATTAATTCTTAACACGTGATGATAAATGATTTTAATTTTAGGCTATTTATAACTGGATACCCTATATCTATATTTGACATTGCTAGACAGCAACTAGAACCTAGTCACGAGAAAAGCTTGAAAATGTAAAAACTAAGCAATCACGCGGGATAGCGTGCCAACGTAATCGTAGCTGCAATTCCATTATGTCGAGTGGACTGACTGCTTGCGAAAAAGTAAAGTAGGCTGAATTTGATACGTTTCAACAATACACAGGTAGCTTCAATGTAAAATACACTGCGTCTCTACACCTTAACATAATTTTGCTGACTGTACAGTACCTTGGCTTTTATTACGTGCGTCATAAGCGCGAATCCTCTCCCCAGTATCTCCGCGAACGTTTCGCCCCTCGCGCCGTTTATGGTCGCCTTCAGGGGCCACGCAAAGACCTGCTTCTTGACATCCCCGTGGATGGTACGGTAGGCTATTCGAATTCCTTCACAGCTTTACAGCGGTGCCCTTGTGGAACGCGCTACCCCTGTACATACGCCAGGCCCCGTCAGTCGACATGCTGAAAAGTAGACTCCACGACTACTTCAGACTAATCCTACTTCAGAATAATCCTATTAGGTAAATATATAAGTAAATTTTATGTAGTTGTATTTGTTGAACTATATTGTGTATTTTATGCTTATGTATTTGATATATAACTTGTATATTATAACAAAGATGTAATTTTATTATAATATACTTTTTGTAATTATTTGCAATAAATATTTCTTGGCACTACCCCTTGCACTATCCACATATCCACCTAAGGCTAGCTGGAAGAAAACACATATTAGTATTAAGCTCGCATTTTTACAAACACCTTTTTGTGCCATAAAGGATTTATGAATTGAATTTAGAATTGAGTTTCGGATAAAAAAAAAGTAAAAATACGGCGGGATCCGCTGCAAGATTACCATACATACGGATTGCTTGTTGCTTCACTCACCCAAGAACGTATATTTGCTGAACGTGCGAACTTCGTCTGCCACTGTAATAATCGTGTTTGTTTTCTGAATGAGCTAAAATGCTAAGTTCGGTGACCTGTGAATGTTCAGTCAGCGATATCGTTTCTATTTGCGAAAGAGGGGTTGATAAAATATTAGCTAAGTCTGGGATGAACATTCGAATGTTTGAATTTGTTAATTGGATTGATTTTTTGAACTAACAACTTCATTAGGCGCACTTTTTCTGAACGGTAAACGAAACTGATCGGTCACGCTCGGGTCGGTGACGCTGAATCGGATATACTCGGCTTCCGTCGACACCGAAGGTTACAAAATCATATATGTTTTTAATTCTTTCGTGTGAATAACGGTCGTTTTTAAAACAGACGATTCCTTAAAACACTCCTCTGGGGCAGAGGCAGTTAAAATAATCGTCTTTACCTTCACCGCAGACGATGAAGCGGTGGTAGCGGAGCGGTAGAACGCCGGCTTCTCATTTGGGAGGTCGTGGGTTCGAATCCTGGCATGTACCAGTGACTTTGTGTTCTAAGTTACGTACGTTTGTGAAGTTTTAGTAGCAATACCACTCGCTAACTGTGAAGGAATACATCTTCAGGAAACCATAGTGTCTGAGGTATTTACATACCATAGCGCTTGCTGCATTAGCCCAACTATGAGTGCGCAAATATCAGGTACAACCAGAACTAGAACCGCGGACTATTTAAACTGTGTCTAGTTAAGGAATAGTGTTTTTATAAATAAGGATATTGGTAGTAGGTAGTAGGTACTCTACTGTCACTTTTTTCTTCGTTTAATGTTAAAGTTCATACTAAAGTAAATATTGCGCGTAATTTGAACTGATGTTGATGCTACAAAAAAAAATATTTTAAGATTTTAGTTTTTGAGTATCGCAATGTTATAAATGACTTTTAATATTAATTTTCCTAAATTAACTTAATAAAAAAATATAAATAAAATTTTATACAAATTCCCTAGGACTGTAACATTTATGTTAAAATTTTAAAATTTTATGTAATATTTTGTAACAAAAATATACATAACACCATTACCAGAGGCTTAGAGGAATCTCGAATCGTGCTTTTGTAAATAAGACCGATAAATCTCTCTATTTTAAAACAATGACGTTCATCACATCATCGGTGACTTCATTGGCATAGGATTCAAATAAATATTCACATTCACTTTTAGGTCTTATATTTATGCATAAAATCCACTATTTCGGGCTCCCTTCACGCAGGGCGGCGAGTCTCTAAAATGCAGAGTTGTCCAATAGAGTCACGGTGTCTGCTGCTACAGGTATTTTTATACTTAGATACAAGTAGATACCGTCAATGTACGCAGACTAAGATGTAGTGGAAAACGAATAAAGAATTTTGTATTTGTATTTTGTATTTATTTGTTTGTATTCGTCATATTAGCACGGTAATGGTTGTTCCATTGACATTATCGGTAGTCTAGTAACCAATCGCATTCCAATGGTACAACCCGTGCAACTTAACTCGGCGCCTCGCGCTTTTCGATCTTCTTCGCGAGAGATGCCCACTTAATTTGCGCGGGTTATACGATTAGAATGGCATTTACTGTTATTGCTTCGTAGACTACCAAATAGAGACAAGTAACAACTATTGTCATGCTTATATCATTCTATTGAGAAGCTATGTGAGTATTAAACTTAAGGGAGAGAAAGAATGACAAATCACCAACTATTGCATTTTTGATGTTAGTTGAGAGCGGTGGTAGGAATGCTTCCCTCTCATCGGAGAAGTCTTGGCTTCGGTTCAGGTTCGCACCAATGACTTTGTTATCTAAATTAAGTACATTATTTTGTCTACTCTACGCTGCATTTACAGGTGAAATATACGCTTCAAATAGCCATTCTGCGGTGGGCACTGTCTCTCTCTCTCTCTCTCTCTCTCTCTCTCTCTCTCTCTCTCTCTCTCTCTCTCTCTCTCTCTGAGAGAAGGCTTGTACCCTAACGCTGTCTTTCTCTCTTCGAGCAAGTTTGTGCACTAGAGTGAGACGTATACAGATAAGCTGCATTATTTAGTGAATTTGAAATCGTTGTTAATATTTTGAGAGAATGTTCATTTCATTGTGAAAAACAGTAATGGTATAACATATTTGTAAATATTCGTGGTTTCCGACCTTTGGTTCGAAACTGTGAATACAAATTCAAAGTGGTAGGAAGTACCATAAAGTTGCGCCGAGCATAAGACGAACCATTTTTTTTTCGATTTTTATTACTTTTCGTCTCGATATTGCTTTTTTGACGCGTAGTTTTTTTAAACTAGCACTATGATTATGTTTCTTAAGTCACACTAAAACGTCCCTTAAAACACGGTGAACGAATTTAAAGTCACCCTGTAGTAACTCATGGTGTAAAGTCCGTGCCGTCTTGGCGTAACTCTTAGGTACCTATCTTTTTGTATTCTGATCTATACAGTTACGGTGGGCATCAGAAGCCCCGCGTAAGAATGCGTCCTTTTGTCGCATCATTAGGAAGACCAGCACACGTGAATTGGTCCACATAACGTTATTGCGGTGCTAAGTGGGGTCCGGTGTGGTCCCCATTTGCACCTCGAGGGATGAGCGTGGTCCTATCACAGTGATCATCGCTACAGAAATGTTGGGAGAGGGATCCGTGGCCTTTTCTGTCAACAGAGATTTTCAAACAACCACACTCTGACTCTCGTCGGTGAGGCATCCTGCATGCGCTTCGTTCACCATCATTATATTTAAGAGTTAGACTCTTGTTGGTGCTGATCGTGGCTTCCGCATGGCGCCGCATTAAGAATAGCGTCACTCCATTTCCTTCCGTGGATGTCGTAGAAGGCGACTAAGGAAATCAATTACCAGAAGACGGGCAGCAGCGTCTGCCTGAGATTCCAACCGCATACTGCGATTGCCAAGCCGACTGCCAAGCGTGGCGATTACGGCAAAACCCCTTATGGTTATGAAAACCACGAAGGAGGCCTATGTCCTGCAGTGGGCGTCAAATGGCTGATGATGATGATGTTGGTGGTGATCCTCCAAGCGCTCCGGTCACAGCCAGTTCCATCACTACCTTCTGGTACAGTCGACATCTGGTTAACCGTAACATTTTTGTTGCAAAGTGGTTTCTTACTGATCTCAGATGTAAAGGTTGCTGTGCTGTCAACTGTACGTAGGTACGCCATAATATCCACTAGCCTCACCGAGGCCTTTCTCTACCTGTCTTTCATTTACCTCTTTTCTCCTCTTACAGGCCAGCCCGCTGGTAAAATAAGATATTTAAGTTTACCTTGTGCCTGTATGAAACTAAATAAATTAAAAGAAAGTAATATTTACAATGTTAGTTCAGACAAAACTATTTAAAAATATATGTGTTGTTTCCTCTTAATTGTATTGGGACTCCTTTATTTCTTTTTCTACTAGTTTTTTTTTTACTATTTAGTATTTTTAATGTAATGTTTAAGTATTAGCTATCATACACCGCCATTGCAAGGCAGACAAACCGTTAAACCACATAAAAAAATATTTGAAAAATTCACGAGTCGTTGCAAACTCTAACTGTCGTTTTTCCGAAATAGCGTATTTTAGAGGTAACCTTGTAGAATGTAGGGCTGGCCTTTTCTGCATGTTTAGTTATTGAGGGATGACTTACTAAGGAACCCTAAAAACTCACCGACAGACACAGCGTCCGAGATTGCTACTCTGCGCTTGCGCATCCACACGCATTGTGCTCCGTTTAGCGAGCCTTATCGGATAAATACTCTCGGGATCTATGGGAAGGAAGTGAGCATAAAGGTTCCAACACACTAATAACACGCCACCCTACGCGACCCGACGCAACGTACTAACTTATATGAATATGAATAGTTGCATTGCGACGGATGTTCCTAATATGATTCTAATCGTAGAAAATAGTAAGATTTTGATTTGTTTGACTCAACACGTCTTAAGTATTCTTACAAGTCCCGAGACTATCGCTTTAAATTAACATTACTTTAGCTATGAAAGAAAATTGGCGAGAAAAATTATAAACTTCTTTCGCCTCAAAAACGAAGCACGTGAAAATTAAAATACCTATGTCTAAAACGTCCCTAAATTTATTTTCCTTTTCCACTTCACTGAAAAGTACACTCAAAATTTTTACAATAAAAATGTTAGAATGTGCATGTGAGAGAGATGCCAGAGCAAAAGCAGGCGAAAAGACGAAGGGAGACGAGACGACGCAAGGACGGTGTTCACACTCTACCACTCGTGGTGTCTCTTCGAGAGTGTAGGGGTGGTCTAACAAAATACTGCCCGCCGGAGCTAATGGCGGATGCTTGTTGCCCTTTCAAGGCATAAAGCAAAGGTAACTCGCGACCGATATAGTCGAAGACTTGGTGAAAACGTTTCTTCAGTAAAGGTAAGTTAAACCACTTCCAATAAGCAAAAGCTTAGAATTCTTAGTTTTATTTTCCATACAAATTAACCACGTCAAGTACCAAAATTGTATGAAAAAGCAAAAATAACACAAGTTACTTTTTAGAAGAACTAAACTAGATAGATAGATAGAATATTCTTTATTGTATGTACACCAGAAACTATAGTTACTCATATGGAAGAAACGTTTTTCAGATTTTGCGTTATTTCAATAATACGTTGCATAATGGGTAATACAATCGCAGAATACCCGTGATCGGAGTGCGCAAGCTATAAATTTGCCTATAATGTTGTTTCCGCGATTTCAGACCTTTTCTCATAATAAAAGTACTATTGTATCCTCGTCAGAGTAGAAGAAAAGAAGCCACCTTATGTTTTAACGGAACTTGCAACACCCTGTAATATTAGTTGAAAGTAGTTAAGGATAAAATTTTACACAGGTCCCCAAGTAACCCAGTCGGAGCCTTTCGAAATAACACGTTACTCGGTTAACGCTATCGCGCTAATTCGCTTTGTTAATTGGTTTATCTGTGAATTATGTTAATTGAATGATTGTTATCGAAGAAAGGGTTGCGGGCAATAATTTAGGCGATTTCGGACCAAGTTATTTGAGTTATTCCCCGGCCTGATTGGGGCCCTTTTATTTGGGTGTGTTTTTCCAAATATCTCTACCATAATTGACGTGAATTGATTGCCTACTGCCTGACTTTTATTTTATGAAACAAAATACTTTTTTTAGGACGAGCAGTGGCACCAAAAAAAAACAAAGATTCGACATTTTACGCACAGACTGTGTGCGCTATAGATATTGTCAACTGTAGTATATAGTTGACTTTATGTACGTAGCTATAGATTGTTGCAGGACACCTATTTAAATTTTATCGTATTTTTCTTGGTAAGTAAATATTCATGCTCTGTTATTCACAGGTTCTATATGTTAATATTCAATATGTTAATATTTCTCTTATGTTACACAACCTTATAACTTTAGCCACCAGAGTTCGCTTCTTGATACTGACGCCTATTTGAGAGTCGAAACGTCAGAACGACAATTTCCATGAAAAATAAATAGAAATAGGAGTCTCAACTGTATTAATTAATAAATAAAGCAGCCTATATACGTCCCACTGTAGGGCACAGGCCTTCTCTCGGGGAGAGAGTATAGGGTTAATTACCACGCGTGCCCACCGCAGATTGGCGATTGCAAACGCTGAGGTATGTGAATAGTCAGACACTCAGGTTTCCTCACGATGTTTTCCTTCACAGTTAGCGAGTGGTATTGCTCCCATAACTTCACAAATGTACATAACTTAGAAAAAAAGTCATAGGTAGTACATGCCCGCACTGGGAATCGAACCTGGGTCTCTCGCTTCCGAGTCCAATGTTCTACACACTAGGCTAAAACCGCAACTATTAATGTATTAATGGACAGACGTAAATAAATCGTAATAAAGCCGGCCAAGTGCGAGTCGGAATCGCGCACGAAGGGTTCTCTACAAAGTTTGAATATTTCAAGCGTCTACCTGTTGCCGTTATTAATATCGAGCAAAAAACGGAAAAAAAGTCACGTTTATTGTACAGGAGCCTCCATTAAATTTATTTTATTCTGTATTAGTATTTGTTGTTATAATAGCAACAGAAATGCATCATCTGTGAAAATTTCAACTGTCTAACTATCACGGTTCATGAGACGCAGCCTGGTGATAGACAGACGGATGGAGAGCGGACTCTTAGTAATAGGGTCCCTTTCCCTTTGGGTACGGAGCCCTAAAAATAGTAAAAGTCATTTACGTTACTACGTATACCTCATGATCCCCAGGTACTAGATGTATCCATCAGGTCAGCTCTTAAAGGAATCGAGACTCCCAAAATCCTTGTAGAAGTCGTCAAAGACCCAACCTATTATCCCGGTACCATACTATCAAACCTATCTCCGCTTATGGCTAATGATTATCCCTACTTTGGATTGGGTCAAAACAGTTTAAAGTGTGAGTAGATTTTGCCTGTAGCTTCGCTCACATTCTCATTCTTTTAACTAATCATACAATTAATGAGAAAGTTCGCATGTTTATCTCGCAATTACGTAGAAGCCGCCCGATATTTACAATATCCTGAATAAATACATAGAATAACTTAGTGTCGTAGCAAACCAGTTTTTGAATGTCGGAACATATAGTAGCAAACCAGTTTTTTTAAAATTAAAATTTATATGAAAATCAATAAAATTATATGTACCAACTCTTTTTACTTCAAAACCACAGAACAGAGGAATCTGTTCCGTGTTCAAAACCTAAATTGAATTAACGACGAAAAATAACTAAAACAACGACTCCTTGCGGTAACTCTACATAGCGTTCTGTACACTGCGGCGTTAAGTGAACAAACTGGTGAACGGACAGACATAAATACATTGAATTTTTAATGGTCGAGAAGATGGGATAGTTCATAATGCCATGTTACTACGGCTAATGGCGGCCCGGCTGGACAAAAAACGATTTAAATACTTCCCATACTCTTCTCTCGACTCGCCGCAAAATGCCGCCTTTTAGTGGATAATATGTAAATGGTTTTGATACTTGACATAGTCTAAGATTGATGTCGGTTACACTTGCACAAATGATCTCCAACCAAATATGGATTTGCAATGTTAAATGTATAATGGATTGTAAATTACATAAGCTGAATTAAATTGAAATTATGGCAAGTTGAAAAATGTGCCTCAGGCATAGAATAGAACATCCCTTATTGTATACCAGGAATTATGTTTAAAACTTACAAAATAATAAGGTATAAAATTTAAATATATAGTTTAAAACTTACAAAATACTGCACTTTATTATTTTACAGCCTTAAAAGTAATTTCTTCCAGACAAGCAGGACTGATGGATGGATGTCATCTGCAACAGGAACATGATTTGGAAAAACGGCTTGTTTAGCAAGAAATTCTCAACCTGAGATTCCTGTATGTTCCTGTAAGTTGTGCCATTTGGCATGCGTCCACCCAATTTTTGAACCAAAACATTCGTAAGCATTACACATTATTAGCCCGGAATTAAGGCAACAAACTCCACCAAATTGCTAACAAAAGAGGCGACTCATGTAAACCTCACATTTTTTGTCCTACAAACACAGCAGACGAAAGTATCGATGGCATTCGAGCGCGCTGCGCACCCCAGTGGTCATCAAAGTCGGTGAGCTGGACAAAAAACATAACACAATTGGCTGGAGGCCGACAAAGATCCGTGTTGAAAACTATACGACCACAGGGCTCTTCCTTTACGATCCGTGGCGACTTTGGATTTGCTTTAAAAAAAAAAAATTGGTCTTGGAGTTATGAATAGTGATTTCGGGACTGTGTCTGCAGATTTAAAAATATCAGT
Source organism: Yponomeuta evonymella (assembly GCA_963969515.1). NCBI lineage: Eukaryota > Metazoa > Arthropoda > Insecta > Lepidoptera > Yponomeutidae > Yponomeuta > Yponomeuta evonymella. The sequence continues at coordinate 7,150,009 of OZ018366.1, read as the reverse complement.
TTGGATTTTTGAATTGAATTAAAATTATTAAGAACCTATTTTTTACTGTAATTGTATTGCTGTGGATTTCTGTTAAATAAATAAAATAAAAAAAAATTAATAGTTATTTAACACATTTTTTCTATGCAATTTAATTTGAATCAACCACAATAAGCTTACATTGGTAATTCAGTTTACTAAACATTTAAAATACTTAGAAATATTATGTGGGTTCCACGTTATCTCAGTTTGGAACTTTTATAATTAGATGCCTATATACGAATGTATATTTGTATATTAGATGATATACATTTCTAATTTTAGGTACCTACTGCCATAAAAATTATGTATTTCATTCTGATATGAAATATCATGTTACATCATACAATTTAACAGAAACTATACAGCTTGTATAAGTATCGTTTTAATTCAATTATATTCTGCAGCGGATACACAATTATTCCTACGAGAGGTTGCAGAATTCCTTAAAGGTTACATAATTGTTTATATTTCTTAAATAGCTTCACATAATTATATTACTTGTGTAGCTACCAATAGCGTCAGACAAGAAACGCCCAACTAGGATGCCCCTTCGCCACCACAGGTTAACAAAAGCGGAGATTAACACTTAATGACGTACAAAGCCAGCCTGGAGTGCGACTTGTCAGATACATGGGACAGGGACACATTATACAGAGTCGTTGAATGGCATTGCCTTTTGCTGGAGCATTTCAATGAAGCACACACTAAATCGTTGGCTTGCTTGGTCGGAGGTAAATGAAAGTTTGGAGACTATACAGAGTGTACAAAATCCGCATATACACAACACAAATTGGGAGGTTCTTATACTAGGGAGAAAACTTCGAAATCACGAAAAATATTAGCTGTTCCATGTATTTTAATGCGTACACGATTTGTCTTCCGCAATAACAGCCCAGCATCTGCAATACGTATTTGGTTTAGGGCTTATGTTCAAATTGTGACTACATTTGTGGCGTGAATCAAGATGGATAAATCAATACTCCAGTCAATAAACCGATTAGTATCAGATTGCACTCTACGTTCACTTATCACAGTATCAGCCATGACACTTGATTGAACTTTACGGTAATTCCACCGTTCAGTTTCGACATCCATATTTTTGCTGACGTGTTAGCTTTGCAATACGAATAATTTGTGAGCTAGTTAAGAAGTGTCAAAGTGAAAATTTAATATCGGCCAATACCAATATTGTAATACAGCGCCAACAGGATGGGCAATTCCACTGAAATACCATTCAAAGTCAGCGTGCTATGGGGTGGGCTATGCTCAGGGTCCCTTTGATGGAATATACCAGAAAGAACTAAGTTGATGATTAGCCCTGAAAATTGATTGAAGTGGCAGAAGTGACAGGAATGTGAAAATACTAAGTTTGGAGTTTTTAGGGTTTCGTACCCAAAGGGCAAAGGAGCCTATTAAGCCTCCGATGTCCGTCCATCCGTCTGTCACCAGGCTGTATCTCATGAACCGTGATAGTTAGACAGTTGAAATTTTCACAAAACATGTATTTCTGTTGCCGCTATAACAACAAATACTAAAAACAGAATAAAATAAATATTTAAATGGGGCTCCCAAAAAGAAACGTGTCTTTTTTGCCGTTTTTTGGTGCGAGTCCGACTCGCACTTGGCCGATTTTTTTCTCCATAGTGATCTAGATTTTAAATTTGACACCTAGTTTAGCGTGTAACGTTCATTAGGGCGCAGTTTCTCTATTATTTTGAATAATAAAATGTTGATTTAGTTGATCTGATTTGCAGTGGGCTTCTAAAAAGGTTTTTGAGGGCAGACAATAATCTGGTGAAAACGCCGGGACCGCCAATCTCAGGCAGATTGCTGCTATTGGCTGGATTAGTATCGCCAAAGACAGAAAAAAGCGGCGTAACTTGGGGAGGCCTATGCCTATGTCCAGCAGTGGACGAGTGTGGGCTAATGGTAAAATACTTCAACCATCCGGAGAAAACAGAAAAAAAAACATTGCATATAAGTGTTTCCGGAATAACATCCATCTTGTTTGATTAGTTCTTTAAGTGACCACTAGCTGACGCTGGTCCGTTCCTACATCGTGGTATGGCTGCATCTTTTTTAAGACTATATCTATCGATATTTTGTTTATATCATGTCTCCTAGGCAGCACAGCAGTTGCAACGTAATCTGTATTTTGAATACGTGCAAGTGAACGAACAATATCTGGTATGTAAAAAGATGTTCTCTCGACAAACAACCTATCATATATTGGTACTTACTTTGTAACTTTAAATCAAGCAGCTGTTATTAGCTGAGCTACAAAGTCGAGACTCGTACAAAATGTAAGGGTAGAGACGTTCGATAGAGGTTGATTTTCCTGTAAATCTTTATTCTATGTAATTGCGGACGAGCGTTGGTATGTTGCTTACCCGTAAGGTCGTGAGAATCTATGCTGGGTTTTATAAGCCTGCGCTCAGTCTGCGGTGAAAGAAGCTATATACATAAAATGCGTCATCCTGCTTTTTGTAGCGAATGAGAACAGCATAGCACGACTACCCCATATCGTATAAGTTCGATATTAAGACCTGCTAATTGAACAAGCAAAATCTAACGTAAACGTCCGTTATTTATTGATATATCTACCTACCGACCATACACTTCTTACAATCTTCTCCATCTACAGGTTGTCTGGAAGAAATTGCTTTATTTATTTATTTTATTAAGGACATCAACAGCGAAAACCAATTATTTGAACACAATAATAAAGTTACAGTTCACAAGCGATTTTCCAATTCTCAACATTTCCTTAGATCTAAGTCATATATTTAGTTACTATCACTTGCTTTTACTTTTTAAGGTTACGTACCCAAAGGGTAAGGTCTATTACTAGGACTCCACTGTCCATCTGTCTGTCACCAGGCTGTATCTCCTGCACCATGATTGCTACACAGTTGAAATCTTAACAGATGATGTATTTCTGTTGCCGTTGTAACAAAAAATACTAAAAACTAAATATAATAAATATTTAAGGGGGGCACCCAACAACAAACGAATTTTTTGTGTTTCTTGCTCGATACTATTAACGGCAACAGGTACACCCTTGAAATATTCAAATGTTGTATAGATAATGGTACGGAACCCTTCGTCCACGAGTCTGACTCGCACTTGGCCGGTTTTTTTGCACCTGTACGCATGATTATATTTGTACCAACCAATATTTTAAATAATTTACCTATTTGTATTTTGTGTGTATCTTTGTAAGATCTATAGACCGAGTACCTATCTCGATCTATCTAATTCTTAGGCTTTTTTCTTGAGTATCGCTACTTACTAACAAGAGCCTTATCTTTTGCTCAGTTTGTTACAAATTTTGTGCCACTATTTTATGATTACCTTGAGTTCTTCTGGCCTGGCTTGTTTTTATTATTATAATCACCTTTAAACAGTCATCATTACCTGCCACTAAGCTGTGAAAATAATCAACCTGCATGAACTAAACCAGACTCGATGAAAACCCGTCTTTTAATCTAATTATGCACGGTATCAGTACACGTTTCACTAATTACCTACTGGTGACTCCTGACAGTCATTAGGTACGGTTTGTCCATGCCACTTGACGTATGTAATCTATAGCTTAAGATAGAAAAAGGGTTGCAGAATAACAGTCTTCGATCAGATTCACAGTTTTTTTTATTTTGTCTTTTTGTCTTTTCTCATAATGACAGTGTCCAGTGCAGTCATGTTTCGATCAGAACAAATTCAATAATAATAATAATAAGCAGCCTATATACGTCCCACTGTAGGGCACAGGCCTTCTCTCAGAGAGAGGGTATGGGCTTAATCACCACGCGTGCCCACCGCGGATTGGCGATTTTAAGCGCTGAGGTATGTAAGTAGCTCAGACACTCAGGTTTCCTCACGATGTTTTCCTTCACAGTTAGCGAGTGGTATTGCTACTATAACTTCACAAATGTACATAACTTAGAAAACAAAGTCTTAGGTACATGCCCGCACTGGGAATCGAACCTGGGTCTCCCGCTTCCGAGTCCAATGTTCTACCCACTAGGCTACCACCGCACCCTATTTACATTATTTAATTTTTTCATATTTAATTCTCATTGCCCTAAAAAGGAGATTTTTCAAGATACAGAACGCATACAGAACTTCAGAACTTACGTTCAATCCATTCTTCACGTTTCCGTACCTACATTTCATTAGCCAATTCCATCCAGATTACAACATCTTTATTTAAATAGCCACTAAAAAAAAAGAGAACATAGGTATTTAAACTGCTATAAGGTCTGGCATGCCGTCTCACTGGCACATTTTATGTGATTGTAAAAAATATTGCATACTTTTCATAAATTAATGTGGTCCGAGGTTTTGCTACATAATAAAATTACGGACATTTGAAGACGTATTTTTGTATCGTATAACTAGTTTTTGATTGATACAATTTGATACTAAAATTAATAATAATTTTATTTGTCCTGAACTTTTTATTACTAATTTTATTATCGGCACAGTCTTAGAATACATTTTGAAAAATTATACATTCTTTATTACAAATACTAGAAATGTTAGATTGTGCGAGCGAGCATGCTTGACGTAAGGCTCCGTACACAAAACTGCGAATCGGCGCGATGCGAATTCGCAACGCAGAAAACTGCGACACGAATTGCTACAATGCGATTTCGTGCGGCAAGGCATCTCCCTTCCACGATTCGGGTGACCATTCCCTCGACGACCGTCAACCGTACTGAACTTATTTTTTAAACTAGGTCGTGACATGGATCGTAAAAAGAAGTGCTCACTTCTGTTATTGCTAAGAAGATACAGGAAAAAGAAACAAAGGAGATTTTGGGTTCATCCATTTATTACTAATATGATTAGTAATAAATGGATGAACGCCGATGCGAATCAATTCGCAACTTCTTACGACGCGTCGCGCGAGCTCGCAGATTTCTACGATGCGACGTCGCATTGCAGTTTTGTGTACGGGCCCTAACAGCACCCTTAAGAGTTAAACATGTTAAGAGTTAAACAAGGCTTCAGGTTAAACATTTTTAAAATTCAAGTACTGCAAAATTATACGGGATGGTCTGCGTCGTCGTTTACATTTTAGTTGCAACTCACTCATAAATGATTAGAGGATGGTGGATGTGCTGTCGATTGTATGAGGTCTTTGATGTTTTGATACAAAACTTCCACCAAAGTGAATATACGCCGAGGGCCACGTTTCATAAAACTGAAATTCGTGGTTTATTTTGACAATTCGATGTCCATCGCGTGGTCGATTAGTACAATTAGTTTTCCTACTTGTCAATCTGTGGGTTAATCGGCCATGCAATGTACACCTTCAAAAGCAGCTTCAAAAGCAAGAAGTTTATGGTACATCTTTGCTAGAAAAATGAAAGGAGTTTTCTGGAAACTGCATAACCTAAATCTCAATGAGATGTACTTACTCATTGAGGTTGAACAGAAGTAGGTTCTAGGTCAACAGCACAAAAGATTCTACTGGGTCGAAGAGTCGTTGACTATTTGTGTTGGCTCCCGTATGACTACATTATTATTATGGGTAGATTCATGATAAAAAAACTTTTTAATATAAGTCTTAAACTTTTGTATTGAGCGCTATAAAAGTTCTCGAGAGGTTTATGAAACAAAGTCAATTGCTAAATGTCAATTGTAAACTAGAACTAATTATTGTTTACACCAGAAAATCGAATACATTGTAGCATATGGAAATGAAAGTGAAATTGTCTTTATTGCCTACAAAAATTAAATAAAGTACATAACGAGAAAAGAAATCTTAAAACTGGGCCAAAGGCCTATGCTCAGCCTAAAGTTGTCAGCGAACATGCTCCACTGTCGACGCTGATTTTCAGCAAAAGCCTTATAGGTTAGATCAAAGATATAAAATAAATTACAGAAAGTCGCTGAGCGCACAAAACAAACTGTTTTCACATTTGCTCAAAACCACGAATAGCTTACAAATAGTTTTTTTCTGTTATTATTACCACTAAAAGTATCAAGCAGATTGTGTAATCAGCTTTTTAGAGTTCCGTAATCTGACAAGGAACCCTTACAGTTTCGCCGTGTCCGTCTGTCTGTCTATCTGTCCATCTGCGGCCTAGCGCAAAGACCGGTGGTATTAGAAAGCTGTAATTTGGTGTGTGTATACATATTTAACACGCCGACAAAGTTAAATAATAAAATGTTGGAAATTATTATTTTTTACTGTATCTCCCCCAACACGATCATTTTTCTAGTCTACCCCATCATGTGGGGTATTGTTGGATTGGTCATTGACCATTTTTTTATTTAAGGTTCCATTTGCGAAATATTAAGCTTTAAAGCGCAAATTTTATCCGACTAGGGTGTCCCCCCTCTCCTGGCTAAGCGGTTGATTGTAGAAACGTGAAAAAAGTCAAAGTAGTAGAACATATAATGAACTTGAAAGAATACATATCACGGCTAAGTAGGCTTTACTGGCAACCAACTTATAAAAGTAAAATTTCGTACAAAATCCATTGAAAATGACTTCAATGAAGTTGTTAGTTCTGTAAAGCAGAAAAAAACCTCTTTCTACGGAACCCTACATTGCGCGTGGTCCGACACCACTTGGTCGGTTTTTTTAAATTTTTTTCTTACTCTATGAATATTCCTATAATATAACATATTTGCTGTCGGTTGCTGCATATCGGTTGTCGCTTAATAATTATCATCATCATGGCCTTAGTCTGGGTGCTTGCCTGGTTACCATAGCACATGGTATCCTAGTTTGGGACCAGGATAAGTGATTGTGTTGTGTGGAAGTTATTTAATTATCACTATCCTGTACACACTATGACTCTAACTTTTATGTTTTTTTATTCTGTGATGGTTATTAATCTAGTAGGCTTACAAATAAGCACTTTTCTAGTCACCTACCCTCTCAATTACTAGTATGGTAGCGTAGACCAGCAAATCTCTATACCATGGTAACATACATATTATACAAGCTCACTTCTGTAAGCAATTACTCTCGGCGATACATATTAATTACCCTATGATTGAGGAAATGTGGAGTTTTGCTTCTAACTAGGTCGATATAATTTAGAAGAAATCTATCTCTAGTAATCAAGATTGCCATATTTGTTTCTAATGACTAGAAAGGGAGCTGTTGGAAAGCTGATCTGTATGTTTAATCATCATCATCGTCATCATCAGGCATTTTTACGCCCACTGCAGGACACAAGCCTCCCGCATGGTTTTCCTAACCATGAGGGGTTTTGCCTTAATCGCCACGCTTGGCAGGTGGGTTGGCGATCGCAGCATGCGATTGGAATCTCAGGAAGACGCTGCTGCGCATCTCCTGGTAACTGAGTTCCTTAGGCGCCTTCTACGACATCCACGGAATTAAATGGACAGTCGACAGCACATTAACATTTACGTTTTAGTTGCAAAGTCGCCCGTAATGCAACGGAGTAGAGTATTCACTCTACTAAAGGATGATGTTCTGTAGACGTTCGAGTCGAGCAGAATGACGACGCGAGGCGCGCGGTTCGGGGCGCTGAAATGTCAGAATTTGACAATTTAATGTACTGTTTAGTCGCCACTTTTGATATTTTTGCGCCATAAAACGCACGTCTCACGGTGGTAACTACGCTGGGACAGGACCTCATTTCATAGAACTATAATTCGTGGTTTACACTTCTATATAGCCGATTAACCAACACAATATTAACGGGTTGCAAGACTAAACTCCGATTTCTTATTAGTTTGCCAAAGTGTAAACAAAAAAAAGAAGACTGTGCTCGAGAAATCGGGGGTAATTTTACTAATCGGCTAAGCGATGTACCTACATATAATTGCCATAGTAAACTATGAATTGCAGTTTTCTAAATATTTCTAAATTGCTTTTAAACTTATTTAAAATCCACTAAACTAAAAATGAAAACGCTAAGGATAAAACAGCCGTTTTAATATAATCGTAGAGGCCATGTTAAAACATAAATAAACCTGGTTATTTTTTTCCTCTACGACTAATACCTTTCATAATAATTACCTACCTGCTGATGTCATTCTATTTACGTGGTACAAAAACGCCCTATACAAATCTGTCTCAAAGTTTGACGTCACAACTTGCACCTTAAACCTTATAATGTATGAAGCATTTATCAAATAGTTATCTCGTAATATCTAGTAAAATAATGTTTTTATTTATGTTTTTATGCACATTTTTTAGAAAACATTTACAATTCAATGAAAAGAACGAAATCTGATAAGTTTACTATTATTAGAGTAACTTGATTTTTTGATTTTTTTTGGGACCCAGAAAACCCCAAAAAATCATTTTTATGGTTTTAGATAGATATCTATAATTATTTTTTTGAGTTTTTCCATGTTTTCTGTTATAAAAGCAATACCACTCCAATGAAAGTTTGACGCAAGTTCATTTTCTGGCTGTGCAATAAAATATTCTCTATCTATTTAAAATATTGGCTTTAATTTCCCATATGACGATGCATCATACTTCGAGCTAAATAACATTAATATTCATCGTAATACAAGTAAACTTTCATATTAAGATACATAATTTAGCTTTATTGCCCGCAGTCACATTTGCGTAGGCTCGAGTAACTCTCTAAAACAGAAATTCACCTCCGACCGCGGAGTTGGGACAAATAGAATAGTGATTCTTAGTAGTGACCTACATAGGGGTTAAAGTATGAAATTGCCGATTTGTACTGAAAATCTAAATTGTTTATTTTTTTAATTTTTAACAAATTTATTTAATCAATATAGTTGTTATTATTATCTATACATTGCTGCCATCTAATGGGAAGGTCATTAATGCCTTTGCGATAGAACTCTGACGATCTAGACTGCACAAACTGTGTGAAAGCAATTTGTACTGCCTCCTGGGAAGAAAACTTCTTGTCACGTAGATAATTGTCCAAATCACGAAAAAAATGGTAGTCCGTTGGAGCAAGGTCTGGTGAATACGGAGGATGACGAATGGTTTCTAACTGCAGTTCCTGAAGGGTCAAAATGGTTTCTCGTGCTGTGTGAGGTCTCGCGTTGTCGTGGAGCAATAATGGTGAAGATCGATTCATGAGTCGGGGCTGTTTTACTGCTAGTTTTGTCAACATGGTTCGGAGTTCGGCACAATAGACATCTGCCGTTATTGCTTGACCAGATCGGAGAAAACTATAGTGAATAACACCATGGTGAGACCACCAAACAGTTACCATTACCTTTTTATTGGTAAGTTTTGCTTTAGGACACTGTTGTGGCATTTGACCTGGGGTCAGCCATTGCATTTTTCTTTTCCGGTTATCATAAAGAATCCACTTTTCATCACATGTTACAATTCGATCCAATATTCCTTCATTTCTGTACCGGTTCAACAAGGCAACACAAGTTTCAATACGCGTTTCTTTCTGCAGATCAGTCAAATCATGAGGCACCCATTTTTCGTATTTTTTTATTTTATTGATTTGACGCAAGTGAGTCAATATTGTAGGTAAGGTAACGTTAAACCATGCCGCTAATTCCTGGGTAGTTTGACTAGGGTCGGCTTCCACTATCTCTCTTAATTCATCGTTATTCACCTGTGTGGGCGGTCTTCCTCGTGGCTCGTTCTTTAAGTCGAAATTTCCATCACGAAAGCGTTTAAACCAAAATCGCACGGTGCGTTCATTAGTAGACCCCTCTTCAAACGCAGCATTGATATTGCGGGCTGTTTCTGCCGCGTTAGTTCCGCGTCGGTACTCGTATTCAAAAATCACTCGAATTTTTGCAGTATCCATTTTTCTTGTCTAAATTGAATAACAAAAACAATTGAAAGTCGATATTCAAATGTTTCACATTTTTTAAAAAAAGAACATCATAGAAATCATTTGAAAAAAGTTTCATTCGAAAACCTCAAACCATGAAGATTCTATGTCAATTCAAAGAACCTATTACAATAAAACGGCAATTTCATACTTTAACCCCTATTATTAAGATAGTAGATTTTTCTTTTTTTTTATTTATTTAAACGAAAACAAACGGTCTCACAAAAATCATGTCCAGTAGTCTTAAAAATGAATAGAACTATAGTTTTCCGAACTTACAATTTTTTATATAAATCCTTAAAAATTATAACCAATGCTTATTTGCTTTAAGAAACAATGAAAATTGCAGGAAAAAAGTTACAAGAAACAAACAAGTCTGTAGCTTAACTTCAGCCTAATAACTGAAGAATATTATTTTTAAATGAGCTTAGTGTACTACAAAAAATATCAATTTCACTCAGCTTATCATTATAGATTTAAGCTCTAAGCGGCATGACCATCCATTGATTGATTTGTTTTTTAAGTAGAAAGGTGTATCGTAACTATATCTGTCACAGAAAACGCTCATGTTGCATACAAAAAAAAAGAAAAATGTTTATTGAGCTGAACAAAACTTAGTATAAAATAACTTTAATATTTAATATAAAATAACTCTGAGCTGAACCCCAAACTTAATTAAATAGAACTGCATAGCATATAACTACATGATGACTTCAAATTCGTTCAACGTTTTTTAAGTAGACAATCTAACCATGATTTAGAAACATATAGAGCTAGTTTTGATTTTTTTAGTTTCTCAAAAGCATAAATAAACAATCATCATCATCATCAGCCACTTGACGCCCACTGCAGGACATAGAGCTCCTTCGTGGTTTTCATAACCACGAGGGGTTTTGCCATAATCGCCACGCTTGGCATGCGGGTTGGCGAACGCAGTATGCGATTAGAATCACTCCCTTTATTATCTCTATCTTTCCTGAGGGAAGACGCTGCTGTAACGTAAGACTAGAAGTAATTTTTGGATTGACAGTTTCGAACCTAAGGTCAAAAATTACGAGTATTTACCAATATGTAAATACTCGTAATTACACTTAAAATAGTGCCGTTTAACAAGTAGGAAGACTCAGTTAAGCAATGTACATCGAATTGTAAAAAATTGTAAAAACTGTACTTTTAGCGCTTAGTTAGTTTGCGAGATAGTGTTTTCAACTTTGCACGTGTTACGTTATTTACTGCTGCGCGTTGAAATGTTAACTCCCTCGAAAATCCAGAGCTTATTTCGAGACTTGACATTTAACTTTAACTCCTGACACTCTAACGGCTACAACGGCCGTAACACCTGAGTCTTAGTCGAATATCGAGTATGGCTTTTGGGTATTACTTCAATATTGATTTGAAAACCGGCCAAGTGCGGGTCGGACTTGCGCACGAAGGGTTCCATACCATTATCTATACAACCCCCCTTAAATATTTATTTTATTTTAATCGAACTATTTATTTTTGAAGCGAATATAGAATTAAATATTCCGGTATATTATTGTGGGGGAGCCCCCCTTAAATACTAATTTTATTCTGTTTTTTACTATGGCAAAACCCCTCATGGTTATGAAAACTATGAAGGAGGCCTATGTCCTGCAGTGGGCGTTAAATGGCTGATGATGATGATGACGGCAACAGAAATACATCATCTGTGAATTTCAGCTGCCTAGCTATCACGGTTCATGAGATACAGCCTGGTGACAGACAGCCAGACAGACAGACAGACGGACAGTGAAGTCTTAGTAATAGGGTCCCGTTTGGCACCCTTCGGGTACGGAACTCTATAAAGTAACAGTTAAAGATAAGATAAATAAATAAATAACTTGCACACAATAAAATCATTTGTCCTGATCCCTGTTTTCTGGAGATAAGATTTATTTATTTGTAAAACATACCTATGCATCGGTGTAAGGTGTCATAAAATAATATTAACGTATTAAATCAGGCAATGGATTAAAATTTCTTCGAGTCCACGAGAATGGTATTCACTTCACTAATACTGAAGTAAGCACGAGAAATTGTGCTATATTATTTACCTACACTGCCAGGGTTTCGAAAATGCATAGCTGTTCATTAGAATCATATACTTTAATGATTGTCTCATTAACACTATTGCTAGTCTAGTAATCGGAATCAATCGCATTCCAATGGTATACCACTCGTGCAACTTAACTTGGCACCTCGCGCGATTCTATCTTCTTCGCGAGAGATGCCTATTTAATTTGCGCGGGTTATACCATGGGAATTACATTGTACTGCTATTGCTTAGTAGACTACCAAATAGAACCAAATAGCAGTTAATTGTTGTGCTTACATAATTCTATTAAAAAACTATGTGTGTATTAGACTCTAGGGCCTGGACGTGATGCTCGCAGTCATCTACAACCATTCAAGTCAGATTAAAAACCTCTTACTAAGGGAATCAGGAAGGCGCTGGATGCAGGCCGCTTCCAACCGGTCTTTTTGGAAATCCATGGAGGAGGCCTATGTCCAGCAGTGGACTTCTTGTGGCTGAATGATGATGATGATGATGAAGGGAATCAGGATATATTTTTTAAATGGACTAATTTTACTCGACGGACAATATAATTATCACTTGGAAAGTCGAATAAAAGTTAAACTGCGATAAATATCAATAATCACAGCTGGCGAGACAAGCTTCGATATATGAGACGTTAAGCGGAAACTACTAAATCATCCATAGCCAAGCCTGGACTGGCTTAAAGGTGTAATTTTGCCTTACTACGGCCAAATTGATATTTATAGCAAGAGTGAAAACGGTGCATTCCTTTGCCGCTACATTTTTGTAAACCTTTTTAGTGCCTTTCCGCTAATATTTTTCGAGCGGTCTTTATCGCTGGCTACAGCATGATGAGCCAATGAGTTAAGAGAGGCATCGCTAGCCACAATGTTAGAGAAGCAATATATATAGTTTTCCCTGTTGTCCACTATTAAGAACTTTTGACCCATTTTTCCAGAATAGCCACGGATGTCATATAAAAATGTATTCGGGGCTTATTTGTTTTTACATTTTTCGTGAGATCCTAATGCGTCTTCAAATTTGGCGAACCGTACCTACGTAATGGCGAAAAGGAACGAAGATGTTTTAGGAATCAGCCGAGAAAATCACTGCGTTTCTTCGGTATTTAATGTATGGATGTGCGGAGTCGCGAGTTGTGATATTATTTATCGTCTCTTGTGATGGACAATGTTGTTGGACATAGTATTCAAGTATGATATATGTAATTTTATTATTATTGTTATTAAAAATGTATTGTTATAAATATGTATAATATATACTATACATATATGTTAATATACCTTATCTTATTATATGGTATATATCACCATAATTATTAGTATGTATATAATTAATAGAAAGTATTTGTGTGTATTGTTTTACATTATTGCTAAAATAGTTATTTTTATAGGTGCCCCTCTCCTTATAATGCTTTAGGTACTTATAAGTAGCTTTATCACTTTCTTTTTTGCAGGCCTATCTCAATTTTTGCCTCTCCTGTACCTCCTGCAGGTTGACTGGTAGAAAATGCCATTAGCATTAAGTCCACCTTTTGTACACTGTCTTTGTGCAATAAAGAATTAATAATTTTAATGATTATTATAATTACGTATATGTAGAAAGATTCAATTCGAAACAAGGTGATCCGACAGAGAACCAAAGTCACCGACATAGCCCACCGAATTAGCATGCTGAAGTGGCAATGGGCCGGCCATATTATCCGAAGAAATGATAACCGGTGAGGTAGACGAGTTCTTGAGTGAAGACCGCGGATCGGTAAACGTAGTGTAGGACGTCTTCAGACTCGGTGGAGCGATGACCTTCGCAGGGCGGCTGGCAAGAGCTGGATGAGAGAAGCCGAGGACCGTGCTCAGCGGCGTGCAATAGGAGAGGCCTATGTCCGTCCAGCAGTGGACAAGTATAGGCTGATGATGATGATGATGATGATATGCATGTCTATTAATATTCGTATTTGCACCGACTACCTGTATCTATTTCTCCTTCAGCAAATTCTCCAATATGAGGTTGCCTGGAAGAAATTGCTATTAGGAATAAGGCCGCCAGTTGTATCTTTTCTTTTATCATTGCTGTTTCTGTAACATTTTTTTCGGTAAACAATAAAGAATATTCTTATCTCTTATAATATCTTGGATAAACTTGTAAATACTTACATTAGTCGTATCGGGCGGTAGATTTTGCTGTACATTCTATAAGAGCGAGGATAGGGCAAAAAACTCTATGAAATAATTAGCAGCAAAACGCGTATCAAAATACAGGACGTTATTAAACTTTGGCCTTTGCATCTACGTAATCACATGATTTATACAACGTCCAGTGGCACCTTCACTCACACTAGATGGGTGAAGGGACCACTCGGACGCTGCAGTGCCTGGGACATTGTTTTTTTTTAGTAGGCTAGCCCAGCACCTATACCATCCTGACAGCTTAGTCGGCCTAGCCCACATGAAAAACGAGCACGTTAACGGTGAAGGAAAACATCGTGAGCTCCGCGTGATTGGTTTCGCACGTATTGAGCACGTTATGAAAATAACACAAAGCCTGAAGATGATATTTTTTTCGCAATTGTAAAGTTATTCCCAAGTAAAAAGCAAAGTAAAACATTGTCAACTGCATTAAAGTCAACGTAGTAAGGTATACATTATTTTGCCTAGGATACCGTGCATCACTTGGAGCTAACATTAGGTACATAAGAATTAGAATTATACTTTATTGCATACGAAACATTTAAAAAGACATTACATTGTTTCCAGGGGTCTTCAAACTAGGCTAGGTGTTAGGTGTTAGTACTGACTGGTACGACCTTCTTTTGGAAAAATGAGTGAATTTTTATATACCCTGTACGTAACGTCACCGTAACACAGTCTATGAGATCAAGTGTGAGCTAGAACGAATCATGAACACCGTTTGTTATTATTGTAATTAATTTATTTCAGGCAACTAGGCCCATTAAATATATACGTACATACCTTAACCTAAATAATAAAATAATTGCAACTTATGTTAGTTTAGGTCCAGGGAATTTAGTCGACTGACTCGCTTCCCTATAGCGACGAAACACATTCCCCTCTGGTCAAGGTCAAGACCCTTACATCTGAAGCTAGCATTTGGAGTCTGTACGGTTTAAAATCTTTAGGTTTTTCAGACTCCGAGTGATCAATGCCTAAGATAGGACAGACCCTTTTAAGCAAGACCTTACACCTATCTTAGACATGGCGCACGATATGAGTGTGCGTTTATGAAACACCTGCGATACCCAAGCTTGGTGGACTACGGAACCCCAGAACAGGAATGAAAAGGGTGGTCGTAGCAGACTATTTAATAAAGGTACACAATCGTTATCATAATGGTGGCTAAACACAAATAAAAATTATGAAATCTGATCCCGCGCATTCAAGGTGATCCATCAGCCAATATGACAGCTGAATAAAAGTTGGAATGAACTTTTGTATGATATTGTTTGGTTTGATTAAGGTCGCTTTTGGTTGAGTAGAACATTTTTAAGATTGTTTTGTTAACGTTAGACAATTTTTGAGTATTGACTATAATTTATTAATCTCAATTTAAGTAAAGACTCATGGTTTTAGGAGGTGCGAATGCACTTAATCTGTACCTATATTATGCTAACCTAAAGGAATAAAAAATGAAAATAAAAAAAAACTGTACCTTAATCATAATAAGAGATGTTATTTCCATGGAATTAAAGAAAAATATACATATTTACATACAGTAAAAGAGTTTTCTTTTCCATTTTTTTTATTATCTACACTACTCTTATTGTTTTCCAATTTTTTTTTGTTTGCCCATTTTTGTTTTCTTTCCATTTCACCCCTTTAAAAGATGATTTCGGGGGTGAAAAGTATCGTATGCTCTTCCCCGGGAATCTATCTCCATACCAAATTTCATCTAAATCGGTTCAGCGGTTTAAATGAAAATTATTCTATGTCCTTCCTCGGGACTCAAACTATCACCACACCAAATTTTATCTGAATCGGTTCATCGGTTTAAGCCTGAAGAGATAACAGACAGACAGACACACTTTCGTATTTATAATATTGATATATAATAATAATATGTAATTTAGTATATCGTATGGATCATTGATTACAACTATATATAATCTAATTTTTACTTGTAACTCATAAAATAATAAAAATCCGAAACCCACTGTCCACAGAACTATACTTTCATCGTACAGTCGACAGCACATCAACCTTTACATGCGTGCACTCCAATCAGTTACGTTAAGGAAGGCTTTACAACAAAAATGTAAAGGCATTCTTATTATTATAAGAAAGCACCAGTCTCTACTCACCATGATTAAGCTCTGCGAATCAGAGCAAAACGTGGTCGGACTCTTCCGACAAAAAACCAAGTAGGTAAGTTTATCCGGTATTAAGTTAATAATGAAGCGGAAGAGATTTATCAGGCTCGTCGCAAGTGACAAACCCATGGTTTTTTTTTTTTTTTTTGGCCCTAAAAAGGGCACCCTCCGGAGGACACGGGGGAGGGAGGTGGTGAATGCTCATGCATAACAGCACGGGCCCGGCCGTGCTGCCAATGTGGGACTCACAGGAAGTGCGCCTACCCACTAAACACCACCTGGGGGCTGGTTTGGTCCTAAGTACCCCTAAACCTACATCATGAGCGACCCACCTCGAAGCCGAGGAGGGCGCGCAAACCCATGGCCGAGTTTCATAAAACAACAATTCGTCGTCTATTATGACAATTCGAGGTAAATTGCGTAGCAGTCTGCTTGATAATCTGCGGGTTAATCGACTGTGCGGTGTACATAGAATTGTCATAGTAAACCATGAATCGTAGTTCTATGAAACGGGCCCCCGTTCTTACCCAGTCACTCCGGGATACAGGCGTGAGTTTATTTATTTATTCAGATTGGAGAATCATCGGCTTCCAAATGTATAGTTGATCTTACAATAGGTATACTTAGGCATATTGTTATTACATTAGGTACGGTTCTAATTGTGCACGTGTTCTATTGCTTTACTCCTTACGACTCCATCCATATTGGTTTTACAACCAAATTAAAACAAGCTCAATATTCTACTTTAATGACGTAATAAACATTATGGCACCTCGTGAAGCCTGGAGGTTGTTTTTACTGTTATTACAAAGTTGATGGCAACTGTATACTTAGCGACAACCATAGATAGCTAGGCATGTGTGTTTAAATCTCGCACTTATGGTACTAATAATAGGAGCTACCGTTGGATGACAGCAACTAACACAAATAAGGGTGATGGTGCTGGTAAAATTAACTAGATTTTGTCCACGATTTGTACAGAGTTAATTGGCAACTTTTACCTCCACTAGGCAAAAACATACATACATAATTACACATACATAAGCTCACGCCTGTATCCCAGAGCGGTAGGCAGAGACCAGGGACTGCCACTTCCCACGATCTTGACAGATCACTTTCGCTTCCTCAACATTCATTAGTCGTTGCATGCACGCACGCCGGTTTCGAGTACTTTTTATCTTGGGTATTTGCTGGTGCATACTCTCGGCAAATACATAAACATATTAAGTATTCCAACTAGCCACGAGAATGATCTGAATTTACAAAAAAGTTTGAGAATCGATCAATATTACTCAACAAAAGATTTGAAGATGGGTCTCGCTCGTATGTAAAGGAATCGGTTGAGGTATCTATTCAAACGTCAGATGTCAACCATTAATTAAATGAGAAGGGTAATCGGTATCGGAACTGAATTCACAAGAGACATATTACATTAGAGCAATATCACAGGTACAGTTGACATCACATAGACATTTTTGCTTAGCAGTTTGGCAAACAATATGAAGTATATTAAGGTTTTATTGAATGCATAAACAAAAGTATAATTTTTTGGGTTCGGTACCCGAAGGGTGCCAAACGGGATCCTATTACTAAGACTTCACAGTCCGTCTGTCACCAGGCTGTATCTCATAAACCGTGATGGGTATTTCTGTTGCCGCTATAACAACAAATACTAAAAACAGAATAAAATAAATATTTAAGGGGACTCCCATACAACAAACGTTGTCTAAAGACAGTGCTAGTCTAGCGGCCATTAATGTAACCTTCACAGCGCCGATGTCATGTCGTTAAATGTCGATGTTAAACACTTCTTGTTGGTTTCTATAGATGGCGCTGTACTCAAATTATCTTTCTTTGTCTAATGTTGTATAGATAATGGTATGGAACCCTTCGTGCGCGAGTCCAACTCACGTGACGTTACGCACTCTGTTGCTTACAGTTAGGGCAGCTTTGTTTCAACAGTTGGTCTTTGATTAAGAATGATGCTAATCAATCAGCCAGTACTTTATCCATTGCTGGACGTAGCCCCCGAATTCTATACCATAGACAAAAAGTGTCTGTTTCCGGCAATATTTTTATATTATTTATTAGCGACACAAAACAGCAAGGCAGCAATACAAATAGGTCCTAAATAATACCTACACTATGATGATAGAACATCATAATATCTGATCAATCCGTCAATAAATACGCTCATAGACACGTGAAATGTGACAGTTCTTCTATACTTATATACGTCCCACTGTAGGGCACAGGCCTTATCTCAGTTAATCACCACGCGTACCCACCGCGGATTGGCGATTTCAAGCGCTGAGGTATTTGAATAGCTCAGACACTCAGGTTTCCTCAGAATGTTTTCCTTCACCGTTAGCGAGTGGTATACATCTATACGTATTTATTTATTAATACTTTTATTGCACTTAAATTAACGTACTGTAAGGCGGACTTAATGCCATTAGCATTTTCTACCAGTCAACGAAGGAAATGAAAGAAATATTAATAGGCGTGCAAAAAAAAAGAGGAACATAGAAATGCAACCCTTAGTAGACCTTATTTGAAAAATCAAGGGTCGATTTTTTACAAGATTTATTGTAAAACGTTTCTATTTGTTGAAAACTGCGATTTGATAGCTCCACTATTTAACAGGAGTGGAACATAGAAGAGGCTTCGTAAAAAAATGTTTAACCCACTGTAAATGGGGATGATACCCGTAGTAGCATTTCTATCAGACTGTACTCATTTGTCATCAATCTCCCAAACGTGACGTTTGTTTTTTAAAGTAAAATATTTGGTTTTGTTGAAAGCTGCCAGGCAGGTGGCCAGGAGCCAGGGGTCAGAGCTCGTTGCTTCTTCTGTTTTGTTATCGTTTTTTTTTTGTGTAGTTAAAGGCCACTAGTACAACTTTTTTTAGTCCGTCTAAATAGGTCCATTAGATTTTTGTTAGAAGTTGTAGAACATCGGTAGAACGCTTACCTCAGTTCCGGGAGGTTCGATGTTTGAATCCTGGCAACTTTGTTTTCTAAGTTATGAACTTTTGCAAATTTGAAGCTGCAATAACACTCGCAGGCTTTGAAAACATCGTGAGGAAACCGGTGTTCGAGGTATGTGTGAGAAATGTAATGTGTTTTTCTAGCTTCAGTTTCGGTGGTTCTGGGTTTGGAGCATGTACCATACATGCCTGTATCGCGGAGGGGGTAGGCAGAGATCTGCATTTGCCACTTGACAAATTAATAAAGCTCTTTCCCCTTATCAACATAATCCGCGATGGGCATGCGATGTAATTAAGCCCATACTATCTCTCTTAGAGAAGGCCTATGCCCTGCAGTGGGACGTACATAGGCTGCATAAAAATAAATTTGTAGATCATACAATCTCGCTCCGTATTAAGAGTATCTATAAAAAAAAAGTATCTCTATTTCCTTTTCTCCCGCCTATAAAATCTCGGGGTGTAATTTAAAGGAACCCTCATTGGAAATACGTAATAGAAATGCAGTAAAAGAACAACATATCCACCGACCGCCCACCGCGCCCGTGTCCAATTTGAGCTAGTGAAAAATGAACCTTTATTATCCTGACTAAATTATTATACGAACACCCCGTACCATGAGATGAAGGGAAACGGAAATGACTGTCGTTGCTGCAAGAAAATAATCAAAATAAAATAAAAAACCGGCTAAGTGCGTGCCGCAGTGTAGTTTTCCGTAGAAAGAGGGGGTTTTATGTGCTTTAACTAGCACCAGAACTAACAACTTCATCAACGTAATTTTCATTGGATCTTTTTAAAAGTTGGTCGTCTATTACTCGTTAACTTGTAGTTCTCCTTTTAAGTTCATTACATAATGTGCTACTACCCTGAATTTGTTCACGTTTCTACAATCAACCGTTTAGCCAGAAGAGGTGGGACGCCCAACTCAGACAAAAAATTGCGCTTTAAAGCTTAATATTTCGCAAACGGAACCCTAAATTAAAAAATAGTCTTCCTACACCCACAATATTTTAAAACGACCAATTCAACGATACCTTATGGTGTAGGCGAGAAAAAAAATGCAACTCCAATTTTGGAACCCTAAAAAGAGTGTGTGCGCTTATGACCACATAGTTAGTCAGATCTGAAATTTCTGCACTTAGGTTCATAGCTGGTTCATTGCGGTGAGGTGTGTGAATACCTCAGACACTAAGTTGTCCTCTTTTTATTCTTCACAGTTAGCGAGTGGTATTGTAGAAGAAAAATAAATAGCATTTCTTTACAGCCATAGAAAAGGTCGTAAAAACAGATAAAAAATCACATTTAAAAAACATTAACAATATTAACAGAAATTAAAATAAAGTACAACAGATTCCTCTCGTGGCAACTAATAGCTCTCCGGTCAGTATATTGTTGTTGGTACGCACGTAGCCTGTATTCAGCAGAACCCAACAAGACAAAGTCTTTTCGGAGCAAAACGAAACATTAAATAAATTACAAGGTTCACAAAAAGTTGAGATAGATAGATAAAAACAAGTGCAAAAAAACAAAACATATTTTTCTCAATATAGGAACTCGGTAGAGATATATCTAGAAGAAAAAGAAAACACATAAGCAAATAAGCGCTGGACTGGGGACTTGCTACTACATACCTATTATTATTCACAAATTTCCGTAGCTTAAAAAACAAAGCCTTTGGTACATGCCGGGATTCAAACCCATGACCTTTACTGTCAGAAATATATTAGAAAGTGCCTAGTTATTTCGGTTCTGATATATTGCTTTTAATTTTGATTCAATAAACTTTGGAGAGCATCGGAAACCGGATATTTTGGCTAAATTATTCAATTGTTACTCAAGTTGGCTAGATTGGCACCTAGCCTAAAACTTCCACATCAACACTCTAAATTACAAAATCTGTTTGATTGGTAAAACTACCAATGACAGAGTAGAACTTATCGCTTCCAAGCCGCAAAGTAAATCTTGACCGGTGAAATAACCAATCAGTGCTGGGATTTACAAAGAACAGTTAATTTCGTGAAACAAAGAACCAGCGAATAAAAAGTCTCATAACTTTCGAAAGAATACTTCAATTTTACGTATCAACGTAAACTTTCGCCTTTACATCTACGTAATGAGATGATTTATACAGCGTCCAGTGGCACCTTCACTCACACTAGATGAGTGAAGGGACCACTCCGACGCTGCCGTGCCTTTGACATTGTTTTATAGATGGCTTGCCCAGCACCGATACCGTCCTGACCGCTTAGTCGGCTTAGCCCACAGGAAAGACAAGTCAATACGCACGGAGCCAACCAAGCGTTTATACTTGAATTTATAGTATTATTGCTAGTACAAATTCAAGTATAAACGTAGGGACTTGGTAATTCAAACGCATAGTAACTCCTAGCCTCATGGTACGGGGAGAGGGCCAGACGTCGTAACTTCACCATTACAGTTTACAGCTTGCAGGGCCGTGCACCAACGCGGTGGGGAAAAAAATAAATTGAGTCCCGCCCGACGCCCTTCGGTTGCCTCCGATGTTAAAACAAGTTGCTGGTGGCACTTCCTACCAAAGTATTCAAAGCTTATTACTAATGTTCGGAGTAACCGAACACCCTTTACGCGGCCCGCCGCTAACCTAAGAAAGTTAGTACACATTACCGGCCTGAAGACACTGGGCGTGTATTCAGGCATCCAAAGAAAACAATTAAAGTATTTGAACACTTAAACAGTAAGTAGTTGTCGCTTCCCGCCAAACATAGCAACAAACAGCTCCATCCCCCAACATCTTTGGTCCTTCGAGCCGAAAAGCCAAAAACCATAGAAACTATTGCATGCAGCGACTAATTAATGTTGTTGAAGTGACAGAGGTCTGCCAGGATCGTGGCAAGTAGCAAACCCTGGTCTCTGCATACCCCGCCGGGATACAGGCGTAAGTTTGTGTAATTTAATGTCAGAATTTAATTTAATGCCGAAAATTTCTCGAATGGAGACCACATATCGGCAAGCGCAGCGTGGGACGACCAGCCACAAGATGGACAGATGACGTCATTCAAGTGGCAGGAAGACGCT
Organism: Yponomeuta evonymella; assembly: GCA_963969515.1. Classification (NCBI taxonomy): domain Eukaryota; kingdom Metazoa; phylum Arthropoda; class Insecta; order Lepidoptera; family Yponomeutidae; genus Yponomeuta; species Yponomeuta evonymella. The sequence continues at coordinate 7,127,762 of OZ018366.1, read as the reverse complement.
GGATGCAGGCCGCTTCCAACCGGTCTTTTTGGAAATCCATGGAGGAGGCCTATGTCCAGCAGTGGACTTCTTGTGGCTGAATGATGATGATGATGATGAATGTCAGAATTTAATGTAATTTGGTAGTGGGGATACTTGCAGTTATAAAACTGATAATGAAAGATCAGTAGTTAACATACATAAACTTAGGCCTGTGTCCCGGAGGGGTAGATAGTCTATTAGGGTTTGGCACTTGACACGATTTTTACTTAAATCTGGAGCCTATAAAATAGCCCACTTCAGAGAAAAGGAGTTCAAAATTCAATAGCTACTACGCTCTTCGCGTATATTTGTGTGATAGCTAGCCGATTATACTTTTGACTCTCAAAAAGGTAAGAAAGCCCTAATTTTACCATAAATTCTTTCGGCGACAGGCTTGCCACTTGTCACGTTGAGACCTAATAAACTCGGCAAAACGTGGGCCCAGTTCTAGTGATTGGTGCCGGGGTAGCCCCTTGGGGATAACGGGCGTGAGTTTATATTATAATTATTCTTTTGGTCTGAGATTCTGTCAGAGATCAAAAATAATATTGTAGTTTATTTGTCCCTAATATCATGACTCCAAAATCTCTTCAAGAAACTTAAAGGTCTCCACCGAGCTGCAACATCGCGGACCCAAAATACCGAACAAATTTTGCCTGTGAGTAGGTTTCAGTAAGGCCTGAAAGTTCGAGTTATGATCATACTAAGGTTCTAATCAAAAGTGGCCTATACTCCCTTAAAATTTCTCGATGACATGCTTATATGAGATTTTACAGTTTGTTTTCGAACAATGAGACTGAATCTTTTAAAGAGGAGGTCACAGGTGAACCAGGGCAATAGCGAAGTGGCGGCCGATCAGTAGGCATACTAACTGCCCGATGATTGGACAATATTGTGAAGTGTGCAGAGAGTCCATGGATAAGAACGGCGAGGAACTCTCAGCAGTGTGCTGATGATGATGAAGGCTGCATATTTAATGGAATGAAGAGACGTCTCTCCTGAGAGATAACTCGGGCAAACGGAAATGCCCTCAATAATAATTGTCACTAATAGTCAGATCCGACCAGACTAAAAATAAGAACCCAATAATATACATCCTTTCTCAAACTTACTCATGATGAACAAAACAACCATACCCGATGTTTTTCATCGTAAAACAGTGGTTTGTTGTTTCCAGTAAACTAAAAACACGACATCGAAACCTCATCTGCGGACCACAGATTTATTGGCTATTTCTCGCCCCCTCACCTAAATATTACCTACGAATAGTACCTTTTTGAGTGCCATCATAAAACAACCCTAACTAAACTCAGTGTTGAGCTACACCACCCTCTGAGCAATCAACACGGAGATACGGTACTCACTTGCGTTGCGTAGTTAATGGTTGCATAAAAAAAATTGAGGCCTTGAAATATTAAATTAGGGTAGATTAAAACACTTTATTGCGCACCATACATCAAACTCTCGTTTTAGTTCTCTGTATGTATGATGTATGGTGCGCAATAAATGACATTCTAAAATTTAGTTCCACGTCGTAGATCCTTCGGGTCAAGTCTAATAGGGAAGAAGGCGAAAAAACTTCACACCGACCATCTTTACCAAAATAATCACGTTGAATTACAATGTCGTAGTGTCGGCAGACCGATTTATGAATTGAGAAATTCACTAAGTCAATACCTAAAATAAGTATCGCATTTCCCAAAAAAGTACGAAATAGTACGAAGTACGTAATACTTAATTATGTCCTTTGTGAAATTCTCAATAAAAAACCGGTGTCAAAATATCTTTAATTCCATTAGCTGTTTTTCTGTTACGGAAAAATAGGACAGGAATTCCTTTTTTTCTGAAAGAATGATGTAATTTTTGTACCAACAACCTAAAAACCTATTTAGAGGCTAAAAATTCCACCCATGCCTGGACTTCAAACCGCGACCTCTGGCTAACCGTGCCAGCGCTCTCCCAACTGAGCTAATGGGAAAGTGCAGGCATCTGTGAAATTTCGAGCCTCTTTACAAACTTTCTCTGTATTACGTACGTAATATAAACAACCTAAATTGAACTCTGTGTCTTTTAAAATATAAAGGTTGATCAGCTGTCACATGCCAAACATGAGACCTTTTGCTTAGTCTTAAGATTTTTTTAGTTATATACTTTATTAATTTTTTGTTGCCAATAAAGACAATTTCACTTTCACATTATATTTAGCTTCACATAAAAGTTCCGTGGTACCGTATCTTCTACATTTAGCTTTAATGCAAGGTATCACCCCGTCTTATATGCTTCAGCAGTCTATGGCTCGGCTATCAATGCTTTTATTATTAGGGTAGACATGTGGTTCGGATATTGCAGTTTTCAGATGCCGGCAAAACAGTTTGCTAAGAAATTCCTGAATTCCTTCTTGAGGCGGCCCCTGGAGGAGCAACTCCCGTACAAACGTAGTCTGGTTTTTATTTACAAACGACGTCGGATCGCAATGAAACTTTACCAATGCGTTTAGAGGACACAAATCGAAGTTTCAACATGCTTAGAATTGGAAATAAAGTTATCAAATAAAAGTTATAGCCTTGTGAATAGAATATATGTGAAAAAATTCTTATGGGGCTATAATTTATTTTTTAAACTGTTATTCTCAGTTGTGTTTGAGATAAAAAGTACCCGAAACCGGCGTGCGTGCATGCAACGACTAATGAATGTTGAGGAAGCGAAAGTGATCTGTTAGGATCGTAGCAAGCGGCAGTCCCTGGTCTCTGCCTACCCCTCAGGGATACAGGCGTGAGTTTATGTTATGTTATGTCTTTGAGATCCGGCATGTCGCTTTTGAATTAAACCAAACTTCGTTTGTATGGGAATTGCTCTTTGAGGGGCCACCTTAGGAATGAACCAGTAGGTACTATATTAAAATTATTAGCTTACCGGTGTGCTGATGGTATTTCTCAATTAAATGCTTAACTTTTTAAGGCTACAAACACATTGCATTGTCTTATCATCTAACATTGGCTCTCGCTGTGACTTACGATCGTGTGATTCATCGTTTTGGGAAACATAAAATTTTTGAGAATTACCAACGAATAGTCTTGAAAGTGACTTAAGATGCTGAGATAAGCTGGCTGTACCACTTGTTAGTCGATTAATGAGAATAAATTGATTCGAAAGCATTTGGGACATTTTCGAGTGAAAGGGTTTAATTTCACGTTTTAATGCCGTGAGATGAGATAAGATAAGAATATTCTTTATTGTATACTGAAAGAATGTTACAGAAACAGCAATGACAAAAGAAAAGATACAATTGGCGGCCTTATTGCTAATAGCAATTTCTTACAGGCAGCCTCACATTGGAGAATTTGCTGAAGGAGAAATAGATACGGGCAGTCGTCCTTTATATATTCCAGGTATTTTTTTGACTTCACCCTTCTTAACATCTAACCACTTATGACTTTTAAGTTCTCTGTCTGTTTGAGGAGATCTACAACCTTTATTTAATATGCAGTCAAAAGGAACTCTTATTGACGCAATAATTAACGACCAATCTTGAAAAAAAAAATTACAGACACTTAAATCATTCTACAATAATAAAAAAGGGCGCATGTTTGTTGAGCATGCTACAGGTAAAGCATAAATAACATGGTCCTCACACAGTGTGCTCATAGCTTTAGCCTAATTATGGTCCAGCTACATTAATAGTCCGGTTCCGTTGTAATGAGCGGATTCGAATGCCGAAAGAACTTCACTTTCGCAAATAATTACAGTTATTTACTTAAAACGATTCACTTGAAGCTTGCCGCCTTCTTATTACGTACTTTTTGCTCCAGACGTGGCACTTTTTGTTGAATAATAGCACTTGTGCTATTCACAGTAAGAACCATTATATTTGGATTTAGGGCGACTGTGAAGTATTTTTTAATGTCAGAGGTAAATAATTGTAGAGAGAGTTAAAGGTTGTTGTTTGCAAAAATGCTTAATTTCAAGATAGAAAGGTCTTGGAAAGTTCAACAGTATTAATGTAAATTATATAAAATGAAAATGATTTTGTAACAAATTCATAACACTTTAAAATTAAAATGATTTAGTTACAAATTCGAAGTTCACTGTGCCGTGGAACTGCACGCACTCTAAGTATTCATCTTCAGCCCATAACCACTCAATGCTGAGTGTAGGCCTTCAAGTTCCAACTCTCCTGGTCTCCAACTCTCACGAACTTGAGATGGTAACCAGGCAAGGACATAAAAACATGGAAACACACCCAGACTGAGGCTACTTGCACAAATGTACGGCGGCCCCGAGAACAACCACCTTTGAAATACAGAAAAACCTTGTGTGTCTTCAAATTTCTTCTAAACTCTGTTTTATTCCTCTCAGAATTCCAGAATTCCGTTTCAGTTCTAGCTCATCATTTTTTAAATGTAAAAAATGTCAGATGAATAGACTTCAAAGGAATAGAATCGCTGATGATTATGGATGACGTCATCATCATCATCAGCTATTTGTCGTCTCATGTCGGACATGGATTATGTACTCGTTATAAACATTATTTTATAGTTCTAATCTAAAAGCAATATGCATCAAACAAAAGAGTGCCCCATTGAAGACCATAACAGACAAATCCTCCTTGCCCGACAACTCGTAAGGCGATCGGTTGGACAGACAAACGGAAGGACGGACAGGACAGTCCTATTAGCTAACAGCACCATTAGCGTATCAGCCTAAGTAAATGTGGCGTGAATTTTAATACCAAGCCTGAAGGGGATGAAAAGTTGATGTTGTCTCGGAAATTTGTTTCCAAGGAACACAACATTAATGGCATGCCATAAGAACCGGCCAAGTGCGTGTCGGGCCACGCGCAGTGTAGGGTTCCATAGAAAGAGGGGTTTTATCTGCTTTACAGAACTAATAATAACTTTACCAACGTAATTTTTAATGGATTTTGTACGAAATAGTTTTTTTTTAAACTCATTATATTATGTGCTGGTACTACCTTGAATTTTTTCACGTTTCTGCAATCAACCGTTAAGTCGGGAGAGGGTGGGGGCTTTAAAGCTTAATATTTCTCAAAAGGAACCCTAAATAAAAAAATGATCTTTCTACACCCACAATATTTTTAAACCTAAAATCCAACAATACCTCATACTAAAGTGTAGGCGAGAAAAAAAAGGCATCCCTAATTTCGGTGTACAGTTTTTTTACACTAACAAAAATGTTTTAGATTTTATTCTACCGTTGTGTCTGCGTGATTAATATGTATGTCTATACCAAATTTCAGCTTTCTCGTACTAATCGTCTCTGAGCTAGGCCACGGACAGACAGACGGACAGACAGACACACAGACAGACAGACGGACGGACATGGTGAAACTATAAGGGTTCCTTGTCGACTACGGAACCCTAAAAACGAAGATTAGATGAAGAAAAAGATCAAACATCTGCAGCTATACAATTTACAGATTCATTGGATAGGTGAAGTAGACTGTAATGCTGGGGACATAATCCCACTCATTGACTGCTATAATGTTCGAGACTAACAACACATAATAACACTATAATTATTATTATTTTCCAAAGTTTAGTAAACACCGAGGGGAAAATTGTAGCGCGGGTAAGTCCCGTGTGTACTTTGGTTTATGACTCATACTTTTTGGAGAAAACATCAATAGTCAATGACTAATGCTTTAGGAAAATTTTAGTTTACAGGTTACTGAAAATATTAGCTCGTAGCAAGTATTGTAATAAATATATTATAGATAACTATATTGTAGTAATAAATAGTACTCTCCGTAAATTTACGAATCTATCACAAAAAGGTTCTTCCTCGTCTAAACAAAGAAGAAGAATCTGATTTGAGTAGAACTGTCATCACGTACCAGAGATAAAGAAACTTGTATGGCCTGAGACACGCAGAAGGGACATGGGGTGGGGGTGCGGAAAAGACGCTTCGTTAATCCATTTCACTTTCATACAAAATGTACAACATACGACGCGTCGCGTCTTTACCGCGCCCTTGCCCAACGTCCCTTGTGTGGCCAGGGCATGAGCTAAAGCTACACTAGGCAGCGATTTGGGATACAAAAGGAGGAGCGAATAAAGACAACATTTTTTTGGCTGCCAGGCATAGGTCTTCTCTCTGAGATAGAGTATAGGCTTAATTATCACGCGTGCCTACCATGCTATGCTGTATTTATTTGGTAATAAATTTTACTTGACTTAACGATATCCGAAGGGGGGCGTTGGAAACCATAGTACAGGATCTACCTAGTTTGGTTTCTAACATGGTAAATAAATTACGCATACTTAACATCTAAGTCAACTTGTTAATGAATCATAACTTTAAATGTATACTGACGTTTGTTTCTCAGTAAATATCTTTATCTTATCTTATCTTTATAATTATCACGCGTGCCTACCGCGGATAGCCAATTTCGGACGCTGAGGTATGTCAACATCTTTATCTCATCCTCACGATGTTTTCCTTTACAGTTACTGCAACTTCACAAATGTACACCCCGGCATCGACCAACATATTGTTCATCATCATCATCATCATCCTACAGCAGGACATAGGCCTCCCTCACGGTTATCTAACCATGAAGGGTTTTGCCATAATCGCCACGCTTGGCAGGCGGGTCGGCGATCGCAGTATGCGGTTGGAGTCTCAGGAAGACGCTGCTGCCCGTCTTCTGGTAATTTATTTCCTTAGTCGCCTTCTACGACATCCACGGAAGGAAATGGAGTGACGCTATTCTTAATCCGGCGCCACACGAATATACTGTACGGGAAACCGGCAGTTAACTGCCGTACTCAGAGTCGTCAATTAAGATTTAATGTCAATTAAGTATCATGTCATCTCTTTCATTTCAATGACATATGAAAGGGATAGCACGACACTTAATGAACATTAAGTTTAATTGACGTCTCTGAGTACGGCAGTAAGTCATTTACTCGTTAAGCAGCAGGCTCAATTGGCATGTTAAAAAAAATCTTAAAAGTTAGGTGTAGTTTCTTAAGAACGTTTTCGGCAAGCTACATCAGTTCAAGTTTCTCTTACCTTCCCATCATAAGCCACCACTGTAATCCTTAAAAAGTAAAACGTGGTTTTGAATTACTGCAGAACCTGAAAACTATTTTTTCAGCATCGATTATAAACCACTTGCAATAAATTTAAAACTTACAATTTTTTTTCTTTTTTATACAAATTGACAGTCACAACAATATTGTTTCAACATTGCATCAAAAAAACATGCGTAAACTCACGCCAGTATCCGGAGGGGTAGGCAGAGATCGGGTTGGCTACTTGCGACGATCATAACAAACCTTTTCTGCTTCAAAAACATTCATGAGTCGCTGCAAACACGCATGAAATGTAAATATGTATTATAAAATTGAGAATTTTCAACTTTTGCTTATGGAAGTGTTATTTTGTGTGCTTATTTTGTTTCTGCGATGTATTTTGTTGGTATAATAAATGTCTTTCTTCTTCTTCTTCTAAATATATTAAGATATTATTTTTACTTACGACCTCGTTGGCGCAGCGGTAGTGCATCTGCATACCATGCGAGAGGTCCCGGGTTCGAATCACGGCTGGGGACAAAAAAAGCCCCAGGTCTTGGATGTTTACATGTTTGTGATGTCGTTATTTCTGGTTCCCACGATACAGGGTTATCCTAGTGTGGGGCCAGAAGCATTGTATGTGCGTGTATGTAAATGTTTATGTTATGTTTATGTTTATTAACGGGTATTAATTTTTATCTTATGTTATTATCCTTATCTTATTTTACTATCGACACCGGAGAAACGGTTTTCAGTTTTTGCGTTATTTTCAGTTACACGTTATGTTTGGTTTTGCAAGTGACCGAGAAAACTTCGGAATGTAAAATCAGTGTCGGGTGTAGAATGTTGATAGGTAATTAGCCTACAAACCGTTATCACAACAGGAAGTCAATGTTGACAGTAGCAAGTGACGAAATGTCACTTGGCAGCGCACGCGACGCTGTACGCTCGACGAGAACGGTTCTACGTGGCTCTCCTTAATGTCGGGTTCTCCGACACAGTTACAGTTACATTTACAGCATAGTCGGGGGAAAAGTAGGCATTTCTGAAACACAGCAAAGCACATCTAATTAATACAATTTGGATAACCGACGTCATAATAATAATAATAGTAATAATAAAAATAGTAATAATAATAATAATTATGTCTAGTGATAATAATAATTTTAGTACATTTTTACTGTCCTAAAGTATGACTCAAATTAAAGCAGGTAGTTATTATTTAAACTGATGATCACGATTTTTTTAATGTTTGTTGAGACTTTGAGTCTCAAAGTAATATTTCATATTTTTACTATTATTATTATTTAGTATTACTATTATTATATATATTAGGGAGTAAAATGTATTATTAAACACATCTTTTAGGGGTACAGTCAGAGAACCCAGGCTTAAAAACTGGCTAAGTGCGAGTCGGACTCGCGCACTGAGGGTTCCGTACAAATTTGTAAGTAGGCATTTACATATTATAAATAGTTTAGGAATTGGGTCTCGCAGTTTTTACCGAGCTTTTCCCGAACTTCAAAGATATTTTTTTTAACGATTTAATTACAAATATATAGTCTTCAGATTTTTCCCTGCACTTATAGTATAAGACGGTGATGTTTCTTGCCACATTTCATAGTTCTAGGTCAACAGAAGGTAGCCTATATATTTTGACTCTCTTAAGTGGAAAAATATATGTTTTTTTGCGGCATAAACAGCCTTTTTTCACGTTAGCGTAGAAGTTTGATTTTTTCACAGCTCCAATAGACTGTAGACCTAAGTATATGGTTTTAATTTCAACTCGATACCTTCACGCGTTCTCGAGATAAAGGGTCCCGGTAATGAATGTTGATAAAGCGAAATAGCTTCGTCAGGATATGCAGTATATACGCATGAAAAATAAGAGAGACAGTGACTTCCTTTCCTTTTCTCTTTATCGAAATATCAGGATATACGGAATTTCATGCTTTTCAGACGCTTTAGCTCTATCAATGCCGCAAAATCCGGTAAATCGTGTCTTTAGCCCTCTGTTTTTTGTACACTAAGCGCCACTTACACCATCCCACTATTCCGGGCTAACCGGTTAAACCTGGAGTTACCATGGTTACCAGTACAATTCGATACTGGGTTAACGGTTTATCGGATTAACCCCGGGTTAGTGGGATGGCGCAAGTGGCGCTAACAATCTACTAATTTAGTCTAAGTCAAAGCAAAAATGAATGGCGAAGAATGGCGGTGGTAGCCTAGTGGGTAGAACCTCGGACTCGGAAGCGGGAGACCCAGATTCGATCCCCGGTGCGGGCATGTACCTATGACTTGGTTTTCTAAGTTATGTACATTTGTGAAGTTATAGTAGCAATACCACTCGCTAACGGTGAAGGAAAACATCGTGAGGAAACCTGAGTGTCTGAGCTATTCACATGCCTCAGCGCTTGAAATCGCCAATCCGCGGTGGGCACGCGTGGTGATTAAGCCCATACTCTCTCCCTGAGAGAAGGCCTGTGCCCTACAGTGGGACGTATATAGGCTGCTTATGCTTATGCAAAGCAAAAAAATGTAAGAAGAAAAGTTGTACGACATCAGAATCGTAATGACGAATTCTAAATTGATGTTCTACAGGAGATTTGTAAAATATTGATGTATCTATATATATCTGCTGTGGGTAGGTAACGCACTTATGATGGCACGTGACATAAAAGCTTCACATTAATGTTAAGCATGGGTCTATTTGCGAATATTTATTACCCGACTGCGGTGGAGCCCAAGTGTTTGGCTCGTATGTAAGTAAGAATATCGGATTCTATGTTCCCTCCTAACTCATTAACCAATGGTCAGACTGTCATAAATAAGATCTCTAATAATTCGTGTTTGCGAGTGTCATAGGTTATATGAAGCCAGCATAAAGCCAATAAAATATAATTAAAAAGAAACTAAGAAACCGACTGCTGAGCATTACGTACTAAGCAGGCGGGACCTAAATTCAACAATATAACTCAGGTTGGTATCTAGGTGTTCCGTGTGGCGCCGGATGAAGAATAGCGTCACTCCATTTCCTTCCGTGGATGTCGTAGAAGGCGACAAAGGAAATCAATTTCCAGGAGACGGGCAGCAGCGTCTTTCTGAGATTCCAACAGCATACTGCGATCGCCAACCCTCATGGTTATTAAAACCACGAAGGAGGCCTACGTCCTGCAGTGGGCGTCAAATGGCTGATGATGATGATGGTATCTAGGTTGGTCCCGTCTGGTTGGTGTCATCAGTCAGGTTGTTGTTTATTTTTTATTCCGGTTTTTTTAGATAAACTTAATTATCTTAAATCCCGACGTTTCGGCAGCGTTGCAATTGCCGAGGTCTCGGGTAGACTGAAGTGGAGGGTACAACCATGAAAAAATACAAAAGCAAGTGTTAAACACGTTTTTGTTTGTTTGATATCTTATTGAGTCTACATTACTTGTTGTCAGTTTATTTGAAGAAAGAAGACGTTTGAAATATAAGAAGTCCACGTGTTTAGTGGTCAATTTATTAACACCACTCCGTGTACAGCCAAATTGACGGGCAGGTGTGAAAATGTACCAAAATACAGTTAAATTAATGTCGACTCTATCTCAAACCGCTTATGGGATGTTTTAGGTGGAATAGTCATAATGGTGTATCTGAACTAAAATAGGAACTTTCAGAAAGTGCACTTTTTATTATTAGTAAACTTCAAAACAAATGAGATAGCCAAACTTCATGTTTTAAAAGAAGAGTCACCAAAATAAATATTTTGTATAGAACATTTGTTGATAAGCAAATAAAATTATTAAAGAGAATAGAATTTAGGGATCTGTAACTTAGATCGAAGGAATCGGAATCGTTATATGGACACTTTTTGTTCTTTAGTCGGTCTGTCTTGTGTGTTTCATATGACACATGGAAATACACTGTATAAATGGTTTTTACCATAGTTTCCTACAGTCGATAAATAAATTAAATACAATAAACAGCTAAGTAAATTATTGGTATAAGTTTTATTCGGTGATTTTATTGAAGGAGAGCGGTGGTAGCCTAGTGGGTAGAAAATTGGACTCTGAAGCGAGATACCCAGGTTCGATTCCCAGTGCGGGCATGTACCTATGACTTTTTTTTCTAAGTTATGTACATTTGTGAAGTTTTAGTAGCAATACCACTCGTTAACGGTGAAGGAAAATATCGTGAGGAAACCTGAGTGTTGTAGCTATTCACATATCTCAGCGCTTGAAATCGTCAATCCGCGGTGGGCACGCTTTGTGATTAAGCCCATACTCTCTCCCTGAGAGAAGGCCTGTGCCCTACAGTGGGACGTATATAGGCTGCTTATGATTGAAGCGAAAATTATGAGTATTTTTATTATTATAGAGTTTACTGAAGTAAAAATTATGATGGTTTTAGGAAACAGCCATAGATTAACTTTATTTTTTTTGTATTTTAAATAGTTATAAATTAAACGGGTCTAAATTGAAATAAATTTATAAATTTTAACTTACATACTCTTACATACATACATAACTCACGCCTATATTCCGGAGTGGTAGGCTATATCTCTGCAGGTATATCTACCTTCTAACCTTCATTTCACGCTATCCTCTACAGCAAATTGCGATCCTAACAAAGGGCCAGGAGCTTGAGGTTCCCGGAAGATAATCTTTAGATCTCCCGCTGGTACTCAAACGCGATTCGTTCAACCCGTAATCGAAAGGGGGCGCGGCTGGGCTCCGGAGCGAGTGGGGTTCCCGGTAAAAGCTGGGTGGCATCATAGAGAGCGCTTGATTTCCTCTGCCTCTGTATTTTAGCTTGGCTCAAGCGAAATATTTAAATATCTGACCTCGAAGATTTTATAAAACAAATTAAATACAGGAGTAGAACTCTTCACTCACTTATTTACAAAGGTGTACACAATACTATATGACTTCGAAACTCAGTAAAAGAAATTGAGACAAAACAATGATTTGTCAACTGGACGCCCTTAGCGCTGTGTGCCTCAAAGATGTTGTGCAAAAGCAATATTATGCGTAGTTTATTATGGGATGCCTCGTTTTATGCGCAGGTGCAATCTTTCAATAGTGTGCAGGGGGCAGTTAGTTCACCACACCATTTGCCAGTTCCGCGTTGTTGAATATTTGCCCGCGAGAGAATTATGTTGGCGGTACTTTGGTGGTCAATTATTGTTTGCTTGGCTTAAGTGATTCTGAAACATCCAGTGTCTTCGAGATTCAGAACAATTTTTAATGGCTTTATCCATAGTTTACTTCATAGTAAGTAAACACGCATAAGTCGACAGTTAAAAGGGCATCTTCTTCAAACGAAGTCGAAGTATGGGTAGTTATAAGAGAAAAACAGTGAGTTCTCTTCAAATAAGTGTCCATCAGCAAATCATAATACGTAAAAGTCAATAATTAAATCTAGTTATCGTATCATAGAGATAGAAAGAGAGAATTCCCAAATCCTCAGTTGAATGTTAACGAATACCAAACAATTCGTTAACATTCAACTGAGGATTTGGGAATATATAGTTGTAAAAAGGGCAAAAAAGTACATAGAAAAGAACATAGTACTTACTTGTTATATTTTATTTACCCATGTACGTGAATAGACGATACTTTACTTTACTTTACTATGTTTTTTATTACATACATACATAAATAAGAAACTCACGCTTGCATCCCAGAGGCAGGTTGTATCCCAGAGGCAGGTTGTATCCCAGAGGCAGGTTGTATCCCAGAGGCAGGTTGTATCCCGTAGGCAGAGACCAGGGACTGCCACTTGCCACGATCCTGACAGATCACTTATTTTAGATCACTTGGTTTTTTATAACGTAGCTAATAAATGCCTCCCTCTGCATTGTACAGTAAGTAAGTTTTGACATGATGCAATAAATTTCGATTTATGCGTGTTTTCTTAAAAACCATCGCGCCAGCAGCGGTTTCGCGATGTTTTTTGTCGTCAACTATCACAAAGCCATTGAAAAATTTCTCTAATCTACATTGACTAGTATAAAAACTATTCCTGTTCCTTTTAAAATCATGATTCCCTTTCCGTAGGGTAAAAGGACTTAGCGCAGTCATGCATAGTTTCTTTACGAACACAAGAGGCGTAAAATCGTTGCGCCTTACCTGCGGGTTTTGCCATACAATTTCTGTCGCCTGCTGGGTGAAGATACGTGGATTATGTAATGCCATGCTAGACGACAAAACACCTCTACTAATACGCATAGTTATTTGATAGTACTGTGACGCCTTACCTAAATGAAACGGAATATTATCAGGTAATTATTTTTTTGCCAGCGTGCGTTCATGCAACGACACGCGAAAGTGATCTATCAGGATCGTGGCAAGTGGCAGTCCCTGGTCTCTGCCTACCCCTCTGGGATACAGGGGTGAGTTTAAGTATGTATGTAATAAAAACTTAAAAGTATGTACTATGTTCTTTGTTGCCCTTTTTACAAATAAATTCCCAACTCCTCATTTGAATGTTAACGAATCCTTTGGAATCAATTTACTACCTACTAGCTGTGCCCGCGACTCCGTTCGCGTACATTTCGATTTTTACGAAGCAGCATTTGTATGGGGGCCACGTCTTATCATAACTGGAGCTAGAATTTAAATAGCCTATCCTGTGTCCCAGATGTCTATATGTTTTTATACCAAATTTCATCAAATTCGGATAATTGGTTTAAGAGTTATGGAGGAACATACATACATACACACATACAGAAAAAAATTCTAAAAATCGTGAAATTAGTTTCAGTATCATATATTGAGCCTATAAACACAATATCTCTGAAAACAAACTAACTTACTCCATGACCGACCCTTACAGATTTATTATTAGTATAGATAACAATGTATGTTTTTTTTTTATTATTTAATAAAGACCTTTACATTTTTTTTACAAATTTCGCCCAGTTGCAGTGCAGTTTGTTGGCACTACATGAACTTAGGCATTTTCTACTATAATATTTCTACCAGTGAAAACTTGCCATTGGCTCTCTTTCTTTATTTCATTTGTATTGTATCTTTTTCGTAGCTGTAAGTACCTATGTATGTTATTACTTATTTATTTTTATCTTTTCAACATCTGCAACATCAACTAGCGACTGACTTCTCAAACAAAATGTAACCATTCCATTGAATTCAAAATCAAACCCGACGGCTGCGCCGGCCAGATACCGCAAGTAAAGTTTGGCCAAGGGGCCACTTGATAACGGAGGACCTAAAGGACGATTTAGATAATATGGAGATTGAGCGCGGGGCGTTCTTAGATCGCAGATTCCCTCGGTGTATCAATAAAGTGAAAACTCCTTTATTAGAAGCGTCGCACTACTGGGTTTGTGGCTTAGGGCCGATTTTACCAAACTCAGATAGAACTTGTCCATCGAATAAAATATTACACAACAAAAATAGGAAATGTAACGATTCCTCTTTATAGTAGCTGGCTGGCAGAGCCTTTTCGCCTTATTTTGAATATTTTGAAGGGAATCGTTACGTTTTGTTTTAGAAGTCAGTCGATCCCCAGCTAGGCTAGGGAATCGATGAAAAAGAGCAATAAACAGATATATTTTACCTGTAATCCGAGTATTAATAAAGTATCATGTTACATATTTCATCTAAAATGTCATCTGTCATACCAAACGAAAGGCAATGACATTTTTTTATTTTTGTTGTGTAATACTTAATTCGATGGACAAGTTTTATCTAAGGTAGGTAAAATCGGCCCTTAGACAGAGAGATAGAGAACGCTTTATTGTACAACAAGGAGAAATAATTACAAATGTTACGTTAAAATGTTGGTTTACGTACTAAGGCCTACAACGCTCTTCGAGTCCAATACAATAATGCGTTCAGAGTATGGCTGCGGTTGCCGCGCTTTTGCACCACGATAATGCTTGCCGAGGCCCACGTGACGGTTTGGCACCACGAAAATGCTTGCCGAGGCCCACGTGACGGTTTTGCACCACGACAATGCTTGCCGAGGCCCACGTGACGGTTTTGCACCACGACAATGATTGCCGAGGCCCACGTGACGGTTTGGCACCACGACAATGCTTGCCGAGGCCCACGTGACGGTTTGGCACCACGACAATGCTTGCCGAGGCCCACGTGACGGTTTGGCACCACGACAATGCTTGCCGAGGCCCACGTGACGGTATATATCTGCTATTTGCCTCTATTTGGTAGTCTACCAAGCAATAGCAGTACAATGTCATTCCTATGGTATCATCATCAGCCATTTGACGCCCACTGCAGGACTTAGGCCTCCCTCATGGTTTTCCTGACCATGAAGGGTTTTGCCATAATCGCCACGCTTGGCAGGCGGGTTGGCGATCGCAGTATGCGGTTGGAATCTCAGGAAGATGCTGCTGCCCGTCTCCTGATAATGTATTTCCTTAGTCGCCTTCTACGACATCCACGGAAGGAAATGGAGTGACGCTATTCTTAATTCGGCGCTACATGGAATGGTATAACTGGTATAAATAGGCATATCTCGCGAAGAAGATCGAGTCGTGCGAAGCACAGGGTTCAGTTGCACGGTCTATACCATTGAAATGCGATTGGTTACTGGACTACCACTGGTGACAATGAAACAACCATTACGCTACTGATATGACTCTATTGAACAACTGCGTTTTGAAGACTCGCCCCCTTGGTGAAAAAAAAAAACCGGCCAAGTGCGAGTTGGACTCGCGCACGAAGGGTTCTGTACCATTATCTCTACAACACTTGAGTATTTCAAGCGTCTACCTGTTGCTTTAATTAATATCGAGCAAAAAACGGCACAAAACACATTTGTTGTATGGGAGACCCCCTTAAATATTTATTTTATTCTGTTTTTAGTATTGAAAATGTCAACTGTCTAACTATCACGGTTCATGATATACAGCCGGGTGACAGACGGACGGACGTACGGATGGACAGCGGAGTCTTAGTAATAGGGTCCTTTACCTTTTGGGTACGGAACCCTAAAAATCAGCATCATTTCTTAGCAGAATGTGTTAGCATTCTGAGCGCGATTGCAAGTAGGCTAGATAATAATCCACTAAAATGGATCTTGATGAGACGGACTAAACCAATGCTATACATACTCGTAATATATTAAATAATAACAATAAGCTAAGTTTTCTATTTATGGTTACTAACAAAACGTTAGGTCATATTGATGTTGGGAGTTACTGATATAGCTCGAAGAATTGCTCAGTTGAAGTGGCAGTAGGCGGGGCACATAGCTCGGAGAACTGATGACTGAACTATAAATGAATTACAATAGAGTGGTAGAAGCACGGCAATGGCTTTTATTTGACGCTATTGTGAATACAAATAAAGAAACCATCTCTATAAGATTATTAATTCAAGTGCTCATCTGCCTTCAACTTGCTAATAATCTTGAAGTTGTAATCTCAAGTTGAAGTGACCATGAACTGCCAAACGGTGCATAGGATGCCTAACTCGTTGGACCGCTGATCTGCGGCAGATTGGCAGATTCCATTCCAACAACGAATGGCATTGCAGTCGTGCCAATGCCAACTGCATTCAAACTGCACCTGAACTGCCACTTTGCAGTCGGAATGCAGTTGAAATGCAGCCCGTCTGTTTAGGGCCTTACTTACTCGCACAAAATACTAATATACTTTCGCCGAGTGAAAACAAACATTAAAATAATCCTAGTTGGTACGTACTTCAGCAATTCTCAACGAAATATTTACAAACTCCAACATTGTATTGTACTTCCCGGTAGCATTGTACTGTACTCTCCCATTTATACGAAACAAAGCGGAAACATTATAATCCCTGCTCATTCAAGCTGAAATTACGACTAATTTGCTCATCAGTATATTTCAATAGTGTCTTTTCAGTAATCACAAACTGAAAAATGTAGATGATCGTTTTCCTTTTTAACCGATTAACAGACTTCAAAAAAGGAGGAAGTTATCAATTCGACGCGTATATATATATATATATATATTTTTTTTTTTTCTTGGCTATGTTCCTCCATAACTTTTTCAAATCTTAAGACTTTAGAAGACTTTTGGCGATGGAAATTGTGAACGTAAAATTTTAAAGCAACGAATTAAGTAGGGTTAATTATAGTTATAAGGGACTCGTATATTTTTCTCCCGCTCCGCCACTAAAAATTGAAAAATAAAAAATTTTCATCATCATCATCATTCAGCCACAAGAAGTCCACTGCTGGACATAGGCCTCCTCCATGGATTTCCAAAAAGACCGGTTGGAAGCGGCCTGCATCCAGCGTCTTCCTGCCACTTGAATGACGTCATCTGTCCATCTTGTGGCTGGTCGTCCCACGCTGCGCTTGTCGATATGTGGTCTCCATTCGAGAACTTTTCGGCCCCATCGGCCATCAGTTCTGCGTGCTATGTGCCCCGCCCACTGCCACTTCAACTTACTAATCCGCTGGGCTATGTCAACGACTTTCGTTCGTCTACGGATCTCATTTAACCTGTGAAACTTGTTAGGTTTTTATTTTTATTTAACATTTTTTTAATTTTTTTTTTGCAACGAGCTATGGAAAGGGCTATGCTCGGAATTTCATCCCAAGCATCATTTCTGATTCGATCCGTATGAAATTCCGATCGAATCAGAAATGATGCTTGGGATGAAATTCCGAGCATAGCCCTTTCCATAGCTCGTTGCCAAAAAAAAATTAAAAAAATGTTAAATAAAAATAAAAACCTAACAAGTTTCACAGGTTGTTTCTGTAATTTGTATTTATGGCAATAAATGTGTCACTTTCACTTTACAAGAAACAGGGGGTTACCCACTTAGGCACCACACCTAAGCGAAAACGATGCTTCTACTTCTCTACATTTTGTAAAAGGTAGTATAAGCACTACACAGCGGTAATACATTTAATAAAACAATGTTTAACAAACATCCCTGTTGAAACAAAATGTAAAACGGGCTCAGCTTAAGCGTACTCAGTGGAACAAAACATCTCCCATAGTCGACGCTACTAAGGCAATTCATGCAATTAACCGTAGAGCGCGTACTTGGAGAGAAATGCCACTAGAGAAACAAAACACGTAAAACCTACCCTCTTTTGTTTTTCCTTTTATTTCTGTAGAAAAAAGAAATGTTCTCTATTCAGCCAATACCGCGCGAGCAGTACAGAGTACGTTGATTGGCCGACGACCTCCCCTGCACTCAAGTGGAATAAAAAAAAATACTGCGCTAAATGAGCGAGTTGTCTCCTTCGCTCGCGTACGTCGAGGCATGTTTTGTCCTAGTTATTTTTTCGTTTTAATTGCAGGCACGAGAGGATGTGTAAAGGGTTGAGACCTTGAGTGTTGCACGTGCAAACATGCAAGATGAGACGGGAAGGGTACCTCGAGTGATGCTAAATGGGAGGGAAGTGGGCCGTGTATTTATGTCATCCATCTTGCTTGGGTGACGTCATCTGAGGATTTCTTTTTGAAATGGAAACTTTTTAATTCTAAATTACTGTTACGTGCAAGCATGTTTCGTAGTTACTAAATTGTAATTTCGTTCTCCATGATTAAGACAACAAAACATTGACCGAACACTGGTGAAGCTTTTGTAAAGTCAGTATATAAACATTTGACTTACAGACCAAGGAATTAAAGCATTGTACTCTTCTAGTACAAACGAAAGTTTTTAATCTACTTACAAAAGCGTGAAAAGTTAATTCAATGAGCTCGCTTTTTTCAGAAAATTACGACATCGCGTGCTTAGAGCCCTAGCACACTAAGCACGGAGCGCTTAATAAACGTTTAGCAGTAACCGCTGACGTGTTAAAAACGACCGGAAGTTGAGATCACAGAACAAATACTTCGGATTTTCGGAAAAGAACGAGCGCCACCACAAGCGTTTGATCAGTTGAACTCTTGTGAGTCATATTAATATGGAGTTCCTTTATCAGTTTGTTCACCTCGTGATCCAACTCGAGAGCAATGTATAAGGGTTAGCTACTGAGAAAATCCTTGATATCGTGGCTAGGAAGGATGCCAGTTTAATAAAATGGAAAGCATAATCATCATCATCAGCCATTCGACGCCCTGTGCAGGACATAGGGACGCCCTCTGCAGGACATAGGCCTCCCTCATGGTTTTCCAAGCTTCCCGGTCTTATGCCGCCCGCATCCAGCGACTCCCCGCCACCGTAACTAGGTCGTCAGATCATCTGGTCGGCTTCCCACACTGCGCCGTCCAGTCCGCGGTCGCCCGGTCAGAACTTTTTTTGCCCCAACGACCCACTGCCACTTCAACTGAGCAATTCTAAGCAAAGCTTAATAATGACAATTTATTGTGACATAATAATAACTTGTAAGAAAGATTGACAAAACAAATATATCGAGCGAATGTGGATGGAAGGGCCGGTAAGGGACGACCCAGACGGACATACTTCGACCAAATAGAGGATGTATTAACAAAGGGCAAGATAAAAAGTACCCGAAACCGGCGTACATGCATGCAACGATTAATGAATGTTGAGGAAGCGAAAATGATCTGTCAGGATCGTAGCAAGTGGCAGTCCCTGGTCTCTGCCTACCCCTCTGGGATACAGGCGTGAGTTTATGTATGTATGTATGTAATAACTTATAATTTTTATTTGTTTAATCTTTATCATACTTTTTTATTTTATTAATCTAGGATACTAATCCATACCCATACCTACATCCCCCCACAAATTACGTTTGATATGGTTGCCGAAATTGATTACTGTAATAAGATAAATTGATCGGTACATAGGGAAGAAATTAAATTAAGATTAGAATGAATTTGAATTTGATTCAGACTCGATCACGGTTGTTTTGATACAAATCATGTTTAAAGTGTCTAGACTTTAATATAAGAATCAATATAACGTATCCTATTCGATCAGTAGATCGGCATTCGAATGGAATCAGATCTATGAGACTTAGTTAAATTGCATCAAATCTAAGTCAAACGTATCGGTCCGACTATATATGAACTAAAATCAACTGCCTATTAATAAGCTATTGAGCTCTTAAGTTTGTAAAGGCTATAACTACACGGTTGCCTACTTCTACGAAGGTTTTATGGAAAATTAAGAATAAAAATTATCTTTGCCCTAAATATAAACAATAAATACATAAATTCGTAACCCTGAAGGGTTATTGCTTGGCTACGATTTTTGTTGGTTCTTCTGTGCCTGTTTATTGGTGAGAAACAGGAAATGTATCGGTAGATGGCAACACTATTAGTTACAAGAGTGTGCAGTTGATTGTGTTCCAACATGCCATGGTGGCGATTTTAATGTTAAGGCTAAGGTTCCGGTATGAATTTACCCCGTATTCTACAGGATGTAACGAAATACCCATAGAAAATATTCTAACTCGATGGGTAATTGATTGATTGGTAAAGCACTCGAAGTTAAGATTCTCCTCGTCAATACAAAAAACTTTTACTATGGGCGAAAACATTTAAATAGCTCTTTAATTCAGCTAGTCAGCTAATAATGAGTTACATTTTGATAACTTTTAGTAAGCTGTAACATTGATGTCGATACGGTTTCTTTCTATATATTTTAATAATACCGCGTTTAGATTCTGAAGAAGAAATATGCCAAGAATAGTTATCACTGCTGACTCTCTTTTTCGACACTGACCAAAAATTTCGATACAGTGAGCAATGAAATAGATAATCTATTTCGTTGAAGAAATAAGTATTGTACTAACCAGAATGATTTTATGCTCTGACCGTCTTTGGTTCAATTACAATTTCTTTACCAATCCATTCTGAGGATAGCGACATCACCTGTCCGTTCTCGCTCTTTCCAGGAACCTAGCGGTAACACCAGCGCCACCACCAGCATCCAACTCCACTACTAGCATGGAGACTTACACACCGCACCGGGAGAGCTGCCACCGGCTACCGTACCTCGTCGAGCGGCAGAAGCAGCTGTGTCTGCTGAGCGACAAGATGATTCAGGTGCCTAAGTATAACCCCCGGTTCCTCTTACACTCAAAATCTGTTAATCAACTACCAAAAGCTGGTTAAGCCAGTTATTAGCAGTAGATTAAAAACTTCGAGTATGAGTTTAGTAATGCAAAGTTGTCCAAAATGGACCAGTCTCGAAATGATGCCAAAGCAGGGATTTGCACTTTTGCTAGTGCAAAACGTTTGCTACTACTGATTTGCAAATGTATGTGTAACTGTTGTTGCATCTTAACACTTATAACATAGAAACAAATTGGAACCAATTCATTTCGAAACACGGGTGGTCTTAAAATCCAAACTTAATTTACGGCCTTTACGAACACAAATTTTGAATTTTAAAATGGTTCCGTTTGCAGTTTTTAAATAAGATAACTTTATTTTAACGATCTTCTCACTTAAATTTTCATTAATGAAGTAATTTACAATCGAAAGTACAACTTTATTCAACATAAATAAGCTCAAGAATGCAGCAGTTGAAAAGTGAACTTTGTTTCGACCATAACATCTAACCTTAGTAAGAGACCAAACACTTTTAATTTTTTACGAGAGTAATACTCTGGCAGAGTGTTACACTCGTATAAAATAATTATTGTACGTGTAGTTAACCGATAGGCTAGGTTAGGTTAGGTTAGATTTACGTTTTCTAGAATATTTTCTAGCAATCGACCATATACGTTATCTAGGATAAGACTAGCTTAAGTATAACCTTCATGTTGCAGTCAAGTAAAAATGTCATCTCCGATTCCAGGTGATACAGACTGGCGCCGTGCAAGCCCTGGAGGAGTGTCAGCATCAGTTCCGTCATAGCCGATGGAACTGCAGTACGGTGGACAATGCCACCGATATCTTTGGAGGAGTGCTCAAGTTTAGTAAGTGCCTCCGTCATTACGTTGTTTGGTGGTATATTGAACGTCAACATTTACGCGCATCTATACTCAGCTCTGTCTCAGTCTCAGTCTACGTAGGACAAACAGCCCAACTAGGCCGGTCCAACTTCTTGTGGCTGAATGATGATACTCAGCTACTGAGCGAAAATGGTGCGAAATTGAAAACAAAAATGTTTAGTGAAGTAGAGAACTGCTCCATGTAAGGATTGATTTGGGACAAATGTAGAGTAGAGGTAAAATGAAGGTAAAGTAGATGTAAAGGAGAGTAGAGAATACTTGACTCTCGCAGATATTTTATAACACTGATGCGTCAAAGATTGCATTAACGGTGTCGCGAAGACTTGTGAAACACAGTTGCGTTTGTAATTGTTGTCCTAAAATCGGAGCAAGAGACATCTAGTATAAGTGTTACGTGTTGTATCACGTGAAACTAACTCTATCCAGGATTAAGCTGCTGTTCCTATTGATTCTGTGTGGGTGATTGGAGACCCGCAGCAATGAAACGTCCCTTTCGGAACAGAAAGTTGAATTGTCATAAAGTTGATACTTATGCAAAAATTTATAATTTCCCAAAGTGTTACATTTTTTTAATTTTGCAAAATGTTGAAGTGTACAAGTCGAAATCTTGAAATATATAATTACCTCGAAATCTAAAATGGTGCCTAGTATTCAGCACACTTTTAAATTAAACGATCAAAACAAGAGATAAACCACCCTTTTCTGTATTTTGCGTAGATAGAGATAGAGACAAAAAGGCATTTATTAAAATTTTAAAGTACAAGATAAGAATATTCTTTATTGTACCCAGGAAAAAACAAGAAACACAAATATTTTCAATTTATAATTTATTTTCGTACAAGATATTTTCTGGCGGCTCAATCCTTTTAAACAATTTCAACTTTCTGCAAATTCATCTTTTAACAAACTCAACATTTTAAGAATTCAACTTTCTGCAAATACAACATATTTCAATTCAACTTGCTGGAATGTCAACTTTAGACAAACTCAACTTTTTACGAATTCAACTTTCTGTACCGCAATAGAAACGTCCATCATCATCAGCCATTTGACGCCCATTGCAGGACATAGGCCTCCCTCATGGTTTTCATAATCATGAGGAGTTTTGCCATAATCGCCACGCTTGGCAGGTGGGTTGGCGATCGCAGTATGTGGTTGGAACCTCAGGAAGACGCTGCTGCCCGCCTCCTGGTATTTTTTTTCCTTAGTCGGATTCTACGACATCCACGGAAGGAAATGGAGTGACGCTATTCTTAATCCGGCGCCACACGGAAACGTCCATAGACTACAAATACAATTTCGAGTTTCTGCTTGGAGATCGAGACACCACATGTATTAAAAAATGTATTGCGCGTTAAATCGCGGATCAAACTACACACGTCTCACCGGGCTTAGTGGTTAGAGAAGAGAGAAAGAGAGATATAGAGAGAGTGAACTAGTGAGTGAATGAAATAAAGTTTCCGTATTAGTTCCGGCGCGGTGCGACTCTCGATTTTCGGCAAAGCTTTGCGGAGAGTGCGAGCGCGGTATGAGTGAATGGCTGCATCATGTCACATCAGCATTTTAAATTGCAATTTTATTGCTGTAAATATTGAAAGCGAAGGATCGAAGATGATTAAAATAAACTGCACCGCAGTTGGGTGACATTTAAAAAAAAGTGAAGGTTTTTAGTTGTGAAAAAATAAAAAAATATTTCTAATTTATTTAATAAAATAAGAACTTAACATATTTTACAGTTCCCTTGAAATAAATTGGGCTAGTATATAGAACCACGTATAAAAATCACACACATGTTATCAACATTATTGTCACACATCTCAACATAGGAGTCGTAGCTAAAATATTGAAAAGCCGAAATTGCCTTTACTAACTTCATAAAGCCACGTGTTTCCATCGCTTTGATGTTGTACCAATGATCCCGTCCATCAGTGTGTTTACACAAGCGTTGGGATCTTTTAAGTTCAGTTCTGAGCTAATAAATAGAATGCGTCGGTTATTTATAGAGTTGGCAAGCTGACTTACTGATTTAAACTATACGGCTTCCTTTGACGGTATTCATCATCATCATCATCATCAGCCATTGATTGACGGCCACTGCAGGACATAGGCCTCCTTCGTGGAGGTGTTAGATGTTTTAAATTTTTATTAACTTGATAGTAAAATTGCTATACTATACTCCGTTCCACGAGTCAAACTTGTAGGGAACTAAATACTCGTATCACGTTGGTCAATATGCGCGGCTAGAGATAAGCGAAAGAGTAAGTGAAGACGGTCCGCATCATAGGGTAAATTAATGGCTATTGAAGGTCACGCGCATTAACCAATGAGCGCACACGGACGATTTTCTCTGGGAGCTTGTTTCGTGGATTGAAGTATATTATACGTTATCATTTACATTATATTACTTTTTTATATCATCATCGTCATCAGCCATTTGGCGCCCACTGCAGGATATATATAAATAATATGTAAACAGAGAAACATTGTACTTGTACTACAAAAGGACAGAGAAACTCACAAAAAATAAAAACTCAATTCACACGGGTCAAGAAATGCGAAAAAACTACTCTTAAAAAAAATTATTCAAGTAATAAAAAATTTAAACTTTTGTTTTCTAAGTTATGTACATTTGTGAAGTTATAGTAGCAACACCACTCGCTAACGGTGAAGGAAAACATCGTGAGGAAACCTTAGTGTCTGAGCTATTCACATACCTCGGCGCTTGAAATAGCCAATCCGCGGTGGGCACGCGTGGTGATTAAGCCCATACTCTTTCCCTGAGAGAAGGTCTGTGCCCTACAGTGGGACGTGTATAAGGCTGCTTATGGTATATAATTTGATTTACAAATAGGTCGACTTGTTGAATGTCAAAGTTGAATTAGGAATTATTTTTAAAAATTTAATAAGGTCTTTCAATTTTATTTTTAATTTAATAAGATCTTTTTCATTGACTTAAGAACAACCAAATAATTTAATAGACATTAGTGCATCCCGATTTCTATCAAAAGTTTAATGAAATTAAATTTAAGTGTCTCTCGGCGTAGTATGGAGACTTTTAAAATGGATAAATAATGTGGACACGTGGACATTATGAACTACTAAGTAGATAACATTATGATGTTCAAGGTAATAATTGTGTTTCCAGAAATAATGCATTAAATTTGCCTTCTTAAGTAGATATCAGATATAGATCGATAAATCTGAATTTTACTTATTAAGACTGATAAACGCTATCGCAAACACCACCAGCTATTGTTAAGCGAAGACAGAAGTTAGCTTATTATCTGGCTTAATACTCACAAATGCAGGAAAACATCGCGAGGAAACCTGAGTGTCTGAGCTATTCACATACCTCAGCGCTTGAAATCGCCAATCCGCGGTGGGTACGCGTGGTGATTAAACCCATACTCTCTCACTGAGAGAGGGCCTGTGCCCTACAGTGGGACGTATATAGGCTGCTTATGTAGGGTAGACAAACAGGGCGATCGTCGAACGATGTGTTAAAGTTGGTCGAAAGCCCTCATCACGGAATGGCCGCTTAAGATGGCGTGATGGGGAAAATGCCTGTGACCAGTAGTCAAGCGTGCAGTAATGGGCTGATGATGATGATACGACTCATTGCAGGGCACAGGTCATCTAAGATAAATATTATTCGCTTAATTTCCAATTATGCCCGATATCTCCAATAAAGATAATACATTCGTCACGGATTAGCGATATCAAGTGACGAATTTATTTATTTTGATTGCTTACTTCACCGTTTGGTGAATTGAGTATAAGCACAGTATTACATGCACCACGTAGCTAAGAGCGAGACACTCGAAAATATTTCAAGAAACCAACGTGTCTTCGCTACCGTTTGTTTATTTTCACATGTCAGCATCCAGCTATCAAGCGATACTCTGCCTAGCGCAGATTGAGTGGCTCACACTGTTTATATCTCGTCATCACAACCAGTCTCACCTGAACCTCACAAAAGTCAAAATAATGGACGAATCGAAGCTGCTTTAAGCTCTTCTAAATTGGTCGGTCAATAGGTCGTTGAACGACTATCGGGGGATTTTTACGGAATTCCAAATGCAAGATGCTAGTTTTCCATTGAAGTAAATTTTGAGCTTGTTCAGAGCATCCAAACAGGAAGATAGTAAAATTAGATTTAGTTGACTGTTATTGTTGAAGTGGCGTCAGTATTAGAAGTAGAGCAAACTTCGTGCAAAAAATCTAGGTACTGAATGTTGGAGGAGAGTAAATAAATAAAGACAAATATCTTGTTTTAGTCTCACCTCGGACGTTGTAGCAAATTTCAATCTGGGTCTGGGTCAGTGTTGCCGTTTTCCATTTATGTTGTTCAAACCAGGATATCTTAGTTTAGGACCAAAAAAGTAATAGCGTTGTGTGGAAGTTATTGTCATCTTATAATTAAACATAACCCCACACTAGGATACCCTGTGTCGTGGGAACCAGAAACAACGACATCACAAACATGTAAACATCCAAGACCTGGAGTTTTTTTTTGTTCCCAGCCGGGATTCAAACCCGGGACCTCTCGCATGGTATGCAGATGCACTACCGCTGAGCCACGAGGTCGTCAAATTGGTTACGAATTTACGATTAATTAAAAGAGCTTACGTTATATTATGTATTCTGGTTTATGGAATACAAAGTTCTACAAATATTTAAGTGGGACTTCGTCGGAAGTTTCAACAGCGCCAGTAATATTGTTGGAAATGTTGTTGCTATGCCAGAAACCTACATTTTTCAAAATCAAAACGTTGCGGAACATCGGAACTCGAGTCAATAACATTGAAACAATTTCATGCTACATGAAACTATCAGGGAGACTTTTTATGTAGGTAACCTGCCTACTTACGTCCAACCGTGAAAGCTGGATAATATTCATGGAATAAAATATCATGTCTTGAAATTATTTGCTCAGATTCAGTTCCAATTATATTTCATTCAATACACCTATTCAATGAAGCGTACTTCTATATTTTATTGCAATAACGCAAAAGTATAATTTCCATCTGTTTCCAATTTATTACCTACCTTATACAGAGTAGATCAGATCCTGAATCTTCTGGTATCCTCTCAGATAAAAATATCAAATATTTAATTTACAAATAAAAGCTTCTCCTGTACAGAGGAGATCTTTGAACACTTCTTACCAAACTATTTTTGTAAATGACTTCTCATTTATCATCTTTCTTTTTCACTACACGTTTACCATCTCCGTTTTTTCCGATGATTTGAGAGAAGAAGGTCACAGTGGAGATTCTTTTTCGCTGTCTTTTTCTCCACTACAACTCGACCCAAAGGCAGCATCGGATAACATTATACATTGACATTCAATAAATGAATGTAAATTCTTTCATTGAAATAATTTTTGATTTCTGTTTTTTCAGAATCACGGGAGTCTGCATTCGTTCACGCACTGTCTTCAGCAGCTCTGGCCCATGCAGTAGCGAGAGCATGCAGTCGAGGAGAGCTGAACGAGTGCTCGTGCGATTCAAGGGTTCGGAAGCGCACGCCGCGTCACTGGCAATGGGGTGGTTGCTCTGAGGTATGTAAAGGTTTAAAGACGAAAACAAAAGAAAACAAAGGTGTAACGAGGTGTTACAACAGCGTATAGCACGTACTAATATCGTCACATCCCTATGACCATGATGGGGTCTGATCAGATCCACCGTCTGAACAGATCCACCAGCCTCGACGTAGGGCGCCCAGTAATGTAGGACAAATCTGTGATTGAAAGATCAATTATTTTGTTCATTCACAAAAAAATTTGTTTCATTTCTGTAAACCCCCGAGCTGATAATAACGTAGTAATGCAATCGAAGTAATGCAGAAGAATTGGTGTTTCGATCACACCGTTTCTTTATAAATAAAAAAAAAACTGTTAACTTTGTTATATCTTCACCTTCCTTTGAGAATTGGTACATACAGAATTAATGTTTTTAAATTAATTAATTAATGACAAAAAGTTAAAAACCACTTTTTATTTGTATTTCAAATGTTTCATTTCTTAAATTATGTAATTATGTCACCTTATAGGACATAAGATATGGAGAGATGTTCAGTCGAGACTTCGTAGATTCCAAAGAAGACAAGACCGCCGATGACGGAATCATGAACCTTCACAACAACGAAGCTGGCAGACGAGTAAGTACTTACCTTTTTGCAGTTTACTTAAATAACATTTCCCACTAACATTACAGCGTAAAATAAAGGTACAGTTGAAATTAATGGCGGTAAAGAGAGTGGGCATTCAGTTTCTGTAACAAGAATCTTGTGATGATCTTATCACGACCATAATATCCAATCAAATACTGATACTATACATGGAATTACACACAGTTGGTAATAAAATTAAGATCAATGTTTCTATCTTAAACAAAGATTTAAACTTAAATTCTACTTTAATTTCAGCACCTAAATATCTTCAAACACGTATTCAATACTAAGTTAACTGTTGTGATCCTTCCATCGACAAACTCCTCGACATCCATCGACCATCATCCATCATCCATCGAAAACAGTTTCCATCGACAACTCGATTGTAAAACTAAGCAGACAAATGTTTTGTTCAATAGTAAAAATCAGCGGTTAAATCAGTAACTTTTCGTCTACCAGGCAGTGCGCGGGCGCATGCAGCGCGTCTGCAAGTGCCACGGCATGTCCGGTTCCTGCTCGGTTCGCGTATGCTGGCGCCGGCTCCCGCAGTTGCGATTAGTGGGCGATTCACTCACTACACGATACGAGGGCGCTTCACACGTTAAAGTAAGTTTACAAAGACGCTGGGTTTGCAATGCGTTTATGAAACCAGTTCAGTCCAGTTAGGTAAGGTTAAAGAAGGCAATAAAGTATCAAGCCCCTGGTGAGGTTAGGGTAAGAGAGGGCTCCTGCTCGGTGTGCGTATACTGGTGCTGGTTTCCGCAGTTGCGATTAATGGGCAATTCACTTACTACACGATACGATGGGCGCTTCGCACGTAAAAGTAAGTTTACAGAGCTGATGGGGTTGAAACGCGTTTCTGAAACCATGTTGTGTCTAGTTGTGTAGTAGGGTTAAATAAGGCTACGGCGTATCGAGCCCCTGGTGAGGTTAGGGTAGGAGAGGCCACATTATATTGGGCTCCTGCTTGGTGTGCGTATGCTAGTGCTGGCTTCCGTAGTTGCGATTAGTGGGTGATTCACTTACTATAGCTTCACTCGTAAAAGTAAATTTACAAAGATACTGAGGTTGATATTCGTTTCTGAAACCAGCTCAGTCTGGTTAAGTAAGGGTAGGGTAGGTTATGTTGGAGCACTTGCACTCCAGCTTAGTGCAGGTATGCTGGTGGTGGTCCCGTAACTGTGGCTGGTGTAAGTTTAAAAGTAAGTAAGTTTATGACTCGCCACAGTGGCTGGTGGGCGAGGCGACGATGTTCGTGTATTTGATGATGTAGAAGTCCGAAGACTCATATAATATTATTATTGGCAATTTACAATTTTCGTAATATTTATTTCAGATCGTGGATAGAAAACGGGGGAAGAACATAAGAAAACTGAGGCCGCTACACCAGGATATGAAAAAACCAAACAAAACAGATCTGGTGTATCTAGAGGACTCCCCTGACTTCTGCGAACCCAATGAAGAGTGAGTCTCGAAGCCCCTAAATATGTATAATATAATCCTTAAAAAGTAATCAACATTATCTCCTATTAGCGGATGTGACATTTTACATTCAGTCTTTCTCTTTATTGTAGACAAAGAAACTCTACCTCGCCACTCATAAACATGTAATTAATTAAATACAGTGATATTTTAGCTACTATAATGACATTTGAACAGCATAGCGTAGACCAAAACGAGTGAGTCTCTAAGCTCCTAAATCGACATAGAGCCCTAAAAGCGAAATTCACAATATCTCGAATTAGCATATGTGACATTTAATATTTAGTCTTTCTCATTATTATCAAAAAACCCCGCGTCTCATGAAAATGTAATTACCATCACATTCACCTTATGCTGTTCATCACATCACATGTAAGACTTAGTTCGACGTCGAACACAGATATTTCGTGCATTTCTACGACATCAATAAACGTATTCTCTTCATCTCCAGTCTTGGCATACTGGGCACGCGCGGGCGCACATGCAACCGTACCTCAGCCGGCCTTGACGGCTGTCGGCTTCTCTGCTGTGGCCGCGGCTACCAGACCAGGGTTCGGGACCACGAGGAGAAGTGCCGCTGCCGCTTCGTCTGGTGCTGCAAGGTGCACTGTGAGCTGTGTCGTTCCAAGCGAGACCACCATGTCTGCAACTAGAACAGTCTGCTTGTCCGGAATTCTCTGAACTAGCATTCGCTGCCGTCAGAAAACTGCAAACTGTCTTCTTTTGGCTCGTGTTTCAAGAACAATACAGTTTTTCAGTCAGTTTTGTTGTGTCGGTCGTTGTAGTAAACTGATGTTTAGTTTACTTTCAATAATTTAAACATAGATTCAGATATATGGTTAATATGTCGTGGACAACATATATTGTAATAAAGCTCTGTTTAGTCTTGTTGCTTATATAAGAGGTTGAAGGAAGAAGTATGTATAGAGTGTTATGGTCAAATGATTTAGGCTTAGCATCTTGAAACTCTCTCGCTGAGAGAAGGCCTGTGCCCTGCATTGGGACGTATGTAGGCTGCTTATGCTATCTTGGAATGTCGTCGACAACTGTTGTACCTCTGCACTGTTCTGTTTCATTCTGTCCTTCACTGCTATTATATTTTTTAAACTCCAGAAGAGAATTGGCATCTTTTTAGGGTTCCGTACCCGAACGGTGCCAAACGGAACCCTATTACTAAGACTTCACTGTCCGTCTGCCTGTCTGTCTGTCCGTTCGTCTGTCTGCCTGTCTGTCACCAGGCTGTATCTCATGTAAAGCTGGGCAATTGAAATTTTCACAGATGGTGTATTTCTGTTGCCGCTATAACAAAAGATACTAAAAACAGAAAAAAAATAATATTTAAGGGGGGCTCCCATACAAAATGTGTTTTTTTTGCCGTTTTTGCTCTATATTAATAACGGCAACAGGTTATTCGTATAGAAATATTCAAATGTTGTATAGATAATGGTGCGGAACACACTTGGCCATTTTTTTTTGTCATATATTGACCCAACCTGTACATGATAATATCACCTGTGCCTGCCAATGTTATTGGCAGAAATTTTAGGACCTGGTTTTTTTTTTCCGACTCAGAAATTAAAAGAAAGTTAAGGCACTAGGCGTCTTCTATATTATTATTAATACGTGTATTGCACGTGAGTAAAGAAAATACAATGGCAATGTGGCGGACATTAATGCTACTGACAATCATTATGATATTCATATTCAAGCTTTCACTACTTGGATCGGGCTTTGGTAGTTTGTTTGTTTGTTCACCGGGAACCACACTCACACAGTGGAGCCGATAGCAAATCAACTTTTACATACGTGCACTCTATTTGGTTATGATACGGGTGACTTTGCAACTAAAATGTAAAGGTTAATCAGCTGTCAACTGTACTATAGTTCTAGATAATACGCGTGATAAGAGCGATAAGAGCCCGACATTATCACGGTAATTGTAGTGAAATACGAGGACTGACGTCAATATTTTTTTTATTTTCCGGCACGTTAGATCATTTGCGTCGTCTGTATGATTGAATATCTAGAAATGTTATTTTTTTATAATTATTGCACTATGTTTATTAGACTGAGATAGACCTAAAATTGGTGTATTTTTCTGAGCTTGAGCTTTGAAATTATTTACAGTATTACTAATTTATTTGATTTTACATTGTAAATAGTCTGTATATAATGCTTTATCGGTATGAATTAGGTTTTAATTAGATTTTCCTGTAAATAAACTTCTTAGGTAGGTATGTACTTAAAGCTTACGTTAAATAAATTAATGATTTTATTTTCTACCTCAATTAAGAACTTACCTTGTTCTAATAGGTATTAATGAAGTAGTATTTTATACGAATATACGAAAAAGATTTAGTAATGTAAGTCACATTTACTTACCTAGATTTAGAGTGAGTAACCTAAGTAAGTGTAAATAGTAATTACATTTCGATTACAGTTAAGTAATTTATTTTGTTAGATGTGGCAGCTTTAATTGTCTTTAACGAGCAAAAATTAGACTTAAGTACTACTCAAAAATATTTGAAATAGTTTTTATTATTATTAGTATTTAGTAAAAATGTAAATAGTATTACTTTATCCCCGAGTTGTATCTCCATGCTCTATTTAACGTGTTCAAATTCGTGAAGGGGTAATTATGTTTTTTAAACGCGTACTTTTAACCCAGGGGTTAGCCTTTTGACGATAAAAGTTTTATTAAAATGTATGTGATTGGAAAAACGATTTGCATCTCGCTCATACAACATAGAAAGCAATGATGTGTGAGTGAGGCAAATAATTGTTGGTTGTATTAACCGTGCTATACACGAGCCAGTGTCAATATCTCTTTGATAAATATATAATGTATAGTCATCTCAAGGGGTGGCCGCGTTTCATAAAATTACAATTATCAATATGTGGTTTATTCGACTTTGCAATGTCCATCAAACATGAAGAGTAGTTATATGAAACAGGGCCCAGATTACTAACCAACTTTGACGCAGCAAAATCTAGATGTGTGCTTGACAATGACTGCCTTGGTCCAGTTAATTGTAGAATCTCACTAGAACATACATTTAAAAGAACGGATGTTATTATGTAGAAACTACGTGTAATTTCATTTTAAAAGGCTTCGAATAATGGAATATCGATAAAGTGTTGCGTCATCTTCTTTAACTATGTTTTACAAAGCAAGACAGCGCTGTTAATATCAGACATGAACATGTTATACTAATCGGCCTGGGAAACAGCGCCAAGGCTACTGAAATATCTTTTTAAAAGGGTTTTCCCCCTCAGCAGTACTTTATCCGATGAATAAAGTATTAATCGGTAAAATTTTCATAGATTTCAGTTTCTTTATTCGTGTTAGTAAAGGAATATACCTACTGAATAAGGGACTAGAACAAATGTATCGTATAAATAGATTATTAATTCGTATTGTAACGAGTCGATGCAAGACTTTTAGTGTAAACCATTTTGAATACTGATAAAATAGACAACAATAGCTAACTCGATGTAAAGTCATTAATAAATGTATTAGAAAAATATATAACTATTTCATTTTATCGCTTTTGCTTTTAAGTGATTTTGTAAAGTCGGGTACTACGTAAAAAGACTAAAAAAACACAAACTGAAAATACATAATACAGAGAAGTTTGTAAAGAGGCTCGAAATTTCATCGATGCTTGCACTTGCCCATTAGTTGGGAGAGCGCTGGCACGGTGAGCCAGAGGTCACGGGTTCAAGTCCCGACATGGGCGGAATTTTTAGCCTCTAAATAAGTTTTTAAGATTGAAAATCACAAGCACAACATCAAACAACAAGATATACTATCCAATCTTAATCAGTGTTTGACGACTCACTGATAGGATAGGGTAATACAATGATACACGTATTTTGTTAAGTATTTTACTTTATTACTGATTGTACCACACCTCATGCGCATAATTAATGGTATTACGTGGAGACGAATTTTAAGTGACAATTTTTCACTCTCTGATAGATTGTCTAGTAGCATAAAACCTTATTGACTTTTACGGTCGACAGCAGGTCAACATCAACATTTTGGTTGCAAAATCGCCCGCAACGTAATTAAGCTGAATGCATCGATGTATTTTCCGCACAAATCTTTTTGGCGGTAACGTGAACATAGTCACGTTTGAACATCGCTTACTGTCTTTACAGTGTATGTGTGAGTAATTGACTACTTTAGTAATTGGCTAATAGTAATTTACTACGCATCAAACTTCGACAATTACTCACACATAGACTGTAAAAACAGTAAGCGATGTGCAAATGACCCGTGATTATGTTCACGTTACCACCAAAAAGATTTGTGCGGACTATAAGGATCGACTGTATATATATATATAAAGAATTCACTTTGAAACGGCGGCACTCACATTCGGAACCGAGCCAATCAAATTTTTAATAGACGATTCTATCTTATTGCCCGAGAGGATTTCCTAACCAAGGGTAGACGTTGGGGCACACGTTGCAGATTTGCATCCAGTAGTCCAGCTGTAAAAGACAAGAATTACGTCTTAGTTTTGTTATTTCGTAAAGATTTCGTCAATACAAGCAAATTTCGCTGTGGAGCAATTGTCAATTATTGCGAAAAAACTTCAACATCTCTCATAAGATTATCGAGAAGATAGTGCAAGGAAGTTGATAAAGGTATTACGACAATAAATTAACAAAAAACCATGGAACTACCTAGTTTGTCAGTTGTAATCGTGTTCCGTGGTGTGGTAGAACTGTGATAACGATCACTTCTATCGCACGGGGGGCGATAATTATCTGCATGAAATAATTTGACAAAAGCAAAAATATCAACGGTTTGATCATGTGAACAAGAAGATGAAGAGATCTTACTGAAAGTAGCATATTTTGACTCTACAAAGAGCTACTACAAAACCGTGCATGTGTAACAACATGATGTGTTGGACAGACAGCTCACCTGATTGTGCTCAGCTCTAAGCGGTCCGCAGCTTTGTGCAGGGCATGCTGTGGGGGTGAAGGTCCTACAGGGTTTGGACCTGTACTCATCGACCGGAATAGGGTTCTTGCTCCACTCGATGACGTCACCGCCGTTCACCTACAATGAACAATGGGTAAAACCTAAAATTATACTCAAACAAGACTTTTCCTTATCCAAAAATAGGAATCCTTTGATATAGTAATCGGACAAAGAAATCACAAACATGGAAACCCACACTCAGACTGAGACGGAAAACGAACCCACGACTTGGTTATCTATCGTATTACCTATAAATAAACGAGGCAGTCTTAAATTATTATAAGCCCCATAAATAAGAAAATTATATAATATCGTATTCTTGTGAAGCCTTCTTACGATTTTTTTATAATAAAACTAGCCGACTCAGCAAACTTTGTTTTACCATATTAATTAGCCCACGACCTATTCTTAGACCTACCAAATATAGACAAAAAAATTCATTAAAATCGGTGAAGCCGTTTCGGAGGAATTCGATAACAAACACGAGATTTTTACATATTAGATATTACTAAGAAATGGTATTGTAGATAAACAAAATTCTGGATTTCTGGAGATTACGTTAATCTGATATCAAATAATCGATAGGTAATTGAATATCAGAAGCTTAGTATAGTATTAATGTATAGCAATAAATTATAGAAAGACTAACAAAACAATTCTACTAATAAAAAAATTGGGAGATAAGAAAATTACAGTAAGGTTACTAGCTCAAAAGCAATCTTATATTAGTCATTTTGTCCTCTATTTTCGAAAGACAGGTGTTAATGTTTTTAGATACTCGAAAGACTCATTCACTTACCATAAAAACGTCATTAAGCTGATTGATCATATCCATGAACCTGACGAGAGCAGTGCGGACGGCAGGGTAGGCGGACAAGTACCATTCGTGCACGTAGAAGCCGAAGGGAGAACGGTTGCCCATGTAATGGCGTTCGAAGTTCTGAACGATGAAGTCAAACCAAGCATCGGGATCGGTCAATGAAGGTCTGTGATGAAATTAATATGAAGATGTTTAGTTTGACCCTTATCGTAAAAATATCTCAGATCTAATACTTGAGGTTATAGTTTTTGAGCAGATTTTTTAGATTTTTGAGTGTCGTGAGCATTTCGATAGATAGAATATTTTTTATTGTTTGTAGACCAGGGCCTAGATTCTGTTAATCCATTGTAGTAACATGACAACTGCATGAGCATGGCGGTTTTCATTTCATGGCTGCTTTAAGTCTACGCGGGTACACCCATCAAACCTTCTAGGCGTCAATGGTACGAAAAAACACGTCACGTGACCCGACAGTGTACCTGTCATTATACTACAATGCACTAACAGAATCGAGGCCCTGGAATTACACATGATAATTTATTTTTAAGTCAGAAAAAAATCGGGCTTCGCATTATACAGTCTGCAAAGTCTGAATTTCATAGGAATTTTAAATTTTATAGGAATTTTACTATTTATACAAATTGAACTTGAAATAGTAACTTCTAAACAACAAAATCAGTTGTCCTGCAGGTCTCAAACTAGGATAACCTATGCTATGGTAACCAGTCAAAATTGTATGAAAAATAAAATTGAGAATTTCCAATGTTTGTTTGTTGGAAGTGTTTAAATTATCGGAAAAAAGAGACAGTTTTTTGGGTTATTTGAGTAATACGTTGTGTGATTATAGTTACTAACATAGTAAAGCAAGCATCAACCATAGAGCAAGCCTGGCCATTGAGGTCCAACCAGCTGATCATAGGCAGAACCCAAATTCCTGGGAACGACGCAGTAGAGCACGGAGGGATCATGCACTCCTGGGTGGAAGCGTAGTCCAGAGTGTAAGGCCAGATGCCCGGGTTAATGTTATTGATAGTTGTCCAGGTACAGTCATATTTCAGGCCAGTTTCAGCCATGACTTGGAAGGTGGCATTCCCTGTCATTTGTAAGAAGGGAATGCGGACACCTAGAAAAGAAGAATAACCATTTAAATATTGTCTAAAACCAAAAATCTTGAACCATAAATATTATGAATATTCATTATAACAAGGTATTAGAAATCACTAAACGAGAATGACTGAGTGAGTTGTCATGAAAGAGAAAAGCCTATGCCAAACAGTGGAAATGATTTTCCTTTACCTGAATGAAATAACGCAATATCTTCTGAAGACGAACTTACCTTTAATCTCCTCGTACGGAATGTTGGCAAGATGGGACATCTGGACCTTCTGATCCCCGAATTCTCTCTGCATATCTTCATAAGTAGCCTCAGCCCAATAAGTCTGCGGTGTTTGATGGCTGACAGAGTGCAGTGCAATTTCGTAACCAAGATTGTACAGTTCATTGATGAGCTGGTAGTTAGTATACTCGTGGTTGACGAAGAAAGTGGTGCCAATGGGACAGCCATTAATATTTTGGCGGTTGTACAAGACATCGCGGTAGGTGTTTATGTTGATCACGTTGACGCCATCGTCAAAGGTCAGAAGGACAAACTGAAATTTTTTATAAAATTTTTTTAAGCATGAGCAACATATAACATAGATTGATGAAAAATAAATGAAAACTTATGAAATTAGATACATTCAACATATACTGTGGAAAGCAGACACTGATTAAGTGTCACGTACAGTTGACAGCAGATCAAGCATTACATGTTCATTGCAAAGTCATCCTTAACCTAACTGATTAGAGGGCACGCACCTAAAGGTTGATGTGCTGTCGACTGTACCTGTTACTTTTAATTATTGTGTACACTTAAAATCTTAATCATTATATGTGATTTTTGTGAATGGAATATTTGAAATATTATGATTGTATCACCTGCGGCGTGTCCCTGGCTGCTAGTCCGCCAGGAATCTCAGTTGACGTACAGCGGCAGTCAGGTAATTGACAGGCTGATGCATCGCATGACGCAGCCAAAGAAAGCTCATCCTGACCAGCCACAGAAATTGCGGCTAGCACCACCGAAATTAACACTAAGCTGAGCTTCATTCTAATAAAACTATTCTGTCAATTACCACCCTTCTAATACTCAATTGTCTAATTCGTACCTTGTTTATAACATTTGCTTTATCTAAGAATTTGAATTTAATCGCAAAGCGGCGATCAGATTTGCTCAGATTATTGGTCTTATCTCTTGAATATTTCCAAGAAACTACCGTGATTTTATTGTTGACTCAATGATATCGCAAGCTATTGATTAATTCATCCGGTTTTTTAAATTGTTTCGTGGGATTGAAAAGTAATTTTTTTAGAGAATTGATTGTCTTTTTATTATTTACAAATACAAATAGTTTATTTCATAAAACAATTTCTGGTTCACATCTCCACTTATTGTAAAACTTAGCCGAAAAGACCAACCAAAAGATGACATTTTTAAAATAAGTGGCGAGCTTTTGTTGCTGAACTAGGCAGAGCCTGTGTTTCAGCATACAGTGCCGCACCCCTCTGGTAGGAATGGCGCAATCAAATTAGGTTAGGTTAGGTTAGGTACATTTCTATGTAAAGTGTAGTATTGTACTGTATATAGACACTTAGATATGTGGTACTAGTGGTACTAGTTTACTAAGTTCTTTATGAAAATAAATGTTCATAGACTTTTTCCGTTTTTACGGTCCTCAAAATAAAAACCGGCCAAGTGCGAGTCTGAATCGCGCACAAAGGGTTCCGTTATCTGTATAGATGAGAAAAGATCGAATTTGAGAACAGCATCTGTAGAAACTAACAAGAAGCGTTTAACATTGACATTTAACGACATGACATCGGCGCTGTGAAGGTTACATAGATAGCCGCTAGATGGCGAGCGCTGTTTTTAGACAATGTTTCTTGTATGAGTGGTTGTTTCTTGTTGTATGGGAGCCCCCTTTAAATATTTATTTTATTTTGTTTTTAGTATTTCTTGTCATAGTGACAACATAATAATATAATAATACATAATTTGTGAAAATTTCAACTGAATTGCTATCACGGTTCATGAGATAAAGCCTGGTGACAGACAGACGGACAGACAGATAGACAGACGGACAGTGAAGTCTTAGTAATAGGGTCCCGTTTGCACCCTTTGGGTACGGAACCCTAAAAGAAACCCTTATAGAAACTTGAGGTTTATACCAAACATTGAGGGTTTGAAAAAAATTAAGCTTCGTAATCAATGCTATAATTTAAATATATGACCACTTTTAATTTTGTCATACAATCAAACTCACTACCCAAACCTTAAAGGGCACTCTAATTTGAATAGGAACACCTAAATACTTAGTAGACGTATGGAAATAAGTGGAAATAAGTGACATTTGTTGTTATATCACGTAATAGTACATTACGATACTAGTGCGAAAAGTAGGAAATTCGCAACGAGTGGCGATAAATTAAAACACGACCGAAGGACCGTTTTATATCGACACGAGTTACGAATTACCTATTCGCACGTGTATCGTACAACGTTTTATAGTACATATGGCCCTTTGAAGTTTCGACATAGGCACGTAAAGTGCTCATTATCGCACTAGTGCGGTAATGTAGCACCATATGTACTATAAAGCACTTTTCAAACTTACCTTTACGGTTACCCTTACGGATGTAAGGAGGACCATTATGTTCGATTGGAAAGTAATTTTTCATTCCGTTCGTTTGCTCACAATCCTCAGGGCGCGAGTCCAACTTGGACTTGAACTTATCTGATTTTTTATTTGCGTGAGTATTATAGTTTACCTATCAGTAAATAAATCACAGATATATGACTATGGAATCGCTCGTAGCACCGGCTGACTGAGTGATCTTAAACGATCACGAAGGTTAAGTAACACAGGGCGCGTTCAGTGCATGGATGGGTCGCCGTCTATGCCTTTCGCTAGTGGCATTTTTCCGAGCGGTTCCGTGCTTCGCAAGGCACGTTAAGCTGTTGGTGCCGGCTGCCGTCGATAGATGGTAGTCGTTAAGCCAAGTCAGAGGCCTTAGGGCGGCTTGACAACTTCTGACAGTAGACGAGCCACTAGTCTACAAGCCTCCACCAATCCGGACTTGGCCCCCGTGGTGGAGTATGGCCTATACCTTCCTCAGGGAAGAGACCCGTGCCCCTCGGTGGGGACATAATGGGTTGATGATGATATGACTATGGAATAACTGACGGGCGGATGTAATTAGTAAAAAAGATAACATTCATTTGTTTCTTACACGTGGTGTATCATAAATTATACTTTTGCGTACTTAAGTTGTGCAAAAAAATTGTTACAATTTAGTTTGTACCAAGGGGGTTTCCAAGCCATGGATACACGCTTGGGCATGCACTGCACACTTGCATCCAGTATGACATCTGAAAATAAAAAAAGAACGTAGTGTATGTAAGAATTCAAAATAGATGATGAATAAAGTTTTCGCCGTCGATATAATAGTTGACGTTGATAGAGTAGTTGACATAGGAACGTTAGTCGTTACGCTGTTATGACCGTACAATCCTGCGTCTAGTTATACTTGAGGAACTTGCGTCTAACTTAGGTTGGAGTGACATTGCTTTGATATAATAGAAGACATGTAAAAACTTAGGAGAAATTAAGAATAAAACCATATAAATATTTTTTTCAGGGTTTTAGGGAACACAAAAAACACGAAAAACCGGCAAAGTGCGAGTCGGACTCGCCCACAAAGGGTTCCGTATCATTACCTAGACAACATTTGAATATTTCAAGCGCAGGTAGACGCTGCCGTTATTAATATCGAGCAAAAAACGGCAAAAAATCGCGATTGTCGTTTGGGAGCCCCCTTTAAATATTTATTTTATTTTTAGTATTTGTTGTTATAGCGGCAACAGAAATACATCATCTGTGAAAATTTCAACGGTTCAAAATTTCACAGTTCATGAGATACAGCCTGGTGACAGACGGACGGCCGCACGGACGGACAGCGGAGTCTTACTAATAGGGTCCCTTAAACTTTGGGTACGGAAGCTTAAAAATGGTATTTGTAAGAACGGACCCTCTCAAGCGGTTGGTTCTTAACGCTGAACATAGCAGAAGACTGGAGTACGGCCTTCTTTTGGTCTTCTTTATATTAATGTTCTGACCTTTGAGAGCACAGATCGATTCAACTCGATTAAGCAGCTGCTATAGATTGTGCTTCGAACTGGCTAACAGAAGTTACGTCTACCCAATTGAACAGTCTGTTTCAAAGAACATTGACATAATAATTATAAGTAGACATGGTGTCCTGCAGTGGGCGTCAAATGGCTGATGATGATGATGGCGCAAATAAATAACTATAAAACCGGCCAAGTGCGAGTTGCAGGAAAGTTGAAGTCGCGTGGAGAGGGTTCCAAAGTCAAATGTTTTTATTCAATTGTGGTATCACATTCGAAATTCTCACAGTAAAAATCAAGTTAACTACTACTACTTAATTAAGCTCATACTCTGTCTCTGAGACCAGCCCTGTGCCCTGCACTGTGAATGGGACGTATACAGGCTACATTAAAAAAAAAATCTCACCTCATTGTGTGTAGATGAAAGCGGTCCGCAGCTGTTGGCGTTGCAAGACCTGGGAGTGCGAATGGGACAGCTTCTTTGCACGTACTCGTTGATCGGCACCGGATCACGGACCCAGTCGATGACGTCAGCACCGTTCACCTGGATAAAAAGAAATAGGCAATTCTACTAAAACTGAACGAATGAAGAAAAAAAAGGTGTGAAGCCCTAATTGAAAACAAAATTACTTCTGATCATGCCGGAGGTTCGATTCCCACCGGGGGCGCCGTACATTTGTACAAATGGCCTCAATCTAGGTGTATTTCTATGTTTGTGATGTCCTTGCCTGGTACAAGTATATAGGAAAAAATATTTTTTTGTGTGGAAGTTACTAATTAATTACTATCACTGGCTCACATTTCGCCTCTAACTGGAAAGATGAGCCTAAAGATGTGTTCTGCTTGCCTGATAAGTGTTCTGTGGTATCACCAGATGTCAGGCTGGAACGGACAAATAATTTAGAGGCGTCCTTGTCTGGGTGGTTAAGGACCATCTATAAAGTACCGTCACACGTTAAGCGGAGGGGAGGAAGTCGACAAAGTGTGACATTGTGTGTCAAGGGGTGAGAGGGATGCTAAGTTTTTTGACGTCACATTTCAAAAATATAATTTATTATTATTATTTGAATCAGGCAACAAGGCCCATACAATAAATCATCATCATCATCATCATCAGCCATTCGACGTTCACTGCAGGACATAGGCCTCCATCATGGTTTTCAACCATGAAGGGTTTTTCCATAATCGCCACGCTTGGCAGGCGGGTTGGCGATCGCAGTAAGCGGATGGAATCTCAGGAAGACGCTGCTGCCCGTCTCCTGGTAATTTATTTCCTTAGTCGCCTTTTACGACATCCACGGAAGGAAATGGAGTGATGCTATTCTTAATTCGGCGCCACACGGAATAAATGCCTTTGCCTAATTATAAATACAGGTTTAAAAAGTATACAAAACACATCATTATCATAAGCAGCCTATATACGTCCCACTGTAGGGCACAGGCATTCTCTCAGATACATATTGGTTTGTAAATTTTTTGAAATGTGTCATGTTATGATGTATATTATATTAAAAAAATTATGGAAATAAAACTAATTTTGGAACTGCCGTTTAAATTTGATAATTTATAAATGTAGAATTGCAAAATATGTGACATCACATTAGGAAGGGGGCGTCTCAGAAATGTGACCAACTGCGACAAGGAGGCGGGAGGGGTAAAAAAATCAGGAAATTAGTGTGACGTACTTTATGGATGAATGCTAGCCGCGACCCAGACCTGATCGAGACCCGCCACCAGTAATAATACCAACTACAACCTACTTCCTAATCACACTAGGTACTAACTACTCATGTTTTCCTTAGCTACAATGGCAAGCTTGTTACTAAAATATATATATATATATATATTTTACACACACACACACATATATATATATATAATATGTGTGTGTGTGTGTGTGTGCGCGCGTGTGTATGTGTGTGTGTATGTGTGTGTGTGTCTGTGTGTGTGTGTATGTGTGTGTGTGTATGTGTGTGTGTGTGTGTGTGTGTGTGTGTGTGTGTGTGTGTGTGTGTGTGTGTGTGTGTGTGTGTGTGTGTGTGTGTGTGTGTGTGTGTGTGTGTGTATGTGTATAAGTAGCCGATAGTACAGTAGCACTCACCATAAACACATCGTTCATCGCGTTGATCATGTCCAAGAACCGGACGAGTCCCTCGCGAACGCCGGGGTAGGCCGAGACATACCACTCATGGATGTAGAAGCCGAATGGAGATCGGTTGCCCATGTAGTGACGCTCGAAGTTCCTCACGATGAATTCGAACCACGCGTCGCCGTTCGAGAGAGGTGGGCTGTGAAGGTAGAAATAATTAATTATCGAAGTAGGAAAAATAATTAATGATAGAGATTCTTAAATGGGATAATAGTAATAATAACGTCCGCACAACAC
Organism: Yponomeuta evonymella; assembly: GCA_963969515.1. NCBI lineage: Eukaryota > Metazoa > Arthropoda > Insecta > Lepidoptera > Yponomeutidae > Yponomeuta > Yponomeuta evonymella. The sequence continues at coordinate 7,084,772 of OZ018366.1, read as the reverse complement.
GATCACTCATAAAATATCAAATTTAAATCCATTCGCAAAAAGCTTCGTCAAACATGAGATGGGAAAATTAAAAACCGGCAAGTGCACAACACGTGCACAATACCGCGATAAACGTTTCTTACCTTCCAATCAAATGGTTGTCTGGAAGAAATTACTTTTAGTAATAAGGCCGCCAATTGTACTGTACTATGTTATTGTTAAATTCTCATATGTAATTCCTGGTGTACATACAATAAAGAATATTCTATCTATCTATCTATCTAGCGCTATCTCACTATATTACACATACCTACATACATGTACTCAGATCTGTATCCCAAATTCGTTTCTTGCTTACGTAATTACGCATAGTCCTAAATTTAAGTATTTAACGACCTCGTGGCGCAGCGGTAGTGCATCTGCATACCACGCGAGAGGTCCCGGACTCGAATCCCGGCTGGGGACAAAAAAAAGAACCCCAGGTTTTGGATGTTTACATGTTTGTGATGTCTTTTTTTCTGGTTCCCACGACACAGGGTATCGTATTGTGAGGCCAGAAACTATGTATGTGCCTGTATGTAATAATAATAATTTACAAATTAACAGTTGGTAAGATGGGGGAATCGATGCATATCTTCTTAGATTGCATTATGTATTTCATCATCAACCCATTATGTCCCCACCGAGGGGCACGGGTCTCTTCCCTGAGGAAGGTATAGGCCATAATCCACCACGGGGGCCAAGTCCGGATTCGTGGAGGCTTGTAGACTAGTGGCTCGTCTACTGTCAGAAGTTGTCAAGCCGCCCTAAGGCCTCTGACTTGGCTTAACGACTGCCATCTATCGAAGGCAGCCGGCACCAACAGCTTAACGTGCCTTGCGAAGCACGGAACCGCTCGGAAAAATGCCACTAGCGTTAGGCATAGACGGCGACCCATCCATGCACTGAACGCGCCCTGTGTTGCTTAACCTTCGTGATCGTTTAAGATCACTCAGTCAGCCGGTGCTACGAGCGATTCCATAGTCATATATCTGTGATTTATTTACTGATAGGTAAACTATAATACTCACGCAAATAAAAAATCAGATAAGTTCAAGTCCAAGTTGGACTCGCGCCCTAAGGATTGTGAGCAAACGAATGGAATGAAAAATTACTTTCCAATCGAACATAATGCTTAACCTTCGTGATCGTTTAAGATCACTCAGGCAGCCGGGGCTACGAGCGATTCATTATTATGTATTTAAAACCTGTTAATTCTCTTTTGGATCCTTCTCGATTGGATGTTCCGTGAGCTCTTGCGGAAAATCAGTGCAGCGGAATTAAAAATGCACCAAATACTGAGTCTGGAGCCGTTTTACCGAGGTTTTACCTTTTGTCGCCGCCGTCGCATGGACATGGCCCATGTTCCCTTCATATTGTTTTTTTTTTTACCTCAGATGTTCTGCCTTGTTTGTTTTTTTTTTCTGTTTCCCATGTCAAGTTCTATATGGCAATAAACAAATATATTTCTTCTTCTTCAGATTGAACTCAAAATTAAATCATAATAATAATACTTACACACTGAAACAAGAATCGACCATAGAGCAAGCGTTTCCGCTGTTATCCAGCCAGCTAACCATAGGCAGGACCCAAACTCCAGGAATGGAAGCAGTAGGGCAGGGCGGGATCATGCACTCCTGGCTCGAAGCGTAGTCCAGGGTATAGGGCCAGAGACCAGGATCAAGGTTGGTGATAGTAGGCCAAGAGCAATCGTATAGGAGATCGTAATCGGCCATTACTTGGAACGAGGAGTTGCCCGTCATTTGAAGAAACGGGATTCGAACACCTGAAAGTGATTTCAGAGTTGCATTCAATATTGTCAAGGTATTGGATGAGGTATAAAAGCGAACCAAATGGGTACAGAACCATTATTCAGATATAATAACTTCCACACAACACAATCACTTGTCGTGGTGCCAAACTAGGATAACTTGAGCTATCGTAACCAGGCAAAGACATCAGAAACATTGAAATGCACCCAGACCGAATTATTATTATTATTTAATACTTTATTGCACTTAGCCTAATCCTTACTAATATTATAAACGCGAAAGTTTGTATGTATAGATGGATGTTTGTTACTCTTTCACGCAAAAACGGCTGAACGGATCCGGATGAAATTTTGCACAGAGATAGATTATAGTCTGGATTAGCACACAGACAATTTTTTATCCCGGAACCATATTCATAAAAATGTCGCGGTAACCGTTAGTAACAAAACAATTTTTTAGGCTTAAACAAATCTTTAGGCTTATTTCATCATCAGCCGTTTGACGCCAACTGCAGGACATAGGACTCCCTCATGGTTTTCTAAGCTTCCCGGTGTTGTGCCGCCCGCATCCAGTGATTTCCCGCCACCGTAAGCGGGTCGTCAGACCATTGGTGGGGTGTCTACCCACGCTGCGTCGTCCAGCCCGCGGTCAGAACTTTTTCGCCCCAAAGGCCATCAGCAATTAGGCTTATTTGAATTGATTATTTTGTCTCTGTTATTGGCGTTTTTCATTTAAACCAGGTGTGCGTGCGTCGACTTCGTTGCGTTTCATTCGAGTTACAGTAGTCTATTTGTGTGCAAAATTTGATCCAAATATGTTCATTCCTTTAAGCGTGACTAACATCTAAATAATATGCAAGCTTTCACATTCATAATAAGATATTAGTGGGATTGAATTTTCTGTTTAGGTACCTCTTGACCAATTTCTTCAACCTCAATGAACTGAAATTGGGATAACTTGTTAAGTTCTTTAATTTTCTCTTTTATTATAAAAACAACTAAATAATAGGGGTTAAAGTATGAAATTGCCGTTTTATTGCAATAGGTTCTTTGAATTGACATAGAATCTTCATGGTTTGAGGTTTTCGAATGAAACTTTTTTCAAATGGTTTCTATGATGTTCTTTTTTTAAAAAATGTGAAAAATTTGAATATCGACCTTCAATTGTTTTTGTTATTCAATTTAGACAAGAAAGATGGATACTGCGAAAATTCGAGTGATTTTTGAATACGAGCTCCGACGCGGAACTAACGCGGCAGAAACAGCCCGCAATATCAATGCTGCGTTTGGAGAGGGGTCTACTAATGAACGCACCGTGCGATTTTGGTTTAAACGCTTTCGTGATGGAAATTTCGACTTAAAGAACGAGCCACTAGGAAGACCGCCCACACAGGTGAATAACGATGAATTAAGAGAGATAGTGGAAGCCGACCCTAGTCAAACTACCCAGGAATTAGCGGCATGGTTTAACGTTACCTTACCTACAATATTGACTCACTTGCGTCAAATCAATAAAATAAAAAAATACGAAAAATGGGTGCCTCATGATTTGACTGATCTGCAGAAAGAAACGCGTGTTGAAACTTGTGTTGCCTTGTTGATATTCAATATTCGATATTCAAATGTTTCACATTTTTTAAAAAAAGAACATCATAGAAACCATTTGAAAAAAGTTTCATTCGAAAACCTCAAACCTTGAAGATTCTATGTCAATTCAAAGAACCTATTGCAATAAAACGGCAATTTCATACTTTAACCCCTAATATTTAAGGCCAAACCAAACTGTGAAATTCATTTTCCACTGGATATTGTATTCCATACAATGTACGACACTCGAGTCGTGAACCGTTCATGTTCAGCAATCCAGTGGCGACCGGTTTTACACTATGTAAATATTCGTACACATCTTGTGTAAAAAAATATAATACATACCTCCATAATATATATAATTTTTGGTTGCAAGATCATAACGACCTACCTATACAGTCCAGTGTAATGTTCCTAGGTTAACTTTAAAGATTGAAGCACGTTAAAAGTATGTTATAAATTTAGGTATGAAGCTCTTACATAAACTCACGCCTGTATCCCGGAGGGGTATGCAAAAAGTTAAAGTTACCTGCTTCATCATCATCATAATCATCATCGGCCTGCGCTTATCCACTGCTGGACATACGCCTCTCCCATTGCACGCCACTGAGCACGGTCCTCGGCTACTCTCATCCAGCTCTTGCCAGTTGCCCTACGGAGATCATCGCTCCACCGAGTCTGAGGACGTCCTACACTACGTTTACCGATCCGCGGTCTCCACTCAAGAACTCAAAATTTAGACGAGATATATATTTCCTTACCTTTGATGTCTTCAACTGGGATGTTAGCAAAATGAGACATCTGTGACACCTGGTCTCCAAACTCCCGCCTCATATCTTCATAACTGGCACTAGACCAGTAAGTAGTATTCGTCAGATGGCTAATCGAATGAAGGGCGATTTCAAAATTGTTGTTGTAGAGTTCATTTATGAGCTGGTAGTTGGTATACTCGTGGTTGACAAAAAAGGTGGTGCCAATACGGCAGCCGTTGCTGTTAATGCGATTCGAGAGGATACTCCGGTAGGTTTCGATGTTGATGACGTTGACGCCATCATCAAAAGTAAGCAAAACGAACTGGGGACAGATAACAAAGCATGAGCACGAGTTGAATTACTTGCGTAATTTGCTTAACGATAAAACATTCGTTTTTTGTAAAGTGCTTGATCTATCTTGTTACATATTATTTACTTATTTAATTTTAAAGAAGACAGCACAATATAATAGAATAACAGAAACATTGGAAACAAAAAGGTAATTATAAGTCTCTACTTACAGATACAGTATAGGGAAATGACTGTTATAACTACTTTATAGTAATATATACCTATATAGATCAACACATTACAAAGCAACTCTACAAGCTCAGGATTGCTCTACAATATGCTGAAGTTGAAAGTTAAAAAGGAAATATTACTTCTCAAAGTTTTTAAGGTCCATTCTTTTTATTATTTTAATATCTGATAACTAGTGGTGGTTTACGATATATATTTTCAATTTAATTTAGTTGTGCATTCGAAATAAAAGCCAATTTGGCCACATTTAACGGTTTGTAGCAGGTGATCAATCTTTACATTTATGCAAGGTCATCTTACAACCGTGCGCTCTACACGGCTGAAAATTCCGACTTTATATCTAACTATGAGCAGCTTACGCAGATGTTTATTCTGGTGTTTCTTTAGATTGATATTAAGATTGTAAATCAATACGACATTACGTCCTAATCAGAAAGATTATTGATTGATTGATTAAGCTTTATGCGAAAAAAAAAATGGAAACTCGTGATACCTGAGGCGTATCCCTGGCATTTAAACCGCCAGGAATATTAGTCGAAGTGCATCGACAGTCAGGCAATTGACACAATTCTGCGTCGCATGCTTCTGCTAAATTCAAGAACTGCGCGTCTTCTTCAATATCTTCAGCCACAGGATGAAGATGTGGTGAGGCTACCACACACGCGATCAGAGCAGAAACGAACAAGAGCAACTTCATTTTGTCCATATTATTCAATCGAAAGTGACTTGAAGAGATTTGTGTGCCGGTTTTATATTTAAGGCGAGGTTTTATCTACCTACTGATTTTGCATCTGGCCTAGTAATTAGTCGAAAATCACCTTTTCACTGATCAGATAATACGATTGTGCTATCTAGGCTTTGCTTTAGTATTTCCTGCACAATATCGATAAGACACCGAATATGTAATGATGTATTGTTAAATATTTCGGAACGCTTGATTAAGTATGCATTTAATTTGACACGGATTTAAGTTTTCTTTACATTGTGAAAAATATCGTGAAATTAGGAAATTTCATATACAAATTGAGAACAAGTGAATTAATTATGATGATGCGAACACTTTAAATTACAGTAAAACTCTTTATAACGTCTTTCCATATAACGTTTAACTTCCTACAACGTACAAATTAATTTCGTTTGGTTAGTTACTTTAAAATCCATACAATCTCAATCAAGAAGAAATACGTTCGTATTTAGACGTCGATAAATATATTTTATCAGTATTACTGTTTATTTTATCAGTTTAAAAAAGTCTTCGACGAAACCTTCTAATTACCGAAAATGCATATCCGAGTTCGTAAACATCCGGCTTATTTTTTATCTGTACATTATAATAAATTTGTAGACAACTTAATTCTGTACATAGAATATTTCTAGAAACAAATTACTTGCTAGAAGGGCAATGCTAAAGAAAGGACGCAGAATCCGAAAAAAGAAATTTTTATTTAACGATTATGTCTGTCTGTCTTTCGGTCTGTCTTTTCAAATGCGCATCATGCAAAAACGGTAAGATAAAATTGAGTAAAACTTACCATGGTTATAAGTTATACTACCAGATAACATTTAGGCTGTAAAACATAACGCTAACATAGGGGGGAAAAATAACAACAAATGTCTTCTTTAGCTGGTAAATGTTACGTTATCAACAAATATTAGATGACGTCTAAGCTCTCAGTACCTATCGGTTGCTATGGAAATCAGTCAAATAACCAAAAAAATGCTCGGTCTCTTGAGGTAGGGGTCTATAAATGCATAGTTGTTCAATAGAGTCATAATAGTGCGGCAATACTCATTTTATTTACATTTTTAAGTCTGGTAATCAATTGCATTCCAATGGTATAACCCGTGCGACTTAACTCAGCGGCTAGCGCGATCCAATGCGATCTTCGCAATCTTCGCGAGAGATAACTATTTAATTTTTGCAGGTTCTACTATTGGAATGCCATTGTACTGACATTGCTTAGTAGACTTAAATTGAGAACTTTTGTACGTATACTTAGTGTATATACACTTAGCGGCAAAAAATAATTTGAATTTGACTACCAAACAGCAGCTACTGTTATGCTTATTCCATTCTATTGAAAAACTGTGTGTATTGGGCCTGGTTTAATGCAGCAGGTAGCGTATTCTACTTAATATTATAGGTGTGAAAGTTTGTGAAGATGTTGCGATGCTTAAATCACGCAATAACGGCTGAACGGATTTAGATGAAATTTGGAATGGATATATTTTGAGTTACTCATTCCATACGGACGAAGTCGCGGGCAAAACTAGTGGTCTATAAAGAAAAACTTGTAGCCAACAACGACATCTTTCAAGTGAGTAGGAGACTAAATTCTACGAAGGGTAGGTACAGCATTTAAAGCGCTCTGGCAGTTTGTCCAAGTATAAACGAAGTGCATTGACTTGTTAGTAGATGGCGCTTTTATTAAAGGGAGCAATTAAGAGAGCAATGTTTCAACAAGCTGTATTCACAGTTTGGTAGTATTAGATAATAAATTATTGTAGGTAGTGTAAATTATAAATAAAAATACTAGAATTTGGGCCTTGAGATTATCTAATTGAAAATTTCGTAAGTTGTACCACGCGTTACGAATGTAAGGTATTCCAGTTGCTTGTAATTTTGTAAGAAGAGTCCGACCAGGGGCCGGACACCTAAACTGACAATTCTATACATTGCAAAATCGATTAACCCACAGATTAACAAGTAGGAAGAGTCGGCTACGCAATGTATTAATTAATTATTGTTTAATGAATCAGATCCTAGGTTCCGTACTGATCCGCAGAGTTTTATCATTAGCCAGGTTCAGGAAGCAAATGCCTGAAATCCTTACTAATATTATAAACGTGAAAGTTTGTATGTATAGATGGATGTTTGCTACTCTTTCACGCAAAAACGGCTGAACGGATCCGGATGAAATTTTGCACAGAGATAGATTATAGTCTTTATTAGCACATAGGCTATTTTTATCCCAGAAAAATACACATCAAAATTACCATGCCAATGAAGTCGCGGGCAACAGCTAGTATCAGAAATGTTAGCATGCAATGCAGTAATAACTGATATCGAGTTAAAATACAAACTAGCGCTAAGCTTGTTTGACGTCCCGATTTTCTAAACAACGTCTCAAATATTAATTTTTAGAATGCTGAAAAATTTCGAAACAAACGAACAATTCTATAACGAATGCTACTGTAAAAGTTAATATTTCCTAAACCGTTTTCCCATGTATGAATTCCATTTCTAAATAATTGTAAATCTGGTAATGTTATCACGAAGGGACAGATTTCTTATATTATAAGTTTCAAAACAATTAATAAAAGTTACACAAAATTGCAAATAGGGCAACAACTACGTATAGTTGTACTAAGAAATAATGCATAATTTTGTTACAGAACAGAAGACTAACAGCACATAACAAAGAGTAACAAAAATATAAGTCTCCACTTATACAAACATATTAAATAGTAGGTACTTAATTGAGCTCTTGAAGCAAAAACACAAAAAAGTACCTTAATAAGAAATGTAATTTATTCTAACAATTGAAGAAAACTGCGCTAACTTTTACCCTCAAGCTTTGAATCGACGATGTCAAGATCACCTATCTTCGCCAGTTTATTAAATTATGATATGAGTCTATACATAGATGATACTTTTTCGAGGTGAAGTAATGGATTTACTCGCCTTGATCTATTAGGAACATAGAGATTCAGTTAACTACGCAACTGCGGACAGTCGATTTGTACAGAGGTAATGCGGTGCAACAGGGTTATATTATGTATCAGCTATTTTGCGATGCTTTTGGATAGGCCTTTTCCACAATTTGTTTTAAAATTCAAATGACGTTTAATACATCATTTCTAGACTTTTAACATAGTCATAGACATAGTAAAAAGGATTCCAGGCTTGAGATTCGTATAGGTGACTTCTCACGAACGTACAAAATGAAATCTTCAATGTTTCAATATATTATCTGGTATCTTTCGAAATGCGCATAATAATCCAAGGCTCTGTATGAATGTCAAAAAGTAATTTTGAATCATTGATTGCTTTCAAATCTCGGATGGACTCTTCTCTTTGCAGCTGGCCACTCTTTAGTATTTAATACAAAATGTTTTGTTACTTAGCAATTTTTGATCATTCCTAATTTATTTTTTCGGTCCGATGAATTTTGCTACTTTTTAATTTTATTTTATTAATTTTGAACAGACCCTTTCGAAATTTAAAATGTAGAAAAAAACTCTCTCTCTGTTTAATGATGCATTAAGTAAAAACAATGCGCTTTAAAAAATAACATATAAAAAAATCCTTTATGTCTTCAACTACCGTAAAATCATAAAAATAAATCTCTATGTGATGTAGGACAAGGTAAGCTATTAAAAGGTACTAATACTGGCTGGCTTGACTGGCTGACTGGCTTGGATGGAGAGTAGAGGCAGAGCCCGCGTCGCGTCGGCAGCTTCAGAGGGGACTAGAGGGGATTTTTCAAAATAAATTCGAAATTTGTCATTTGATCTTCTTGACGACATACATAAGTCGTCAAGAAGATCAAATTTAATGTGTTGCTCAATAGATATAGGTATGTGTATTCTTATAACTATTTCAGTCTTACTGATCACTCTACACAACTACGTTATGGGTGACTTTGCAACAATTATGTTTCAACATATTTCACCTCCTGAAAGGAGTCATCATGACAGAGGGCAATACTGAAATCGAGGCTTCGCAATCAGCTGTACCGGATTAATCCATTCGCCAGAACAAGAAACAAAATTGTTTTTTTGACACCTGAGATTTCAGAGTTTGTCCCATAATAATAAACGTGGTTTGCATAACGAGTACAATATTTTGTAAGTAGGTATAAGTAATAAGACCCTTATGTTATACAAAAAACTTTACTACAGACAACAAAATTAGACAAACCTATTATGCCAAAACTAATTCCGCCACCCGCATTATCGTCCCAAAAATGGCCGCGTCCGACGCCCGATGACCGCAAAACAAAAGAACCGGGGACAAAATGCGGGGCTATAAGGTAGCTATTTCATTTGTACGGAGGGTAGTTTGGGTATTAGCCGTGAGATAGTGAGGTGAAGGGGTGGCTCTCGCGGGACCACAGCAGAACTGTGGCTCAGGGTGACCGTGAGTTTGACAAGTCCAGAACACCAATTTTGTAAAGTTAAGAGTGTACCTACAGGGTATGGGCAAAAATCGCTATTGACCCAGGCCAAACCCAGTCAGCGGAGCATTGTGGTAGCGCAGCGGTAGAACATCGACGTCACATTCGGGAGGTCGTGGGTGCGAATGCCGGCACGCCTCAATAACTTTGTTTTCCTAAAGTACGAACATTTGTGAAGTTATAGTAGCAATACCACTCGCCAACTGTGAAGGAAAACATCGCGGGGAAACCTGAGAGACTGAGTTGTACACATACCTCAGTGCTCGACTATAACCAATCCGCGGTGGGCACGTGTGGCCTCTCTCTCTGAGAGATTCCTGTGCCCTGCAGTGGGACATATACAGGCTGCATAAAAAATTAAAAGTAACCCTATCCAATGGAAATTTTGACTGGCTCAAAATCGTGACCGTCTAAAGTGTAGATGGCGGGACGACTTGACGAATTCTCTACCGGGTTGGCAGGCAATGGCCGCAAACAGGGTTAAGTAAAGTGCTATACTCAGCAGCAGAGCACCATATACTTAGAAAAGTCTTTTCGTCCAATATACCTGAATCGCTCTAGACAAAATTATACAACCAGTGTGTATTACCAGTGATGACTTATGGCACTGAAACGTGGTCTCTCACTTTGGGCCTCATGAGAAAGCTCAAGGTCACGCAACGAGCTATGAAAAGGACTATGCTCGGAATTTCTCTACGAGATCAAATCAGAAATGATGGGATCCGTAGACGAACGAAAGTCATCGACATAGCCCAGCGGATTAGTAAGTTGAAGTAGCGGTGGACGGGGCATATAGCACTTAGGACTCATGGTCGAAAAGTTCTCAAATGGAGACCACATATCGGCAAGCGCAGCGTAGGACGACCAGCCACAAGATGGACAGAAGACCTCATCCAAGTGGCAGGAAGACGCTGGGTGCAGGCCGCTTCCAACCAGTCTTTTTGGAAATCCATGGAGGAGGCCTATGTCCAGCAGTGGACTTCTTGTGGATGAATGATGATGATGATACTCAGCAGACGGGTACAATTTGAAGCTATACAAAAAAAAGTACAGTCAATATCAATATTATATTTGCTTGTATTTTGTTTGTGAAAATGTTAAAGTTGATGAGGTGTAGCCGGTTCTAAAGCAATTTCAATGTCTTTGATGGAGGTTTTTGAAATTTTAACGCTGCTTAGTCCCGCTGCGTCGGTGTGTGTGGACTTAAAAGGGCAATGAAATAAAACAAAAATATCAAGGGCCGTTCCATCTAGACAAAAAAAAAACAATTCAGGATGGACAATATAGAATGCTTATATTGCTGCAACTTTAGAGGCTACTGAAATCTTATAGTATAGCGCAGGTACCTACAAACTGCGACATATCAAAATCTCAAATAAACATGTTACCCTACTCATATTTTCTATTTATTTATTACGTAAGACGATTTAGAGGAGGCGATCATGTCTTATTTTTTCTTACAACGTGGAGGGAAGGAGTCTTGACAGTTCTTACGTAAGCTCACAAAAATCATCATCATCATCAGCCATTTGACGCCCACCGCAGGACAGGCCTCTTTCATAGTTTCTATAACCATGAGGGGTTTTGCCATAATCGCCACGCTTGGTAGGCGGGTTGGCGATCGCAGTATGCGGTTGGAATCTCAGGAAGACGCTGCGGTGTCCGTCTCCTGGTAATTGATTTCCTTAGTCGCCTTCTAACGTACAACGGCCCAACTACGAGGCTAAGTGCGGAAATCTCAGATCTAACTAGAACTAACTAGAACTAGTCGCCTTCTACGACATCCACGGAAGGAAATGGAGTGGAAAGGAAATGGACTCACAAAAATGCAAAGTTAAAATTATACTTTGAAAAAGCGTAGGCAATCATTTCCATGGCAACAGACCCACGGAGGGGAGGAGTTCGGCGTACCCTATTTTTTCTTGTATAGTCGAGGAGGAGTGAAAAATTACAAAAAATAGTCTTACGTAATAAACGAATGTTGCAATGACTGGTGTGCAAAAAAAAGTTATCTATCAAATCAAATCAAATCAAATCATTTTTTTTTATTCAAAGTTGCACAGAAACTGCGAATTAATGAAAGTTACAAGTCCATTTCAAAATCTAGATCATTTTGGAGAAAAAATGGACAAAAAAACTCCAAACTTAGTCTTTCCTTTCAATCCTTATATATCTATCCTTTCAATGAGCAATCGTCACCCTACATCTAGGCGGATATTAGCTCCACTTTTTACGTTTCCCACGCGTCCCTGCAACACACTTTCTTTGGAACACGATATTCAATAGCGAATTTTGTCTCTTTGGACGTAGTTGGAATTATTTTCAGTTCCGGAGTCTCACTGATTTGGATTTTCGGTTTGGATAAACGGGATAAGGCGGTCGTATAGTGCCAGCCAAATGTAAGCTGGTATTGGCATCCTAGCCCTGTATTTTACACGGTGTAACAAAATCCTTCAAGGTACGATAGTGGGCAGTGCATGATGTGATGATGAAAACGCCGTGGGTTCAAGTAGGCTGGCCTCGCCGTTTATTTTATTTTGTTTTTTATTCTATTTTATTTGGTGTACAAAACAGATCACAACCATTACACGATGTAAAAGTAATAATATGACATGAGTACTAAGTTGTGGTCTAATGGCTGATGATGATGGTGATGATGTTCAACTATACGAATTGTGTGTGTGTGCGCGCGTGTGTGTGGGTGTGTGTGTGTGTATCTGTGTGCGCGCGCGTGTGTGTGTGTGTGCGTGTGTGTGTGTGTGTGTGTGTGTGTGTGTTTGTGTGTGTGGGTGGGTGTTGTAAACACAGTTCAACTTGGTAATGGTCAGTACCTTCGATTTCAACGTACGTTAAGAAGACAATTCAATTAGTGACGCTATCTTTACAATGATAGTTATTTCATGAGGCAATTTCAATTTTGTTGTTTATTTTATTGTACTTACCAAGAAAGCAAATTAAAGAAGTTTTGAATAGGTAATATTAGAAGGACATTTCGCCAGCGGCCAACAAAAGGCCCCCGTTCCGCGGGGTTTTGTGTTTTCCGTCATACGATGACATGGGTCATTGTGAGCCGACTTGTCTGAAGCACCTTCATTTATTTCTTTTTTGTTTACGCTCCATGCCGTATTGCATGATGCTCTGCTAAGGCGCTTCGGTAAAGTTATGGTTTCCTCCAAAAGCGGCGGCGTCATGTAGTGGTCGCTATTAAGCGGCGAATGACGTCAATGTAACGTTGGCTATGAAAACAAGATAGCGTGGTATCCTAAAAAGCGTTGTTTGTCACCGCCATTCGCACGACGGCCGTACTGTACGGTGTTGAAGTCTTCGACATTTTTTTTAATAGCGGTTAACTATTTATTGCAAAATTAATGTAAACTGGAGCAGGAAAGAAGATCTTAATAGATTTTGTGCAGGTTCGCGAGATATTATACAATGTGAAGCATAAAGACTACAGACAGATGACGACACACTAAAATCTCAAAAGCACCTTCTGTAGCACAAGCTTTGTATAAGTAAATCACTTTTCTCCATACGATTATTTTAGTCAAATCGAATCAAATCATTTACTCCACTAAGTGTAAGTACAAAAGTTCTTAATAATAAACAGAGTACTACACGTATTTACGGTCGTCTTTTTGCGGTCATAGTATTGATAGCGCTACATGACGCTACCGCTTTTGGCGGAAATCATAGCGTAAGCTTCAGAGCAACAATTATTGTATATAAGTTAAAAAAAACATGTTAGTGAACTTAGCATGTAATTTTCCAGCATATCAAAAATAAATGAGAGTTCTTGTCGCATGCAGCAGAGTTCTATAGTTCCTGATACTTTTCAGAAATAGTTCTGTCGTTTTTACATAGATGAAAGTCAATAATAAAAATGATATGCAATCTTCCCGTGGCATATCACTTCTCAGAAAATCGAAAAAAAAGTAAGTTCTTGTAGCATGCAGCTGAGTTCTACAGTTCCTGATACTTTTTAGAAATAGTTCTGACGATTTTACCCAAAAAAAATCAACTAACAAAATTATATGCTAACTTCCCGTAGCATATCATTTCGCAGCAAATCGAAAACTTATGTAAAGATAGCATATCATTTTTTTAATTGACTTTCTTAAAAACGCCAGAACTATTTCTGAAAAGTATCAGGAACTATAGAACTCTGCTGCATGCGACAAGAACTCTCATTTATTTTTGATATGCTGGAAAATTATATGCTAAACTGGATAAAAACCTCCAACCCAAGTTACGTAGATGGCGGGACCAACTTAGGTGTCTCGCAATTTTACATTTGGGTTCCGCCAGTAGTCAATGCTTGGCGGTCGGGTCGCTGGTTATATTTCATTTCAATTTTTATTTTTCCCCTTTTAGTTATTTTTTCTATTTTGTTGGATTTACGCTGATTTCACAAAGTGTATGGCAATTGCGCAAATATGACGAAATGATCGAGATCTTATTTGTCAAAATCTGACCATCGGTCAAGGAGTTACGAGGGATTATAGAATCGGACATACTTACATACATACACACGAGCAAAACACATCACTCTCCTTTTGGGCTTTGCGCAGTCAGGTAAAAAATGATGACACTATAATAAAAATTACCCTATCATACAACTACGCCGCGTTTCACGAAACTACGATTTATTTTTATCATAACAATGCGTAGCCGATAAGTGGAACTAGTCTTGCTACTTGTTCAAGTAGGAACACAAACATAGGAATGATTAAATTTGCAATGATAAGTGGTTCTAACTCTGAAGTTGGATAACTTTTTCTTGTTATAAATACATACAATTTATAAATGGCTTATTTGTTAGGATCTGCGTTTGTACAGCTTTTACTTAAGATTGATCGGGACAAGGGTTTTGAAGGTATATAGACCCGAGAAACTTTGATGGAGGTGAAAGCAAAAATTTACGTGAATTGGTTAGAAACACCGAGTGCTTCCGAAGGAGGAGTCGGTAAGCAAGTGCGCTTCATTTAGATTGGTTGAGGAAATCCAGAAAAAAGTGGATTTGTGATTGACCTATGATTAAACTGAGTTGGCTTATTTCTTAGGGTTGGCATGTTTAAAACAAAGTGTTTTAAAACTCGTGTTTCAAGACAGGCTTGTTTAATTAACAGAGCCTTCAACATAAAGTTTCACTACACTAGATAAGATACATTCGTCCCCGTTAACAATATTTAAATACCGGACGTCTCTGTCTGTGCTTTAAACAAATAAAAACCGACCAAGTGCGAGTCAGACTCGCGCACGAAGGGTTCCATACCATTATCTATACAACATTAGATAAAGATAGAATTTGAGAATAGCACCAACAAGAACAGTTTAACATTGACATTTAACGACATGACATCGGCGCTGTGAAGGTTACATAGATGGCCGCTAGATGGCGAGCGCTATCTTTAGACATCGTTTGTTGTATGGGAGCCCCCGTAAATATTTATTTTATTCTGTTTTTAGTATTTTTTGTTATAGCGGCAACAGAAATACATCATCTGTGAAAATTTCAACTGCCTAGCTATCACGGTTCATGAGATATAGCCTGGTGACAGACAGACAGACAGACGGACAGTGAAGTCTTAGTAATAGGGTCCCGTTGGTACTCTTCGGCACGCTGCGACGGAACCGTAAAAACTATAAGTATCAAAGATGACTACCTGACTACCTGGTTACGGTGGAGGGGAGTCGCTGGAAGCGGGCGGCACAAGACCGGGAAGCTTGGAAAATTATGAGGGAGGCCTATGTCCTGCAGTGGGTGTCAAATGGCTGATGATGATGATGATCAAAGAAAAAAAGTCATGCCTAAGCAACGGCACCTACCAGGAACAACAGGCAGAGCACAGTTATTTCCGAAACAGTGTCAAATATGAATCTTTAATGCTATCGCAAAAAGCTGGAGTCAAGAAGTACCAATTCTTCGGTCCCAAGTTAAATTATGTAGACGTATAACATTCGTTCGGCGATTTACGGTTGCCCTGCAAAACAAGTAATAAAGAAATCTAGGGCTGGTTGATTCAGAGACGATCGACACGTGGGATATCTCAATCCGATTTAATCTATCAGCCTATATGGCCACTGCTAAACACAGGCATTCTCTAAAACACTATTTTTTTCAGTGCCATCGTGAATCCAGCAAATTGGCGGGCGTCACATGCTACAAGTTTGATATTACCACAGAGGAAATATTAATATCGTTTCAGTGTAAGAGTGAAACAAGAAAAAAAAATCAAAAATTCAAAATATTTATTCATCCAACCAATTCTATGAAGCATTGACACAACTAGTTCACACGTCTTTATCCCTAAAATGACAAACAGCAATATTAATTTATGTGATTGGGCTCAATGTGTATCAAATATAACATATTTTAGGAAACTATTACCAAGGATTTCTAATATCCGTATAACATAACTGCAGGATAAAATTATAACACGAGCACTAGACATAATAAAAACTGAATTTGAACAGATATTTACATTTCATTTTTCATTTTACAATTTTCCATTTTTCCGTTTTTTTAACAATTAATGCTTCCAAAAAGACACTTGTCACCTCAGTCTACCGAGACCACGGCACTTGCGAATTGTAAAATGAAAAAGTAAACAAGTAAATATCCGTTCAAATTCAGTTTTTATTGAAACGTAGTATACCAATTGTCTTGTTTTATATGCCGTAACTTAATGTAACGTACCGTAACTTAACATGTCTTAATAACGAAAACACTAACCCTGTTCCATATGCTACACAGTTGGCTATTGAGGCAACTACGAGCCCGCTATTGAGCGCATTAGGGCCACATACATAACAAATTTCAAGAAACAGTTTCCACGATTTCTTGTTTCAATATAAGAAAATGTATACAAACATAAAATAACATGCTATTGTCACGTCCTGTATGTGGTAACTTAATTTAACGTAACGTAACTTAACACGACATGAAATAACTTCACGCTATCACTAATCCATCTCAATTCAGTCACCTTGTGCTAGCTAAAAGAGACTAGAGAAAATCGCTTAGCGATTCGTACCGTGTATGCAAGAATAGTGAGCAGGCGATGCTAGGAATAATTCAGTGAGAATCCGGGTTATTCGAGGTTAATTTTCTGTCGTGCCGCGCTGCAATCTCACACTTCAATTGATTGAAATTCTGTCCTCTCTTCACCCAGCGTGGTTTGAGAAGGAAAACTACAAGATTTTTAGGTACATTTTGTTCATTTTGACTTGTTTTTCTGAAATTATTTTGTATTCCTTCAAATTTTGTCATTGAAGTTGTTATCTACTACGAGTCCTAAGCAGATACGAGTTTAAAAGATCTTCAATGTTTAGTCATACAATAGCTAGATAAATTATTTTCAAAACACAATATTTTCTATATGAAGCAACCACAAAAACCAAATACCAAATGTCGTCGCCCGACGTTGGACGGAGATCGACGATATTGGTGTCTGAATCTCGACTCTGAAGTGGCGTTGGGCAGGACATCTAGCGAAGCGGTAAGATGGCAGATAGACCAAGCAGTAACTGAGTGGTGGCCAAGCACTGGACGGCGGTCAGTGGGTAGCCCAACAGCCCGATGGTCGGGTAAAGGGCCCGTGGATGCGAATAGTAATAGACCGAGAAAGATGGCGTACTGGGGAAAAGGGCTATACCCAGCAGAGGTGGGCTGATGATGATGATAAATTAAGCAACAATTTGTGAAACTTGTTTTAAGATTAAAGGAGAACTTGCACTCAGAGCTGAAAGAATCTACCTGTGCCAAAGTCAACAAAGTTTCAAAGGGCCCATTTGCGCCGTTGGAATCAACCGCATTGACCGAATCGACTCCGTCGAAAGAATTTCGTGCATTCACGTTGCTCATGCAATACAACTGACAGAATGCGGGTGTATCGGTAGGTTCATCTACTCAGTTTGCGCCGAATCTGATAAGTCTGATAACGTCATCCAAATTCATCTGGGTAACGGGAGCTTTCCGAATTTTCCCAGCGATTCACTTTATGTAGCGTGAGTTGGTGAGCGATGTTTCTATGGATTTAATCTAAAGAATATGTTTTGCATGGAATCCAATGAATACTATGAAATACATAGAATTTCAGAATTATTCTAAGATTAGTTTCGTTCGTATTCGGCTAGACTGGATGCGCGTCCACTCATGGTTCCTAGATGGATTTTTATCCATTGGTCAATTGTGATTAAGGTCAGTCTGAAAAGTAATTTTGCCCTAAAATTTAAACTGCTGATAATTCGTATGTAGGTAGCAGATAATAAATAAGTTACAGTAGTGGTGCCGATGGTGCAATGATCGATCCCAGGGGTGTACCTGTGATTTGTTATTTGCAGTTGTGTTATGTACAGCCAACAGTACATCAACCCTTTCACGTGTGTACTCCACTTAGTTACGTTAAGGGCGTCTTTGCAACACAGATGTTGAGATCGAGTTGATGCCCACTGTATCATTGTGAATGGTTCACCACTCCTCGCGACATACTATCTCAGCAGTTGAAATCGCCATTTCGCTGAAGTGTTCATACGTGGCAATGAAGCACGCACGTATTTAGTCTCTAAATTAGTGTTTCGCAAATTTTTTATGTTCAAAATATACCTACGAACTCTGGAAATTTCAGCGGTACACCACAATTTTTTTTTCACCGAAAATGGATAATTAATTAATGTATTTTATCTATACAATCAATAAATTTAGTGTATAAACCTAAAGATGTTGAAAGGAACTAGCGCAACCAATAAAAAATCATATCTTTTATGATCTATTTTTGAAAAACTGTTACCCAGAAATTTTAAGAACAGAACCTACTAGCTATTTTTAGAAGCTATACAACAGCCTAGAACCTAATGGTATTGGTGGCGTTTTGTGTTTCCGCCACTGGACTCCTAAATGAACCTCATCATCATCAGCCCACCGCTGCCCACTACTGGGTACAGGCCTTGTCCCCCAAATGCAATCTCTCAAGGTCTCTTGCCATCCTCATCCATGGACCCTCCGTCGACTCAACAACATCGTCCGATCATCGCCCACTAACCTCCGTCCTGTTCTTGGCTTGGCCGCCATCCTAAGTGAGCCTATTTCGCATGAAAGATGATAGTGTCTGAAAAAAGAAAACTATTCTTGCCACCCCAGCTCCCCCAGGAACGCCAGCAACTTGTGAGTGTCTCTACGGGCCTCCTGCAGGGTCCTCGGATTTCCGCAGAGAGCGGTCCATTGTCTGGCAACCCACAGCAGGACTGCCTGTAGTACCCATGGTAAAAATATGTTTATTATAATGACATATTAGAGCCACTGTTGCCTAGAACCTAGTACAAGATTAGATTTCCACTGGGAAGTTTCGTAACAACTGGTAATTTTTACGAGGCAACTGATGACTGCAGTACACCAGTAAGTTTATTTATTGAAATGACAAAGAAAAATTAACAAAACAAATATATCGAGCGAATGTGTGTGGAAGGACCGGTAAGGGACGTCCCAGGCGGACATGCTTCGACCAAATAGGGGATGTATTATAAAATCTACCCGAAACCGGCGTGCGTGCATGCAAGAACTAGTGAATGTTGAGGAAGCGAAAGTGATCTGTCAGGATCGTGGCAAGTGGCAGTCGCTGGTCTCTGCCTACTAGACATGCGAGCCGGTTGCGAAACGAGCGGCGGCGGCTTCTCGTATTTGATTTCTACCCTAATTTAACTTTTAGGCTGAAATCAAGCAGTGCTACCCCTCTTCTGGGATACATGCGTGAGTTTATGTTTTGTATATTTATGTTAATTGGATGAGTAATGCGTTGAGGGCATTGCTTTAGTCTGTTTTGTAATTTTCAATTTCTAGGGCCCAATTATGCGCACCAAATCCGTTGGAATCCTGTCGTTGGCCACAGTAATTATATAAATAATATGAATATGAATAAATGTATGTAACTGTAAATGATAGATGATTAAATTTAAATTATAGATAAATTGTATACATATTTGTAAATAAGTAGTTTCATAATAATTATTGGTATAGTAGCATGATCTAAGAAATTGTAGTGCCCTCACAGGGTGTCATGTAGAGCATGAATTATTTTTGAAATAATTATTACCACCTGTTGTATAACCATGACATGCAATAAATAAATGAATGAATGAATGAATGAATGAACAGTAATTAGCGTGGAATTTAACATTTGAACGATTCGAATGGCTCAGGAATTAGTGTGCGTAACTTAAAAGCTGATCAATTCATGAAGAAACGATACATTCATTGATGGCGCAAAAGCAGTTATTTACCCATTTTGTTGGATCAACGCCCTTCTCTAAAATTTAATTACAGTTTATTGCACACAAAATCGGTATGATCTGGTTTGATCTAGTAAATAGGGAATGGGCCCAGTGAAGCGTGATCCGCTAAAATGCATGAGCCAAAATATATAGATTTATCCAGAAAGTCCGTGGTCGATCTAAATCCATTAAACTAAAATCGTCCACTGCTACAGGCAGGCTCTCAAAAGTAGTCATTATGATGATAACGTTAACCCTTAAACCATAACTGAAGTAACATTAATACTCAGTAACAGTAATAATGTTACTGTTTTAGGCCACTTAATTAGCAAAACTAAATATAGAAAATTATTTGATCACAGAGACTTGAAATCTAAAACGTGTTCTCGTCGTTGCGGAGGTAATTGATTACATAATATCACGGAAGCTTCTCACGAAGGCTTCCACATACCTATAATAATAACATTGCGTATAAATAATTTTTCATTCAGTTCAAGACACTTAGCGGGTGAGTGTTCGGCTCGGACTTGGCCGATTTTTTCAATTACGGACTGGAGGAGGACTGCACTCTAACAAAATTAATTTGTACATTTGTGTCTTTCCGTTTGTACCATAGAGCAAAAACAAAATAAAAACATTTTAATTATTTTTTCAGTTTATAAAGCAGATACAAATGTTTATTTTGTATCTTCTGCACTATCCTACTCTTGTGACGAAGCCTAAATAGGAACAAAATCAATTTAATGAAAACAGTTATGTACTTAATTTAATTAAAGCCCACTCACGTATACCGGATGATGGGCAGTTTTGTTTGATGCTTTATTGTTCTTGTGTTGCCAGTTCAATAGGCATTTTGTGTCTGATTACGGCCTAAAATTTTCGGACGCGTTGATGTTGACGCCGATATTAGTAGATGTAATCCTTTTAGGGTTCCGTAGACAGCAAGAAACCCTTACAGTTTCGCCTTGCCATGTCGCCAAGACTGTTTGTCTGTCTTTATGTCTGCCCTTCTATCCGCGGCTTAGCTCGGTGAGACGTTTAGTACTATAAACCTGAATTTTGAAATATATTAATAATACTGTAAAGATTCCTCTTTATAGTAGCTGGCTGGCATAGCCGTCTAGTCATATTTTGAATGTTTAGAAGGGAATCGTTACGTTTTGTTTTAGATGTCAGTCGATCCTCAGCTAGGCTAAGGAATTGATGAAAAAGAATAATAAAAAGTAATATTTGCCCTTTAATCCGGGTTATAAAAGAAGAGTACTACAATACACACTGACGCAAGCGAAGCCCTTACAGGGCTCATGTTGTGAACGGGAATCTAATATGTAAGACCATACAATGTACCACATGGAGCAAATAAACAAATAAAGAAAATAAACAAAGATGCGTTGAAAGACGCCAAGCAAAGCAAAAATTACATAACTATGTATTTTATCTTTTTCTCGTCTACTATGAGCAACTCGTTTATAGTGTGGTAACGAACAGACTATGCGCATTTAATGGTTTTTTCTATATTTTTTGGGATATACATAAGCAGCCTATATACGTCCCAATGTAGGGCACAGGCCTTCTCTCAGAGAGAGAGAGAGAGAGAGAGCTCCGACACTCGGGTTTCCTCACGATGTTTTCTTTCACCGTTAGCGAGTGGTATTGCTACTATAACTTCATAAATGTACATAACTTAGAAAACAAAGTCATAGGTACATGCACGCACTGAGAATCGAACCTGGGTCTCTCGCTTCCGAGTCCAATGTTCTACCCACTAGGCTATCACCGCTTTTTCGCCATATTTTTTTGGGATATAACATTAAACAAGTCGTCTTTAAAATTATTACTTTAGGACGGAATACTAACTGCACAAAGTGGATCCCACAAAAAAACTCTTAGGCGGAGTTAAAGCCGATATACATATAAGAGGAAGTCCTGCCATAAGCCGGCCTTAACTTCGTCTTAAGAGAGTTTTAGTGAAATTGAGACTTTATAAATAAGACTAATACTTTAGAATAGAATAGTAATTCATTCTACGGTGAATATTATATTACGATATTACTCGTCGGAAACATCAAGTCCAGTCACGTCACAGAAACGTCCCGCGTCGCACTTCACTCACGGTCTCGACCGTGACGGTAGGTGACGTGTACTACCTAGTACAGTCGACAGTTTCAAAATTAAAATACGTGCACTCTATTTGGTTATGTTACAGGGGACTTTACAACAAAAATTTAAAGGTTGATCTGCTGTCGACTGCACAGATGTTTATTCGACGATCTGCACGCCCGCTCCACAAAAGCGAATCACGTCCGCATAAGTAACGCGAATGCTTCTTTTCTTCCCTTTCGTTCTAACATTTTAGTGTCGCAAGCTTTAACTTCAATATGTAGTTTTTTTATGTAGCCTATGTACGTCCCACTGCAGGGCACAGGCCTTCTCTCAAAGAGAGTGAGAGAGAGAGTATGGGCTTAATTACCACGCGTGCCCACTGCGGATTGACACTTTCAAGCGCTGAAGTACCTATATTAACACCTCAGACACTCAGGTTTCCTACCGATGTTTTCCTTCATATTTAGCGAGTGGTATTGCTACTGTAACTTCACAAATGTGTGTAACTTAGAAAACAAAGTCATTGGTACATGCCGGTATTCGAACCCACGACCTCCCGGATGAGAAGCCGGCGTTCTAACTCTCCGCTACCACCGCTCTTGCAAGTAAAACCCCGCATTATTGGATGTATTGTATAATGATAATAACTTCCAAACACAATCACTTGACCTGGTCGCAAAGTAGGATAACCAAGAAGCGCGAGCTTTGGAATACCATCCGTAAGAGAAAAATTGCATACATGGGGCATGTGTTCATACAGCCAAGACAATTAGCCAAGTTTTTAATTAGTTTGTAAAAGTGTAACACATCTGTCTTATTGGCAATAAATGGTTAGTCATTCATTCATTCATCCATATTGTCTCCTACAACTTATGATGATGGAAAAAATCGCTGGTAAGAGACGCAAGCCGGAGAAAGAAATCCTGGCTGAGAAATCTACGGGAGTGGACTGGGATCGCAAGTGCTGCCGAGCTCTTCCGCCTTGAAAGAGGCAGAGATAAATATGCGGAGCTGACTGCCAACCTTCTCTAGTCGGAGAGGCATCATAAGAAGAAGAGGAAGATAGTAACCAGGCAAGGACATCACAAACTTGAAAATGCACCCAGACTGAGGCCATTTGTACAAAGGTACCGCAGCCCCCAGTGGGAATGGAACCTATGGCCTCCGGTATAGTAATCAGACGTGATACCACTAGACCAACGAGTCAGTCGAATATCTAGTCGTCCATATAGGTAGTCGAGTATTTGGGGATTTTGTTGATAATTCCGTTGGATACAAGGTCTTTACGGTACAGTAGATGCGCAGCGCATCGTGAAAACCTCATGTGACAGTTCAAAGGTGCATTCAGGTAAGTGTTTTAACGATTCTAAGCCGTTCAGTTAATGAGTGCTGTAATGGATTACAACAGAAATGAGGCAATTCTTCAAAGAGGCGAGATAACTGACATATCCTATAAGACAATTAAATGGCAGTGGACCGGTCACATCTGCCGAAAAAAAGATAGCTGATGGGTAGAAATGTTCTCAAGCGGAGACTTCGAATTGGCCAACTCAGGGTGGAATACTAATACTTTGGACCGACGATCTGAGGCAGATTGCTGATAGCGGCTGGATGACAATGGCCAAGGATAGAAAGAAGATGCGTGCTTTGGGGGAGGCCTGTGTCAAGCAGCAGACGAATACAACATGCAGATTGATTGATTGATTGAGGGTTAAGTCTGCCTTAGCCATATTTCTTAGATAATATCAGATATAACTAGATCTAATTCATTGTTAGGGCCTAAATAACGATTCCTAAAATAAAACAACTTTACAAACCAGGTATTTTATTTGACGATTTTGCTTCTTAGTAATGTAAGTACCTGTTGAAGGTGAGGGTCATAAGTACTGTTGACAGCACATAAAGCTTTTACCGCGAGCACTCATCGTAACTGCTTTACGGAGAATTTGCAACAAAAACGAAAAGGTTGATTACTTATGTTCAATTTATTTAATTACTAGTTATATATATTTCTGGAGACATGCAGTTCTTAATTTTATCACAATCAAAGCAGTCTAGTAAGTACTTAAACATTATTCTTTCCTCTATAGATTTTTACGTTTTGACATTCCTTGCCTTTCACAATTCAAAGTAGGTAATTTAGACAATGCTATCATCATTATCATTCAGCCACAAGAAGTCCACTGCTGGACATAGGCCTCCTCCATGGATTTCCAAAAAGACCGGTTGGAAGCGGCCTGCATCCAGCGTCTTCCTGCCACTTGGATGAGGTCATCTGTCCATCTTGTGGCTGGTCGACCTACGCTGCGCTTGCCGATATGTGGTCTCCATTCGAGAACTTCGGCCATGAGTTCTAAGTGCTATATGCCCCTATAGGCAGTGAAGTCTTGTGAACGTCAATATAGTAGGTATCGAGTTAATATGGTTATATTTTATAAAAACAGAAGCTGATCCCACTTCTGATGTTACTCAAATAACCAAAGAAAATATCGCGTATCTATGCAATATTTTCTTTGGCCCATAAATCGTTTTCCAAAGTCACTCCAGTACAGTATATAAGGATATCATCATCAACGTAGCTGGCATCGCTGGCACACGTTTTTCTACCAGACAGTGATTGATGTCGCACTTTTGTTTCAAAATTCGCGGTGGTAATGATAAGTAATATTATGATGAATGCTCGTCAGCCATTTTGGAACTGGGAAGTGTGAAGGGAAAGTAGAGGGGTAAGGATAAGAAGATAAGAATATTCTTTATTGTACACTAGAGCACATTACATTAAAATTTTAAAAATACACAGTAGAATTGGCGGCTTTATTGCTAAAAGCAATTTCTTCCAGACAACAGACTATGATGGAAAGTTGCTGTTGGAGTGATGAGATTTTGCTTACACATGTCGTTAAAATATTTTCTTTACATGTTTAACCAAATATCTGTATTAATAAACTTTGGCTCCGAAATAACCGTGTGGCGCCGGACTAAGAATAGCGCCACTCTATTTCCTTCCGTGGATGTCGTAGAAGGCGACTAAGGAAATACATTACCAGGAGACGGGCAGCAACGTCTTCCTGAGATTCCAACCACATACTGCGATCGCGAACCCGCCTGCCAATCGTGGCGATTATGGCAAAACCCTTCATGGTTAGGAAAACCACGAAGGAGGCCTATGACCTGCAGTGGGCGTCAAATAGCTGATGATGATGATGAAACTTTGGCCTTTGCATCTAAGTAATGAGATGATTTATACCACATCCAGTGGCATATTCACTCACACTAGATGACGGTGCAGTCTCTATTGGGCTTGGGCTATTATTTTTTTAGGTGGAGCAGGCTTGCCCAGCACCTATACCATCCTGACAGCATAGTCGACTTAGCCTACAGGAAAGACAAGCCATATTTTAATTACATAGTTAAAAATATCTATCTCATGTGATGTTTAAATCGAAAATCAATAGCTATGCACAGCTTTACTTAGTTAAGCAGGTAATCTTATTAATCAGTTTGATCGTCAGTGGGTTAGAAAATTAGCCATATTAAATCATTAACAGTCAATTGACCTCAATAATATGAGCAAATTTTAATCGTTATTTAATAATTAGTCAATTATTTAAACCAGAGGAACTTTATGCAGATATATTTTCAGATATCGCTGGAAGATGTTATCAAGGATTAGCGTGAGTTCCTGTATGATGAATTGTACTCTTGTATGAGCTAAGTGAGAATAGATGGGTACGAATACAAATTCCTATTTTTGACAGGTTGGGACTTTCTTGTTATGGTACAATTGAATATACAGAAAATAATATGTATGAAACGTCCTGCCATCTAGACGTAAACCAACATCGTATCTTTTTATCCTTATATCTTGTAATAACAAGCTTCCGGAACGTCCCATGCGGACATACCTTGACCAGAAAGGAGACGTAATGTTGAAGGGCAAAATGAAGTGTACCGTGCAGCGCAGCTTGCAAAATATGTATGCTAAGTTCGTTACAAGAAGCAAACCAAGGTCTCCTTCGGTATCCTAGTTTAAAAATGACTTTACAAAAATAATTCTGTGTATAATGGCTTACAAATTAAATATATTTTCTTATCACTTAATATACTTGAGTAAGGGAGCAAGCGTCTTCCTGAGATTCCAACCGCATACTGCGATCGCCAACCCGCCTGCCAAGCGTGGCGATTATGGAAAACCCCTCATGGTTATGAAAACCATGAAGGAGGCCTGTGTCCTGCAGTGGGCGTCGAATGGCTGATGATGATGATGAAGCGAGTGGCGTCCGTGATGTCTAGATTGCGCGGCGGCTGTGCCAGTACTCCTGTCGGGGTGATCGGGGATAGGGTGGATAGTCCAATTCGGTATTTATTCAACAATAAATTATTTCACATGCTCGATTAAAACAAAAGTTACAAAATATCTCGGAAAATGTATGTCTTTTAGTCAGTTACTAGTTATTACAATTTTTAAATAGATTAAACATAAAAAGTGCTCTGAAATGTGACGTCATAAGCCAGTACTTTCATACAAAATTCCGTTTTAAAAGTAACTCATTTGATATTTTGTCAAATACCCAATTCTCAAGCATTAGGCATCAATTCATGTCTACCCTAACGATAAATTTAAGTACGACTAAATATAGGTCAAGGTTTTAAATTTACTAACACTCTATGAACTTGCCTAAGTTATTTAAGGAAATTTGAAATAAATATTTTCAATTTCAATTTCAAATATCGTCGTTTATATTGCAAATGTCACGTGTTAAGAAAAAAGATTTTTGTTTTTTCATCGAAATTGTATAAAAAATTGATTCTGTCACACGTGCAAGACATCGCGATCCTCGGTCTGATTGGCTGATTGTGATTTTCGACGAAATTCTGATTTTCTTCAAATTTACTAATTTTCATACGAATTGATATCGATGAAAAAATCGATGAATAATATCGATGAAAAAACAAAAATCGTGTTTTTTTTTGTCATGTGACATTTTGCAATATGAACGTCGATATACCCTATCCAAAATCACCGACCGGCAACTTCGTACTCCGACGTGCGCAGACGTTTTTAAATACGATTTTCTTTTGTTTCCCTTTGGCTGTGCAAACACAAATAAATGTTTTCTGGGCCCTTAACGAATACAAATGAACATCCCTTTTTGCTCCCCGAAAAGTGATATTATGACTTACTCACTTTTCCTGAACGCTCGGAATAATTAAGCTTGTTGCTAGAGGAAAAACTTGACTTGCGAGAGTTTTTTTACACAAAACGCACTCCACACAAGTTACATACAGCTACTAATAACACGGAAAAACCCAAACGTGCCTACCTCATGCGGCTATTAAGCCTCTCTCTCTTTGTTAGAGAGAAGGCCTGCACCATGCGGCTGAAATTATTTTGTTTTTATTTTTTTTTGACGTTCGTGTGTTTTGTTTGTGTACCTTCGTGTTTACTTTGTGTTTCTGTGACAATTTAAAAAAATGTCTTTTTTCTTTAAATTGTATGGGCTGATATATACCCAGTCTAACCCAGTTCAGGACTATAATATTTATATTTTTTATGTAGCCTACATTCGTCCCACTGCAGGGCACAGGCCTTCTCTCAGAGAGAGAGAGAGAGAGAGAGTGTATGGGCTTAATCACCACGCGTGCCCACCGCGGATTGGCAATTCCAAGGGCTGATAATAACTAAAAATTACTTCCACATAACACAATCTATTGTCCTGATCCCAAACTAGAATGCCCAGTACTACGGCAATCAGGCAAGGACATCACAAATATGGTAAAAACACCCAAACTGAGGATATTTGTGCAAATTAAGTACAGTGGTCTCAGTGGAAATCGAACCCGCGACCTCTGTTTTGGTAGTGAAGCGAGCAAACATATTATGCTTATTTTTATTAACTGACTACGGCAAGTGACCGAAAGAAAAGTAAAGTTTTTGACTCGTTTGTATGACCATAAATGTTTTGGAATACTATCAGAGTCAATAAATTGTAACTATCAATTTATTGAGTCTGATAGTATTCCGAAACATTTTTGGTTTACGCCCAGACCAAAGCTGAATGAAGCGAAATATACTTCACATACGAGTCCATAACTTTACTCTTCTTTCGATCACTTGCGGTAGTCAGTTAATAAAAATAAGCTTGATATTTTTTTTATTACTGAGATGAATGATAGCACCAAGAAGTAACTTGATAGAAAATTTTAAAAACCTATTTGAAAAAACTGTTTTTGATGGAAAATACTGCTCTCGGTATTTTAACCAATTTTAACAATCTATATCAGTGTTTGTGTACATGCAGACCAAAGCTATAAGAAAAGAAATGTAGGTATGTCTGTACTGGGACGCTCCGGCAGCTAGAGTCTAGCTGAATGTAACGCAGTATTAGCAAATAATGCCCTTTTTATTTTTATCTTTTCAACATCCCATTTCGTTTGTAAGATTTTATTTTTCATCATAACTCCTTAACGAATCATCGCAGGTGACATAGGCTATATTAAATCACCATAATCCGACCAAAAAAAAACAACAAATACATTACTAAATTCAATTCAATTTTACATTGTAAAATTTTCGATGTATCATCTAAATCATTAGAAGTGTTTATGAAAAATGCGTTCAAAAGAATTCGTTTACAATTAACAAAGAAATATAAAAAAATATTATGGTACTTTGAGAGGACTCTGTGCGAGCTTCGTTTAAGTTAAGTTTTCCGTAAACAAATACCGGTGTAAGGACCGGAGCCAAAGGAGGCGTTTATTAAAATCCCCTTCTATTAAATAATTACAAAGTGACTTCGACCCGCAAGTGAGCTCTTTGTGCCGCGCTCTGCAAGCTGTAAGCCGTCGCGACGTACTAACTGGCGGGCGAGTCTCTGGAATAATAATAATAATCATCATCATCATAATCAGCCATTTGACGCCCACTGCAGGAAATAGGCCTCCCTCGTGCTTTTCATAACCACGAGGGGTTTGCCATAATTGCCACGCTTGGCAGGCGGGTAAATTTAATAAATAAAAAAATTTATTATTTATTTTTTAATTAAATTACAAAATATACTAAATCAGATTTAAGATTAAAAATAATTGAAATTCGTCAATAATTGTCCAAGATACTATTATTTAAAATTGCTATACACTCCATCGTCGTCGGTTGTCTGGAAGAAATTGATACAAGCAATAAGGCCGCCAATTGTACTGTGTCTTTGTCAATATTTTACGTTTGTGTTTTGCCTGGTGTACAATAAAGAATAGTCTTATCTTATCTTTACATACTTAAATCAGATATTTTAACTTGAGCTCAATAATCAATAAACAAACATGCATACACAGAACACGGTATAAGTTTTGTGGCATATTATAAAGTAGTGAGTACCAAAATTGCATTTAAAGGTGCATGTTGTGCTAATATTATTCTATTGAACAACTATGTATTAAACTCTTCACTGAAACAGGCGCTTACAACATTGGCATTCGATAAATTAGCTAAATTCAGCTAAATTCGCGACTGGCAGACAAATTTGTGTGTTATTTTAGTTTACTATAGAAAATTTCAACCAATCTTGTTATCTAATTAGGTGGCTGAGCTTGTTACATTATCTGCCTTCTTTCTTTCAAAGGTTATTTATACGTTTCATCATCATCATCAGCCATTTGACGCCCACTGCAGGACATAGGCCTCCTTCGTGGTTTTCATAACCGCTTGGCAGGCGGGTTGGCGATCGCAGTATGCGGTTGGAATCTCAGGAAGACGTTTAATACGTTTACGTTAAATATATTGATGCCATGTTTACAAAAAATACGATTAAGTAATTTAATACACATCATATTACTCCATTTTTATTTAAAAATTGCGTGTTTCATCGATTGTTGTATCGTTAGTCACCATTGTCGACTTTCAATGGTACTTACGGAATGGTATGGTAATGGTACGGAACCCTTCGTGCGACTCGCACTTGGTCAGTTTTTTTAAAGAACGCGAGAAATTCTAAATCGTTTAGTTAAAAAATATTGGCTGTTCACATTGTAGTTGGAGGTCCAAAATAAAAAAAAATATACTTACATGAAAAACAAGATGTCAAGAACAGAAAAAAAAACACAAAAAAAATACAAAAAAATAATTGGCGGACGGTTCCGTTGCCACTTAGATCGACGAGGCGAGGGAGCTGCGTATTTCAGAAACTTCGGCGGCCTTCAGTCGTAAACACTTTCACCCCCGCCCAGTTTGCAGCGATCTAAGATTGCTTTTATGTCTTTCCAGTCAGAAACACTAACAACCTGGGGGAACTTATTGCTGTTATTAAATTTTTAACTGACTACGAAAAGAAGTGTAATTTTTTTCGCGCCTTGTTTTGTTCCGAGGTAGACTAACTTTTACATTTTTGCTGCACAGTCGTCCTTAACGTAACTAATTACAGTGTACGTATGACGGTATGTATGAGCGGTGTTAGCTTAGTGCGTAGAACATTGGACTCGGAAGCGAGAGACCCACGTTCGACTCCCAGTACCGGCACGTACCTATGACTTTGTTTTCTAAGTTAAGTACATTTGTGAAGTTATAGTAGCAATACCTCGTGGGTGTCTGAGTTATTCACATACCTCAGCGTTTGCAATCGCCAATCTGCGGTGGGCTCGCGTGATAATTGAGCACATACTCTCACCCTACACTGGGACATTTAAAGGCTGCTTATGTGTGAAGGTTGACGTGCTGTTGACTGTACATATGTAAGTATATTCTTCTTAAGGTATGTTCGATGCTGATTTATAACAAAGCAACGGCTAAATGAAAGGTATTAGCGATACATGTGTTACTGGCTTTTTAAGGCCACGAAAAAAACAAAATGGCGGAGACAAGCTGTGACATTGTTGGTAAAAAGCTCAGTTTTATGGAAAAAAAATAGTTAAGCTGAGGTAAACAGTCTCACGAATTTATCTCAGAAAAGAATACTAACGGCATGGTTTGCCACACATACCCTGCCCTGTTTACGGTGAATTCGCTACATTCAAATCAGTTAAATAATCGGAAAAACGTGAATGTCAAACCTAAACGCTTGGCTATCCAGGGCACGATCTTTTTCTCTGAAACCAGCGCTGTTTCAAATAGAAACAGCAAGTGCTGAAATAGTAACATTGTCACACGCATACTCCTTTATTTTCCTATTATTGTATGTAAGCATGTTTGTTTGTGGCAATAAATCATTCATTCATTCATTCTTTGAGAGAAGGCCTGTACCCTGGCATGTACTCATATATGTATAGGTAGGCCGTCACTCAAATAATATTCCCTATTCGTTTAATAATCCTGCACGTAAAAAGGCTTCACGGGCTACCCGGTTGATACCGCATGGAAACGCAAATCTGACGGGTAGAAGTAACACATTTTTATTTACTTAGGACTAAATCTCCTTGGATTTCAGCTCACCCATTGTGGATAAATCCACGGTTCCTATTGTAACTCGAAATGGTACTAAGTAAAAGAAAAGCAAACTTGAATAGGCGCCTGACTATTAAGGCACACCACCCAGATTTCAAAGTGTATAGCAAATGTAAGCCAAGCTTGACTTCGAGGTCTGTCGACTGAGAGTCAGCGTCGACTGTCGAGAAAGTGACAAATATGTGTGCCAGCACAGGGCCTCGATTCTGTTAATGCATTGTAGCATAATTACAGGTACACTGTCGGGTCACGTGACGTGATTTTTCGTACCATTGACGCCTAGAAGGTTTGATGGGTGTGCCCGCGTAGACTTAAAGCAGCCATGAAATGAAAACCGCCATGTTCATGCAGTTGTCATGTTACTACAATGCATTAACAGAATCTAGGCCCAGGTAGTACGACGGCGCGAGTCACGCGTTTCGTGTTGCTAAAATGTCACAGTTTGACAATTAATGTGCTGGAAATTCGCGACTTGTAACGTCAAAACGCGCGACTCGCATCGTCGTACCGCCCATGTTGATTTAAATCCGCTCAGATTCTATTATAGTAACAAACACGGGAACATCTAAAATCTTATAAAATTTCATACTTGAGTAAGAGATCATTTGTAATTATTTTTTTCTGGTGGTGCAATAAAGTGCTCTCTATCTATCTATCTAATCCGTCAATCTGCAGCTTGTCTGTGCTTTATAACAAAAACCGGCCAAGTGCCAGTCGGACTCGCGCACGAAGGGTTCCGTACCTACCATTATTTATACAACATTAGAAACTAAGACCGAGAAAAAACGGCAAAAAATCACGTTTTTTGTATGGGAGCCCCTTAGCATTTTAGAACTAAATATTCTGTGAATAGTTGCTAATATCGAGCAAAAAACTGCAAAAACATTACGTTTGTTGTATGGGAGCCCCCCTTAAATATTTATTTTATTCTGTTTTTAATATTTGTTGTCATAGCGGCAACAGAAATACATCATCTGCGAAAATTTCAACTGCCTAGCTATCACGGTTTATGAGATACAGCCTGGTGACAGAGAGACAGACAGACAGACAGACAGACTGACGGACAGTGAAGTCTTAGTAATAGGGTCCCGTTTGGCACCCTTCGGGTACGGAACTCTAAAATACTGACAGCTGTTAACAGTAGCTTACAGTCTGTCCAACCGTTTATTAAGTTCAATTTAGTGACGTTCCATGAAGTTACCGATTCGATTATTTATGATAATTGAATCGGTAAATGAAGTTTTAATCGATTGATTGCTTTGATATTTTGTTTTGATGTTTTTTTATATTTGTCTGTCTGAGCGTGATAAACTTAAAACTACCGAAAAGGTTTTCGTATTATTTTGTTACTTATAATATTTAAACTTAATTCCTTATAGTAAAGATCTTATATTTTTATAGAAAATCATCATGAATAGACAGCTATGTAATCTACTCTTTATAGTATTGTAGTAAAACGCGTCGCATCACTATTGTGAAAAAAAAGATGTCCATGAAGTGTTGCATTTTTCGCCCATGTTTTCCTGTTAAATAAATGAGGAACTTCGTGGGTGTGCATCTGTATAAAGTTAAACGTTTCGACCGATTATAACAGATTGTTGATGAATGAGAAACTGAGAGACATTGTGGTGGAAATGCTTCGAATTGAATGCCAGACAAGTAATATAGAGTGACCAAGCATGTATTACAATATAGACAGTGACTGAACATGTCATTATTAGCTCAGAGAGAAGGATCTTGAATTTTCGTGTGAAAAGTCCCCGGTTTTAGATGAAAACGTCCTTTAAATTAGAGTAAGTTACGACTTACGGGGCTGGATGAAACCATTCACGTGCCCGTAACTTCAAGGTTACATTTGCCAAAGTCAGCTTGTTCCGGAGGGACCCTTGTATGCTGACCCAGAAAACTTTGTTTCTAACACCTTAAGCCAGCACCTCTGAAGGTTACACTAATTTGATGTGTTCATTTATAAAACTTTAAGTACCAACTATCTCATGTTATCCCATTGCACTTTCCAGTAAACTCGATTCCAGTAAAATTACTCCAGGCGATTTAAGACAAGATAATCTGTCAAAAAGTGCCAACATAAGTGGCTTATAAGTAGTAAGCGTGCGTGCACTGACTAATGAATGTTGAAGAAGCGTAAAACATAATGTTAGGATCGAATGTTAGGACATGTTGGGACATAAGGATTATATATATATTTTTTTTTGCACTAACCCGTCCTGAGGAAAATTTTAAAAACCTATTTAGAGGCTAAAAAATCCACCCGTGCCGGGACTTGAACCCGCGACCTCTGTCTAGCCTGCACTTACCCATTAGCTCAGTTGGGAGAGCGCTGGCACGGTTAGCCAGAGGTCGCGGCTTCAAGTCCCGGCATGGGTGGAATTTTTAGCCTCTAAATAGGTATTTTTAAAATTTCTCTGTCTTCCCCTACACTTCAGTCAAAATGGGACGAATACCTCACAACCGAGACTGGGTGGAAATTCGCGTCCCACAATCAAGTTACGAAGAAAGTAATGCTTAGAAAGATAAGGGAATTATGCGTTCTCTAACACTCGCCTTATTAGATTCCGGATCGGATATGAAAGCTCGTTTCTCTTCTTGTGAACATGATTTGTTGATAACGATCGCTTTCGACATTCAAATAGAGCTTCCAGAGTTTTCTTTGATGAGTTATGTTTCATTCTCTTCCTTGGTTTACATTTCTCTGAAAACGCTGGTGGATTTAGATGATGTTCCATAATTTTACCTGAGTACTTGTTTTATTCACGGGCAGTGTTATTTATAAAATGCTTCCTTAAACACTCCTTATATGTAGTTTAAATAGACTATGGGAAAGAAGACGTAGTCACAGATTATTTAAACTGGCTCCGAGTTTTAGAGGAATCGGATTTTTATAATTAAGACCAGTCTCTAAACTTATATTTTTGCCAGAATAGTAAATAACGGAGGAGAAACGGAAGAAATAAGTGGAGCATTCTTCCCAGCAAAGTTTTTCTTAGCATTATTTTGAAGTAAACAAATAATTCACTATTTAAATACCCTCTCAAATGAGCAATTCCTGAAAAAGTTGTGTTTCACAAATTTTCTAGGAGTATTTTTTAGATTTACATAGCGTGTAAGTCCGAAAGCTCACCATATTTACAGATATGATAGTAAATCGTGGAACCAGCTAATATAGGCTATTCACAAATTCACATTTTTCAGGACGTTAAAAAAAAAAACTTGTTTTGTGGATGGGAAAAAGCCTTTTTTGACTTTCAATGTAATGTAGATCTAAAGTTAAGTGACCGAGAGTAGACAGCTACAACGACTAAAGCAGATTATTTCAGATGTCCCTTCCGATTTTTATGGATTTGGGTTCAAAGATATTTATTTCTCATAAAGAACTTACAGTTCGCTTAATTAATGAGAAAATAAAACTTAAAATTAGATTAAATTTATATGGCATGCATTGAGGTAAGATTAAGCTTAATTATAATTTGAGACATGTAGTTTAAGTTTATTTTTAAGAGCATTCATATTTTCTATGTCCTTTATTTCGGCCGGTAAATTATTATAAAGTTGGACTCCTTCATACATCACATTTCTTTTACCATATTCAGTTCGGTGTTCTTAGTTTAAGTTTGTTTTTGCGTTTGCTTCTCAAGTTATATTGAGGTGATTTGACTCGACTTAGGTTTATATTAGTATGTACCTATATCGTTCTTCAATATTTTTTTATTAGTATGCATGTTTCGTCCCATAAAATTACATACACACATAAAC
Organism: Yponomeuta evonymella; assembly: GCA_963969515.1. Lineage (NCBI taxonomy): Eukaryota > Metazoa > Arthropoda > Insecta > Lepidoptera > Yponomeutidae > Yponomeuta > Yponomeuta evonymella. The sequence goes on along the minus strand of OZ018366.1, from coordinate 7,049,351 downwards.
TCACGCCAGTATCCCAGAGGGGTAGGCAGAGACCAGGGACTGCCACTTGCCACGATTCTGACACATCACTTTCGCTTCCTCAAAATTCATTAGCCGCTGCATGCACGCACGCCGGTTTTGGGGCCTTTTTGTCTGGCCCTTTGCTAATACATCTCCTATTTGGTCGAAGTGAACATCCGCCAGCGTCGTGCCTCACCAGCCTTATTTTATAAAATAAATAACATTTTTAAAAACATTGGTCTTGTTTAAATTATTGATTTGTTTTTAGATTTAACATTATTGTTGCCACTGAAAATATGGCAAGTTTGCAGATTTACTCGTTCTGCAGTTTACTTAGGTAACGGCTACTAAGTATTAGGGCTTACAGTGGTGGTAGCCTAGTGGGTAAAACATCGGACTCGGAAGCGAGAGACCCAGGTTCGATTAACATTGCGGGCATGTACTTATGACTTTTCTTTCGAAGTTATGTACATTTGTGAAGTTATAGTAGCAATACCACTCGCTAACGGTGAAGGAAAACATCGTGAGGAAACCTGGGTGTCTGAGCTATTCACATACCTCAGCTCTTGAAATCGCCAATCCGCGCTGGGCACACACGGTGATTAAGCCCATACTCTCTCTCTGAGAGAAAGCCTGTGCCCTACAGTGGGACGTATATAGGCTGCTTATGAGGGCTTACTTTATTATTTATTAAGAACTGATAAATAATAAAGGTAATTCTTCATGTTCAAGATGATTTGAGAAGAGATTGTCTAAGTGGAGTTTTTTTCCGCTGCCTTTTGCTCCACTACAAATTCGACCCGAAGGCAGCGAATAACATTGTTCAGCCAATAGCACATTAACTTTTACACACGTGCTCTCTAATCAGTTACGTTAAGAGCGACTTTGCAACAAATATGTTTACTGCTCAGCTGTCGACCGTACATTGACAACAAACAGATTGTAAACTGTTATTTATTCCTATTTCTATTAAATTTGCTACCAAAGTAGCAGCGTCTGGTAAATAATTGACGTAGTTAAAGTTATTTGTAAATGGCAAACTCTATTTGACGTATTTCAGGAATTGCGTATATTTAAGGTAATCTTGTAAAGACAATAGAAGAGACACCTCTATATTTTAGTTTCAGTCTGTAAACTGCAGTCGTAACGTAACTGACGTTTATCTTATCTAGCTGTTGCCCGCGACTTCGTTTGTGTGTTAATTTTGATGTGATGAATAGCTTGTGTGCTAATCCAGCCAATAATCTATCTCTGTGCAAAATTTCACCTGGATCCGTTCAGCCGTTTTGGCGTGAAAGAGTAACAAACACCCATCCATACATACAAACTTTCGCGTTTACAATATTAGTAAGGATACCATTGACGCTTACAAGGTTTGATATGTGAACTCGCGTAGACTTGAACCCTCAATGAAATGAAACTGTCGCTGGAACAAGTTAACCGCTGTGGTGGAGGAATACAGTATTTCAATCTGTTTGGCTGCTTGAACCCTAGCAATTCCTGAGCAGAGAGTACATGGGGTAAGGAAGTAAGGACTCATCGGCAAACCGCTGAAGTTGATGCTGGGGTGCACCCACAACCTTCACCACACTCCAATATCAGTTCTATGGCACGAGGGACGTCCAGGATAAGTGTCCAGTATGATAAACTGTATTTCCACGGGTTAGTTAATTTCGCGAGCCGGCATGGGGTTCGGGAAAGGTAGTTTTTTTATTAGTTTCTTGTCAACACAGAGCACTAGTCGGCGGCGCTGGCGTCGCACGGATTGTCTATGTCCGGTTGGCGGCAAATTTGAATAATTGTGAGGGGAAGGAAAAGGATGCCCATACAGTCGCGTTCATGCAGTTTTCATTGTACTAACATACATTAACAGACTCTAGGGCCAAAGTGTACGCATGAAAAGATTGATGTGCTATTAACCCTACCAAAATTAAATTATGTTTAGAATCGAAGTAACTATTTTTCCCACTATAATTATATAATTTCTATCCCAGTATGTAGTATGTACATTTTTATCCAGCACATGAGCTCCCCTCGCCCGTGTTCGTATAAATATAAATAGAATCTAAGAAATAACATTTTAATTGGCTCGTCGTTTTGCCTGAATATAATAGCACCAATCCTTTAGCAAACCTACGGTAACATCATTCTTAATTAGGACAATGTACAAAGCATGTAAAAATGTAAAATACATTCGTTACCTTTCACCCGGTTTCGCGAAATAACTCCCGACGTGCCACTCGCGAAATGTTTTACGCTAAAATCCGTAAGGGCGCTCGCTCACAATTTTCTATTCGCTTTTAAACTAACACAAGTTCATAAATTTCGCAACATTTGTCACTTAGATTTTATTAAAGAAAAATAACAAAAGGTTGACAAATTTGCCAAATTGCGCAGCAGTTTATCGGCAGTAATATAACTATAATACAAAAAAAAATTTTTAGCTGTTTATTTCAAAAAAATAATTAAACATAAATTTTTTACTCGATGCTTAGATATTTATTTTATGTATTTTTGAGTAGGTATGTTTTCTGTTAATTTTGTTAAGAATTTCCTTCTTTATTTATTTATAATTGAGATGTACAAATAGATCAATCTGGGGAGATTTCCCAAGATATTGGCAGCATTTGCGCTCTAAAGGGCAAGGCCGATGCGCTCGTGTTAAATTTATTTATTATGATCAAAAACTTGTATAGGCATAATCACAGCAGCCTGAAGGGCTCAATCACCATGCGTGCTCATCATATATTGAAAATTTCAAGCACTGAGATATGTGAACCAACCCTAGCACTCAGATCTCCTCAAGGTGTCTTCCTTTATCACAAGTGGTGGAGTAGAGTGCCGTATTTAGTTAAATATTTAACGGGTCTAATATTGATTCTTTATAAGGCAAACTTAATGAACTAAATCACCCGACGTCTTTCATAAATTGAATAATTAAACGGATAAGTGTATGAGCATCGCCAATCATAGAAAATGCTAAGTGCCTGCTGGCGAAATAAACATAAAAATTTACATACAGGCACATACATTGCTTCTGGCCCCACACTAGGATACCCTGTGTCGTGGGAACCAGAAACAACGACATCACAAACATGTAAACATCCAAGACCTGGGGTTTTTTTTTTTGTCCCCAGCCGGGATTCGAACCCGGGACCTCTCGCATGGTATGCAGATGCACTACCGCTGCGCCACGAGGTCGTCAATACGAAATACGAGTAACTGCTGGTGAAATAAAACACCTGTTATATATTCAAACACACTGCCTTCTTCACATTTTCTCGGTGCACTTTTATCATTAAAAAAAGAGAGAAAGAATACCTTTATTCGAATTGTCACAGAATTAACCCTCTGGAGCAGTGTGTTACCACCACTACGTTATCCCGCTAAGCTACTCATTTACCGCTTTTATGTTTGTGTTGGAAAAACATTTACACAGGGTCTCCCTGTTTGTAATTTTGTCGAATTTTTTTTTTACTCAGCATTACGTATAGTAATGCTTGCTCCTATTACTTGCTACTTCTTAGTTGCAGTTCGATGGCAAACCAGGTTCGCCATTATGGCAACCGGATTTGGCAATCAACAGCGTCACAAGCTACTTGTCTATCCACAGATGAGTATCGGTATCACAGAACCAGTTATGTTTAATACTTAGGCCCGATTTCACCCTGGTTACCGCCTTGAACTTGGTTCCAACCTTTTAAAATAAATAGATTTTGTACAACCGTTTAGTTAACATTTTTGTTTTTCATTCGATGTTTTCTGATGTTTCGTCGTTAACATAGACCTGCACCGCTCCATAAAAGGATATTTAAACCTGTGTACCGTTGCAAACCGTTCAGTGCAAATGACGAAACATGGGTTATTTTCGAAAATACTTTTTTTCATTTCATATTTGGTGTATAATTTTATTTTTTCATTTTTTATTTTTTTTTATTGTTACTGAGAATGTATACTATAGAGTCTACACAACAGATTCTGATACGATAACGTTTTTTTTTTTATTTATTCCTTCTAGGTAATCAATGTAGCCACTTTCATTAATCGCCTATCGTCTCACTTCAGGGCACAGGCCTTTTCTCAGAGAAAGAGAGAATGAGCTTATTCACCACGCGGGCCCTTCGAAAGTTGGCGATTTCAAACGCTGAAAAATATATGGACACCTCATATACTAGGAATTTACCTGCTAAAATAACAATAACATAACATATTAAGGACAGAAGAACAAAATGTAAATAAAAAATACACCGAAGCAATAATTTGAATAACAGATGAATGCCAAAAATTATTGGACCAAGAAAAAACAATTTTGATAGATTCCTTCCTCTTCTTTGAACTATAAATCTAAGCAAAAGAAGCAAATAACGTTATTTATGAGGGTACCTGCTGTTTTTCGAGGAAAAATTCTATTAAAATGATAGCCTCTTTTGTGAGAAAAATAACGACATCGCTCTAATGTTTACAAACCACTGAAAGCGGGCTGGCTTCTTGATTTACAGCCTGGTGACAGACGGACGGACGGAAGGACGGACGGACAGCGGAGTTTTAATAATAGGGTACGGAACCCTTAAAAGGAAATTACACAGATATTAGTATAGGTATATCTCTTCAGATTGCTAAGAGAAAAACAAGATAGACTAGACGAGATCTTTAATATTCATTGTAGACAAAGAAAGAAGCATTTACATAATATTTATTTGTATAGAAATTTCCGGCATACCATATCCGTCGTGGGACAGCAACTTTAAGGATGTAGGAGAATAGTGTGTGTACATTTAACAAATTAAAATGTAAATAAATATGTATTTAAATTTTTACGAAGGAAATTAAGGGAAATTTGTAATCTAAAAACCCGCTATTTCTCTTGTAACTCTGAGTTAAATCCCTTCTGGGTCTTTCCTGTAGTTTCTTACGATCTGAAAATAAGGTTAGAAATCGAACAGAAACAGAAAGCGCATGTTGTGGTCAAAGTTACGTACAGTGACGAAGGTTCGCAGATCATCAGGAATGGCTCAAAACTTCCTAATGTTGAAAGCTTTAAACAGTCGAAACTCGTTAAGCATTTAACGCAACGTAGAATTTCACAGCGCGGTGTCGGTGAGCTCTCATCCTGCTAATTTGTATGGCTTCACGGTTGGCGTTTCAAATACTTTATAAGCGAACCCTTTGTTTATCGAGCTGAGTTTCAGAGGCAATAAAGCCCTGGGGGTATTTTCTTAATGATTAAATATTTAATCACTTTTACAAGCGTTCATTAAGGGAAACAGTTGACAGCACGTTACAAAACAAAGTAATATCCACCAGCACGTGAACGCTGTGATAGTCACTTGTTACTATGTTGCTCAAATTTTGTGTCTATTCTTAGGACTAGTAAAATCAAAATCAATTAAATCATAGGCCACCATTGCGTTATGTCGGGCATGTATTTACTTTGTATTTATTTACTTTGGTGTGTATCCTCCTATCTCTCCTCTCCTCTCCTCTCTTCTCCTTATTACTTCACTTATATTTACTCATTAAGTTTAGTTTATTATGGTGTTCCTCTATATTTCACACATATTAATTTAAAACTAATAATATATGTGAGTATTTTGTGACAATATTTTTTCATCAGTCAATCAGCCACCATTGCGTTATGTCGGGCATGTATTTACTTTGTATTTATTTACTTTGGTGTGTATCCTCCTATCTCTCCTGTCCTCTCCTCTCTTCTCCTTATTACTTCACTTATATTTACTCATTAAGTTTAGTTTATTATGGTGTTCCTCTATATTTCACACATATTAATTTAAAACTAATAATATATGTGAGTATATTGTGACCATATTTTTTTTTACTTTATTGTATGTATGTTATTGCATTTGATTTCTAATTCTAATAATTCTTTTAACTGCACCACGGCACGCACTCCGTAGTACAATTATGGGTTACCATAGGCACTGACTAAAAATCAGCGCTGAGGGATCACTTCCTCATCACAACGCTGAGTCAGCTGCCTTTTGTGGCAACTTAGATACACCACAGGCTACATCTATGGTCCTGTTTTATTTATTCGTTTTGTCTGTTGTGTATTTAGTTTTCTTTCTGTTGTTGTGCATATTATGTAACTTTCTGCTTATTTTATTTCTGTGATGTATCTTGTTGGTATAATAAATGTCTTTCTTTCTTTCTAATTATTTATTTGCTCAAACATGCATCAGTCATAACTCATAATACATAACAAATGCATTTATGAGTCTAAATTAAAGTAAGTTAGGCCAACATGGTTTACCGCCATTACCGGTGTGCACATATTTGTGGGTGGCATATAATAATTTGCAGTCTTAATTAGAGATAATTATAATATCACAGAAGTAATGTTATTAATGAAATTTATGGAATTTTTTTTTCAAACAAAATAATTAACCCAATTATAGTTATTTTTACTTGAAACAATCGCATGTTACGCGGAAAGGGTTTCTCTAAAATTATGGTCATAATTATGGTATCTCGTCCGGAGAGCCGGATTTGTTATTTTTCTCGTATTTAGCTCTAACTCAATTTCATCCAATAAGAAAATGCGTATGTTCAATTGTTGATTTAGATAGATAGATAGATAAAACATTTATTTGCATCTGCGTACACACACATATACAACAATTTAAATACAAGAAATTGTGGGTGTGGCAAATGCAAAGGGGCTCTGACTCAGCATATGCTGAAGAGGCAGACCACTCCAGCGCTGGTCTTCCGTCAGTACCCAGTTGTTCGTTTTTAGGTTTGGGTACCCAATGGGGTAAGGGACCCTATTACTAAGACTCCACTGTCTGGCTGGCTGTCTGTCTGTCTGGCTGGCTGTCTGTAGATAATGTTACGGAACCCTTCGTGCGCGAGTCCGACTCGCAGTTGGCCGTTTTAAGAGAAGTAATGTTCACATTTGACATTTAAGTTGTATTTTCGTGTTTATGATGTCCTTGCCTGGTTACCATAATACAGGGTATTCTAGTTTTGGACCAGATCAAGTGATTGTATTGTGTGGAAGTTATTATTACTATTAAATACTATTATTATTAACTTTCTTTGAATGGCCTTTTGAAGTTAATAGCATAAAGCAGTCTATATAATCCCCACTACAGGGTACATGCCCTTTTTTTATTATATTTTTTATGTCCGGTGCGCTACCACCACATTGTTAGCGATTTAAAACAAGATAATCTGTCAAACGAAACAAAACTGTAAAGTTAAGTGTCGCTAGGCTTTTTAGTGTTTCGTACCTCAAAAGGAAAAACGGAACCCTTATAGGATCACTTTGTTGTCCGTCCGTCCGTCCGGCCGTCCGTCTGCCTGTCTGTCAAGACCCTTTATCTCGGCTACGCGTAAAGGTATCGAGTTGGAATTAAAATCATATAGGTACTTGAGTCTACAGCCACTTAAAGCTGTGACAAAAATCAAACTTCTAAGTTAACATAAAAAAAGATCAAAATTTATAGGGTACTTTTGTTGATCTAGAACTATGAAATTTGGCAAGTTCTATCGTCCTTCCTACAAATACAGGGGAAAAATTGAAAACTATATGTTTATAATTAAATCACAAAAAATTATCTTTGAAGTCCGGGAAAAGCTTGGTAAAAAACTACGAGACTCGATTCCTGAACTATTTATAATATGTACGTACCTACCTACTTTGTACGAACACCCTCGGTGCTCGAGTTCGACTCGCACTTGCCGGTTTTTGTCTTCTCGTAATACTTTTTGTGATCATTGGCTTCAATAAACGCTCATTCTATTCTATTATTTTCCAAATATTGATCGGCTGACTGATTCAATCTTGCAAGAAATGTGTAATGTAACGATTCCTCTTTATAGTAGCTGGCTGGCAGAGCCTTCTCGTCTTATTTTGAATATTTTGAAGGGAATCGTTACGTTTTGTTTTAGATGTCAGTCGATCTGCCTCAGATCGTCGGTCCAGCGCGCTGGTAGATGGAGTGGGTTATAATTATAAAATAAAAAAAAAAATAAAATCAAAGAACGTTATTCGGGAATTAACCCTGCAAAAGGCAGCGTGCAAAAATGACGCTCAAACAGATTCCGCTTGATTAAATTAAATCAGCGCGCAACACACTGAATAAACAATTGTAACAAGGTGCAAAATTGAAACGTGTTCAATGTACGGTCGAAAAGTAACATTAGCATGCGTATTAAATATTTATTCATGGACCGCCTGCTGCATTTGTGAACCTGTCTACAACTTACGAAGTCTGGGTAAAAATGCAATTTTTTTGAAAATTCCTGTTTATTATCACACAATTCTGATGAAAACTGTTGTTGAAGCAAAATAGATTTGTCAGGATTGTGACTTGTGACCGAGCTTGGTTCCTGCCTACCCCTCAAGGACACAAGCATGAGTTTATGCTATGTTATGTTATTTTGTTATTAATATCCGTGCAATTTCCTTTTTTATGTAAAACAAAGTGTTCTTCTATCTCTATCTCCCTATGGTGCAACATAATCTTCATATCTATCCGAAAATAGAGGGTTCTTCTCGTCATCAGTTCAAATATTTTTACATACATTTTATTAGTAACATTTGTGTTCGTATGTACTAAACTGCGTTTAGTTACCTTACATTTGTGATGTTTGTGATAAATAAACTCTTTTTAAACAAAACATACATATTATTGCAACTTGAGTGTGGAACAGCTGATAATTATTAACTTAATTCCAGTGTGGAACAGCTGATAATTGTTAACTTATTTCCGGATTTGCTTCCTTGCTTTTTGTTGGAAGAGTCCGACCAGCGTTTGCCCTAATTCGCAGAGCTTAATCTTGGTGAGCAGACCTCCTAGACCTGCTCGGACTCCTCCGACAAAAAGCAAGTAACTGAATCCGGAATTAAGTTAATAATGTGTATTTAGTGCTCTAAAATTTTTTGTTTAGTTGATAATTTTTTCCATCATTATCATCATCATCAGCCTGCCGCTGCGCACTGCTGGGTAGAGGCCTTTTGCCCCAAAAGCCATCTCTCACGGTCCCTCCGCCAACTCAACAACATATCGGGCTGCTCGTCTGCTCGATATTCTCGGATATTTTTTAAACTTTTCGTAAATGAATCTAGAATAAGTATATTTTTTGCATTCATCTTGTAGTTGTTGTTAGTTTTGCTTGTCATCACGAATTTAAGTTAGAGCATTTTTTTTACTTTTGCAGGTGACTTGGTTGACAAGAGAAATATGTTTTCATTCAGGAGATGGCTTTAAAATGCGTTTGAACAGTTTCGATCAGTGATCGGAACGAGGAATCCGTTTTAAATCCTAACGCTGGGTTGATGCGCACGGACAAATCTGTCCGGCTCGGCTTTTCCAGCATCTAGGGGCCAGCTTATACCAACAAATAAAAAAGTCAAAAGTACAGAAAATAAATCCCTCGCTCCAATGACTGGCATATAAATATTTGAAATTAAAGTGAAAACCATTTCAATTTTCATTTTCAAACCATTTTTTTTTTATTTTTGCCGAAGACAGTTTCAGATAAGTCCGCAGTCATACAAATTATCGTTTATCAGCACAGGCATGCAAATTGGGGTGGAACGAAGATATGCGATGCAGACAAATTACCTCCATATTTCTACAATGTAATGAGACATGCGGCAACTTTTAAATTATGCAAAGGCGCCTACAATTTCCTGACGTAGTAAATAAGTAAAAGTAGGTACCTGTAAGTAAAAGTAAAAAAAAGTATATATTCAAAAATAGTAAAACTAAAAATATATTTATGAAATAAGAATGGTTACAGTCCGAAGTCTGGGTATCACTACAACGAAGAATTACCGGATAACATACCACTGATATCAAGGCTACAATCGCAATGGCTAAGCGAACATAAAAAAAACGATCAAGAGCGAGTCGGACTCGCACACGAAGAGTTCCGTATTTCAAGCGTTATTAAGATCGAGCAAAAAATCGCAAAAAAATCACGTTTGTTGTATGGGAGCCACCCTTAAATATGTATTTTATTCTGTTTTTAGTATTAGGTGTTATAGCGGCAATAGAAATACATCATTTTTGAAAATTTCAACTGTCTAACTATCACGGTTCGTGAGATACAGCCTGGGGACGGGCGGAGTCTTAGTAAAAGGGTCCCTTACCCTTTGGGTAGGAGAGAAAAGGTGACAAATAAGCAAGTTTTAGAGAGAGTAAGTGAGAGAAGATGCTGAGGACGTTCGAATTTAGAAGAGGAAAAATTGTGGGCCACTCGCTACGTCACGACAGTTTTATAACAAGCAACATAGAAGAAAACATGAGTAGAGGAAGATCACTTAGAAGCTATTTTAACCAAATTAAAGATAAAGACGTTGTGTACTGAAAGATAATGTATTGACTAGAATTTATTGAGAAAGGAAGGTTACGTTGGACATATGGACAGGATGAAGGAAGATTGACAAAAGAAATATATCGAGCTGTTATACCCTAACCCTGTAGGCAGACTCGCTTACTACAGGACTACCTACTCAGCAGTCCCTGTCATGACCAGCGGCCATTTATTTTAAGTCTTTATTTCCTCACACAATATAAATTTCACATTAAAATATTCATGCATTATAAAATTGTAAAAATTACATAATAGTTTTTATCAATAGTATAAATAATGTAAAATAATCATCATCATCAACCCATTATGTCCCCACCGAGGGGCACGGGTCTCTTCCCTAAGGAAGGTACAGGCCATACTCCACCACGGGGGCCAAGTCCGGATTGGTGGAGGCTTGTAGACTAGTGGCTCGTCTACTGTCAGAAGTTGTCAAGCCGCCCTAAGGCCTCTGACTTGGCTTAACGACTGCCATCTATCGACGGCAGCCGGCACCAACAGCTTAACGTGCCTTGCGAAGCACGGAACCGCTCGGAAAAATGCCACTAGCGTTAGGCATAGACGGCGACCCATCCATGCACTGAACGCGCCCTGTGTTGCTTAACCTTCGTGATCGTTTAAGATCACTCAGGCAGCCGGGGCTACGAGCTGTTCTCGTACGAGATTACGAGATTACGAGAAAATAATCAACTGAGCATAAAATAAGTATCAATAAAAAGTAACGACCAGCGGCCATAGCCGCCCGATTAGTTAGTCTTCTATCATCCTCATCCGCGACTAGACCAATATCCCGTGTAAATTAATTAAGTTTACTAATAAATAATTTCAGTTGAATTAAAGTTCATTTTTTTAAAAAGACATCTTAGTATCCCCGTCTAACAGAGCGAATGTGGGTAGAAGGGCCGGTAAAAAACGTCCCACGCGGACATACTTCGATGGTAAAAAGTACCTAAAGCCGGCGCGCGTTCGTGCAACAACTAATGAATGTCGATGAAGCGAAAGAGATTTGTCAGGATCGTGGCAAGTGGCATACTCTAGTCTCTGCCTACCTCTCCGGGATACAGGCGTGAGTATACGTTATAATTTTAAAGATAAAAACCATGCTATCAAAGAACTAGCCTGTGACGGAATTACGTGGAAAATGCAGTACGGATAAGAGCGTAATTCTTAAATAAAATTATGAAGGTAGCAAGCGGTAGTAGCGAAGCGGTAGAACGCCGGCCTCACATTCAGGAAGTCGCGGGTTCCAATCCCGGCATGTACCAATGACGTTGTTTTTTAAGTTACGTGCATTTGCGAAGTTCTAGTATACCGATACCACTCGCTTACTGTGAAGGAAAACATCGTGAGGAAACCTGAGTGTCTGAGGTGTTCACATAAAGGTGGGCCGCGTACTTATTAAGCCCAGACTCTCTCTCTGAGACAAAGCCTGTGCCCTGCAGTGGGATGTATGTATATAAGCAGCCTGTATGGGTCCCACTGTAGAAATGTTTCACATTTTTTAAAAAAAGAACATCATAGAAACCATTTGAAAAAGTTTCATTCGAAAACCTCAAACCATGAAGATTCTATGTCAATTCAAAGAACCTATTGCAATAAAACGGCAATTTCATACTTTAATCCCTAATATATTTTTTTATTTTGTTTTTAGTATTTGTTGTCATAGCGGCAACATAAATAATCTGTGAAAATTTCAACTGCCTGGCTATCACCGTTCATGAGACACAGTCTGGAGACAGACATGCAGCCATACGGACAGACAGACAGACGGACAGTGAAGTCTTAGTAGGTACCCCCGATTGGCACCCTTCGGGTCCGGAACACTAAAAAGAAGGGCTGAATAGTTGTTAACATAATTCCGGAATCAGTTGCTTGAATTTTCGTCTGAGAAGTCCGAGAATAAAGAAAAGAGAGAGATAGATAGAGAGCCGTTTTGCCCGAGTCTGATTCCGGAATTAAGTTAATAATGTGTAGTGCTTATGAAAGTTTTAGTTCAAAAAGCCTGGGCCCTTATTATGAAGCAGCGATATGTTCGGAAGGGTCGTCAACCTCTCGCCTGTCGGTCGCCTGCCAGTGGCAGGAAATTTCGAAACTATTCAAAAAAAGATTCGCTAGATTCGAGTGAATTGTTGGGCTCAAGCGCGACATTGACGACCCTTTCGAACATATCGCTGCTGTATAATAAGGACCCAGAATAGTTGTCTACATAAACAAATGTCTATATGATCTCGACTGTACTAGAACATACATTTAATACATACTCTTTGTCAGCCAGCTACATAATCTTTTTGTGCCATTGTGTTGAAACTAGATTGAACAAACAATAGGCTTTTAGTGAAGCAATGAATAACATTTTCTGCATTCGCCGTTTTATTAAAAAAATGAAAATGTTTTATCGCAAAATAAACAGTGGTTCCAAATAACACAGTAGGTCGCTCACACGCACATCACATGCATGCGCTCTAGTGGGTTATGATAAAAATGTAAACGATCAGTTTAACTGTCTATTTCAGCTTTTTAGTAATTATACCAGACTTTTTGTCTTTGTGGTGATAAAAAAAGTCCGGCCTAGTAGGTGTCGGGCCATGCGTAGAGTAGGGTGCCATAGTTGGCCGTCAACATATGCGGCCTTAGAAGGAGCGGTTTTTTGATTGATATCATGAACATGTTAATTAAATTCACGGCCTAAAATGATGCAGTGGTGATTTCCCTTTTTATGTACAATAAAGTGTGCTCTATCTATCTATCTAACTAGCGCCAGCAGTAAAAAAAAAAAGATATCTCTTTTACAGATCAATTTTGCAAAAAGTGTCGCTTTACAATCTCTCAATCATTTTAATAGTGACTTTTAGGACCCATGGCCGTGAACATAAGGCAAAAACCCTAGAACTAGATACCATTTATGGCAAAACGGCCGTTTTTGGCATATATGCTATGTAGTCCCAGGTTCGTGATCCTAGGTTCTTTGTCATGGGTCCTAAAATCACTCTTAACATGATTGAGAAATTGTAAAGACACTTTTTGTAAATTCAATCTGTAATAAAGATATTTTTTTTTCATTGGTCGCGCTAGTTAGCCCACTGCATCACCTTAACTAACAACGTTTACTTCGTCAAAGTAATTTTCAAATTACAAGCAAAAATTCATAGCGCGTGTTTGTAGGATCTGTTGTGTATACCTTTGTACCTCTCAAAATTACCTTTTTTTTATTACAGTCCACCGAGTTCATAACCGCTGCAGCATTCTCCTTATCCGCTTTGAGTATCATGATGTTGTATTCTGCCTAAAGATTTCCAAGGCTCTCACCCTTAGGGCTGATGACTCTGATGGTCTCAGCCTCATTCACAGGAATTTTATTACGCAAGAGACTTTCGTAAACACCACTTATGTAATCTCCGAAAGGTAAACGTTTTGGATAGCATAATTCAATCCTCTAGACAAAATGCTTACAGCTGTTAGATCTGAAATTTGGTTCGGTAAATTGATGTAAGTATTGTTGTTATAGTCCTCTGTTTGAGTCGGAGCACGGAGTTTGTTTTGTTCCCGAAATAATATTCTGAATTTATCCTGTATATCTCTTGTGGCCACTACGTTTGCAGGTAGATCACGGAGTCACACAATTCTGAATTATAACACCCAGAAAAATCTCGAAAAGAAGAAAAGGCCGCGGCAATGGCTAGCAATGCGCGGTTGTTGCTATGACGAGGTTTTAATTAAATTTAGGGATAAATTCTTTTGCTTACATAAATTCGATACTTCTTCTTTTCTGTTTTCTCTGTAAGTGTGATTTGTACTATAAAACCTGGTTTATACGAAGCCATCGCTGGCTGCCAGTACTGGCAGCCAGCCATTGGCTTGGTATTGGCCTTGTATAAACATTTTCTCACGCCAAAGCACCGCTGGCGAAAATACAGCGCCCGTCTATTTTTCAAGCCAGTGACCTCCGCCCGCTTACCTCTCAACCCCCGCGTCAGCCATGTGCATTTGTTTTTGTAAAGAATTTCTGCGATAAGATGCACGAGCCAAGCCAGCGATGGCTTGTCTGTAGAACTGGTGCCAGTGCACCGGCTTCGTATAAGCCATACTTTAACCCCAAAATACCAAATCAATTTTATACCCTGCTTATGCAGAAAGATCTTAAAAGATTTTTGAACTCTACTATGCTAATTGATGTATGCATTTATAATAGTCAGAATCCAAAGGTGAGGCAGCTCCTAAATATAAAGTCTTACTAATCATCATCAACCCATTATGTCCCCACCGAGGGGCACGGGTCTCTTCCCTGAGGAAGGTATAGGCCATACTCCACCACGGGGGCCAAGTCCGGATTGGTAGTCTTACTAATATTATACATTAAGTAAGAGTAGTAAGTACCTATTCTTCTGCCATTTTCAACCTATGACACTTTTCACAAATCCCTTTGGGAAATAAAAGCTTTATTGTAGAAGGGTTACGCATGTAATCCATGCGACAGAAAAGCATCCACCCGGCTACACTGCATCGTTATAAATGCATTTTTAAGCTATTTGAATATGTGATACCTTATTAAAAGTTGCTGTCAATAAATTGTAAAAAATACGCCTTTTTCATTAACGCAATAAAAGTAGAAAATAATCTACCTAATTTCGTAATGTGCAGATTCGATAAGTTCTAGCCCCCAGAGCGGGCAGGGTTTTAAAGGCTTTAGCACCATAGAGTACATAATATATACAGTACGCACATAATACAGAAAATCGGGCACTACGTGTCGTGTCTGCTATTCGTGGACTGTGATAAAGTCTTCGATTCAATCGAGATCTGCGCTGTTCTGGAATCGCTGCAGCGATGCCATATAATGTACATACCTATACGTATAATATTTATGTGGCACCGGATTAAGAATAGCGTCACTCCATTTCCTTCCGTGGATGTCGTAGAAGGCGACTAAGGAAATCAATTACCAGGAGACGGGCAGCGGCGTCTTCCTGAGATTCCAACCGCATACTGCGATCGCCAACCCGCCTGCCAAGCGTGGCGATTATGGCAAAACCCCTCATAATATGTAGCCTCCATAATATGGGTGTCCCACTGCAGGAAAAAGGCGATATGTGTAATATTTTTTTGGTCAAGTTTACTTTCATTTCATCTAATTCTATTGTATTAGGTAGGTACTAAACCCTGTATTGGTAGGTGTTAAGTGGTGACCCAAATAAATAAATAAAATAAATATTGATTGCCAGACCGCCCAAGTCCAGGGTTAGTAAACGAAACCTATTCAACTCTAAAGAATTGTGAGACAGCAAGATGTCATATCACCGAAACTGTTCACAAAGGCATTGGAAGGTATCTCCAAAACAGTGGACTGATCTAAATGAGACATTAATATTAAAAGCAAATACATCACGCACCTTTGCATGCAGGAACTCAGTGGGATGCTTGGCGACCTTAACACTTCCTACCGATGTGCGGGCCTCGACATGAACCTGGACAAGACTAAGGTCATGTGCAACGACAAAATCGTACCGGAGTCGGTCCTTGTTGGTGAGGTGGCCCTCGAGGAAGTTCAGGAGTATGTCTACCTAAGGCATATTCCTGAACTTCAACTGAGCTGAGGCAACATCGTTTAACCATTAAACTTTAGACATTTTAACGCTTACAGATTCGAACCCTTTAGATATTCCGTCCTGTGTGCAGCCATGACCCGGAAGGGTTAGAAGATACTCGGCTCCACGCACGATGTGTTTTCTGAGTTGCCTATTTAATTGTCACAGATTTGTATCGTTTAAATGACTGGAAATGAATTTTTTAGTGGACTGCTAAGTAATAGCCGTTGCCCTACTAATACCAATATTGAACCACTATGCGTTTAGTACACTAGCTCTAGTGTGATTGTCTTAATATCAAATATCGAACTATTCTAATTTCACAGCAAAACTTTAAAAGTGGTGCTTTTCTAAAATCTATTTGTATTTCGATCAAAAGTACCTTTAAGCTTTCCCAAGCGGTCACAGGCGGGGATCAAATCTAGTTCCAAAACATATATCGTGTGGAAACAAACATCGATTAACCCGTTAGCGCTGGGGTAAACCATACCGCCCCCACTGCAGCGGCCAGGCCATTAGTGAGCGCAAACATTTTTATACTCTTGTCTTGAATTAGGACTAGCAACAGATGATCCACTCTGGTTGAATATGTATTTTCTAATTGTGTTTGTATTTATAAGTGTATTTTGGCGTTATTTTTCTAAACGGTCACAGTTTCAGAATTTATAACAGTTTTTAGGTTTGTCCCTATTTGATAACTGTATACAACGTGTTATTGAAAGAACGCAACCCCTGGAAATTTCTTTCCAATTTCTTTAGTGTCGATAATCAAACCATGTGTAATAACAAAATAAAACAGATTTTAGTTCTGTTTTTTATTTTAGTAAAATTTTGAAACATGACGCGGTTAGTTTGTATAAAATTGAAAATCGTCGTAGATTTGGTCCAATTTTTTTTGGTGCGGAGAGCAACTTCTGCGCCAACATGTCTTCACTTTACACTCTCGTCTACTGTTTGAACGATATAAGTGCAAACAGACGAAAACTTTGTTACCCTGCGGGTGGATACTTTCTTTTGAAATTGTGTACTGGGCATTGTACGATCAACTAAGTATTTTGTTGTCTCAGTCTGTAGGGGACATTTGAAGGGTTAAACTTTTTAAAAGTTTTTATTTTAAATGTTCTGAACATGTTATTTGTGGTATCAGCACCATTTTTTATAAATAAACATCGCAAATACAAATACTTACACCCACATGCTTTATTGACTGCCAGATAAATTTAAGAACCTTGCTCAACAGTCTCTGTAGTTAGTTCTAAGTTAATTTGTTTTATAGTTATTGAACGGCAATGAAGTAGAACTAATGCTTTCAACATAATAAAATAAAAACTTATTAGACTCATTCCAGATACATTTAGTTGATTTTAAAATCAAGTAAGTGAATCCGGAAATATTAAGTATTTTTATACCGTTTACTATAAGTATCTTCATCGGCGGTTGCCTGGAAGAAATTGCTATAAGCAATAAGGCCGCCAATTGTACTGCATTTTTGTAAATATTTCATGTTTGTATTTTTCCTGGTACAATAAAGAATATTCTTATCTTATCTTATCTTAACTATGTTACTAAAATTTAACTGGTTCCTCGCGATACAAGCTAAGCCTAGTGCAAGGAACCCCAATAAATTTTTGTAGTTTCACGTTTGTAATAATAAATTTTTTTTTAATTAATCTAATAATGCGTAGTGCTTACGAAAGTTTTAGTTCGAAAAGTGTCATCCATTGTTTGGCTATCTTTATTGGATAATCAGTGGTCAGGGCTAGCGTGACGAGTATGGCATTTCCTTCTTCCTGTCACCAGATAAGAAATATCATTTCCTAACGTCAGTTTTCCTCCATGGCAAGTCCAGTTTTCCTTGACGAAACACTGGCAGTTATTATTAACATGGACGTGTGAACTGTAAGAGACGTTTTGGATGTTTTAAGGGTATACGATTTGCTTCGATTTTTACACAATTTATTATCCAAAGAAGTTACCCACAGAATTGCAATTTTGAAGGCCACTTCAAAGCTTTCAAGGATATATGATTTATTTCGATTTTTACGCAATTATTATCCAAAGAAACTACCTATATAAAATTTCAATTTTGAAGGCCACTTTACTTACTTTCAGGCTTACTTATAAAAACTGATAAATTCCGTAAATTTGAGATTTTGGGTGGCTTACGGTGCAAAGATGTAGGTATTTTTTTTTATTACCTATTACTTTTTTTATTTCCATTTAAAACCGTAACCTAAAGTGTTTTTGTGGCAAAATCGAAAGAATAAAATCAAAAACTCGTTTCAAAAGTTTGCGTTTATAATATGATTACGAAAAAATATAGTAAAACTTTATTCATCATCAGCCCCTTGACGCCCACTGCAGGACATAGGCCTCCCTCATGGTTTTCATAAACATGAGGGGTTTTGCTATAATCGCCACGCTTGGCAGGCGGGTTGGCGATCGCAGAATAGCGTCACTCCGTTTCCGCCCGTGGATGTCGTAGAAGGCGACTAAGGAAATAAATTACCAGGAGACGGGCAGCAGCGTCTACCTGACATTCCAAAACTTTATTGATCCTTGTGAAATGAAGGAGAGTGCTTTCTTGACATCTATATTTTTTCATGCAGAAAGTAATGAGTTTGTTTCAGTACCCATTATCTAAAAAATATTTAGCATATTTATACACATATTTTGTAGTTATTTCATAGGTATCATCAAAATATGCATAGTCAATAGCTATATAAACAATAAACGCCTAAAACCCTACAAAACTTTTTTAGCCAGACCATTCCATTAGCCCAAAAAACGAGATACACGGGTTTTATGGCATAATTTACTAACAAGCTTTATTCTAGTAGGGCTATTGTCTAGAATACTTTTAAAATCCGTAGCCAGCCATAATCTGTCTATTATATATCCGAAACTTCCTTCCTTGCGATCTGCGATGTTCATCTAATTAGGTTGATTATTATGAACAAAACGGAAATGCTCTAAGTCCAATTACCAATAAATATTTTAAGGCTATAACTAGAATTGCTTCTCCAGTTAGCACAGAGACTGTTATTTGACACTAGATTTGCTTACAACAATCCAAAATGAAATTATACGTATTAAACACTAGGTACCACTTTCATTTTGAATTTAGACCAAGTGAATGTAGGCGGTAAAAATCACAAATATGTACAATACCATTTATTTAGCCTTGGAGCGTTCTACCTACAATGAAGCAATCGGCCGGTTGTCGTCCACCTCTGGACCAAAAGTATACCACTTATTTCTATCCTCTTCCTCATCCAGCTTCTGCCAGCTATCTACATCGGATCGTCGGTCTAGTCAGCTGGAGAGCATCCCACCGGACAGATCGCACGTGTCAAGATTGTTTACATTTAGTTAAATACCTAAACGAATGAACTATAAATACAGCAAAACTACGGGATCTGTTTCGTTTAGTTTCGTTAAGCATTGTGCATGCAAACGCAAGCGGGTGTAAACGCGCCGTTCAAAATGAAATAATTCTAATTACCCTCTAATGCACAATTCTTGTTTCGCGTAAACCCGTCCACTTAGTTAATAAGCTCCGGAGCGTGCTGCATTTGTTTTGGGGAATACCTAATGAGCCGTGAGTTGGGACGGCTGTCTGTTCTGTACTAGCTCCCGACTTACGTCGGTTTTCTATTAGCTATTCCGTTCATATTGCTTTTTTTTTCTGTGATGTATGTTGTTGGTATAATAAATGTCTTTTTTTAAACATGCGCGGAAATATTGTCATTACTTTTGAATAAATAACACGCGAAGTATCATATTTTAGACTGAAAAACCAAAATCACTTCCCGGTGCGTTCTTTGAATTTGGAACGAAGAGCGCGCCGGCAATGTTGTATGAAACGGTGTGCTGTTTGAATTTAGAACTCTTTCATCTATCGTACACATTGCGTTCTCATGGCTGTATAGCCACAGATGCGTTTACCTTTCGGCACAAACTGTAAAATAAAAATAAAAAATTGGCGGTAATGCGGAGTTCGTCGTTATTTTGTTAATAAAATAATTAAAATGAGTTCCGATGATTCTGAAAGTGAAAATTAAATGAACATTGACTGCACTCCACTAGACTTAAGATCGGACGCTAAATTAGCGATGGAAAACCTGCTTCCAGCAAAATCAAAAGAAAATTTATTATGTTAAAGGCCCCTTTTTAATTCCTTGCATTTTTTTTAAGAAAAGCACTATATATGCCTCGGACGGAATGGCAATTGCCTGTCACGTATCATTGAAGTCCTCGCCTGCGGCTCGGCCTTCAAACTCCTACTCGACCTGCAATTGCCTATTTCGCTGCCTTTGCAATAATGTACTATTATCTACTCTGATACAAAGATTATAAAACTGAAAACAAAACTATTATGACAAACATTACGCATAGGCCAAAAATTTGAACCGGACAGGAAGCGTTATTGGAGGTACTCGGAGAGGGTATGTTAATGTTCACCTTATTTATGTTATTTTCAATACTGTTAACTAATTTATTTTACAAACAGAATCAAACTTTGTTTAAATATTGAAAAGTTTTTTTAAATGTAAAATGTTGGCGCCAAGGCGCAAACATCGATTGCGCGTGCGTGTTGCGGTCGCCGCGGATTCGTTAATTGAAACCTTTTTTTTTAAAGTAGAGGTTCAACCTTCTTGGTCCAGCTGGAGGTTGTATAGGTGTATCGTTATGATTAAATGTTATATTATTATGATACAGGTGTCCACACAAGATCTGTATCGTAATAAAACTTTTATTTTTATTTTTCGCTTATGCGTAATGTTTGTCATAAGAGTTTTGTTTTCAGTTTAATAATCTTTGTATTATAGTATCAGAGTAGATAAACTATTATTCTTCTTCTTGCTTTCCAGTTTCCAAAAACATTGTGGCTTCTGCACACGACGAATTTTATACGTGCCAACGGACGCAGTGATGCATCGCAGCTACAGCGCAGCGATGGTCAGACGACGCGCGTTGATTCGCTTTACTTAAATAAGATTCAAACACAGCCACTAACTCCTGGTTTCTCGTACACTAACAAGCTGGTAATCTACCTACTGTTAACAGCTGTCAGTGGCTTTGTTTGTATGCACTTTGATCTATTGACAGCTGTTAACAGTAGATTAACAGCGTGTTAGTGTACGAGAAACTGGGGGTAGGTTCACGCATTTTTATCTAAATAAACGCACAGAAACGTAACACAACCACGCGCATCTGCAAATTTGTATTAGTGATGTGAGCCGATTACAATTCTTAGCACAGGTATTTTCCAATTACTTTTACGAAAACGTGGGTTTTAAGGAATTTTTAGGGTTTTTGTTCCTATGGAAAAGGTTTTACGATATTTATCAAAAGTAATAAAAATGCATTAATTAATTAAAGTAGATATTTGTTGTGTGATAAAATCATAAAATTATAATTTTTTTACAAAGACCCATTTTGTTCATCATCCAACATCCTGCTCCACCTAAAAATACGTTTTATCGTCGGTACAGTTTCCCAAAAATTTAAAGCATGTCTTACTTTGGAAATAAGGCTTTCATCTTAAAAATCAATGTGAATTTTCTCGTGGCCACTAGCCGCACTCCAGAAAATACACTACTGAAAGTAATTGATTAGTTATTAAAATAACCGGTTAATATCGGTTTTTCTGAAAAATGTTTTTCACTGGTTTTCTTAGAACCGGTTCACACAAATGCATCGACTTGCGTGAACGCGCGATTCTATCGCGAAATTCCTAAATAATATTATGAAATTCTAATTAGTATTAGAATTTCGGGTGTTTCAGAAATATCGTATTTTTGAGTGTATCCAAATACAATAATCTGTTTCTTTGTAAAATTTGTAAACTGCGAGCACAAAAAAGGCCCGAGTTCGTTAAAAAAGCCTACGAAAAGATGTCCTAGCTAAACGAAAGTTATTTTCTGTATTGGTTTGTGTGTGTATGAGAGACAGAAATGTAGGCTTTTTCGAGTTCAAGTTAAATTTCACTTTATTATAACTAATTAGTTAGGATTATCATTAATTAGAATAAATAATATTAAGGGGAAATAAAATTGTGGTGGCCCACTTCGCAGGCCCAAAGGGCCCGTACCTACGCACCCACTTCCGCCGCCCCTGGCATGCATCTTAAACTTAACAAAACTGCAATACGCAGTAATCTGAAGATATGTTGTCCTCTTAAGTTTTGACCTTAAAAATAACAATTGAATTTCAAGGTCAGGACTTTGGAGGATATACACGTTGGACACAGGTTGCAGAAGCGCGCAAATTTCTAAATTAATCCTGCAGGTGTTTACTACTGTTATATGAGTTGATACTAAGAACTGTCAAATTAGCCATGGATCATTTATAGGTAACCGTCATTAGACGCTGTGCCGTGGTGCCAGAACATATTTATTCAGGTTTCCTTTACAGCAAAAGATTTGGTGAGGTGATGAAGATTTACCTGAACAAAGTTGGTCTTTTTCATTCTAAAAGGCGAGTTTACGCGCATTATGATATCTCGGCAATAAATTTCAGAGGCTAGCAATTTGTCGACGCACCAGAACACACCTGATCTGGTTCCGTTAGAAAAGAACAGTAAATAAGAAAATTTGACGACGTGTTTTCGAATAATAGAATTTGTCGTATGCTCAACAGTTTTTTTTTTATCTGGGCATCAAGCGTATCTCTGATCTCTATGGTGACATGAGTAACCTATTACTTTGATTGACCTCCACGGAGGTCAGTCTTAAGACAGCACATTTTTAGTTCTTTCTCCTTATGCAATTCGTGATCACAAAGTTCATTTCTAAATCTGGACATCTTTATTCTGTACTCAAAATTTTAAAACACATCCTTGGCGACGTATGACACAAAAGGAGTAATAAATAGTTTAGGGTTGTAACACCCCACCCCCGTAAATTAAAATAATAATTAAAACCCCGACGAGACGATAAAATGTAGATACTATGATGCAAAACACTCTAATGGCCAACTGTGATCGTCTAGTTTTATTTGGTAGAACCCTGCGTTGTGATCGTATACGTAACCCTAGCCCTTTTAAGGTATCTGAGATTGAAAGCAAATGTTCGAGCGCAAAAGTATATAATTAACAAATAAAGATCTAGTTAATTTTCTTTAAATTGAAATTAAAGGTCGAGTTAACTCGGTTTGATATCAAGGTTAAGTAGAGAGGTTGAGTTTATTCCGCCCTATATTGAAAAGGTTAAGTAAAGCCCTAACAAGAATGAAAATTAGAATTTTCAGTGTTTAAGTGTTGAATAAGTTTGCTATTTAAAGTAGAATATGAAACAGGTTAAACCGGTATGGAACACTGTGTAAGAACAGATAAAAGAAGTAGGTCATTATAACAATATTATTGTTAATAATATTATTATAATGTTCAACAGATTTTCGTCTCTAATGTCCGCTAGTAATTTGATTGAAGCAAAGGCAAATAAAAATTATAAGCATGAAGCGCAGTTAGTGCAGAATGAAGTTTAAATTTAAGGTATTTATAATATAATAGATAAAGTGAAAGTTAACTAACACAAATCTAGTTAAAAGTACTTGACTCAGAGACGGGATCCGGACTAAAAGAAACTCAGTTCTCCAACCAAAGGCTGGGTCTTTCACACCGTATGCTCATCATTGTCCCACTGTACATAGTTTTATCTATAACTAGATTCATGGATATACATAACATTTCAATTGCGTTTGCCAAATGCAGACAATTCAGTGAAAACTGACCGTAGGAAGATTTATAAAAGGTGCTTTCAACGTATGACCAGTCATCAGGTCGTAGAATAGTATAGGGTTGTGATATCAAAGGCATGGTACATCGGAGAAAATTCAATCCGGAAAGCCTGGATATTATAATGGATGACTGGTCAAACGAAGTTTTAGCAACTAGCGAATAACGCTCATTGTGTAGAAGTGGTCAGCCTCACTAAAGATTGCAAGCATTAATAGCAGCAATAGCACAAATGTTCAAAAATAAGCAATTGTAGATTGTTTGATCCAATGAAAGGAAATTATTCCTTGAAACTCTAAGTAGGTAGATAACTGTCGTATGGTCCAGCCATTATACACAAAACTCAACGGGACAGTATCAAATACCTAGGAGATAACTCTACTAAAAGTATGTAACCCGGACGTGTATGTTGGAAAAAGTCTATTCAAGACGTCACAACAATGGACTGAACAGACGAAGTCTATCAGAGCTCTAAGCAACAAGTATCGCAAATACCATTAGATCAAACAAGGCAGAGCACAAAATATTATTGAAGTAAAGAGATAAGCAAGTTTAAATATTATTCAAATTAAAAGGTTTACGCCTTAAAATCTAACAACCACAACATTCCATAACGGTTTTTGTCATAATGTCAATAAAGACTATTTTATTTATCGGATCCTTCGCCCTATAGCATACTTATTTCCATTGCTCGATAGATTGTTAAACTCTCAATATAAAACGGCACTCAACCTCAACGCTATAAGAATAGATTCACGTAAGCGAGATGCGGTGCAAAATATTGAAGGTAGATGCGTAAAAAGATAATCAGTAATACGTAGGTTGTTAATCAAGGTTTTAAAAGATAATGTCGATGAAGATTAGGTTTTATTACATCTAGGTTTTATATTAATAATAATTTGATGTCATTTTCAGACCTTCCAAATCAAAGGTTCGAAAGGCGAGAAATCAAAGTTCAGTAGATAATTTTAATGTACGTAAACAAGGCACGAACTTACAGCCTTACTTATTAGATCTTCGTTTACAAGTCAACGCCAACATGGTATCATAGTTTCTAACGTCCAACAGGACTCGAACCACTACGTTTTCATTAATAAGATGCCGTAGCAACCTAAGCAGCGGAAGAAATTAGAGCAAGTAGCTAAACGTTTCATTGATTTATGTTTGAAAAGTTCCGTAAACGAAAATAGTAAAGTACTAGATAATTAGGAGTCACTTTTAATAGTTGGAGTAAAAGGCTAGAATAGTAAGGTAATAGATAGTTAAGAGACACTTTTAGTATTTTGGGAATAAAAGCTAGCTCACTGAATATATTTCATTTATATACAACAAATTTCACTGTTCATAATAAGAATGGAGCAATAAACATCTAACACATTTGGCACTTCTGATTAATTAAAATTTGGTTGTCTACTTTAGCTTTTATTTAATTAGTTTATAGAATTTTGTCAGAGCTTATTTATTTTAACGGAATTTAATGTTAGACCTTTGCACAGGACGTTACAAAATATATTGCTGTCAATATTGGAAAATAAAGCTATTTGATTACTTATTTTTGGTACGGAAATAAATCGCTATTTATTGTCCTACTTAATGACCGCATTGCTAAGGTGGGGAATCGGGGAAATACTTACGCTCATCATACAACTGGATACCCTGAAAGAAAAGGGGGAGCCTGCCTAATTCTTCCCAACCCCGTAAGCTAATTTAACCACCCATCAATTGTTTCAGCAAAGCAAACCCCATTTACATTTAATCGTGTATATGTGTGAGTGCCTATGGTGTCTCCCTAGTCACAGCTATTTCCTACTTCTATCCTCCCTAACTCCGGAAACCCAGACTGTTTCAAATCACTCGGTAACTTGACACAGTTAGCTTTCAGACTTTCTGGCCGGCCAGAGTGTGTAGCCTAGGATGTGTATGCGCGGGTGGTTTTATGGGTTCGGTAACCACCCGCAAGGTAAGAATATACGAAATATAATACATAAATACGTTATGGGTGCAAAGTGCCAGAGGGCTAGAATCGTCTGTCACTCAGGGTAAGCAGGGGGAAAATTGCTACACCACGAATGCTAACGGAAGAAGATCTAACACCGCATTCACAAGAAGCGTTTTAACCCAATCTCCAAACAAGATAATTAATCTCTAATTATCTCAATTCAAAATTAATATTATAATAATAATTTTTTTTACTAAATTAAATTGGGAACGCCTCCGGTGAAGGGATTCTTTAAACCTTTCGACCCAAGCAGACTCAGATTCAGCCGTAGCATAGTAAGCAGAGCTAGATTTTGGATTCCTTAGTCCATTAATTTAAACTTCTTAAGGCTCCCAAGTGAATTCGCTCTAAATTCACACGTTTGTGTACTGAAACTCAATTACCACTAGCTAGTGGAATTAAGTTAAAGTAATAAGTAGAATTAAATTCGAACAAAACTCTGAAAGCTATGACGCAAGCATGATACGAATAACCTCGTGTGGCCTCACCGAGCCTTGGTTATTTGACAAAGGCTGGACACACGGACTATCCTTAGCATACCTTTGCCACCGAGAGTTCACCTTTGTACAAATTTATTTCCCATAAACGTAGTACTGTGGAGAAAAAGGATTAGTTCACATTTTATTTCGCGGAAGCTACCCTAATTACTAAGGCTGAAAACCCTATTTTACGCGGAAAACTTCTAGCTAAATGTACGAAAGATTCAGGAACCGAAAACCGTTTCTAACCTTAACACTTTTACTTTCAAATCAACTCCCTAGCTTCGAGAGCAACTCTAAACCTGAAACTTCACACCAGAGCTGATAGTCTGGGACGCGATGCCCACAGATGATGTTAGGTAACAAATCCAAAGCCACTCTCCTATTTTCGAATTTAAATGCAAACGAAACTCCCTAATGCTAATAAATTCGCTGAAAATGGCGAATTTCCCTACGAGCGTAACGGATGTATTTACTGTTCAATTCTCTAGTCTGGAATCGCCCCGCGCGTTTGGCCCTCGGCCTTTTTATACGATTTCACTCAGATTTCACCAGCCGACCTGACACGTGAAACAATAGTACGGGTTCATAAATAAGTATCATCCTTATTGGTTTTAGTCGGGTGGCGTGATCTTTTATTGGCGCCGCTCTGTCCGGGAAAAAAGTAACTTCTGCGCGAATACCCGCATCTACGAGCGGGTAGAAAAAGATTTTCGGTGCCGGCTCCGACCGCTTGTTATTCTTTGGATATAAGTTCAATTTATTTAACTAACTCGTTATTTCTTAAATATTCCCCACCTTTCAGTCTTAATTATATGTTGAGAGTATGCTACACAGGCAGGTCCGTTACAATCAACCCCCAAAATTTGTAGAAGAACCGACGAATACAAATTTTATACAAACAAGAACATGGTATCTGTGATAGCTCTCACAATGGCCCCTATCTTCTTCTAATATACCTGTTGCAATATTGTCCCACATGTCTGTCATGATGTGTGTGTATTTAAACCAAATACTTCAGATATTTTTCAGTTAGAAAGTTTAGATAACGCAGCCTGAATTAATTATCTCAGCATCCATGAATGGCCTGTCAGTCAAAACTCCGTAATCAACGACCCTGGTTGTGAGGCAGAGTTACCGAAAGTCAATCCGGTATAAATTACATCCTTTGGCTGCCCCAACGTCAGGCACGGCTTTCGTGTGAGAGAGGACGCACCCTAAAACGTAATTTCCGTCTACGAAATTCCGATACTAACAATCAGCAAGCTTTCCAAGTCCACCGATCTAATAACCAAACAGTCATTAATTCTAATATTTCCATTTCAAATATCATTATATTTGGAGAATGTGCAGTGTTTAATTCCCGTGTAGAGTGAAGGTTCCAAATACCAAATGATACTATTTAAACTAAATGATGCTTTGCATCCAGCAAAGGAAAACGGTATTTGAACCCTTTTGAGGTGCGTGTATGTCGGCATGGGACCGTACTACGACAGGCTATCTACGTTTAACACTTCGCCAAACCTTAGGCCTCCCAATCATTCCCCACTTTCACATCTTCTTTTGCACGCCATACTTCAATCATCTCTCATCGACTCAAATCAATCATACCCTACTGCATACTTAGTTTTATTACTATTTGTTCAATTTTACAACGAAGATCTAAAGTTTTAGCGAACAGCGATAACCGTGGATTTATTTTATTTTGTTGTAACCTAGCGAGTTTAATTTATTTTATAGGCAATACTGAATATTATTTATAGGAAGTAGTCGGAAGTACTTATCTCAATAACCGTTTTGGAATGGATTGTGATAGAATTTAAAATTAAAGTAAAATACCCTTAACTAACTTATAGTTTAACATGCGGTTACCTCTCAAAACCAATACCTTATTACCTTTCAAAACCGTTTTAATTACCTGGTTTAAGAAGTACAGTCAACGACGAAAAATAAATAATCAACTTTAAATCCCGATTAGATTGATATGCTTCCGTATTTTATTAAAAATAAAATTTACATATATTAAAATCAAAAGTTTGGCTTAATGAGAATGTTCAATTATCTACTTTTATCGTTTACTGTACGCGGATGGTTAAATAAAACGAAGTGTTTATTTATTAATTTTTTTATTTTGTTTTTTTACTATAAGTACGCTAAGAATTAAAATAAAACAAAGGTTTATGTTTTTTTTTTAGTTTATTATTTAATAAATTAGTCTATTATATTTATTACGAAATTTACGAATTGTCGTGAATAAAATATAGGAAATCCTTTTAAATCAACGAAACTTTAGCAAATTGAAGAAATCCGAACTCTAAATGAATCATTATAATGAATGAATTTATTTACGCAACCGCTATACGAAGACTGCCTAATTACGCAATGCTAGATTCTTAATAATACTGTAATAGCAACCCCCCATCGAGAAAACTTTTGTTAATTTTTATATTAAGTTTTATTGCAACCCCCCAAATGAAAAGCTAGTTTCCGCGAAATGGAATATTATACCGAATGTAAAAATTGATATCAATCCCCAGCATAAAAATATTTTGAAAATTAATTATAATTATCAACAAATTAAAATAATAATGATCTCTCTCAATAACAAATGTTAATTAATATGCAGAACAAGTTTTATTAAAGTATTAAACCGAAAATATTCCTTAAGTAGATTTAAAATCGTGGAAATATTTTTAACAACCCCCCCCATAAAGAAGAATTTTGGTTAATTAATGTAATTTTTTTTTTAATTAGTTTTTACATTTTTTTTTTTACTTCCCGTTGAAATGAAATATTCTCGATTACTAATAAAAATGAAATATTCTCGATTACTAATAATAACAAGTAAATAAATGTTAAATCAATTTTCATTCAATTCCTATGATCCGTGGGTGGTGCTACCTCTCGACCAACTGCATCCTACTGAGTACTGTGTTCAAGCAACAACGTCCACTAGCAGTCTATGAATGGGTGACCACCAGTAGTATACACGATACAACCTTATTTCATCTCGTCAATATTAAATCCTCTCAACTTAGTTTGGAGCGTACCTATTGTGTTTTAAATCGCTTAGTTAAATTATTTTCTGTAAACTACATAGCTCATTATTATTATTCCCAATGTTGATTCAAAATAAAATTGCATATTAAATATATTTTTTTTTTAATTATGTAAATTTGGAATGATAATTTAACTCATACTAATTTTAACAGTACTACATAACTATTTTTTTTCAGCTCATATTATAAAATATAGACGATATAAAAGCCGTATAAAAGCGCCATCTAGTGCATGTACCAAGACCCTTTACAACCCTACAATCGTCAATATGTCTGATGTATTGACCTGATTGCTACGCGAAGGAAGTGCAGGTTTAGTCGTACCTACATAACTTTCCGATAGTTAAATTGTTATCTTCATACGGTTCATATCCAAACTTATTTTTATTTAATTTTAAATTGACTCCAAAAATGAGGAATTTATTAATTCGACCTACGTTTATTTTACCATTATGTTACGCGATTACTTAATGTAATAAAATTATGAATTGAATTTAATGGTTCTATTCCCGTTTGTCAGACAATACTTCAAAAGCGATACTATTAAAACTTAACGAAGTACATTTAACGCTTTTTGAAAAATCTTGTAAATAAAGTAGGTAACATAGGTACTCAGAATGATTGGTATCCTTTTAGGTAAAGTTTGAGTCGCTCGGCAACCCCCCCGAGTATAAAACCTTTAGGTAGATACTATATTGAACTATTTGATTTAAATTAGCTACCTAAATCGATATAACCTTAGTTCAAAACTTAGGCAATAGAAATAGAACGAGATTGACAAAGTCGTGATAAGGGCAACCCCCCACACATAATACTTTTGTTATAATTTACTTAATATTTTTTACCTGTTAATTTATTTAGATAAAATGATTGATAACTTTTAAAACTAATCTCATCCTATTAGATATTTTGTTTAACGCGGAACTAAATTTAGACTGATTTGAAAACTTGTCTCAAGTGGAATTTACAATTATTGTACATACCAAGTAAGGACCGAATAAATAAATTTTGAATTGTTTTATGTATTACTTGTTTTCGCTCTTTTTACTACGTTTTCCTACGTACTACCTATTTATAAAAGTTTTAGTTTAAATCAATCTAATTTTTGTTTAACAATTTGAACTCGTACATTCGCTGCCAATCCCAATGTTTCTACCTTTTCCATTTCACGAACAACAAATTGTGGCATAAAGCCAACAATAATTAAATGAAATAAGAATATTCTGCATCATAAAACATAAATAAACTACTCAATCTCGTATTAAAATATCATGGTCACGGCAACACCATTGTAACACCCCACCCCCGTAAATTAAAATAATAATTAAAACCCCGACGAGACGATAAAATGTAGATACTATGATGCAAAACACTCTAATGGCCAACTGTGATCGTCTAGTTTTATTTGGTAGAACCCTGCGTTGTGATCGTATACGTAACCCTAGCCCTTTTAAGGTATCTGAGATTGAAAGCAAATGTTCGAGCGCAAAAGTATATAATTAACAAATAAAGATCTAGTTAATTTTCTTTAAATTGAAATTAAAGGTCGAGTTAACTCGGTTTGATATCAAGGTTAAGTAGAGAGGTTGAGTTTATTCCGCCCTATATTGAAAAGGTTAAGTAAAGCCCTAACAAGAATGAAAATTAGAATTTTCAGTGTTTAAGTGTTGAATAAGTTTGCTATTTAAAGTAGAATATGAAACAGGTTAAACCGGTATGGAACACTGTGTAAGAACAGATAAAAGAAGTAGGTCATTATAACAATATTATTGTTAATAATATTATTATAATGTTCAACAGATTTTCGTCTCTAATGTCCGCTAGTAATTTGATTGAAGCAAAGGCAAATAAAAATTATAAGCATGAAGCGCAGTTAGTGCAGAATGAAGTTTAAATTTAAGGTATTTATAATATAATAGATAAAGTGAAAGTTAACTAACACAAATCTAGTTAAAAGTACTTGACTCAGAGACGGGATCCGGACTAAAAGAAACTCAGTTCTCCAACCAAAGGCTGGGTCTTTCACACCGTATGCTCATCATTGTCCCACTGTACATAGTTTTATCTATAACTAGATTCATGGATATACATAACATTTCAATTGCGTTTGCCAAATGCAGACAATTCAGTGAAAACTGACCGTAGGAAGATTTATAAAAGGTGCTTTCAACGTATGACCAGTCATCAGGTCGTAGAATAGTATAGGGTTGTGATATCAAAGGCATGGTACATCGGAGAAAATTCAATCCGGAAAGCCTGGATATTATAATGGATGACTGGTCAAACGAAGTTTTAGCAACTAGCGAATAACGCTCATTGTGTAGAAGTGGTCAGCCTCACTAAAGATTGCAAGCATTAATAGCAGCAATAGCACAAATGTTCAAAAATAAGCAATTGTAGATTGTTTGATCCAATGAAAGGAAATTATTCCTTGAAACTCTAAGTAGGTAGATAACTGTCGTATGGTCCAGCCATTATACACAAAACTCAACGGGACAGTATCAAATACCTAGGAGATAACTCTACTAAAAGTATGTAACCCGGACGTGTATGTTGGAAAAAGTCTATTCAAGACGTCACAACAATGGACTGAACAGACGAAGTCTATCAGAGCTCTAAGCAACAAGTATCGCAAATACCATTAGATCAAACAAGGCAGAGCACAAAATATTATTGAAGTAAAGAGATAAGCAAGTTTAAATATTATTCAAATTAAAAGGTTTACGCCTTAAAATCTAACAACCACAACATTCCATAACGGTTTTTGTCATAATGTCAATAAAGACTATTTTATTTATCGGATCCTTCGCCCTATAGCATACTTATTTCCATTGCTCGATAGATTGTTAAACTCTCAATATAAAACGGCACTCAACCTCAACGCTATAAGAATAGATTCACGTAAGCGAGATGCGGTGCAAAATATTGAAGGTAGATGCGTAAAAAGATAATCAGTAATACGTAGGTTGTTAATCAAGGTTTTAAAAGATAATGTCGATGAAGATTAGGTTTTATTACATCTAGGTTTTATATTAATAATAATTTGATGTCATTTTCAGACCTTCCAAATCAAAGGTTCGAAAGGCGAGAAATCAAAGTTCAGTAGATAATTTTAATGTACGTAAACAAGGCACGAACTTACAGCCTTACTTATTAGATCTTCGTTTACAAGTCAACGCCAACATGGTATCATAGTTTCTAACGTCCAACAGGACTCGAACCACTACGTTTTCATTAATAAGATGCCGTAGCAACCTAAGCAGCGGAAGAAATTAGAGCAAGTAGCTAAACGTTTCATTGATTTATGTTTGAAAAGTTCCGTAAACGAAAATAGTAAAGTACTAGATAATTAGGAGTCACTTTTAATAGTTGGAGTAAAAGGCTAGAATAGTAAGGTAATAGATAGTTAAGAGACACTTTTAGTATTTTGGGAATAAAAGCTAGCTCACTGAATATATTTCATTTATATACAACAAATTTCACTGTTCATAATAAGAATGGAGCAATAAACATCTAACACATTTGGCACTTCTGATTAATTAAAATTTGGTTGTCTACTTTAGCTTTTAT
Organism: Yponomeuta evonymella; assembly: GCA_963969515.1. Classification (NCBI taxonomy): domain Eukaryota; kingdom Metazoa; phylum Arthropoda; class Insecta; order Lepidoptera; family Yponomeutidae; genus Yponomeuta; species Yponomeuta evonymella. Next base: position 7,016,577 of record OZ018366.1, on the reverse strand, counting down.
TTAATTAGTTTATAGAATTTTGTCAGAGCTTATTTATTTTAACGGAATTTAATGTTAGACCTTTGCACAGGACGTTACAAAATATATTGCTGTCAATATTGGAAAATAAAGCTATTTGATTACTTATTTTTGGTACGGAAATAAATCGCTATTTATTGTCCTACTTAATGACCGCATTGCTAAGGTGGGGAATCGGGGAAATACTTACGCTCATCATACAACTGGATACCCTGAAAGAAAAGGGGGAGCCTGCCTAATTCTTCCCAACCCCGTAAGCTAATTTAACCACCCATCAATTGTTTCAGCAAAGCAAACCCCATTTACATTTAATCGTGTATATGTGTGAGTGCCTATGGTGTCTCCCTAGTCACAGCTATTTCCTACTTCTATCCTCCCTAACTCCGGAAACCCAGACTGTTTCAAATCACTCGGTAACTTGACACAGTTAGCTTTCAGACTTTCTGGCCGGCCAGAGTGTGTAGCCTAGGATGTGTATGCGCGGGTGGTTTTATGGGTTCGGTAACCACCCGCAAGGTAAGAATATACGAAATATAATACATAAATACGTTATGGGTGCAAAGTGCCAGAGGGCTAGAATCGTCTGTCACTCAGGGTAAGCAGGGGGAAAATTGCTACACCACGAATGCTAACGGAAGAAGATCTAACACCGCATTCACAAGAAGCGTTTTAACCCAATCTCCAAACAAGATAATTAATCTCTAATTATCTCAATTCAAAATTAATATTATAATAATAATTTTTTTTACTAAATTAAATTGGGAACGCCTCCGGTGAAGGGATTCTTTAAACCTTTCGACCCAAGCAGACTCAGATTCAGCCGTAGCATAGTAAGCAGAGCTAGATTTTGGATTCCTTAGTCCATTAATTTAAACTTCTTAAGGCTCCCAAGTGAATTCGCTCTAAATTCACACGTTTGTGTACTGAAACTCAATTACCACTAGCTAGTGGAATTAAGTTAAAGTAATAAGTAGAATTAAATTCGAACAAAACTCTGAAAGCTATGACGCAAGCATGATACGAATAACCTCGTGTGGCCTCACCGAGCCTTGGTTATTTGACAAAGGCTGGACACACGGACTATCCTTAGCATACCTTTGCCACCGAGAGTTCACCTTTGTACAAATTTATTTCCCATAAACGTAGTACTGTGGAGAAAAAGGATTAGTTCACATTTTATTTCGCGGAAGCTACCCTAATTACTAAGGCTGAAAACCCTATTTTACGCGGAAAACTTCTAGCTAAATGTACGAAAGATTCAGGAACCGAAAACCGTTTCTAACCTTAACACTTTTACTTTCAAATCAACTCCCTAGCTTCGAGAGCAACTCTAAACCTGAAACTTCACACCAGAGCTGATAGTCTGGGACGCGATGCCCACAGATGATGTTAGGTAACAAATCCAAAGCCACTCTCCTATTTTCGAATTTAAATGCAAACGAAACTCCCTAATGCTAATAAATTCGCTGAAAATGGCGAATTTCCCTACGAGCGTAACGGATGTATTTACTGTTCAATTCTCTAGTCTGGAATCGCCCCGCGCGTTTGGCCCTCGGCCTTTTTATACGATTTCACTCAGATTTCACCAGCCGACCTGACACGTGAAACAATAGTACGGGTTCATAAATAAGTATCATCCTTATTGGTTTTAGTCGGGTGGCGTGATCTTTTATTGGCGCCGCTCTGTCCGGGAAAAAAGTAACTTCTGCGCGAATACCCGCATCTACGAGCGGGTAGAAAAAGATTTTCGGTGCCGGCTCCGACCGCTTGTTATTCTTTGGATATAAGTTCAATTTATTTAACTAACTCGTTATTTCTTAAATATTCCCCACCTTTCAGTCTTAATTATATGTTGAGAGTATGCTACACAGGCAGGTCCGTTACAGGGTGATGTAAACTCTGATCCAGATAGGTACTTGTGTCTGAAGTACAAGCACAGTGATACAAAGTTTTGAATTTGCTGCTGACATCTTTTACGACGTCTAGACGCTGCAAGGGGTAAGGAAATGTCTGCGTCAAAATTCACTCCTTTTCGGTGGATATAACAGAACAATAGAATATTATAAAATCATGTTGCATGTTACTGACCCTTGAGAAACAATTTGTTCTGACTGATTTTAAAATAGCACGGTTAATTAAAGGAAGTGAATGGATAACTATTTGCTTCTCACTCACACAATACTGATATTATTATTAATAATATTCGTGCAGAGAATTCGTCGCTCATACATGCGAGCAATTCTTTGCACGAAATCCTATGGAACCTCACTCACCAACCCACGGCGCATCAAGCGAATTTGGAATTCGGAATTTAAAAATTTGGCAAGCTCCCGATGAGTTTGCGGTCGATGCGTTTGATGCGGAGAGGTTCGCGTTTCCCTTGAATTTCTATCGGACTTGCAACATCCTATATATAAAGAATAACACGATAATAAATGGAGTAAAAAGGTTTTCACGCAGTATCTGGCGATACCGGTTATAAGCAGTAAGTCGACTGCCCTCTCCATTTTATAATGACGAGGCAGTGTTCGCGACACCTGCTTTCTTGAAATAAGGTGCTCGTGTGGATTGTACCGGGTATTATAACTGGGTGTAACCTAATCCTGCAGTAAAAATAAAAAATGGGGAGATAATAAAAGAGAGAGAGAGAAAGCAAGACCCTTATTGCTCAAAAATAATGTCTCCAGTCGTATCATCAACCAAATTATTGTTGTTATTATAGCCATTTATTTTCTCAAACAAATTGACACGATTTTTTTGCATTATATTAAAATTTAAATTACCACTGTTGTCTATGCTCATAATAATTTAGGTTACCAGGTTTTACCTTTTCAGGTATACACATATTTGTTTACTTTAAGCTAAAGCTAGTACAAGGTATTACGGTCTTACTAATTATATAAACACAATTCCTCTAATTAAACACTCCTCAGTGGCAGTTTAATAATCTTTAACTAATCTGTGGTTACATATTTCTCTTTACGACAGACTATTTAACCACCTCACAATGATTTGCTATTGTTATTTACAGAGTCGGGACTTAGGAGGTTAAGATGACTTTGAGGAGGGTTTTAAGAAATCGTGTCTCTATAAATAAGACTGATATTGTTTCTAGCAACGGTCTTTTTTATCTCCCCTCCTTGACAAAAGGTAGGTACGAAAACAAAATGTAACATTACGAGTGTTCTCCACTAAAGTTCACAACTTGTCAAATTACTTTGATCTTGTTTTAATTTCCGTGCGCGCAACGAGTATTTTTACAACGAAAATGCCCTTCAATAATGAGATCACAGGATAACGAGTTCGGAGCTTCTTCAATTATTTTCTGATGGTCCAAAGACCTTTCTTTTAGAAGAAAAACAACTTTTGGTATTGAGAAAACTTTAGGAGCGAAATACCAGAAGTGTTTAGATCTCTGTGAAAGAAATGGCCACGTGCGAGTAGGAAATAATAAGTCTCACAATCACGCCAAATTTGATGCCTATTTGTATTACCGTTTCTACGGTAGAGCATAAACAAAAAAAAAACACGTTGTGTGGAGACCCAGTTTATATTTTTTATTATTTTTAACATTTTATTATTATTTAGTTAATTCGCTGCAGAAAACACAAATTTTCAACTGGCTACCTATTACGGTACCAAACATAGAGCCCTTTAAAGGTCGGACGGGCGGACAGACAGAGGCAGAGTAATTGTCCAGAATAAGGTCCCGTTTGGCACCCTTCGGGTACGGAACCCTAAAATATGACTCTTTATAGAAGAGATCTCGAAAATAGCGCACCTCATTAATAACGTATTTAAGTAAAACATTGACTGCCTCATTTCCTCAGCGACATCATGCTAAACTACCGAAATAGATGTTGTAGGTTTGACTTCAATTGGGGTTCGCCGAACGTTCTAATTTCGGCTTTTACGTCTTTATAAAAGCTGTCCGTGGCGCCCTCAGAGTACCTTGAGAGAATAAAATAAAGTAAATTAATATAAGGGTAAATAAGTTAAGGTTAAAATTATAAGTAGTATAAATGCTTGCTAGGTACACAAGTTTAGGGTCATACGTAGGCTAGATCTGATCTGTAATGTATGTAAAACTTGGTAAATGTGTCTGTAACCTGTTTTGTGTTCTAAATAAAAAAAATAATAAAAAAAAATCAAACTCAGTTAAGGTGGTGAGGCCACTGCCCAATACCACCGACTACTCAAGGCCGTTTTCTATTCCCAGCTGTATAACGGTGCACGTAAAGTCGTCGGATAGCAACTGCGCTATAAGGACGTCCTTAAAAGGCACCTAACCACTACAGGCATTCCTCCTGATAGCTGGTAAAAAGCTGTTCATAGACGCAGCGAGTGGCGCTCCACCATCCGCAGCAAAGTGAGGGATTTCAAAGATGTCCGACTCGAGACTCTCGACTCCAACCAGCCGCAGTGAAAAATCCACCCGAAGCCCACTTACTCTTACACACACAATGACCGTGGTGAATTTCACTGCTGCTAATGTAACCGTGTGGCGCCGGATTAAGACTAGCGTCACTCCATTTCCTTCCGTGGATATCGTAGAAGGTGACTAAGGAAACACATTACCAGGAGATGGGCTGCAGCGTCTCCCTGAGATTTCAAATGCATATTGCGATCGCCAACCCGCCTGCCAAGCGTGGCGATTATGGGAAAACCCTTCATGGTTAGGAAAACCATGTGAGAGGTCTATGTCCTGCAGTGGGCGTCAAATGGCTGATAATGAATGAATGACAGAATTAATGTAGACGAACTTTCAAAAATAAGCTGGGCTTCGCGAGTCACATCCGAGCCCACCGCCGCAGGAGTCCTATCAACCCTTGAGGTCACGTTTTTTGTTTCTATCTAAGAATACCATCTTAGATAGAAACGAAAAACCGGCCAAGTGCGGGTCGAACTCGCGCACGAAGGGTTCCGTACCTATATAACATTTGAATATTTCAAGCGTCTACCTGTTGGCGTCATTAATATCGAGCAAAAACGGCAAAAAAATCACGTTTGTTCTATGGGAGCCCACCTTAAATATTTATTTTATTCTCTTTTTAGTATTTGTTATAGCGGTAACAGAAATATATCATTTGTGAAATTTCAACTGTATAACTATCACGGTTCATGAGATACAGCTTGGTGACAGACGGACGGACGAACGGACGGACGGACGAACGGACGGACGGACGGATGGACGGACGGACGGACGGACGGACGGACGGACAGCGGAGTCTTAGTAGTCTTAGTAGTTCGTTCCCAAAGGGTAAGGAACCCTAAAAACCATATGTGAATTAAAATTAAAAATCCTTACTAATATTATAAACGCGAAAGTGTGTATGTAAGGATGGATGTTTGTTACTCTTTTATGCAAAAACGGCTAAACGGATCTGAATGAAATTTTGCACAGAGATAGATTATAGTCTGGATTAGCACAGAGGCTATTTTTTATCCCAGAAAAATACACATCAAATTACCATGCGAACGAAGTCGCGGGCAACAGCTAGTATTAAATAAAAATTAAATATTAAACTGCGAATCTTAAACTGCTTCTTATTTTGAGAGTGGTTTAATTATAAAAAGTGTTTGGCGTTATGCCAGTAATAAGCTGTATTGGTAACAATTAAATGTTACAGGAATTCAGAAGCAGTCCTTTTTAGTCACTGGGTGAATTTTTGGAATTCCAGATTTGTATGTTGAAGATTCGGACTATTTCATTAGAGTATTCACAAGCAATCGGAGTCTCTTATCAAGCAGAGTACAACCAGTTCATAAGACCTGTTGTTCGGCACTAGTAATGTGAGAGAAGCGGTCTGACTAAATCGGTACGGGAGCTCGGGGAACACGGGACAGGTCGACAGGCCAACCTCTTCCTTCCTACGTTTTAGTTTCCGCAAGATAGTTTGCAGAAATGCAGGTTTATTTTGGTGCATTTGAATTTTCGGTGGGACGCAGATTTCGTCTTTGTTTCTTTAAAATGTCTCTGTGCAGTGAAATAAGAATTTACTCGAAACTGAGGTCGCATTCTTCTGAACACAATTACCATGGAGTAAGCTTTTAAAAATGCGCGGTCTTGTTTCATAAAAAACACGATTCCTGAAAAGACGCGTCAGAGACAATTTAAATAGTCAGTTTGGACGCGTCGTGTTTTTACATAATAAATATATTTTATAAACGGTGGTAGCCTAGTGGGTAGAACATTGGACTCGGAAGCGGGAGACCCAGGTTCGATTCCCAGTGCGGGCATGTACCTATGGCTTTGTTTTGTAAGTTATGTACATTTGTGAAGTTATAGTAGCAATACCACTCGCTAACGGTGAAGGAAAACATCGTGAGGAAACCTGAGTGTCTGAGCTATTTACATACCTCAGCGCTTGAAATCGCCAATCCGCGGTGGGCACGCGTGGTGATTAAGCCCATACTCTCTCTCTGAGAGAAGGCCTGTGCGACATATATAGGCTGCTTATGATGATATTTTACATATAAATATATTTTACAAATAAATAAAAATGTGAATTTTCAGCATTTACATATAAATATAAGACCGTAAATATAGGAATGAGATCGCATTTGTTGTATAGTTGACACATTAACTTTTACTCTTATCAATAAAAATGTGAATTTTCATCATTTAGATATAAATACATATAAGACCGTAAATAAAATCGAAATCAAAATCAAAATTTTTTATTCAAAGTAGCACAGAAACTGCGACTTAATGAACGTTACAAGTTAAACTAGGTGTCCATTTCAAAATCTAGATCATTTTGGAGAAAAAATGGACAAAAAAACTCCAAACTTAGTCTTTTATGGGAATGAGATCGCATTTGTTGTATGTACAGTTGATACATCAACTTTTACTCTTATCAATAAAAATGTGAATTTTCAAGATGTACATATAAATATATAAGACCGTAAAAATGGGAATGAGATCGCATTTGTTGTATGTACCGTTGATACATCAACTTTTACTCTTATCAATAAAAATGTGGATTTTCAACATGTACATATAAATATATAAGACCGTAAAAATGGGAATGAGATCGCATTTGTTGTATGTACCGTTGATACATCAACTTTTACTCTTATCAATAAACTCGCCGTGTGGCGCCGGATTAAGAATAGCGTCACTCCATTTCCTCCCGTGGATGTCGTAGAAGGCGACTAAGGAAATAAATTACCAGGAGACGGGCAGCAGCGTCTACCTGACATTCCAACCGCATACTGCGATCGCCAACCCGCCTGCCAAGCGTGGCGATTATGGCAAAACCCCTTATGGTTATGAAAACCATGAGGGAGGCCTATGTCCTGCAGTGGGCGTCAAAGGGCTGATGATGATGATGAATAAAAATGTGAATTTTCAAGATGTACATATAAATATATAAGACCGTAAAGATGGGAATGAGATCGCATTTGTTGTATGTACCGTTGATACATCAACTTTTACTCTTATCAATAAAAATGTGAATTTTCAAGATGTACATATATGGAGTGTGCTTGTGTGTGTACCCTGTACGTACGTCTAGCTAATGAGGTGCAACGCACGCACACTAACGTTCAGTTGGATTAAACGCTTGTATGGACTAGACGCGTATTATTACTCTGCTCCCAGTAGCTACCCAAGACACTACAGTGGCGCAGCCGGTACTAAAGAAATCAAAATGTCAATCGGAAAACTCAACGAATTCAACTTGAATGGAGGGTCGTGGAGCACTTACGTGGAAAGAATGGAGCAATACTTCTTAGTGAATGCAGTGAAAGAGGAAATGTTCGTACCAACACTTATTTCGTGCGTCGGAGACGATACCTACGAGTTGATGGTCGATCTTTGCAATCCCGTGAAACCAGCAAAAGTAACCTACAAGAACCTTGTAGGATTGGTAGCGAGGCACGTGGAACCAGTACCGTCGAAACTTGCAGAAAGATACAAATTCCGGAAACGGGTGCAAAGCAGTGACGAAACCGTAACTCAATTTTCGGCTGCTTTGAAACACCTCGCAAAGACTTGTGAATTCGGATCTAATCTACAAGAGAATTTACGCGACCAGTTTGTGTGCGGATTGAAAAGCGAGACCACGCGACAGCGCGTTTTCATGGAAGACGTGGATTTCGCCGCGGCATTCAAGATGGCGGTTACACTGGAGGCGGCGGCGAGTAATGCGGCGGCAGTCGAACAGTGTCGAAACAACTCATGGAAAGCAGAACATTTAGTTCAGACGGTACACGCGCTGGATAGGAAACGCACAGGACCGCGCCAACAAAATGGCGGCGGAGGTGGCGAACGGCGAGGCGGTGTGACGAAAGCGAGCGGGGCGGCCGGCGGCGCTGGGAGACTGTGGTCTTCAGGTCGTGGCGCGAAGACAGAAAGCTCATCAGGCTTATGTTCCTGTTGTGGTGCTCGAGATCATGCAAGAAACAACTGTAAATTCCGTGGCTATGTCTGCAGAGTGTGTCTGAGGCAAGGACATTTGAAGAGAATGTGCCCAAACATAGAAAGGAATGACAGGCAACTCTTACGGTTGGAAACCGCAGACACAGACGAGGACGAGGACAGCTATGAAAACGACGTCGATGGAAGTGGACCAAGTGGACTGTACATGGTGCAGCTGTTTGGTCGCGAGCCTGTGATAGCGGAGGTGGACGTGAACGGGCACGCTCTGGAGATGCATGTTGACACAGGTTCCCCTTTATCCTGCATCAGTGAGGCGCTATATCAACAACTATACGCGCGGCACTCCCTAGTGAAAGGTAACATCACACTAAAAGGATATGATGGACAGCCCATTACGTCACTAGGTTACATTCAAGTGAGTGTACGCTATCAAAACATGACTAAACTGCTAGAACTGCATGTAATTCGTAATGGTGGCGTACCGTTGCTCGGGCGTGAATGGTTGAAGGCGCTAGGAATGAACGTGATAGTATCGGATTCAGTACTGTCAGTACAACAAGCTAATGATGGAAATAAAAGCGGAAGGTGTGAAGCGGAAGTTTTCGATAAAGAGAAGTTCATGAAGAAGTTTCCCCGTGTATTTAGTGGACGCCTAGGCTGCTACGTGGGCGCGCGAGCGACGCTGCGTGTCCGCGCCGATGTGGCGCCCGTCTACCGGCGCGCGCGGCCGCTGCCACTTGCGCTGCGCCCACTCGTTGACGCCGAGTTACAGCGCATGGAAAGCACAGGTATCATTTCACCTATACACTCTTCAGACTGGGCCTCATGCATTGTAGTAGTACTAAAAAGTAACGGAGCCTTGAGAATTTGTGGCGATTACAAAAGCACGCTAAACCCAGTTTTAGAAGTCGATAGATACCCATTGCCTAGGGCAGAGTTTTTATTTAACAATCTGAGCGGGGGAAAGCGGTTCACTCAAATAGATCTATCCGAAGCCTATAATCAAGTGGTATTAGACGATTCGAAAATACTAACAGTGATAAATACGCATAGAGGTCTTTTTGTTTACAACAGATTGGTCTATGGTATTTCATCAGCGCCAGCGATATTTCAGCGTATTATAGAGGCAATAATAGTTAACATACCCCATTGCACCAATTTTCTTGACGATATTTTAATAACCGGAAAGTCCGAGGCGGAACATCTCAGAAACTTGCACGAAGTGTTTTGTAGACTAGATAAGGCGGGGCTAACGGTTCGTAAAGACAAGTGTACATTTTTTGCTAAAGAGGTACGCTACTTAGGTTACATTATTTCGGAAAAGGGCATATGTACGGATGAGAAAAAGATAGAAGCAATAGTGAAAGTGCCTAAACCTAACACAGTAACTGAACTAAAATCTTTCCTTGGGATGATAAATTTTTATTCAAAATTTTTGAAAAACTTCTCAGAGATTTTATGTCCATTATATGAATTACTAAAAAAAAATGTGCCTTGGCAGTGGAGAGAAATACAGAATGATGCGTTCGAACAGGTAAAGACCAAGTTAATTACTAGTCCAGTATTGATGCATTACGACGAGCAGCTTCCGCTGATTCTAACGTGTGACGCTAGCGCTCGCGGCGTGGGTGCAGTGTTGACCCAGCGCACAGCTGACGGCGAGCGACCGGTTTCTTATGCATCTCGCACGCTTAGCCCCGCAGAAGCGAATTACAGTCAGATGCAGAGAGAAGCGTTAGCGATAGTTTTTGGTGTTAAGAAATTTCACACTTATGTTTATGGGCGTAAGTTCACCTTGAGAACTGATCATCAGCCCCTAGTCATGATATTTGGACCGAAACACGACATTCCGCACACGGCAGCGGGGCGTTTAGTAAGATGGGCTATTTTACTGTCTGGTTATCAGTACGAAATAGAGTATGTAAGATCAGAGTTAAATCAGGCCGATGCCTTATCCCGCCTGCCACTAGCAGCCACGGATGAATTTAAAACAAATAATGACGATTTCGTTTTTATCAAATTTGTTGAAGATAATTTCGCCCTTAATACCAGTGACATAAGAATTGAATCCACGAAAGATAAAACTATTTGCAAAGTAATCGAATTCGTACGACACGGCTGGCCGATTTCAAGTGAGCGAGCGGGACGGGGCGAGGATGCTGGTAGCACGGACTGGCAGACCTACTGGCGACGGCGAGACGAGCTGAGCGTAGAGGCGGGCTGTCTCATGCTAGGGTGTCGCGTGGTAGTTCCGTCCGTGTTGAGGGCCCAGGTCCTAGCAGAGATTCATGGTTCACACCTAGGAATGGTAAAATGTAAAAGTTTGGCCCGTAGTTTTGTTTGGTGGCCTAATATCGACTCAGATGTAGAAAGCACATGCGCTTCTTGTAGGACTTGTGCGGAGGCAGCCGATATGCCACCTAGAGGTGTGGTCAAGCCATGGACATGGCCATTAAAACCGTATGAGCGGATTCACATAGATTTTTTTCACTTTAAAAATATAACGTACCTGGTGGTGGTTGACGGTCATTCTAAGTGGTTAGAGATCATACCGATGACTTTAAACACTACTGCCAACGAAACAATAAGTAAGCTAAAAGAGTTATTCGCTCGTTTCGGTATTCCACTAACATTAGTATCGGATAACGGGCCACCTTTCAGCAGCCGGGAGTTTAAACAATTTTTGACCAAAAACGGTATCAAACACGTCACTTCCGCTCCTTATCATCCCTCGTCAAACGGGGAAGCGGAAAACGCCGTTCGTATATTCAAGAGGGCATTGAGAAAAGCGGACATTGAAAGGATACCAATTCAGAGTTTTTGCAACGATTTTTGACAGATTATAGGAACAGTGTCCATGGCACTACGGGTCAAACCCCGGCAAATCTCATGTTTGGAAGGCCTATTAGGACTAGATTAGACTTATTACGCTCTGGCTTACTAGAACCTATTACTGATAAACTTAACAAACAAGCAGCTATTAAAAAGGGCAAAAGCAGTAAATGGGAACCGGGTAACGTAGTCTGGGTGCGCAATTATAGCCAAGAAGGACAATCTATTAAGTGGACAAAAGCAACAGTTATTTCTAAAATAGGAAACAATGTTTTTGAGGTCCAGACTGTGGGTGGGTCGAAATGGATACGCCATGCTGACCAAATGCGGTCTTCCTCGGTGATCATGGGCGGGGGCGGCGCAGAGACGGCCGCAGTGACGTCACCGACTGCGCGCGAAGAAATAAGAGCCGGAGGTACCGCGGTTACACAGGCAGCTGCACTGAATGCGCCTGCGACGGGTAACAGACCGCTGGAGGCACCGCCGCTGCCGATAAATATTCCGAGACGATCAACTCGTATGCGAAGACCGGTAGAACGTTATGGAATAGATACACAGGTATAAAATATGTAAATAACATTAATATCAAATTATAAACCGTAATGATTTTGAAAGTAAAGGTTATGTATCATTGTATATAATATAGAATTCAGATTGTATTATGGGTCAACAATGTTATATTGTGTTTAAAGAGGGGGTAGTGGAGTGTGCTTGTGTGTGTACCCTGTACGTACGTCTAGCTAATGAGGTGCAACGCACGCACACTAACGTTCAGTTGGATTAAACGCTTGTATGGACTAGACGCGTATTATTACTCTGCTCCCAGTAGCTACCCAAGACACTACAATATAAATATATAAGACCGTAAAAATGGGAATGAGATCGCATTTGTTGTATGTACAGTTGACATATCAACTTTTACTCTTATCAATAAAAATGAGAATTTTTAACATTTACATATAAATATATAAAGACCGTAAATATGGGAATGAGATCGCATTTGCTGTATGTACAGTTGATACACCAACATTTATTCTTTATCAATAAAAATGTGAATTTTCAAAATTTACATATAATATATAAGACCGTAAATATGGGAATGAGATCGCATTTGTTGTATGTATAGTCGACACATCAACTTTTACTCTTATCAATCATCATTCAGCCACAAGAAGTCCACTGCTGGACATAGGCCTCCTCCATGGATTTCCAAAAAGACCGGTTGGAAGCGGCCTGTATCCAGCGCCTTCCTGCCACTTGGATGAGGTCATCTGTCCATATTGTGGCTGGTCGTCCTACGCTGCGCTTACCGATATGTGGTCTCCATTCGAGAACTTTTCGGCCCCATCGGCCATCAGTTCTGCGTGCTATGTGCTGTGTGCGTGCCTATGTCCAGCAATGGACTTCTTGTGGCTGAATGATGATGATGATGATGACCTAATATTACTTTACTTAAGCATTAACAAACAATATCAGGACGAGAAGTAATAAAAATCCAAAAATATTATGTTTTGAGCGTCTTATGGTGGCGCCGGCCAACTCAATGGTTTATTAATTATTTACGCATACCGGACTTAAGCATTTAACATATTAGAAAAACAATTCAAGGTCACGGTACTTCCTACCACTTTGAATTTGGATTCACAGTTTCGAGCAAAAGGTCGGAAGTCACGAATATTTACAAATAATGTTGTACCTTTACTGATTAATCATTAATAATACTGTTTTTCACAATAAAAAGAGCATTCCCTCGAAATACGGTGTACGAATTGAAAGTCACCCTGTACTATGCTAAGAATATTGTATGTTTCTTATATGTTTTTTATTGTGTAATAAAGTGTAACAAATAAACAAACAAATAGTTCAGCAAGTCATAGATTAAGTACTTTGAACACCAAAGTAAATTTAAAATGTTCCTGCATAAACAAAATGGTCCTCAAAGAGACTGAATATGATTACCTAATTACAAATTAGTACAATGTATCTAATTAGGTATAGTGCACGACGACCGTACTTCGTATTCGCATATTTTGGGTCTCATTAGCGTAGGACGCAGGATGTGTCTTACTTATACTTTAAGTTAGTCAAATTGATAAATAAAAATGCTGTTGCATGTATGTCGCTCATTCATCATGACTGCGAGGATTTTTGTTCAAGTTTTCTGTCGACCATTATACTTGGGGTACAATCAAGACGTGATTAAAGTTCTAATTATTTTACGGGAAATTAATTTCGTTCCTGAAAATGGTTGACGAGCTCTTTCTCAAAAGATGTTTCCACTAATTATTGCGAGTTAACAAGTGTCGCAATATAGTAACAATTATGACACAATCTTTTTAATTAACTTTTGAATTAAGAATTAATTGTTCCCCAGTAATAATACAGCCTGCCTAGCTGTCACTCTAGACAGAATATCAACTGTTCCATGCACCTCCAAATGTCCGGACCAGCTGATAATTTTGTCGCTATCAGAAAGTTATCTCTTAGTAAGTTGTTCCTATTGACAAGTAGAATTCTTGTATAATCTCCACAAGCTATTAATAACATTTCAGCCAGTATTTCTACCAGTGCCTGCCCTTAACGTAGTCACGTTCGCGTGGTAGGTACCCATCCTGATGGTGCACTTAAAATACATGAGAAAGTAAAAGAATTTTGGAAATCGGTTAAGCACTTTCGGAGATTTCCCCTGCATACAAAATTACAAACATAATATAACTTTTAAAACTTTTCCTCTTTATACTATTGCAGATGTAGTAGGCTTGCCTCTAGAAACTGGCACTGCAGCGTCCGAGTGGTCCCTTCACCCATCTAGTGCGAGTGAAGGTGCCACTGGACGCTGTATAAATCATCTCGTTACGCAGATGCAAAGGCCAAAGTTAGTAGATGTAGATGTATTAATTAACTTACCTCGCAAAGGAATCCTTGTATAGCAAGTTAATCAACACGTTTAGCTCCGTCTTCAAAGCTCTCGCCACATCTTCGGTAAGATTTGTAGGTGCCTCACGAGTCACGACTGACTCAGATAGGATTTGTAGTGATAATTGCCCGCCTACTGTCACTTTGACCCCGCCTCCTGGTGAATACTAATTTATCAATTTGTCCCGGGTACGGGCGCCTACCTAGCGAATTGTTTGTCCTGAACAGAGTTTATTTTACTTCCGGATTACTTCGTAATTGTGTGATGAATGAGATGATGAACCTTTTGTGGAAAACATGTTTCTCGTGGCCGTTTCCAATAACTAAATTCATCATTACATAGAATTAGTGTCTGTTGTGCAACGATTTGTGCTCGAAGAGATTTTTCTCAGATTTATATTTTTGAAAATAATTTAAATCTATTTTTTTTATTAAATTCACGCTTTATCCTTGTCTTTGTTATCTTTATCCTCGTAAACTTTCAGTACATCCTTGACATGTTTCAGAATTGGACCCACAGATAAATAATTGTCAAATTTTGACTATACTGACACGTCGACGAATTTATTTTCAAAAACGGACTTAAGAGAAAAGATGGATGGACAGACGCTAATATTCATTATAAAAAAGGGAATTAAAAAAGGGTTGGCCGGAAAGGGACCTCCCAGGCGGACATACTTTGACCAAATAGGGGATGTATTAACAAAGGGCAAGACAAAAAGTACCCGAAACCGGCGTGAGTGCATGAAACGACTAATGAATGTTGAGGAAGCGAAAGTGATCTGTCAGGATCATGGCCAGTGGCAGTCCCTGGTCTCTACCTACCCCTCTGGGATACAGGCGTGAGTTTGTGTATGTATCATTTGTATGTATGATTAAAAAAGGATACATAAAAAAAGAAATTACACAGATATTTGTCATAATAATATTGGAAATATCTGCGTAATTTCTATCTTTACCTTTTATCGTCCATTGTCATCCATTGCTGCTGGTTTTACAGGTAATGACATAACTTGATAATACGTGAGTAGAAGTAAAACCCATTATGGGTTACCGTAGGCACTGACTGAAAATCAGCGCTGAGGGATCACTTCCTCAGCACAACGCTGAGTCAGCTGCCTTTTGTGGCAATTTAGATACACCACAGGCTACATCTATGGTCCTGTTTTATTTATTCGTTTTGTTTGTTTTGTATTTAGTTTTATTTCTGTTGTTGCGCATATTATGTTACTTATGTGCTTATTTTGTTTCTGTGATGTATCTTGTTGGTATAATAAATGTCTTTCTTCTTCTTCTTCTTATAGCCGTCAGTGACGGTAGAGGGAGAATATTGTCGCATAAATAAAAAAATTGGAAAATAGTTTCATTTTTCTGTATTGAAATAATTTACGGTAAATTTGCGAACTAAACAGTGAATAACTGAGCGGAATAAATTGAACAGACATAAACTTTCACTTTATAAGGTCTCATCGGGCAGAATATTCTCGGATAACCTTCTTCTTGGCGAGAATGATATTATCCCTATAGTAGGTATAATCCTATACAATAGAAATCCCATAGAAAGCTGGGTGGTTTGAAAGCCGCGTACTTTTAAGTATAGTAGATGTAAGATAAAAAACCGATCAAGTGCGAGGGTGCGCACGAAGGGTTATTTCTTTATTTCTTTTGAAATAAGTCCGCCTTTGCACAATTTTTTCTTATCACAAGCCTGTTATTTAAGTGTTACTATTGTTAACGTTTTTTTATTACACAATAAAGTGTAACAAACAAAGAAACAAAGGGTTCCGTATCATTATCTAAACAACATTTGAATATTTCAAGCGTATTATTTCAAAATACGACAAAAAAATCATGTTTGTTGTATGGGAGCCTCCCTTAAATAAAGAGGTCTTATACTACAGAAACCTGAAAACTATACATTTGTAATTAAATCATAAAAATAGTCTTTGAAATTCGGGAAAAGCTCCGGAAAAACTGCGAGACTCGATTCCTGACCTTTTTACAATATGTAAGTACCTAAAAATTTGTACGGAACCCTCGTTGGGCGAGTCCGACTCGCACTTGGCAGGTTTTTTTGTATCAATAACATGAAAATGCTGTAACAACATAGTTATATTCTGTGAAAATTTGAACCGGTTACCTTGACAGATAAGCAGACAGACAGACACACACACAATAATAGGGTCCCGTTGGCACCCATTGGACACGGAACCCTAGAAAATTACTGGAAATTTACGCTTAGTACTATTATTTTGCCCTCATAAGTAGGTACTACGCAGCACCGAAAGCCTGAATTTAGGCCCAACGGTGCTTACCGCCACTCGCGCCGTATCATTGATGTGTAAATAGTCCCTGAGGTAAACTACGGAGTGTAGTGCAGAAGGGTGGATCGGCTGCTTGACCTGATTAAAAGTCTTAGACTTAAAACGCACTGGGAGTTGCTTAGCATACGGTCAAATTCCCGCAAAAATAGAACGTAAGTAAATGTACTACGAGAGCCTAAAGCCTGAATTTTAAGCCATTTTTAGGCCTTAGTACTTACTGCCGCTCGCGCTCAATCATTGTGTAAATAGTCCCTGAGGTAAACTAGGAAGTGTAGTGGAGAAGGTTGGATTGGCTGCTTGACCTGATTAACATGTCATAGACTCGAAAGGCACTTGCGGTTGCTTAGCCTTCGGTCAAATGCCCGCAAAAATAGAACGCATGGAAATTTTCTAAGCCGCACTCGCTTTTTCCGGCATTTTCTCACATCCGCACGAGGTCGACGGTGGACGTAATAAAAAATTGCTGGGTAAGTAATGTATGGCCATATAGCTCGTGTCCCATACTTTCTGTTGTGTTCTGTCGTGTTAGTATTTTTTTCATTCTATTTTACGCGTTGCATATGTCTGGGTGGCGATAAATAAATGTCTTCTTCTTCCGTATGTGTCATCTAGCGATGCGATGTCCTGACATCTCCTACACCGTAAAAGTGGCCGCTAATGCGTTTCGTCCCTTAAGGCTGCCTTTCTTTTCAGGCATAATTCTCGCTTGTACATCCTTACACGATTAATGATTGTAAAAGAATGAATATACTTTAAATAAATGTAGTCTGAAGGGATGTCTGTGTCATGTTGTCTGATTTATTAGCAAAGGGCAAGATAAAAAGTAACTGAAACCGGCGTGCGTGCATGCGACCACTAATTAATATTGATGAAGCGAAAGTAATCTGCCAGGATTGTGGCAAGTGGCGGTCCCTGGTCTTCGCCTATTCCTCTGGGATACAGGCGTGAGTTTACGTTAGAAGACAGAAAGAGAAACATAACCTCATGGGTTCATAATTCTAGTGACTAATTTTCTTTATCGAAAACTAAGAACTTATATGATTAAAAATGTACCTTTTCTGTCTAGTCATACATTTTTTGCTGTAGGTTTACGGCCATGGGTCCGAAAAATCACTATTAACATTATTGAGAGTTTGATCTTTATTATTATTTTTTTATTTAATCAGTTTACATGCACGATTTTTATTATTATCGCCAAATTCCAACAGCAATTGTGTTATATGCACATTTTGGAGTAGTATGATTCTAACGCTATAAGGTAGTTCACTTTTTTGTCTACAGGTAGTATTTTACAATACGGACTTCTGACAATCTGACACACGTTTGATATGATTTTTTTTCACTAGTGGGGCTAGTATACCTCAAGGATCCCCTTGACGTAGCCAATCCAAATAGTTCCCATTACAACACTTCACTGAACAAATCCATGAAGGCCCAATTAGTAATATGAATTGCAAGTCATTAATAACCTCGCCGTATCTAACTAGGTTTTGCCCACGACGCTGCTTATAATAGTACAGAAGTTTAGGTGAAGTATAACTTGTTATGTGTAGCGGTAAGTCTGACCGACTTTCGGTAAGCAAAAGACTTACCGCCGAGATCCCAAATTTGATTCCCAGTCCAGCGGATCTCATATGGCAGGTGTTATATCGGCGCCTGCCCCACAGATATTGTTTTTTTATGTATAAAGTTCTCTTGAGCAAGCGCTAAGACCGCCAGTTGTGTACGGCAAAACTTAGATAATATTATAGGTATGTAAGCCTTTTAATGTTTTTTTTTTCTGGTGTGTACAATAAAGTGTTCTAATCTAATCTAATTAAAAGCCGATTTAACGCTGTTTTGTTACTGGAACAGCTATGCTATTTTACTGAGTACCAAACTGGTTAGGGACTCGGTTCAGTGACATTAGATCCGAGTCTTCTTAAGTCTCGTCTTTCGTTACCAAAGTGCGTGAAGAATTTTCTAAAGACAATTTAATTTTGAACGTTAAACTCTTCACGCATTTTGGGTAACGAGAGCCGAGACATAATTAGGCTCGAATCTCTATCATTTTACTGAGCGCCTAGTTACCAGAACAACTTATTATACCGTAGGTGCTGGATGTTGGTTATCGATCGGTTTGTTTCCAAGTAATACGTTTCGTTTTTTTGGCGAACAAAGTAATTGGCTACGATGATTGCTTATCCAGTTGGATTATTAGTAATAATGAAAGCTTAAAAGAAGTAAGTCGCATTTCAAGATGCTTACATGCGAATAATCTTCTTAGTTTGTGATCGAACCTTTAATGATTTTAGGAGAGTTCTGTGCTTAAATGAAATATGTACCCGACATACGTAAGGCGGATGAAAGGAAAATATCTTAATTGTCTTTTATAAGCCTTATATCTCAGGTTTCAGTGCTCACTATATCTAGACCTAATAAACTTTGCTTAGGACAATTTTAAAAACCTATTTAGAGGCTGACAATTCCACCCATGCCCCGCGACCTCTGGCTAACCGTGCCAGCGCGCTCCCAACTGAGCTAATGGGCAAGTGCAGACATTATTATTTTTTTTAAATAGGTGTACATCGTTTTGGTGCAAAATGAACAAAAAGTAACAAACTAACAAAGTCTCAATTACTAGTAAAAAATGCATAGGTGGGCATCATGATTATTTCTTTTGGAGCTTTTCATTCTTAGTACATTTTGTTTGTGACACTTCATGCAACACATCACTTCACTTCATTCAAAGATAGATAGAGAACACTTTATTGCTTGTTCAGAAAAAAAAAAAAACATCAATTGATTCATTCGTTCATTCAAACATTCTCGGATAACATTATCACCCGCCCATCTCCCGGATAAACGATTTTTTTTTTATTATTAAACTTTAGTTTCGCTGGAAGTGGGCAGCGTTTTTCCGTGTCTGGTGAAGCTGTCTCAGCTATCAGGCGCTGGTCACACTATACGTCAAAGGATTTCTTCCAAAAGCTTCTTAAACGTCCTCTTACTGTGAAAACTCGATTTATGGCGGGAGTTATTGAGATTAATTCCATTGGAGAACGGCGGTATCACTGCAACAAATACATTTCACACGACACAATCAATTGCCCATCACTGCAACGAAACAAATAAATTTCACACGACACAATCAATTGCCCTGGTATCCTGTGCTATGGTAGCCTGGCAAGGACATACATGGAAAAATAAATTAAAACTAAACAAGCATATTATATTTAAAAAAACAATTTTATTAATCTCTCACAGAGGTAAGCTCGCCTTTGCACATGCATTGTACTGTGGTTTTTTTGTCTGCTATAAAGTATAATAATAATAATATTTCACTCCATAAACTAGAAATTGATATTATAGAAAGACAGAGGATACTATTGCAGAACCTCAAAAACTAATATTATACAATTGGCGATTTTATCGCATAAAAAGATGAGATAATTATCTAAATTCCACACTAAAGTCACTACCTATGGCATTAACATCTATAGAAAAGCGGTTTAAAAGTAAAAGTTGTTTGTATTATTAGAGCGATATTCGAAATACTGCATACTGCGATCGCCAATCTGCCTGCCAAGCGTGGCGATTATGGCAAAACCCTTCATGGTTAGGAAAATCATGAGGGAGGCCTATGTCCTGCAGTAGGCGTCAAATGGCTGGTGATGATGGTGATGATTTGAAATACCGAATTCAATAGGTTGAGTAACATGGTACGGTATACCTACCGAACCGCGCTATACATCTCACTGTCTGCTCACAGTCTTGCCCCTTATCGTGATATCGCACGTACACAAGACGTTTGTTCCCGGCTTTCCGCTGACAACTTGTCACTCGGGAACTCCCACCTAAAACCTCGGGGATAAGATGTGTTTTGCCTCAGCAGCGGAAAGAATGTGGAGCGGGGATTGAGGTGGCGAGTTCGCGAGGCGTTGAGTGAAATGTGGTTCTAACGTCGTTGGCATTTTTATCTTTATTTATTACTCGTACTAGCTTTTGTCTATTAGGTACTTCGTTTGAGTGGAATTTGAAAATAGACCAAAACGAAGTTTACGGTGAGAAAAACAAAAATATCAACTTTAATGCGGGTTTTCATGTGATGCTGGTGTAACACTTCTGTGAAATGGACTGGTAACTACGGGTATAGAATTGAGACTCTCAATTCTAAGGGGATAATTTCAATCAAAAATTGTGCTCTTATTCGTAACTAAGCTCTTATGTGGAGATGTTCTAAGATATAGTAAATGGGAAGGATCAATAAGGAAGCGAGATTATATTATGTAAAAGAATTTTATAAAAGAAACTTGGAACTATAACTTATGATCTTTAAAATAAATGGTTTCAATTAAAAAATATGTTCTTCTAACTTCAAAATGAATAGTTGTAGACCGTACCCAGGTCATTTGCACCAGAGCTAGAATTGACAGACTCCCCGCTCTCGCTTCCTTACGCTGTGTGAGCGCGTATCATGTCTACGATCCCTGTTTAGAGGAAAGCATTTAATCGAGGCTAAGCGAACTTGAATTGAACCAGCGCCTCTTGCATCTAAGGCGACCGTTTCATCCAAACTGCTGCCAATCATTACCGGAAAAGGGTGCACGCAGCGCCCTTATCCGGAACTAAGTTCCAATACAGAGACGTCGCGCGCACTTGGGGCGGACCCGTGTCAATCGCACGCC
Source organism: Yponomeuta evonymella (assembly GCA_963969515.1). Classification (NCBI taxonomy): domain Eukaryota; kingdom Metazoa; phylum Arthropoda; class Insecta; order Lepidoptera; family Yponomeutidae; genus Yponomeuta; species Yponomeuta evonymella. The sequence continues at coordinate 6,995,434 of OZ018366.1, read as the reverse complement.
AACCGGCGATCTACGTGGTGACATTAGTGCGCATTAGAGAGAGGGCAGACTGGATGGCGGGTTTATTTTTTCACATTAATATTTATTTATTGCAGTCATGTTGTACACATAGGTGCGTTAGTATTATATTATTATTAAATGATTACTGTAACTGCAAGATATATTTGGACTAGTATTCAAACAACTTTCATGTTTTTAGGGTTCCGTACCTCAAAAGGAAAAAACGGAACCCTTATAGGATCACTTTGTTGTCCGTCTGTCCGTCCGTCCGTCCGTCTGTCAAGACCCTTTTTCTCAGGAACGCGTGGAGGTATGAAGCTGAAATTTATATCAATTACTCAAGTCTACTGTCCCTTGAAGCTGTGAAAAAATCAAACTTCTAAGCCAACGCAATCAAAAGATACAGCCGTTTATGCCGCAAATTTTCGACACTTGCAAGGGAATCAAAACCTACAGGGTGCTTCCCGTGAACTCAGAATCTTGAAATTTGGTACGAAGCAACGTCTTATAGCATAGATAAAGGAAAAATTACGAAAACCATAAATTTTTAGTTACATCACATAATATATTTTTTTTTAATAATTTTAAACTTACTAGCCATTTCCTCATAAACGCGTAGAGGTATTAAATTGAAATTCAAATGAACGAACTTTGTAAACCTTGCAGGTTTGTACGGAACCCTCGGTGCGCGAGTCCGACTCGCACTTGGCCGGTTTTTTAAAGTGATTTCCATTACCTCTTTTTTAAAGAGCATTTAAATAGCCTCCAAAGAAACTACCAGTTTACCATACCTCGAGAAAGGCTAGAATGGACAAAGAATTGGTTTCATCTAAGGCGCTGCCACTTAGTTCCGGTTAAAGGGGCGCAGGCAGCGCCCTTATGCGGAACTAAGTTGTAAGGGCCATACTACACAGGCGCTTCTCTCGCTGCGGAAATCCGCAGCCGACACAATTTAGTATGAACCTTGTACCAAGCAATCTACACGGCGCGGTTTCCCGCCGCGGTCGCACGCGGTTCACAGAACGGGAGAAATTTGACCGCGACATGCAGCGCCAAACCACCGCGGATAGCCGCGCCTTCAAACTGCACGACGGCGGTTTTTTTTTTAAACGTCTTTCACGTAGCCTGCTGCGTCTGAGAAGGGATAATCTGCGCAAAGTTGTGGCAATCATAACAGGGCACTGTTCACTAAATAGACATTTTCACAACATGGGACTAACCGACAGCCCGCTTTGCCGGGGATGCCTCAAAGAAGAGGAAACACCCGCCCACGTGACCATTCACTGTGAAGGCGTGGAGGAGCAACGGACCGCCATCATTGGGAAGCTGGGATCCCTTCGGGAGGCCTGTAGTGACATCAGAGCACTGCTAGCCTTCTGGAAAGAGATAGGCTGGCTGGAGTGAGCTCACAGCTATGCTACGTACAATGGCCCAACCATGAGGCTAAGTGCGGAAATCTCAGGTCTAACTAACTAACTAACTAACGACGGCGGTTTTTGCGTTTTTGTCAACTTTTTAATAATTCTATTAATATAAGAGCCAGAAGGGCAGTTATCATTGGCGGATATATGTTGGGGAATGAACGAAAGACTGCAATAAATCGCATTCCGTGTAGTTCAATGCTCTGCGGCAGCTATTTCGAGAGGTATCCCGCGGCGGGGGAACCGCCCGTGTAGCCTGGGCCTAAGACGGAGACGTCAATCGCACGCCAACCGGTGCTCTGCGTGGCGACGCTAGTACGGATTAGAGAGAGGGCACATTGGACATTGGACGATAACCGTAACTGCACGACGTAATTGGACTATATTGAACTAGTTTGGACAATTCGGACAGCGGGTCCGAATTTCCGATCCGATCTGAGAATCGAATCTAAGACACTCGCTTGCGAAGCAGTTGGCCTTTCAACGCTGTAACAGCATAGCCGCTGTCAGTTGGCATAAAGGCAAGTGTAAATGCTCCTTTACCTTTACTCCATCGAGTTGCCCCTCAGAAGGGTTATTCCCAAGATTGCTTATAATGTCGAATATTTCCAGCAACCCTTTTATTGTTAACATATTTTACAAGATAGCAGGCGATAGGTCACTGACCTGCTGTAGAATTACACTCACTCTATTCTGTTGTAGTCGTAAGACTGATATTGCCGCCATTCAAATTCCATTTTAACCAACTTCAAAAACAAAGGAAGGTTCTGTTTTTCACACGAATGCATGTAAGTATGTATAAAGTATGGGCTTAATCACCACGGGAGCCCACCGCGGATTGGCGATTTCAAGCGCTGAGGTATCTGAGGCTCCCTCTCTGAGAGAAGGCCTGTGCCCTACAGTGGGACGTGTATAGGCTGCTTATGATGTATAAAGTAATGACCAAGAGACTTTGTTAGAGTAAGATAAGATAAGAGTATTCTTTATTACAACTTACAAAGCGTTCACCTCATCCGGGTAAGCGACGTGAAAATATTCAGTAGCACAAATTATAACGAAGTTAAAAGCTTTACAAGTCAACGAGTAATATAATAGTCGACCAATTTATTGAAAGCAAAACTTATAAAAGAAAACTTCGTATAAATTCTGTGGCTAATTACTTTGATTAAATAAAAAACAGTCACCCTAAACAACTTAAGCATGGTTTTATCTGTACAAAAATCTCTATCTAAAAAAAAAAACGCCACAAGCAGATATTTAACATGTTCACTGTATAAGCCAAAACTAGAAATAACCCGATAGTTCACCAGTTTTTGGCCATAAGGTTTTTGTTGAAATAAAAGTACCTACTAAAGTGGAGGAGAGCATGATTTTAATAATGACAAGCACAGCACAGAAAAGCAAAAAACAATATTGGCAGGCTGGTAAAGAATGCAGATTTCTTTACAATGTTATTCAAATAACACGACGCAAAATTCTTATCAAATCCACCCTTTCCTGAATTTGAAGTTTACGTGATCTTACGGTCAAGTAGAATTCTAGGTGTACGTGCTGAAGAAAACATAACAGTTGTTACCCAATGGCTAGTGTGAAAATTAATCCGGTTTCACATTGGATCATAACCATTACGACACAACCTCGGTGGACTAGTGTTCACACAACGTTCATAAAACGGCCTCAGTAAATGTATGAAACCGTGAAGGAAAACATCGTGAGGAAATCTGAGTGCCTGAGGTGTTCGCATATCTCAGCGCTTGAAATCGCCAATCCGCGGTGGGCACGGGTGGTGATTACGCCCATACTTTGCCTGTGCCTACAGGCATTATACCTCTAAATGTATGCGTCTATCAGTCCGATGATATCGTGTCGTACCGTGGTCGTTCATTGTGAACCCGGCCTTATGTGGGCACGCTGCGAAAGACAGTTAATTCTGTTACCAAGAACGTCGGTGAAATTACATTACTTTGCTGTTCGTGCGTTATTTCCGATGAGTGCTGTTTTTACCCAGCTGAGGGAGCAAAAGGGTGGTGCGGTGCTTTGTTTTACGCTCGCACTCCTTTGTTTGTATGTTTTATCATCATAAGCAGCCTACATACGTCCCACTGTAGGGCACAGGCCTTCTCTCAGAGAGAGAGAGTATGGGCTTAATCACCACGCGTGCCCACCGCGGATTGGCGATTTCAAGCGCTGAGGTAAGCTCAGACACTCAGGTTTCCTCACGATGTTTTCCTTCAACGTTAGCGAATGGTATTGCTAATATAACTTCACAAATGTACATAACTTAGAAAACAAAGTCATAGGTACATGCCCGCACTGGAAATCGAACCTGGGTCTCTCGCTTCCAAGTCCAATGTTTAACGTGACTATATGTAACCCCTATCAAGTTAGTCTCTATTAATTTTTTTTTCATAGAAATTTCATGCTTAGACACGTGATTTGAAAGCCATAGCAAAATGAACGTGTATTGAGAATAGCTATCGAATACGCTAGTTTGGTTTTTAGGGTTCCGTAGTTGGACGCGCCAGCGGATGGCAAAGAAATAAAAATTAGACGCGTCCTTGAAGGGGGGCGGAAGAAAAAGGTATTATAGTCCAGACTTCTAGAAGTCTGGAGCGGTGGGTCAAATTATCATATGAGACCCTGCGAAAGTAGTGGACTGTATTTTTGCGGATTCAACAAATGAGTTTGCACGTTGGTATTGAAGCAGTACAGGAAAGTTGTGGGAAAGCACGCCCTACCTTTGGCTGCTTCGCGATGTCTCCAGTCTGGATCCAGGCTGTGTAGGCTTCCCACTTGTGCTGCACTGTATCACCACACGTATGCACACCTTGTCTTTTGGTTTCAATGTTTGTATAATAATTTAATAGCGAAAATGTCTATGCAAGACACGCGGAGCGGTTATCGTTTCGAAAAACGTCCATGTTCTTCTGTGCTGCCAACTTAACAGCCTCGGGTGCTCGCGGTGCAAGCGTGAAGCATATATGTGCGGGCGTGCGTGTATGAGGGAGAGGGAGTATATAAGGTAAAAAGGAAATCAATGTACCAACGTGCGAAATATAATTAAAGTAAGATAATCAGTCACATTGAACGAGCGGGAAAATTTAAACTGCTATGGCACAACCAGTAGTCAACAAGGTACCATTATAGTTTCCCCATGTCCGTCTGTCTGTCGGTCTGTCTGTCTGTCTGTCTGTCCGCGGCTTAGTACAGAGACAATAAGTACTAGAGAGCTGAAATTTGGCATTATTTATTACGTCGACAAAACGGTAAAATAAACTCATACTTTATAAGTAGCCTATATACGTCCCACAGCAGGGCACAGGCCTGCCAAATTGTCCTCAGCACGGGTTAGTGCAACAAAAAAGAATATAATTTACGTTGCTTGAAAGAAAAAAATAAAAATAATATTTTGTGCATTTAAAATGGATTTTTTGTGCGATATATCATGTAAAACAAGAATAAAAAAACCTTAATTTACACGCTTCATTGACGATTATGTTTGCTGTATTTTGGCAATAAATTTTCACTTCATCTACATTTATAAACTGTAGATTGATAGAGTTCACGTTATTGAACAATCAGAAGAAAGAATTACAAATTATTTCTTATATCTAAGTAATGGCACGGAATTAGCAGTCTTATCGATTAGAGCAATTTCTTTCAGACAACCTTTGGATGAAGTAAATGGCAGGAAGAATATATTCGGTACGTGGATGTACATACTTACTCAATTCTCACTCCTGTGTGGTTGCAGGGATAAAACGTCGATAAGGCTTTAAAGAATTGCTAGAAACAGTTGTAAATATTAGGATGACGTCAACGCAGTGGTGCTAGCTCTTCCAATTAGGCATGGCGGTTTGGGTATACGTCGCTTGCAGGACACGAACAGTAGCTTCCAGCGTTCCTGGCATCGTCGCTCGATCTGACACAGATCTCGTCACTCGTATACTGAATAATAGTGGTTCTGTATCCCTTTCGTCGATGAAGCTTTGGCATGGCAAATGGCAGGTTCGTTGTCCTGGGAATGGCTTACCGGAGCGGCCGGAACTTCAGCGTGCGTGGGACGAAATTTTGTGGCTTCTTGTACATGTGGCTTCATGCTTTGCCTTCCCCACAGCTGGGGACCTTTTTAGACTGCGATTCTCTCCGGGTGGCTGTTGCACTGCGCTTAGGCTGTGAAGTCTGTCATTCTCTGTGTCTGTGGCGTGGAGTTGGACGCCCAGGGTCGCCACGGTCTGCATTGTGTCCGCAGCGCAGGTAGGATTTCTCGGCACCATTGCATTAATTATCTTGTTAGACGGACTCTGGTCACGGCAAATATTCCTTCTGCCCTTGATCCTCCGGTTTTATGCCGGAATGATGGGAAACGTCCGGTCGGCCTTACTTTGGTTCCTTGGGAGAAGGGTCGTAGTTTTTTGTGGGATGCGACGTGCGTGTGCACGTTTGTGCCGTCACATGTTGTGTCTACTGCTGCTGCTACTGGTGCCGCAGCTGAACTGGCTGCAAGACAAAAGTGCCTTAAGTATAGTTAGCTCATGAATAATAACATTTTTGTGCCGCTGGCTATCCAAACCACTGGTGTGTGGGGGACTCGTGGCAGAGCTTTTATTTGGGAGCTGGGCCGCCGACTGACGGAACGTGACATGGACGTTCGCTTTGAGGCATATCTGAGCCAAAGGATTTCCCTCGCTGTGCAGCGCAGCAATGCGGCCAGTATCATGGGGACTTTTGTGCCGGATGTGGCTACGAGCGATCTATTTGGTTAGGTTATATTATTAATTATTACTGTTTTGACATTGTATTATATTTTTGTAACTATTTTGACCGACGAAACCTGCGGGTGTATTTTGTATCGATTACTTTTATTTCTTTGCTTGTTTTGTGTTTAACCTAATATTTAACTGAACATTTCAAGGTTGTGGCTTTTAAAGGTTATCAATGCTATCAATTAAATATAGATGTTGTTAGGTTAGCTAATCACGTAATAACTTCAGACAGAACGATCCTTAAGTAGGGGCTGAATAAATTAACTGACTTGGTATCACAGAGAAACTGTAGATATATGTTATAGATAGATAGACAGACACTTTATTGTACACAAAAAAGGAAATCACGCCGACATGTTCTCTTCCCGACCAGAAATGTTCGAATTATAGAAAGAAAGAAAGAAAGAGGATATTTTGTCGGCTTATTGCAAGAACTCATTAACCGACATATTCACTATTGGGAGAAAAAGTACTTTTTAGTTCGTGTCATTTAATGGTTGTCTTTCCTCCTCCTTATTATATTCCCTATAACAACGTTACAATAATGCCCGATACTAAAACACCACTATTGCATCATTGTTTAATACATCTATATGTAAGTCCTTTAAAAGAAGCGGTTAGTGAGCTTTTGTAGTTAATGACTTCTTGCAATAAGCCGACGTTTTATTTAAATTGTCACAGAAACACGAAGTGAACATAAAGGTACATAAACAAAAGACACGAACGTCAACAAAACAGAGATAAAACAAAACGATCGTGAAGAGAACATGTGAGGCATATAGAGTCGAAGGCACCAAACTAGCATAAGACTATCAACCCCGTGACTTGAATTCTACGTCGATGTTCTTCTATAACGTTAGGAAGCCATTAATTTTCGTACATCAGGCTGTGTGACGGCGCTAGCGATGCTGAGCCCGTCATTGCCCCAACGGTTCGTTAGTAATTAGGTTGATCTCTCTGCGTTCAATATTTATTCTACAGTAGCTTTCACTCGCAGGCTGGAACTTGACGCTGGCAAGTCAAAAATTTTATTCACTATTAAAACAAAATGTTAACTTGATGATCGTCAAAGCTGTTAGTTTCACAGTTAATAGATTATGCGGAGAAGAAGCTAACTAAGAAACTTCACATTTACTCCACAGATCCGAAGAAATAGGAATAACCGACGAAATATGTCTGATGTATTATCGTAATATATCGCAATGGGGTAAGGGCCTATACCCAGCAGTGGGCAGAAGTGGGTTGATGATGATGATATAACTTTGGAATAGGAATAACTTACAAAGGTGGCTCTACTCTAGACGCTATCTTTGACTTTAGGAAAAACTTTGAAATCACAAATTATTTCTTAGGTACTAACTAAACGAGGTAGTAACGCGTCTCTATGAAAATTAATTATAAAAAAAAACATAGAAAAAACAAAAAAAAAACAACGATTTCTTTATTGAAAACTTTTGTAAGTAAATATTCAAGATTTTTTTTTGGAATTCTAAGATACTGATATCATTCAGTCTAAATACGATAGTGAAATTCTCTATTCAAAATCGTAACGAGTTAAAACAGTCATTCTCTTCAATATTTAGAGTGGAACGGTGTAGCAATAGCCTTTATGAATGCGAATATAACGGCCCTCTTATTATTAATCGGTAAAGCGTAAACATTTTCACTATACTAAGTCAACTCTGTACTAACTGTTTGAGCGTACTCATATAATATATGTATCCAGCCCATATAACGATTAACTCAATCATAAGTTATATTTAATCACAAGTTTTGTTCTATGAGTTTTTTTTATTGATATATCGATCAATCAATATGGCAAACTTTCGGAAAGTCATTCTCCTACAATTATATAAAAATGAACATTCAAACGGCAAATGAACATTCAAACGACAACGGTGGTAGCCTAGTGGGTAGAACATCGGACTCGGAAACGAGAGACCCAGGTTTTATCCCCAGTGCGGGCATGTACCTATGACTTGGTTTTCTAACTTATGTACATTTGTGAATTTGTGAAACTTCACAATAGTAGCAATACCACTCGCTAACTGTGAAGGAAAACATCGTGAGAAAACCTGAGTGTCTGAGCTATTCCCATACCTCAGCGCTTGAAATCGCCAATCCGCGGTGGGCACGCGTAGTGATTAAGCCCATACTCTCTCCCTGAGAGAAGGCCTGTGGCCTACAGTGGGACGTATAAAGGCTGCTTATGTATTCAAACGGAGAGAATCAAAAGCTGAATAATAAATTTCAAAAGTCCAGCAACAAAAAGTTATTGTAAATGACACACGTGACGCAAAAATCGATCTTTTTATGTTTATGAAGAACACGTATCTATCGCCAATGAATTAATAGAGTGTATTGAATTCGCTGGGAACCTTCTAAATTTTCAAATTCTGAATTTCAAACAGGCCCATTGCAACGCGGATTGGCGAGCGAGATACCATGGATTTTATACCTATAATTATAATAAAACCTAAAAAGTTTCAGAAATCTCCACATTTAAACCTGTAGCCCTTGAGACTAAAATATCTTAGACTAAAAATAGACTAAAACCCCTAACAAAAGTCAATATAGGGGCTCCCCAATTTAATTATTTCCTTGAAAAAAACAATTAAAAACCATGGTTATTGCGGTCCGATCGGGCCATTTAAAATTCTACAGATTACAGATCACATACACCCGAGTCTTTTGTGCGTCATGTGAACAGAACCACTGAGTTAATCTTCTAATGTTAGAGCAAATTTTGTGGAAAAGGTCTTAGAAATCCATTACAGCTTTCAACCAGTTCTAATTACAAAGTTAATACTCGAACGCTTTCAATAAACCCTGAGAACAATATTCTGGGGAAAACAGCTTATTGTTGACCCGTTCAGCTTGCCCCATCAAACTTGACCCAACACAAACTTGCAAAAGTACCTTCTGTATACCCAGCACTTAGCACGCACTGTCACTGTGTTAACATTTTGCTAAGAGTGATCTGATGGGACAAGATTATACTCCGGAGAGAGTATAAATGAGGTGAAGTTGAAAGAAACTTAAGAATAGTTATTCAGACGGATATTATCGAGTGTAGAGAACGTATAGAGAACTTGTTACTTTCTGCTAATTAAGAAGCAATTCCAAACTATCCGGCAGCGGAATAATAAAGATATTAGAAACACAATTACAACTATCTGTCTCAATAGGCTTAAAAGGTATGTGTGGTTCGCGAATTTATATCTATCAAACATGAGTGGTTTTATAAATGATCGTCTAAGTGGTCCAAGATTTTCGTCGAACGAATCGTCAGATTGCTTTGTTACGGCGGCAACCCTTTGGTACTCAACGTTTAAAGCTATCTGGAGCAAGCGAACGCCTCTGTTCGGGCGAGAGAGAATGGCTGATTTTTTTTCTCTAAAAAGTTTCTTTTATGCAAAAAGGATGTTAGGCAGGTAGCCCAGACATTTTTTTAAACAAAAAACGCATTTATTTGAAAGAGTTGCGTAACATAGTATTTTTAATTTTCTACTTTAGTATTGGACTGGAATTGCAAATGCAGCATAACTTTGTCACTTAGCGAGGGACAAGTGAAATATGCTGAGCTGCCTGTCAACCTTCGCTAGTCGGAGAGGCACTTGAAGAAGAAGAAGAAGAAGAACAATTTTCTATAGGGTTGGAGAAAATCATTGATGTTAGTAGACCTTTGTAGGTTGTGCATTACAAATGTCAAAATCGCGACTTTCCAGTAAATTAAGTGTCAAAGTTTGACGTTTTAGTGCCACAAAAAGCGTGAGTCGCGACGTCATTCAACCGACGCTGGAGTAATGTAATACTGAGACATTGATTAATATCTAACATACAGGGTCTTTCAGATAGGTGCGGTAAAACTTAAGTAACCCCCTTAAGCTTTACCTGAACTATCTGAAAGACATCAATCATCTCATCAATAAAAACGATTTGGATCAAAAAAAAAATGTTGTTCAAAAAACTTCAGATTTAGGCTGATTGTATACTGTTATTTTTATTTATTATGCAAAATCGATTTTGTATTATTCATCGCTTACCAGATAATATATTTGTAGCACGCATACTTGATTTATTTTATTTATTTAACAGAAATCCACAGCAATACAATTACAGTCAATAATTTTTATAAGCACGAAAACATGCAACTTGCGTTCATACAAATCACCAGACCAGAAATATGCAAAATGGCGATATCATTATTAAAATCCTCGCCGACTACCTAAGCAATCCTCTTACTACGCGAAAAATATGTTTATCCAAAAGGTTTTCTTTTTAAGATTCAGTGAGGAACACTGGTCAACTTCTATGAATTAGTTTTCGGGAATTGTTCTGTTCATCGCATTGAGTTGAATTAGTAAAGATTGCTATCATGTGTCATACATATGATTGACTATCAGATAGGTCTGACTATGAGCCAGTTAAAGTATGAAAAAAAACATTAACACTGAGAAACTAATTAATTCTAGTTCTACTTCATCATCATCATCAGCCATTCGACGCCCACTGCAGGACATAGGCCTCCATCATGGTTTTCAACCATGAAGAGTTTTGCCATAATCGCCGCGCTTGGCAGGCGGGTTGGCGATCGCAGTATGCGGTTGGAATCTCAGGAAGACGCTGCTGCCCGTCTCCTGGTAATTGATTTCCTTAGTCGCCTTCTACGACATCCACGGAAGGAAATGGACTGACGCTATTCTTAATCCGGTGCCACACGGAAAGTTCTACTTATTTAAGTCCAATTATTTAAGAGTTTTACTCAGACGGGAGTTTTAAATATTTATTTCTCTTTTAGAATTTTCATCTTGCTACCTCGTAACTTGGCCACTTCGCAAAAGCAAAAACGGTACGAAGATCACATGACGGCTGTTTTTACGTATATTTTTCATACATGAATTATTAAAAAATAAAAACTAAAATCCAAAAAGAGCACCTCAAAATCTAGCATTGACTTCTAACACTTTTCCTAGAATTCACGTATTGTATGCATTTTCTTTTTCAACGAAACTATTCCTGGGAAATATTATTTTTTAAGCGTTTTTTTTTTCATTACGATAAAAAGTGTTATTAATAATAATTATATATCAGCAATTGTGTACTTAACATATTTGTAAATATTTGTAATTTCCGACCTTTGATTCCAAACTGTGAATTCAATGTTCGGAGTGCTTGGAAGTAACAATTGAATTTTTTTCTAATATATTAAATGCGTTAACAATTGAATTGGCCGGCGCCGACCATAAGACTAAGCTTAAGTGAAGTACATTTTCACAATTTACTTCACTTAAGCATAAACAAACAATACCAGGACGTATTTTTTTTTAAAACTTGCACCAAAATGTTTTAAGCCGTGGTTAAAATGTCCTCTTAAAATACCGCGAATGTATGCAAAGTCACGCTGTAGTGTCGCATGCCGAAAATTTCTTCTCAAGGAACCTTATCTAATGCATTCAAAACATCGGGATCTCAAACAAGCGTAGCGTTGGTTTATACTTACGCTCCATGCCAAAAAAATGCTGAAAGCTTTGCGTTCTCTGTATGCCACATTCTTGATTCTTGAGTAACCTAAACAAAATTCCCCCGTTTCCCAGTTAATTTTGTGGATAAAGCAAGTTTGCTTTGCGTGCAGTATGCATAGCATTGGGATCGGACATCAGTTGTTTATCACCCTGTATAGACATACGAAATTTTAAAACACCCGGAAAACTTTTCATAAACCCTGTTAGAGTCCCAAGTTTTTGGAGTACCTACATCAGATAAATAGTCTGAGGAACGTCAGCTTTCTTTTTTTGAGACGTAAGCACATTACATTACTGTACATTACAGTCAACAGCACATCAACATTTACGTTGTGGTTGCAAAGTCAACCGTAAAATAACTGAGTAGAAGAAGAAGAAGAAAGACATTTATTATACCACTAAGATACATCATAGAAACATAATAAGCAGATAAGTAACATAATATGCACAACAACAGAAAGAAAACTAAATACACAACAGACAAAACGAATAAATAAAACAGGGTGCATGGGTGTAAAGGTTAATGTGCTGTCAACTCTACTCTGCCTACGCTACTCACTGACAAATGGCATAGCGACTATAATAAATACAATCCCAGCAATTAGCAAAATTGTCTCTAACTGAAACCATGTATTTCTGTACATATGCAAACGAACTGTTCCAACATAAAGTGAATGGAAAACCTCAAACGACCTAGTGCACAGAAAGGTGCACACACAATTTTTTACACATTTAATTCGGCTTTGCTGCTCGATGCAAGCATTAGCTCGTCCCTATATAAACTCGACCCGCTTATCCAAAGCCATGTAAATTCTTATCGTCAAAAATATCGTTTATCGATGCATTACTTTTATTTAACTGCACTGTGCATCAGTGGCGAAGGATCTTTATAGGCCGATTCTCAGCGGCTTGCGTTTTAGAAATCCGACCCCCACCAAAACCACTGATAATGTCAGGCACTTCGATTTCTCCATACATTTTATCGAAACAACCCGGAATATTAAAGGCCATAGTAGCCGCTTTGCACAACAATATTCGGTCTCGCTCGCACTCCCACAAAAATGCTATGACTCGCTTGCCTTCATCGCGCCCGAAAGTGGCCGAGGTAGGCTGCGCTGTCCCGGCTTCCTTTCCTTTCTTTTTTTTACTGCCATATGATAAAGCGTGACGGGCGCAATCAGTTTTATCAATCGGGTGCGACCGATGTTATAAGGTTGCAAAATCAAATTTCAGTATTGCGATACGAAGATGCAATGCTAATTATTTTGTTTTTTATAGTGTATTTTTTGTCGGGAATCAATTCGGAACTATTCGGAAGTAAACAAATAACACGTGCTGTGCGTGATGGATTTTTGTTTGCGTGCATGCTTGTGAAAAAAGTTTTTAAGTAGTTTTCGTTATTGTAATGGATAATTGAGATTGTCACTTGTTTATTATTTATTTTTCTGCGTTTGTCCCTCATATTTGTTATATTGCAAGAGGAAAGATGGATTTATTAAACATTTCTATTCATCTTTTTACGACAAATAGACATGAATGATCCACAGACAAAAAATATGGTCCTGAAAAAACAAGGGAGATGAAAGATGCTACTGGGGAGCCTCGCTCTATAAAAAAAACTTCACCCCAGAATCTGTCTTTAGATTGTATTGGGTTGCTTGTCAACTCATGCACTTACCATATTTATAACTTTTACAAACTTCAATCAATTCAAAACATCTATTCGGTTAGTTGTATTTGTCAAATTAATTTGAGGATTTATTTCAGCGGCCCTTTATTCTACAGTGCCTTTTTCATTTTGGCTGTGGATCTATGCCAGAACGTGGTTCGATACGATAAAAACTATTTTGTAAATTTGTTTGCTTTTGTTTTAACATTTTTATACTTACCTAGCCTAGTAACTACTAACAAGCGTGCATGTGATGATTCTGCACACGTCTTGAAAGCCACTGTCGTCATCAATTCATCAGCGTTATTTTGTATGGTGAAAGTGGGGCCGTATCTTCTGAAGAAAGCGTCAAGAATTCGTAAAGTTGGCGCTAGCATCCACTCGATGACTTTTTTTTTGGACCGGCCTCCTTTTATTCTAATTTCACCCTCCGCCAGTGCTGTGCGTACACGCATGTATTACCTAACTTTCTTTTGAAGCTGAAGCGCTGTGTGCATCGCACTCAATTGTTGGACGGAGATCTTAACGGTTTGTCACACCTAAACTTGAGTCAAATCACGGAAAGTTCCGACTGGGTACTATGATCTCCACAGATAATCTCGGATTTTTTGTTTTCAATAAGATTAAACAAGCGTCTATTGTTTCGCAAGCCTTCACGTGAGTTTACCGACGTTACTGCAAGCGAGGCAAGTGGTACGGAGCGCCATCCTAATAAGATCGTGCACGGCTTTTAACCCTAAAGATACGTTGCATGGCAAGGCAATGGGACGAGTTAAGAATAAGACTAGCAATTAATTTGCAGTTTGACTCGCCCACGTGGGCCCAGTTTTTGTCACACATAACTTTGCACACCCTGCATGCACGGCAGTAGCGTGGAGATTTAAAAATTGAAATTTATATTCCGCTAGGTGCAATTTAATGTCACCGCAGGTGTGGGCGGGGTTGCTCTTATTTTCGGACCATAGAGTGCTTTACTAATAGAAGGACTAATTTGTAACGACTCTATAATGAACATTCCAATCCGCTGGATCCAGCCTAATCCAGTAAACTGTATGCTTAGTATGTAAAAAAAAACTTTTTTTAATAAGTTAGTTTCCTCTATCTATAAATCCAAGTGGCAGGAAGGCGCTGGATGCAGGCCGCTTTCAACCGGTCTTTTTGGGAATCCATGGAGGAGGCCTATGTCCAGCAGTGGACTTCTTGTGGCTGAATGATGATGATGATCTATTAATCTAAGTGCGTGGCTAGAAAGAAAGAAAGAAGAACGAGAAATATTTATTGTAGTAACAAACAACAGACGTACGTACGTATGTACCTGATCCTTAAAAATCCTGAGAGGGATTTTATTCGGTTTCTTTTTCAGGTTTAGGATTTTTTCTTTAGCTAAAGAAGAAAATAATGAGCTGTCAACTCAAGTATAACAGTCTTTCTACATTACACAGAGCCGTACATGCGCAATGATATCAATTTAAAATATTCCTCATACTGATAAGATAAAGACTTGTACATAAAAATTGATATATTTCTTAACCTAAAAGTACAGATGGCGGCTTTATCACTAAAAGTGATCTCTTCTAGACAACAATTGGATGGACTGGACTAATACATTGGAGAAGGAAGTAGATGTACAAACATACAAAGTGATGGTTTCAGAGCTATATGAGTTAACCGAGTACTTATATTAAATTATCTGTTGTTACCTTATCTTAATCTGATGTACAATAAAGGATTTTCTAACCTTATTTAACCAACTACCCATCAAATGTAGCTTATCTACTGTTCTTTTTGTTTTGTCGACCAAAACAGTATATTTAGTGGCCTTGGTGCATTTTAAAACATTCTTGGGACATTTGAATTTATTTGTTTATCCTTCATGTGGAAGATTCAGCTTCCAGAGATAAATTTATACGTAATTCTTTTTTTTAAATAAACAGTTTAATTTTTTTTTTTGTAAATCTGTTGGCTGTGTTAAGTGAATTAGGTGAAAACGTAACTGATTGACTGATTGATCTGATTTAATGGGGAACTTGCGTCTTACTTAGATTGGAGTGACATCAATGCTTTTATACCGTAGAAGTCATACAAAAACTTTGGAAAAAGTTAAAAATAAAACCATATAAAAATTTATGGTATTCGGGGTCAAAAAAAATGCGAAAAATAAAGTTACTCTAGTAACAAAAACCTTATTAGATTTAGTGTTCTGTAAGCATTTCCGTTTGCTACAACTGCTATCACAAACTTTAAATTTTTGATACTTAGGTACAAATTACATTGGGGTAAAATTGTGTATACAGTTGGAAATCTGGGTGGCTTGAGAGCCACGTTTATGTAATTAGTAATTAAAAATGGCAAAAACAATTTAAGTAAAATATTAATATGTCCATGTGGTGCCGGATTAAGAATAGCGTCACTCCATTTCTTTCTGTGGATGTCGTA
This sequence comes from Yponomeuta evonymella, assembly GCA_963969515.1. Taxonomy (NCBI): domain Eukaryota; kingdom Metazoa; phylum Arthropoda; class Insecta; order Lepidoptera; family Yponomeutidae; genus Yponomeuta; species Yponomeuta evonymella. The sequence goes on along the minus strand of OZ018366.1, from coordinate 6,979,617 downwards.
GAAGGCGACTAGGGAAATAAATTACCAGGAGACGGGCAGCAGCGTCTTCCTGAGATTTCAACCGCATATTGCGATCGCCAACCCGCCTGCCAAGCGTGGCGATTCTGGCAAAACCCTTCATGGTTAGGGATAACCATGAGGGAGGCCTATGTCATGCAGTGGGCGTAAAATGGCTGATGATGATTAATAGTATTATCTTAAAAAATAAATGAGTTGAGAAATCTCGCTTCGAAAAATATATGAACAGACTACCGCCTTTTGGACAAAAAATTTACGAACCTTAACAATAGCTATCGAATACGCTAGTTTGTTTTTTTTAAATAGGCACTTTCCAAAAGTATCTCGACACAAACTCGAATCTATTAGAACCATTAGCATCCAGCCAGAGCAGTCCGTGCGTGCGGCGGGTCCTCGGGTCATTGTTCAGATAGATGAAGAGGCGGTGCTAATTGTTTGCGCCTTATTGAAACAATAATTCTCAACTCAATTTTTTCTATTTACGTCTGTACTTACAAGAAATAGTCTAAATACTTGCCATTTTTAAGCTCTAATTACATAACCGTGGCATTCAAACCACCCACATTTCAGCGTGTATAGTACTAGTAGTACTACTTGGTGGTAGCGGGGCGATGGAACGCCAGGCCTCATATTCGGTAGGTCGTGGGTTTGAACCCTGGCGCATGCACCAATACCTAAGTTTGTTTTCTAAGTTACGCACATTTGTGAATTAGTAGAAGAAATACCACTCGCTAAAGTAGAAGCAATGTCGCTTGTGAAGGTAAATCCCGTGAGGAAACCTGAGTGCCTATGGTGCTTACAAAAAGGGAAACGAGGGCATAAAAGAACAAGTTACAAGTTCAATCGGGATATTTTCTCTTGTAACAACGACTGCGAGGATAATGAGTGTGTTTTTCATTCGGGCTGCGACCCGCTAAGGATCGGGCCATAAAACATCAGGTAATGTCCTGAGCTCAGAATGGATGTTGGGCAGGTCGCGGGACAAAGGAACTCCTCCTCACTGACGCGGTTGCTGGCAAACTAGTGAAGCGGAACCGTCGAAACTTCTCCGCTGCTTGGATAGACTACAAAAAAGCATTCGACTCCGTCTCACATGCATGGCTGAAGAGAGTCTTCGAATTGTACAAAATAGACGGTACAGTAAGAGACTTGATCCAGACCTGTATGGGACAGTAGAGTCCCATACAGGGACTAAGCACTTTGCTGGATAAATCGGGGACGGGCTTTCAGTTTAGGAGAGGAGGTACAAAGTTCCTCACCTCTTCTACATGGATGACCTTAAACTTCTTGCCCCAGTACGGACTCGCCTGATGGATCTACTAAAAATCACATTTGACTTTAGTGGATCCATTAGGATGGAGCTAGGGGTCGAGAAGTGTGCCATTATGCATGTGGAAAGGGGGAGGATAACACATTCTGAGGGCGTAGATCCTTCTATTCCCGTCTACTTAAAAACCCTCTCCGAAGCTGAAACATACCTGGGAATGTCACAGAGTATCAACGTCGTGGAGGCGGGCATGAAACCGTCAGTTTGCAGCGTCTTATTTTCGCGTCTGACAAAAGTGCTTACGAGCTATTTGTCAGGCGTGATACGCGCTTATAACGGCTGAGTCATGCCCACCATCATGTACACGTTCGGCATACTTAGGTGGAATCCGCTGAACTTCAAGCCCTGGATGAGAAAGTCCGCACAACTATGACTCCCCATAGAATGCATCACCCGAAATCGTCAGTGAGTGAGAAAGTTGTACTTGCCGCGAAAGCATGGTGGTCATGGGCTATTGAATGCCCAGATCATACATAATCGTGAGGTAGGCAACCTCCGTAACTATTTCCTGACGATGACGGACAGTCCGATGCGTAGAGATGTCATAAGATGTGATAAAGGACTTACCCCTCTGGCCTTAGCCAACGAGCAATGGCTCTGGGCGCAAGGATATATGGAAGGAGAAGGAGCTGCATGGGACGTTCTACTAGACTCTACACGAGCCCCACGTGGATACGAAGGCCTCTATACACTGGCTACGTTTCGGTAAACTGTTCGGGGAAACCGAGGGTTTTGTCTGTGCAATACAAGATCAGGTTATCAACACCAACAACTATAGGATATAGATCCTGAAGACGGCACTGCCGATATTTTCCGGCCGGGTCGCCATCCCGTTGAGTCACTCAGGCATGTTATTTCCGGTTCTGCACAGACACAACCTTGTAGCCAGGATTCTCCATCAAGCGCTCACTCTATGGAAATATGGCCTTGTCGCACAGAGATTACTGTATTACAAGTACACGCCGGAAGCCGTGCTCAAAAACGATCGGGCCAAGCTATACTGGGACCGGCCCATTATCACGGACAGAACTATTCTCTTGAATAAGCCTGATAGTGTGGTGGTGGACCGGGCGCAGAATAAGGTGTTTTTGGTTGACATCACTGTCCCATATGCTGAGAACGTCGTGAAAACCGAAACGGATAAAAAAACCACGTATCTGGACCTGGCGTATGAGGTTATTGACATGTGGAGGGTGGTGTCAACCGAAATCGTTTCTATAGTCCTGTCCGCGAATGAGTTAATTCTTACCAGTCTCGCTGACCATCTGAGGCGGTTGCTTGGATGCTTCCGGCTATCATGCAGAAGGCGGAGCTGCTTGATACAGCCCGGATAATCTGTCATTTTCTCTCATTGTTGCCCTGACCTCCGGCCACTTGGACTCCCCAGCCGGAGGGCGTCCGTCAGGCCACTTTGGTCAGACGAGACTATTATCTTTTTTACCCCAAAATAATAATAATAATAACTTCCACACAATACAATAACTTGACCTGGTCCCAAACTAGGGTATCCTGTGCTATGGTAACCAGGCAAGGACATTACGAACATGAAAATACACTTAGACTGAGACTATTTGTACAAATGTACGGCGGCCTCCTGTGGGAATCGAACCCACGACCTATATTTTGGTAGCTAAGCGCCTTAACGGCTAGACCAACCAGGCAGTATATTACCCTACAATATAAAAAAAAAAAAAAAAACTTTGGCATTTGCATCTACCTAATGAAATGATTTATGCCGCGTCCAGTGGCACGTTCATTTACACTTGATGAGTGAAGGGACCACTCGGTCACTGCAGTGCCTGGAACACAAGCCTACTGGCTTGGCACTATATAAGCGTACTATATATAATCAGCCTTTTAATAGAACAGTAAGCTGCCCAGGGCGACGTTGACGGCTGAGTACATCGTTTGAGGCCTTTCCATGGACCCGTTTTAGCTATACGGGAGTCTCTTTGTTCGATCACTCCAGATATGAGACAATTCGTCAAAGAACTAAGGTAATATTTACCCCATAAGATCAGCCAGTTAAAGTGTCTGAGGGCTGGTCATATCTGCCAAAGAAACGATAGTCCATGGGGTACGAAGGTTCTCGAGTCGAAAGCTAGCGTATGACGCCCACCATTTCGCTGGACCGACGATCTGAGGCAGAGTGCTAGCAGCAGCTGGATGAAGATCTGTGTCAAGCAGTGGAAGAGGTTGGTCTGATTCACCACCATCATCATTCAGCCACGAGAAGTCCACTGCTCGACATAAGCCTCCTCCATGGATTTCCAAAAAGACCGTTTGGAAGCGGCTTGCCTCCAGCATCTTCCTGGTACTTGGATGAGGTCATCTGTCCATGTTGTGGCTGGTCGTCTTACGCTGCGCTTGCCGATATGTGGTCGGGAACTTTTCGGCCTCATCGGCCATCAGTTCTGCGTGCTATGTGCCCCGCCGACTGCCAGTTCAACTTACTAATCCGCTAGGCTATGTCGACGACTTTCGTTTAAATAGACACACATAATGTTGCCGCTATGATAACAAATGCTAAAAACGGAATAAAATAAATACTTAAGGGGGGCTTCCATACACAAATGTAATTTTTTTGCCGCTTTTTGCTCGATATTAATAAGGGCAACACTTAGACACTTGAAATATTCAACTGTTGTATAGATAATGGTATGAAACCCTTCGTGCGCGAGTCTACTCGCACTTGGCCTGTTTTATTGTTCTTGCATTGCATGTTGGCAATATTGTCGAGCATCATGGTTTATCAGTAATCAGTACTTCAGACCAAACCGAAAGAATTCGAACGAAGTAGTTGTTCGGCACCGCAAACGGCCGAAGTGTTTTTCATCAAACACGAAACAGTCCGTTTTCATTGCGCAAAGAATTCTTTATTTTGCCATAAACGAAAATGTTAGCAACGAAAATGTTTCGCGTATGGAAAACCATTAGTTTTGTACAATGTTTTTTTTTTGTTAGAAGACGCACGAAAGGAGCTTCCCCGAACGAGGTTCTTACAAAGCCTGTGCGTCTGGCGCACCCTGGACAACAATCAGCGAGTTTCTAACGCTAATTGGCAAATCGTCGATGCATGCCAAACTCAAGTCCAACCTTGAAGCCAGCGCAGTGAATTTTTACCGACATGCAAAGAAGAAGACGAGACAAACTCCGCCTTCGTGGCCACGCCGTAAGGGAGTCAGGACGAATAAATTCTGTAATAGACGGGCGAGAGGTGCCGTGACTCGCCGCCGCGATTGCATCTAATGACCGCGTAATGTACGGTGTAAAACAGTAGCTGGAGATGCCCAGTCTAATGGCCGTCAGCTTCCATTAGGGTTGCCAGATTTTATTTTATTTTATTCAAAAAACCAACAGCGTTACAGAGTTTCATAACTTAAAGTAATATCTTAAAACAGTCTTGGGATCGGAAATGAAACCACTGGAGAGGAGAGTCGTACAAGGCACTATCCAACGCCTACAGTGTGTCTCCGAGACGAGTGTCCCACCCAGCAGATACCCAAGTATCCGTCTGTACCCTAATCATTCCTCAAAAATAATAATAATGAGACCTAACGATAACTAGGCATCTACCCAGTGAAAGCCTCCAAGTCGAACAAATTCATATTCCAGTGTTACGTAAATTTTACGCTCTGGACGGTACGGTTATAGGGGAGTTTGATCGGCTTTCAAGGCTGCCCTGGTCTTGCGATATCCCGATCCATAGGTGCGGCGAGCACCTTAAAAATATATATTATTATCCAGCTTTGAGTTCAGAATATCCGAGCTTTTATGACGCCCCGAGTCCGGTTTTTGTAATTTTGGGCCTAGCAATACTAGACCCCATATCATGAGCCCCATCTCGCACTCGAAAAACAATCAAAAAATCGCTCCGTCCCGCTCTCAACCGCTACGTTACGCGTTAGCGCGGGTTGGGTCGATTCTGTATAATATACATCTCGCGTGCGAGATAGTGGATCAAACTAGCAACGCAAATACCTAAGCCAGCGGCCGCACAGAAGGGACATGGGGCGTGGGCGCGGAAAAGACGCGATGCGTTGCATAAAAGTCGCGCCCTTGCCGCGTCTCTTCTGTGTGGGCTTCGTCCCGTCCCTTCAGTACATTTTGTGTGAAAGTGAATTGTATTAACGACGCATCTTTTCCGCGCCCTCGCCCCACATCTGTTCTGTGTGGCCGGTGGCTAACGGTGGCTACCAACCGAAAAGAACGGACGAACGAATACAAATGGACAAATTCAGTGTGCCATTCAGGATTGGTCAATGGGCCTGTTCAATGTCTTTAGGTGGTAGGTACCATGAGGTCAATCAGGGGCTTCATTGTCTATCTTTCGAATCTATCGCGGTCCCTTTCAATTTGACGTTTAAAAGATGCTGACGAACTTCAGGCTGTATTTATTTGACACGAGCTGTCATTGATAGTGATAGCGATTGCAACTTGTCTTTGAAGGGTACTCGTACCTATTGAATGAACTAAATTGCAGACGTTTCAACTGCGTTTTATTAATGCATTGCACGCACAATAGGCACATTGCACTTAAACTTACATCAAAATTAAATACTTTTTTGTATTGTAACAATGTTATGCTTATATATTGGCCTTGGTTTTGTTGAAATAGTTGTGTTTATGTATGAAATATTTAAGTTACTAAGTTAAAGCGATGAATCGATAAAATAAAAACTTACAAAACGTTTCTGAGTGCAAGCAGCTAGTTCGACCTGAGATTTTGCACCTGCCCTCATCGTTGAGCCATTGTACGCAGCAAGGCTGTGAGATCACTTCAGCATGTCTCTTTTCAGAAGGCCAGCAGTGCTCAGCTCCTACATTTCGCGCACCAAATCCTGAGCGATTCCAATCGTCTTACTGTCAAATTTGTATGGGTGTTTCTTATTCTTTAGGGCATTCCTGGCATAGCTGGCGTTCGTTATCACCATGACGGCCAGTGGGCTCGGACCGAGTGCGTCGTCATAATCAACTACAACTGTACGCACCCGGTCCGAGCGTACAAAGACCGTCAAAACCCGGCTTAACCTTGCTGGCTAGTAATTGTAATGCTGAAGTGCTGACTGAGAATTTGCGTATCGTGTTCCGGATATTAAGTAGTGCGACTGCTCTTGTCTTGCATTTGTCTAAAAAATTGTATTCAGCACCGGATGCCAAACGTTGTAGATATCGATTGTGATGCAAGGTATTTTTTTGCTTACCTCATCGAAGAAGGCTTCTTCGCCTGCAGTTTCTGTTTTTCCATAATTCTGTCTGAGTAATCGCTGGCTTCAATAAATTTTGGCCTGCCGGCTTTAGCGGAGTTAAAAATTCTAGTCCTTTGGCCCTAGGTTTAATGCTCTAAAGTAGGATCTAAAAATAGATATTATCGGTGTGGAACATTTCATGGTTCACCTTTAAGAAAAACGTATTCGTATTTACAGAGGACGATGTGGTTTTATTTTGCCTATGGCGAACATTTTATTGGGCCTTAAGAGAACTTCTGATAAACTAGAAATGGTCGAAGGTCCTATTAGGATGAACTTTGGTATTTATCTTTAACCTGCCCTTAACCTAACTCAAATATTTCCCGAGCAAATTAATGCAACAACTTTATTGACTAATAGCCATTAATTTTGTTGTTATCAAACACTTGTCTAAAAGTTGACTGCTCAAACTGGAAACTTGAATAATACTTTCTCTGATTAGAGGTTTTTAAGTTCAACTTTTTTTCTGCCTCTCTACTAATGGAGTGGTACTAATGAGAATACCAATACGCCTCTACGACGGCATATTAGTAGATAAATGAGTACGGGCTAGACTGAGGAAAATCTAGCCTATATTATGACGTTAAGACATCGGTACAGTCAACAGAATATACACCTTACGTTACTGGTGATTTTGGAATTCAAAGAAAGGTTGATGTGTTGTATACAACAATGTACGTATAGGAACGGTGATTTGAAACTGTTAAAGGTTTTAAGATTGAACCAAAGCCGTGACAATGATAATTTAAATATCGAGTTTGCCATTATTATTAAAAAATAATATCAGAAAATTTAAAATAATTTTCGTTTTTGCGTTAAACATCACGCATTTTAAAAATAAAAAAAATAATCATCCTTGGTATGGAAATTTGTAGACAAAATAGATATTTTTTCGAAATTTTACACACATTTGGTACCTACATACATTCATACATAAACTTACGCCTGTATCCCAGAGGGGTAGGCAGAGACCAGGGACCGCCACTTGCCACGGTCCTGACAGATCACCCTCGCTTCCTCAACACTCATCAGCCGCTGCATGCACGCACGCCGCACAAATTTAGTTTGGTTTTATTTTAATAATCAAATGTATTTTTTTCTTATCTTGAAACTACAAAGGTAGTTTTACGATAAAAGTGGTACTAACGGAACACTGTTGATACATTTTCGATAGAGCATAATTTCCCTGCTTAACTGAGCATATATCTATATAGTTAACTACCTACAAATACCACTAACAAACGATTCAAATGAAACTCTTCAAATAAGTTCGTACGCCTTGGAGTTGCACTTCAAATCTATCTTAGTTTAAAGTTGCGTCGGAGATATCTGAAGGAGGTTTTGCCAGCTCTAATTTGTATTTGCCGTAGTTGCGGTGGGTGCTATTCATAGAAGGACATAGATGGATAGACCTGGCATTATAAGGTTTTATTTAGTACCTGTACAATAATTTTAATTTTTTTATTTTGCTTTTGACGTCTTTGCGTTCCCTAGTAGGGGGTCACTTGCTAAAACAGCATGCAACGAAAACATGTCGCCTTGGCGAGGGCTGTAACTCTGTAACTACGGGTCGTATGCAATTAATTTATATATCGTCGAGTAAAGCTCAGCCGTTACTCAGATCCTTTTGATTCGCACCGCTAGATGGCGCCAGTGCCGCGTAATACATTGCGCAATTTGAACTAAAAATTAACGCTTACTTATAGACGTTTCACGTTAAACTGACGGCCGTGTAACCCGAAGCAGCTCCACCCACTTTTATAATTTATTTTATTATAATAGGAAAACTTATAGTTATGAAAACCATACATTACAATTTTAATTCTGTAAAGGCAGATGGTCATTCAATCATCTCAGATACGGAAGTTGACGCGTGACATAGAGACAAACTTAGTGAGGTCAGAGGCCGAGTTTAGCAAAGTGAACACGAGCCTTCTCACGGCAACGCTGATGGCCAAAGTCCGTTTCAAAAATTGAGCTCTAAGGCTGACTCGGGAGCCCACCGAGGTCACGATTAGACTAGCTTGTATTCTGGTGAGGTAGGTACAGAGTAATGTTTGCCAGTTGCCACGATTCTAACATGTGCTTACTTACCGCGGCAACGCCAAAGGCCGAGCTTCGTACAAAAGCCTGAACCCAACGGCCGAGTTCAGACTCGGCCATAGAGCTCACTCCAGCGAGCCCGCGGTTAGCTTAGTCTATATTTCGAAGAGGTATGGAGAGACTAAGGTTTTCCGGTTGGCACAATTCTGACACAATTCTTTTGCTTCATTCGTCACTGCATGCTGCCCGCTTACGGGTCCTTTTTATTTGCTCTTCGCCTATACAGCTCCTCTTTGGTCGACGCATGCCCGCTGGGGGCATCCTTTATTGGCCTTTTTACTTAAATTTGCAAAATACTACTGTGTACCTAAAACTTAAACTCGAAAATGAATGAATGCGCACTCTATGTGTTTATGTGGTCTTTGGCCTTGTGTACTAGGAATTTCAATTTTAACATTAGTTGGTCACCCACAGCTCTTTATTGATTGTTAGATATGAGGGATCACCAGAGGTTAAGGCGGTGTTTTAACAAATGATACCCAATTAGTTGCTGATTACAAAAGGGCTTCTTTGACAACGTAAGAACAATAGAAGAACATCTTGGCCAATCAGGGCAGTTACTATGAAACACGGAGTATTGTGTTAATCGTTTCTCTCCAAAGAGTATGATTGATAGATCATTGAGGTTAATGACGCGGGTAAGAGAGATTTAAAATTGACCTCTGCCTCCACTGATTGGTGAAGTTGGAGCTAAAGCTAAGAAAGATAGGTAGATTAAGAAAGATAAAGAATATTCTATCTATCTTCCATGTGGCGTCGGATTAAGAATAGCGTCACTCCATTTCCTTCCGTAGATGTTGTAGGAGGCGACTAAGGAAATCAATTACCAAGAGACGGGCAGCAGCGTCCTGTTCCTGAGATCCCAACCGCATACTGCGATCGCCAACGCACCTGCCAAGCGTGGCGATTATGGCAAAACCCCTCATGGTTATGAAAACCACGAAGGAAGCCTATGTCCTGCAGTGGGCGTCAAATGGCTGATGATGACGATCTATCTATCTATAGATTAATTGAGAACACATATTACATCCTTGACTGTGGTATGTATATAACAGGCATCACGCCTCTTGCCCAAATAACTTGGCTGTGCGTGGTAGTTACCAGCCAAGGCCAACTATTGCTAAAGCAAATTTATTGTTTATCACAAGGCGTGATAATCCTTACTTACTTCCTACGATGCTACAATATTTGTATTTACTATACCTATAGTTAAATATACCTTATGGATGTGAGACCTGGTCGCTGACTTGACTATGGGCCTCATAAAAAGGCTCAAGGTCGCCCAACGAGCAATGGAGGGAGCTATGTTATGAGTTTCACTGCGTGATCGAATCAGGAATGAGTAGATCTGCAGAAGAACCCGCGTTACTGATATAGCTCAAAGAATTGCTCAGTTGAACTGGCAGTGGGCGGGGCACATAGCTCGAAGAACTGATGGCCGTTGGGATGAAAAAGTTCGGACCTGGCGACAGCGGACTGGACGCCGCAGAATGGGTAGGCCCCGATGTTCTGAAAACCTGGTTACAGTGGCGGGGAGTCACTGGATGCGGGCGGCACAAGACCGGGAAGAAAGAAAGAAAGAAGACATTTATTTAAATTGTCACAGAAATACAAAGTAAACACGAAGGTACACAAACAAAAAGTTTGGAAAAACATGAGGGAGACCTATGTCCTGCAGTGGGCGTCAAATGGCTGATGATGATGATGATAGTTATATTGATTGTATGTTGCCCACTAACTAAGTAAAAAAATACATAGGACCAAACGAATATTTTTAAAGACCTTACCGGATTTAATGGCGAGACTATACAGTATCCAGAATGGCCGACAGTTGTTAACTCCTGAGGCGGTTAAGTTGCTCACGGTTGCACGGTCGATAATGTCAAGGACAGCAAGGTCACGAGTGACGATCTACGGGTGCTGCGGGAGGTACCTTCAGGAGCCAGGGGTTTACTTCTCAGAATAAAGTAGGCAATATGCGAAGTAGTCACTTTGAGAAGTAGGCTGAATATGAAATAGGCTGTGTGCTAAGTAGGCCGTTTGCGAAGTAGGTATGATGAGAAGTTGGCCATTTGAGAAGTAGACCCCTGGCGCCTGAAGGGGGAGGCGTTTCGGGTGGGAGTCTCTTAAACTGTCTAAAGAGTTTAAAGAAGAGTTTTAAAGTATAACATGGAGATCTAGATGTACTACAACAGCTAATGTAACCTATGTTTAATAGAAATGTAGAATTAATTAACTCTTCATTTATTTATTTAACCATTGATTCATTCTTCATTAATTCGTTTGTTCATTTGTTCACTCACTCATTCAATCGAGATTTTAATCAACATGATATTATATTGTAGGTACGTTATGTTATTGGAAGTCTAAGGATTAGGTTTTAGGAATTAATTTCAAAAGGTGCTTAAATTAAACAACTTGAGATTGGAATTCAATTCAATGAAGCTATTGTGTAAGTACTGAAGAGTTTTTATTCCAGCTCTAATACTGAAAGGCCTTTTAATTTCTCACGTAACTCAAAATTATAGTTCAATTTTAGATTAGAAGTGGAACTTGAGACTCGAAAGAGAATACTTACTCAGATTAAATTCCAATTTAGGTTCTTGGATGAATCGGAGATTAGTTCATTGGTTCTTCGCTCCAACCCCTAGTATTTTCATTTCGTCTATCTATTTTAAAATTTTAGGAAGGAGCTTCGTTCAATTATGTTAGCAGAACAGCGATTTATCGATTAAAGACGTTAGTGAGTACCTTAGCGCTTGAAATCGCCAATCCGCGCGCCCTTCTCACAGGTCTGTGCCCTGCAGTGGGACATAGATGGCTGCTTATGTTTTTTCCTCTGTTATTATGGTTTTGCTATAAGTAAGTAACAACACATTCGGTCCTAGTAATAAGGCAGGCGCAGACTTGACTTTAGTCGACTTCTAATGGCTAGTTTTTACGTGTTAAGTACGCAAATAGGTAACTAAATTGAAAGTTAAAATATTCGTGTACACAGTTCCATTTTTCTATTTAGTGCCATGTGTCCGTGAAGTTACGTAAACGTAAGTTAAATTAAGTTCAATATTGAGTGACTAAACATGTGTAAACTAGGCATAAGCGAGAGGGTAATGCTTGAGTTCAGTGGGCTAGAATGAGATGCAAGGCTCTAAACTTAGACAAGGCAGAGTCTACGCTAGTCGCCTTAGTAATGCTGAACATTCAAACTTTATGCTCGTAATATCAGTAGAGTCTTTCACAGAATGAGTTCCAGCAAGGCTGTAGAGCAAATTGGACAACAATTTGCTCATGAAACTACGAAAACTCTTCAGTGCCGCCTCTCCACTCGGCCCAAACAGCTCTTGCAAACAAGAAAATCATCGATTAAGGTCATGAAAAATGGCCCATTTCAAGAAACCGTCATAAATGCAGATTATGCCATTATTCTCTAAGACAATAACAGAGAATTATTGTAGCGGAGATTTGTACGCTGTCGGTGGGTATTTTATTTGTTTGCGTGCAAAATGAAGCCGCTTTGTCGCTAGCACCATTAAATAGAATAATAACAACAGAAGTTTTATTTGAAACTACCTGACCTGATAGTTGTTGTCCAGGGGCCTGTTTCATAGAACTACAACTCATGGTTTACTATGACAATTCGATATACATTGCAAAGCCTACTACCTATCTGTACTCTTAGGTTAATGAATATTTATGTAATTTCAATTTTTATGTACAATAAAGTGATCTCCGTGTGGCGCCGGATTAAGAATAGCATCACTCCATTTCCTTCCGTGGATGTCGTAGAAGGCGACTAAAGAAATAAATTACCAGAAGACGGGCAGCAGCGTCTTCCTGACATTCCAACCGCTTACTGCGATTGCCAACCCGCCTGCCAAGCGTGGCGATTATGGCAAAACCCTTCATGGTTGAAAACCATAATGGAGGCCTATGTCCTGCAGTAGGCGTCGAATGGCTAATGATGATGAAAGTGATTTCTATCTATCTACAGGGAAAAATCTGAAATTGAATAAGATTAAAGACCTATTTAGAAGCTAAAAATTCTTCCCATGCCTGGACTTGAACCCGGCATGTAATTTAAAATTGTCCTCAGCACGGGTTAGTGCAACAAAAATAATATAAATCAAATTAGTCTTTGGAGTTCAGGAAAAGCTCAGAAAAACAGCGAAACTCGATTCCTGATTTATTTATAATATGTAAGTACCTACTAATTTGTACGTAACCCTGGGTCGGAACTCCGACTAGCACTTGTCCGGCTTTTGTTTATTCGGAAACAGTTTAAAGAACATATTATGGAATTCCGGGCAATCACCATTTCCTAAATCTGTAGGTTTATGTATTTATTTATTGTATCTAGTATTTATTTATTATTATGTTGTATTTGTGTAATATTTCCCCCCTATTATATTTTATACATCTAGGTCTGAATAATAATTAGTAAGTATATTTAATATTAACTAAGTTGCAATACCTGATAATGCTCTCATCAAAACTTAGGTTAGCTGGTAGATAATGCTAAGTAGCATTAAGCTCGCCTATGTGCAAAACTTTCTGTTTTATATGCAATAAAGGATTTAATAATAATAATAATTTTTCATTTTCACATCACAATTTTTTGCTACGAGCGACGGGCAAGCTGGCATGTGAAACAATTGTGCCTACTTATGAAAACTCCATACGAGAACTTCAGAATGTGTATTGGCTAGACTTTCTACGCATTTGCTGCGTTCAGAGCACCATTAACGAAAATCAAATAAAAAAATCGATAAAGTCCTTACTGCGGCTACTGGGTGGTAATTTTAGACTGAATAGCTGCGTGAACCATTGTGGCTTCAGGAATTCTCATTTAACTCTAATTTGAATACCCATTTAACGTCTCCTATTTTTTGTAGCGTACTCGTATATACACTGCAGGGAGAGGCCCTCTTTCAGTGAGTGTGCGCTTAATTACCACGTGTGCCCACGTTCAAACAATTTCCTAACCCAACTTCAAGCGCTGAGGTATGTGAACACCTCAGACACTCAGGTTTCCTCACGATGTTTACCTTTACCGTTAGCGATTGGTATTGCTACTATAACTTCACAAATGTACGTTGACTTGAAAACAAAGTCATTCTACCATTATAATTATTAAATAATACCTCTGTGAGGGGGAACTATGACTGCCTCATAGGTCTAGTGGTGGTGGTCTAGTGGCTTGACTAGGCACTAAGGCAAAGGTAGTCTACAGAGGTAGGCTACATTGGAAAAAAGCTCAAATCCTGCACCTGATTTAACTTAAGGTGACTAGGACCTTGCTTGTGAAATAAAATAAAGAACTTTCACGCCACACTATCACTTGTCCTGGCTCCAAACTAGGATACCCTGTGCTATGGTAACCAGGCAAGGACATCACGAACACGGAAATACACCCTTAATGAAGCCATTGTACAAATGTCCGGCGGGCTCTTGTGAGAAACGAATCCACGAGCTCCGGTATGGTAATAAGACGTTATACCGCTAGACCAAAAAGGCAGTCAGGCAGTTTGATTATTAACAAACATTATATCCTATTTTTATTTCACTTGATGGCAAACCCTGGCCTATGCCTACCCCTACGGGATACAGGCGTGAGTTTATGCTGTTGTTTTATTTCAAAATGATAGAGCACTTGGTTCCCAAGTACATAGATCTTTTGGAAAATAAAAGTCGATAAATAAGTGTCTAACGACAGCGCCATCTTTTGCATATCATTGTAATTAAATCATACATCGCCATCTGTTGAATGAACTGAAATTCTCTAGCCTTTTTATTCTGCTCCAATAAATCTTCCACATCGCCTCTGCAACCAGGGACGATCAATAAGAAAAATAAACAGATTTTCAAATTATTTTTCTCGTCGATAAAATTGGATCAAGTTTCACCAATTACGGCGCTTCTGTGAAAATAATTTCGCCCTAGTATTCTGTCAAAAGTAATCAAAAACGTCATTTGTTAAACACAAAGGACGAAGTTAATTTCCTTCCCGAAGGCCTCACAATTTATCACGGGCAGGTTAGCAGGCCTTATTAAAAGGTGGTAAGGTTGGAAATCTTCATCTAACAAAAGGTGGTTACATCTATTGGCATTGATACAAGTACAATGCGCTCAGCGATTCAATTTAGGAGAATGCGACTTGAGTTGACTTCGGTGTACTTTGACCAAGTTATACACGGTGTTGCAGGAGTCGGGATTGAGTTTGAATTTGTCATAATTGTTAGTATCTATTGAACGTAAAATTAAATATGTTTTGAGCCACAGTCCCTAATCAGAGGTCCCCCGCACGTATCGATATTTTTATTTATTCTTCTCTCTTTTTACTCAGTTGCAACTTGTATATCAATAACATGATGTTTGTTTTAAGTACTTAAGCACATCAAATTGTCTACATAACTTAGCAACTAATAATGCATGCTGTGTTTCACTATAATTAGTTAAGGTAACTTAATAAATTTTATCATGACCTTGAGTTTGAGTATCTATCAGTACTATTAACTGTTGTTGTTGAATAACGTAATTGTTTTTGGCGGCAGAATTGGTAGCGATGGAAGCGTAGCGGTAGAGCCACATTCGGGAGTGCCAATGACTTTGTTTTCTAAGTTACGCATATTTGTGAAGTTGTAGTAGCAATACCACTCGCTGACAGTGAAAGAAAACATCGTGAGGATACCCTGAGTGCCAAAGGTGTTCCTTTTGTATCAGCGCCTATAATTGTTAATCCGCGATTATTCCAAGGCTTAGTGCCCTTCAGTTGGACGTATTCGTACTTAGCCTAAGTACTTAACCTTCTTATAAAAACCTATTTAGAGGCTAAAAAATTCCACCCATGCCGTATACATTCTTATAGTTAGTAAAGTTATAGCAGCAATACCACTGGCTAAGGGTGAAGGAAAACATCGTGAGGAAACCTGAGTGTCTGTGCTATTCATGTACCTCAGCGCTTGAAATCGCCAATCCGCGGTGTGCACGCATGTTGATTATGCCCATACTCTCTCTCTGAGAGAAAGCCTGTGTCCTACAGTGGGATATATATACTCTGCTTATTATTGTAGTTAGCCAATCCGGAACTTAAGTGGCATGAACTATTTATGTTGATTATAATACAGAGGGGCTGAACTGTCACTTCGGATGAAATCGACGAAAGAAACCGTTTCTGAAAGAACAAAAATGGCTAGTGACATAAAAAAAATCTGTCTTCGCCCGTCTTCATGTGACTTTATTGGCTGTAACATAAACATGGCCCCGTTTCACTGTAAGCCCTAGCAGGCGGATCACAAAACAGACAAAGATGAAAGATTTACTTCATTACTATTGACATTGATGCTAAAAAAAAACTTTTTACTTTTTAACAAAAAAAAAGTATATCATATTATTTTATCCCTCAGTATATTTTCAATAATTTAAGATGTATTCGCGTTTTCCTAGAGACGGTCGCACCAGTCACAATTTGGAAATAAAATATCTCTTTGTCTTTAACCAAATCAGAGAGCTATCGAAAAAAATGCGAGAAGATAATCATGACGACTTCGAACAATACAATTTGTCAAACGATGCTAAAATGACTGCTTGAATAATCCATTATGTAACTAGAATAGCAACTATAAAAGTATCAATAAATAAAAATAAAAAAAAATATAAATTGATTCCAAAAAGTATTTTTTTCAAGCTGGAACGGAAAACAGAGTGTAAAACTTGATGGCAATAGCGACTAAAAATATTTGGTGTTCTTACGTATCTGGTGGAGAAAATTAAATAAAAAATAAAAACCGACTTCGAAACCCTACAGCACTAAAAAGTTAGAAATAATTGAAATAATTAGAAGTATTTATACATGTAGGTATTGTAGAAGTATAATTCGGAACCGGTGCCCAAAATATGGTCATGAAACTGGGAACCGACTACAAATTATACTTCTACAATACCTAAATGTATAAATACTTCTAATTATTTCAATTATTTCTAACATTTTAGTGCTGTTGTGTTTGGAAGTCGGTTTTTATTTTTTATTTTTAAATTTTTAGTGGGGGAGCGGGAGAAAAATATACAAGTCCCTTACGTAACCATAATTTACCCTACTTAATTCGTTGCTTTAAAATTTGACGTTTTCAATTTCCATCCCCGAAAGTCTTCACCAGAACATCACCAAATTACGTTGGGACTACTTTCACGCTATTTTATGAAACATTCGGATTTTACTAAAGATGTGCCACAGTAGGCCTTATTTACTGCTGTCCATTGAAGAATTCCATTCTCCATCTCTGAAAGTCTTCATCAGATCTTCACCAAATTAAAATGGGACCAATGGGACGTTATACATTTTCGAAAAAAATAAAAATTATCGAAATCGGTTAAAATTTGACGGAGTTATGGAGGAACATAGCCAAATAAAAAGAATATATATATATATATATATATATATATATATATATATATTTACATATATGTATATATATATATATATACATACATACATACATACATACATACATACATACATACATACATACATACATATACGCGTCGAATTGATAATCTCCTCCTTTTTTGAAGTCGGTTAAAAGTACCCAAGTGGAGACTACGAACGGCAATCTGAAGTATGGCAAGTTGCAGCTGAATGAGGATGACTGAGGACAGAAAATAGTGGCGTGCTGTATCTGTTGTTTTTACATATCTTTAGTCACTTCCATAGTATTACGTCCTATGGCATGCTACTGTGGGGTCGGGCGGCAGACATTAAGACCATCTTTGTCTTGCAGAAGAGAGCGATCAGATTCATTTATAAGCTGGGCAGTAGGGATTCGTTAAGAGATTTCTTTAAAGAAAGTAACATTCTGACAGTTACTAGTCAGTATATCTAAAAGGATATTACGTACGTCAGGAAAAATATCAGCAACTTTAAAACTGTACGTAGCCAACACAATGTAAATACTAGAAATAAACATAAACTTTCGTTCCCAAGATTAAGGCTGGCAAAGATTAATACATCCTTTATGGGGCATTGTATATGTTTCTCCAATAGGATCCCTGAAGATATAATAAGCTCGCTAGAAGCGCGGTTCAAAAAATGTGTCAGGCGCACTTTGTGGCAAAATGGCTAATATAAAATTAAAGATTATTTAGATGACAAAGATGTCTGGCATTAAAACAAGTTCAATGTATCAGTTCTAGGTTTTAGAACAATTACGAAAACTCTGTTAATTAAGGAACATATTTTAATTTGAAAAGACTAAGATTGGCGTTTTTTTGGTGCATTTTTTCTCCAAAATTATCTAGATTTTGAAAAGGACATCTAGTTTTACTTGTAACATTAAGTACATTAAGTCACAGTTTGTGTGCTATTTTGAATAATAACACTTTGAGATGATTTGATTTTATCCGCCGGGGGAAAAAGTAGGTGTCTAAGTGAGGACTATGAACAAGAAAATGCAGCGATAGATACCCGCCGCCTTTCACTGGAACGACGATCTGAAGTAGATTGTAGGTGAAAGCTTGATGAGGATGAGTTAGGAAGGAAAAGTGTAGCATACATTTAGGTGGTGTGATTTATATGCTGTTCTTACATATCCGGTGGAGAATAAAGTACCCAAATAGAGACCACGAACCAGGAAGCGTTGCATTGGATTCCCGCTAGCTCACTGGAGAGATGATCTGATGTAGATTTAGATGGCGGCTAGATGAGGATGACTGAGGACTGAAAGAAATGGCGTGCCTTGAGGTGGTATGGTTTGAACTGCTTAGGGACAGATTTAACTTTCAGTGGCGCCTATTCTGTGCCTTTCTCCCCTTAAACTCGTATATTCGTTGGAGTAACCTTATTGAACGGCGGAATTACTATTTATGCATTGAGGGACACAGCGTGGGGATATTTTGTATACAAATACGTTCCTTTGCAAGCTCACGACACGGTATATTCACTACAGTAGGTTAACTTTAAACTGAGACCGACGATCTGAGGCAGACATCTCGCAGTGGCTGGATTAGGATGGCCAAGGACAGAAGTGGCGTGCCTTTGAGGAACGCCTATGTCCAGTAGTGGACTACTACAGGCTGATTTGATTAATTGATGGTGTTAACGCCTAGCCTGTACGCGTTACGATCTTGTTTTTCCTGTATTTTGCAACAAATAACTTTGAAAATCAAAACTCAAGGCCGCAGGTGACGACTTTAATATGGAACAGCGGACACTGATTTTGAGGTTTTCCTCATCATAAAAGTTGTACGTATTGACGAGTATCGGGGATTTTGTTACTCCTTGTAAAACGATTGTAGCTGCGGCAGATCTTTTACGAGTAGATAGACTTGGTTTATTCGGTGTCGCACTTTCGGCACATAACCTAAGCTTAAAAGCAGGATGCTATCCATACACCAGCACTTGAAATCGCTTATCCGCAGATGGCACGCTTGGTGACTAAATCTCGTTATTTATTTTTTATCTCTCTGCGAGATTATCGGTGCTCTCCATTGGAATGCATAAAGTGTATCTGGTGTGTAGATTCTGCACTAGGTGAATTCCTATGTCATGAGGTAAACGCAATACCTCGGACTTTTGTGTTGCAGCCGAGGGTGTTATGGTAATGCAGGATTGAGGCTTTGAGCTCAGTCTCATTTTCCTTTCTCAGAGCTCAGTCATAGTTCATTTTTGAAGGAAACTTCTCAGGTCTTATAGATCTCGTCTATCAGGCGTCTTGAGGCTTTGGCAGTTGCAGAAGGGTTGCATAACGTACTATGGAGCTTTAAGAGTTAGTTCTACTTTGGTTAGTTGGAAAAGATTGAGGCCGCCAACGCAAATGGTAAGCTGTATTCAGTGAATAAACCCAAAAACGTTCTGCGTCTTTTGCAGAGCTATCCATAGATAACATGTATGGCTGACAAGCGGTGATAGCATAGTGGGTAGAACTTTGGACTCGGAAGCGAGAGACCCAGGTTCGATTCCCAGTACGGGCATGTACTAACTTATAACTTTGTTCTCTAAGTTATGTAGGTACATTTGTGAAGGTACAGTAGCAATACCACTCGCTAACCGTGAGGGAAAATATCGTGAGGAAACCTGGGAGTCTGCGCTATTCACATACCTCAGCCTTTGAAATCGCCAATCTGCGGTGGGACCGCGTGGTGATTAAACCCATATTCTCCCTCTGAGAGAAGGCCTGTGCCCTACAGTGGGACGTATATAGGCTGCTTATGTATGACTGACAGTCCTGTCAATCATCTATTCATTCGTTTATCCCTGAATACATATTCTCTATTTATGTTTGTATAGTATATAGTTGTATTCTATGGTTAGTTTAAGTATTTTATTAAGTATGTATGAATATTAGAAGTAAGTCAGTTAGTTTATGTACATTTTTTCCCATATATTTCATGTACACCTACCTACCTACTCTCTGTTCCTACTCACAGTTCTATCCATCCTAAGGTGGTCTGGAAGAGTTCGCTTTTAGCGATAAGACCGCCAATTGTATACGGCAAAACTTAGACATGTAAGCCTTTTAATGCATTTTGTTTTCTGGTGTGTACAATAAAGTGTTCTAATCTAATCTACTTACTTATCCAGTGACTTGGCGCCTGGCTCGAAGAAAGGCAGCGGGACGATTATATATTTGATAAAAGTTAGTTTAGCTAATACCTAAGTAATCGTGATTGGTCGCAACTGACTGTACTCGCCGCGTCAGCTTACCGTGACCACTGCAGCATTGCTGAAACAGTGGAATTCAGGTTATAAAGTTTACCTAATAAACAGTGGCAATTAAATCCGTTGAAGGTTTGACCATCGCAAGTCAATAAAAATACAACCGTAGATCTATAATACATGACCGGAATTTCAAACATTACTATTTGGCCAATAAAATTGGGTGCTGTAAAATCTGCCTTTTCTCTGACAGCACGTCACTCGTATAACCGTAACTCGTTTTATGCCATCGCTATTGATTGAAAATCACACTGTTGTCGTTTGGTACATATACAGGGTTTATTTGAGAATGCGCCATCCCGCAAACCCCCACTTGGTCTCTACAACATCTTTTCTTGCATATGATTTGTCCCAGATTTATGTTTTTCGAACAATCTAATATAAAAATCTCACGAAGGGATTTTCACAAATCTCCGAAGCGGCTTCACCAATGTTTATGAATTTTTTTTTGTGTATATTTGGTAGATCTGAAAATAGGTAGTCTTTTTGTTGCACTAACCCATGCTGAGGACAATTTTAAAAACCTATTTAGAGGCTAAATATCATTCCGATGTAAAAACCTACCTGCAAACTGGATTACTCGGGGCTGCAAGTGATATAACTTGCTTCGGCCAGATGTCGCTGCCTGTACGTAATACCACGTAATACAGAAAAATTTGTAAAGAGGCTCGAAATTTCGCCGATGCCTGCACGTGCCCATCACCTCAGTTGGGAGAGCGCTGGAACGGTTAGCCAGAGGTCGCGGGTTCAAGTCCCGGCATGGGTGGAATTTTTAGCCTCTAAATAGGTTTTTAAAACAACGTTTGCTGAGTCAGCTAGTTACTTTATAAATTACGCGCTTTACCAGCTCTGCCAATGTGAAGCCGTAAATCATTGTCCTGCGTAGAAGAATGTCCAATTGTCCATTCTGTGTAATAAATATGGTTTTAAGTATTGTCTCTCAAATAGCGCCACGACAAAGCAGAAAACCGAGAAAATTTATATTTTTTAATGGAAAATACCTAAAAAAAAAGAAGTAAAATGAAGTGTAAATAAAAAAAATATGTTGAAACTGTATGGATGAAACTGTAAATCCTGTATGGATTTAAAAAAAAAACGCAATTTTCGAAACACGTCGTTGTATCTTTGTGTTTTACAATAGCTTTTATCATAAGAGTTTTGCTAGATACGAAGGTTAATGTTACTTTATAAATTACGCGCTTTACCAGCTCTGCCAATGTGAAGCCGTAAATCATTGTCCTGCGTAGAAGAATGTCCAATTGTCCATTCTGTGTAATAAATATGGTTTTAAGTATTGTCTCTCAAATAGCGCCACGACAAAGCAGAAAACCGAGAAAATTTATATTTTTAATGGAAAATACCTAAAAAAAAAGAAGTAAAATGAAGTGTAAATAAAAAAAATATGTTGAAACTGTATGGATGAAACTGTAAATCCTGTATGGATTTAAAAAAAAACGCAATTTTCGAAACACGTCGTTGTATCTTTGTGTTTTACAATAGCTTTTATCATAAGAGTTTTGCTAGATACGAAGGTTGATGTGATTTCATGAAAGTTAAAATAGAAAAAAAATAAATAACAAAAGTGCGCTTTATGCGCTCTACCAATGTCGCAATGATTCCGTAAAATCGTTGCCCTACGTAGAAAAATGTTTAAAACTTTTGTTTTAAGCATTAGTTTTCGGACAGCTATACTTAATGTAGGAAAACCTTAACACAAATTAAAAAAAAAATTGCAAGAAAAATAACAACCAATTTATTATATTCTTTTTGTTGCACTAACCCGTGCTGAGGACAATTTAGGTTTAGGACAATAGGTTTTTAACCAATTTATTGTCAAGACTGAACTGAAGTTGTTGAAAATAGAAAATTATAAGCTATTAAACACAGCTAGCACCCAAGGAGCGCGCTGCGGGCGCTGCGTTCCGTGCGCTCAGTCAAATTTTATGCAATTGTTTGTGACAAAACATAGCGAGACTACAATCGTACCGAGGCGCCCGCTCCAAACATATGTACCTACGTCTGTAAGAATACAGGATGTACCAAAATTCCCAGTTTTTGTTATTTTATGTAGCCTATATACGCCCCACTGCAAGGCACAGGCGTTCTCTCAGAGAGAGTATGGGCTTAATCACCACGCCTGCCCACCGCGGATTGGCAATTTCAAGCGCTGAGGTATGTGATCACCTCACGGACTCAGGTTACCTTACGATGTTTTCCTTCAGCGTTAAGCTACCACCCGTATTACTACTATAACTTTACAAAAAATCCCCATAAACATCCAAAAATGGGGGATTTTACTAGTCAATATGAACAGCCTTTCTTATGGAGAAGAATTCGAAATTGCGAAAAAGTCACCTAATCCATACTTATTATTGCTGCAGATAGTAACTATAGTATGGAACAGCTCGTAATTTTTTCGCGACTTTGAAATTATTCTGATATTAAAAGTGATGGTAGCCTAGAGAAAATGCTTTTAGTAATAAGGACAGCAAATGAACATCGATTTTTTTTTATGAAAAATGTTTGTTGAGCTGAATAAAACTTTACTAAACAATACCTTAAACTTACTTTTGAACCCCAACCTAAATTAAATTGTATCTTGAGGCATAGTGATCTATTCAGGGTGAACTTAAATATATCACAACATAGCATATCCTTAACATTCTGTTAATCTTATTTCTGTGTAGAAATACTCTATCTTCTGTAAGGTAGTGTCCCACGGCCCGTTCACTGACAGGCCGCGCCAGACGTTGTCACGCCTGCTAAGGCCTGTCGCGACTCATCCCGAGCAATCCTGTTTGAGGGACCCGACGAACGCCGGCAGGCCTCTTCGGATGCGACTGTTCCCACGACCTGTCGGCCTGTCGGTCTGTCGGCCTGTCTTGGCGCGATCTGGCCTGTGAGAAAGCGGGTCGTGGGACCCTAGCTTTATCCTATTGACTAGTTGAACCCCCGATTGTCGGACGTATATGGAAAGTTTGTTGCTCTATTATTACATAAACTCACGCCAGTATTGCGAAGGGGTAAGTAGAGATCACGGCTTGCCACTTGCCAACTCTTTACGCTTCATTAACATTCATTAGCCGCTGCATGCATCCGAAAATAAATCGTTACCAGTAGTTTGCCAGTTTTCAGTAGCTTTTCTTACAATTTTATTACACCCTGTGTATGTATTTATGTAACTATGTTATATTCTTTTTGTTGCACTAATCCATGCTGAGGACAATCTTAAAACCTATTTAGAGACAAAAAAATCCACCCACGCTGGAACTTGAACCCGAGACCTCTGGCTAACCGTGCCAGCGCTCTCCCAACTGAGCTAATGGGCAAGTGCAGGCACCGGCATGTAACTATGTGTTATCGTGTGTAAAGGTGTGCTAACAACATTAACCATAAATAAATGAAATAAAAAAATATGTATTTAACACGCTTAACTATGACTAAGATAAATAAAATAAATCAATTAATAATAATAACAATAACTTCCACACAACACAATCACTTGTCCTGGTCCCAAACTAGGATACTCTGTGATAATCAAGCAAAGACAACATGGAAAGACAGACTGAAGCCATTTGTACAAATGCACGATGCTCCCCAGTAGGAAACAGTAAATAAATATGCCGCCTGTCCCACTCAGAACGTCCACAACCGTTACAATAATAGCAGCAGACGTTTTGCAGTCTCATAAAATCCGTCAAGTGCGATTCAAACTCACGCACCGGGGCTTTCATACCATCATATTCATATAACATAACCAGTACCTCAAATGGCCAGGTTAAATTCTGTTTGGCCTAGGAAAAACTCCTCGTATATTACCCTGAAATCGAATTTGGCCGACAACATACACAATCAAAATTCCCCGACTCAGAACAAAAATAACTTGAGGAGTTTAATTTTTGAAGGTAGACGAGTTCTTGAGTGGAGACCGCGGATCGGTAAACGTAGTGTAGGACGTCCTCAGACTCGGAGGAGCGATGATCTTCGCAGGGCGGCTGGTAAGAGCTGGATGGGAGTAGCCGAGGACCGAGAGGCCTATGTCGAGGACAAGCGTAGGCCGATGATGATGATGAGGAGTTTAATTTTTGACTTTTGACAAAAGTTTTTATTTTGCAAATAACACTAATTGGTACAATTTCTACGGTTAACACCATTAATAATTAATCCTTGCCTGGTCACCATAGCGCAAGGTATCCTAGCTTGGGACCAGAGGCCTAAATTATGCGCACCAAATCCGGAGCGATTTCAATCCCCTAACTGTCAAATTCCATACTAATTTGACAGTTAGACTATTGCAATCGCTCAGGATTTGGTGTGCGTAATATAGGAACAAGACAGGTCATTGTGTTGTGTGTAAGTTATTTATTTAAAACTATGTCGGCTTAGTTACACTATTTATAACTCAAGAACGACTGGACCGATTTCCATGATCTTCGATTCGTTGGCTGTATCTTCGCCACAAATAGCAGGGAATCTATTAAACAATTTGACCAAAGACTTTTGTTTCGTGATGAAAAAATCACGTCACAAAACTCTTAATTTTGTGGCAGCACGAAGTTTGCCAGGCCAGCTACTTGTTATTAATAATAATTTCTACACAACACAATCACTTGAACTGGTCCCAAACTAGGATGAACAGGCAAGGACATAAAAAATATTGAAATATACTCAGACTAGGGCCATCAGTCCAAAACACGTACAGCGGCCTCGAACGGGAATCGAACTCACCACCTCTGTTTTGAAGTCAAGGATGTTATAGCTAAACCAACAAAGCAGTTATCTTAGACACCTTAAAAAGACAAACACACAGACAGACAGACGGATGGATGGACGGATGGACGAACAGACATTATAGGGTCAGTAATAAAGCCACAATTTGGCTGCGGAACCCAAGTCTTCCTTCCGCTATTGCACCGATGCAAAGGCGAATCTTGCTGAGGCGCCTTTGAAAGAATGCTGACACGATCATCTGAAAGAGCCGTTTCACTCGTATTATCGTATTAAGCGCTGTTGTGTTGCCTTTGTGCCTATGAGTTTGAGCTGGTTTGAGTAACGTTTTATTTTATCATGTCAAATAACCCTTCTGTGCTTTCACAATAGGGCAAAAACGAAAAGGTTTTTAATTTATTCTGTTAATTTGTCCATAATGTAGTTGTAATATAGCTGACTTATCCTTAGTAAACCGATATTTTTGTGTGCTTTGGAACCTTATGCTTAGTGTTTATTTTTGATGTGAAATTACGCACATTCGCATGATATTCTTGTTCTATTCTTATTTCAAGGTCCTGTTGACAATACTGTCGAGTTACGCTAGTGAAAACGACATTTGATACTCGGACCGGGACATTTTTATACGTACATTTTTACAAGTAGGTATTGTAATATTCATATAATTTTACGTGTGGCAACTGCCGAGAGATCAAATAATGATTTCGTTTATGTAGCAAAGCATGGGATAAGAGATCTGAACTTTTGAGAGTCAGGCCATTGCTAAGTGGTTTTACTCAGAACATACTTAATAGAGGGTCGATTACATGCTCTGGAAACTCAGGTGTAGATGCACTGCACGTTAATTTTTGTAATTATAATACGGTGAAAATGTCTGTGCACCTGGTTCAATCACGTAACTTCGGCACTCTGGTACGGTGGCAAAATAAATAAACCAATTTATCAAGACGCATATCGGCAACGAAGCTGCAAACCGCACTGCTGCGATGGGATGAGCGCGGCAGGGTGAAGGGTGACGGAAGAAAAGCATCGCATTCCAGCGAGATGCACAGTTATTGTGACCGTGCTACACTTATACAAATCCTGCGTGAAAATTGGATCAAAATCAGGGTTCTAAATGAAGTGACCGGTAAATTCTTGAACTGATTCGGTTTTATACGACAACTGAAAGCTTTGCTGGCGTACGTGCATCGGAAAATTGAGTTGACCCAAAACTAGATTCAGGGACGTTTCAACGCTAGAAAGTTGTAAAAAATTATGCATTTTATGCCGAGATTTTTATGTGGAAAATTTAATTTTACGAAATAGCTAACTCAAATTTTAATAAATGCTTCTTAAATATTATAAGGCGTTACTAGCAAACTGTGACAGGTTGCTAGGCACAGGTTGCTAGTAAATATTAATTAACGGGTTGCCAGTAACACCTTATAATATTTAAGAAGCTTTTATTAAAATTTGAGTTATTTCGTAAAATTAAATTGTTTCTGTCTTCACCCTTGTTGAAAATGCACTTGCATTGCACTTACTGTGAATGAAATAAAAATATCGTACGCGAGTTAAAGTACACTTTCAATTATTCTATAAATACGCACATTTAAATGGACGACAAATGCGCATCCGCCAGTGCGCAGGATTTAAAATTTGAGGGAGAAACTAAACCTAAGAGCCATCACTCATGACAAATTTTGTACGCGCTTTTAAGCGCTGCAGCATAGCGTAATAAAATTTTTCATCCCCCCATCTCGGAAAGAATATTTTTGCTCTTCGATATCTGAGTGCAAAAGCCGTTTTTATCCGTGTGCACTAAGTTTACAAATTCAAAACATCACTAAACCTATTTCCTTCTGCCTCCAACCATACAATTTTTTTTAATTTGTTAAAAACTCAGACTCGGAACCTCCTTTGTGTTTTTTTTTTTGCATTTAGTCATTTTCTTCACTGAGGTGGGATGAAATGTTACGTGTTGCACTAGAGTGCAAAGATTTTTCACATCGTGCTCCTTTGATTCCCTCGCTAACTCTCAGGATTCTAATTTTTTAATCACTCGCTGCGTTCGTGATTCAATTGATCAAAATTGAGCACGCGGTTAAAAAGCAATTTTGCACTCTTGTATAACAAATAACTATTTCATTTGCACGGAAGTGCTGCGCCCGTGTGCGTGAATCGCGTTTTTAAGTCGTCGTGGGCGATGGATCTAAAACGTTTTTCTTTATTGTTAGAGTAAATTTATCTTACAGGTAAACAGAATAAATATTTATATCATTATTTTTGAGTTTCTGTTCCTTGTACAATAACTATAATGTCACTTCAATGTCATTTTCTATCATACCCAGATTCACTAGCTAAAGAAGAACTGCTCAACATTTTGTGAGTTACAAATATAATTTGCGAACGCCTTGTCCTTGTTATTTTCATTCGCCTACTTCGTATTATTTTTTCACTTTATTATCACAAAGCCAATGAAGTGAAAGCTCACCCTTCACAAAAGTACCTATAACAACGGAGGTGCAAAGCAAACAGGAATTTCCCGAAGCTCGCCATCAAACAAATTCCGTCCGATGCTGTAATTTTAAAGGGAAATGTCGATCTCGATGGTGAAATTCTGAAAGAACGTGCCGGTACTGGGCTATTCCAAAGCGGGCTTTTGTGTTCATAACTTTAGCATAATCAGCCTATGTGCGTCCCATTGTAGGGCAGAGGCCTTCTCTTAGGGAGAGAGTATGGGCTTAATCACCACGCGTGCCCACCGCGGATTGGCGATTTCAAGCGCTGAGGTATTGTGAATAGCTCAGACACTCAGGTTTCCTCACGATGTTTTCCTTCACAGTTAGTGTGTGCTATTGCTACTATAACTTCACAAATGTACATAACTTAGAAAACCAAGTCATAGGTACATCCCGCACTGGGGATCGAACCTGAGTCTCTCGCTTCCGAGTCCGATGTTCTACCCACTCGGATAACCACAATACGACTGGAAACGAATGCGTGAAATACTTTTAACGAAATCGGCTGTTTCGGCGTAATGTTTTGTCCTAACAAGGAAAAATAGAAACCGCCTGTCAATACGAACCAGTTTTTCTATGGAGACAAAATCTAAGTATTTTTTTTTATATTAAAGTTAAACGTTTCTGAGAACAAAATTTATGGAGTAGCTGATATATCTAGTATATATAGTTCGTGTAGTTAAACTGTACAAATTTGACTTTATGGAAAGATAAGAGATACGTTTATATCACGGAAGTGTATGCAGACCAGGGCTTGCCGCTTGCCACGATCCTGGTTTGTCAGGTTTCGATTTCGATTCAGTAGTAATCTACAATTTTTTTATAAAGTCTATAATATACGTCCTACTGCAGGACATAGGCCTTCTCTCAGAGAAAGATTTTGGGCTTGATTGCGTGCCCACCGCGGCTTTGCAATTTAAATCTAAAGATACCTTAAAAAAAACCGGCCAAGTGTGAGTCGGACTCGCGCACGAAGGTTTTCGTACCATTATCTATAAAACATTAGACACAAAGATAGAAAAAACAGCAAAAAAGTCACGTTTGTTGTATGGGATCCCCCCTTAAATAATTATTTTATTTTATTTTAGTATTTGTTGTTATAGCGGCAATATTTATTTCTTTATTTATATTTATTGAAAAAACCAACAGCAATACATAGTGCACTTACAAAACATACAGTGTTTATCGTATGGCCAATTATAGGTTTCTCTTGAATTCTCTCGAGTATATAGGTAATGTTTGCAATAGAAATACATAATCTGTGAAAATTTCAACTTTCTAGCTATCACGGTTCTTGAGATAAAGCCTGGTGACAGACGGACGGACGGACGGACGGACAGACAGACAGCGAAGTCTTAGTAATAGGGTCCCGTTTTTACCCTTTGGGAACGGAACCCTAAAAATGCTGCATTAGCAATTTGCTGGAACCGCAGAATGTGGATCACAAAGGAAGAAACCTTTGGACGGGATCTCGAAGAAAAATAGGTAAGGAAAAAGTCTAGAAGCCATTTTGCTTTGCGTAGTTTTTCGAAGAAATCACCTTTCAAAATGTAACGGCTTCCGAAGAGAGCGTGTTTCCATTTAGTGTCGGACTCCTTTACGCTTTGATTAGTTAAGAGTTTACAGCTTTCGCGTTTGTAGGTTGTTTACGGCTGTCAGTTTTGCACTTGGCCGGTATTTAAAGCGATGGTCAATGAAGACGGGGCCTTAAATGTATCTTGACTGTTAATTGTATCGTCACAAGACATCACGACGGAACATGACAAAGCGGCTTAATTTTGATTACGTTGCCGGGATTAATAGACTGTCGCTATATGCTTTCAATTCTGCTACCATCCTGACGTCAAGATGACGGGTGCAAATCGAAGTTTTAAACCCTTGAAATAGTCGTAACCAATTCAGAGCTATATTTTGGAGTGGGTAGTGTCAGCAAAATGAAGCCTAATATAATGCAGCCTACATACGTTCCACTGTAGGGCACACGTGCTCACAGCGGATTGGCGATTTCAAGCGCTGAGGTATGTCAACACCTCAGACACTCAGGTTTCCTCACAATATTTTCCTAAGCCATTAGCGAGTAGTATTGCTACTATAAATTTACAAATGTACGTAACGTAGAAAACTAAGTCATGGGTACATGCGCCGGAGTTTGAACCCAAGACCTCCTCAATGTGAGGAAAGCGTTCTACCGACCGCGCTCCCACTGCGCAGATTCATCCTGCTTTAAATGGATTTTAAAAAGTAAACAAAAAAAAATCAAGTCTCCAAGTACGAGTAACTCATACGTTTCTTCATATCGATTAGATGATTCAAAATACTTCCAATTTCCAAAAGTTTGAAATCTCAATTTTTGTCAATCTTGACACTTTACACTATCAATTTGCAACACGTTGTAGAACTTGTAGATGGAATCTGTTATTGTGATGAAACCTCCACACCCATATAACCAGGCGGCATTTTAGTCACCTGACAAACTTTGAGAGATCTTTCTACTCGTCAATATAAACAACTTTTACTATGGGGCCACTCAAATCAGAGCCAAAAATAAATCAGCTGTTTCATACATTTGGTGCAGTACTGCTTCTATGTTATGTATGGAACAGCTCATTTATTTTTTGCTCTGATTTGTTTGGCCCCATAGTAAAAGTTGTTTATATTTATGAGTAAAAAGCCCCTTAAAAGTTTGGCAGTTGACTAAAATGCCACCCGGTATAAAAAAGTCTGAGGGGTTCCTCAAGAAGTCCACAAGGTAGGTATGTTTGTAATTCTAAATATAACTGATTTTACAACATATCGCAAATTGGTATTTCATTAAGCAAATCGTATTGTGACATAACGCACAACAATTACCCTTTTTCCGAGGTATTTTGTAATTAAACGCAAATTTCAGACAAGCGCGTCACATAAATTTAGGTAAAGACGAAACGTGGCACTCGTAATAAAAGTGTCATAATGCAAAACCCCCCTTGCTTAAAATTCTTCGACTGTAAAGAAATTAATGACACGTGTGATGTCATAAAAGATTTATGATTCATTACAACGAGGTAGAGAAGCGTAGACACTCAGGTGAATGAAACCTTCTGTTGAAGATACCATTCATCAACGACCGAAATAAGAAACTAAACATACATACATTACATAAACTCACGCCTATTATCTCGGAGAGGTAGGCAGAAATCAGGCTTTGTCACTTGCTACGATCCTGACCTCTTTAGCGGAAAAATTAAAATATTTAATGTTTTGGTGCAGTTGGGTTGGGAGGCTTATGTCTAGCAGTAGACGACTATGGGGTAAGTGATTGATTCACAAAACAAAAACAAAGTGACACCAGAGAAAAGAAGAAGAAGAAGAAAGACATTTATTATACCAACAAGATACATCACAGAAACAAAATAAGCAGATAAGTTACATGTAATATGCACAACAACAGAAAGAAAACTAAATACACAACAGACAAAACAAATAAATAAAATAAGACTATAGATGTAGCCTGTGGTGTATAAGAGTAAAATATACCATGGTATGTCGACGAATAAATTTTTCAGCGAATCTATAAAATTCGTTGTGCTGATGTCTAAAGAACGGATATAGGTTAAACTGCATCCTAAATTAAATAAAAAATGGAATAAAACAATTGACTTGCACGGGTTAAACGTGGTATTAAACTTGAACAAGAACAGCATAAACAATGGCCTCTGTCTGGGGTATTTAAATGTTTGTGATGTCGTTGCCTAGTTACCATAGCACAGGGTATCCTAGTTTGGGACCAGGACAAGTGATTGTAATGTGTAGAAGTTTTTTTTATTAGTTGGCTCTCAAAATTTGAACAAAAAAAGAACGATTTTAAAAAAACAATAAAAACCTGCGTTACGTAACATAACGTAACATAAAACAATTACGAACTATAAGCGTAAGCAAAATCGTAACTAAAATACCTATGATGTTAAATCAGAGCACAAAGATATATTTAGTTACTAATAATTCAGTAACTAAATAGTAAATAAAGTCCATGTACTAATACATATACCAAGTATTAAATAAGCGTCAACTAAACTTGGAGTCAAATAGCTGCACTTTATAGAAAAAGCTAATTTAAAAAAAAATAGTTTGTGGTTTTGAAAAATATAGGTATAATTAATAAAGTTAATTTGAATATTTATTTCGACTACCTAATTAAAATTTTTTGTTTGAAACTCTAAAGGCGTGAGTCCTATTCACGCCGGTCCGGTTATTATTAAAAAATCCAAAATAACTCAATAATCAACAGAATCAGTACATATTTCAATATAATTTATTTTAGCGTATAAATTCCGTAAGCTTTCTACGAAGCCTACAAATTTAAGAGACTTAGAATTCCAAAGAATTCAAACTCTCATCTAGTGTCCCTCGCTAATGAAACCCGAACTACCAAGTCAAAATAATTTGTTTAAGTTATTTGACGAGCATTATACTACACCGTCAAGAAAGTACCGGGAAAATATCAGTCATACACAAAATGTTACTTATTCATCCAAATTATTTTTATCGCCTTCAAAATATGCTCCTTCAGAAACGCTTGCACTTACACTAACGAATAATCGAACCATCAAAACATTTTTTAAACGCTTTTTCCGGAATTGAGTTCAGTTCTCATCGCGAATTCTTCTTTATGTCTTCTATTGAATGAAAACGGGTGCCACGAAGTGGTAATTTGAGTTTAGGAAAAGAAAGAAACCAGCTGGAGCCGTATCCGGTGAATTATCGTGGTTGCTCGATGGTATTTGTTGAGTTTTTGGTCAAAAATTCGTTAACAATGATGGCCTTGGGCGAAGTCAAGAATTTTCTTTCCACAAATACAACCTTTTCATTATTATTATACTTTACTATACACAAAACATTTAACAAGACCTTTTTCGTAGAATTGGCTCTCTTATACGCACAAATAATATTTTTTATTTACCGTTTTACCTTGCGGCAAGAATTCCTAGTGCACAACACCGCGATAGTCAAAGAAAATGGTCAACAGGACTTTGACTTTTGATCGACTTTAGCATGGTTTTTGTCGGTTTCAGTTCAGTTGGAACATGCCAGTCTGAAGCTTGTTGACTAGTTTGCATGTCAAACTCGTAAACTCACGTCTCGACATCAGTAAAAATGCGTTTCATGAATGTTAGGTCGGACTCGTTCTATCATGTCATTTGCGACTCTTATGCGATTAAGTTTTTGAAGAGAATTCAGTTCTTTTGGGACTAGCCGAGAGGTAACATGTTTCATACCTAAGTGATTGTTTAAAATGGTATGGATCGGCTCGTGAGGCACTGAAAGTTCGGCGGCTATCTCTCAAACTTTAATGAGGATTTTCAGTCACTATTTCCTTCACTTTTGTGATGTTAACTTCAGTTGCAGACGTCGATGGCCTACCAGAGCTAGTAATAATAATAATAATACATTTATTTATTTCAAAGTAGTAACATACCGGCACAATACATTTATACTCAACTAAGTCAAAGTCAAAGACAAAAATTTTTATTCACTATAAAAACAAAATGTTTACTTAATGAACGTCAAAGCTGTTAGTTTCACAATTATTAGATTATGCGGAGAAGAAGCTAACAAAGAAACTCTACTAAGATTACAGAATAACGAGTTGGCCTCCGTTGCCGAACTAGGTAAGAACCTGTATTTCAGCAAGCAGCCGCTAAGAATCTTCAAGCAGAGCTAAGAATCTTCCATCACATGTCGACCGATTTTAAACGCTTTCTACCACTCGTAAGCGCGTGTTTGAGATAAAGTCAACGTATCGTAAGCCTTCTGTTATATTTTCAGTGACTCCGAACAAGACATTCCATTTTCCATGGAAAATTTAAAACAAACTAAAGAGTTTGTCCTGAATTTTCCTAAAATATCAAATAAAGGTTTGATGTTTTAGTCCATTATGAAATTTGCAATGCACTGATATCACTAAAAACAGCAGTGTACTTAATCTAAATAACAGATTCAACTCAAACTCTGTTTCTGATTCTGAAGTTCGCTGATTGAAAACTTCCAATTAAGACAAAGAGCTATTTGGAGCATTAGGAATGGACCATTGTCGATCTGCCACCAATGAGCTCTTCGATCAACTATGGATTAATTTATCACGACATCGCCGACCAACAGCAATCAAAACAAGTGACGTCATTTCGTGTGTGATTGGCTTAATTATATTCCCTAACCCACTTTCCTAGAATTTTGCTGCATGTATATGGTTCGCAATATTTTTCACCCCGCATGTGGTTGTATTACTATCGAGACCCAGAAACCTCGAAGTGAAGGTAAGAAAACTAAAACCCTAAGTAGAAAACACACACAAACCTCTCCAAGGTATTTGCGGCGGCATGCGCTCCAACCAAGTTACCCTTTCGCTTTCTGTGTTACGCACAGTTGTGAAGTTATAGTGGCAATACCACTCGCTAATTGTGAAGGAAAACATCGTGAGGAAACCTGAGTCTCTGAGGTGTTCACATACCTCAGCGCTTGAAGTCGCCAATTCGCGGTGGGCACGCTTGGTGATTAAGCCCATACTCTCTCTTATTTATCTATCTATCTCAATTATTTAGCTATCTATCTATCTCTCTCGGAGAGAAGGCCTGTGCCCTACAGTGGGACTTATATAGGCTGTATTGTTGTATTGTTGTACCATCCACAATTTTTGTTCTGTGATACACTGACAACAGCGCACATAAAAGCTGTCTCAGGTTGACGGGTTGTTTTTGACAGTTATTGTTTCATCGTCCATTGTGTGACGGTGTTAAGGTAGGTTTATACACGCGACCGTCTGAACATTTGTAAGCCACATGAGTTAAATCCCCATTTTGTTATTTTAAGGCCTTGTTTAACGAAGTCTTTTTAAACCGACTTAAAAAAAGGTGGAGGTTCTCAATTCGACGAGTACAGACGCTGAAATATGAGTTTTTCGAAAGCCGCGCTTGTGTATTTTTTTGAGGGTTCCGTACCTCAAAAGGAAAAAAACGGAACCCTTATAGGATCACTTTTTTATCCGTCTGCCCATCCGTCCGTCTGTCAAGGCCCTTTATCTTGGGAACGCGTGGGTATTGAGTTGAAATTAAAAAGTAATACCTACGACAAATAAAAAAACTGCGAGACCCGATTCCTGAACTATATGTAAGTACCTAGAATTTCTACGGAACCCTCGGTGAGCGAGTCCAACTCGCACATGTCCGGTTTGTTTTAAGTAGCCACGACTGTATCCCAGTGCTGGGCAAAGGCCTCCCTTTTAGATTTCCACTCCTCGTTATCATTGGCCAACTCGTCCCACCTAGGTAAATATTTGGTCAGATCGCCACACCATCTCCGCCTCGTTCTGCCACGTCGCCGTTTGCCATCGCACGGCACCCAATCGGTGACAATTTTTGCCCACCTTTTCGGGTCCATACGTCTAAAATGGACAGCCCAGTTCCACTTGAGTGTAGCGGTTGCAACCCCAACGTCAGTGATATTGGTTTTGGAGCGTGGCGTGGTGTTCCAGATTTTGTCAATCCTTTTTACGCCTAGCATGCTGCGCTCCATTGGCAAACTGTTGTGCAATTAGTAATTAATAATGCCATCTATTCAGAAAATTTATTTTAAGTATAGACGTAATGTTAAAAAAAATGAGTCGAGAAATCTTGTTTCGAGTTGATAAACCTTGTTTCAAAAATGCGCGAACAATTAGTTCCAACGGCACGCACGCACCGCTCTGGAGCTCTATTTTTGAATCACTCGTATCGCGTCGAGCGCTCCATTTCTACTGATTTTCGTTCGACATCTGAAATTCCGTATTTTTGAATCACTCGACAGCAACGAATGGTCCTTACCACTCGTCTCGCATGGCGATTGGTAGATTAATTGTCAAAAAATGATAAATGTGTGTTGGTACTGTTTGTCATTCTGAATGTCAACAATCAAAAAAGGTTGACAGTATGTAGTGTTTTGTTTGTAACAAAAGACGAAGATTTTTTATTTAAACAGCCAATAAAACAGTGTTTTACGTTCCGTTTCTGTTACGGTAGGTTCCGGTTTTTTAATTTCTGCGTGGAATGGATAAAATACAATACTTCAAATTGTACTGGCAACACTTCAGGCGAACGATTCAAAAATACGGAAAAACGACATCATGCGACTTAGAAGACGAGTGTGACTTAAGTCGCATTCGACGATACAATTTCATACGAGTGATTCAAAAATAGGTCTCCTGGCTGGCTACAAACGGTTCTAATAGATTTGAGTTTGTGTCAAGATATTCTTGAAAAGTATTTTTAAAAAAGTGTTTTGGCACGTTTATTTTGCTATAGCTTTCAAACCACCCAAAATTCATTGTGTATATTTATTTTTTGTAACTTTGTAAAATCTTAACCAATTTCGATAATTCTTTTTTTGTTTGAATTAACTAGCAACGTCTGATTGGTGTCGTTTCAATTTGGCAAAGATCTGATGAAGACCTTTGGAGATGGAGAATGGAAATCTTCAATGGACAGCAGCAGCCTGATGGGAACAATTCTTCAGTAATTGGTGCATGGTTACAAAATGTGTCATCAAAGTAGGTTACGAAAAATCGTGAAATATATTTTTTTAATAAAAACTAACTTGACAACACAATAATCATTTGGAGTCGGTGCCGAGCTTCATGAGCAGCACATAAGTTTCGGGCGCCGCGTCGAAATTATTATAGTACTAGCTGTCCCGGTGAACTTCGTGCCGCCACAGACTGTGTTACCATGGCAACGCAACAAATAAATACGTATACAATAAAATGTTATCCCACGGGAACGCATTACCGGGACATCAAGTATCCTATATCTCAATTCAGAGCTTTGACTATCTTTTTGCTAAGTTTCGTGTAAATCCGTTCAGCCGTTATTGCGAGATTGATTAACAAATTTCTTTTTGTTACTCAATCACGAAACATCTTGACAAACTTTTAGATTTATAATATTATAGTAGGATACTAAAACACAGAGCTTAAAGTCAAACTATCAAACATATTCGTAGCGCGTAGGCGTATCGCGTCATGCGTAGCATATCGTAGCACCCGTAGCAAAACCTGTAGCACGTCGTAGCCCGACAAAGTTATGGACAATTTTTTTTCCAAAAAACTTTTTTTTGTCCATTTCACAGGGTTATTTCTAAAAGGTGCAATTCTTGAAACCTGTCAGCTACAATTTATCATTTACTTTTTTTCTGCGACATTTTTGTTTTTTTGTTACTTTTACCATTATTTGTGAAAAAAAAATCTCGGTTTTTCTGCTTCGTAGTAGCGCTATATCATATGTAAATGCCTAAAACGGTATGTGTTACATAATAGTAGTTTATGATACTGTTGCATAATAAGGGTTCTTATAACACGAGTGTGTTTTAAAAAAACGAGCCGTAAGCGAGTGTTATAAGACCAAGTTATGTACAGTGTCATACACTACTTTATCTACTCTCATACTCACATACAATATTATTTTATGTAATACTTTTATGTATTACATAAAATAATATTGCAAATAAAACGCTGAATATCAACAACTTTATTTTTACTTGTAATAATTATTGATGTTCGCATACTACTAACCGAAACCTTAGTCCTATTCGTACTCTATTTTGGTGACGTAGTTTATAGTCCCTTTTCAGATAACTCTTGAAAGTACGCTAACAACACATTTTCAGAACATGATGTAGCATTTTTATTAATTTTTCATTCCACGAACTCGTGGTAACATTTACTATAGTTGCTCCTAGATTTCGCCGGTAACAGGTTGAAAGTCATGTTTGACGCAGCTTCCAGAATGTCTGGTGGTGTACAATTAACACTATCCTTGCTTTCAGACATGTTTTTACACAAAAACTAATTTATTTTACAAACAGAACCAAACTTTGTTTAAATATTGAATTTTTTTTTAAATGTAAAATGTTGGCGCCAAGGCGGCAACATCGATTGCGTATGCGTGTTGCGTCGCCACGGACTCGTTAATTGAAACCTTTTTTTTTTAAAGTAGAGGTTCAACCTTCTTGGTTCAGCTGGAAGTTGTATAGGTGTATCGTTATGATTAAAAAGTTATATTATGATACAGGTGTCCATACAAGACCTGTATCGTAACAAAACTTTTTTATTTTTATTTTTGGCCTATGCGTAATGTTTGTCATAAGAGTTTTGTTTTCAGTTTTATAATCTTTGTATTATAGTATCAGAGTAGATAAAATGAACATACGTTTGTGTGGGACAATGATTTTATGAAGGTTCCGACATAGGTGAAGGATGAAACACACCAACGCGGTGGCGGTGGGTCCGTACAAACGTTTATATAAAAATTACTGCAGTAAATGTTGTATGTGTGGACCGCCATCGCCACTGCCGCCGTGTTGGTATGATTCATCCTCAAAGCGCGCAATGTAAACCCTGACATAAAAAAAATCTCATAGAATGAAAATTATTGTAAAAAACACAAACTCTACTTAGGGTGTTTCGGGAAAGTTTTTTTTCAATTATGTTGAAGTTTAAACGTACCAGCAGAACTTTTTTACATATTTTGAAAGCGAAAGAAAGTGTAAATGTTTGTTTGTTTAATAATAATAAAGCATAATAATAATAACAAACACATTTATTGCCAAAAACACACAAAGTGTACATAAGAAGACATAGATACAATTATTTTATTCTATTTTATAGATTGTTGTTAGTCGTAAAATCTATCGTGATTTGAAGTTCTTCTCTTACGAAACGTGGTTTTATTTATTGATGTACATCAAAACCCTGTATATCTACCAGGTCAATAACCAGTGCCGAGGCACTAAAGGGCGCTCTCCCACGGCCCTCCATTCGTCATTTACTCGGACGGGGCCCGCTTAACTCAATAGGCGCTGTCAATTAATCTTTACTAATGAACCGAAATTACACCGCTCTTCAGTACCAATAGGTACACTACAGAGCAGTGTACCTATTCAGTGCGGGAATAATGAGATTCTAATGTGTATTATTTGTCACGATAATGGAAACATGTCCAAACCCTAGAGTCAAAACTCGTATAGTGTTTCAATAGAATGACAATAATTCTTATTTGCCTCTTTTTTGGTAGTCTACAAGCAATAGCGTAGGAATTGTGTTACAATGGTATATACGCAATTTTTTTTATTTTTTTTAAATAAAAAAGTAAATACCGACTTAGAAACACTATAGCACTAAAAAGTTAGAAATAATTTAAAAGAATACTATTAAATTAGTATACATGTACATATTGTAGACGTATAATTTGGAGTCGAGGCCCAAAATATATGTGCTGGTCATGAAACTGGGTATCGACTACAAATTATACTTCTACAATACCTACATGTATACGTACTTCTAATGTAATGGCATTCTTTTCAATAATAGTGTTTTGAAGTGTGTTTTTATTTTTTTTATATTGTCATTTTATTTTTAATTTTTTGTGCGGGAGCGGGAGATGGATGGGCCCCATTAGGCCTTATTTACTGCTGTCCATTGTAGAGTGTGGAGATTCCGTGTGGCGCCGGATTGAGAATAGCGTCACTCCATTTCCTTCGGTGGACGTCGTAAAGGCGACTAAGGAAATCAATTACCACTAGACGGGCAGCACCGTCTTCCTGAGATTCCAACCGATACTGCGATCGCTAACCCGAATGCCAAGCGTGGCGATTATGGCAAAACCCCTCATGGTTATAAAAACCACGAAGGAGGTCTATGTGCTGCAGTGGGCGTTAAATGGCTGATGATGATGATGATGAATGTTGTACGGCGTAGAAAAATGTCCATTCTATGTAACACATCAAACAGCGCCAATTTGAAGCAGAAAAATCGTGAAACCGTTTAAAAAAATGAAAAATGTGATAAAAAACCAGAAATCGTAGAAACAAAGTTGTTTTACACGACAAATTCTAGTTACATAGTAAACGGGTCTAATCGCGATAATTTATAAGGTTAAATTAAAATTAATGTCGGGAATTAAGTTAATGAAATTTTACCTAACAAATCATCGCGTTTAATATGCAACTACTCGTATGTATGAGCATCGCGAATCATTAAAAAACACTAACTGACATGTGTCAGGAATGGAGCAATAAAAAAAATGGTTTTATAAAACATCGTGAGGAAAACCGCGGCTTGGTTGGCTCCGCACGTATTGACTTGTTTTTCTCGTGGGCTAGGCCGACTAAGCTGTCAGGATGGTATAGGTGCTGGGCAAGCCTACTCCGTCTAAAAAAACATGTCCCAGGCACTTAATTACGCGGTTACGCGGTGCCCTTCGCTTCCAATACAATAACGTGTTCAGAGTGCTGTTGGGGCTGGCTCGCTTCTGTAGCGCATCAGGGATGTTTGCTGAAGCACGTGTGGATTGCTTTTACACTACAAAGCGTAAGAGATGCGCGTCCCTGGTACGGCGGATGCGGGCTAGCGCCAACAGCGTCCTGAGTATGATCGCACACAGACTTGACTGTACATTACTACAACTATGCCTTTCACCTGGTTGTGCAATAAAGTGTTCTCTATCTATCTACATTAGTCGCTGCCTTGGTGTTTCCACATCCGTGGGACCACTGAAGCCGTGAAGTGTAAATTGTAAAAAAAAAAACTGTACATATACACTCACTAACTAACATAGTTATAAGAACCTTTGTTACTAAAATTTTGGGCCACAGATGCTTTTAAATAAGTAATTTATTATTATTATTATTAATATTATTATTTCTGCAGCGTCCGAGTGGTCCCTTCTAGTGTGAGTGAAGGTGCCACTGGACGCTGTACAATGTTTGCATTAAGTAGATGCAAAGGCTGAAGTTTAATTTTTTTTTAGTTTTATTACTATTAAAATTAATAGAATAAATACATGTAAAGGATGATGTACTGTCGAGAATACACGTATGTAAAGGTTGATGCGCTGGTGATTCCATTGCCAAAGTGACAAATCATAGTTGTATGATCATTGCGTCTCAATTCGAATATTTAATGTTAATCTAATATTCATCCATTTCCATTTCTTCCCGTGGATGTCGTAGAAGGCCACTAAGGAAATAAATTACCAGAAGATGGGCAGCAGCGTCTTCCTGAAATTCCAACCACATACTGCGGTCGCCGACCCGCCTGCCAAGCGTGGCGATTATGGCAAAACCCCGTCATGGTTATGAAAACCATGAGGGAGCCCTATGTCCTGCAGTGGGCGTCAAGTGGCTGATGATGATGATGAATATTCATTGGCTTTGTATCCAATCACAAAGCAGAGTGAGTGATTTTTATTTGCTTCTAACTGTATCCGAGCTTCTACAATAAGCGTTTTCCCTGACAAATAAACAAAGTGAAATTTCAAAGTCACAATAGATTATGGTAATCCGGCTCCAGTTACAAACCAATTCGTATGTAATTTATGTAAGCCACGCTTTACTACAGGTAAGGTCTAGGCTAAAAGTATGAGAAGTCCTCGTCAAATAACCTCAGAATCTTATTGAACAATACAGGCACAAAGTGTCATAGTGGAGTTTTTTTTTCGCTACCTTTCTCCACTAACACAGCTGATAACATTTTATAGTGTCATTCAACAAACAGAATGCTAATTGTTTACGTTGAAATAATTACTTGATATCTGGTTTCTGATTACTTACGCCTGTATCTGATTTTTGATTTCTGATTACTTACGGAGGGGTAGGCAGAGACAAGCGTCAGAGGACTAAGTAATAATGGAAACATTTATTTAATTTTTTATAATGAATGCCAAGGTCAATAGCACGGTACTGGAACAAAGCTGACAAGAATGTCATATCCTAAATTGCAGAGAGGTTTAATTTTATAGATTTACGTTATCTGACTATCCAAGCATCAATCAATCAATCAGCCCGTATTTGTCCACTGCTGGACATAGGCCTCCCCAAAGGCATGCCTTTTTTTGTCCTGAGCCATTCTCATCTAGCTACTGCCAGCAATCTGCTTCAGATTGTCGACCTAGCGAGCTAGTGGGCGGCCATCTCAACAAAGAAATTTCTTTTTCCTTTCCGTCTCGCGACCGGCGCGTTTTTTTTGTAAATATTTACAAACTACAAAATCTGACAATAATATTGAATTTTAATTTAAAACCCTCAAACAACAGCGGAAAGGGTTGCCGATCCAACGGATAATTTTGCGCATCTGAATCAATCATGTAACAAAGGCAGTTTTACACACAAGACACCTACTTGATGTTTCAGTTCTCATCCTTAGAGCGAATTTAATAACTTTCGCCAACAGATTGCTCCCATTTAGCGCAGTATTCGGACCAAATTCACTTAAGGCAGTGTAATCTGAACTGGACTGATGCCCTAAATTTGCCCAGATCTGGAACAAGGTCACGGAGTGGGCTCAGAGTCTACTCTCGATACATAATGTATTTATATGCGTGTATTGCTTTATTATATGTTATCAGTGCGGTATCAGAGCGCACACCCATCTCCGTCCGTGGTCAAAATTTGAGTGATCTGCGAGAGCCGAGATAAGTGAACGAAAACACGAGCACTGAATAACCGTATTGAATGAGCAATTACCATAGGCAATCACTCATTCAAAGATCGGTCAAAAATAGTGGCCAAATACGAGCAGAACTTAAAACAAAAAATAATAATAAAAATATTAATTTTTGTAAGAATAAACCTGAAGGAATCGCTCGTAGCCCCGGCTGCCTGAGTGATCTTAAACGATCACGAAGGTTAAGCAACACAGGGCGCGTTCAGTGCATGGATGGGTTGCCGTCTATGCCTAACGGTAGTGGCATTTTTCCGAGCGGTTCCGTGCTTTGCAAGGCACGTTAAGCTGTTGGTGCCGGCTGCCGTCGATAGATGGCAGTCGTTAAGCCAAGTCAGATG
The DNA here is from genome assembly GCA_963969515.1 of Yponomeuta evonymella. Taxonomy (NCBI): domain Eukaryota; kingdom Metazoa; phylum Arthropoda; class Insecta; order Lepidoptera; family Yponomeutidae; genus Yponomeuta; species Yponomeuta evonymella. The sequence continues at coordinate 6,937,137 of OZ018366.1, read as the reverse complement.
CCTTAGGGCGGCCTGACAACTTCTGACAGTAGACGAGCCACTAGTCTACAAGCCTCCACCAATCCAGACTTGGCCCCCGTGGTGCAGTATGGCCTATACCTTCCTCAGGGAAGAGTATAGGGAAGAGTATGTCCCTCGGTGGGGACATAATGGGTTGATGATGAAACCTGAAGTTGGAAATTATGAAGATATCAATTTTAGTAGCTTATTTTGTGTGACGAAAACAACGCTGCAATACGTGTGTATTGCGGTTCTTTGACAGTGTCTATAACGATAATATTTTGATATAAATTAAACGGGATTAGTTTCTTGACAATATTCTCACGAACAGGGTTTGTGAGTTTTACAGATGTCAATAATTTGTTTTATGTCGACGGCCGTGATACTTTTCCTTTTAAGTTCATTATATGTGATACTACCCTGATTTTTTTCACGATTCTGTAAAAACGTTTCATGCGTTTAGCCAGGAGAGGGAGGGGGGACGTCCTGCTCGGACAAAAAATTGGGCTTTAAAGCTTAATATTTCGCAAACGGAACCCTAAATATGATGAGGTAGATGAGAAAAAAAATCATCCCCACTTGTTATGTTAGGGGAGGTGCAGTATTTTTTTTTCTTTAACTTTGTCGGCGTGATAAATATGTATAAACATACCAAATTACAGCCTTCTAGTACCACCGGTCTTTGCGCTAAGCCGCGGATGGACAGACAGACAGACGGACATTGCGAAACTATAAGGGTTCCTTGTCGGACTACGTATTAAAAAGTAAACTTTGTATGATTGACCTGTTCGATGTTTGCCACGTGTATGCACGGGTTTGTCGAAAAAACTTACAAACAGAGCATGTCCTTGATCCTTTTATTCAAATCTTTCTTTTCCGAATATTGCATCAAGGATCTTAGAAAATCTAACAAAATTCAAAAAAATATAGGAGATATCTTAGCTCCCCAGTAGAGGCCGAAAAGCAAGTGATTAATAGTTCCTAATGAACCCTAACGGGCGGGGACACAGGGCCAAGAGGAAAGGGCGGCAGCGGCAGGACCTAGTAAGTCACTGTCGCTGATTTGTATGCGTACAAATATAGCTAGGCATTAAGCTGTGTATCCACAGTGACATACTGAGACGGTTCGAGCACATAATAAATAATCATCGAATAAAATCATGAATATAATCATGTAGGTACAGCGATATCATTCCGATGTAAAAACCTAACTGCAAAGTGGGTTACTCGGGGCTGCAAGTGATGTAAATTACTTCGGCCAGATGTCGCTGCCTGTTCGTAATATAGAGAAGTTTGTAAAGAGGCTCGAAATTTTGCCGATGCCTGCACTTGCCCATTAGCTAAGTTGGGAGAGCGCTGGCACGGTTAGCCAGAGGTCGCAGGTTCAAGTCCCGGCATGGGTGGAATTTTTAGCCTCTAAATAGGTTTTTAAAATATATATATACATATTTTTTTATGTACATCCCTCTACAGGGCACATGCTTTCTTTCAGAAAGAGAGAGAGAGAGAGAGAGTATGGGCTCGTGTCATGTTCTGAAATACAAAGGAGCTTCAGTTTACTCACTAACTTTACTTTAGTTACTCACTTTTGAGTTCACAATTGAGATGCCTCAGTTTGCAAGTTGAAGCTGCTCAAATGGACTAGTAGAGAGTTTGTAGACTATGGTAGAGTGCGTCTTTAGCTGCTGATAGACTTAAGCACAGCGGTGGTAGACTAGTAGCTACCTAAATCAATAGACCATTGTAAAAGTTTTTGGATAATAATAGTTGTGTTCCGTAATCCCAGCTTATGTCACAATTATATTTTTCAATAAGTGTACCAAAACTCGTCATTATACTGTATTCTGCGGTGGTAGCCTAGTGGTTAGAACATTGGACTCGGAAGCAGGAGACCCAGATTAGATTCCCAGGGCGGACATGTACCTATGACTTTGTTTTCTAAGTTATGTACATTTCTGAAGTTATAGTAGCAACACCACTCGCTAACGGTGAATGAAAATAGCGTGAGGAAACCTGAGTGTCTGAGCTATTCACATACCTCAGCGCTTGCAATCGCCAATCCACGGTGGACACGCGTGGTGACTAAGCCCGTACTCTCAATCTCTGAGAGAAGTCCTGTGCCCTACAGTGGGACGCATTCAAGTGTAATGAGCATTCTACCGAATGTCCATTACAGGAGAGAGCGCACAAGACAAACGCGAGCGTTTTAGAGAGCATTGCAGCGAAACGACAGTAAATTTGTTGGAGCCTTTTGTCGAGCCAAGCAACTTTGTCATTGTTCCACAGTCTCACGTCTTAATACATTATGAATATGACGAGCATTTACGAGATCGTTCGCTAGAATGATCGTGAAAATGTTTGTAGCAAAGTTTGGCTCTATGCTTCGCTCTGTTCGCTGTTCAGTTCGACAAATGTAGAAGCAGCGAATGCTCCAAGTTCTGTTACAGGTGAATGATCATGTCTATCACCACCTTAAGAAACGGGGTTTCAATAGAGGAGTTAGCCTATTCAATAGCGGCTCGGTTAGTCCGATACTTGGCTCACTATTTTACTTCAGTACCTTGTGAACTACGTATCTGATGAACAACATAGCGCACATGAAAACAGTTTTGCATCTATTGGGAATATTAAAATAAGACTGGAAATGCATAATCCAATGAATTTGTTGTATTAATATAGCTAATAAAACCGGACAAATGCAAAGCGGACTCGCCCACGGAGGGCTCCGTACAAATTTGTAGGTACTTCCATATTATAAGTACTTAAAAAATCGGGTCTCGCAGTTTTTTCCGGGTTTTCCCCGAGCTTCAAAGATTTTTTTTATGGTTTAATTACTAATGTATAATTTTCAGATTTTTCTCAGTATTCGTATTATAAAACGATATTACTTGCCTAATTTCATAGTTCTAGGTTCTGGAACGGAAAGTACCTAATACATTTTGATTCCCTTGTGTGTCGAAATATACGTTTCTTTGCGGCATAGGCGGCCGTATCTTTTTTCTACGTTAATTTAGAAGTTTGATTTTTTCACAGCTTCCAGGAACTGTAGACTTGACTATTTTAATTTCACTTCGATACCTCCACTCATTCCCGAGATAAAGGGTCTTGAACGACAGATAGATGGACGAACGGACGGACGGATGAAAGGACAGATGGACAACATAGTGACCCTATAAGGGTTCCATATTTTCCTTTTGAGGTACGGAACTCTAAAACGGACATTTAAATAATTATATAACAAACACATCACAGTCCCTATACCCCGTTCCTTTTTCTCTCCCTGAGGGAAGGCCTGAGCCGTGCAATTGGAAGTAAAACAGTATGTGCATAATATTCATACGCAGAATATATATTCCGCTTATGAATATTTATTATTTTATTTTTATTTTATTTTATTTGGTGTACAAAACAGATCACCACCATTACATGAACCAACCATTACAACCATTATGTACAAACTGTTACTCATCCCGGTCCCAAACGAAAATACCCTGTGATATGGTAACCAGATAAGGACATCATAAATGTGGAAAGATTCCCAGACTGACGCTATTTGTACAAATTAAAATACAAATAGCGGTGGTAGCCTAGTGGGTGGAACATTGGACTCGGAAGCGAGAGACCCAGATTAGATTCCCAGTGCGGACATGTACCTATGACTTTGTTTTCTAAGTTATGCACATTGGTGAAGTTATAGTAGCAATACCACTCGCTTACTGTGAAGGAAAGCATCGTAAGGAAACCTGAGTGGCTGAGCTATTCACATACCTCAGCGCTTGAAATCGCCAATCCGCGGTGGGCATGCGTGGTGATTAAGCCCATGCTCTCTCCCTGAGAGAAGGCTTGTGCCCTACAGTGGGACGTGTATAGGCTACTTATGTTATGTAAAATACAAATGGAACCCATGTCATAGAAATCAAGGGCGTAAATACGTGTAACACGTAGTTCCTGTTTAGATCATTGATTGGTTTCACTAAACTCTTCTCTATTTTGTTTTGTTTTCGAATTATCAGTTTATATTTAAGAATTCATCTGACGTGTAGACCACTTCTAATTCTAGATTTCTTTTACAGAGCTCTACCATTCCATATAATTACTTGACGCACAGAGATAACTCGAACAAATAGGTCTGGTTCTTGCACCATTTGTTTGTTAGCGAGCATTTATCTCAAAGACCGTCCTAATACACTACAATCAGCCTGATGAATTGGTGAGGGTGATGGTGCTAGGCTTAAAGTAGGCTCGACAGTGGTGGGTAATGTCTAGGCATTTAGTTAGTTAGTTCAGTGAATTACTAAGACTCAGGCCCTTTTTCACAAAGTCTGGATAGGCGCCATAGAATTGATTTAGATTGATTTGGAACTTCTTTAAGCTTAAAGAGAAGCAAACTAGCGCCCACCAGTAAAAAAACCATACAGGAACAAACAACACATTATATAGACTCACGCCCGTATACCGTAGAGGTAGACAGAGACCAGGGCTAGCCCAGGGCCCTCTTTTGCCTCATGAACATTCATTATTCGTTGCATCCACGCACGTCGGTTTCGGGTGATTTTTATCTCGGCCTATGTTAATACAATCTAAACCTCAAACCTAGCGCTGCTGATTTATTTTATGCGTGCTATTATTTTTTATTTCAGTAACCTAAACATTTTTATTGTAATCCCAGCAAAATTTTACCGATAAAGTAGTTTGTTTTGGTGTCCAGTTTGACTAACTGTTAGTTCAGACATCAGTATCTTAACACCCTGTATTTCACAATGGTTTTCCAATGAAAGTCAAAATCCAAACAGACGATGTCAGAAAGAAATCGTCGTTGTAAAACGACAGCAAATTTTTCAACATTCTGAACGTTGTGTTTCTTCAAATTTAGTTCTTTTTTATTCTTCAGTTTTATTTTCAGTAAACTCCAAATTTTTAGCGCATCGATGAAAAATGGGGTTCATTATGGAGCATACTTCTTCATTTTTGATCCGTTTTTATATGTCAATTAAACAGTGCATGCAAGTCCGCATTCATAATCATTTTCTCTTCATAAATGAAGTTTCGCGGTTCTAATTAATTACAATGCAACGGCGCATTTTCTTGCGTATTTTTATCGCCGAGTTCTTTTATTAAATATCCTGAAACAGCCACGCTGGGATTCATGTCTCACTTTTACGACGTGAATTCAAGTTTATTTTGAAATTTTATTCGACGTTGCTATTTCCACCACGTAGACATGAAATGCTACAGAAGGTTTCATTGGTAGTGTAGATATACATGTACTCAAACGATGAGGACGATTAAATTTAGGTATTTATTTGCAAATTTGGGCAGAGCTTCGCCTTATGAATAGCATATGAAACGCAATAGAGAATCAGGGAAAAACAGGGAGTAGAATCTAACGGTCTTATTTATAAGAAGTAGATTCCACTAAAACACTCTTAAGACGAAGTTAAAGCCGGTTTATAACAGGAACTCCTTCCATAAACAGGCTTTCTTGGGACTGGATCTGAATGTGTTTTAGGATACACAAACTTATGAAGCTTACTTATAAAGCCCTATTTCACTTAATTCGAAACCATGAGTAATTTCTGACCTTTCTTCGTATGTTCTTAATTAAGTGCGATATGACAAAAACAAAGACCCGCAAATAACAAATCGATTGACACCTTATTAGGTGCTACGGTGGAACATCCATACAAACATACATACATACATACATACATACATACATACATATATACATGCTACGGCTTTGCGCAGATCTCCTCTCCTAAGACATAGCAGGCTACATGTAAGGCGTGTCGAGATTGTTGGTTGAGCCTCCCTGGCTTCTTGCATTTTGTACCTTTTTGCCCTCGATAGTTCAGTAGCCTTAGGGCAGTGCTGGCTGCTTCTTATAGCATACTTTCTTATATACGTATATACATAGACGGCAAAAAAAATTAACCTTCTTTTTGATTCAACTGTATTCGGGTAAAAATTGTTTATTTGTGAGTGTAATGATTTTGTTGTGGCCATCGGTCTACTGTCTTTTTTTATTCTGTGCTATTTACATAGAAATGTTCTCGTCCATCTTTGAAATGTGACAAGTTACACTATTCGCCACCGAGGCCGCTTCGCTGCGAACGAGCTCGCTAATTTATTTTGGTCCTAACTTAGGCACAATACTACATCCTAACTGGAAGATCTGTTTTAAGCCAACAAGCTACATAAAATTACGTTACATTAAATAAACTCACGCCTGTATCCCAGTGGGGTAAAGACCAGGGTCTGCCACTTGCCACAATCCTGACAAGACTCTTTCACCTCATCAACATTTATTAGTCGTTGTATGCTCACATGCCAGTTTCGGGTACTTTTTATCTTTCCCTTTGCTCATTCCCGTTTTTGGTCTTAAATTGAAAATGTAAGTACACAAATAAATCGTGAAAGTATAGAAATTAAATACACTCGTATGTAAATTTCATTTCTTTGTGCGATATAGGCGTATTTTCGAATTTTATTTATTCCGCTTTGAAATTTAAAAGTCAATTTCAATAAGATATTATGGTTAAGATGCAATAAATACGTGGCATGGGAAAAAAAAACAATGTTTCACTGTTTTATTAAATGGCTTAATCTCCTCAGTCCTGACCTTGAAAATAACAATGGTTTTCAATTGTTATTTTCAAGGTCAGGACTGAGGAGGTTAAAAAAGAGGCTCTCAATTTCTCGGAAACTTTTTTTATGGTAAAGTTTAAATTTGATGTGCTGACGGCAATAAAGCAGTACAGTATTCTTTTTATTATTCCGCTACGCACAACGAACACGTTGTTTGGCCGTTTCTCTATTTTCCGAGCACAATAGCAAAGTGAATGTGTAATGAAAATGTATTTCGTCACTCTCTTCTCTGTCTCTTTCTCTCCTCGTCTAACGCCCTGTAAAATCTCGCGTCGGATTCCTGTCTACCCAGTTCCAGCGGTGATTGATGCGAGAACAGTCCCTAACACCCACTGAGTTATTCTTCAGAATCGCCGGCGTCGCGAACGCGCCGTTTCTCATTTCGCGCCCGATGTTAACAAATCGAGCGCCACTTTGTTACCCCTCACTAGTGCTGTTGCTAGAGAGACCGCGGATTGCTATGAGAGGTTCTTTAACGAAGCCCGTCAAGAAGCAATTCCCATACAAACGTAGTTTTTTTAGTTTTAATTCACAAACGACATCAATGATACAATGATGTTTGAGGACAAACATCAAGGTTTGCTCGTCCGTACAACTGAGAATAACAGAATAAAAATAAAACTACGTTTGTATGGAAATCAACTCGTGGGACGCCCTCTTAAGGTGGCCATCCATGGAGCAATTTCCATACAATCGTAGTTTGGTTTTAATTTACAAACGATATTTTTTACAAACAACGCCGGATCGCAATGAAACTTTGCAGATACGTTTAGAGGAAACAAATTGAGATTTGATCTTGCTTAGAATTGAAAATAAACTTATCAAAAATAAATTTTAGCCTTGAGAATAGTTTGTATGAAAAGTCTTACGAGGCATATTCTGTTATTCTCAGTTGTAGGCAAGGGTTTGCAGCTTACAGATCTCCCTCTAGGATATAGACACACGTCAGTATGCGAGTCTGTGTCCTGGAGGAAGAACTTAGCGTCTTTCCGAACCGGAAATAGTGTTTTGTGTACTATTACATTTTTTTTTAAGAAACCTGAGAAATCATTCGCTTTTGACATAATGAGGTTCAGATTCATACTTACTTGTTGCATTTTTTTGTAGACACGCATCTTATGTCGCATACCAAACCTTTAAATTTTTTCAAACTTTTATAAAACATTTTTAAAATTTTAATGTTACTAAAACATTGCGATCTCAAACAAGCATAGCTCTAACTGGTTCACACAGTCTTATCCTCCGTGCCAAAGGAACATAAAGTTACGCGTCTGTGCGTACAGTTGACAGGACATCAACTCTAATCAGTTACATGACCGGTGACTTTGAAACTAATATGCTAAGATTAATGTGCTGTCGCTACAGACTTAGTCTGCGAATGAACAAAAAGGTCCGCGTATGAACAAAAAGTGGGACTGTCAATTTTCAAAGTTAAAAAGTTTACATAGATGTCGGATTTTGGATTTTTTTATAATTATTTTCGTCAGGTACCTATCATATAATTCCTTTTTAGATTTTTATTTCTATGCGCTATATATCATTCTTCTCACATTTGCCAGCCACGTATTGTTTGTGAGAGTGGAAAATACAGTGACAAAAAAAAGGGACGAATCCCGGTACCTTGTCCCCTTTGTTTGTACTCCTACGTTTGTTTGTACTTAATTGTTTTAGTCGTCTACACCGCTGCTCCCGTGGCACCGCAGTAACGTTCCGAGCACACCTCCTGAATACCGTGGGCGGGTTCCGTCATTATTACGCTCCGAGTAAGATTGTTTAGGCCATGTGTTTGGCGCGCATAATCGTTGGTGGGATTTGTGTCTGTCGCTCCCTGGGAAGGTACGGAAGGTTCGAAACGTTGGACTTTCGACAGCAAATCAAGGTTTTAGTGTCAGTAGCCAAGTCGGTCGGTGGTTGTGCTGTTGATTGTATTTCTTGTCACCAGCCAAAATTTAATATGAGGATCGTTAGTTTTAGTAACAATACATATATTTTTAGGGTTCCGTACGCCGTATAAAAAACGGAACCCTTATAGGATCACACGTGCGTTTGTCTGTCCGTCCCTCTGTCACAGCCAATTTACTCCGAATCTACTGGACCAAATTAGGTGAAATTTAGTAGGTTGGTGTAATCCTATAAACCAAACACAGATGTGCATAGTAAATAAACATTAGTTTTTGAGTAAGGATAATTTTTGGGGTACAACTTAGGAAATAAAAAAAAAAAGTTTAGCAAACCGTAACGTGTCATATACCAAATGATGAAAAGGCTCGCATATTTTTGTTATTATTGTAAAATAAATAGTAGAAATTGACCATTCCCCCTTGATCTCCGAAACTACTGAGCCTAAAATTTTGAAAAAAAAAATACAAAAGAAGAATTCAATCAACTGAAAATAAAGTCGTAAACTAAACTAGTTTCCTAAAACACCACACCACTAGATAACGCTAGTAGTAGTTAACTCGCGGCTTAATGTGAGGATTTCAAATGTGATACCATAATTGAATAAAACATTTGACTTTGGCATTGTACGGAACCCTCTCCACGCGAGTTCAACTCGCACTTGACCGTTTTTTTTTCTTTTCGTATCGCTCAAAACAAAGATAATAAGATATTACGTTTACACAGTTATCTAAAAAACTGTGTTACTTGTCACCATACGCCTCCACGCGCACGTCCTGTCCGCCGTACAGTCGACAGCATACCGATCTTTATATTAATGTACCTTACTCAGTTAGGTTACGGGCGATTTTGCAACTAAAATGTAAAGGTTAACCAGCTGTTGATTGAGCATACTTTTGTTTTATTGGCCGGCTTCAAATCACGATACGATATCTCAAGAGTGGTGTACATTACAGAGACGGTTTTGACATTTTAATGAAACCACTTATAGCATTAATATGTATGGAACATCTATTATTTTCTTCGCGACCCGAAGTTTTCCTCATACTACGGGTATCTACGTATATAATCATACATTTTCAGATCATCATATAATGGCGATCTTGTAATACCATGTGCGGGCAAAAATAAACCCTTCTTTGCTTTTGCAGTCGAGTGAAAAACTGGCTTGGCCCCTGGTTTCTCGTACCTACACTTACAAACTGTCAATCTACTGTCAAAATCTGGCAGTTGGCAAAAATAGGTACTACAATAACTGACAGCTGTTAATAGTACATTAAGAGAGTGTTAGTGTACGGGAAACCGAGGGTCACTTACTTGTTACAACCTGTCTTTATTAATTCAGAAACCAGGATCCCTTCTCAGTCAAGTAGAGCTTCTGTGTTTTTCAGTATAGATCCCCCTTTCTACAATTGTGCTATTATATACAATGTGTATTGTGTGTGGGCAATCTGTGGGATAGCTTTCGCCTGATACCGGCAGGTGAGAGCGCTGCGGTGGAGTAGTGATTGCAGTGAGCGTAGATTGATTTATTGCTATCTGTGTACGTACCGACAACATCACTGTACCCCTACATTTTCGTTGCGAAATAGCCCGTAACTTAACTGAGTAGAGTGCATAGTTATAAGGGTTGACGTACCGTCGACTTTGCATTTTAGAACGACAGATATCTTCCGAGTTTCTTAAGGACATGCGTCGACCAAATAGGGGATGTTTTAGCGAAGAGCAAGAACAAAAGTACCCGAAGCCGGCGTGCGTAAGTGCAGTGACGATGACGAAGAAGATGGATAGACGGACAGACGGACCGACGGATATATAAATGATTTATTTACATAGGACATACACGTATGTATATAAAAATCAGATTCCAGATTTATCAAGACCGTGGCAAGTAGCGAGCCCCAGCCTCTGCCTACCCTTCAAAGATACTAGCGTGAGTTTATGTAAATTTACACAGACCGATTCGAACCTATGCCATATCCCTCCAGCTTTAAAGTAGTGATGGAAGGACCCGAGCGTGTTTAGCCTTTTAAGAGAGACTCGCCTCAATTTTCACGCCTCAAGACTAAATCGAGTCTTTCAGCCTTTTAGCCCTGAGCCTTTTAAGCCATAGTCTTTTAAGGAGCCTTTTATGCATTTAGTCTTTGAGCCTTTTAGCTCACTTTTATTAAGGACTCGGCCTGAAGAAAAAGACTTGAGCTCTTTAGAATCGAGTCGCCTCAGGATTTCCGAGCCAAGAGTCGTGCAATTTTTTGTCCGAGGACGCCCCCCCCTCTCCTGGCTAAATAGTTGATTATAGAAACGTGAAAAAAATCAGGGTAGTATAATGAACATTAATGAACTTAAAAGGAAACCTATCACGGCTAAGTAGGCTTTACAAGTTAACGAGTAATAGGCGACCAACTTATAAAAGGAAAACTTCGTACAAAATCCATCGAAAACTACCTACGTTGAAGAAGTTGTTAATTCTGTACAGAAGATAAAACCCCCTCTTTCTAGGGAACCCTACAGTGCGCGTGGCCTATCACGCACTTGGCCGGTTTTATACAGTTTTGTTGGGAAAGGAAATTGCGCGCCAAGGCAGGTTAAATTTGGCAGAAAATATATTTAAAAAGCTAGACTGATGCAATTTTTATTTACTTACTAGAGTAGCTTTTACTAAAAGCACTGTCTCGCCATTTTTCCGGGATACGTAAATTGCCATTACCCTTTGCTGCGTTAATTTACGTGCACGCTCCTTTTTTAACGAACTTAAAAAAAGGAGGAAGTTCTCAATAAATTCGTTCGCTCTTTTTTGTTACAATATGATGGCATGTCATGTTATGTTATGGTCAGTTAACGTAAATCTATTGCATAAAGGCCTTTAGCGATTTAAGTCCAGTTAAAATGTATAACCCCGTGCCGGGAATTGATGTGGAGAGTGGAAGGACTCAACAAAATAGAAGCAAAACAAAAGCATTCACAATTTCGTTTCAAATTCATATTCCTGGACTGTTTTTGTCAAACTCACTTTACCTACGTTACTTTGTGATTCAAAACATGTCTGCATATAAGCGTACGAGTTTGTTTATCATAATAATATCGCCAGAGAAGAAAAAAGACACAATTTATTTGGTCAAGATTCCATTTATTTCTTGTTCGCGTATTTCGGCGGAGAAATCTTGTAAAAGGATTGCGTTTAAGCCCTGAGGGAAGGAAGCTTCTGAGCCCTGGAGGCCTTTGCATACTGTCTGAGAAAGTACTGCAAACCACACCCGCAAGCATCTCATTTTGTATGACATTCAGTCTTACTCTGCTAGTTATAAGGGCTCAATTGGGATATTCCACTCGGTTTGGTTGAAGTGAAGTAAACACTTTAAACCGCCGTGGTCTCTTCACCAAATGCAGGTATTTGTTAAGAAGCTTGGGCTTTACTGTTCATTCTGAAACGGCGGTTTTTTCGTAATTATCTGTACGGCGATAATACGTTTGTAGTAAAATTTATGCAGAAGAGTTAGTTTCAGAAAATAATTAATTTTACTGATGAATTCGAATACTTTTTGTCGCTACTATAAAATTATACATTTTCATGGAATTATTCTAAGGATCCTCATTGCAATTTTCGAGCGTTATTTTATAAAAAAAAATTCAAGGCGTACGCCCTGTGCCATAAAACACTGAAAGCAACTCGTTCATTGCGTGCTAAGTCGCTAATATTTTTTAAATTTTGGTAACCAAAGAAATTTAATTGGACAGCAAAATTTCATGGATGGAGCAAAGTTTGTTTTGGTATCCAAGTATGTTTGTATAACATGTGTTGTGACCGATCAGTTACTGTAGCGTCTGGGACATATTTTTAAATGAAGACTGTTTGCCAAGCTTAGAATAAGTTTGAATTGAGAGAGGAATGTTGCGTTGGTTTGGCCATGTGCAGAGTATAAAGGAAGAAAGATTAACGATAGAGATAAGTTTATTAAGCGAATTTGGGGGGAAGAACCGGGATATATTAGCAAAAGGGCACTAATAATCCGGTTTATCAGAGGAATTCCTGTTCCTAGAATTGTTTATTAGTCATGTGCTTTAACTCCGACTTAAGAGTGTTTTAGTGAAATCTACTTTTAATAAATAAAATTAAGTAAGTAAGTGTAAGTTTGGATTGTTTTTTGTCCATTTTTTCTCCGCACCGACCGAGATTTTGAAATTGACACCTAGTTTAAGTTGTGACGTAAGTCGCAGTTTCTGTGTCATCTTGACTAAAAACACTTTGATTTTGATTGATTTTGGATTTGATTGCTTACTTAACTAGGCTTAGGAAAGCCCTGGTCTTTAAAATAAATTATGGTATATGATTGTTATTTTCAAGGACAAGACTTAGGAGGTTAATCCACTCCGAAGACAATGTCAATACGAGCAAAACATTAACCTTGTACAGGTTTTAATAAAATTTCAAAATTCCATAGACTTACATGAGAAAATTGAGGCCTCTGCGTCAGTACGAACTACTTTTAATATGGAGAAAAGTTTGAGATCGCGAAAAAAACATTTTCTGTTTCATTGTTAAACTGATTATACTTTTACTTGGCTTAATATACAGGAAAGACAATGTCGATAGGTACGTTCTGCGATTTCAAAGTTTATCCTTAGTAAAAGTTGTTTGTTTTGTAGTGTTATTTTTTTTAAGAGTAGAACCTCTCAGATGTACATCTGTACATCGGGATTTTGGTCCATCCTGTATTTCTGCCGTACTTTGGATAAAAGGAAGAACAAAATCGTGATAGCTGTCCAAACAGTTTTGTAGCGGATATTGCTGCAAAATTCCACCGAATGAGTGTATGTCAACCGGAAAATTGAGCCGTGCGGGGGTGTACCTCTGCTTTAATTTACTTCACACTCTCTCATCCGTAAATCCAACCCACGTAAGGTTAGAATCCTTTGGCTCAACTGCGCGAGCTAAAATTGTCGAATGCAAGTGACAGTCTTCAATGACCAGAATAGTTTGACCTGTAAATGAGCATCAGCGTTCCCCTTACTCGCCTGTTTATGTAGGGATCTACGGACGGGTGGTAGATCGTGGTTGACTGGTGTGTTGAGTACGCTCTTACCATTTCACAGTGCAAGCGTTTGACACTTCACTGCTTGAATGACTGTCGGATATAACTCGTTGGTATCGGGTGTTCTGCGTTGGTAATACAACCGTTATGTGGCCTTTGAGACGTTTGAGTTATTTCAAAGGTAGGTAAGCACTTACAGTTAGAATAAAGTTCAACCTAGCCGACAGAGAACATTAATGGGAAATACGTTATTTCTATGTTTTGTTATACAGTGAGTTAACAGTGAGAACGGGATAATGAATTTGTTGCATCATGAACAAACCGAGCAAAAAAGATAAGATAAGAAAAGACGATATTTACTTATCTAGACTGATCAAATACACCCAAAATCGAGAGGTCTGCGGCCTAATTGAGCACCAAAAAAATTTAACAGACGATTGTAATCGTTCAGGATTTGATGCGCTTAATATAGGAGCAGATGCATCGTAAAAATCGGCCAAGTGTGAGTCTGACTCGCCCACGAAGGGTTTCGTACCATTATAATTATATACAACATTAGACAAAGATCGAATTTGAGAACAGCGCCATCTATAGAAACCAACAAGAAGCGTTTAACATTGACCTTTAAAGACATGACATCAGGGCTGTGAAGGTTACATAGATGGCCGCTAGATGGCGAGCGCTGTCCTTAGACAACGTTTGTTGTATGGGAGCCCCCTTAAATATTTATTTTATTCTGTTTTTAGTATTTATTGTTAGTCCAGAGTAAAGTCCAGAATATCGAAAAACATCCAGTTGGTGCTAAGTATACAAAACTAAGGGCCAGTTTCTGAATTGAGAATTTCACCAAGTAAATATTAACTGTAGTGCTGTCTCTTCGAATTTCTCAGTAAAGAGCGTGACAGAACGTTACTTAAGTATTTACTTAGCAAAATTCTCAATTCAGAAACCGGCTCAAAGCGTTGAACTTGCGAGTTTAAGTATAAAGCAAGCCTGCCAAGAACCGAAATTATTAGCGCCCCACCCTAAAATTCAACAGAATATACAGTCACAAGCACGGTACAGTCGACGGTGGATGAATCCTTACATTTTTTGTTGCAATGTCACCCCAAACGCAACTGAGCAGTGAGCGCTCCTATTAAGGGGCTTCATAGAGTCACCAAAGAGCCACCAAGGGGGAAAAAATCATATCTTTTTGTACAAATCTCTCAATAACGTTAATAGTGATTTTTAGGACCTATGGCAAAATCCTAGGACTAGTTAGCATTGACGCCAAAAACGGACGTTTCTGGCATAAATGCTATCTAGTCCCAGGTCCGTGATCCTAGGTTCACTGTCGTGGTTTCCAAAAATCACTGTTAACATGATTAAGATTAAATTAGATTAGATTAGAACACTTTATTGTACAGACCAGAAAACAAGATACATTAAAAGGCGAAACGAGAGATTGCAAATACGATCTGTAAAAGAATTATTTCTTCTTATTGTTGGCGCTAGTTAACCCCATGGATGCCCGTAAGCTGTGAATTGTACACCAGACTCAATATTTAATTACATAGTTTGAAAATTAAATTGAACTTCTGAAACTCACCTACCGTGAAAGTATGACGTTCGCTTTTTCCTTCGTCCTAATTGACCACCATAATTGGTGTGAAGGATTGACTGGAAGAGAGCTTTACTGTACGAGGGTTACCCTCTGTTGGGTGCACTTGAAGCTACTCGGGAGAGAGACATTTTTCTCTACATTGTTAGTTTCAAAACTATTCGGTAACGAATAAATGAAAAAAAAAAGTGCGATATTTTTTGTACGAAAATTATTGCCAACTCTTAAACAAACTTCACATGCAAAAGCAGGATTCAAACCATTCTCGCTTCTAGCACACATACGACTCATATTAAAAATCGAATTATAAACATTGTGTGGCTCTCATCGGTGATTATTCAATCAATCGATAGCCCGTCGTCCACTGCTGGACGTATGCCTCACACACACACGCCACTTGTGTCAAAAGTCCGAGGACAAAAAACTGCAGACATCTTCACCCAGCCTCTGCCAGCTATCTGCCTCAGATCGTTAGTCCAGCGTGCTACTGGGAGCCTCACGCGCCGTGGTGATTCCTAAATAAAATGAAAATAAAATAGGATCGGATGGAGTAGAATAACAAAAAGAACATAAGGCTGCCTCGTTGGTCTGGCGCAGTCTTCCCCAAAGTGGGCGATAACGCTCCCTTGTGGGCGATGAAGGCCCAGAGGGGCGCCCCCCTCAGGCCCAGAGGGGCCCAGAAAAAAATGGGGGCACTGATGTGATTTAAGGGGGCGATGGGTGGTCATCAGAGTCATCTTTCACATTAGACTAGTTTTAAAACAAATATTGATTATATTGGTTAATTTTAAATAGGTAAAAGATTGTGTTAATATTGCTCAATGTTTCTTATTGCAAATTTTGAATAAAAGATAGTCTTAATATTGTAAAGTAGCATTATTATTGCTCTCTCTGGCAAGAAAAGTCTCGTTTAGAATATAAGCTTAATTAAACTCCAGGCGAGACTAATATGTTATTGAGGTTTTTAAGGTGAAAAAAAATGGCGGGCGCTGCAAAGTAACTGATTTTCAAAGTGGGCGCTACATGAAATAAGTTTGAGAACCTCTGGTCTAGCGTTTAACATGCTTGACTATCAAAACAGAGGTGGTGAATTCGATTCCCACTGGAGGCCGCCGAAACTGATTTGTACAAATTGCCTCAATCTGGATGTATTTCATCCTCCTTTAACTCTCACTTACTTTTTCTTGTTATTAAAAAACACATTCATGTCTATGATTCGCCTGTTGCTCTCTTCTTTGATTTTTACTACGCTAAAATAAATATCCCATAATCTAATAGCAAACGGCCCTTCTTAAGGACAAAAACCAGTAAACAATTTTTTGCATGTAGGTACCAGCAAAAGGGTGAGACAAACTTCCGTCACCTTCCGTTGTTGCCAACGCTGTCGCCTCTTTGAAGAACTCTGTAAGCCGCTTTTTTACCTTTGAACCATCCCTTTCCTCCTCAACGTTATTTAAATATCCTTACACTAGTTTGGAGTTTGGAGTTTTTTTGTCCATTTCTTCTCCAAAATGATCTTGATTTGGAAATGGACACCCAGTTTAACTTGTGACGTTCATTAAGTCGCAGTTTCTGTGCTACTTTGAATAAAAAATTTTGATTTGATTTGACTGTTTTGCACAACCAATTCCCATTTAGGGCCACAGTTCGAGGGTACGGAAACCGCAGTTAAGGTTGATTAGTACGCAAACCAAAATGGGCGCTCTTTAATGATCGTAAGCACGTTATAGATTATTCGATCCCTTCCTTGTTGTAAGCTCCGTCTACAGCCCTTTGCTATAGATGGAGATTCAAACTCTTGCTCTCTATAGAAAGTCTGCCTCGGGTTGTTTAATATTTCAAATGTGTGCATTTCCAGTTTGCTTCCAGGTAATTTGTTCTGAGTATTTTTTATAACATAACATAAACTGACGCCTGTATCCCAGGGGGGTAGGCAGAGACCAGGGACTGCCACTTGCTACGATTCACTTGCTTTCGCTTCCTCAACATTCATTAGTCGTTGCATGCACGCACGCCGGTTTCGGGTACTTTTTATCTTGTCCTTTGCTAATACATCCCCTATTTGGTCAAAGTATGTCTGTCTGGGTCATGCCTTACCGGGCCTTCCACCCAAATTCACGCGATATATTTGTTTTGTCAATCTTTCTTTCTTCATCCTTCATTTTTATCTACGTTATAAATTTCAAAAGGCTTCGTTAAGAAATAATTAAGACCCTTTATGCATAGACCCGTTTCACACCTCCACTCCGACTCCCCAAGGTTAGCTGAAAGAAATCTCTCACTAAGCTAAGCTCGACTTTATACATGTATTTTCTTATGTTATACTTCCTGAGCAATTCTTCTACGATCAATATCAGTAACTCGGGTTCTTCTGCGGATCTCCTCATTCCTGATTCGATCACGCAGTAAACTCCTAACATAGCTCTCTCCATTGCTCGTTGGGCGACCCTGAGCCTTCTTATGAGGTCCACAGTCAGCGACCTGGTCTCACATCCATAAGTCATCACTGGCAACACACTTTGGTTATACACCATTGTTTTTTGACACTAAGGTATTTTGGACGCGAAAATGTGTTTCCGTTTTCCGAACGCTGCCCATCTGAGTTAGATTCGACGAGTGACCTCTTTTTTGAAGTTGGACTTGCTCTGTTGAAGTGGTAGTGGGCGGAGCACATAGTTCAGAGAACTGATGGCCGTTGGGGTGAAAAAGTTCTGACATGGCGACCGCGGACCGTATGACGCAGCGTGGGCAGGCCCCCCACTAGACGGTCTGACGACCTGGTTACGGTGGCGGGGAGTCGCTGGCTGCGGACGGCACAACACCGGGAAGCTTGGAAAACCATGAGGGAGGCCTATGTCCTGCAGTGGGCGTCAAATGGCTGATGATAATGATGATGATATTTCCTGAATTTTACTGTATTTGATGTGCATTAAAGTATAATATTCTGAAATATAGAAAATGATACTATTCTTTGGAGCGGAAGTAGCCCAATAGGTAGAAGAATGAACTCGGAAGCGAGAGACCTAAGTTCGATTCCCAGTGACTTTGTTTATTTTCGAAGTTCCGTACATCTGCAAATTTTTTGTAGCAATTCCATATGCTAACGGTAAGGAAAAACACCGTGAGGAAACCCGCAGCTTGGTTGGCTCCGCACCTATTGACTTGTCTTTCTTGCGGGCTTGACCGACTAAGCTGTCAGGATGGTATAGGTGCTGGGCAAGCCTACTCCATCTGAAAACAATGTCCCAGGCACTACAGCATCCGAGTGGTCCCTTCACCCACCTAGTGTGAGTGAAGGTGGACGCTGTACAAATTATCTCATTACTACCTAAATCATCTCATTACGTAGATACTATTTTAAAACATACTGAGTAGTTAATGTTACCTTGATGATGCACTGGCTAATATCGGTTTTGTGTGCTGTAAACAAGGTGCGGGGGGTCCCTCAAATAAATTAAATGCGAGACGCCACCACCCCACGCAAATAAAATATATAAACATATAAAAATAACCTGAAGGGTTGTAAATTTTTCTGAAAATGAATTGGCCAATGAAAATAGTCGTGATCGTCTGGTTAAGTAATAAAGACCCATACGTTGTGTTGAAGAAATGATAAAGACGAAAAATTTAACAATGATAAAGAAAGTAAATAATAATCCGCGATTAAATTAACCGTACACATAATCAATTTAAATAAAGAAAACATGCAACTTAGCTTCGGTCAGTAATCGTAAACGCCCCAAGAAGACCAGCATCGAGACTCGATTAGCCTCAATGTCCGCGACTAGTGAGAGAGTGAGCGCTGCAATCCTTCTGTACACTACAACTATGCATGTCGATGCATTACACGATGCTTCTCTAGGAAGACTTTTAACACACGCGCCTAATCAGTTTCACTCGCGAATAGCGTAACACAAAAATAATAACTCGTACAGTACAATAATACATAATAATATGATAAAATACAAAGTATAAATAATATGTCATTATCGATATATAGGGAGGAAAAGAACAACTTATGTAGTTCGTAGTCAGCAGATCTCCTTCCTGTAAATAAATGGAATTGGGAGGGGTTCTAGACTTCCAGGAGGAAATCTAGAAGAACTTTTGTTTCCCTAGCGTGATGACGATGGGCTCCCTTCCAACCTACACCCACCCCTACGAGCTTCCACAAGAAACTCGCTCCTTCAGAATCCATCGGGACACAACGTATCACCCTATCACATTCAAACCTTCACTTAACGCCCAACATTCACTGAATACAGCATTCATTCATGTACTTCTGTCGTGGTTCTAAAGAACAAAAACCAAATGTGCTAGAGTTTTCGCAAATGTATTACCCATTGACCTCCGGACTATGGAACAGGCTCCCTTCCTACACACGTCATTTAAGACAGGGATTCCGGCTAGCCGTAGAGGACCACTTCGTCCATCCAGCCGAGTCGTACATCCGCGAAAACCTTCGTCACATCATCTTCACAAATGTACCTCGAGTTGTACACCCGTGGAGATACTAAAAACTCTACTAGAACACACACGACGTACAGCCACATAATTACTCAAATTCGAATCAACCCTAGCTAAAGTGAAGATAGAACGGATAGAACGTTCCCGATGTAACCTGTAGTATCCATGATGATGTAAGAATCCTTGTGGTGATCTAGATCAGTAAGTAATCCATAATGATGCAGCTCCGCTTGTTGTAGTAAATACAGAAGATTAACTCCGCCATTTCTCCAAAACTCCAGCTCCATTCCGATGACATTATGTTAGTAAAACCTCCTTCCGTTCCGTTCTGCTTCTGTCGATGAATCGTAGTTCCTAGCTAAGTTCGAAGGATAAACGCAGAACCCATGTGGGAAGCACCGCGCCTTCTGCTCTCGCTAGTTAATGTGGAATCTAAAAATAGAACTGGAAGAATGAAAGTAAGACTGAAGGATTATATATACATGTATAACAAAATACATAGAATACATAGATAAAAATTAAATATCACTCGCGTCACGGAAATTAGAAAAATAGTTAGTTCGGTTAAGGAAATTCGCCCCTCGACGGAAAATCTTTTGTTTCGCGGAAAACGGTCCGACGCGACGCACTCTTTCTCTACTATGCGAGTTCTCTGCTGGCTAGCTTATTATTGCACTCACGAAGTCTTCACTTAGGACTTGTCCTAATAAAACACTTGTAACGCGGTAAGTCTAGATGCTAGACTCTGGAGAGGATTGCACGCGCGTTTGTAAGTTCCGGTAGAACTACCACTCTCTTCGACGGCTCCGACTTGACTCTCGATGATTTCTCCCTGATTTACCAGCTCTCCTCGGTTCAATCCTCGACTCCTCTTACAAAACCATTCATCATCCATTTTATGACTTGCCCGAAATCTTGGTCCCACGTACTTGAAATCTGAACCCGTACAAAATTTCGTCGAACACTTCGAAGCTAGTTTAGATTAGAGAATATTGTTTACATTACGCGGTGTATTCCCCGTCGGACCCACTGCATCTAAGGATTGTATGGCAAAGAATGGAAATTCTAGAATATTGTAGATTCGTGACTGAAAATATAACTCCATGCATTGGAAAAATATGATGGCATCATTACATGTCGTTTTCCTTCGAAAATCTTACGGGTTTGTTTGCAAAAATGTTTGCTGTTCTGTGTAGGTGAAATTGTTATACTATTATATTAAATTTTTATATTATGTATTACATATACATTATGACAGTTTTAATTCTCGAAATTACCCAATAAATGCATTTTTCCCATACAAAGACGAGTTCCAAACCAGAGGGATAGATGAGGACAAACCCATGATTTCTTGAAAGTAAAGTCCCCGTAAGGCGGCGTAATTCTAATCCTTTTGTCCCTAGCCGACAAATAATTATATTTAATAAACATTCATACAATATTTACTTTAAATTCATACAGAGACCCTCTGTTCTCATTTATTTCTTAGAACAAAGTCCGAATGACGTATCAGAGGCCACATGTAAATGTTAACTTTAGCTTTAATAATCACGCCCTATTATCATATTAATAAGGTCGACGTTGCTCTAAAAAATACAATACTTTTGCCACAGCAAAATGTCATTATGCTGTTTAGTTTCGACTGACAGTTATTATTTCGACGAATCTTGCTTGTAAGTGTGTGTGTAAGAGTTACACGGTTGGCATGACTTAAACGATCTTCGAGTGTATCAATGTAACTTTAAGATACATTATTCTATACCTGCAGTAGTTTGTGTTCCCCCCAATGGGTGGAGCATCCTTACGTCTATCCCTTCCTATAGTAGAAAACTTCTTTAAGATCACAATAGATGGCGATACTCGTATCGATTTTAGAGATATGTTGCTGAAAACTGTAAGGGTGAAAGGGTTGACCATTTCAGCCGTTACAGTGCCTAATAAATAAAATAATATAAATAAATTGTTAACGCATTTTAGTCCGTTATTTTTGATTTAGCCATCACGGGCAATCCAGTATATTGATCCCTTGATAAAAATAGTAAACAATAAGTCTTACTCAAAAGTATAATCCAAAGTGACTAAAGTAAAAAAAAAAATATTAAAAGGGTCTAATCACGATTATTCATTACGTAAAATAAGAAAAAACTAATATTTTTACCTAACACAATTATCCTTCCCGATTAGAGCTGTTTAATATATGACTATGGATAAGCATTGCGAGTCATTAAAAATACAATATCCAAGTAAAACAGCAAAAGAATAATCTAGTTACTCACTTTCTATTACCTCATAATCCTGTTACCTCGAAAACGCTGTCACGTCACAGAGGCAATTAGCTAAAAAAGTGCGACGTTCTGAAGGCAAAAAATAATTAATTACTTGCCTTAATTAGACATAACGTTACACGGGCGAATAAAAGAGGCGGGCCCTGAAAAAGATGCTCTCAGAAGACCTGCCCCTATATTACGCGCACAAAATCCTGAGAAATCCCAATGATCTTACTGTCAAATTCCAGGATTCTGACCGGATTTCGTGTGTACCCCAGCTCTGTCCAAACCAAAGTCCTGCCCCTATGATCTCAATGATCTTACTGCCAAATTCCAGGATTCCGACAGGATTTCGTGTGCACCCCTGTTCTGTCCAAACCAGAATCCTGCCCCTATATTACGTGCACCAAATCCTGAACGAACCCAGTGATCTTACTGTCAAATTCCAGGATTCTGACAGGATTTCGTGTACACCCCCGCTCTGTCCAAACCAGAGTCCTGCCCCTATGATCCCAATGATTTTACTGTCAAATTCCAGGATTCCGACAGGATTTCGTGTGCACCCCTGCTCTGTCCAAACCAGAGTCCTGCCCCTATATTACGCGCACCAACTCCTGAGAACTATTTTAATGTCAAATTCCAGGATTCCGAAAGGATTTCGTGTGCACCCCTGCTCTGTCCAAACTAGAGTCCTGAACGATTCCAATCGTCTAACTGTCAAATTAGTATGGAATTTGACGGTTTGACGATTGGAATCGCTCAGGATTTGGTGCTTTTAATTAGGCTCCAGACCATAACGTAGCCCAAATAGTATATCTTCTGTAAAGTTTGGGGTTTCGCGGGCATTTTAAAAGGAGAAAACCGTCCGTCAGTCTGTCAAGACCCTTTTTCTCAGGCAGGACGGGTTGAGCGATCAAGTTTAAATTAATATCAAATTCTAAGGCTAAAAAAATGTTCATTCAATCTCACTGTTAAAACCTATATAAATCTAAAGTATTAACTAACCTAGGACCTATTCTTTGACCTACCACATATAAACAATAAATTTTATAAAAATCGGTGAAGCCGTTTCGGAGGAGTTTAATAACGAAACTGTGACTCATGAGATTTTTATATATCAGATTATAAATTATACTAACAAATTTATGGATTTTGTACACCTGAAATAATGATTTATTTTTGTTATTATTATTACAAACTAATGCGAATTGACACCTGAGTGACGTTTATTAAATAGGGAAACTCAAAGGCGGCCAAATCAAAGCGAGTTCTCATATTAATCGCTCAGGCAGTAGATACTTTTCCACTGCAAAATTTGTCTTATAATCGTTTATTCGGAACCCACAAGGCGTGAGACCTGGGCACACTTGTCCAGGTTTTTATTTAATTTCTTCTTGATCTATTGGCGAATTACCAACTTAATTTATTTCACTTCTATGTCCAATCCATCAGATCATCTCTTTCAAATATCTAATATTTTATTTGAAAGAAAATAAATGTAAATGCTCACTTAGTACTGTGCTGTTATAAAATATTACATTTAAGTAGTTCAGTACATTTAAGTACGGATACGAGATGACATCCTAGCTAGATTAGTAATTAATCTGTCTTGAGGAGTATCAGGCCCAAAACCCGTAATTATCAAGGGATGATGATTTAGGTCACAACTTCAAATAGGTAAATTGTGTAGATGTGGGATGTAGGATTAAACACTCTTTTATTCGGCCACGATAAAGAATTCTAGCAACGTAATCTTCGTTCATCTTGGTGCAGTGACAAGCACGACTTGGAAGGCTACATTTCATAAAACGACAATTCATGGTCATGACAATTCGATATGCAATATAAGTGTTCCCGTTCGTTAATTTGTGGGATAATTAGCTATCAAATCTACATCAAGTTGTCATAGTTAATAAAGAATTGCAGTTCTATTAAGTGGGGCCCTGGATGCACTCAACGAATGGACGTGCAGATAATCAAATCATACCATACTTTGAGTGCATATTCATATCATTATCAGGTTTCGTTACAATGTGTTCCTTCGCCTAGCTGCGAATAAAACTATGAGCTTAAACTTCTGTGGTAGTGAACTAACGCATTGAAAAATAAACGAGCTCAGCGAACCACGGGGGCTTGTCATTAGGCGCCAGCTAAATTATGAAAACACGGTGAAGTGGTTTGCTTTTTTTTTCAGTGACTTTGTACGGAAGGAAGTAATGAATGGAACAAGTACTCACACCCAAATTTGTATTTTAGCCTAAAAAAGGTTTGACAGGTTGCGGAAGCATCTGTGGAGCAAACCGAGTGTGGAGTTCGAGTGTGGAGCAAACCAAGTCAACAAGCCAGTAGAACTAAAGGATTTTAACCCTTAATTAATAGATCTCACAATAAATTGAACCTTATCACCTTGAAATAAAGTCCAAAACCAATTAAAAAAATCTTACTATCCACGCCCGATTAAGGTTTAACTAATCACCAATATAAACGAAATCGGTTTATCGGGGTCGTGGCAAGTGGCATGGTCTCTGCCTACTCCTCTGGAATATAGGCATGAGTTCATGTAATAAAACACCCACTTCAAAGTCGCGAAAAATTGCGAATGTTTCATACTCCATTTTGATACTTATGCTAGTAAACACATAGTCCAAAATTGGCCGGCCGTTGATTGAGAGAAAAACAAATTATGTTCTGTTACAAATAATAATAGGGGTTAAAGTATGAAATTGCCGTTTTATTGCAAAAGGTTCTTTGAATTGACATAGAATCTTCATGGTTTGAGGTTTTCGAATGAAACTTTTTTCAAATGGTTTCTATGATGTTTTTTTTTAAAAATTGTGAAACATTTGAATATCGACTTTCAATTGTTTTTGTTATTCAATTTAGACAAGAAAGATGGATACTGCGAAAATTCGAGTGATTTTTGAATACGAGTTCCGACGCGGAACTAACGCGGCAGAAACAGCCCGCAATATCAATGCTGCGTTTGGAGAGGGGTCTACTAATGAACGCATCGTGCGATTTTGGTTTAAACGCTTTCGTGATGGAAATTTCGACTTAAGAACGAGCCACGAGGAAGACCGCCCACACAGGTGAATAACGATGAATTAAGAGAGATAGTGGAAGCCGACCCTAGTCAAACTACCCAGGAATTAGCGGCATGGTTTAACGTTACCTTACCCACAATATTGACTCACTTGCGTCAAATCAATAAAATAAAAAAAATACGAAAAATGGGTGCCTCATAATCACTCGAATTTTCGCAGTATCCATCTTTCTTGTCTAAATAGAATAACAAAAACAATTGAAAGTCGATATTCAAATGTTTCACAATTCTTTAAACAAAAACATCATAGGAACCATTTGAAAAAAGTTTCATTCGAAAACCTCAAACCATGAAGATTCTATGTCAATTCAAAGAACCTATTGCAATAAAACGGCAATTTCATACTTTAACCCCTAATATTATATCTTCTATCTACCTATCTATATTTTATTCACGATTTTAGAGTTAGTCTCAGGATAAATTTGTTTATATTGATGATTAATTCTACAAATATTCTTCAGCACTCCATGAGTTTTCTGGAACACCATTGTCTTTATTAAGAGCACAACTTTAAAATTTCGAGCCTCTTTACTTCTCCGTATTAGGTCGCGGGTTTAAGTCCTTGCATGGATGGAATTTTTAGCCTCTAAATTAGTACATGTTCTACCCTGCATTTTAAAGAAAAACCTTATTCCACTCTAATGAAAACAGTAAAAAAGCAACGCAGTATCTTAGATGTAGGTACACAACATAACCCTGAAACTGCAAGTAAACTTGTTTTAATGCAACGAAATTAATTTTTCCACAGCGTCCCACTACAATTTATACGTGAAGTTGCAAGAATTGTTGGCGAAAAATACATTATTGTTGCAAAACTACCGGACTTTCCACTTTGGAGTTACGAGTAAAATTTAAACTTTAATACCTCATTCCACGGAAATGAGGTACAGTTAAAACGCTAATAACTGAGCGTCTACATACAATGTTGTTTGACGGTTCTATTTCAATGCGAAATAAAAAATATATTTTTCTCGCACTTGTTGTATGCGGCACATGGAAATGATAAAACTGTCTCGTGTTGGTTTATAAAATAATTCGTGTACTGTGTTGTGTTAAAGAAGCTTTCCTCCTCTAAAATAAATTAACTATACGTATTATGTTGTATTTGTGTGACTTGTTTTTCCTTTGTAGTTGTTTATGTTACTTGTTATGCCTTTTTTTCTTGTGATTTGTTAATTTGTCCCAATAAATGTCTTTCTTTCTTTCTTTAAAATAATAATCATAACCTTTACATAACTCAATCACTTGACCTGGCTCCAAACTAGGATACGCTATGCTATGGTAACCGGGCAAAGATACATGGAAACACAGCCGGGTATTCGCTCTATACTAAAAATCTATTTAGAGGGTAAAAATTCCACCCATGCCGGGACTTGAACCCGCGACCTCTGGCACGGCTAGCCAAATAAAATAATTCGTTGAACAAAGAAAATAATTCGCTCTGTACGCCAATGTCGCATCCTCCGGGTAGTCGTAAAAAGCCGTTAGTTCATTATAAGCATACATACACTCACGCCTGTGTCCCAGAGGCGTAGGCAGAGACCAGGGAATGCCACTTGCCAAGATCCTGACAGATCACTTTCGCTTCTTCAACATGCATGCATGCACGCACGCCGGTTTCGAGTACTTTTTATCTTGCCCTTTGCTAATACATCCCCTATTTAGTCGAAGTACGTCCGCCCGGGATGTCCCTTACCAGCCGTACCACCCATATTCGCTCAATATGTTATAAGCATTATCTATTAAAAAGCATAAACATGTAAAACAACATAAAAAACATTCAAAATTTAAAAATGAGGAAAACCTTTTCTATAGGCGTAGAACAAACGTTGTTGTAAATGCAAAAACTTGAGCAATTTTTAAATAACCCTGATGACTTCCCACTTTAGAGCACAATAGAGCACCTTCTTTCAGAGAGGCAGGCAGAAAGAGAGAGAGAGAGTACTTCCCTAAGTATAACGACTGCCTCGTTGGTCTAGCTGTTAGGATGCTTAGCCACCAAAGCAAAGGTCGTGGGTTCGATTCCCACTGGGGGCTGCCGTACATTTGTACAAATGGCCTCAGTCGGGGTGTATGTTCGTGTTTGTGATGTCCTTGCCTGGTTACCATAGCACAGGGTACCCTAGTTTGGGATCAGGTCAAGTGATTGTATTGCGTGAAAGTTATTATTATTATTATAAGTACAATCACCAATCCGTGATCAGTAAGAGAGCGAATCTACCCGAATTGTCGCAAGTCATATTCATATTATTCATATTCATATTATTTATTGCTAAATCACGTACACAGTTATAATTACGGGTGGTATTGGTTTTTGTAGGTAAGTACATGATACCCTGTGAGGGCACTGCAATACATTTAGTCTTATGACACAGCGTTAAATTAATAGTACATTACTTCAGAAGGAAGAAAGTGACAGTTCCATACCGAGATTATGGCATTTGCGCCACGAGCTTGCGAAACCATTTGAGGTATGGAACTGTACTTTATCCTGAGGTATGTATAGTGCTTTTTATTACACCTACGAGGAAAATTATCACAAAGATAAATGCTAAATCAATCGAAGTTTTTGCGAAAATGCGCGGGCTTTTCCTTTTTTTATTCGCCCGTTACTGGAGTAGGCTAAGATCATAAGGTCATGCAGCCACTTCTTCCGTGATTCCGCGCGTTTTATATACAAAAATAATTTCGTTTTTAATTTTCTGTATGCACCAAGGAGGTTGGTAACTGGTAAAAATAAAACTGTATGTGGCCAGTAACAATTTACTTGAAATTTAATTAGTAGACAGTTAAAGTCTCTTTGCAGTATGACTGCTGACAAATTAAAAAAAAAAAAACCGGGTATGTAATGGAATTTCATACATACTTCCCACCCTTGGGTCGGAAGGATTTTCATACAAACTTCCATACCTTGGGATGAAAGGATTTGAAGGGCGGGATAAAGGCGTTTCTTCCCTCTAATTGGTATAATTAGTATGTATTTTCAGAGCAGGTGTGATAAAAATGAAATGAAATTATTATTATTATTTAGATATTATATTTTATATATTATATTTTTACTCAACAAGCTCTAACAGGGTTCTCAGTGCAACAGAAATGTACTAAACATACAGTTATTATTGCTACAATAATATGTAAAAGAGTCAATGAAATCCAACTAATGCAAAAATTATGGTACAAGTGTGTAATGTTGGTGATTACCGCTGAGGCGCCATTGAGACCCGAGCCGTCAGGTGAGGGTTTTAAGAGAGCCGAGGACGGTAATCGTCAATACACACGTGTACCATACGACGTCTTTCAACACACTTGTGAAGAAAATAATACTAAAAAAACATTTTTTTTCATAACACGTACTTGTATACATTTTAATTAATAAATAACTATAATTTCAACAGTGAAAACGAGTTGTGAATTTTTTTTGCAGTAGCGGGAAAGTTAATCAGTTTTCCTATGCGCGCGCATCTAACAATGGCGATAGACCATAGACTAAAAGAATGAGGTTTATTTTTTTGGCTTTTCGCGGATAGCATTTTAGCCAGGTACAAAATGGGGAATTCAAAGTTTTCTTTATTACAGAGAAAACAAAAGTTATATTTGAGTGAAAGTTTTATTTATTAAAAACGTACAAGTTGAAATTAACTATTTAAATACGAAGTTGCATGAAATGAACAAGCAATAGTAGTACATTAATTTATTTGTACTATTGAACGCGATCTTTTTTGTATCGAAACTTTTTTAAGAACAACGCATCTCAACCAATTAAAAAAAAAACCCTGTAACTCACCTGTGAATAATAGTAATGAAAAAGTCAGTTTGATTACGGTTTGGTTTTGAGGTGTCATTATGTGCCTAATTACGGTAAAATTAGAGCCATTTTATGAGCAAAACAAAATTCAAATCAAAAAACTATTTTTTTTAAGATTACCTAATGCTTCTGTCCTTACAAGCATTAGTAGACGATATTTTAAGTATAATCTACAGACACTTTTTCAAAACATGAGCACAGAAATTTACAAAAATAAATCCTATGCAATGTGAAACACAATATTTTCCTCTGCGACAATTGATTAGAATTTGGAATAATGTAAACACTATTACTAAAAGAGTCTTCCAATTGTCCATTGATCGAAATTTGTTAAACATAAATATAAGTTGATCTCGAATTTAAAATCATTTTTCAATCGGAGCTGGAATAACACTTGTGAAACGTTTTCTTAACACACGAAAGAATAAAAAGCAAAAATAAAAAATTATAATAATCAAAATTACGTTAAGTGATGTCTATCTTTCATTGCGTTTTATTAGTATCTCAAATAATTTTAAGTGTAACAACTCAAGGCGCGAATATAAACAATTTCAAGTTCACTAATTGGTTCGCATTTCCGGGAAGACAAACCAATAGGGAATTCCATCTGACTGTAATAAATAAACTGTTGAAATTTTTTGAAGCATTCCCTTGGGATATGGATGTAAGTGCTGGATTGGGACTGATTTTACTCAAAAGTAAGTTACTTAACCCCGGTTTCCTGTACATTAACACTATGCTATTAGCAATAAGGCCGCCAATTGTATCTTTTCTTTTGTCATTGCTGTTTCTGTAACATTTTTTTCCGGTATACAATAAAGAATATTCTTATCTTATCTTATCTTATGTTTGTTTACGTAGCCTAATAATTATATGTTCCACTACAGGACACGGGCCTACTCTCAGAGAGAGAGCATGGGCTTAAATACCACGCGTGCCTACCGCAGATTGGCAATTTAAGTGCTTAGGTATGTGGACACCTCAGACACTCAGGTTTCCTCACGATGTATTACTTCACCGTAAGCGAGTGGTATTGCTACTACAACTTCACAAATCTACGTAACTTAGAAAATTAAGTTATTGGTACATGCCAGGATTTGAATCCACGACCTCCCGAGTATGAGGCCGGCGTTCTACCGCTCCGCTACCTTCGCATATATTAATCTACAGTATGTTAATGTAAATAGCTGTCAGAGATTTTTTGTATGCACTTCAACCAACTGACTGCTGATACCTACAGCAGATTAATAGGTAGTTAGTGTACGAGAAACAGGAGTTTAGATGATGATGATCTGAGGCTGGTAGCGGTTGAATGAGGATGATTGAGGACAAAAAGTTATGTTTATTTATGTTTGTTTCATAACTGTTTATGTACATGTTTATCGACTATTTATATAGGTATTACCCTACCCCATCTCCCCTACGTTAGTATTTAAATGCACTATCCGCCCAGCCATTGTCCACAAACCAAAGGTTGACCGGTAGAAAATGCTATTTAGCATTAAGTACGCCCTTGTACCAAACATGTGTTTTGTGCAATAAAGAATCTTAATAATAAAAGAAGTGGTGTTGAAGAAAGTAGCACCATCTAACGACGTTCCGGAAGATCTCTCAACGGACACCAGCGAAATTAATTTTTGACGTTAAAAGAATTCATTCGAAAATCCTAACCGATGTAGACATTGCTCATCCGGTAATTTACGATTAAATTATATTTTTGTTCTCTAAAGTAATCAGAAGCAATCATTTTCGTCGGGTACGCATTATTTATACCGAGAAACCCAGAGAACTGATAAAATCCACACAAGAAAAGGACTAGACGAGACCTGCCTGGCGAACAAGTGGTGTGCCTTCAGAAGTCTTACGCCCAGCAGTGGGATATTGTAGACTGATTGATTGATGTTACTTAATATGACAACACATAACATAAGATAAATTTACGCCTGTATCCCAGAGAAGTAAGCAGAGACCAGGGTCTTAATAAGTTTTTAAGCTAGTTGTACGTCCTGACTATCTTAACTTTGCTAATTATTAGTATTATTTGTACCTCATTATAAACATCATGTCCAACAATCAATAAATATTCTCCATCAACAACGATTTCACCGTAACTCATGTAATAAACTTAGCAATCATTGTGTACAGGTAAAAGTAGAATCGGCTGCACATAAAATTTTATACTCAATTCAATAGTTACGTTACGATCCGCTGTTCACTGAACAACTCGTTAAGTTTTAGGACACACTAACTACACTGTCGTGTGGCAAACTTTTGGTCACTATTCGTTAAATTCAGTCGAATCATCGTCAGCGACTTGACGCCCACTGCGGGCCTCCCTCATGGTTTTCCAAGCTTCGAACATAACCATGAGGGGTTTTGCCATAATCGCCACGTTTGGCAGGCGGGTTGGCGATCGCAGTATGCGGTTGCAATCTCAGGAAGACGCTGCTGCCCGTCTCCTGGTGATTTCCTTAGTCGCCTTCTATGACATCCACGGAAGGTAATGGAGTGACGCTATTCTTAATCTAGTGCCGCACGGACCTGTCGGAATCCTGACATTTGCGATAGTAATTTATATGGAATTTGAAATAGGGACTTAACATTTGAATATAGGGACAGATCGGTGAAAAATTTTCTACATAGGGCTTTTATGGTACACTGTAATGTTTTTTAACGGCACATAAACTTTTACATTGTTGTTACTGAGTCACCAGAATCTTGATCAACTAGAGTAGACGGATGCAAAGGATGTGCTATCAATTGCATATAACTCTGGGCCTTTGCACACGACATTTTTTTTAATGCGCTGACGACGTGGTGCATGTTCCTTGATGACTTTAGGCTGAGCATAAGACTTTTTGCCAGGTATTAAGTTTTTTTCAGTTATGTACTTTATTTAATTTTGGTTGGCAATAAAGACAATTTTGCTTTCACTTTCAATTTCAAATGCGTGAAACGCAATCAGGACGCCAGTAAACTCAAGGCCGCTGGCACGCTGTAACCTTTGGAACACCATTCTTGCGTTTGTAATCTGCTGATATGCGTTGATAAATGCGCGTGGTGAGAGTACAAAAAGACGTCGTGTGCAAAGGCCCTTAGATCTTTTTTATTGTTGACACTCCTTTTCAGAAAGTGATTATTATAATCCCACATTATATTATACTTCAATATTTATGTCTTTTAGTTAATGTAGAAAGCAGCTTACAGTACATGAAGCAAATGAAAAAAAAATTTGAAGGTAACCGCTCTCCGTGTGTTTTTGATGATGACCTTCAAGTGGTGGGTGCACTCAACAATAGAACCGAAAAACTGGTCGAAAAGTTCATTGATTACATGCTTGCGCGTGTGCATAGACATGACACGTACAGGAAAGGTGAGTTATAATTATGATAAGACAGAGTGTATATTTGAGAGTTTGGTTTGTTTGGGTGTTCTAAACCATCACGCTTAATAGGATTCAGTGAGCTAAACAGCGCCTCCAATCAGAAAAAAAAAAATCTTCTTTTACAGACCGTATTTGCAAGAAGCGTCTGGACAATCTCTCAATCATGTTAACAGTGATTTTTGGGACCCACGACAAAGAACCTAGAATCACAAACCTGGAACTAGATAGCATTTAAATATGCTAACAACGGCCGTTTTTGGCGTCAATCCTTTGGGCTTTGGCGCTAGTCCTAGGATTTAGGTTCAGGCCTTAGGTTCACGGCCATGGTCTCAAAAATTACAATCCTGATTGACAGATTGTACAGACCATCTTTGGAAATTTGATCTGTAAGTAAAGCTATGATGTTTTTCCTCGGTGGCGCTAGTGTTATTCCTTGGAGCCCGTTAAAGATCTAAATGGGTAAATATTATAATAAGCTATACAAAGTCGCTTTAAAATGTACAATTCCTGCAATACCCGAATTAAATTTTGTGTTTCGCAACATCTTTTTCTCAGATGTATATATTTTTTATGAAATATCAGGATTTACATAATGTGCGCTTTACGTCCTGCACCAGTGTTGCAGCATCCGGTAAATCATTGTCATACGTAGAAGAACGTCCAATGACATCCATTCTGTTTATTAATTATTGTTTTAAGCATTACCCACTAGGACATCGCCAGTGGAATGCAGAATAACCATAAAACACCATATAAATGGCATTGAAGAAGTGAAAAAAAAATAATTCTAAAGTTGTGGAATAAAACTTGTCATTAATTACAAGCTTTAAACGGGGTGTACCAGGAATTAAAAATTTCTAAGGTAGCCTTCTATACTTTTAACAGCACTTTATTTGGTTTTAGTGGCGTCCGGATTCTTGATGCTCGAACAAAATTGGGAGCGAAATATTGTAACCTTTCCGATTCTCGTATATACGTTGACGTATTCCAGCAGATTGGCTAATAGCTGGTCCGTGCCTACCCCGACTGAGTACATGAAATTGGTTTACAATTTTACTGAAATTGTGCCCACAATGAGTGACGTAGGTAAGCCATTCATAACATGTTCTTTTAGACGTAGAGGCGATTTCTGTGATTTTCTCGAAATACATAAGTAGTCAAATATCTGTCTCGTTTTATTTTAAAAAATGTGAAGATCTGTCTCTTTAGACTGGCAGAAAGTAAAATGAAATCATCTCCTAGAAAAGGAAGTGTTCTACTCGTTAAGAAAAACAAATTCTGCTATAGGTTAAATATTTTGACACAACCTAACTATTGAACGTAATTTAGCAAAATATGTACATTCTGACGAGAAGTACCCAGTCTTTTCGAAGAGATGTGGGGATTTTGGTGCGCTATATTACCCTGTTTAAAAAAAACAAAATGTTTGCAGGTAAATGTTTGGTGCAGCTAGCTGATACTATAACGTTCTTGTATGGAATACCACAGCAATGCAACGTGGATGACATATGCTCTGACGTGGTTTACAATGGAGATGATTTCGGATTTGGTTTGGGTCATAGGTAAATGGTTTTCTAACGGGAATATTTAAGCAATCTTTTTAGTTTTTGTATTGTTATATTGGTTTATATTTTTCTTATTATAGTTACGCTTCGGTTTTTTTATTATTTTAGGATATTCCTCCTAATCTACGCAAAATTTGCAAGAAATTGTTACTATTTGAGTGAAGGTCGTGATAGGAAACTAATGGTTAAGTTGTGCAGCATAGCAAGATTGGAAAGCGACTATTTAGCAATTGTTCTGGATTACGCCATACCAGATTTGCTCATGGAATTCAGTAAGTCAATCTATATACATGCTAGTATCTGGGTGGTTTAAAAGCCGTGGTTACGTGATTAGTAATTACAAATGTCATCTATTTAGATTAATACTTTGAAGTGAAGACATGATTTAAAAAAAAAAATAAGTTGAGAAATCTTGTTTTGAGTTGAGGAATGTTGTTTCAAAAAAATGTGTGAACCGTTCGTGCTGCTGCCTCTTCATTTATCAGAACAATAATCCGCGGACCCGCGCCACGCACGCACTGCTATGGCGGGCTACTGACAGATAGATAGAGAATACTTTATAAAAATACAAAGTAGCGTATTAGATAGCTATTGGTAGGGCACGTTGATTTTGCTATGTCTTTCAAACCACCCAGAATTCACATCACAGTCTTACTTGTGTTGACATGAAAATGGTAAACTAAGATTTAGTTTGTGTGCCACGTACAAATCTGCATAGGTTGTAATATGAGTTTATAAATGTGAAAGAGTATCGGTCTTTTTTTATAAAAAAACACCATTGCTTATAGCATTAATTCCGCCACATTGCCATTGTATTTTTTACTTATGTGCAATAAACGTATTAATAATAATAATTCCTTAAAGCACTCCATACACGCCGCATAAAGTAGTCTGTGGTGGAGACTTTACAAAGGAACGATTTTACCAAGACATTTATACTGCTTTTTCCTGGGTACGCTAGTTGCGCGTTTTGTAAGTCGAAAATCGCAACTTTCCAGTACATTAACTGTCAAATTCTGAAATTTTAGCACCACAAAACGCGTGACTAGTGCCATAGTACTGCCCATGCTGGAGTGTTTTGAGCAAATCGTGGTTTTATAAATAACACCGTGTAGATTAGATTAGCACTCTTTATTGTACACACCAGAAAACAAAATACATTAAAAGGCTTACATATCTAAGTTTTGCCGTGCACAATGGGCGGTATTATCGTCAAAAGCGAACTCTTCCAGACAACCTTAGGATGGATAGGTGTATCTTTAGTTTATTAGCAAAGTCGGTAAAACGGATGAGGAGTAAAAAGTATTAACAAGTTCTTTCAATCTGACGAATTTTGTTGTTTTGACAATCTTTCACAATAGTTCTTTCTAAATTCCGCAACTTTGATTTTGTATTTCATACATAATAAAGGACGACACTGATTTTCGACCAGTCAACATGGTAGGTAATAATAATGTGGGCTTGTTTCTTAGATCGAATTTTTATTTTCAGTGTCGTACTGCACATTGGAGGGGCACAGGGAGAGCATGCGGGAGGAATGGTACGTGAAAATGCACGACCTGTACTCCAGTGCGAAGAGTGCTGATAAAATCTGCTATGTTCGCTCCCAGTTCAGGAAGAAACATCCCGATCTGGAGAATTATAAATCTACGTACTGGCAGCTTGTCAGAGGTACAATCAAGCCGATGGGTCCATGCGATCGGCGGCTGACAGGACTAGCATTAGCAGCTCATGCAGCGGCCTTTCGAGCTTGTACCCAACCTGTCTACTGCAACGCCAAGCTAAACAGATGTTGCGTCCCATTCGAAACAAAGTATTTCTATGATTATTACTTGGACCATCCAAACTTGACACTTCAAAAGAAATGGTTCGCCTGGCAATACTTGACGGGATACAGGAAGGTTGACAAGTGGGCACAACCGGATACGGATACCAATAACGTAGTAAGTGTGGTTGATCCTGACGCTAGTCCTTGGTATTGGATTTTCAGGAGTAAACTAAATACCTTTCGCGATGAACCGAATGCGGATTTCATAAAATATGATCCTGATGACGACTACTTAGATATTTACTAACACGAGAAAAAAATACTGGTCTGTTTATATGACCCTTCTTATTAGTTCATGCAACTGGTACAAAATACTTTTGAAAATATACAATCTTACAAACTCGCCTATGTACTTGTTTATTTTAACGTAAGTACGTCCTATATAAACGTTTATTTTTTAATAGACTTCACCGATTTCGACAATTCTTTTTTTGTTCGAACAGATATAACGTCCCATTGGTCCCATTTTAATTTTTTTATGCACAAGATAGCGTAAAGTAAGTGAGTTAAGTCGAGCTCTCTTCCCCTCCACTTTGACCGTCATGGTCACTGCTATGAGAACCAATACCTTTATACCTACTTAAGGAGCTCAAGATCCGAACACGCCTATCGATTATATGCTAGTAACGTATTCTGTTTGTCTTTGTCACATCGCACGACGACCTGATAGCCTTGAATATAGTATACATAAGCAGCCTATATACGTCCCACTGTAGGGCACATTCCTTCTCTCAGGGAGAGAGTATGGGCTTAATCACCACGCGTGCCCACCGCGGATTGGCGATTTCAAGCACTGAGGTACGTGAATAGCTCAGGCACTCAGGTTTTCTCACGATGTTTTCCTTCACATAAGCGAGTGGTATTGCTACTATAACTTCACAAATGTACATAACTTAGAAAACAAAGTCATAGGTACATGTCCGCACCGGGAATCGAACCTGGGTCTCTCGCCTCCAAGTCCAATGTTCTACCCACTAGGCTACCACCGCAGAATATAGTATAATGACGAGTTTTTGTTCAGTTATTGAAAATAATATAAAATATAATTGTATAATTGTGACATAAGCTGGGATTACGGAACACAACTAAAAGTTTTACAATGGTCTATTGATTTAATTCATCGTCACAACACATTATAATTTTCTTATTAAAAAATTTGCGCTGAATCACATTGAGTAACTTGTGAACCGTTTCGTGCCGTTTGAAAAAAGTGGACAAATGTGCACTGGTTATACTGATATTTATATGTTACTTGGTGTATTTGTCACCGAATAAACATAGAAAGATTCATTTATGCGGAAAGGTGGATGTCTATGTCTTTGAATTTAACAGTTGCCAAAGTGGAGGAGTGACAATAGCTCGACAGACAGCCACAGACGAAAAGATACAAATAGTTAATAAATAAAGTAACAAATTGTTACTGAAATATACGGGCAGCAGCGTCTTCCTGAGAGTCCAACCGCATACTGCGATCGCCAACCCGCCTGCCAAGTGTGGGGATTATGGCAAAACCCCTCATGGTTATGAAAACCACGAGGGAGGATTATGTCCTGCAGTGGGCGTTAAATGGCTGATGATGATGATGGTGATGACTGAAATATTACAATTACCTCAAATTGTCAGATTTAACCTCCTGAGTCCTGACCTTGAAAATTATTATGATTATCAATGGTTATTTTCAAGGTAATGACTGAGGAGCCTCCTCATTACCTTGAAAATAACCTTGAAATTAACAGCTAATTAAACTCCAGTAAAAAAAATATTAGAAAATTAAATAGAGAAGCAATTTACATTTCGGTTGGGGAATGTCAATAAACAATATAATATCAATATACAAGAAGTCACATACCAAGATTTCAAAATTACATTAGTTTGCATAGAGCTTCGTCAGACATAAAAAAGAAAAGAAATTACTTTAACATTTTATAATTAACGATGTTGTGTATTGTAAGTAACCTTAAAGAGGTTGATGCGGGTGCGAAAGTGACAGGGATACCCCCTCGCCCGTGAAAGTTGAGACAGCGGTCGTCCGGATTGCGCACTGAGCAAACTTTGAATAATTTGATTAATTGCAAAAAAAACATGTGCCAAAAAAACGAACCATATAAACTTGTCGAGGCTCGCAAATATAAATTGCTTATTCAGAAAAAATATGGATACTGTCCGTTCAGAGAAGATTTACTTTTTTTTTAATTTAATTTATATAAATATTGCAACATCACAAATAGTGTTGCAATACTATAACTGAGCAGTAGTACCTATCAAATATCTTCTAGTATTCTCTTAGTATTGCTCTTACCGTGTGGCGCCGGATTAAGAATAGCTTCACTCCATTTCCTTCCGTGGATGTCGTAGAAGGCGACTAAGGAAATACATTACCAGGAGACGGGCAGCAGCGTCTTCCTGAGATTCCAACCGCATACTGCGATCGCCAACCCGCCTGCCAAGCGTGGCGATTATGGCAAAACCCTTCATGGTTAGGAAAACCATGAGGGAGGCCTATGTCCTGCAGTGGGCGTCAAATGGCTGATGATGATTCTCTTACATAACTTCCCAACACTTCCAATCCCATCCACAAACACACTAACAAAAAAATTAGTTCCAGATCTGTCCATGACCAATTGTATAACTGTTTTTATCTCACATGTACTCGTTCATCTGTAGCGAAGCACTTTTGTAACGCATTGTACTACGGGGCGGTTGTTTGAGAATGAGACATTTGCATCAGCTGCGAGAGCCGTGACTGCCTGCCTTCGTGTCTTCGGCTTTTGTCTAGATAAAGATTGCTCCTGAATTTGCCCCGAAAGTTTTTGCCCAATAATTACTTTTTTTTTTTTTTTTTTTTTAACCCTAAAAAGGGCACCCTCCGGAGGACACGGGGGAGGGAGGTGGTGAATGCTCATGCATAACAGCACGGACCCGGCCGTGCTGCCAATGTGGGACTCACAGGAAGTGCGCCTACCCACTAAACACCACCTGGGGGCTGGTTTGGTCCTAAGGACCCCTAAACCTATATCGTGAGCGACCCACCTCGAAGCCGAGGAGGGCGCGCAGCGGAGCTCCTTAAGGGAGCGTCCGCTTGGGACTGCTCGTCACATCGTGACCGCGGCTAGGAGGGAGAGGTGGGGACGCCGGTGGGGACACCGGCGGAGGCGGGAGCGGGGGCTACTTCTGACTGGGACTGGGCCTCTAGTAGGCGGTCCAGGTCAGATGAAAGTTTATCGGGGGGGTCGACGAGGGCGTTCCTGGGCCTGCGCACCAGGTAACGGGGGTTCGTCGTGGGGGGAGTGTAGTCCGCTGCTTGGCGGATAAGGGGGTTGGGGTGCACTTCGGCCGTGCTAAAGAAAGTCTCTGAAAGAGATTTAATAAATTGTTGAATTGTTGGAATCTCCATATCCCGATGGAGGTCGGCATTTCTGACACACCAGTGGGCGTTCAGAGCTCTACGAATGAAAAGATTCTGAACTTTCTGAAGTTCGTACAGGGCTTTGGGGGACGCGTGGGCGAAGACGGGTGCCGCGTAAGTCAGCACGGGGCGAATGCAAACCTTATAGAGTGTTCGCTTGTTCCTAGGGGACATCCTACTGTGTCGGCCTATCATGGAGGATAGGCGGCCTAGGTAAAAACGGGCGGTCCGGGTCACCTTCCGGATGTGAGGCCTAAATGTCAGTCTGCTGTCCAGGGTGACACCTAGGTATTTGGCGGTGGAACGCCAGGGGACTGCGGTACCTAACATACGGATAGGTCGGTCGGAGAGACCGCGGCGGACCTTGTGGTCGAAACGGATCGCGGTGCTCTTTTCCGGGTTGACCTCGATTCGCCAGAGCCTGAACCAGGCACCTAGCTCATCGACCGCGGATTGGAGCCTATTAAGGATGACTGACATTTTCCGACTCTTGCAGTAGAGTGCGGTGTCGTCAGCGAAAAGTGACAGTTGGACCCCATTGCGGGGGATGGGGATGTCATTTGTGTACGAAATGTACAGGAGGGGGGAGAGCACGGAGCCTTGCGGGACCCCGGCTCTGAGGGGGCGGAGGGAAGAGAGAATGCCCTCGTGTCTAAAGCGGAAGGAGCGGTCCTTCAGAAAGGAAGCTAAGATGCGGACAAGTCGG
This sequence comes from Yponomeuta evonymella, assembly GCA_963969515.1. Lineage (NCBI taxonomy): Eukaryota > Metazoa > Arthropoda > Insecta > Lepidoptera > Yponomeutidae > Yponomeuta > Yponomeuta evonymella. Next base: position 6,897,425 of record OZ018366.1, on the reverse strand, counting down.
TCGGGGAGACCCAACTCATACAACTTAAAAATTAGCCCTGCGTGCCAGACCTTATCGAAGGCCTTGGCGACATCGAATAGGACGGCTACCGTCTTTTCGCGTCTGGGGAAAAACCCGCCTAGAATATACTCTACTATGCGGTGGACTTGTTGGGGGCAAGAGTGAATTGCCCGAAAACCAAATTGGTGGGGGATGATGAGGGGGGGCCCCTCTGAGGGGAAGAGGTGATTCCTCATACGAGTGAGGATGACTCTCTCGAAGAGTTTGCCCATGGCCTTGAGGAGGCTGATGGGGCGATGGCTAGAGGGGACATTGTACTTTTTCCCTAAATACGAGACCGTCTAACTTTTATTTTAAATTTGTATGGTATACTTTAAGAACTGTACCATAATAATATCAAGATGGACTCCTGCATGCAAAGTTTTTGTCCAAGTGTAGAGTGGTGGGTGATTTTACCCGAATATTTACCCATTTAATATAGCCGACGAGTATTTATGAGGGAAAAAAACATTTATAAGTATTTTTTTTTGCTTTAATAGATTAAAATACCGTTAAATACATTTTTGATCACGATCCAAATCTGGAATAAGTTAATCTAAAAAAAACCATTTATAAACATTGAATGATTGTATCTATTTGATAACTAGAGATCGGACTTTTTGCGATTCTCAACACATAACAGCAGAGTGGTCGGTCGGTTCTACATACGTATCTACGCACGTGGTGATTAAGCCCATACTCTCCCTCTGGGTTGGGCTCACACCCTCAGCACAATGCTGAGTCAGATGCCCTTTGTGGCAACTTTGACACACGTGTTGTATTTATGTGACTTGTTTTTCCCTTGTATTTATGTTGCTTGTCTTATGCCTTTTATTTTTTGTGATGTGTTAATTGTGTCACCAGTGATGTCTTATGGCTCTGAAACATGGTCTCTCAATTTGGGCCTCATAAAAAAGCTCAAGGTCACGCAACGAGCTAAGAAAAGAGCTATGATCGGATTTTTTCCACAAGATCGAATCAGAAATGAAATGAGAAACGAACGTCGTCGACATAGCACATCGGATTAGTAAGTCGAAGTGGCAGTGGGCGGGGCACATCGCACGCAGAACTGATGGGCGATGGGGCTGAAAAGTTCTCGATTGGAGACCACATATCGGCAAGCGCAGCGTAGGACGACCAGCCACAAGATGGACAGAACACCTCATACAAGTGGCAGAAAGACGCTGGATGCAAGCCGCTTCCAACCGGTCTTTTTGGAAATCCATGGAGGAGGCCTATGTCCAGCAGTGGACTTCTTGTGGCTGAATGATAATGATGATGATGATGTGTTAATTTGTCCCAATAAATGTCTTTCTTTCTTTCTTGAGACGTACGAGTATTATAGGCTAAATTATTATTGTGAGATCGGAGACAAAACCTTAGGGTGCCAACCAGACCAACCCAAATGACACCGTGCAGCTGTGCAGCGACGTTGTAATAACGCTTTCAGAGTACAAATTGTCCAGGATTTTTGTATTAATCCTTTTGGCAGCAATTAAACACTAGCAGGGTGGAGACAAAAGGGTGCTTTGTAATAATACTTGTGTTTTATTTTACTGGATTTTATGCAAGCAGGTTTAAGTACGTTTTTTATTTAGAAAATGGACCGATTTATCGAGCCTCACTCGATCCTATTTCTGTCACTAGTTCAAACGTCAAGCAACTATCACAAAAATCAAAAAACAAAATTGAGGTAATTTATTAAAGTGTAGTTAGTGGGTTAAAATCTCGGCATGTACCAATGACTTTGTTTTCTAAGTTACGTACATTTGTGAAGTTATAGGAATCGCAAAATTTTTTTTCTTCTGGAAGCGAAATCTTCCACGTGAGATTAAAGTGCTTCCAGAGGTTGCTGTTCAATGTAACTCTTACAAATATTAATGCATTTATATTCAACATGTACAGCTGTATAGAAGAACGCTTTATGTAGGATTGAAATTAAACCACACACCACTAATTTTCACCTTCTATTTCTTACAAAATCCCTTCATGAAAAACAATACGTCTGCTAAACACAGTGATGGCTGATGGCCGACAAGTGAAGTTGGGGTTGCCAGGAATTTTACAACAGAAAGTTTCCATATTTCAAATATTACCGCCCAAAGCGATAATATTTGTTACTATTAAATAAAAGTAGGGTTGATATTAAATAAAAACTAACAAAACGATTTTAAAAAACAAACAACTTTATTTGCCTTTTATAAGTTGGTCGCCTATTACTTGTTAAGTTGTAAAGCCTACTGAGCCAAGATAGTTTTCCTTTTAAGTTTATTATATGTGCTACTGCCCCGAATTTCTTCACGTTTTTACAATCAAGCGATTGTTGTAGTAGCCAAGCGGCTGCTGTAACATTAATTTGAACTTTAAAGCTTAATATTTCGCTAAATGGTTCTCCTATACTTACAATATTTTTAAACGACTACAAACTGCCACCCCGGACAGACAAACGGACAGACAGACATACAGACAGAAAAACAAAAATATGGCGAAACAATAAGGGTTCCTTGTTGACTACGGAATCCAAAAAAAACGCATAAACCCAAATTGTCTCTTATTGGATTTTTTTCAGAAATAACTCTGTTTTGTGTATATGCTAAAATAACCATGTTTATGCATGACTTAATACCCTTAAGTCGGTTAATGTACAGTGGCATTTATTTTAATGGTGGAAATGGCCCTTCGTTTTTCACATCATACACAGCTTTTTACCAGGAAATTTCAAACTGTTTACCAACAATTTATCATTTGTTATATGAAAACAAGAGGGTGAAAAATCCCCCTTTTGTTGGGCCTGTTTCCCGTTTTTTGCTCAGGCTTATACTCGTATTTGTCTAAGTGAAAGTACAGGGAGCGCTTACATCTCGCAACAAAATTCGTTCTTGAGCGGTTGTTTTATGGTGTTTATATTGATGTTTATATTTAAAACAACAAGTAACTACCCAAAAAACAATTCCTTGCGCTAAATAGCCACAACTCTATTTCGTAATGAAATAAGGCAGACTCACAATCGATTTTTATGAGAATACCTTCTACCTTTCAGTGCAACACTATTGTTAAACTTGCTATTCTTCGAAGCAAACTGCGGATCGGTTTTTTAATAGCAAAATCCCTATTATTTGCCACATATTTGTTTAAAATTCTTACATACATACATAAACTCACGCCTGTATCCCAGAGGGACAGGCAGAGACCAGGGACTGTTGCTTGCCACGATCCTGACATATCACTTTCGTTTCCTCAACATTCATTAGACGTTGCATGCACGCACGCCGGTTTCGGGTAAAGTTCTTATCCGGGATATGTATTGACATGTTTAGCAAATTTGTGTTGTCAAACGAAATTGGAAAAAAACAAACAAATCTATCATCATCATCATCATCAGCCATTTGACGCCCACTGCAGGACATAGGCCTCCTTCGTGGTTTTCATAACCATGAGGGGTTTTTCCATAATCACCACGCCTGGCAGGCGGGTTGGCGATCGCAGTATGCGGTTGGAATCTCAGGAAGACGCTGCTGCCCGTCTCCTGGTAATTGATTTCCTTAGTCGCCTTCTACGACATCCACGGAAGGAAATGGAGTGACGCTATTCTTAATCCGGCGCCACACGGAATAAATCTATACGCTACCTCATTATTAAAGTAGGAGAAAAATTCTGCTGTCAGAAGATTTCTTTTTGTATTCTATGTACGTTGTGCTGCAGGGCCTTTTCTTGGCAAGAGAGTATAGACGTCAGACACCTCAGACACTTAGGTTTCCTCACAACGTTTCCTTTTCCCGTCAGCGAGTGGCATAGCTACTACAACTTCACAAATGTACGAGACGAACAGAATCATGGTACATGTCGGGATTTGAACCCATGACCTCGCGAATGTGAGGCCGGCATTCTACCGCTGCGGTACTATCGCTTCGGCATAAACGTAAACAACAACACAAACTCAAATAATATAATTTTAACCCTTAAGAGGTTCGCATAAATTGCCACTGCTCTGCAGCAAAAAAAGCCAAAAATTATGCTCATACAAATGACTCCCCAGAGGATGGAGTTTGAAATAACGCGGTTAAACTGTAACAAATGGCTAGACTTTTTAAACAGTGATAACGATGTTTTCCTTTTTTGTTACAAATTAAGTACTCGATGAATTTTTTAACGAGAGTTTAACTGTGAACTGGAGAAGCCCCTTTTGAGGAGACTTTTTGGAGAAATTGAGCCGTTGATACCGCAGTGCTCTAATGAGCTCTACTGCTTACTTAAAATTTGTAAGTTTTGTTAATCATTATAATCATCGGCCTACGCTTGTCCACTGCTGGACATAGGCCTTTCCATTGCACGCCACTGAGCATGGTCCTCGGCTACTCTTATCCAGCTCTTGCCAGCCGCCCTGCAAAGATCGTCGCTCCACCGAGTCTGAGGACGTCCTACATTACGTTTACTGATCCGCGGTCGCCACTCAAGAACTCATCTCCCCATCGGTTATCAGTTCTATGGGTGATATGGCCGGCCCACTGCTACTTCAGCATGCTAATTCGGTGGGCTACCTCGTTTTGAATTCGATCTCCCAGAAAAATCCCGAGCATAGCCCTTTCCATAGCACGCTAAGCGACTTTAATTTGTAGACCAGCCCCACCGTGAGTGCACGTGTCGGCACCGTATGTCATGACGGGTAGGACGCACTAATTGAAGACTTTCATCTTTAGACTCTGTGGGATTGGCGATGTGAAGACTCGACGTAGTTTCCCATAAGCTGCCCAGCCCAGCTGTATTCTTCTATGGGCCTCTTTCTCAAAGTTGTTTTTACCTAACTGCATGGCTTGCCCGAGGTAGAGTTTTCTTACTAAGAGAAAATTTTTAACAGTAAATTTATGTAATAAAATTAACCTTGTCCTGGTCCCAAACTAGGATACCCTGAATTAGTAACCAGGTAAGGACATCACAAACATGGAAATATACTCTCACTGAGGCCATTTGTACGAATGTGCGGCGGCCACAATGGGAATCGATCCTACGACCTCTAGCGTGGTAATCAGGCGTGATACCGCTAAACCAATGAGGCACATATGATTTCGATAGACTGTGGAGTTTTCACCACGATTTATAATTGTGTAGTAATTAATCTATCTACAGCGGCTTTTCATTCGGGAGATTGTGGGTTCGAATCCCGGCATGTACCAATGACTTTGTTTTCTAAGTTTGAAGTTATAGTAGGAATACCACTCGCTAACGGTGAAAGAAAACGTCCTGAGGAAACCTTAGTGTCTGAGGTGGTCATATACCGGTATTGCCAATGCATGGTGGGCTCGCGTGGTGATTAAGCCCATACTCTCTCTCTCTCTCTGAGAGCAGGCCTGTGCCCCACAGTTGGACGTATATGGGCTGCATTATAACATTATAATCTTTTAAATAGTTTTATGATATCAAGGTACTGGATTTTCCTTATACAACGTGGAGCAAAAATGGTCCCATGAGACTTAAGTTGAACAAAACAAAACATTTTCTTTGTTATGAGACCAACTGTAAAGTCGCTCATGAATTTTGATTCTTGCACTACCATGATAATAGCTTAGTTTTCATTGATAAATACAATATCCAAATTATGTTTCGTTGGACCATTATTTTAATTATGGCTTCTGTAATTCTGAACCGATAGTAAATATATTTAATTTTTAATTTTCATTCCCTACAACTAACTGCTAACACATATAGGTATAAGCAGCTTATATACGTCCCACTGTAGGGCACAGGCCTTCTCTCAGAGAGAGAGTATGGGTTTAATCACCACGCGTGCCCACCGCGGATTCGCGATTTCAAGCGCTGAGGCATGTGAATAGCTCAGACGCCCAGGTTTCCTCACGATGTTTTCCTTCACCGTCAGCGAGTGGTATTGCTACTATAACTTCACAATGTACATAACTTAGAAAGAAAAGTCATAGGTACATGCCCGCACTGGGAATCGAACCTGGGTCTCCCGCTTCCGAGTCCAATGTTCTACCCACTAGGCTAACACCGCTTGTTGCTAAAACATAATAATATACAACCAATTTACATTACAGCCTACTTGCCAAAGAGTTAAACTTAATTGTATATTTTCTGCATGCCATTTTCACTCCAAACTGATATTTATTTTATTCCCAACGTGCTCCCAACAAAAATGTGTGTTAAGCCTAAGGTAATCCTATTAAGATTTCTGGTCTCAAAATTTGTTACCTAACCCCTCTCACGTAGCTATGAAGCATAAGGGCATGTCATAACAGAACATAAAGGTTGCGAGCCAAGCGATCAACACTTTTTTTTCCTTAGTCTACGAGAAACGATCCTCTAGTTACAGGGTGACTTTGAATTCTTTAACCCTTTTAAGGGGACATGCTAACCGTGATTTAAAAACATATGGGGGTTTTGAAAAATTACACATCAAAAAAATATTTTTTGTCAAAAAAAGTCGTTTTTTTAGTTGTTTATGAATATTGAACCAATTAATCAAAAAATACATCAAATTAGAAAACATTTTTTCGACGTTATGGTACTTCCTACCACTTGGAATTTGGATTAAGTTTGCAGCCAAAGGTCGGAAAACGCGAATATTTACAAATATGCTGTACCATTACCTATAAATCATGAATAATACTGTTTTTTTACAATGAAAAAAACATTCCCTCGAAACATTGCTAACGATATTAAAATCACCCTATAGTTTGTGCGCACATCTTACATACATAAACACGAAAGTTGCAAGTTAAATACATATGCAGCCTATATACGTCCCACTGTAGGGCACAGGCCTTCTCTCAGAGAGAGAGTATGGGCCTAATCACCACGCGTGCCCACCGCTGATTGGCGATTTCAAGCGCTGAGGTATGTGAATAGCTCAGACAATCAGGTTTCCTCACGATGTTTTTCTTCACACTTAGCGAGTGGTATTGCTACTATAACTTCACATGTGTACATAACTTGGAAAACAAAGTCATAGGCAAGTTAAATAAAATCTTCTAATTACAGTAAAGTTCCGCTCGTATTAAAGTTAGAGCTCATAAAAAAATTACAGTCTTATTTACCTATAAAAATGAAAGCCCGTTTCAGAAGCTCTTTCAGCAAAACGTTGTTTTGTTTTAGTTTGCGCTTTAAATTTTTATGTTTCATAAAAAGTTCTAGCTGAAATTCATTTATTCTCTGTGGATGTAGATACCAAAAAACGCTTTTGCTATTACGAAAATGAGACGATAAATTCTGCGATATTTTTTTATTGCGTCCAGACACTAAATATTTCTTGATTCGGTGCTTGGTGCTTGTGTTAATGATGATGTTGGATCCATGGTATATTACTTCTTTGTAAGATTCCGTGCCCAAAAGGTAAGGGAACCTATTTTTAAGACTCCATTGTCCGACTGTCTGTCTGTCTGTCACCAGGCTGTATCTCATGAAACGTGATAGCTCGACAGTTGAAATTTTTACAGATGATGTATTTCTGTTGCTGCTATAACAAAACAGCAAAAGAAATACATCATTTGTGCGCATAAAAAACAGAATAAAATAATTATTTAAGTGGGGCTCCTATACAACAAACGTGATTTTCTTGATATTAATAGCGGCATCACGTAGACGCTTGAAATATTCACAGATTATTTAGTTGTATATTTAATTTAAAAATAAATAATTTAATTAAAATAAAATAAATATTTAAGAGGGGCTCCCATATAATAAACGTGATTTTTTTACTGTTTTTTGCTCGATATTAATAATGGCAATAGGTAGACGCTTGACATATTTAAATGTAGTATATAATGGTATGGAATCCTTCGTGCGCGAGTCCGACTTGCGCTTGGCCGTTTTAGAGAACTATTGGATCTGTTTGTTAAAGCGGATTAAGCCACAAAATATACTGTAGTTAATTAAAACTACGATACGATACGCTGAATGGTCGTATTTGAATAATGTGACTTGACACAATAACAATTCGGTTCTCGTCCATATTTTAGCACGTTTTCATCACACGTTAAGGAATATGTAACTAGATTCTTATAAAAGCTTACTTTTACCATGATATTAAACATGCAATGTTACTTATCTGTTGTGTAATCATCATCATCATCATCATCATCAGCCATTTGACGCCCACTGCTGGACATAGGCCTCCTTCGTGGTTTTCATAACCATGAGGGGTTTTGCCATAATAGCCACGCTTGGCAGGCGGGTTGGCGATCGCAGTATGCTGTTGGAATCTCAGGAAAACGCTGCTGCCTGTCTCCTGGTAATTGATTTCCTTAGTCACCTTCTACGACATCCACGGAAGGAAATGGAGTGACGCTATTCTTAATCCGGCGCGCACACGGAAGTTTGTCTGTTGTGTAATACAATAAATAAAATAAAGTATAAATGCAAGCAACAAAGTTCGAATAATAAACAACCGCCAGGAAGTTCCTCTGGCAGGTAAACTACAACAGTAATATTTTGTTTGACCGTCTTGCCTGTGGTGTAAAACAGGCTTATCGCACAGTTTCAGTTAAATAGATAGGATATGATTATCTGTTGTACACCAGGAAATTTACAATATGGAATTACATTTCAGCGCCATCTACGGAGTTCTTACTTTTTTTTAATAGTCAAAAAGAAAACCTCCCGTTCCGTCACTCTCGTAGCTAGCTAGCTTCCATCGCATTGTATTAGTACTTATAGTCCGCGCAGATCTTTTTGGCGGTAACGTAAACATAGTCACAGATCGTTTGCACATCGCTTACTGTCTTTATAGTGTGTGTGAGTAAGCATTTAACATATGAGAAAACATTTTTCAACTGTACTTCCTAACACTTCGAATTAGGATTCACAGTTTGGAGCCAAAGGTCGGAAATCACGAATATTTACAAATATGTTACTGATAAATCATGAATAATTGTTTTTCACAATGAAAAGAACATTTCCTCAAAGTACGGTAAACGAATTCAAAGTCACCCTGTAGATACCCCAACTGACAATAAATTTTTGACATTTAAGACATATGGAACCATCTCTCAAATACTAACCGTCAGTGAGTCTCTTTTTACGGAACATTAAAGGGAATGACTACATACATACTCTAAGCCAAGAACTACAAGAAACCACAAGACTTCAGATTAATTTTAAAAGTGTTTTTCCTTAATCCAAGCTCAAGAACGATAGAACAAAAAATTTGCGAAACACTGCATCTCGGATATGAACGATTCTTTTGTTGTTTGTCCTCCACAAAAATGCTTAGCGATAAAAACGCGCTATTTTTTAACCATTTGCAACTATTGGTGATCTCACATCTAATGATTTCTACACGGCAAGAAAGAGTACCAAACACGGTCTCAAATATTCAACATTTTACTTTCAAGTGATCTGCGAATTAGAAACAACTCCATGAAAAACACCGACCAAGTGCGAGTCGGACTCGCGCACAAAGGCTGCCGTATCATTATCTATACAAAATTATACACAAAGGTCGAGAAAAAACGGCAAAAATCACGTTTGTTGGAGCCCCCCTAAAATATTTATTTTATTTCAATTTAATTATTTATTTTTGAAGCGAATGATGATGATGATTGTTCCGACCGGTTTCGGCCATGGCGACCATTTTGACCCCTAATCAGAGATGGGGCGCTGGTGCGCTCGAAGATGGCTTATGTAGCCTATCTTCACGGCGAAACTCCGTGCACACTGAGGGCACGTGAGAATGCCGTTCTCATAATTATATGTTATAGCAGCAGGTGGGCGAGCCTTTAACTGGTCGCGTTTGGTATCCAGGTCAGCTTTGCGCTGAACCTCGAACTCGCGTACTTGGCTGTTCACCATCCTGCGCCATTCTGGCCGCTGTGCTGCCAAACGTTCCCAGCGGGAGGGCTCTATGTTGCATCTCTTCATGTGTCGCTTTTGGACATCCTTGTACCGGAGGAGGGGACCGCCATGATTCCGCTTGCCCTCCTCTAGTTCAGAATAGAAGATGCGCTTCGCCACTCTTTCCTCCGCCATAAGCAAATATAGAACTAAATATGCTGTGAATATTTCAAGTATCTACATGTTGCCGTTATTAATATCAAGCAAAAAACCGAAAAAAAAAATTACGTGTGCTATAATTATTTATTTTATTCTATTCTGTACTTGTTGCTGTAGTGGCAATAGAGATATATCATCTGTGAAAATTTCACCGTTCACAATATACATCCTGGTGACAGACAGACAAACAGACGGACAGTGGAGTCTTAGTAATAGGGTCCCTTACCCCTTTGGGTACGGGCCCCTAAAAAACAAGATTTCCATTTGAAATGGAGGATGTACGATAAAAAACAGATCATGGAGAGTTTTCTCATTTAGTTGTTTTTTGTCGAGGAAAAGGCGTTATAAGGGCGAGTGAGTTATAAAGTGCCTAATCAACATGAATTACAATGAATGAAGACAAAATAAACATAACAATATGCCGCAGATAAAGTAGGTTCAAATCAAGGATACACTTTCTAATACATGCAATTCCTGAGACGCCCTTATAAGTGTTTGCGTTTGGCAAAAGTTTCTGTCTTATGAGTTGTTTTTTTTCCAAAGATTAGATTTTTCGAAATATCACAGTTTATATCAATCAATCATTCAGCATGCACTTGTCCACTGCTAGACATAGGCCACCTCAAGACACGCCACTTCTGTCCTCGGCCATCCTCATCCAGGCACTGCCAGCAATCTGCCTCAGATCGTCGGTTCAGCGAGCTGGTGGGCGTCCTACGCTGCGTTGATATAACTTGATTAAATTCGGTAAATTATTGTCCCACGTAAAATAATTTACATTCAATTTGATACTATAGTTTACCTATAAGCAAACACGGCCACTCCAAATCGTGAAAACCGTAAAAAAATCTTAAATGAGAAACTCTAACCGACACGTTTCAGGGTTTGCGCAATTTAAAAATAACTCACTTTTCAGAGCACTTTTCTCGTAGGCTTTATGTAATGAAATAATCTGTGCCTCTATAATTCACGCGTGCACACCAGCATATGTAGCACGACGACGCGAGTCGCGCGGTTTAACGTCAAAATTCGCGACTTTCCAGTACATCAATTGTCATATTCTGACACTTCGGCGCCGCAAAACGCGTGACTCGCACCATCGTACTGCCAGAGTCAGCAATTTCAAGCGTATGTAAATACATGGTTACTGCCACCAGGACAAGTGATCGTATTATGTGAAAGTTTGCTACTTGCTATATATACATATGTAATTAAATGATTACCTGAGGCTCTCGCGTTTCCTCATGGATACAGCAATGAACGTCGTTGTTGACAATACATACTTTTAAGTCTAGGGCGAGTAAGGTGGTAGCTTCGACAAAAGGCCTATAGTACAAGCCTGATTTGCATACAAAAGGAAAACTTTCGTTTCTTTCTCCCGGATAACGCTAAAAGTACCTTTAGTGGAGTTTGTTGATCAATATTCATGATTGTTTTTTTAACTCCGCAACGACGTAGAGACTTCATATAGGGAGAAACTCAGTGATGTTGTGTACTATAGTCATACATGATTTTAGGGTTCCGTAGTCAAAAAAGAACCCTTATAGTTTCGCCAAGTCCGTCCGTATGTCTGTCTGTCCGCGTCTTAGCGCAGAGACAAGTACCAACTTATGACAAGTACTATAAAGCTGAAAGGATCTTGATCAAAAATCAAAAACCAAAATCAAATTTTTTTATTCAAAGTAGCACAGAAACTGCGACTTAATGAACGTTTACAAGTTAAACTAGGTGTCCATTTCAAAATCTAGATCATTTATTGATTTAGATCATGATTATTAGCTGTATCGCTAAAATCTAAATAGTGTCACCAGTTTTCAGTGTCCATAATTCATGTTTTCAATTATAAACAATAGGGGTTTTCTTATAAAAACATGACTGATCCGTAATTCTAAATTAATAAAGTTATACAATAATTAATGCTTCTGGTTTCACGACCGCTGTCATCTTGATACAAAGCTATTCATCAATTCACAGATTAACCTCAAATCTTAATCTGTGCATTCTCAATAATGTACCTAGTGTTACCACCCAACCAACCGCTACTTTACAAATCAAATGAATCGATACAGGGAAAACTAGGTATATTTAGCTAAAAAAAGTAGCATACCATGACTTTTGTTATATCTACTTCATTTGCATATTTCTTCATCTACCTGATCATTTAGATTATTGGCAGTTTACATTATATATTAGGTACTAACACTAGATAACAGATCCAACATTGTGGACCTTAACTTGACCGAATCGCTCGGATGCTGATCTTTAAATCAATCTTTAAATGGACTAGGAAAGCGGTGGTTATGTCTTAACAGAACGCTTGCATCACATTCCAAGGTGTTGGGTTCGAATTGGCAATGTCCAATGTGTTTTTTTTATAGCAATACGACTCTTTGCGGAAAACATCGAGAGGAAACATTGTGTATGAGGTGGATAGGACTTTATCAGGCTTAAATAATAAAGAGTAGCTTTTCAACTTATCAAACGTGTTTTAATAGTCACATAGACCAAGCGAGAGAGAAACGTCAAAAAACAAAATGTTATAACATTGCCATACATATTTTCGCAGGCGCTTCTTAAAACTAGTACTAAATCTAAACATGAGGTATACCCCATGTCCCCATACCTCACCTCACTCAAAAAAAGCTAAGCATAGTGGCAGATTATACTCGTCGGTCTTTTATACATTCTGCCACAGCGTATGTATGTGGTCCAACGTACTAGAGCCTTTGCCTTTTCAGAAACCGGCTTGTTCGGATAGCAATGGGAACACAACGTAATCAGTACCATACAGTACATGCGTGACTGATTATGCTATGGGTGACTTTGCAACTAAAATGTTATGTTTTATCTACATAGACTGTAGATAAACCGTAACATTTTAGTATTGGGCTTTTTTACTCATGAATACAAACATTCATTTTATTATGCGTTCTAGTATAGCTGATATTTTGCCATTTCAGAGTTGACCCCATAGTAAAAATTGTAGTAATTTGTTGAAAGAGTCAAAAATTTCTTTTTCTGCGACACTTCAAATTAGGAACTTAAAACAAAATAGCAGCTTTCGCACTCAAGAACGATTTCGGAGGCAAGAGTTCTGTGTCTGTTCTGTATTGTGTTCTGTTGACCTTAGTTTGTATCGACAAAATGAACTATTGGGAAAAATATTTTAGCGCATGTCGAATATTCAGCATAAACTTAGCATTCCCAACCCCGAATTCCCATTCAGAATGTTTATTCCGTCCCTTTCGTCCCATATTCAGCTGGGTTGTAACTCCTTTTATGACCGTCCATAGACTAGGAAGTGCACAAAAGCATGGGCGCAACACCTAGGTAGTAAGGCTACAATTTCAAACCTTTCTAAAGTATGTTTTTAGCCAAATCTCGCTCTACTAGCCAGTGGTAATAAAAAAATATTAAAAAAAAACTTATCTTATTTTACCTAATTTCATAATTCAGAATCAGTCTTCAAAACACGTTATAAACTGCATAAGCAGTTTGGCAAACTAATGAAATTATGGTTTTTCTTGTTTTGTTGAGAACAAATATAAATAAATAAATAATCTAAGATTATCTATTTATTTATTTACTTTTAGGAAAGCCATTGACATTATATAACTTAATACTATCGATAAAAGAGCCCCTTGAAACCGCTACTTAGGAATCACAACTAAGTTATTTGTTTAAAATTGAGTGAAACAACTCATCTTAATATAATTAAAAAAGTTGTTTTATATTTTCAATTAATCTACTAGATTTTTTTTATTTTTGTCATGTGCTATGGTGTACAACCGCTTTTTTATTTTTTAACTACTGCGCTACTTGCTACATATGCAGGCGTGGGCAGGACCTATTCGCGATGTTCATGTTCAGCTGTACAGCAAGTGTAGGTACAATGAACATCAGATTAACCTTAACCTTCAACTTGCAATGTCACCCGTAACATACATAACTGCCTAGAGTCTACGCGTGTACAGTACATAATAGGTTGACGTTTAGAAATAGAACATGTCCTTTTGTGCCCCTCTACGTAGCTCGCTGACATTCATCGCCGAGCGCCGCCGCTGATGATAATGACGTCGTTCGACTAAACGGTTTTGCGGGCCATTCATGCTTCCACGAGATGACAGATCATTTGAGCGGTAGTTCTGCCCTCATCGCGCGAATTGGTAGTTAGCTAGGAGCGCACGAATTTGCTTCACATACGAGAGATCCAGGGTTCAAATTGAGGGTTGTATCAGTAATTAGCAAAATATTTCGGCGATTGAAGCTGCTTTTCGCTTATCCGTGAAGTGTAGGACAGATAGATAGATAGAGAACACGTTGCAGAGTAAGAAAGAGTTACAAATGATTTCTTATATCTAATATAGTGGTATTCAATTGTCGGTATTATCACTTACAGCAATCTCTTCCAAACGACTTTCAGATGAAACGGATTGCAGAAAGAAGCAAGAAGTAAGCAGGAGTAAGCCTGCAAGTTTGAATGAAAAGTTGCTCTATTAAAGAAAATACCAAAACCATGACCTTAACCAAGTGGTTCCTTCTTTAATTTTTTTTAAATAAAGGGTTTTACTTCTTCTTCTTCAACTATTATTTTTGAATTACACAATGACATGAGCTATACACGCTCATTTCTGGGTGGTTTGAAAGCCGCTGTTATGTAATTAGTAATTAAAAATTCCATCTATACTTTTAAGTATAGATGTAAATAAATAAATGTTGAAAAATCATGTCGCCAGTTGAAAAATCTTGTTTAAAAAACGCGCCAACAATTAGTACTGCCTCTCCAAATAACAGAACAATGACCCGCAAACCCGCGGCGCGCACGCACTGCTCTGGAGGGCTACTACCACTAGTAGCCGAGATTTTAATAGATTCGAGTTTGAGTCGAGATATTTTTGAGAAGCGCGTTTTTTTTTAAAACAACCTAGCGTATTCGATACCTATTGTCAGGCACGTTCATTTTGTTATGTATTTCAAACCACCCAAAATTATTGCAGTATTGCATGGCTTATTATTTTATCACCCTAAGCAATAAATTATAATAAAGTGATTCAGCAAACCCGCTTTTCATAAACAACACATTTTGCACTGAACCCATTTCGGAGGTTGCTCTTGTTGGAGAAATTATTCTCAAAGATACTCTTTCAAATTTAGCTCGTAAAATAATATACTTAATATATTGTTTCGCATTAGTAAGTTCTCGAGTGGAGACCACGAACACTTAGCGTAGGGCACGAGACACATAGATGGAACGTGGGGCGAGGGCGCGGTAAGATGTAAAGAGTCACATACCAAGAGCGACCGCAGAGCAAGGACTGTGGTCTGTGACTCTAAACATCTTATCGCGCCCTCGCCCCGCGTCCCATCTGTGTGTCTCGTGCCTAGGACGCCGACCAGCTCGCTGGACCGACGGTCTGAGGCAGATCGCTGGCAGTAGCTGGATGAAAATGGCTGAGGACAGAAGGCAGTGGCGCGCCCTGGGGGAGGCCTATGTCTAGCAGAGGACGAGTACGGGCTGCTTGATTGATTGATTGATTGTTTCGCATTAAATGTTTCATACTTCGGTCTCGTGAATCGTTTTTAAAACAGATCAACAATGCAGAATCTTACCGTTGAGGTTGCGAGATTGCATGTCAAACTTTGGAATTTTATTTAACGTTGAAAAATTTTAATAATCTCTGACAATAACACAGATCGGAAGAATTTTTTTCCTCAAGTGACAAGTTACTATTTTGCAGATTACAATTGATTGTGTTATGCAGAAACATTCCAACCCACAGTACGGAATTTGGGAAAAACGGGTTTTTATGTAAGTATTACATTGTTTTTTTATGTTTTTGTTTAGATGTGTTTAATGTTATAGCGATTACAAATATAAAATGTCTGCACTAAAACATGGAAGAAACCAATCTAATACATAAAAAAGCGTTTTTCTCGCACGTTACGCATTGTGGGATGTTTCTGCCTCAACATCATCATCATCATCAGCCATTTCACGCCCACTGCAGGAGATAGGCCTCCTTCGTAGTTTTTATAACCATGACCCATGAGGGGTTTTGCCATAGTCGCCATGCTTGGCTGGCGGGTTGGCGATCGCGATTGTTTCTGCGTAACACGGCCTAACTTAGGGCAATCGCCCACGGCAACTTTTTGCGGCAAGTATTTCTTTTACGATCTGCCACTGCATCGCTTCTATCGCATTTGAAACGCATGAAAAATACTGCTTCACACCGGCTAGCGGCTTCTGTATCGACGCTGTATCTCGATAAGAATAAGAATGCCTCAATGGTCTAGCGGTATCATGTCTGATTACCATTCCGGAGGTCGTGGATTTTATTCCCACTTGGGGCCGCCGTACATTTGGCTTCAGTCTAGGTGTACTTACATGTTTGTGATGTCCTTGCGTGGCTACCATAGCACAAGGTATCCTAGCTTGGGACCAGGACAAGTGATTGTTTTGTGTGAAAGTTATTTATTGTTTTATAGCAAATAAAAGTGTTACAACTCCTATCCTGACACCCAAATTAGGATTCCATGTACTCTTGGCAGCCTGGCTGTTTCCTGGTGTCATAGTTAATACTGCTATAGTGATGGCAATTATTAATAGAAACAACCTAGTACTTCTATCTATTTTTAAGGCCCATGAAAGACGCCACTTATCATCATCATCATTCAGCCACAAGAGGTCCACTGCTGGACATAGGCCTCCTCCATGGATTTCCAAAAAGACCGGTTGGAAGCGGCCTGCATCCAGCGCCTTCCTGCCACTTGGATGAGGTTATCAGTCCTTCTTGTGGCTGGTCGTCCTACGCTGCGCTTGCCGATATGTGGTCCCTATTCGAGAACTTTTCGGCCCCATCGGCCATCAGTTCTGCGTGCTATGTGCCCCATCCTCTGCCACTTCAACTTATTGATCCGCTGGGCTATGTTGACGACTTTCGTTCGTCTACGGATCTCATCATTTCCGATTCGATCTCCGAGAGAAATTCCGAGCATAGCCCTTTCCATAGCTCGTTGCGTGACCTTGAGCCTTCTTACGAGGCTCATAGTGAGAGACCACATTTCAGTGCCATAAGACATCACTGGTAACACACACTGGTTGTATAATTTTGTCTTAAGCGATTGAGGTATATTAGACGAAATACTTTTCTAAGTTTCCCGAATGCTGCCCAGCCGAGTTGGATTCGACGATTGACCTCTTTCACGAAGTTGGACCGGACTAGTTGGCCTGTTTGTCTTAAGTAGACGTATTCGTCTACAACTTCATGAGTCGAGTTCCCCAATGTTATTAGGGTGGGCACAACACGGGCGTTCGACATGACATTCGTTTTCTCCATGTTCATTTTAAGGCCCACACGTCCACAAAGACGCCACTGCTGAAATAGAGAAAAGGCACAATATGTTGAGCGATGGTATCGCGACTGAATCGTGACCTTTTGCTACAACAAAATTTGTACACGATGATCTTTAGAGGCGCTATTTTCTTTCCTGTTTAACCACACGAGAATAGGTCCCATCTTAAAAGTATAACCCTCAGTTTTTACGACACTCAAGATCTGACATAAAATTCTATTTTACGAGTAGTGGGTACACCTTCATAGGTTTAACGTTAGGGTTTGTTTGCATAAAAAGTACCACTACAACTTAGGTTAAAAAAGGTATTAAGCAAACATAACATAAACTCTCGCGTGTTTGCCGGAGGGGTAGACAGAGACCAGAGTTTGACACTTCCTACTATCCTGACAGACTTCAGGTGGTTGTATGCATGCACACCGGTTTCAGTACTTTTTATCTCGCCCTTTGCTAATGCGTCCGTTTTTGCAGCATCGATAAATTATGTTACTTCCAAAGAGCATATAATGTTAAATTTGAATTAAAAATTAAAACTAGTTGACTTATAGATCACGAATATCACTATGTGTTCTAGTCATACTGTAACCATAGTAAAGCTGCTCAAAAATAGATATATCACTCTAATTACGCTGTCAATTAAAGAAAGGGACTGTACAACGTTTTGTTTCTCACTTTTACAATAATGCCGTCCATATTGTGTGTGAGAGAACAAAATAGTTATTTGATACTAACAATAATAATAATAATTTTATAGTTCAACTTTTCAGTTACACTTTTAACGGGTTTAATGGCAACTTTTGATTAAAAAGTTGCCATTAAACCCGTTAAAAGTGTAACTGAAAAGTTATTAACTTTTCGCTATTAACTTCCAGTCCCTTTCTTACAGTAACAGTGGTACATACAGCTGTACCGACGAATTTGTTCGCGTAAGACTCTCATACGAATACCATCTGCGTTCCAAAAATGTCAATACAAAAAATGCGTCTGATACATTAAAAATAAGCTGTATAAAGAAGGCAGAATCACTGGACCAACTACAGGATATGCTGGAAGAACTATATACTGCCTCAAAAGTGGTAGGGCTCAATAATGAACATGGCAAAGACCCAAATATTGTGCAAGGAAGAAGTTTACCATATGTAGGATCAAACGGGTAAAAGAGTACGTCTGGCTCGGCCAAATACTGACACTTGATAAGGAAAATCAAAGTAAGGAGATCAGGTAGACGTATTCTGATGGATGGGCTGCTTTCAGAAAGTTGTCCGAAGTGCTAAGAGGCGATTACCCAATACGCATTAAGCGAAAGCTCTATGACCAATGCGTGCTGCATTCTATGACTTACGGGGCCTTGACCTACCACCATACCACCCATCAACTTCAGGTAGCCCAGAAAGCGATGGCGAGAGCGATGCTCGGTATCTCCATCAGGGATCGTATGCGGAACAGGAGGCGAACAAAAGTAACCGACATAGCTAGAAGGGATGCTACTCTGAAGTGGAGATGGGCAGGTCAGACGGGCAGGAGAATCGGGTCAGACACAAATACGCCCTGTAGTTTAAGGTTAGAGAGGTGGTTTTTGTGTTTCTTTGCTCTTATTCGTTACTAGCTGTCCCGGCAAAATTCGTACCGCCACAGAATCCGTTTACACAATTCTTGCACAACGCCATCTGTTTTTAAAACACAACGTTCGCTCGCACAACGCCGTCTATTTTGAACTTGAAATGAAAATTATCTCACGGGAACGCATTACTGGGATATCAAGTATGCTATGTCTCTATTTAGGTCTTTGTCGATATATACGACATATTTTATCTAAATGAGTTCAGTAGCAATTGCGTGATTGAGCAACAAACATCCATTTTTTTTAAACCCTAAAAAGGGCACCCTCCGGAGGACACGGGGGAGGGAGGTGGCGAATGCTCATGCATAACAGCACGGGCCCGGCCGTGCTGCCAATGTGGGACTCACAGGAAGTGCGCCTACCCACTAAACACCACCTGGGGGATGGTTTGGTCCTAAGGACCCATAAACCGACATCGTGAGCGACCCACCTCGGTACCGAGGAGGGCGCGCAGCGGAGCTCCTTAGGGGAGCGTCCGCTTGGGACAGCTCGTCACAACGTGACCGCGGCTAGGTGGGAGTGGTGTCCTCACTAGCGGGGACACCGGCGGGGGCGGGGGCGGGGGCGGGGGCTATGTCTGACTGGGACTGGGCCTCTAGTAGGCGGTCCAGATCAAACATCTTCACAAACTTTATAATATTGGTAAGATTACCATCTTCACAAACTTTATAATATTGGTAGGATTACCTTCTAGTCCTCAGAACCCTAAATTCACAATCAAAATTAAGTCCATTTCACTGGATTCCTCCCACCGTAGCCAGGGGAACAGTGTTACACCTACTCTCGTTATGGGTGAACTCACAAGCCAAGAACTCACACAATTTTAACATCTAAGAACATCCTTTTTGTATTTAATACATATTATTTTTAGGCTTACCTACTCTGTAACCTATTAAGCTAAGAAGCAAATAAATGAATAAAGAGTTATTATTACTAGAAAAAAAGCTCTCTAGGTTGGTTGATGTATATTGTTGTAACACATACAAGTATTTTAGAGAAGCTCCACATTTCATAAGCAGCCTATATACGTCCCACTGTAGGGCACAGGTTTTTTCTCAGAGAGAGAGTATGGCCTTAATCACCACGCTTGCCCACCGCGGATTGGCGATTTCAAGCGCTGAGGTATGTGAATAGCTCAGACACCCAGGTTTCCTCGCGATGTTTTCCTTCACCGTTAGCGAGTGGTATAGCTACTATAACTTCACAAATGTACATAACTTAGAAAGAAAAGTCATTGGTACATGCCCGCACTGGGAATCGAACCTGGGTCTCCCGCTTCCGAGTCCAATGTTCTACCCACTAGGCTACCACCTCCAAATTTAACTGTGCACATTTAACAGAATATGGTATGAGAGATAAGTCAAATGGTGTGAAATCTTTCATTTCTGTACAGAAATGTCGTATATTTTCTCTCATGCCTCGATCTGAAAACCATCATCAGCGCTTCGGCATCACGCTGAGGTTTGCCCATTTTTGACAATTTTGTTTTTCTAAAGTTATATTTACGCTAAAACGTATTGTGTGGTTTATTTCCGTGGGAAATGTCTCAATGCTTACGTTGTAAAATAGACTTTATTCCTGTTGTAATTAAGGCGTATTATTGTCCCCATAGAGATATTAGCTATAGGCATTCTCTCAAAAAGTGAGGGAACAGTGAAAGAAAGAAATAATTGTAAAGTGACAAAATAAAATGAGGTTTCGAACACTTATTATTATTTATTACCTACTTCAACAGTATTTTCACATTTCATTTTAAAAAACTACTTGTGTATAATTCAGTAATGTATAACACTTAGGTTTCCTCACCATATTTTCCTGTCAGAAAAGAATTCACGTGCTGGAAAGGTATGCGTGTTGGCTCCGATATCGAAAAAAAAACGTATAAATAAAATCTTCAGGAACTTTTTATCATCGAGGAGAACATTTTTATCAATTGGGGATGCACCTTTATTCTTTGATAGGTCAAAGTGAATTTTCGTGAACAATCCAAAGGGTAGACTAAAATAGTTATCTGGTTGAGAAGGCTTTGAAGGCACCAAAAACTCTGCCGTAAGAGATTCCTTGAGCTAAATTCTTTAGGGCGCTCATTTTTTACTAAACTTGGTTGTGCTCGCGACTCGGCTGGCATAAGATAAAAAAGGCGTAATTAAAAAAAAACTTATTATGAAAAAAAAACCCGACATCTTAAAAAATCTTAAGCAAGGCCTGGTAGTAGCGGTAGCGCTGCAAGCGGAATGGTAGAACCCCGGCTTCTCTTTCGGGAGGAAGTGGGTTCGAATCCTGCCGGGATTCATTTGTTTTCTAAGTTACGTACATTTGTGAAGTTATAGTAGCAATACCACTCGCTAACTATGAAGGAAAACATCGTGAGGAAACCTGAGTGTCTGAGGTGTTCACAAACCTCAACGCTTGAAATTGCCATTCCGCGGTGGGCACGCGTGGTGATTAAGCCCGTATTCTCGCTCTCTGAGAGAAGGCCTGTGCCCTGTAGTGGGACGTATATAAGCTACATAAAAAAGGCCTAGATGAGTCCGTTCAATTTTCGACATCTGCAAGTGAGTTATAACTTAGTCTAACTCACATGAAATCGAATGCGAGGCTTTTCCTAATATACTTGTGTACGTTACATATGCGCGAAGGACATAATCGAGAGCTTAATCATGGTGAGTACAGACGAATCTTGCGTCGTCTCTTGCTCAGAGAGAGCTTGGAGTCAGAGATAAGCAACCGACGACGTGAGCTGCGTCTCTACTCAGCTGTTCAAGTAAGTGATTGTAGAATTAAGTTAATATTTTTTACAAATTATCCATAAATCCTTACGAATGTTTTAATCCGAAAATATCCCTCTTTTGCTTTCGTCGTCGGGAAAAGACAAAGTCGTTCCCTTATTATTTATTTATCAAACTTTCGCATATGTCGAGAATGTGGGTGGAAGGGCCGGTATGGGACGTCCCAGGCGGACGTACTTCGACCAAATAGGGGATGTCTTAGCAAAGGACAAGATAAAAAAGTACCCGAAACCGGCGTGCGTGCATGCAACGACTAATGAATGTTGAGGAAGCGAGAATGATCTGTCCGGATCACTTTCGCTGTCATGGGAAGTGGCAGTCCCTGGTATCTGCTTAACCCTCTAGGATACAGGCGTGAGTTTATGCATGTATGTACTTTCACATTTAAAATACAAGGTGGAATAAGATCCTCAAGATTAGACAGATAGGTGAACTTTGTTTCAATGATTATAGCAGATCAAACGGGAATGGCACCCAAACAAGTAGACTTGCTTCGTGTTTTGTATCGTTGAATACATAGATAAATTGACCCATTGAATAAACGTTGGACTAACCTCCGGTTTCTCGTAAGTGGTTTTTTTTTGTACGCACTTTGGTCAATTGACAGCTGTTAACAGTAGATTAACAGCGTGTTAGTATAAGAGAAACTGGGGGTAAGTGAAACCACTGAAGATTCAAACAGTTAGTGGAAAATACCTTTTAACAAGGAAAACTAAGTTTAAATAGAAACTGCCTTTGAGGATTGTTTTAAGGAATTGTGTTTTAATAAATCAGACCGTAATGCTTTCAGACGATTTAAACATCATCTTGTGGTAAATGCTACAATAGTTTATGTGACCACAAAGGCGGCTCTTATAATATCGAATCATTGTATTTTAAACAATATTTATTGCAGTTTATTTATTTATTTATTCTGTGTGGTGCCGGTTTAAGAATAGTGTCACTCCATTTCCTACCGTGGATGTCGTAGAATAGGACTAAGGAAATACATTACCAGGAGACGGGCAGCAGCGTCTTCCTGAGATTCCAACCGCTTACTGCGATCGCCAACCCGCCTGCCAAGCATGGCGATTATAGCAAAACTCCTCATGGTTTTGAAAACCACGAAGGAGGCCTGTGTCCTGCAGTGGGCGTCAAATGGCTGATGATGATGATATTGCAGTATCCTAGTAGTAGTAGTTTTAGGGTATCCTAGTGTGGGGCCAAAAGCAATGTAGGTATGTGCCTGTATGTAAATGTTTATGTTTATATATAAATAATGTACAAAAGCGAGCTCTTTACTGTCAAGTAACATAACATATATTCAAATTATTTATAGTATGTCTCTGAAAATTTCAACGACATATAAGATAAGATAAGAATATTCTTTGTTGTTTGTTGTTTGTTGTACACCAGAGCACATGACATAAAACATATAAAGATACAAACACAATTGGCGGCCACATTGCTAAAAGCAATTTCTTCCAGACAATCCTATGATGGAAAGTGTCTGTAGGAAAAGAGAGACCGTAGTCGGTGCAAATATGAAAATATGAATACTATTAACTCTAATACTTACATAAATAACATATTCCGTGACCTCAATTTTAATTGTCTAGTTAGAGAAATTGGTTGCACAGAATAGGCGGCAAATAGATTAAAGTTTATGGTAACAACGGCCAGGTCGATTAAAATAGCATTTTGGATAATTTAAGCTTGGTTGTCATACCCGAATATTGGGTATTCCAAACACATATCGTCTCTTCTATTTGACTGGCAGAGATTATCGATAATCAGCGGCGTTTTAACGTATGTTGGTCTTATATAAAGAGGAACAAAATACAAGAATGATGAATGTTAATGAAGCGACGTTTGTCAGGATTGTGCCAAGAGGCCAACCCTGGACCGCATTTCATGAAACCATTGAATCTACTCAAAATTCAATGATGAAACTAATATTCATAGTTTGTTATCACATTTCGATGAATCTTCCTACTTGGTAATCTGCGGGTTGATCGACTTTGCAATGTATATTTACATAAGCAGCCTATATACGTCCCACTGTAGGGCACAGGCCTTCTCTCAGGGGGAGAGTGTGGGCTTAATCACCACGCGTGCCTACCGCAGATTGGCGATTTCAAGCGCTGAGGTATATGAATAGCTCAGACACTCAGTGTTTCAACGATGTTTTCCTTCACCGTTAGCGAGTGATATTACTACTATAACTTCATAAATGTACATAACTTAGAAAACCAAGTCATAGGTATACGCCCGCACTGGGGATCGAACCTGGGTCTCTCGCTTCTGAGTCCGATGTTCTACCCACTAGGCTACCACCGCTTTTGTTATGTATAATGCACTGTAATATATATTTGCAATGCAATATATATTTGTCATTGTCATAATAAAACATGATTCGACTAAGCGTGGCCTTATGTAATGTACCATAGAAAGTTAACCTAAATAAAGTAGCTTCCGTGCTAGGCCGTTTACTTAATAAACATGCTAGACACCCTGTATATGGCGTCCAATTATCCAGTGCATTCCTCTTCCTATAGATCCTAGTTCCATAAATAAACTCCTTATATTTCCATATGCTTTTCATGCGTACTTATGTATTTATATGTATGTGCCCCTCTGGGCAAACTAGGTTAACCATTGTTTGTCACGTTCCTGGCAAACCGCTTTCATTTCATCAACGTGTTTTAGTCGCTGCGTACTATACTTATTTTACTGAATAGAAAAGCCTCGGATATATATTAGATAAAGCGGGCTTGTGTAAAACTATGAAATCTTTTTAATTTAGCCGCCCTCTCCCACAGGACAGATAATATATATACGTGCGGAGCTAAAGTCGGTTGGAGGCTCTTGACAGGGCGTTCGTGGTCCTTAACCCTTAGCACATCGCTGAGTTAGCTACTTTTAGCAGCAGCAGACACGCCGCGACCACTTTGTTTTCTATTTATTTTGAAATAAAAGAATATTCTTTATTGTATATAGAAATTACATTAAAATTCAATTACATTGAAATTACCTACAATATAAAAAAATGATTTTAATTTATATCTACAATAATTTACATTTTAAATACTTACAGCGGATCAAATAATACATCGTGCTACATAATTTATTAATAAATATTAACCAATGTACCAACCTAATAACCTAATCACGAAACATTTAACAGAACATAAAAACATAAATTAATACGAGTAATAATTATAAGTAAAAAAAATATAATAATAGTACATCCACAATTGTTTCGTCCAAAGTAATAAATCAAGATGTCCAGAAGGGGAGGGGGGGAGAACTTATATATATAAGTATACATATACACACACAAGAATACGAAAGATAAATTAACTGTCAAACAAACCGCCCCGAGACATACTCGAGCCAAAGGTTCCCATAACGCCGGCAGCGTTACCCCGCTGCACAGCGAGAGAGATCCTCTGCATCAAGTTTGAAATTAATTAATTTGTACTAATGTTTTTGTATTTGTCATTTCTTGTAGGCACTATTACTGTCTGCTAAATTTCTTTTCTTTATTTTTTGTTATGTTTATTTCTTTGTGCCTTTGTTTGTGTGAGAGTTGTTGTAAATAGGTAAATGTATTTCTTCTTCTTCTTCTGCTTCTTCTTTATGAAGACGTTTCACTGTGGGCTGACGTTGCATGCCGTACGATGTTTCGCTATTCCTCTTGGTTAAATGCTATTCTGGTACAGTCATGCAGCGGACCGTCCACAATGGACTTAAGTTGGTCGGCTTAACGCAATACAAGGAAATGGGAATGGAAAGCATTTATTGACATATTAAGACAAAGGATCTCGGCTCAGCATTAAGCAACCAAGTCAGTGCAGTGATCTAGGCAGCGCTGATTTTCAGCCCCTACCCATACAAAAAACTAAAAGCTAAACTTACATCTATACTAATAATAAATCTGTAAGGGTCGGTCATGGAGTAAGTTAGTTTGTTTTCAGAGATATTGTGTTTATAGGCTCAATATATGATACTGAAACTAATTTCACGATTTTTAGAATTTTTTTCTGTATGTATGTATGTTCCTCCATAACTCTTAAACCAATTATCCGAATTTGATGAAATTTGGTATAAAAACATATAGACATCTGGGACACAGGATAGGCTATTTAAATTCTAGCTCCAGTTATGATAAGACGTGGCCCCCATACAAATGCTTCGTAAAAATCGAAATGTACGCGAACGGAGTCGCGGGCACAGCTAGTGTAGGAATAAACTTACAAGTGTACCTAAAACAATCTATTTCCAATGTACACTACATAATACCACTTATACATTATATTTAAATATAATGTTTATAATCACAATACATACATCATCATCAGCCATTTGACGCCCACTGCAGGACATAGGCCTCCCTCGTGGTTTTCACAACCATGAGGGGTTTTGCCATAATCGCCACGCTTGGCAGGCGGGTTGGCGATCGCAGTAGGCGGTTGGAATCTCAGGAAGACGCTGCTGCCCGTCTCCTGGTAATTTATTTCCTTAGTCGCCTTCTACGACATCCACGGAAGGAAATGGAGTGACGCTATTCGTAATCCGGCACCACACGGTAAACTATTTCCAATGTACACTACATAATACTACTTAGGTATACATTAGGTATACATGTTTATAATCGGAATACATACATATTTCGTGTACATAAATGTTCCTTGATTTGATTTGATTCGTATATATAAAAACCCTAGGTCCGGAGGCTGGAACATAATGCATATTATGTGGTACGTTTTACAAGTACAGAGCCGTCTGGTTTTCGAAGAGCATCTTTCGATACTGCAATTTACAGGTTTTTCAAACGACGAGGAGAACAAGGAGATTAAAACACACTCATGTAATGCGACATGTGTTCATTAATAATAATAATAAGCAGCCTATATACGTCCCACTATAGGGCACAGGCCTTCTCTCAGGGAGAAAGTATGGGCTTAATCACCACGCGTGCCCACCGCGGATTGGCGATTTCAAGCGCTGAGGTATATGAATAGCTCAGACACTCAGGTTTCCTCACGACGATCGCTCGTAGCCCCGGCTGCCTGAGTGATCTTAAACGATCACGAAGGTTAAGCAACACAGGGCGCGTTCAGTGCATGGATGGGTCGCCGTCTATGCCTAACGCTAGTGGCATTTTTCCGAGCGGTTCCATGCTTCGCAAGGCACGTTAAGCTGTTGGTGCCGGCTGCCGTCGATAGATGGCAGTCGTTAAGCCAAGTCAGAGGCCTTAGGGCGGCTTGACAACTTCTGACAGTAGACGAGCCACTAGTCTACAAGCCTCCACCAATCCGGACTTGGCCCCCGTGGTGGAGTATGGCCTATACCTTCCTCAGGGAAGAGACCCGTGCCCCTCGGTGGGGACATAATGGGTTGATGATGATGATTGCTACTACCTATAACTTCACAAATGTACATAACTTATAAAACAAAGTCATAGGTACATGCTCGCACTGGGAATCGAACCTGGGTCTCCCGCTTCTGAGTCCAATGTTCTACCCACTAGGCTACCACCAGCACTGTATTCATTGCCACAGCTTTATAACCATGTGCTAGCTTATAACAATGCAATAAAAGTTATGCAGTCATTCTGACAAGAGATTAAAACTTGTGTGAATTTCCGCAAAACCGACTGCGGAGATTTTGAGTCCACAATAATTATGTTAAGACCGTTAAGGCTGCTTTTGAATGTGGCTAAATTTTAATGCATTTAAAATACCTAATGAGTGTATGTGAAACAAAATATGTGGTCTGAACCGCTGCCAGAAATGAAAATGATGTTATCGTTATCATACATTTAGTTTTTGGTAAAGAGAATTGGCCGCTAAAATTACAACGTAGGTGCTAACGCCATGTTTCTCTAGAAAAATGCCTGAGAATTTCAAAATTAAATTATGTCCAAGATGTTCGCAATTCTATCATCTATTGGCGTCTGAGACAATTTTTGTCAAAAGTTGTGTGCGTGAACGACGTATCCCAGAAGTACCAGAAGCCTTAAGATTTCTCTTCACTTTAAAGCAGTTTTGAAACTACTCCATCATTCTATTAAGCCGTCAGGACAACGAGATGAAACAGCTAACATAAAGTAGCCCGTTCGGGAACAGATCAAATTATAAGTGGAGCAACTCACTCGCCGAGCTAAATAAAGATTCAGAAAGCCCACTTATGTTCGTCTTATTTTATGGGAGACTTCACGAAAATAGGAGAAAACTGGTGTGTTCATATTTTTAGAAACTTTGTTATTATACAAAGTTTTATATTTTATGTCTAACATATATACAAACATACATACATAAACTCACGCCGGTATCCCAGAGGGGTAGGCAGAGACCAGGGACTGCCACATGCCACGATACTGACAGATCACTTTCGCTTCCTCAACATTCATTAGTCGTTGCATGCACGCACGCCGGTTTCGGGTTCTTTTTATCTTGCCCTTCGCTAATACATCCCCCATTTGGTCGAAATATGTCCGCCCGGGATGTCCTATACCGGCGTTTCACCAACATTCGCTCGATATATTTGTTTCATCAATCTTTCTTCCTTCATCCTCTTTTGTTTTAAAAAGGCGATATACTATAACATTCCCATGCTACCTTATCTATTTATCTATACAGCCCATGAAAGGCGCCCACTATTCGGCATAGGCCTCCTCACCGTCACGCCAACCTCGCCGGTGAGAACCGGCTAATTCCATTTCCCTGCCACCTTCTTAATGTCATCACTAAGTTTGTTTGGCTAACTTATTAGTATGGCTTCAATTTATAAGGCTTGAATTGAGGTTAAATAAAACAATACTAAGTACAGACTTAATTAATAACTTACGTACCCCATCGGCTATTAACCATTTGGCCAATGTGGCCAGGGGCATAATATGCGCACCAAATACCAAAATAAGTATAAAATAGTATTTTTTAATTATTCGCGATGCTTATTCATAACTATATAATACGGTTCTAATAGCCTTGTATGGGCCCGCTGCAAAAAACTTATAGTGACTTGAGGGTAGACCACCTACCCTCACTACAATAATTGACTGTAGTCGCTACTTCATTCTACCCATGACCACAGCAGCTGCAACGTTGCTGAAACGTCGGGAATTCAGGCCTAATAACATTTTACTTAATAAATAATGTAATAAATAACGTATGGCCCTCAGAAGAAAGCTCAAGGTCACGCAACGAGCTATGGAAAGTCGGAATTTCCATCTTTTGTATCCATCTTTCTTGTCTAAATTGAATAAATAAAACAATTGAAAGTCGATATTCAAATGTTTCACATTTTTTAAAAAAAGAACATCATAGAAACCATTTGAAAAAAGTTTCATTCGAAAACCTCAAACCATGAAGATTCTATGTCAATTCAAAGAACCTATTGCAATAAAACGGCAATTTCATACTTTAACCCCTATTATTTTAAGCTATGTCAATCACCTTAGTTCGTTAGCGAAATATTTCGCTTATGATATGATCCATCATAGAGAATCCGACCATAACCGTCCCATAGGACGTTGACATTTATACCAACGGACAGAGAGGTTAGTAAATTTCGACTAAAGATTTAACGATTAGTCTTGTGGCCACACAAAAACCTCTGTACATTTTTAATCTATATACCCAGCGTGAAAGTTCGCTCGGTTTTCTCTGGAAGGCTAGCAAAGTAGCGCCATTCTTTATTAGTGCATCCATGACGTCACGTGAGTTGAGGCCAAGGGTTGGTGGTAAAGGCTCTGGGAGCAAAGCGTGTAAGTGGCATTACTCGGCAATAAGGCCGCAAATTGTACCTTTTCTTTTGTACTGTTTTTAATATTTTTATGTTCTACAATTTATACAGCGTATTTCTATTCCACTACCATTTCAAGTTTGAACAACAAACGCATCAAGATCTTGAGGCACCGATCTAGTACAAAAAAGCTGGTGAGGCTGTGTTTGATTACATGTAGCCGTTGGTTTAATGTAAAACGTCTATAAGTGTTGTGTTAATTTTTGGCTCAAACTTTATTAGTAGCTGAATAGGGTCCACCACTATTATTTCTATATTGTCGATGCCCCCCGGCTAAGATGTCAACGAGAGATTATTCGTTTCCATTGTAAAATCTAAAAACCTAATAAAATTAATAAACAGGTAGTGTAAATTACAGCAAATAGTAGTTTCCGTGAATAATACACAAACTGCGCACTGTGTCACGCGGCACTAGCGCGATCTAGCGGCACGAGTCAATAGGATCTGAGTAATGGCTACTTAGGTGTAGGTACTCAACGACATAAAAACGATTGCACACGACACGTAGTTACAGTGTTTCAGCCCGAGGCGACATATTTTCATTGCATGCGGTTTTAGCAAGTGACCCCCTACTATCAAACTGAAAGACGTTTCACGTCAAAAGAGGGTGTGTGCTTTTGACCACAAATAGAAGTGATAACTTATATGACACACACACACACACACACACACACACACACACACAAACACACACACATTATAGTGTAGTGGCTCTAATAACTTGCGTTGTTATGGAAGGAATGAGAACTTTACCTAAAATTGGCATCTCATAGTATACAGACTCGTTAGATAAATACATAGTTGTGACCAGAACTTATTTCATCACAGTCTACGTGGGCTAATCTGTAGAAATATAAATATCATCATCATCATCAGCCATTTGACGCCCACTGCAGTATGCGGTTGGAATGTCAGGAAGACGCTGCTGCCCGTTTCCTGGTAATTTATTTCCTTAGTCGCCTTCTACGACATGTACGGAATGAAATGGAGTGATATAAATATGTTTAGCGCCATTTATGACTTTTTAATAATATGGCTCAATTAAATGAGTTTCTTAGAGTTATTACAAATATTTACTCGAGTGGCAAGAGTTGAAAGCAAATGTATGGAAGTCCCGAGGCCCAGTAGAAGGACACAATCAAGGCTACATTAGAATTGTTTTAGATGAAGGTTAGTATTTTTTTGCCTCGTCTCTGAGTCAGATACACAAAAAGGTTTTCTATACCTATCCTGTCCTATGTAATCAAATCGCATGTCTACCTTGTGACCGGGATGTGCATCCAACAATGCACCTTAAGTATCAATTTTCTTACCGCACTGTGCCTAGGATAGGTTGTAATAAACTCACAAACGCAGGAGGACTGGCTAAGCACCCCACATTTTAATAAAGCTTACGTTACCTGGGTAACATAAGGGTTTCTCACCCCAATATCGCAAACCCAAGGAGTCATAGGAAACCTTATTAAACCTTTTCACAAACAACTTAACGTAGAAGAGAAAACAAATAACAGAAAGGGAAAAGTAATGTTTGTACAGAACACCCACTCAAGTACTTTGTACACCGTCCAGTGGGGTTCGTGAATCTGTTTCAGAGGAGTTTGGTTACAAACACTCTGACACGAGACTTTTATGTATTAGATAAAACAGTAACTAATAACTAATATGCTGTTAGAAATTATTTGAAAACAAACTATCTATTTTTATTATTTTCATTATTTTTATTATTCCGATTACATTATTATCACAATCGCTCGTAGCCCCGGCTGCCTGAGTGATCTTAAACGATCACGAAGGTTAAGCAACACAGGGCGCGTTCAGTGCATGGATGGGTCGCCATCTATGCCTAACGCTAGTGGCATTTTTCCGAGCGGTTCCGTGCTTCGCAAGGCACGTTAAGCTGTTGGTGCCGGCTGCCGTCGATAGATGGCAGTCGTTAAGCCAAGTCAGAGGCCTTAGGGCGGCAACTTCTGACAGTAGACGAGCCACTAGTCTACAAGCCTCCACCAATCTGGACTTGGCCCCCGTGGTGGAGTATGGCCTATACCTTCCTCAGGGAAGAGACCCGTGCCCCTCGGTGGGGACATAATGGGTTGATGATGATTATTATCACAATTATTATTATTATTTTATTTTTTAAAGGACATACAATTATTGTGCATTACTTCGTTATCACGAAGCAAGACACTTAAATATTATCTTTACAATGACATTTATTTGATTACAATCCAATCTATATATTTACTCAATATAATATTACATACACACATAATAATATAATGCAATAATAATTTAATTTATGCTTATTTTGACATTAAAATACCAAATTACTGCCAATTTATTAGTTTTTCCGAGTGCTGCACGTCGGTACACTACCGGGTACTGACGGAAGACCAGCGCTGGAGTGGTCTGCCTCTCCAGCATATGCTGAGTCAGAGCCCCTTTGCTTTTACCACACCCACAAAATGCTCTCTCGTATTGTCTATTGATTTGTGTTTGCTTATTTCTGTTACTCTTTTTGTGTGCCTACTTGCTGTACGATTTTGCTTTGTAATTTTCTTTATTTGTTCTGTATCTATGTGTGTGTGGAAATGCAAATAAATGGTTTTATCTATATATCTATCTATTTCATCAGATTTATTGCCTTTCTACCACTGTAAACTTTCAGTGATCAGAGTCGACATTTCTAATAAAAAAAATTCTGTAGAATCGGATCACGATATCAGAACACACCCAGAGTGCGATATCAGTTTCCACTCACAACGGATCACGTCAGATTCTATGCACCCGTCTAGTGGCAATGTTTACGGGCTAGATGCGTGTAGTGTATGCATAGGACCGTGTTAATAGAAAATAATATCAGCCATTACAGAGTCATGTGGTCACAATAATAAAGAGCTCTTACCTCCGAGACTACTCTTGAGTGCCCATTTTAAGATGCCGTTTCAAACAAAAGATAATTATATTTATGGTCCAAGCAATTTTTCGCTATAACTCTTTCCTGGCACTACCCCTTCCTATTCTTCCACGTAACCCAAGGTTAGCTGGAAGAAAAGACTCATCAGTATTAAGCTCGCCTTTGTACAAATATGCTTATTGTGCAATAAAGATTTTTATAATCTAATCTAAATTATTGAGAACCTATTGTTTACTGTAATTGTATTGCTGTGGATTTCTGTTAAATAATTAAAATAAAATAAATAATAAAAGTGCCTTACTAATATAGCCATAGGAGTCTGTAGTGGCTGACATTTTTTATCAGCACCTATAACCTCTTCTTAGTTTAGCTACAAACATAAGCTCAAGGCT
Source organism: Yponomeuta evonymella (assembly GCA_963969515.1). Lineage (NCBI taxonomy): Eukaryota > Metazoa > Arthropoda > Insecta > Lepidoptera > Yponomeutidae > Yponomeuta > Yponomeuta evonymella. Next base: position 6,864,524 of record OZ018366.1, on the reverse strand, counting down.
GTATCACAAAAAAGTTTTATCAAATCATTTTTCGATTTTTGCATACCTTTCTGGATTTTTTCGTTTCTTCAAAACTTTTCGCTTGATCAACGTTCATTAGTTGCTGAATACGACTATAATAATAAAGTAAGTACCTTTTTATTTTGCCCTTCGCTAGTACATCCTTATTTTCGATGACGTTTTGCCTGCCTAGGTCATTACTGACATACTCTTTAGCTCCTCATTTTGCATATTTTTTTCGTCATTCTTTTTATCTATTCTATTATCTTGATTATCCAATGCAATAAAATATTTATTCTTAATTCTAGGCTTAAGGATTCATCCATAGTTAAACTTAATACCATGAATCCATCTGTAATGAAATATAATTTAAATTAACTTCATAGGAAATAAATGTCAATAGATGCAGAATCAACAGGGTTTACCCCAGGTTGTTTTTCTTTACAGTTAGTAAGAATCAGTAAACTATAGTATATTTCATTACAAGTGTGGAAAGGATGTCATTGCAAAGAGTTCCGACAAATGTCTACCCGAGCCGAGGCGCAGCCGAAGGCGAGGGTTGACAGTCGGAACAAGTTGCAATGACGGTTCCGCACGTGTACTGAACGACTATTTTTAATACAGTTGCGAAAAAATGAAAAACTATTTGCTTTTTTCTCTTCTCTCCACGCAATAAATTCGTCGTAGGTATGTAGATATGTAGCGACTTTTTGACTATTCCGGTAAAATGTTCTCCGAAGCATTTTGTGCAATTATACTGAGTTCCGGTGGTGTTAATTAAAAAAAACTAGGGTCGAAATTACTCATTTTGTGCAACAAACAACTAAACTCGCAAAGAAAATTTCTGAAAAATGGCGCCAACCGTAGAATATAAGCAGAGTTTTTTTTTTCACCCATTCTGGTAGGCAAAGGGAACTATGCCCATACAGCCAAGTCTTCAGCAGAAGTTTTTTATTGATATGAAATGAAAATGAAATTTAATGAGATGAAATTAAATGAAACCTATTTATCATTCAATCAAATCATTAAATCTGATATTGAAACAAATTAGTAGCTTCTTTTTAGAAATATACGTATTTGCATGAATCATAAAAACTTCTATGAGTTTTTTTAGTAAAAACTTCATGGTTGGTTTTTCTTTTTAATAGACATTATTTTGACAGTTGGGAAAGAGAACGCACGAGTTCGGGAAAGGTAAAAAAAAAGCACGAGTATGTAATAGCCCACATCCCGAACGCTATACGTCCCTGCAATACGCCACTTTTTGAGCAACTGTATTAAAAAATAAGATTACGGCTCTGGATAATAAAGTTAAAGGTACAATTAACAGCAGATAAAAAATAGTTCAAAAAGTTTTCCAAATAGCCACAATAGTATGTAGTCCTATGGATAGAAAGATCGATTGGTTCTGAATATTCCAATATGTCCAACCGTGTATACTCCACATTGTCCTTTCATCTCTTTCTGTTTCAAAGCTTTTGTGGTTGCGTCTCGCTCGCACGGCTGCGTTCCGCAAACACCCGATAATCACGTTAGCAGACCCGGATCTGTTTGGGCAGTTCCAATATACTCTAATTAGCTTAGAACCTCGCGTTTAGCATGATAACGTCTCTGTGAATTTTCTGTGTTGACGTTCTGTCCACTCCACCATGTCTGTAAGGGATACTTACTCTTTTTATAGGCGATAGCTATTCTACATGTTAACAAAAAACATAGAGAAAACTTTGAAATTACTAAATATTTGTATCTTAATTCCGGAATAACTTACTTGATTTTTTGTCTGTAGAGTCCGACCATAAAGAAAAGAGAGAGATAGAGAGAGAGCCGTTTCGTCCGAGTCTTATTCCGGAATTAAGTTAATAATGTGTAGTGCTTACGAAAGTTTCAGTCCAAAAAGCCTGGGCCCTTATTATGAAGCAGCGATATGTTCGGAAGGGTCGTCAACTTCTCGCCAAACGCATGGCAAACGCAGCGTGGGATGCCCACCAGCTCGATTAACCGACTGTGGCAGATTGCAGGTAGTAGTTGGATAAGGATGGCCGAGGATAGAAAGTAGGAGTATGGAGGGTTTCTAGCAGTAAATAAATATGAGCTGATGGTTTTTTGAAGATGGTCTTCTGAAGTTTTTTGCGAACTCATTTCTCATTTTTCTTAGCAACTTAAATTACCCTTGCTAGGGCGTATACGTTCAATACAGGGCAATCTTTTCTTGAAGAGTATGGGTGTAGTCATCATGCTGACATTATGAAGTATATGTTGCTTAAGGCCAGCTTGAAGGTGGAGGTTGGGTAATCTACATTACCCACATTATCCATATCACGAGCCTCCGACGTGCGGACGCAACGATACAAATTGCAATAAACCTTAAATGCTTTAGAGGTTACAGACTACAATACTAGTGCAAAAAAATCCCGACGGACTTTTTACACTTGTAATGGTAGTCTCTATAACTTCATACGTTTTTAAGGGTTATTTTAGGTCAGAATCGTGCCGCCCGCACGTTGGCGGCCCGTTGTAACGTGGATGTTGATTTGATTCGATTTTAAATGTTCTTTGTTCAATACCCAATAAATTTTATTCCTAAGCTTAATAAACTTTAGGTATATACGTTTACAAGATCGGTTACATAGATCTATTAAAACTTGCGATTGGTAGTGAATTTATAATTATTTACTTACATGGACATGTAACATACTATTTAGACACACGCTTTGACTACCATTATGTTTTAGACATTGTATTTAGAGCAGACTACAAGCACAAAAATACTTAACATACTTTGCACTGATATTTACTCGTAAGCATGAGACCTCCTTGCTAGAAGTGTGACTGTAGATTTAATTTTAATTTCAATAACTAATAATCCATATTTTTGAATTTATATTAAATAATTGTTTTGTAGATTGAATTTCAATTTCAATAACTGATAATCAATATTTTTGAGTTTATACAAAATAATTGTTTTGCCAATTTAAATAACAAAAAATTGCCAAATTATTTATTTATTTTTTATTTATTTATTTAATACGGAGACTTATTTATTTATTTATTACAGAAACATGCCACTTATTCTAAACTTAGATGATAAAAATATATACTAGGCATGCATCCAAAAACATATCTCACTAAGAACTTTATTATGAGTAAGTTTAAGGTGAGGGCGTGTATTGAGTAATTCATGAAGAGTACATGAATTATTTTACAGCAATAATATGTGACACAACTTATAGAAACTAAATTAAAACTTAATGAACGTTCATGTGGGGTCCTGAAGTGAGTGCACAACACAATATTTAAGTCTTCCGGTTTCTCCCACACCAGCAAACCGCCAATATCAACAGCATATTGTATCACTTAATAGGCCACGGTACAAACAAAAAAAGAAAACAAAGGAAACAAATGAGCTGCTAACAACAGGCCGTGCCGGGTGGCCAGCAGACCGCTGGTGTACGAGAAACCAGGGGCAAGTTATATAATAATACAAGCTGTGCCCGCGACTCCGTTCGCGTACATTTCGATTTTTACGAAGCATTTGTATGGGGGCCACGTCTTATCATAACTGGAGCTAGAATTTAAATAGCCTATCCTGTGTCCCAGATGTCTATATGTTTTTATACCAAATTTCATCAAATTCGGATAATTGGTTTAAGAGTTATGGAGGAACATACATACATACACACATACAGAAAAAAATTCTAAAAATCGTGAAATTAGTTTCAGTATCATATATTGAGCCTATAAACACAATATCTCTGAAAACAAACTAACTTACTCCATGACCGACCCTTACAGATTTATTATTAGTATAGATATAGATAGAAGATGGTATTGTAGGTGTGGTATTGCGGTGGAATAGGTTATAAGAAGATAGTTATTTTAATAACAATAACAATAATTAGGTTAGTGCTTTTTTGCAACACTGCTTATCATAGCAGTCATCTGAGGGCTACGGAAACGTTTTTGGAAGGTAACTTAATAATTTTTTGCCGAGGGTAGTAAACTAACAGTTAATGCTTTCAAAAAGACGCCTGTCACCTCAGTCTACCGCAAACACGGCAGTTGCAAAAGTACCGAAAAGTCGAAAATTTGTAAAATGAAAAAATAACCGAGTAAATATCCGTGCGAATTCAGTTTTTAATTATGTCTGGGGCTCGTGTTAACCTTAGAAAACACTATACTAGTATTTACAAAGTAGATAGCCAACATAACATTCAGTTTACACATAATGTAAGAAGATAATGTTGAAGCCATGTAGATATATCAAAATATGAAAACGTTGGTGCGGTAAGCAAGCAGCGCCAGCGCACACGCTAGGCAGGGCATGGCCCAGGCCGGCTCGATCGCAGCGCGCGTGACGTCACTCATCCATCTGCATGTGGTGATGTGGGAGTCGTGTGGTATATCGATACCGATTGTTGCCATTTGGTCGAGACTTACCAATATCTAACACTAGTTGGTTAGGGTGATCGACTTTGATATTAACACAAAATGAATGTTATTTTAGTTATCGCTCTTTAGTTTACGAATCGCTCGTAGCCCCGGCTGCCTGAGTGATCTTAAACGATCACGAAGGTTAAGCAACACAGGGCGCGTTCAGTGCATGGATAGGTCGCCGTCTATGCCTAACGCTAGTGGCATTTATCCGAGCGGTTCCGTGCTTCGCAAGGCACGTTAAGCTGTTGGTGCCGGCTGCCGTCGATAGATGGCAGTCGTTAAGCCAAGTCAGAGGCCTTAGGGCGGCTTGACAACTTCTGACAGTAGACGAGCCACTAGTCTACAAGACTCCACCAATCCGGACTTGGCCCCCGTGGTGGAGTATGGTCTATACCTTCCTCAGGGAAGAGACCCGTGCCCCTCGGTGGGGACATAATGGGTTGATGATGATGATGATGATTTTAGTTATGAATTCAAATAGGGTGGGATATATATATTTTTTCTATGTTTTTTAACGTGGATATTGTACATGAGTCAACGTGCAATAGCCCGAAGAGTAATAGGAAATATTACAGCTCACCTAGCAATTCCGGTCACGGCTCTTATTTCTTTGGTGTTCCAGCGGCCGGTGAATATTACATTCGATTCCCTAATCTCCCAGAGCCAAGGTTATGCCGACGACGCCGTCTCCACGGGATCATAAGGGTGTGACAAAGATGGCATATGGATAATTAGATTCCTTCCCTTTAGGCCATATTTTTTGTTCGTTGTGATCTAGCTTAGGTGAGTGTGTAGTTATAAAAGCGAAGGCAGATGCATTGATTTGGACATGAAATGAAATAATCAAAAACCGAAATGAAATTTTGAGGTTCGAAGTAAATTAGAACTCATAGTTTGCGTGAAAGCCCAGGGCTTTCATAACAATTCATAGTTCACTTCCTAGATTAGCAAGTAGAAAGATTCAGCTACGCAATGTACATCAAATTGTCATTGATGTACATTGCTGAGCCGAAACTTAATCTGTGGGTTAATATACTTTCCTCACGATGTTTTCCTTCCTGTGGGCTAGGCCGTCTAAGCTGTCAGGATAGTATAGGTGCTAGGCAAGCCTACCCCATCTAAAAAAACATGTCCCAGGCACTGCATCGTCCGAGTGGTCCCTTCTACTAACTAGTGTGAGTAAAGGTGTCACTGGACGCTGTAAAATCCTCTCATCACGTAGATGCAAAGGCTGATAGTTTTTGCAAGGTAAACGCGGTATCACATCTGTTTATCACGCCGGAGGTCGTGGGTTTGACTCCCACTGGGCGCCGCCGCACATTTGCACAAATGGCCTCAGTCCGGGTGTATTTACATATTTGTGATGTCCTTGCCTGGTTATCATAGCACAGGGTATGCTAGTTTGGGACCAGGTCAGGTGATTGTATTGAGTGGAAGTTATTTATTAATTAATTATTATTTAATCTACAGTTTTAGAATCTAAAATTTGAAGTAAGGTATGTAAAAATGTTAGGCCTCATTTTTGCTTACCATCAGGGGTACTACGTAACTTCTGCGACAAAACCTTTTAATAAAGATTATAAAAACAAAATGAACTCGTTCGGTTTAACCTACTCCTAACTGTCAAACACCTACATATTTTGACACTCCGGAAACGCCAAACGTCCGCCGGAAACGTCCACTCAATACAGTGGACGGTTACGTAATAGTAGGGCAAGTAAGACAAAGGCAAGTGCTAGCCTATCATTTGAGAAAATGTACATATCCGTGTGGCGCCGGATTAAGAATAGAGTCACTCCATTTCCTTCCGTGGATGTCGTAGAAGGCGACTAATGAAATACATTACCAGGAGACGGGCAGCAGCGTTTTCCTATGAATCCAACCACATACTGCGATCGCCAACCCGCCTGCCAAGCGTGGCGATTATGGCAAAACCCTTCATGGTTAGGAAATCCATGAGGGAGGCCTATGTCCTGCAGTGGGCGTCAAATGGCTGATGATCACATAGAGGACACAAAACATTAAGTACATAGCATGTATACAGTAGTATGACAGTTTGAAAGTTTTTAGATAACTTCAAACCAATTTACACAAAACACAACAACAATTTGCAATGTAATAATTTTTTGCTGTAACATTAAAACTAATTAAACAGCGGCTGTTGTGACGGACCAAGCTCCGTACAAGTGCTCACGATCGTTAATATCATGTTGAATTGTGTTCTGCACGAGAAGATTAAGGATGGAAGCTAAAAGAAACCGAGAAATTATAATCATATACTTATATAGGCATTGTAAAACATTTAAAGAACGTATTATAGAATCGGATAAAGCGCTTAAACGTATTTGGTTCCCCAACATAAAATAAAGCTAGGTATTATTTGTTTGTATCATTTGTAAACATTTAAACAGTTCTTGTGAAATATTGCGTTGTCTTTTCTAGATTAAATATTTACGATAATTGAGATTAATTACAACGGCATCTATTTTGCGAGTTGGCACAACTAATAAATTATGGATTGAAGAGGGTTTTTCACCTGAAGCCTGTTACAATGCATGACGGTTCGTCGTTTTTTTCATAGGTGACGCTACCGGTCTAAACGCGTGGGTCTGAATTCATTCTCTAAAACAAAAACAAAAAAAAAAAAGTGCATCCGAAAAGCTTTCGTTTTGTAGCATTTGTAAACATTTAAACAGTTTTTGTGAAATATTGCGTTGTCTTTTGTAGATTAAATTATACAACTTGTTTTAGGGATGGTTTACGATAATTGAGATTAATTACAATGACATCTCTCTTGCGAAATAGCACAACTAATAAATTTTGGATTGAAGAAAGTCTGTCACCTAAATCTAATACAGTACATGGCAGTTCATCACTTTGTTCATAGATGACACTTTCTTAATTCATTCTCTAAAACAAAACAAAAAATTGCATCCTAAAAGCTCGGTCATCCAGGTACTAAATAAATAGGGAACTTAAATCATATAAAACTTTAACAAAACAACATAGACTCACGCCTGTGTCCCGGAGGGGTAGGCGAAGGTCGGGGACTGCCACTTGTTGCGATCTTGACGGATCGCTGTCGCTTCCTCAACATTCATTGGTCGTTGCTTGCGCGCGCGCCGGTTTCGGGTGCTTTTGTCTTGCCCTTTGCTAATGCATCCCTTGTTTGGTCGGGGTGTGTCCGTCTGGGTCATCCCTTGCCGGCCCTTCCACCCACATTTGTTCGATGGATTTGTTTCGTCAGTCTTTCTGTCTTCATCCTCTCCACATGTCCAAACGAACTCGACATTCCTTTCTCAATTTTAGTCACTGCATCCTCTTTTAGTCCACAACGTTTTCTAGTCACACGGTTACGTGTCCGGTCATTCAAAGTAACACCAGACATACTTCTCAAGGACCTCATTTCTACTTAAAACCGTAGAATTTAGTTTTTCATTGAACTCTGAACGTTTTCTTAGAAACATTATTTTACGAGATGACATATATATTGATAAACGCTTCATACATAGTAGGCGGTGCGTTCATACGCTGGGGAGTGACGTCATGGTCTGAGGTCGAGTTGTATGGCGCGTTGTAGTGTCGCGTGATTGTATTGACTTATTGACTGTTTGTATCGTAGGGAGTGTATGGTCGCGGCAGAAAGAGATACCACGTTTGTTTGTCTTTAGACGTGTACTCTCATACTTTATTAAAGTTTTTCTTAGTGCAAGTCCCCATTATCGAATATCCTCGCATAAGCTCTAGAGTGAGCTCCATCTAGGAGTGAGTAGCGTATCAGTATTAGTTCTTTGTTAATACGATATTAACCGTTTAAGTGGGGGGGCGCCACTGTTATTTGCGTCCGGTTGGCGCCAACCAAATAAATCATTATAACGCTTCAAATCCCAATTGTAGATAAAGTAGAGTATTTTTAGGTGAATATAAACTGAATTAAAGAGACGTTGTTCTATATACGAGATACGAAACTTTGTTATTAACAGAAACTAGTTTTTCGAAAACACCACCGCGTCATTCAAATGTGCGTTGAATAAATTGATAAAAGGATTGTAGAAAAATAAATCAATCGGGAAATATCGAGATAAATAAATAGAAACTTAATTGACAATATAATTGCAGACATTAAATATTAATTTATAAAATAGCATAATATTAAAGTTCTGAAATTGATTGAGAAGATAGTGGCGCGATGTGGTACGAGTTTGACGAACAAAAATAGAATTACCAATGTTGAAGTCCTTAAATTAATAGCAATAAGGAATAAAATTCTTAGTTGGCGGGATTTCGTTATTGGTTTAGCGAGAGGGAGAAGTGGCACCATATTAGGAGGGGCTGCGAGGTTATAAAAGCTGGGTTCGGGAAGTGCTCGGGGCTTTTTCCGGAACAGAAAATTGAACAGTAAATACGTCTGCTGCGCTCGTAGGCAAATTCGCCATTTTGTGAATTTATTACTATTAGGGAGTTTCGTTTGCATTTAAATTCGAAAGTAGGAGAGTGGTTTTGGATTTGTAACCTAACATCACCTGTGGGCATTGCGTCCCAGACTATCAGCTCTGGTGTGAAGTTTCAGGTTCTGAATTACTTTCTTAGCTAGGGAATGAGATTTGAAAGTGAAAGTGTAAAGTTAGAAGCGGCCTTCGATTCCTAAACCGTTTGTATATTTAGCTAGAAGTTTTCCGCGTAAAATAGGGTTTTCAGCCTTAGTAATTAGGGTAGCTCTCGCGAAATAAAAGTTTACTAATCCTTTTCCTCCACAGTACTACGTTTATGCGGAAATAAATTTGTGCAAAGGATTACTCACGGTGACAAAGGTGTGCTATGGATGGTCCGTGTGTCTAGCCTTTGTCAAATAACCAAGGCTCGGCGGGGGCACACGAGATAATCGATATCATTCTTGCGTCATAGCTTTCTGAGCCTTTGCAGTCATTTAATTCCACTTATTACTTTAGCTTAATTCCACTAGCTAGTGGTAATTGAGTTTCAGTATACAAACGTGTGAATTTAGAGTGAATTCACTTGGGAGCCTTAAGAAGTTTAAATTAACGGACTAAGGAACCCAAAATCTAGCTCTGCTTACTATGCTACGGCTGAATCTGAGTCTGCTTGGGTCGAAAGGTTTAAAGAATCCCTTCACCGGAGGCGTTCCCAATTTAATTTAATAATAAAAAAAGTAATACTAACAATAATTTTGAATTGAGATAATTACATTAATTATCTTGTTTGAAGATTGGGATAAAATGCTTCTTGTGAATGCGGTGTTAGATCTTCTTCCGTTAGCATACGTGGTGTAGCAATTTTCCCCCTGCTTACCCTGAGTGACAGACGATTCTAGCCCTCTGGCACTTTGCACCCATAACATATTTATGTATTATATTCCGAATATTCTTACCTTGCGGGTGGTTACCGAACCCATAAAACCACCTGCGCATACACATCCTAGGCTACACACTCTGGCCGGCCAGAAAGTCTGAAAGCTAACTGAGTCAAGTTACCAAGTAATTTGAAACAGTCTGGTTTTCCGGAGTTAGGGAGGATAGAAGTAGGAAATAGCTGTGACTAGGGAGACACCTTAGGCACTCACGCATACACACGATTAAATGTAAATGGGGTTTGTTTTGCTGAAACAATAATAATTTTGATGGGTGGTTAAATATATAGCTTACGGGGTTGGGAAAAATTAGGCAGGCTCCCCCTTTTCTTTCAGGGTATCCAGTTGTATGATGAGAGTAAGTATTTCCCCAAGTCCCCACCATAACAATGCGGTCGTTAGATGCGTTTAAGGTTCATTTAATAAAACTAAAATAAGTGAAATTGGTGCTTCCACAATGTTTTGTAGTGTAGCGATATTGTGATCAATGTGTCACATTTGGTTTAGAGTTCAATAAATCTGTTTCCAAACCCGTCTGTAAATGATAGCGTTAAGTAATTCTCTTATCACCTACTCGTAAGGATGTAGATGTAGCCCCGCAAAAATTCCGCGTTGCGCTAATGTAAACCTGCCAAACTCTGTTGGACTAAAAGATTGCGTTCGTTATTTAATTGTGCGAGTCTTGAATTAGTAGCTACTAAACTTACTGCTTATCTATGTCTCTGGTCCTTACCTTAAAACTAGGCGTAAAGGTTGGTGCGTTTCATCCACACGGTGATCATTTCAAACTAAGGAATAGGTAAAACGAAACGAAAATATTAGCTTCGTAGGTACCTATCTTTTGACCTTCGGACGGGACATTCCACTATTGCAGAGGTAGGAACAATTTATGTAGGTGCGTAGATACTCTTCCTTCCGACTGTAGTTTCTTTAGTATTATTGCATTTTAGGTGCAATATAGGGTGAATAATATATAGGGTGGTTAAAACTCGGATTATTGTTAGGAATTGAAAGACGTTATGGGACGTTAGGGAGTAGTTAAGAGCCACTATAGGCTTAGTAGTAGTAAGGCTATTATATTCATTTTAAGTATATTGGCTTAATACTCTGCTTAATCTCATAGTTGCGTGAGCTCGGCTGGATTGTTTCAGTGTTGGTAAGCTTTCGATGAAGTCTTATTCCAACGTACTTTGTGCATTTGGTTATTACCTCTCTCACACTCGTCTGCCAATGCATTGTACTGCTGAACATCCCTTTGCCGTTTCTTGCGTTAATTGTGTGAAGTGACTTGAGTTTTAATATGTCTATGCCTGCTCAAAGCTTTTATTGCTTTTACTATATTTATTTGTATGACTTATGTCTTTGGGTGACATTTCATGGTTGCGTGGGTTTGGCCGGACTGTTTCAGTGTTGGTAAGCTTCGATGAAGTCTTATTCCAACGTACTTTGTGCATTTGGTTTTTTACCTCTCTCACTCTCGTCTGCCAATGCATTGTACTGCTGAACGTCACTTTGCCAATTCTTGCGTTAATCATGTATGTTTTCTTAAGGCATAGACTCGGAATAATGAATCATTGTATTCTTATTTCTAGTCAGTCATAGTTTTATTATTTATAAGTATATATTAACGGTATAACGTAGTGGTGGCCAATCCCCATCCACGGTAGATATAATTAGCACTATCGGCTAGTAGATAATTGAGTATTCCACTCACTTCTTCTTATCCAATATTATCTACTTAGCTGGCTAATAATGTCTGCCTTAACCGGCCTTTGGTAGGGGACGTTATACTAAAACACTCACATGTGTAGTAGTATGACAAGTAGTAATTTATTTCAAATATTTTGTTACTATAATCTTATCTTATTTAGATGGAATTTATTTTATTTAACCTTTAATTTATTGTCTTCTAAACTTAACTTCTCTACTTAAATTTTCTTCTTTTATTTCAATCTTGTCTCGCTTCTGCTTATTTAATGTTGCTTTATTGCTATTTTAGTTTCTTCGAATCTTCCCAAAATTTACATTTTCTAGTAAACATTTGGTTTGAACTGAATGTTCTTAGTTCCACTTTTATTATTTTAACGGATCTCTTACATACATTCATTACTCAATCTCTTATCCTAAAAGTTCTTGGGTTATTACTACGTTCACAATGAAGGGTTCTCACTAGACTAGACGATCACAGTTGGCCATTAGAGTGTTTTGCATCATAGTACCGTTTTCTCTTTACTATCGGGGGTTCATACTTTTAATATCCGGGTTGGGAGTTCCAATATGGTGTGCCGTGACCAGGATACTTTAATACGAGTTTGAGTAGTTTGTTTGTATGTTTTATGATGCAGAATATTCTTATTTTTAATTGTTATCGTTGGCTTTATGCCACAATTTGATGTTCGTGAAATGGTAAGGTTTGAGATTGACAATGAGGGTATGATTGAGATCCGTTAATTTTGCTTTCGCATAGATTTATGGATGTATGCACGGGTAAAAATAAATATTTAATTCGTGTATGGATCTATTTATCTAATTGTTAACGTGTAATCACGTTATTTTTACTAACGTTCCATGACTTCTTGGTAATTTCTATTCAAATTACGTTACTTTACAATAAATCTTTAGTTGATTCAATGCTTTCGTGTTGGATTTTAATAATAGTCTGTAGAGGTTATACTGTTCGATCGTTTTTAAGCAGGTACGCTTAGGGGTTTTTTATTCAGGGGGTTGTATCAAATTATGTTTTACGTCAGAAGTTGCGTTCATAGGTAAACTAAGGCCAATAATAATTCCAGTTTAGTTAATTAAGAAGATAATTAGGGAATTAAAAAAAAAAAAAAATCGAATGTCATCGGGTTACATTAATTAGTCAAAGGTCTGCTTTGTGGGGGGTTGTCAAAATATGAATTTTCTTACGCGATTTTAAATTCTTAAATACTTTAATACTTGTTTTGCTTATTAATTAATAGTTATTGTTGTGAAAGATCTTTCTTATTTTAATTTATTGATGTATTTCATTTTAAATATTTTCATGCTGGGGGTTGATATTTTTACATTCGGTTTAGCATTCCATTACGCGGAAACTTGTCTTTTATTTGGGGGGTTGTGGGGTTGTAAAAGAAAAAAAAAGCAACATAATTAACAAAAGTTTTCTCGACGGGGGGTTGCTATTACCTATTACAGTTTTGCTAGGAATTTAGTATTGCGTAACTCGGTAGTTTCGTATAGTGGGGGCGCAAATAAATTCATGAATTCTAAATTATTCCATTAGACTCGAGATTAATTTTAATTTGCTAAAATATCAATATGTCAAATAAATTTAGTATATTTTATTCCCATCGATTCGTAAATTTCTTGATAGACATAATAAACTAATTTATTAATTAAAACAAAAAAAAAAAGAAAAAGGAAATTTTTTATTTTATTTTAGTAATCCGCGTACCCATAATAAAGTATAAATAATAGAGAAAAAAAAAAAAACAACACAGTTTGTTTTATTTTAATAATTCGCGTACAGTAAACGATAAAAAGTAGATAATCGAATATTCTTAAACCAAACTTTGGATTTAAATGTACCTTACCATAATTAACGTCTTACCCAAATACCATTTTTAATAAAATACGGACGCATGTTAATCTAATCGGGATTTACACTTGATTATTTAATTTTCGTCGTTGACTGTACTTCTTAAACCAGGTAATTGAAACGGTTTTGAAAGGTAATCTGGTAATTGAAATTGAGGTATTGTGTACGGTAATCAAGGTAATTCGTGTGGTACTGTGTAAGGTAAAACAAATTTAATTTTAAAAATTTTACTTGCGTCTCATAACGTCTATCACTAGGTTTTATTGCGATCGCGGGCTCTGGTTCAAATTATTTTATTCCTCATATTGGATAGGGTTGTCAAATTTATAATAAAATTAGTAGTTTATTTTGTATCGCGGTAATCAAAATCATATCTGCGAAGAGTTCATTCGCTAAATTCTCAGGCTTCATATAGCAGTATGTAAGCAAGTAAGAGTAAGCTTGGAAATGATTCAATGAATGGAGAAGGAATTAGTTGGAGTATTTAGAAAGAGAATGAAAAGGGGCTTGAATGGAAGTTCTAGAGTTTGGTGAATCGGTTTTACGCAGATAACTTGTTTTATTTAGTTTCCGAATACAGCACACACCTCAAGCGGATACAAATACTTCTTTTGATTTTCATTTTAAATTAAGTTAAACTGTATTTGTATCCCGGACTCCACAAGAAGCTAAGAACTAGTTTCGGCAACTAAGCAGGCTCCAGAAGCGAAGATGTTGTCGATTGGGGATTTTCATTGATTAATATCGTTTGTTTGATAGCTTCCCGTAGTGATTTCGCAGCTGATTGTTATTTGAGGCTATTGTAAGGGTCGGTTCTACTACCGGTGCACGTTTGCTCTTGGGGAGGCCTCCCCTTTGGAGTTTAAGCGAGTGTATCTGGTACTTAGCAGTCGGTGCCTTCGGGCTGTCTTGCCTCACAACCAGGATCCCTTTATCAAGGTCTTAAATGATAGGCTGTGTTAAAAGCTACTAAGCGATCCGAATAAAACGGTGTCGATTGAAATTTCACATAGGCAATTATCCGAAGAGTCTGGTTGAAAAACACAACTCACTCATTTCGTCATTTCTGGAAAATAGTGAAACAAGTAATTAGTAACTTATGTAGCAAGACTACTCTCGTGATCACTTAAGTTTTATTGAAAATTTGATAACGACAGGTCTTATCCAAATTTTGGGGGTTGATTGTGACGGACCAAGCTCCGTACAAGTGCTCACGATCGTTAATATCATGTTGAATTGTGTTCTGCACGAGAAGATTAAGGATGGAAGCTAAAAGAAACCGAGAAATTATAATCATATACTTATATAGGCATTGTAAAACATTTAAAGAACGTATTATAGAATCGGATAAAGCGCTTAAACGTATTTGGTTCCCCAACATAAAATAAAGCTAGGTATTATTTGTTTGTATCATTTGTAAACATTTAAACAGTTCTTGTGAAATATTGCGTTGTCTTTTCTAGATTAAATATTTACGATAATTGAGATTAATTACAACGGCATCTATTTTGCGAGTTGGCACAACTAATAAATTATGGATTGAAGAGGGTTTTTCACCTGAAGCCTGTTACAATGCATGACGGTTCGTCGTTTTTTTCATAGGTGACGCTACCGGTCTAAACGCGTGGGTCTGAATTCATTCTCTAAAACAAAAACAAAAAAAAAAAAGTGCATCCGAAAAGCTTTCGTTTTGTAGCATTTGTAAACATTTAAACAGTTTTTGTGAAATATTGCGTTGTCTTTTGTAGATTAAATTATACAACTTGTTTTAGGGATGGTTTACGATAATTGAGATTAATTACAATGACATCTCTCTTGCGAAATAGCACAACTAATAAATTTTGGATTGAAGAAAGTCTGTCACCTAAATCTAATACAGTACATGGCAGTTCATCACTTTGTTCATAGATGACACTTTCTTAATTCATTCTCTAAAACAAAACAAAAAATTGCATCCTAAAAGCTCGGTCATCCAGGTACTAAATAAATAGGGAACTTAAATCATATAAAACTTTAACAAAACAACATAGACTCACGCCTGTGTCCCGGAGGGGTAGGCGAAGGTCGGGGACTGCCACTTGTTGCGATCTTGACGGATCGCTGTCGCTTCCTCAACATTCATTGGTCGTTGCTTGCGCGCGCGCCGGTTTCGGGTGCTTTTGTCTTGCCCTTTGCTAATGCATCCCTTGTTTGGTCGGGGTGTGTCCGTCTGGGTCATCCCTTGCCGGCCCTTCCACCCACATTTGTTCGATGGATTTGTTTCGTCAGTCTTTCTGTCTTCATCCTCTCCACATGTCCAAACGAACTCGACATTCCTTTCTCAATTTTAGTCACTGCATCCTCTTTTAGTCCACAACGTTTTCTAGTCACACGGTTACGTGTCCGGTCATTCAAAGTAACACCAGACATACTTCTCAAGGACCTCATTTCTACTTAAAACCGTAGAATTTAGTTTTTCATTGAACTCTGAACGTTTTCTTAGAAACATTATTTTACGAGATGACATATATATTGATAAACGCTTCATACATAGTAGGCGGTGCGTTCATACGCTGGGGAGTGACGTCATGGTCTGAGGTCGAGTTGTATGGCGCGTTGTAGTGTCGCGTGATTGTATTGACTTATTGACTGTTTGTATCGTAGGGAGTGTATGGTCGCGGCAGAAAGAGATACCACGTTTGTTTGTCTTTAGACGTGTACTCTCATACTTTATTAAAGTTTTTCTTAGTGCAAGTCCCCATTATCGAATATCCTCGCATAAGCTCTAGAGTGAGCTCCATCTAGGAGTGAGTAGCGTATCAGTATTAGTTCTTTGTTAATACGATATTAACCGTTTAAGTGGGGGGGCGCCACTGTTATTTGCGTCCGGTTGGCGCCAACCAAATAAATCATTATAACGCTTCAAATCCCAATTGTAGATAAAGTAGAGTATTTTTAGGTGAATATAAACTGAATTAAAGAGACGTTGTTCTATATACGAGATACGAAACTTTGTTATTAACAGAAACTAGTTTTTCGAAAACACCACCGCGTCATTCAAATGTGCGTTGAATAAATTGATAAAAGGATTGTAGAAAAATAAATCAATCGGGAAATATCGAGATAAATAAATAGAAACTTAATTGACAATATAATTGCAGACATTAAATATTAATTTATAAAATAGCATAATATTAAAGTTCTGAAATTGATTGAGAAGATAGTGGCGCGATGTGGTACGAGTTTGACGAACAAAAATAGAATTACCAATGTTGAAGTCCTTAAATTAATAGCAATAAGGAATAAAATTCTTAGTTGGCGGGATTTCGTTATTGGTTTAGCGAGAGGGAGAAGTGGCACCATATTAGGAGGGGCTGCGAGGTTATAAAAGCTGGGTTCGGGAAGTGCTCGGGGCTTTTTCCGGAACAGAAAATTGAACAGTAAATACGTCTGCTGCGCTCGTAGGCAAATTCGCCATTTTGTGAATTTATTACTATTAGGGAGTTTCGTTTGCATTTAAATTCGAAAGTAGGAGAGTGGTTTTGGATTTGTAACCTAACATCACCTGTGGGCATTGCGTCCCAGACTATCAGCTCTGGTGTGAAGTTTCAGGTTCTGAATTACTTTCTTAGCTAGGGAATGAGATTTGAAAGTGAAAGTGTAAAGTTAGAAGCGGCCTTCGATTCCTAAACCGTTTGTATATTTAGCTAGAAGTTTTCCGCGTAAAATAGGGTTTTCAGCCTTAGTAATTAGGGTAGCTCTCGCGAAATAAAAGTTTACTAATCCTTTTCCTCCACAGTACTACGTTTATGCGGAAATAAATTTGTGCAAAGGATTACTCACGGTGACAAAGGTGTGCTATGGATGGTCCGTGTGTCTAGCCTTTGTCAAATAACCAAGGCTCGGCGGGGGCACACGAGATAATCGATATCATTCTTGCGTCATAGCTTTCTGAGCCTTTGCAGTCATTTAATTCCACTTATTACTTTAGCTTAATTCCACTAGCTAGTGGTAATTGAGTTTCAGTATACAAACGTGTGAATTTAGAGTGAATTCACTTGGGAGCCTTAAGAAGTTTAAATTAACGGACTAAGGAACCCAAAATCTAGCTCTGCTTACTATGCTACGGCTGAATCTGAGTCTGCTTGGGTCGAAAGGTTTAAAGAATCCCTTCACCGGAGGCGTTCCCAATTTAATTTAATAATAAAAAAAGTAATACTAACAATAATTTTGAATTGAGATAATTACATTAATTATCTTGTTTGAAGATTGGGATAAAATGCTTCTTGTGAATGCGGTGTTAGATCTTCTTCCGTTAGCATACGTGGTGTAGCAATTTTCCCCCTGCTTACCCTGAGTGACAGACGATTCTAGCCCTCTGGCACTTTGCACCCATAACATATTTATGTATTATATTCCGAATATTCTTACCTTGCGGGTGGTTACCGAACCCATAAAACCACCTGCGCATACACATCCTAGGCTACACACTCTGGCCGGCCAGAAAGTCTGAAAGCTAACTGAGTCAAGTTACCAAGTAATTTGAAACAGTCTGGTTTTCCGGAGTTAGGGAGGATAGAAGTAGGAAATAGCTGTGACTAGGGAGACACCTTAGGCACTCACGCATACACACGATTAAATGTAAATGGGGTTTGTTTTGCTGAAACAATAATAATTTTGATGGGTGGTTAAATATATAGCTTACGGGGTTGGGAAAAATTAGGCAGGCTCCCCCTTTTCTTTCAGGGTATCCAGTTGTATGATGAGAGTAAGTATTTCCCCAAGTCCCCACCATAACAATGCGGTCGTTAGATGCGTTTAAGGTTCATTTAATAAAACTAAAATAAGTGAAATTGGTGCTTCCACAATGTTTTGTAGTGTAGCGATATTGTGATCAATGTGTCACATTTGGTTTAGAGTTCAATAAATCTGTTTCCAAACCCGTCTGTAAATGATAGCGTTAAGTAATTCTCTTATCACCTACTCGTAAGGATGTAGATGTAGCCCCGCAAAAATTCCGCGTTGCGCTAATGTAAACCTGCCAAACTCTGTTGGACTAAAAGATTGCGTTCGTTATTTAATTGTGCGAGTCTTGAATTAGTAGCTACTAAACTTACTGCTTATCTATGTCTCTGGTCCTTACCTTAAAACTAGGCGTAAAGGTTGGTGCGTTTCATCCACACGGTGATCATTTCAAACTAAGGAATAGGTAAAACGAAACGAAAATATTAGCTTCGTAGGTACCTATCTTTTGACCTTCGGACGGGACATTCCACTATTGCAGAGGTAGGAACAATTTATGTAGGTGCGTAGATACTCTTCCTTCCGACTGTAGTTTCTTTAGTATTATTGCATTTTAGGTGCAATATAGGGTGAATAATATATAGGGTGGTTAAAACTCGGATTATTGTTAGGAATTGAAAGACGTTATGGGACGTTAGGGAGTAGTTAAGAGCCACTATAGGCTTAGTAGTAGTAAGGCTATTATATTCATTTTAAGTATATTGGCTTAATACTCTGCTTAATCTCATAGTTGCGTGAGCTCGGCTGGATTGTTTCAGTGTTGGTAAGCTTTCGATGAAGTCTTATTCCAACGTACTTTGTGCATTTGGTTATTACCTCTCTCACACTCGTCTGCCAATGCATTGTACTGCTGAACATCCCTTTGCCGTTTCTTGCGTTAATTGTGTGAAGTGACTTGAGTTTTAATATGTCTATGCCTGCTCAAAGCTTTTATTGCTTTTACTATATTTATTTGTATGACTTATGTCTTTGGGTGACATTTCATGGTTGCGTGGGTTTGGCCGGACTGTTTCAGTGTTGGTAAGCTTCGATGAAGTCTTATTCCAACGTACTTTGTGCATTTGGTTTTTTACCTCTCTCACTCTCGTCTGCCAATGCATTGTACTGCTGAACGTCACTTTGCCAATTCTTGCGTTAATCATGTATGTTTTCTTAAGGCATAGACTCGGAATAATGAATCATTGTATTCTTATTTCTAGTCAGTCATAGTTTTATTATTTATAAGTATATATTAACGGTATAACGTAGTGGTGGCCAATCCCCATCCACGGTAGATATAATTAGCACTATCGGCTAGTAGATAATTGAGTATTCCACTCACTTCTTCTTATCCAATATTATCTACTTAGCTGGCTAATAATGTCTGCCTTAACCGGCCTTTGGTAGGGGACGTTATACTAAAACACTCACATGTGTAGTAGTATGACAAGTAGTAATTTATTTCAAATATTTTGTTACTATAATCTTATCTTATTTAGATGGAATTTATTTTATTTAACCTTTAATTTATTGTCTTCTAAACTTAACTTCTCTACTTAAATTTTCTTCTTTTATTTCAATCTTGTCTCGCTTCTGCTTATTTAATGTTGCTTTATTGCTATTTTAGTTTCTTCGAATCTTCCCAAAATTTACATTTTCTAGTAAACATTTGGTTTGAACTGAATGTTCTTAGTTCCACTTTTATTATTTTAACGGATCTCTTACATACATTCATTACTCAATCTCTTATCCTAAAAGTTCTTGGGTTATTACTACGTTCACAATGAAGGGTTCTCACTAGACTAGACGATCACAGTTGGCCATTAGAGTGTTTTGCATCATAGTACCGTTTTCTCTTTACTATCGGGGGTTCATACTTTTAATATCCGGGTTGGGAGTTACACTGTGCTGTGCAATCTAAAGTCAACACGTCGATTCAATAACCGTCAACAAAACGTGGAAATCGCGCGCAAATATGACAACACAGCGCCACTGTTGACATATTGAGTTTGGGAAGTGAAAAAACATCGTTTAATTCAGTTGACTCTCGCCTATTTTGCAATGCTACGGAGCAAGTTTATTGAAGCAGTGGATAGACAGTTCATAGATCCCAAGCCACTCCTATTGGCAAAAAATCTGGCGCGCACATTCTTAAATTTTATATTAATGTATAAGAATGAGTCTAATTTATTAGCTTAATTCCGGATTTACTTACTTCATTTTTGTCGGACTCTTCCGACAAGTGTGGCGAAAGTATCAGTTCGAAAAATGTGTAAGCTTTTAGAGCTGTCTCCGCTGGGTATTACCGGCTATTTATAGGTTAAATTATGATATAAATTATGAACTTTGCTGTCAAAAACTAAGGCAGACTTGCTTGAATTCTTAAATGTTCCTTAAACAGGAATTTCAATTGACTTTTGTATCAAGAATTTTAGTCAATTGCTACTTAAGGCCCATTTGGAAGGCGGCGCGAGTCGGCTTGAGTATATGAAAATAAAAATGTGTATGTACATCTATGAAGTTATAGTAGCAATACCACTCGCTAACGGTGAAGGAAAACATCGTGAGGAAACCTGGGTGCCTGAGCTATTCATATACCTCGACGCTTGAAATCGCCAATCCGCGGTGGGCACGCGTGATGATTAAGCCCATACTATCTCTCTGAGAGAAGGCCTGTATCCTACAGTGGGACGTATATAGGCTGCTTATGATGATGACGGTACTTATATAAGGGGGAAGTAAATCAATTGAAACTATTTTTATTCTATGCGGTATAAATTCTAGTAACAGACATTGGCAAATAAAAGTTGTTAATAATAGTATTAACAAAATAGTTCACAATCATGATAAAAAGAACAAAAACAACAAGAAAAAATGTTGTTGTAAATGATAAACTCTAACCGACATGATTCAAGAATTGCGCATTTTAGAAATAATCCTACAGAGAGACGAGAGGCGTGTTGATGAAGGCCTCTGTCCAGCAGTGGATGAATGTGGGGTTGTTAAATCGTATTAGGTCGTAAGCGGTCAACGTCAAGACCAAAGTGGAAGGCATGGGCATACGAATCACAACACCTAAGTGGAGATGGGCTGAGCATCTGGTTAGAACACGTACTATAATTTAATGGATTTAGTGAGAAGAAAATAAGAGGTTCCATTCAAGAGACCCATGGAACTATCGAGAAGAAAACTCCTCACCTGTTCCATCATGGAACTAACCCATAGTACTAGTGCAAACAAATCGACGCGAAGACGGACGGTGGACGAAGGTATTCACAGACTACAGGCCGAGAACTGGTCGTCATACGGCGGTAAGACCGCCTACTAGCACGGGTAGTATGACGCGAGTCACGCGTTTTTTGGCGCTAAAATGTCAGAATTTTGACGTTCAAACGCACGATTCGAGACGGCATGCTACCTACGCTGATGGGTAGTGAATATTAAGAAGGCGGTAGGAGAACAATGAACGAGATTAGCTGGGCACCGGCGAGGTTGGCGTGACGATGAAGAGGCCTTCAAGGTCTGTAGAAAGTAGAAATAGATATAATATGATAGATGTAAAAGCATGCGTTTTCGCAAAGTGTTCGTGGCTGTGAATCCACTGGCCCGCATTTCCCGCGGCATTGTTCTGGTATTCAAATTGCGAAGTGAATAAATTAAAAACTTGCTTCGCTCTCACCTGGCTGGCTAATTTCTTCGTCGCCAACTTAGCGTTGCATGGAATAGGCAAACAAGTTTGCGGCGTAAATTTGAGGTTTAATTTTATATTGTTCGTTTCAGCTCGCTATCTTATTGCTTGGCTCGTAATGAGAAAGGTACCGCCCATAATGACTTCAGGTTATCACTATGGGCGAAATTGAGGGAAAGCGCCACGCGGTAGCATATTGGTAGACTAATAGAGTAGCTTCGAGTATAAACAAGTGTTGTTTTTTATGTAAGTTGCAACATATTGTGCGTGTGGATTTAGTGAGCACCCTTCTGAAAAAAAAGGAAAAATGCTGTTCATTTAGTAAAAGTTCTATACCATACTAAAACCGGCCAAGTGCGTGTCGAGGCACACGCAGTGTTCCGTAGAAAGAGGGGTTTTGTTCTAAAAACACCAACATTTTTACACTAAAATTACAAGATCATGTTGAAAATACAAAATAGTTGTTCAACAGTGAGACAACTAAAACGAGTCACCTTGAATATATTATTCAAGCTAATTCAAGAGAAGCTCCCCTTGTTAACTTACACTATAAAATATAATGAGTTTTCGCTCTCGTGGGCATAGTTTTCACGTCCACATACACTACACGCTTTGTAATATGCACAGTTTCATCCTTAAATTAAGCAAAGAGGAGCAAGATACGTAGGGTGAGTTACAAATGTGGCATTGAAGTAAAACAGTCCAGTGCCTTGATTATGTAACTTTTAACGTATAGTAATAGTAATAACATCCACACAACATAATCATTTGTCCTGGGCCTCGATTCTGTTAGTGCATTGTAGTATAATGACAGGTACACTGTCGGGTCACGTGACGTGTTTTTTCGTACCATTGACGCCTAGAAGGTTTGATGGGTGTGCCCGCGTAGACTTAAAGCAGCCATGAAATGAAAACCGCCATGTTCATGCAGTTGTCATGTTACTACAATGCATTAACAGAATCAAGGACCAGGACAAGGCCTGGCTGGTTCCCGAACCAGGCTACCCTTTGCTATGGTAACCAGGCAAGGACATCACAAGCGTGGGAATATACCCAGACTAAGGCTATTTGTATAAATCTAGTAAGGCGGCCTCCAGTGGCATCAACCTCGGGAATAACAGCAATGATTGTGTTGTATGGAAGTAATTTATTAACCCAAAAAAAAATTTTGGCCTTTGCATCTACGTAATGAAATGATTTATAAAGCGTCCACTGGCACCTTAGCTTACACTAGATGGGTGAAGGGACCACTCGGACGCTAAAGTGCGTGGCGTGCTAAGGCACCCTAGCCCACAGGAAAGACAAGTCAATACGTGCGGAGCCAACCAAGCCGCGGGTTTTCTCATGATGTTTTCCTTCACCGTTAGCGTGTGGTATTGCTGCTACAAATTTTGAGGGTTGAAGTAAATTAGAACTCGTAGTTTCCTTGAAAGCCCAGGGCTGCGTATCACAAAATTACAATTCAAAGTTCACTTCTTAGATTAACAAGTAGGAAGGTTCGCCTACGCAATGTACATCAAAGTGTGATTGATGTACATTGCTTAGTCGAATCTTAATCTGTGAGTTAGTAGACTTTCCATACGATGTTTTCCTTCACATTTAGCGTGTGGCGTTACTGCTACAAATGTACATCCGCGGTACATAACTTCGAAAATAAACAAAGTGATAGTCCATTGTTCTACCCACTGGGCTACCACCGCTCTTGTATAATACACAACGTTTATCCATCAAAGCGCCGTTTAATAACATCCCCGAAGTCTGAACTTTCAGTAGTACAAAGGCTAGGTGCTTACTTGGCACCACCACCGTGGAGTAAACTCACGGACGCGAGGTAAAATCACCATTAATAAATTAAAAAATTGCTTTCGTAAATTGTAAAATTCCTAATAGAAAGAAAGAGGACATTTATTTAAATTGTCACAGGAACACAAAGTAAACACCAAGGTATACAAACAAAAGACACAAACGTCAACAAAACAGAAATAAAAACAATACAATCGTAAAGAGAACATTTGAGGCATACTTACTCATAGATACTTTCTACGTGAATTGATGCTTTTCATCATCATCAACATCGAAGTTGAGGCCGGCCTAGGAGACGATGGAAAGATGATCTGAACCAACATGTAGCAGAATGGTCTGATGTGGCACAGGACCTAAAACTCAAGACTAAAATCGGGGAGGCCTTCGCGCAGCAGTGAGACACACACATAGTTGCTTGGAAATGCAGTTACGTTCTTTTTTTTTTAATTCTCCCTAAATCAAGCGATATAGTCGGTAGATGCTTCATAATACAAATAGACTTATGTCCGGTTCATATATTCAAGAACGACTCGTTTTGCTTATAGATGGTTAAAATGTCTACTCAAGTGTTCCTCTTAAGAACAACGTACCGGACGATAAATGTATGGTGATAACAATTTGGTTAATAACAATATAGGAACCGGGCATAAATCATTGTGAAAGTATACCAGGAACTCATAAAGGACGTGGAAAATAAAATTCGTAAACAAGATTCGGGAAAACGGATTAAAAGATCTTGGTAGCGGACACAAAGTGAACTACGCATATTGTTTCTATGAAAAACTATCAGTGGCGAGTCCCGGGGCTCCATAAAGTCACACTGGCGCCACCAAGGTAAAAAAATTATATCTTTTTGATGCATTGTATATGCAAAATAGGGCCGAAAAGTTCTCGAATGGAGACCACATATCGGCAAGCGCAGCGTAGGACGACCAGCCACAAGATGGACAGATGACCTCATCCAAGTGGCAGGATGGCGCTGGATGCAAGCCACTTCCAACCGGTCTTTTTGGAAATCCATGGAGGAGGCCTATGTCCAGCAGTGGACTTCTTGTGGCTGAATGATGATGATATTCTGTACAATCTGTGAAACATGTTAATAGTAATTTTTAGGACCAACTACTGAGAACCTAGGATCACGGACCTGGGACTAGATATTAAGTATACTAACTTAAAAATAAATAATTAAATGAAAATAAATATACAAAAAATGTCTAATTTTGTGTAGATAATGGTACAACTCACACTTGGATTGATTATTTCCCTTGGTGGCACTAGTGTTACTATATGGGGCCCCT
This sequence comes from Yponomeuta evonymella, assembly GCA_963969515.1. Lineage (NCBI taxonomy): Eukaryota > Metazoa > Arthropoda > Insecta > Lepidoptera > Yponomeutidae > Yponomeuta > Yponomeuta evonymella. The sequence continues at coordinate 6,839,589 of OZ018366.1, read as the reverse complement.
TAACCTTAAATAAGCTGGCTCTGTCAAAAATGCCAAATTTCTATGTAGCATTTGTGTTTGGGTTTGGTTTTTCGTGGCCATATCCCGACGCAGTTTTATTTTAAATTTTAAGTCTTGAGGCAACGGTACTCTATGCATATTTTATTGTGACCCTCAAAGGGCGATAAAATACCAAACCGCAATTACAACAGTCCGCTCGGCGAGAGTGTTAAAAACCTAAAATAAAACATAAGCGTATGCGGTTGCGGGTACTGCGGTTGGCGTCAGAAGCGAGAAGGGCACGTTCTTCTTGTTCTCCTTGCTCGCATATTCTGACATTTTTAATTAATTAAAAAACACCGTCCAACTGTGTGCGTGTCGACTCACGCGTAGTGTAGGGTTTCGTAGAAGGACGGGTATTTTACCTGCTTTACAGAACTAACAACTTCATCAAAGTAATTTTCAATTCAGTTTGTGTGTCGTTTTCTTTTTAAGTTAAATAAGTTGGTCGCCTCTTAAAACTTGTAAAGCCCACTTAACCGTGATAGTTTTCCTTTTAAGTTCATTATATGTGCTACTGGCCTGAATTTTTTCACGTTTCTACAATCAACCGCTTAGACGAGAGAGGAGGGGGAGGGAGGGACGCCATACTCTGACAAAAATTGGCTCTTTGAAGCTTAATATTTCGCAAACGGAACCCTAAATCGAATAATAGTCTTCCTACACCCACAATATTTTTCAACGATCAGTCCCACGATACACTATGGTGTTAGCGAGAAAAAATATTACATCCCTAATTTAGGTGTAGGGGAGGTAGTTACCCAAAAAATCATTTGTGCTCATGGTTTTGTCCTATCATTTTGTCAGCGTAATAAATCATATATATATATATATATATATATATATCCATGCCAAATTTCAGCTCCTTAGTACTTATCGTATCTGTGCCAAGCCGTGGACAGATAGACAGACACAGACAGAAAGACAGACGGACGGACAGACGGACGGACATGGCGAAACTATAAGAGTTCCTTGTTGAGTACGGAACCCTAAAAACCGCTACTTGATGAAAGATGAGAATTGCTTCAGACCGTTGAGTCTAGATATAAATAGCCTACTATTTAGTTCAGACTATAAAATAAATATTATAAATCAGGCTATTGAAGTCCCAGTACAGGGCAGGTTTCCTTTGAAGGAGAAATCAACAAGTCTTACATACAAAAAATACTTGTAAAAAAAAATTGTCACTGAAAAATAAGAATAGGTGTAAGCTTCTTTCACTGGATACCACTTCGAGCCGGCACGGCGATTTCCAGCCCGGATAGTATGACGACGCTAGTCATGCGTTTTAAGTGTCAGAACTCGCGACTTTCCAGTACCTACATTATTGTCAAATTTTTACATTTTAGCGCCACAAAACGAGTGACTCGTGCCATCGTACTACCCATGGTGGGGTAAACACTGCACTGTCAGCGTGTTAAAAGAGGTGGCAGTTGCACTGGCTGTACTGCCCGGCCCGTGGGAAATGTGGCCTTCGACAATTTAAATATTAACCGTCGGGAGACCGACGCAACAAATACCACGCCACGTGGACGACCGCAGGCGAAAAGTACACAAGTTAAATGCTTACTGTTGGTAACCTCCGTATTTGTTGAAAGAACGAGTCGGCTATGTCGCTGGAAAAAAAAAATTAAAAAACAATGCCTTCCTAAAAAAGCAACGTCAATGTACAGAGCAAACTCATACACACTTTTTCACAACGGTTGCTATAATGGTAGAACCTTCAAAGTATGGAAATGTAAGTACTAGAAGGTTTTGCTTCTACAAATCCACAAATATACGTAACCCGAACGTAAACTAAGTCGGTCTCGGATTAGTATATACCGTATTGGGAACTCAGGTCCAAGGAACTGGTCTACTCCTACAAACAATCAAGCAATAATGCTATGATACGAAAACTGGTGTGGAATTAGAATTAAAAATTGAAACAAAATCACAATTTTTTCGATTTCTTTTTCAACATAAGTGCTTGTAAATGACCAAATCAAACCGTAATTTTTCTAGAATTGGGCAGTTTAGAAAAAACCTTGCATATAAACCGTGTGATCAGTGAAACGTTCGAACTGTTCGATCGGCGAACTGTCATCTCGTTGAAGCTATAAGCTGTCGAAAGTGAATCCGTAAATCGTTATTTCGTAGAAAAATAACAAATTGTACCCAATTGTTACCATTTTGTTGTTGATTTTGTTATCAATATTATGTTATTTATCGCAGAATAATCCGTCGTTCGGATTAAAATCCGTTAATCTAAGGTTAACAGCTGTAACTTTTTTATTTTCAAGTAGCTTTGATTGCGTCCCACTGGGCAAATGCCTCCTGTATTTCTCCACTCCTCCTTGTTCGTGGCCACCATCTGCCCGGTAGAAAGGTCGTGAGGTCGTCCCCCCATCTCCGTTTGGGTCGGACACGTTTGTGATACCCGTCGTGTGGAACCCAGTCAGTGGCAATAATTGCCCACCTGTCTGGATTCATACGGCTTATGTAGCCCTCCCAATTCCACCTTAGTTCAGCTGTTAAAAGTATTAACAGATTCTTAGTGAACGAAAAATCGGATGTAAGTTGCACGCTAACTGTCTAACAGTGGAAACGGAAAGCCCATAAAAAAATACACAAGCAGACAGATGAACATATTTTTCACATTTTAAATTCGTTTCAAACACGCTATTCTTTTATGTAAGCATGTGTTATTTGAAGTACGAATGGCATTTCGTGTTTAAATTGGTTTTAAACTTTAACTTGATGACTACTATCTATCTTTTCTCAGAACACTCTCCTACGTATAAAATTAAACTTCTACGTAATAAAGAAAGGAAAAACAAAAACAGTCCATATTGCGCTTTAAACATTTATACCTCAAAATGTTTCTTTTGAAAAATGATTTCATAGTTCTATTTGATAATTTAAAATAATCAGGGGTTTAAAAGTAATAATAAAAAAAAATCTGTATTGATTGTATAACTAAAAAACTTCAGTCAGTCAATACAGATTACAAATACAGATTAGATTACATTATTTCAGAAATCGCAAATCGTGTACATACATAAAATGCGAAAGTGCAAACTGCAAACGGGGAGTTTTTGACGGAAATTCAAACGAGCGGTTTTATTACGCTTTTATTTTTGCAAATTGATTCCAGTGTATTTTATACTGTTTAATTAGTGTAGTTTATTGTTAAAATAACAATGTGTATAAACAATCCAACCAGCCCTTCTGGAAATCGCTGGGGGAGGCTTTTGTCCAGCAGTGGACGTCCAATGGCTGAAATGATGATGATGATGTATGAACAATATGTAGAATAAATAACTAAAATAAACCACCATTGTGGGCTTAGGATAGTTTTGTCTCATAGGCTCAAAATTAAGATTTCTCGAAACTCCCATCTAATATTTTTATAATATTTTTCCTGCATAATCCAGAGCTAATTTCTTATAGTTTACCGTTGGTTTCATTAATGCGCAAGAAGACGCAAAAATAGACTAACTCCTATAGTAAATTGATCATTCCCCTTTTAAATATTGAGAAACCACATAACCCACTCAAGACAACCCGAAACAAACAACTCTACCCAAAGCTGAATCTCCAAAATATAACCCCCGATATTAACTGCGCTAATTCGCAGCCCAATAATAAATGTCAGTATTACCATAAATCAATTACCTTGGCTGTTAAAATTATTCCCGTCATTCAGGGCCACACATCTGTTTGCCTTTATTAACACCGCATTTTACTTACCTTCATACAAAGTTCCCTTTACGCTTTTTCCAAGCCATTCCGAATCGTATTACCTTCAAATAAGCTCTCTCCAGGTTGCAAAGTAAATATTGTGAGCCAAGAACTTTCGTGGCCCTAACATTACCTTCGCAGAGCGTTTCGGGCGATTCCCGTAGAAACTTTCCCTACAGCAATTTCCTACACCTGTACCCTTCTAATTCCTTTCACGGAGTGTTTAGTTTCGGTTAGTTATTGAGCAACTACACTTGTCACTTGTCACAAAAATATTAAGCCAATACTGAGCAGTGACTTGTTAAATTGATGGGGCTGGGTAAGGCCGTAAACGTATCGAGGACTAAAATAAAAAGATTTCAACCTTAACTGTAAGCAGTAGAATCAATTAAAATTATTAAACCACACATGACAAATGAAAATTAGATATATTCTTTGTTTCGCCAATCCGCAGTGAGCACGCGTGGTGATTAAGACCATACTCTCGCCCTGAGAGAAGACTTGTGACCTACAGTGGGACGTATATAGGCTGCTTGTGTTATTTCGTAATTCATATTATTATTTACTAATGTTTACTCAAAAGTTAATTAATTGTATTCGGGTAGATAAAGTTGTTCAGAGAGCTCAAATGACCCTAGAGGAATATTTGTATTATAGTGGTTAGAGATTTTGACAATCGAATTAACACAATTTAAAATTATTAGCACATATATTGATTGCTAAGCAGGCAATATATTAAAAGAAGATTAAAATATGAGCAAGCGTTATAATATGCAAACGTTTAATTATGGTAAATGGTTTCAAGCTCCTTACATCACAAACGTGGTCAACCAACGTGGAAATAGCGGCAAATTCTCTTAACCAATTTGTCCGAATAGCAGACAATTGCCCAATATACGAAGGGGTGGAATCTCATTTCCTCATTTGATACCTACGTGGAATACCGTTTACTTAAGAGCTGACCAAAACACAAAAAAAATTAAAATACGAAGAAGGTGCGTTGGCTTTCAAGTAACTTTTCACCAAAAAGCTTAGTGTAAACGTACCACCGCCCTTAACCGTTCCGCCCGCTTGCTCGACCCACCTCATAAACCGACAAGTTTAATGTCCACCTGATTATTTTAGTTTCCTACTGACAATGGCACTAAACATTTATAATCTTCGCACCGAATTAAGTCCCACTTCCAAATTATGACGATGACTGTCGTAAAATACTTTTGGGCGGCCATTTTGAACAGTGCAGAAAATAGGGATACTTTTAAGACCTTGGACTAAACAAGCGATCGTGGCAAGTGGCGAACCCCTGGTGTCCTGGTGTGATTTAGAAAGAAAAGAAAGAAAGAAAGACAATTTATTGGGACAAATTAACACATCACAAGAAAAAAAGGCATAACAAGATAAGTAACATTAACAAGTACAAAGGAAAAACAAGTCACATACGTACAACATAATACAAAGCAAAGTCAGAGCGTCAATATGTGTCAAAGTTGCCACAAAGTGCAATGAGAAAAACCAAAATTCAATTTTTCAACCGGAAACACTATTTTTGACTGCGAAGTTATTTTTGTAGTCGTTTGGTCGAAACTCGCAACTCCGTATCGAAATTTTTTGGGTTTTAAGCAGCCTATGTATGTCCCACTGTAGGGCACAGGCCTTCTCTCACGGAGAGAGTATGGGCTTAATCACCACGCGTGCCCACCGCGGATTGGCGATTTCAATCGCTGAGGTATGTGAACACCTCAGACCCTCACGATGTTTTCCTTCACGGTTGACGAGTGGTATTGCTACTAAAACTTCACAAATGCACATAACTTAGAAAACAAAGTCATAGGTACGTGCCCGTACTGGGAATCGAACCTGGGTCTCTCGCTTCAGAGTCCAATATTCTACACACTAGGCTACCGCCGCTCAATTTTTAGATTTAGTTTTAAATATGTTTTTTTTACGTAAATGTCAATGGCTTAGAAGAAGTTGCCGGATATGACTTATGCATAACTTACAAAAGAAACCACGCGCTACGACGCTGGCGGGTATTTCAAAAGCAAATTAAGTGCCACTTGAAAATATGCTATAAAATTTCTCACTTTCATAACCTTTGAAGTGATAAAAACTGATGATTGTCTTCAAGAACGCCTCTTAACGACCTCTGATAGAATATTTAAGCTTACGATCTTAAGGTTTATCTTTTTCGATACTCAAGTCCGTGGTTTTAACGGTGGTCTAGTTGAATCACGTTTTTACTGTCGCGATGGGCGTAAAATTTTAACAGCCTTATTTATATACAAACACGATTCCTTAAAATACTCCTCACATTCAGTTTAAATAGTCTGTGGTAAAGGAAAAGATATAACCACAGATTATTTAAACTGCTTCTGAGAAGCGTGTTAGAGGAATCGTGTTTTGATTACATACATACATAAACTCATGCCTGTGTCCCAGAGGGGTAGGCAGAGATCAGTGACTTGCCACGATCCTGACAGATCACTTTCGCTTCCTCAACATTCGTCAATCGTTGCATGCACGCACGCCGGTTTCGGGCACTTTTTATATTGCCCTTTGCTAATACATCCCCTATTTGATTAATAAGAACCTAAGGCTTTGCCATAACCTCCTTAGTCCTGACCTTGAAAATAACAATTGAAGACCATTGTTATTTTCAAGGTCAGGACCTCCTCAAGGTTAAATAATTACTAGGAAAGAACTATAATGATTATGTCTCTTCATAAAATAGTGAAAATATACAGAAATAAGAAATGGATGGTTTACTTCCTACTTAAAAATCTACTTGGTGCCTAGTTCTACGTGGATACATCATGTCCATTTTACTGTGTAGTTATTTATGACAGCTATAACTGGACTCAGAATTTTTTTTTTCAAGTTTTGTATGAAGAAGTTTAAAAATTTTTGCAATTTGCATCAACATTTGTTCTTTTTCAGACAACAGGAAACTTACGATTTCAATCAGCCGGTCCCATTAGACGACGCATCTGCCTACCCCCGCTGCCGTTTCAGCGTGAAACAGTCCGGATGTGCCAGCACAGCACCGGCGCCAGACAATTTACATTTTATTAATCTCAGAATTGACGATAATCTTCTCATTTGCCCAATCTCGTTTTCCTCAGGAAAGAATATTGGAAGGGACAACGGCGCGAGGCCTTCATACACTGAACCCTTACATCTGTGCATTGATTGATTTGGATTAGGATTGATTTGGATCATAAACTGAACCCTTACATCTGTGCGTTGATTGATTTGGATTAGGATTGATTTGGATCATACACTGAACCATTACATCTGTGCGTTGATTGATTTGGATTAGGATTGATTTGGATCACAAACTGAACCCTTACATCTGTGCGTTGATTGATTTGGATTACGATTGATTTGGATCATACACTGAACCCTTACATCTGTGCGTTGATTGATTTGGATTAGGATTGATTTGGATCATAAACTGAACCCTTACATCTGTGCGTTGATTGATTTGGATTAGGATTGATTTGGATCATACACTGAACCATTACATCTGTGCGTTGATTGATTTGGATTAGGATTGATTTGGATCACAAACTGAACCCTTACATCTGTGCGTTGATTGATTTGGATTACGATTGATTTGGATCATACACTGAACCCTTACATCTGTGCGTTGATTGATTTGGATTAGGATTGATTTGGATCATACACTGAACCCTTACATCTGTGCGTTGATTGATTTGGATTAGGGCTTCATTAATAGAAATCTAACTGATATGGTAACTATAAACGAATTACAATATAATTATATTATTTTTGTTGCACTGACTCGTAACGTTTAACTCGAACTTAAATGACACCTAACGAGGTTTGTAAATTAGTTTTGCTATAAGTTTTTTTTCATGTTGCCTATACACCTCCCACCGCAGAGCATAGACTATCTCTCAAAGAGGGACTATGGGTTTAATTACCACGCGTGCCCACCGTTCATTGTCAATTTCAAGCGCTGAGGTATGTGAACACCTCAGACACTCAGGTTTCCTCACGATATTTTCCTTCACAGTTATTGTGAGAGTATGAAGAAGAAAATAAATGCAATGCAATATAAGGTAGCGGTGGTAGCCTAGTGATATTATTAGATTAGGTAGATATTATTAACGGCAATAGGTAGACGCTTGAAATACTCAAATGTTATGTAGATAATGGTACGGAACCCTTCGTGCGCGAGTCCAACTCGCACTTAGCCGGTTTTTCATTTACGATTTTACATGAAACATTTTTGAGCAAACTAACTCAATTTATATTTTTGGTGCTTTGCACATTTCAGGCGGACGCAGTGGACAAAAACTCTAAGACTGGCCCTTTAGGATTGATTAAAGTATTCAAATTACTTTCGACATAATAAAAGTGAGAGATGGCTATTGCATCCGGCAGACCTTTTGGAGTCATTTTCTGTCGGGAGATTTCGGTTGTAGCGCTATTAAAGTGCTATGGTTCCTATATTACGGTGCTCAAATACTAAGGTTCGTTCAGTCAACAGTACAAAGAACCATTGTAGATTCAAATAAATAAGCATAAGCAACTAAGAATAACTTTTTATAGACCCTAGCCTATCATCATCAGCCATTTGACGCCCACTGCCTATATAGGTCCTAGTGAATGGGACAAGCCTTCGACCAAAGAGAGAGTATGGGCTTAGTTACCACGAGTGCCCGTCGTGGATTGGTAATTTCAAGCGATGTTTTCTTTCGCAGACAGCGAGTGGTATTGCTACTACAACTTCACAAATGTACATAACTTAGACAACAAAGCCGAATGTAAAAGGCCGGCGTTCTATCGCTACGCTACCACTGCTATTTTAAGAATAGTTGAGCAGCCTATTTATCTACGTTTCACTGCAGGCTATTAGTTTTCTTTCAGACTTAGAGAGAGAGAGAGACAGACAGACAAAAAGAAAAAAGAGACATATAACAGGCTTTATCACAACGCCCGTCTATTGCAGATTGCCGCTGAGGAAGCAACTCAGACACGATTTCCTTTACGTTTAGCGAATGTTATTTCTAATACAAGTACATAAATGTACGTAACATACCACCCGCTCTAGTGTAGAAACACATTGTGACGAAACCTGAGTGCCTGAGCGTCGGACGCTGGGGCCGGCCGGCGCTAGTTGATCCAGTGCGTTGCGTGCGGCGAGGTGACTGCGGCGCGGACTGGTGAGCGCGACCATTAATAAAACCGATGACTGCGGCGACTGCGGCGCGTGCGGTGCGGCCAGTTTTGCGTTCACCTAATGCCAAAGTATAGTAATATAGTAGCAGTATAAACTTAAATGTATAAATGTAATAACATAAAAGTATATACATAAGCAGCCTATATACGTCCCACTGTAGGGCACAGGCCTTCTCTCAGGGAGAGCGTATGTGCTTAATCACCACGCGTGCCCACCGCGGATTGGCGATTTCAAGCGCTAATGTATGTGAATAGCTCAGACACTCAGGTTTCTTCACGATGTTTTCCTTCAACTTTTAGCGAATGGTATTGCTACTATTATGAATTTTCACAAATGTACATAACTTAGAAAACCAAGTCATAGGTACGTGCTCGCACTGGATATCGAACCTGGGTCTCGATGTTCTACCCACTAGGCTACCACCACTATGGTATATATATATATATATATAGTAGTATAAACTTACCTATCTGACATGAGATCACAGAAGATGTAAATGAATATTTTGTATGACAAAAAATTAATGTTCAGATATCTTTCAGAAATACAATATTATAATTATTAACCCCTAATTTTACCAATCCAAATTCAAGTCAAAAGTGAGGGCACAATCTCAGATTAAAATTCAAACATTTTTCCTTAGTAAAGTAGAAACTAAACAGTGGCCGACAAACTATCAAACTCGCCAATTCATTAACACTGATGAGCATCGTTTGGTGATAGAAATCTCTTGAGATACCTAATATTTTTATTCATTCTGGGCGTCATTTGGTTATAAGAGTCTCTATCAATCGTTTTATCGTCCTACCTAGTACCGTCTTTCTTTATTTCATAACGTAAAAAAGACTGCGCTCATCGCAACTTTTTTTTTATAGCTAGTTTATAGTGAATAGTGCAAGAAAGACTTATTGCAAAAAAAATTAAATAAAAAGCTTTCCATTCTCTCTTCGTGTCGTGTTTTCTCGCTCTGCAAACAGCAAGAAATGCCTAAAGACAAATTTTCGGACTCTGTTAATGTGACGCTCTTACCGCTGAGATCAATATTGCTGCAGCGCTGTGTCTTACTAGCACACTGCAAAATCAAGGTCTGCCCCGTGGGTTTTCGGTCCTTTAGCAGATTTGTTTTAACGTGTGCAAAAATGATGAAAATGAATCAAAATTAAATTCTGTGCCTTTGTAATAAGAACTTTACTGCCCAAAGGGTGCAGTTTTTAACGGCTGCTGGTGTACACTACCGTCCCAAACCTTTCAGCATTGTGCTAGGTTCGATGTATTGACTCACACAGTTTCATATTTAGACCTCTGTTAAATAAAATAATAAAGATAGATAACTGTTTGTTGCACACCAGTAATTTACAGAAATAAGGTACTTAATTAATTAATTGTCGGCGTTATAATATGCTTACGCTAGAACAACGTCGTCTTGTGATGGATATGGGTTTGCTGTGGGACGTGGTGCGCGGGAGACTGGACAGCCCCGAGCTGTTGGCGGATCTCGCATTGTGCAACTATGCCAGGAATGCAGTTCTTACGAGATTGGCCCATACATTTAATAAGTTTTTCAAAGAAACAGATCCGTTTTTGTCATCTAAATATGAATTCAAGAGACAAATAGTTGCTCGGCTCAAGGAGCCCGCTAGCGGAGCCGAGCAATAATTTCTACGTGACCTTAATTGCATACACTTATGTATTTTTATGTACTCATTGATATTTTATTTTATTCATTTATGTAATATTTATCTGCTCATTATATATACAACAAATATATATTATCTACTTGTTTATTTATTTATTTATCTCTTCGTCGTAATTCAACATAATAGTCCAATACGATTACGGTGATATAATGATGTTAGCAAATTAAAGTTAATTTCACAATTCAGTTTTGTTAAAATAAGTACTTATGTGAGTTGATTCTGGTTGATCCGGTTTTGTAAATTCGTCTTTTTTAAACGTAAATACTGAGTACATTGTATCTTCTGAGGTAACCTATAATTCGCTATTAAGCTTGTCTACTTTAAGAAGTTAGTTAATTTGTAAAGCTGGCTGGTTTCCTGAATAAACAAAATTAAAAATTAAAATTAAATGTGACCTACAAGTTATTGCCACGGGATACATAGTGTTTTTTTTTTCTATGATATTGATCAAACGCCTTAGACTGACAAACTGCACATTCTTAAATGTGGCTTAAGTAACTTTTAACCAAAATTATTCATACAAAAATCACTTAAGTGACATTTAAGAAGTGGTGCAAGCCGACCTTTGTTTTATTCATTTTATTTTATACCTAATAGAGACTTTCCCATAAGGTCCAATCTGGAAAGTTAAATTGGACTATCATACTATATTAAGAACAGCTCATTAGAATCATTTGCAACTTCCTTTAACCCATTAAGAGGATACCTAATTTATTCCTTTGAATGACAACAATTCTATTTCAACAACAGCCCAATGTCCCATTAAATCATCTTTATAGCACCCCTCAAAACAATATTCTCTTTGTTCTTATCGAAAACAATAAGGCCTACCTACACGTATGGAAAAGTTCTCCAAAGTTTGAAAACAACTGATGGAAAGTACGTCGTTAGCAATATCACTGAAGTGATAGGCCACGCTTTTGGGCCCCAAATCGTTCAAGAAGCTTGCGCAGTAACCTACTGCTAAATATTGCGTAGGAATATAATATTTTTAACCTGGCACATAATATATGCTCCTGTAGGATTAACTTTTTTCTTAATTCAAAGCCCGTATTCTTATAATTTCTGGGATTTAATATAATAGTAAAAAATAAAATAAATACATAATGAAAAACACAACAAGAAAATTATGAAGACAAAAATCTCTGGTATCTGATGAAGACTTTATCTAAAATATGAGATAAAAATATTTTGATATTAATTACCTAATAGTAATCAAACATCATCAAAGTATGTTTTATTATATTTTAGACAACTTAAATAAAATTATAAATCTCATATTTAATGATTTTCTTTTATTTAATCATACCTAACAGTGTTAAACAGATCTAGAATTGGAACTTCGGTGTCGAATGCTCCTTTTAATTTTAGGTCTTGACGCATGTCGCCCACATGCGTCAAGTCACTGGATAAGTAAGTAAATAGACAAATACTTATCCAGGGATAAACGAATTAATAGCTGATGACCGGGTTGTCAGTCGTACAGTTGGACCATGTTACACATAAACATTCCAGCCCACAATACGTAGCTTGCGAGAAAATCGCCTTTGTAGGGTTCCGTAGTCAACCCGTAGGAACCCTTATAGTTAAGCCATGTCCGTCCGTCGGTCTGTCTCCGCAGCTTAGCACAGAGACGGTAATTATATAAATAGGTATTAATCATGGCCACAAAACGGTATAAGAGAATTTAAAAAAAAAATCGTACCGCCCTTACTCCTAAATTAGGAATGCAGTTTTTTTTTCTAGCCTACACCATAATATGGGGTATATTCGGATTGTTCGCTTAAAAATATTGTTAGCACATTAAAACCATTTTCCGATTTTGTGATCTGTTTACAAGATATAAGCTTTAAAGCGCATTTGTTTGTAAGAGTCGGGCTACTCTGACAAAAATTTGCATTTCGCAAACGAATCCCTAAATTGAAAAACGGTTTTCCTACACCTAGAATATTTTTCAACGACTAATCCAATAAAATTTCAGCTTTCTAGTACTCGTACTGATCGTCTTTGTACTAAGCTGCGCATAGACAGACGGAAAAATGGACAGACTGACAGACGGACGGACAGAACGTGGCGAAACTATAAGGGTTTCTTGTTGATTACACCCTAACCTATCCTAAAAAAAATATGGCTAGTACATCGAAGTGAAAAAAATATTTGTTATTCTCGGAATTATTTCTGAAAACATCTGTGGGTAGGAAATACATTATTACTCATCAAAACCCTTCAAAAATATATGCCCAAGTTACCCCTAATAAATTGCTATTCAACAATCATACCTGACCTAAGTTATTATTTATTTAAATTTATCGATAAAATTAAGAAAAAAGCACTCCTTGTAATGTGTTTAAAAACAAAAATCGTTCCATATTTATTAGATTTTTAGTCAATCCATTTTTTATTTCAGATAATTACAGTACCGCGTCTTATCTATCCTTCACTTGTATTCACACTGTCAGGAACCGCTAAAGCTAAGGTGTCAGAGATGAAATGAGAAAATATGCTCTTTTCCGGACAGTAAAGAGACTTTTATTCATCCGCAGATTTAGTAACAAACTCCGATGATGATAAACTTGGTTAAAATACAAGTAGCATCGTAAAATCGGACTTTCGAAGCTTTATTTTGTAACTATTGTAATAGATCACTCCAAACGATTCACTCTGTAGTTAGGTGAGCTTAGGATTCACTTCATGATTAATAATTAGTTTTGTTTAAGTTAACACAGAAACTGTCACATGATAAACGTTATAAGTAAAACTACGTGTCCATTTCAAAACCAAGATATTATCGGAGAAAAAATGGATAAACAAAAAAAACTTAGTCTTTTAAATTTTGATCCTCAATTCATCATCATCAGCCATTTGATGCCCGCTGCAGGACATAGGCCTCCCTAATGGTCTTCCAAGCTTCCCGGTCTTGTGCCGCCCGCATCCAGCTCCCCGCCACCGTAACCAGGTCGTCAGACCTCAATCAACAGAGCTCAAACTATTGTTTTAAAACCTGGATTTTTGTCATTTACATAATTTTGAATGTTTTAGTTTTGATACAAAGTATGCTTTGCAAATGTGTTGAACCGCTTTCCTGGCAAGCCTATTATAGGTATCTTCTATCTTCAGATATATTTTTGTAGAATCATATACAACACCCATTTGCCAGCCTAAATCTACTTTTCAGGCTTTCGGTCTTACCACTAATAAAGTGGATCTTTTGCAAAAATGGATCGTCAAAGGAAATAATTATTTTCTGTTAGTGGCGCCAGCTAACTTTATGGTGGAGCTAACTAGTTAGATTCCCCTTAATTTCTCAAATACTACGATAACGTAAGTATTTAAATACACGAATCCGAATCGGTTTATTAAAGACGTTTTAGCATAAAAGCTGTCCATAATAACCCAAAGACTAACAGCCACACTTTTTTCTGATTTTTTTCAATCTTACTATTCTATGTTTTTATCCAAATACTATCAATGAATGGACGTCCTAAGCGTTGTAGTATAGAGCAGTATCAAATCGCTCCCTTAAATTTAGTTACATTTAAAAGCCCAATGTTATTGGAAAAAAAAACAATGCCCCAGGCACTGTAGCGCCCGAGTGATCCCTTCACTCATCTAGTGTGAGTGAATGTGCCACTGGACGCTCGCTGTATAAATCATCTCATTTCGTAGATGCAAAGGCCAAAGTTTATTTGAGCATCAAGAGCTAAATTAATTGAGAATCTAGGACATGGTTAACACTGAAGCACTTTTTTGGGCGGCAGTTGAATAAACTAGCGTTAATTCTGGCTAACTTTCCGCTTTTGCCTAGGCCACTAAGCATTATTATGGCTTTTGCATTTGAGTCTTTACGTCGAGTTAGGTAAGGACGATTTTCTCAAAGTCTTAGCCTTCTCGTGTTGAAGAAAATCTTTCAGTTGAATTTGTAACCTCTGTGCCAAGTGGAGACAGATCTAACGTACAAACGTACGTAGTAACATTGAGATACACTTATAATTTACAAAATTGTGTTAAAATCTTCCCAAAGATGGTTTTTATTGAAAGAAAAGTATCATTTGAATTGTTATTATTTTTAAAATTCTTTATTGCATTTAAATACGTAGTTTATGCTACTTAGCACATTATTTATCAACTAACTTAACCGATTTCGACAATTCTTTTTTTGTTCGAATAGATATAACGTCCCATTGGTTGCATATTAATTTAATGAAGATCTGATGAAGAATTTCACAGATGGAGAACGGAACTATTCAACGGAAAGCAGTAAATAAAGCCTAAGGGGGCCGGCTCATCCTTTAGTAACATGCATATGTTTCATAAAATATAGCGTAATAATATAGTAGTCCTAGGGTAATTTGGTGATGTTCTGGTGAAGACTTTCATTGATTAAAATTAAGAACTTCTAATTTGAAAGCAATTAATTATGTAGAAGGTAATTTATGGAATTTGAGTTGTTTCTCCCTTTCCCCCACTAAAAAAAAAATACAAACCGACTAAAATGCCTACATGTAAATGTAAAGATTTTGAAATTGAAAAAGTTAGAAATAATTATTTTAAATTATTTCTAACTTTTTAGTGCTGTAGTATTTTAAAGTCGATTTTTTTTTATTAATATTTTTCCCTGATAGCAATGTTGTTCGTACTGACGAGAAAAACACGCCATTTTATATGGTATCATATAAATAAATATTTTGTTATCCACAATGTAATACAAATTTCATAATTAAGAATTTCACTACGTAAGTCCTTAACCCCCGGTTTCTCGTACACTAACAAGCTGTTCATCTACTGCTAACAGCTGCCAGTAGTTTTTTTTTGTATGCACTTTGGTCAATTGACAGCTGTCAACAGTAGATTAACAGCGTGTTAGTGTACGAGAAACGATACTTACCCCCAAGTATCGTACTGTATTTTCAGATTTATAAAATAAAACAATTCGTTTGAACTTGAATATTCTCAATTTGGAAACTGGCGCTTAGTCTTTCATTTATCGACATAATTTTATAGTTGTGTTCGCGCTGTCAACTATTTCATGCAAATAGAATGTTACTTTACTTTTTATTAACTAAGCGCCAATCTCACCACCTACAAACGTAGCCCGGGGGCGAAATGTACCATCAGCATTCTGGTCGGCCAGTGTGGACTAGTCCCACGGGAAATGGTCCAGGACTAAGTTTAATTAGCTCAATCCAAAGCAGGTTTAAATGTACTTGCGACGACTTAGCCCTCTGCCGGTACCGGGGACGTGCAAATTAAATTAACGAACGCCGTGCAGCGTCTAAGCTCGATCGAGCAGCACTTTGGACCGTGTGTGAAGGCTGTCTGGAAGAGATAGGACCAAGCGATGAGACTGCCAGTTGTATAGATTTAGTAAATCATCATTTTTACCTAATTTTTATTCTGGATTTGCAGTAAAGTATATCTCTATTCCTAAGGTTTTGATAGAAAATAGATATCGTCAGTAGCGAGTGACCTTTACGGGGTGAATTTTAATTTGTTCACCGTTTTTAAGAGGATTTTCAAACTATGTTTTGGAAATATAGAGGGCTAGTGTTAAAAAAAATTGTGCGTTAAAAATGATTTTTTTTGTTACCCAAAGTTACCTCGCTTAAGAATAAACAAATAATGTCAGGAAAGCTTTTAACAATATCATTAACAAAAACATAGAAATAAGCCTAGTGTGAGTCGGACTCTTACACGAAAGTTTCCGTACCATTATCTATACAACATTAGACAAAGACCGAATTTGAGAAGAACGCTATCTACAGGGCGTCCCAAAGTTATGGGCCAGGAAGGGAAAGTACCTTAAATATCGAAGATAGGGTATTTTGCTGAAAGAAGACTTTATGTTATTTTTAAAAGTTAGTAATTCTGCATTCAAAGATTTTCTAAAAATTACTTGTCTTGTCTGGGAATCGAACCGACTTAAATGTAAAAAAAAACACCCCTAATTTTATGATGCCAATCGAAAGAATGGCCAAAAAATAATAACTCTTCTTAAATAACATAGTATTTTAAAGAAAGGAACAGCGTGAAATTAATCATTTTAATCAAATTAAAAACATACATGAAACTGCCGTAGTCAATTAAGTGGGTATTTTTTTGTAAATTAATTAATTAAATGCTCAAAATGTGATCCCTCTTGTCTTACGCAAATCGCCAATCTTTTAATGAGTCCGCTGCCTGTTGATTTTCTTATCTTTTTATGGTGAATACTCGATATGATATGGCACAATCCTGTTTGTAACTCGCCCACGTTCTCATATCGCTTTTTGTATAGCATATCTTTCACGTATCCCCAAAAGAAGAAATCTAATGGTGTAAGGTCCGGGGATCTGGCCGGCCATCTAATCGGTCCATTCGTACCAATCCAAGTAGGAAAACGTTCATTTAGAAAATCTGCTGCTCTCCGACTATCATGAGCCGGAGCTCCATCTTGTTGGAAAATTAAGTTTTCTTGCTCCGCAGCGGAAAGATTTCTTATCTCATCTCTTACAATTTGAAGTATTTCTAAATACTTTTCTGTGTTCAAGGTTCCATGGTAAAAATCGATTAAGAAAACCCGGTTTTTTAAAAGTCCGCACCAACAGTTGAATGAAAAACGCTCTTGGTTATTCGTTTCAGTGATTCGTAGGGGATTTTTCTTAGACCAAATACGATTATTGTGGCGGTTATACATACCGTTATTGCTAAAGTTAGATTCGTCTGTCCAAATAATATTATCCAAAAAATTTGGATTTTCGAGCAAGCGTGCCTGGATATTAAGACAGAAATTTTTTCTCCTTTCTGTATCGCCTGGAAGTAATTTTTGAACCAATCGTCCTTCAACATAACTCTTGAAACCGTGTTTTTTTAATACACGATGTATTTTACTTTTTGAAACTCCTATTTCATGTTCTCCTTCTCTCACCGATGTTTTCGGAAAAGCCGAAAAGTAAATTAAAATATCAAGTTCTTCGTCGTTGATCGTATGGTTTTCTTGCTGTGGTTCTCTTGAGCGTTTATCGAAACGTCCCAGAGTTTTCAAATTATTCACAAGCCTTTTCAAAACCTTACGAGACGGTGTTTGTCTGTCAGGATATTTTACGCTATGGCGTGAAGGCGTGAGTTTATGTATGTATATATGTCTGTACAATATCTCAATCATATCATAGTAATTTTTAGGACCCATAGCCCTGACCCTAAGGCTTGCTTGCTGTTGGTGTACCTAATAAATAAAATAAATTAACGCTAAAAACGGCCGTTTTTGGGATAAATGCTATCTAATCTCAGTTTCATAACCCTAGGTTCTTTGTCATAATTCATAACGAAGACTCTGTAATCTCTTAATCTGTAAAAGCAAATATGATCTTTTTTCATTGATGGCGCTAGTTAGCCCATTGTATCCCCTTACTCTTATTAAGTGAAGTACAGCTATGAACTGTTCATTTGGTGAGACTACAGTTAAAGGATGAATGAGTGAATCAATGTCCACCATAGGCCCAGCCTGTAATCTTAAAAAAATGTCCCATACACCGGCGTTGAGTGTTTTGTCACTTCATCCACAAACTGTAGGTAGGATTTGGACCAGGCTGTGTATAAAATATCATCTAGCATAAGAGACAAAAGTGTACTTCTCTTCTTAGCACCCTTCTTCTTCTTAGGTACCACTGCCTTAGTGATAAAATCTTCCTTGAATAAACTATCTTTTTATCTTTTTTATGTTTATCTTTATCTTAGAGACACGAGGTTTCTAAAAATCGAAACTAATTTAAAGATAAATAAATTATTAGTATAATTGATCGATTTAATTATTTTTGCCTCTCCTGTACCTCCCGCGGGTTGACTGCTAGAACATTCCACTGGCATTAAGTCCACATTTTGTTAACTCTCTTTTTTGTTATAAAGAGTTCATACTAGTGTAACGGTTTACCTTTATGTGTACTAAATTAAGACTGCTATACTATATTTAAAAACCAAACTATATATTTACAACTCAAAAATCATCCAATCTACATATTAGAACTATAATAAATAAAATGTATTTACATACAGACAGAATCGTCTGCGCACAATTACTATTAGATAAACTAGTTACAAATACAATGAGCGACGTCACCGACTCGCGATAAGAACGCGGCCGCGACCAGCGAAGGAGACACACACGCCACTAGACATTTGCATTACGGCGAGGACCGCGACAGGTCGACCAATTTAATAACCATGGGATTTATTCCCAAATATTTTCTATCTATGATGGTGTGACACATACTCAGTTTTGGAGTAAACCATAAATACCTATAACCTGTGTCAAAATTAAGTGTATTTCCCCGAATCGGGTGAGTGTTGTGAATATTGTACTACTTGGATTAAGTTAACATAGATAGCTATAAATCACTTTATTATGTAGAAAATACTAAAAATAAAACTAGTTCTCATTATACATTAGTCTAAATAATGTAATAACATTATCTGCCTATTCGAATCAGGCTGGGAATATCACGCTTCTAAGAGATTCTGGAAATATCATCTACCCACTTCATAAAAAACTCATAGTATACTAGCTAAATTACATTTTATTCTAGCTAATTAAGTTGTAATTTCATATACAATCGCAACATAAGGCAACTCTAATGCTTTTGGTCATATTGTAATTAGTGTAGTACATTTAATTTTCATCATAAGGTTTTGATAATTTCATTTCATACCTTGCTTGATCATAAAACTGTTGATTTTGTTTGTGACTGCCACATCCTTTGATCACTATTAAATGCTTTGGGGTTCACTAATATAGCCAACTAAAACGCGAGCATATTTATTCTACAAAAATCCCAATGTCGCAGTCACTTACACGAATTTGGACTTTTTGTGAAACGACTATTTTCCGGGAATTCCAGGGACCAAGTCTGGGGTTCGATTTGGGGCTCACCAACCTTCACTCACACGCTCCTGCGCGTATCCGGTAGACCTGTGTTGCAGACCCGAATTCCGGAACCTCGAACTTCTGCGTGCTGCTTCGACGTGGACTACGTGCCGTTTTACAGTGCAGGGAAACCCCAATTACAAGGACGTTGCTTCTATACTAATTGCCAGCCAGTAATAAACCCGCGACCTAGTCGAGTCTACTTCTCTCCTTTAATAAATAATTGTAAATTTTATTCCGGGTTGTTTAATTTCGACCGGCTTCTATCTACCTACATTCTTGCGACGCTAAACCGTCACACTAGTAATTATTATTATTTACAATTTATTAATAATTATTATCATAATTAATTTTAACGGGTATTTAAAAATTATATAATCTACAAAAGTAGTTTGCACTCACATTGTTTAAGTTGCGAGTTTGCGACTAAGCAGCTATAACTAAAAACTTCTACACACTAGAGCAGTGACGTAAAAAGTTAAAATGTGTCATCGTAACTTCCAACATAAACAATTTACTGGGTTCCTGTTAAGGGGAATATAGTTCTCAGGAAAATTCACCAGAGCATTCCTAACCAGAGATGCCGTAGGAATTTTCCTTTGTGCCGTGGACTGAAATAAAACAGAAATAATAGCAGCCGAGTACACCAGAGGTTTTAAGTGCCTAAATGCTTTAAATTGCAACTTCAACTGCGGACACGTGTACTCCATAGTCTCTTGAGAAAGACCCTTGTTTGGTGAAGGCTGCTGTTACGTTGAATATACTGTTTCGTTTGCATGGTCTAATATTTTGAGCGATTATAGTAAAATGAATAATATAATTTTGATAAATGTGGTCTGAGCGTCTGATAAATAAAATTATTACGGCCATTTTATATGCATATTTTTTTTATGAGTAGTTTTTGATTAAGAAAGTTGTTTCCAAAATTATTGATTTTGGAAGCAATTTTTCTCAACTAAAACCTAGGTACAGGATAGTAAAAATATGTCTTGAGTGTCCGCAATTTTATTATCTACGAAACCCTTAGACCACGTTTATCAAACGTGTACTCATTTTATTACAATCACTAAAAATATTGATATTGTGCGAGCGAGACAGCATGCTCGACGTTTTTCCGAAGTGTTTTACGAGGTCAAATCAAAATTAATCATCATCATCAAAATGAAAATGAAATGTTATGTTACTTTATGTTATTATTCAAAAGAGCAAGGCACTTTCTAGAATTAAATAATGGTAAAACACACGTGAAGCAGGTATTTATTCAGTGGTTCTTGTTTTCGTTCCCGTTCCCCTTCTTCTCGTTCTCTTTTTCTTCTCACTCTCGTTCTTGTTTTTATTTTTATTGCGATTCTAATAAGGTTAGTCATTTAATTAACTTCCTAGCCGACTAATTAAAATTTACAGGCTAATTAAACCAATTGGCTGTGACATACATGTAGGGGCTCTATTGGCAAATTATTGACTTCACTTATGAGTGAAATTGCTATTAGATATCAATTAAACTGCGTGGTATTGATTACCTGTCTGAGGTATATTTGATGCAGAGGATGTCCCTTAATGCAGAGCTTATCCCATTTATGTCAGATATGTCTCGGGCCGGTTTATTCAGTTGACTGCATTTGTTGGTGATATATATTCTTGGGGGCCTGTACTTGTTTTCTTTATATACTTGACCCTGTTTGTGCACAAAAGTTTTGTGGTTATTAATATTTTTTCTATTTTTCCTGTGAAATTTTACTAATAAGTAATTGTGTGTATTGCTTACAAAACTTCTTAATATCTGAAACTACTTAAGGATAAAACACGCTAACGCGGTCGCGGTCGCGGTCGCGGTGACAGTGGCGGTCCATATAGTACGTCATTTAATGCAGTAGTATTTTGTATGAAACGCTGCCGCCAACTGCGACCGCGTTGGTGTGTTTCAACCTTTACTTATTTTATCTTTTTCTCTTCCCCTTAACGGGAAAGTTTTTATTTTTATGTTTCACTTGAACACATAAAGAGATACAATGTCGGATACGTGTTAGTTTTACGAGAAAACATCTAAGCAAATGCAAAAATGTAACAAGTTGAAAATAGAAAATTCAAATTGAGAAATTTTTAACGGCGTATTCGGAGCATTCTAAAGAGGAAAGTAAAATTTTTCACACACTTTGAGGAAACCTGCGGATTAGTTGGCTCTGCTCGTATTGACATTGTTTTTTTGTGGCTTAAGCCAACTTAAATAAGATTAGATCAGATTAAAATACTTTATTGTACACACCAGAAAACCAAAATATTAGGGGTTAAAGTATGAAATTGCCGTTTTATTGTAATAGGTTCTTTGAATTGACATAGAATCTTCATGGTTTGAGGTTTTCGAATGAAACTTTTTTCAAATGGTTTCTATGATGTTCTTTTTTTAAAAAGTGTGAAACATTTGAATATCGACTTTCAATTGTTTTTGTTATTCAATTTAGACAAGAAAGATGGATACTGCGAAAATTCGAGTGATTTTTGAATACGAGTTCCGACGCGGAACTAACGCGGCAGAAACAGCCCGCAATATCAATGCTGCGTTTGGAGAGGGGTCTACTAATGAACGCACCGTGCGATTTTGGTTTAAACGCTTTCGTGATGGAAATTTCGACTTAAAGAACGAGCCACGAGGAAGACCGCCCACACTGGTAAATAACGATGAATTAAGAGAGATAGTGGAAGCCGACCCTAGTCAAACTACCCAGGAATTAGCGGCATGGTTTAACGTTACCTTACCCACAATATTGACTGACTTGCGTCAAATCAATAAAATAAAAAAATACGAAAAATGGGTGCCTCATAATCACTCGAATTTTCGCAGTATCCATCTTTCTTGTCTAAATTGAATAACAAAAACAATTGAAAGTCGATATTCAAATGTTTCACATTTTTTAAAAAAAGTTAAAAAGTAAAAATAAATTAAAAGGCTTACATGTCTATGTTTTGTCGTATACAATTGGCAGTCTTATAGCGAAAAGGGATCTTTTCTAGACTACGGAAGGTCACCATCCTCTCTTAGCTGAGAAGATGGTGTAGCTTCTGGGCAAGCCTGCGCCATCAAGCAAATCCTAGGCACTACACAATATCGGAATGGTGACTTTATGAAGCCGCAGCCTTAGATGCAACAATCATTTTTTAGTAGCATAGTAGCATTTTTTTTATCTATTTTCCCGATAAACAATCTGGGAAAATAGATTAAAAAAATGTGCTACTTTTACTGCATTCGCTAACGGAATAATCACATACTTCACCTCGATATTTCACTACAGAAGTGAAATGTAAACTGAGTAATATTTATGACTTTACATATGGTTTTATGGTAAATAACAAACTACAATTAACATGCTTTCGGTAAGAAAAAGGATACATTTATTTAGGTAGAACTAACAACTTCATCAAAGTAATTTTCAATTGATTTTGTACGAAGTTTTCCTTTAATAACTTGGTCGCCTATTACTCGTTAACTTGTAAAGCTCACTTAGCCGTGATAAGTGGGGGGAGGGGGATCCTCTATCCATATTTACCACTTTCAAAAAATTCAAAATGGCGGCGAGTGAATACGCCACAGAGGTCCAATCCCATTTAGTTAAGCTTCTTCAATGTATACAATACAGTATTGCTTGCTTGCAGTGCATTCACCACAGGAATGAAATCGCACGCTGACATCGCACCCCAATTCGATTTCCTCCATATTGTTGTCATGCCGATGCAATGTGATGGCTTCCCCTTGGGGTTTTGACATGATCAAGAAAAACTTATTATAAAAATAATAAATGCGACCCAGGTTGAAAAATCAATAGACTCATCTAGGCTTTATTTAACAATTTTTAATATTAAACGTGGTCTTTTTTAACATTTGTAACATAACATTGTATAATTAGGCCGACTTGTACTACTTCGTTAAATGTGGCTTAAGCAGCATTTCACTAAAATTCTACATACAAAAGTCGATTTAAATGACGACTTAAGTGACATTTAAGAAGTGGTGCAAGTGGGCCTTACTGTGGGATACAACCCTTAAATTGTAGAAATAAACAACGTATGTACATTTTTTTTATTTGGCCTTTATACGTCCCACTGCAGGGCACGGGCCTTCTCTCGTTCTTTCACATACCTCAGCGCTTGAAATTGCCAATCCGTGCTGGGCACGCGTGGTAATTAAGCCCATACTCTCTGAAAGGAGGCCTGTAGGTGGGTATAGCTAAAACAAATCTTAATTAAATTATTATTATTATTTTAAATTATAGGTTAAATTAGATCGCCCAACTCTGCAGCACTGAATGGAAAATATAGGTATTTCTCATCCAGTGCCGTAGAAAATTAGATTTTCTTTGTTTTTACTGTTAGTTTTTAAGATTAGTTACACAGACAGATAGATAGAATATTCTTTATTGTTTGTACATCAGGAGATTAGTTTATATTTGGGCCATTGTAGCCAAGTGAATAAAAGTTAAATACATAGCTACAACTTCTTATTGAAATAACGCAGAACCGAAAAACCGCTTCACCAGTATCAATAAAGAAAGCACCTTCAATAACCAAATGTCTGAAATCCACAATTTTATTTTATTATTTTTTCTTAAAATCTTGAGTCTTGACGCGATCCATCCATATTTGAAATAAAACAGAAATTTAAACTTTTGCCTGGTTTAATTATTGATACCGAAGAAGCGGTTTTCAGGTTTAACAACACATTTTGGAGTAAAAAGACCCACAATCCCAGACTAATTTTAGACACATTCAATTTTAAAAATCTATACCCGCGACCCCCGGCCAACCGTGCCAGCGCTCTCCCAACTGAGCTAATGGGCAATTCAATTTGCAAAGTTATTTCACAGTATAAAATAGGCTCTGATTTCATCAAATACATGTATATTCAGTAAGAAATGTTGCTATTAAAATTGAATGATTAACGATCATGTCTGCTATTTGCCTATCTGACAGCCTCGTTGGTCTAGCGGTGTCACGTTCGTTTACCACGCCGGAGGTGGGTTCGATCCCCACTGGGGCCTGCCATACATGTACACATGACCGCAGTCTGGGTTTATTTCCATGTTTGTGATGTTCTTGCTTGCTTACCATAGAACAGGCTATCATAGTTTAGGCCCAGGACAGGTGATTGTGTTGTCTGGAAGTTATTTATTGTCTAATCACCAAGCAACTATGAAAGGAATTATTTGTGATACTTGAGAAAACATAAATACCTGAAATTTGCAGACTGAAATTATAGTAAGGCCCACGCTCTCTTCCAGAGAACAGCTTTTCCAAAGGAAGTATTACAGCCGATTATGTTGCTTATCTCACATTTAAATTTAATTATTTTCTCTCTTATCCTTTCGCTCATCCCACCAGTTAGCGAGTTAACAGACTGTACACGAACCCCGTCAATTATGCAGTGCTAACCCTCGTCTAACTTTGTTTACATGCGTCTTACATTGTGCCACCTAATCTATACTTAAGTGAGGTTAGCTGGCACACGAGTGGCTTCAGTGGCATACCGGAGTAAAGCCGAGTCCAGACGCGTGTGACGTGTAATGTAAGATTACGTCAATAGTGTGGACGGCACACAAACTTAACGCGATTTTTGTTCGAGAGCTATCCCACTCAGTTGCTAAGAACATGCCGAATAGGAATGGCTGCTTGACACAGACTGATAAGTTCAAGCAAATGTTTGTCACTCCACATTATGAACGTACACATAGCACGACCGTCACGAACGCCGTCCAAACGAGCACTGCGAGCGCCTTAAACAGATAACAACAACTTCAAAAACCGATAGTGCCGCAGTGCCGTAGTCCACATTCACGATTCGCATTACATTACTCGTTAGATTACATTACACGTTACATGCGTCTGGACCCGGCTTAAAGGAGTTGACTGTAAATGATGAAACCATGCGAGCCATTTGGTGGGTTTTCTGATTGGACGATAACAGCGAAGAAACCGTTTGAAAGAATAGCTAGGCTTTGTTACGGTAATGGCCGGTTTACACACGCTAGCCCGTAACAGACAGATGGACATACCGACGGACGGACATGGTGAAACTATAAAGGTTCCTTGTTGACTACAAAACCCAAGAAATTGAGGCATGTTAATTACTAATTGAATGTGTACTTAGTTTTTCCAAGCAAGCACAATGCGTGTTGGCGTTTGCAAGCGATGAGATATAGGAACAACTCAGATAATCGTTTCCTTACGATGTTTTTTCCGTCTTTGCACAAAAAATTTATCACAAGCCTGTTATTTAAGTTTTATTTTTGTTATTGTTTTCATTGTGCAATAAAGTGCAAAAAAACAAGCTTGTTAAAATATGATCGCGCTTTACAAAAAGATCCCATTACGTAGATCGTCACAATACAAACAAAAGGATCTCCTTTTCCACGCACAAATCGGAATTCAGAGTCATTATGCGCGCATTGGCTTTTACTCGACGAAAAATTCTCAAAAGCAAATACCTACCGCAATATTTCATGTGAAAACATTTATATTGTGAGCGAGTTTTTTCCTATCCCCTTCCCTTGTACCACAAATTGCATACATTCAGAAGCATTATCACACAGTAATATTACTATTATTAAATTTCTTTATTGCACTTATAAAAATAAAAGTACAAAGGCGAACTTAACGCGAAAAGCATTACCTTCCGGTTAACCTTGGTCATATATTTAGGTTCCCATGTAGTTTCCTTTGTGGCTTCCAAAACACTTAAACCCGTAATGAATACTATACACCATGAGTTTTGGGTGGTTTGTGAGCCTTAGTAAAATAAACGTGCCTTAAAAATAGCTAACGAATGCGCTAGTTAGTTTTCTTAAGAAAGGCACTTTTCAAAAATATCTCCACAGTAACTCAAAACTGTGAGAGCCATTAGCAGCCAGCCAGAACGGTGACAGCGCGTCGCTGATCCGGGACGGAATGGCCGCCAGTTGTATACGATGTAGCTTAGATATTTAAGATTTTTCATGTATCTTTATAACGAATGGTGTGCAATAAAGAGTATCAATCTAATCTAATCTAAACATATTTGTTAATAATTTGCATGATAATTATACATTAGAAATTGTAGTGCCCTTACAGGGTGTCGTGCAGAACATTAATTATTTGTTAATAATAATTGCCGATTAAGAATAGTGTCACTCCATTTCCTTCCGTGGATGTCGTAGAAGGCGACTAAGGAAATCAATTACCAGGAGACGGGCAGCAGCGTCTTTCTGAGATTCCAACCGCATACTGCGATCGCCAACCCGCCTGCCAAGCGTGGCGATTATGGCAAAACCTCTCATGGTTAGGAAAACCATGAGGGAGGCCTATATCCTGCAGTGGGCGTCAAATGACTGATGATGATGATGAATAATTACCGTTAGTCCACTAGACTAGCGCGAGTGGTGGTAGCCTAGTGGGTAGAACATTGGACTTGGAAGCGAGAGACCCAGGGTTGATTCCCAGGGCGGCTATGTACCTATGACTTTGTTTTCTTAGTTATGTACATTTGTGAAGTTACAGTAGCAATACCTCCCGATGTTTTCCGCTAACGAAGGAAAATATCGGGAGGAAACCTGATTGTCTTAGCTATTTACATACCTCAGCGCTTGAAAACGCCAATCCGCGGAGGGCACGCGTGGTGCTGAAACCCATACTCTCTCTTAATTTAAAATTACGTCACCCATTCTAGATTTCTTTCGGATTTTCATCACTACTTCACCTTTTGACAGACAACTATTGACTTGTGATTTGTCTTTTGGTTTCTGCTTTTTATTCCGTTTTATTTGTCCTGTGTTCATCGAAGTTTCGCTACAGTAAAATAAACACAGTTTTCTGGAAGTCGTATATATTTTTATAAATTTTTATCAAGAACCCTAGAGGGCGGTGTACCTCTAGCTCTATTTACTCAGTGCCATCTATAGGGTAATGGAAAATAAATTAAGTCTGATGGATCGCTCCCCAAGAACGTAATGCGCGCTTCTTATAAACAAGACAACGGGTTTCTGATCTAATGAGATTTTGTCCTCTTTAGATGTGTCTTCCCTACACGTGCTTCCTTTAATGGCGTCTTTAAGCCACCGAGGGTTACTTTATTCAATTTTCTTAGGGCCGTATTGAGGCCGGATTCTCCGAGCGCACGATTTTTATTGGACATATTCCGCTGCGCGAGCGAATAGTTGGGGGAAGAGTAGGCATTTTTGAAATTACAGTAACTAAGACTTGCCAATTAACTGCATTAGCAGCTTGGCAAACTAATGATATTGTTTAGTTGTATAATCTTTTTAAAAATAAATAATTAAATTTAAATAGAATAAATATTTAAGGGGGCTCCCATGCAACAAACGTGATTTTTTTTGCCATTTTTTGCTCAATATTAATAACGGTAACGGGTAGACGCTTGAACCCTTTGTGCGTGAGTCCGACTCGCACTTAGCCGGTTTTGCTAATACTATTTTGACGACCGAATTCACGTGAATTCCAACCTGATCACGGCACCCGTGGTTTAGTCGACGACGGTCCGCAACTGATAAAATATGCAATTAAGTAGCGACATAGTAGAGAAATTTATAATAGGTGTTGTGTCGCAAAAGTTGCAGCTAATTGGCTGCAAAGTCAAAAATTTGAATAAATTAATTCATCCGGTAACTTGAAGTACTGCACAATCTATCTGTAAAAACTAACCAAAGAAAAAAAAATCGAATGGAGTCGAAAGTCTTTACCAGTAAATTTTGCAATATCTTGATTTAATGACACAAAACCACATAGAGATGGGTGCCGGCAACCAACGAGATGGACTGAAGACCTGGTCAAAGTGGCAGGAAAAGACTGGATGCGAATAGCCGTATGTGTGAACGTAGATATGAGTGAGTGTATAATTATGTGTGTGTGTGAGTGTGTAACTCTGTGTTTTATCTATACATTGGGTACACTTCTACAGTTTTCAACACCTACGTTATTTTAGCAAGGAAAAGGCGCCTTGGTTGGTTTGCTCTGCACGCGTATGTAGGTCACATTCATGAGTACAAAAATAAGAATATTACGTCTCTCCCAAACCTAACAAAAGGCCCCACAAGAACGATTTCAAAGAGAGACCGCACACCGTTTGCCCATTTCCCTATTAGAACGACTAGGGGCCTACTAAGAAATTGCTTTTTCACTAGAATGAATCAGATAAATAATTAAAGGACTCCATAGACACTACACAACACATTCACTAGCGCCACCAAGGGAAAAAATCATATGGTTTTTTATAGATCGATTTTGCGAAAAGTGTATGCACAATCATGGTAATAATAATTTAAGGATCCACGGCCGAGTACCTAGAATCAAGGACCTGGGACTAGATATCATTTATTCCGAAAACGGCCGTTTTTTTGTTTTTTTGCCTTAAGCTCAAGGCCATGGGTCCTAAATATCACTATTAACATGATTGAGAGATTATACAGACACTTTTTGCAAATTCGATCTGTAAAAAAGATGCGTGACGTAATTTTAAATTTTGAGTTTAAGATGGTAGACACAATGAAGAAAAAGATATGCAAGTGATGCAAATTACTTCAGCCAGATGTCGCTGCCTGTACGTGATACAGATAAGTTTAGGTTCAAGTCCCGGCAAGGGTGGAACTTTTAGCCTCTAAATAGGTTTTTAAGAACATATGTTTTTTTTCCTCAGTAGCACTAGTTTTACTCCCTGGATATCCTTAAGACAAGAGTTTGTTTATAGTACAGATACTTGCAAGCATCCTTAAGTATAACTATAGATATAATATGATTATTGAACCATGTAGTCTGGTTCTTCCGCAAACTAGCGGTCCCATAAAAACTAGATTCCTCTGGAATACTACTCAGTGGCAGTATTTTTTCCAGATACTTTACAGTGCTGATACAATCTAATACTAAAACTAGTTTTTGAAACAACATTATTACATTAGCTTCTGTTGCTGTGCTAGGCTTGACGCCTATATCACAGCAAGCAGTGCCAATTCCCCAGTGAAACGCGTCAGTTCCTTGTTACAGATGAGATCAATAAAGTGACCTGTGGTTACGTTTTTCCCTTTACCACAAACGATCCATAGGCAACGAGGACTGTTTTAAGGAATCGTGTTTTCATGAATAAGACCGCTTAGCTTTAACCCGTAATCTCAACTGCCATTGTACATACTCGTAGATAACTATCAGTTCTTTAGCACTATGCAACTTTACTAAGATATATTATAGTGTGTTTAAACACTTGTCCGTTGAGATTGGGTCCTAAAGTGACAAAGCCTTGCCATTATCCTGTAAAGCTCTCCACAAGTGAATATCAGTACTGTTTGTTTTACTCTAGGGAAAACAAACTTTATCGATGTGAGCTGTGAAGGTAAGGGATATTGGAATCTTACTTAGGCAGAGACGAAGTTCCCTGAAGACCTGCGACAGAGTATGGGGCTCGACACATGTGGATAAAAGATCCAGAAAGCACCAAATCCGTACCGACTTAACTCCGGACTCTTCCTTTATGTGTCCTACGTACAGTAGGTCCTGCTGCTCACGAATCGGAATTGTTAGTCATTTGAAAAACTGTCCAACTCTTAGGCACTGCTTAAATCATCCATAACTGATGAAATATGCCTATGATAAGGTAAAGATACAGAAAATTGATTTCATTCCTCGTTTTAGGCCTCTTACAAATAATGCTGTTCGGGACTGACACGATTTTGTTTGCAGAACCTATAAAAGATTCACCAACTTTTTGTTGAATTGATGTTTTATTTATACTAACTCCGAAAAACATTTTGCTGGCGCGTATCGCGAGGAGCTCAATATTTACCGTACGAGACAATACATCGAATTCGGTGCAGGAATTTCAGCGCTTTTGTGCTTGTCACAGTGCACAAAATAAATTATTTATTCATTTAAAGGCCTTCCACTTCAAACGTAGCATCGTTATTACCATGATGCCAAGTAAGCGAGTAGCATCCCCACAACCATTTGTCATTTCAGTTGTCGGTCGGATTTTGGTAGCTCTCGCTTCACTGAATACATTATCCGTTTGATATAACGAATAAAAAGGGAAAGCAAGGACGTGTCCACACCTTCAATGATCAGATTATGGGGCTGAGCTCTGATTGACACAGTTATTTCACCGTACAAACGTCTTTTGCTGAGTATACGCTGACTGTGTAATCCTTTTGCTAGGCCTTAGATTTTTGGTTCTATTTTGTTCTTGCCGTGTATTCATCATCATAAGCAGCCTATATACGTTCCACTATAGGGCACAGGGCTTCTCTCAGAGAGAGAGTATGGGCTTTTTCACCACGCGTGCCCACCGAAGATTGCCGATTTCAAGCGCTGAGGTATGTGTATAGCTCAGACACCTAGGTGTCCTCACAATGTTTTCCTTCACCGCTAGCGAGTGGTATTGCTACTACAACTTCACAAATGTACATAACTTAGAAAGAAAAGTCATAGGTACATGCCCGCACTGGGAATCGAACCTGGGTCTCCCGCTTCCGAGTCCAATGTTCTACCCAGTAGGCTACCACCGCTCCGTGTATTATTCAATATAAAATAATAAATTGTTTTTGACCAGTCTTTCTTAGACATTGTATTTACTTTGCCAGTTATATTTGTGTTACTAAACAGTCGTCATGATAATTCGTCAGCTTTACACAGGAATGCTTACAGCAGTTTTAACTCCCGCTGCCGTTTTAATCCGCGATACGGTAGCACATGATTGAGCCCGCACTGTCTCTTTCTGAGAGAATGTTTGTGACCTGCAGTGGGTCGTATATAGGCTGCATATGTAGAGCAATTTTCTAAGGTATATTTATTTCGAACAACGTATATGGTACAGAAGTGTACCTACTGCGATGTAAAGTGGTATTATAGATCTCTATTTCGTTCACTCACATGTGTGTAGCAATGTCACTCGATAAGGGTGAAGGAAAACATCGTAAGGAGTATTTGAGGTGTTAATATACCTCAGAGCGTGAAATCACCTATCATTTGGGCAATGTTATATCACACACACTCTCTCTTCGAGAGGAAACCTGTGCCATGCAGTGAGACGTTTATAAGCTAGTCAATGACCGATAACGCATTTGAATTTTGCGATCCCAAAAGCGTCCCCATGCTAGACCGGCCAAAAATAGGATGTGGGTAAATAGGAAAAAAAGTCTCGCCGAGTAACAACTCGATCCAAGTGGAAACTGGTGAAACCAATTCATTCATTTTCTGCAACTTTCTTATACGTCAATTTTACGTAGAAGCGATGGTTTCCAAAAAAGTACATGGATGTTTAATCAGTGAGTATGTGAGTGTGTCCTTGGGTTGTAGATAGCTACATATAATAGGAGGTTACGGGCGAATGTTTTGTTAACAATATCGGTACAGATAAGACCCGCTAGCCACTGTGTAGCTAAATCTTTACTTTCTCTTTAAAAAGATGGATGCGAGACATCTCTTCTATCTGTTCGAGCTTTTTTTTCTGTCGAGGGGGAAATCTTCCAGATACCCAACTTTCTGGGGGGAAAGCCGAGTTATGTGGAATTTCTACCCACTAAAACCCCCCCGGTGGCCTTTTCCGTGCGTTTGAAGGAGGGGTTCTGGGATTTCACTGAACCCCCGCGCACAGTGCACTGACGCACCCGTTCCCTCTACAGGCTGAAGCCTGGAGACCCTCATCGAACGGCAGTGTGCGGCCACCTCACACCGCCACCGCCGTGGAGTCGCTAGTAACGGTGGTTTGAGCCCCCACTCTCGTCACATCACATATGACTCCGATGCCCCCTTTTAGTCGCCTCTTATGATAGGCAGGAGACATCATAGCCCTATTCTTAGCCCGGGACTACAGGGCTCTGTCTGTTTGACCTATAAGAACTTCTTATCTTGTCCCGTAATGTAAGATAGAAGTTCGGTAGACTATACACACTGTTCAGGTAATATTAACCTGTACTCTTTGCACGTAAATTTTTTCTTGTGTGGTAAACGGCCACTAATTGTTAAACTTAGGCTTATCCAGGGCCGCGTTTCGTGGAACTGCAGTTCTTGGTTCGTTATGGCGGCTCGATGTGCCTTACGTGGCCGAGTTTTCCTACTTGTTAGTCTGTGGTTTAATCGTCTTTTCGATGTGCATCGAGTTGTCACTGAGGGCCGCGAATTGTAGTTCTGTGAAATAAGGCCAAGCTTGTCACAAAACATTGCTCTTCGCAAACTGCAATCAGTTGTGTTCACAGTGGTATATTCTAAGGGATGTGTTAATTTACCTCATTCACTTTTGTATGTTACTATAAGGTTATTTTTATATGTAACTCATCCTGTAGTAACCCCAACAAATAAAATAAAATAAAACAGGTATGCGGTTGAAATTTTACAAGAATTAAAATTTTTAAAGTATTTTTGTTTGTGCTCTATACAGTCAAATATATATAAATGTCAAACTTGGTATAATATAATAGAGCAGTCCTTATAGCGTAGCAACAAGTACACAAAAACCGGTCAAGTGTGAGTTGGGTTGTCGCTAATGGTCTCGAACACGTTTTCGCTAAATTATATTTTCTAGTTATAAGTAAGTAATTTTAATTAAATAAATATTGTTTTCTTGCAAGCAATTTAAGTGTATTGTTGTTGTTTTATCTGTGTTTTGTGTTTGAAATATTTTTTTTTGTTCTATTAGATACTACCGCTTTGTGTAGGTATAGTGTTCATACCACCATAAGCGTAGGGGTTTAATATGGCTTTTTTTCGTTCTTCTTCTCTACACGCATCTTTAGACCCTCAGTAAGTATTGTACGATACCCCAGGGAAGACAAGCTCGCACCATTTTTTCTCTGTTACTCGTCGCCTATGAGGAATGATGACGAATGACGTATCTAGTTCAGTGAGAATATAAAGTATGATAGACATGAACATTATCAAGTTTATGACAGCTACGTTTCCGAAAGTCCTTATCACATGCGGCATAGAAAGAAATATTGAATGACAATGTAAGGTCCACTGAACTGTCGACAACATGTGACGTTTACACTGTCAATGTGAATACGACTCTATGCCTCTTACTTAAGAATCACCCAAAGTAAAATATATCTCACGAAAACATAAATAAAAAAAAATGGCCAAATTCTCTTCTCAAAAACAAAGGACTATAAGCTGTTTTTGTCGAGAAATATACTGAACTGTCATTAGGTAGTTCCCCTTTTATTGGATGTAGTTAAAAATCACCACCCTGTGTAATCTCTAGAATTCTAAAGGACCCGATTGGGCCACCATAACAATAGATTTAATCATAATTTTCAAGCTCATAATCCAACAGGTTAACCCGGTAAACCTTCAAATTTTTCCTGCTGCCTACTTATTAAACACAATAAATTGAACATAACCTAGACTTTTGATGATCTATCAGTAAGTGAGTGAGTGAGTCAGACCCCCACATCCCGGAAACTCCATAGTACATGCATCGTAAAACTGGAGAAATGTTTCTTTTCAATATCTCTCTGCAAACATTCAGCTCCTATATAGGCCTTCTCCATGGATTCCCAAATAACCCGGTTGGAAGCGGCTTGCATCCAGCGTCTTCTTGCCACTTGGGTGAGGTCATCTGTTCATATTACACGAAACAAATCCTGAACGGTTACAATCGTCTAACTGTCAAACTACATAGTAATTGCTATCGCAAACGTCAGGAATCCGACAAGTTTTGGTGCGCATAATTAGGCTTCAGACCCGTGACAAAACTCGCTTAGTGGAGTCGAAAAGGGTCAGAAACGGTTCGTGTAAATCAAGCATACTGCAGAGTGCAGGCCGGCCGAGAACTTGGCCTGGAGCACTCTGTGCGCTCTGATCGAAGTAAATCACCCGTCAACTGTACGTAACCTATCCATCATTAATGTTTGTTAACGGATCCGGAGACTTGTTTTGCGGAGAGTGAAAGAAAAAACCGGCCAAGTGCGAGTTGGACTCGTGCACGAAGGATTCCGAACCATTATCTATACAACATTAGACACAAAGATCGAGAAAAACGGCAAGAAATCACGATTGTTGTATGGGAGCCACCCTTAAATACTTATTTTATTTTAATTTAATTATTTATTATTGAACAACTCAATAGTTTGTGAATATTTCAAGCGTCTACCTATTGTCATTATTAATATCGAGCAAAAAACGACAAAAAAATTACATTTAATTTTGTTGTATGTGAGCCCCCCTTAAATATTTATTTTATTCTGTTTTTAGTGTTTGTTAATATAGCGACAACAGAAATACATTATCTGTGAAATTTCGATCTGCCTAGCTATCACAGTTCACGAGATACAGCCTGGTGACAGACGAACAGACAGACAGACAGACGGACAGTGAAGTCTTAGTAATAGGGTCCCGTTTGGCACCCTTTGGATGTGGAACCCTAAAAATAACGAATGTTTATTATAACAACAAGACACATCACAGAAACAAAATAAGCAGATAAATTACATAATACGAACAACAACAGAAAGAAACGTAATATGCAACAGACTAAACTAATAATAATGATAATAACTACCACACAATACAATCACTAGGATACCCTGTGCTATGGTAACCGGGACCGAGTTTCATAAAGTTACAAAAGTAGTACCTACTTGTCAATCTGTGGGGTAATAGACTTTGCAACATAAATCGAATTGTCATAGTAAACCGTGAATTGTAGTACTATGAAACAGGCCCCAGGCAAGGACATCACAAAGATGGAAATACACCCAGACTGAGGTCAAATTGTACAAATGTTCGGCGGACCCAGTGGGACACGAACCGACGACCTCCGGCATGGTAATCAGACGTGATACCGCTAGACCAACGAGGCCACAAAAGGCGGTTTTGTGCGTTGTTGGAGTGAGCCCTAAACGCTGATTTTCTGTCAAAATGTTATCTCATACTTTAGCACCTTTTTTGTCTAGTAGGATTGTCAGAAGACCGTCCTGCCAACTGACCATACGCGCTACCCATCTTTGCTTTAACTCGGTTATTCGCACGATAACGTCTTCGATGTTAGTCTTTGATCTTAGTCTGAAGATCCCTGGTGTTCACAGCCAGAAGGTTCAGGTCATCAGCAAATCGGCAGGTGCGACAAATGAACACCGTTGATGTTCTGTTCCCAGCAGTGGGCTCTATAGGCTGGATAAATCATTACCTAGGCCAGTACATTTTAATCTGTATATATTAAAAGGTACTGGCCGATAACTTCCACGAGCCGCTCATGTTGATTATCATGTTAAAGGTCAAATTTGGAATTATAATTTATGCTTAGCTGTCCATCAAAGTAGTCCCAGATTTAAGAAGCCCGGCTCGCCAGAAGGAAAAAAGGCCGAAATTCACTCAACCGAGGACGAGATTGTACGATTCCGATTCGGAGTCCCTCGGGACACACCGTGGCTGACATCACGTTTTTAATCCTGCCTCATCTCTAGAAACCTCTAGCGTGATAACATTTTTAAATAAAGGGTCAACGTAACAGTTTGGCCAGTTTTAATGTACTGTATCACTTGCATTGTCTTTTGTTGATTAAAGTAAAATAATAATTCCTTATGTACAATAAATAATAGGTATCTATCAAACTCAGCACAAAAATGTAACTATCCGTTTTCTAAGTAGGTGGTGCTGAAAACCAATTTTGGATGGTGGTTAAATGTTGGACGATGAATAGATTACTGTTGACAAATACTATTAATGCTATGCTATACTATTAATAAAGAATGCAAAACATCGATATAGTTGGCCATGATGCAGGAAACTTAAGAAATATTCTAGTCAATAATTCTGACAACAGTAGCAACTCTAAGTATGAAACTTAAAGCTTTTATTCACATTTTCAATGTATTCGCGGCAATAACAATATTGCCATCTAACATATTACTAGAGCCACTATCATTCTCAAAGATTACTTACATCAGCAGCCCATATACGTCCCACTGTAGGGCACAGGCTTTCTCTCAGGGAGAGAGTATGGGCTTAATCACCACGCGTGCCCACTGTGGATTGGCGACTTCAAGCGCTGAGGTATGTGAATAGCTTAGATATTCACCGTTAGCGAGTGGTATTGCTACTATAACTTCACAAATGTACATAACTTAGAAAACCAAGTCATAGGTACATGCCCGCACTGGGGATCGAACCTGGGTCTCTCGCTTCCGAGCCCGATGTTCTACCCACTAGGCTACTACCGCTTTCAAAGATTACTTGCAAATTGCATAATAATTACAGCTCCAAACCCGAGATCATACGGAGGAAAACCACAAATAAGACAACTCCTATTACAATTTCAAGG
Organism: Yponomeuta evonymella; assembly: GCA_963969515.1. Classification (NCBI taxonomy): domain Eukaryota; kingdom Metazoa; phylum Arthropoda; class Insecta; order Lepidoptera; family Yponomeutidae; genus Yponomeuta; species Yponomeuta evonymella. The sequence continues at coordinate 6,802,744 of OZ018366.1, read as the reverse complement.
AGCCAAAGAGGCCACCAGGGACCACTTTACAATGCCATATGAGTCCACAGCCGAGCAGGAAACAGGAAACCTCTACGACGCATTAATAATACCTACCTGCCTTGATAACCGCAAAAACCCGCGTAATTTTTCCCGTAGGCATGTCAAAGGACGGAGCTCAATCAGCGAGCTGGGCCGATCGGGCCACGAGCGTAGCGGATTACAACAAAAACTTCGGCCTGTACGCTGAAGGGTAGAGATTGGGTTTTGTTACTTCCTACCATAATGACAAAACTCTTTCGCTCCATCAACAACATTTTTAGTTCTAGTTAGACCTGAGATTTCCACACTGAGATAGATAGATAAGTCTTTATGGCACAGCGATAATTTACAGAATAAGGAGAGATTACAGGATTAAATTAACAGCGGTGGCAGCCTAGTGGGTAGAACATTGGACTCGGGAGCGAGAGACCCAGGTTCGATTCCCAGTGCGGGCATGTACCTATGACTTTGTTCTCTAAGTTACGTACATTGTGAAGTTATTGCAGCAATACCACTCGCTAACCGTGAAGGAAAACATCGCAAGGAAACCTGAGTGTATGAGCTATTCGTATACCTCAGCGCTTGAAATCGCGAATGCACGGCGGGCACGCGTGATGATTAAGCCCATACTCTCTCCCTGAGAGAAGGCCTGTTCCCTACAGTTAGGATTTACAGAGATTTACTTAGCCTCACAGTTGGGCCATTGGCGAGTGTCATAGGTCAGTTAAGCTGAATTGGGTATACTCTACTCCAGTAGGTCGGTTATGCTAAATTAAGTATGCTAGGCTCGGTAGTCTTCTAAGGCCGGCTTGCACCATTTCTTAAATGTCACTTAAGTCGCCATTTCAATCGACTTTTGTATGAAGAATTTTAGTTATATGCTGTTTAAGAGACATTTAAGAAAGTGGTGCAGGTTGGTCTTAATTTAGACAATCAGAAAAAAATAAAGAAAGAAAGAAGACATTTATTTTAATTATCACAGAAACATAAAGTAAACACGAAGGCACACAAACAAAATATAAAGACAAAAATAAAAAAAAAAACTCGTCGTGAAGTGAACATGTGAGGCATTTAGAGTCGAAGGCAGCCGGGTACCATACAATAGGATTTCACTGTTATCGTGTGGTCATACATAAGCACACTCTTTCTTTTTTTTTCATGATCTAAACTAAATACTCACCATACTGCGTTCTGGGCCGCTACCGGCGAAGGGGCACACTTTTGGTAGAAAATTCAAGCATATAAGGAGTTATGATCTACGTGTCCTTTCGTGGTATACATAGATAGATAGAAAAACACTTTACTGTGCCTAAAAAAGAAAATTGTAAAGACATTTAAGGTATGGGGAGCGGTGTGCTGCCAGCCCACACGAATTCTCTTTAACAAATGCTGTTTTAATAAGGCTGTTTTTACGTCGGGCGTTTCGCTCGCCTTATCTAACATTTTTAGTGAGTGTAACAAAATAATATTATCAGTATACTTTTCATAAATGTGGTCTGAGTTTTTGATAAGGAAAAGTGGTTTTCAAAATTATTAGTTTTGGTATCAAATTTTCTCAATTAAAAACTAGGTGCGGTTTAAGGTCTTGAATGTCCGTAATTTTTTAATCTAACAAACCCTTAGACCTCATTTATCAGAATTTCACTCATTTTATTACAATCATGAAAAATGTTTGATTGTGCGGGCGGGGTAGCATTTAAGGTGTAACAGAAAACTTAAACAATACGTAAAAGCTTTGATATTGGCTTCGAACGACAATTTCCATAGCAACCCACGTTCAAACTTTCTAAACCTCGACAACTTTCCGTAGTAACCCACGTTCAAACTTTCTAAACCTCGACAACTTTCCATAGCAACCCACGTTCAAACTTTCTAAACCTCGACAACTTTCCATAGCCACCCACGTTCAAACTTTCTAAACCTCGACAATTTTCCATAGTAACCCACGTTCAAACTTTCTGAACCTTACGCTTTCCGTGGCCCCCCTTTCAGCAACTGCATCTGTCTGTGACAAATGAACGCGGCTTTTTTATTAAGCAAGACAACCGCTTATGCCGAACCACGTTTTCTGCCTATCTTCACGCTTTAGCTCTTACCCCTTACTGATAAAGACCAAAATCGTGTGTGACCTAGATCCAAAATGATAATGCTGGGATGAACTGAGAAGAACATAATGTGATGTCTTCAGACGTTAAGTTAAATACGGCCGTTAGTCTAACGATGGCAGGAACGGTGTTTTGAATAATAAAAACAAGGCCATTTGGCTAAAAAATAAGGTTAATAAAAATAAATTGGAGTTCTGTCTCCTTCAAGCACCTTTTGACGGCGTCTTTTGACTTTTGCATTTACTCAATTAGTTAGGGAATATAGCTATACATACCGGCGACTTTGTGACCGTAGAATTTGAATTAAAAGTATTGTAATAATTATGTATGAATACAGACCCAGAACTGCGGTGGTAGCCTAGTGGGTAGAACATTGGACTCAGAAGCGGGAGACCCAGGTTCGATTCATAGTGCGGGCATGTACCTATGACTTTGTTTTCTAAGTTATGTACATTTGTGAAGTTATAGTAGCAATACCACTCGCTAACTGTAAAGGAAAACATCGTGATGAAACCTGAGTGTCTGAGCTATTCATATACCTCAGCGCTTGAAATCGCCAATCCGCGGTGGGCACGTGTGGTGATTAAGCCCATACTCTCTCCCTGAGAGAAGGCCTGTGTCCTACAGTGGGACGTATATAGGCTGCTTATTTTTTTTTTTTTTCGAGATCTTATTCTACCGTTTTGTCGGCGTTATAAATATGTATTGTATACCTATACCAAATTACAGCTCTCTAATACTTATCAGACACACAGACGGACATGGCGAAACTGTAAGATTTTCTTGATGACCCTAAAAAGGGTTGGATTGTAATAGGGGTTAAAGTATGAAATTGCCGTTTTATTGCAATAGGTTCTTTGAATTGACATAGAATCTTCATGGTTTGAGGTTTTCGAATGAAACTTTTTTCAAATGGTTTCTATGATGTTCTTTTTTTAAAAAATGTGAAACATTTGAATATCGACTTTCACTTGTTTTTGTTATTCAATTTAGACAAGAAAGATGGATACTGCGAAAATTCGAGTGATTTTTGAATACGAGTTCCGACGCGGAACTAACGCGGCAGAAACAGCCCGCAATATCAATGCTGCGTTTGGAGAGGGGTCTACTAATGAACGCACCATGCGATTTTGGTTTAAACGCTTTCGTGATGGAAATTTCGACTTAAAGAACGAGCCACGAGGAAGACCGCCCACACAGGTGAATAACGATGAATTAAGAGAGATAGTGGAAGCCGACCCTAGTCAAACTACCCAGGAATTAGCGGCATGGTTTAACGTTACCTTACCCACAATATTGACTCACTTGCGTCAAATCAATAAAATAAAAAAATACGAAAAATGGGTGCCTCATAATCACTCGAGTTTTCGCAGTATCCATCTTTCTTGTCTAAATTGAATAACATAAACAATTGAAAGTCGATATTCAAATGTTTCACATTTTTTAAAAAAAGAACATCATAGAAACCACATGAAAAAAGTTTCATTCGAAAACCTCAAACCATGAAGATTCTATGTCAATTCAAAGAACCTATTGCAATAAAACGGCAATTTCATACTTCAACCCCTAATATTAAAAGTAATAATAATCACTTCCACACAACACAACCAGTTGTCCTGGTCCCAAGCTAGGAGATCTTGTGCTATAGTAACCAGGCAAGGACATCAAGAACATGCCAATTATACAAATCTACGGCGGCCCAACCCTCGACCTCTGGCATGACAATCAGACGCGATGCCGCAGATCAACAAGGCAGTCAATAACTACTTGTTTGAAAAATAAGTTTTCGCAAGCTCACCATTTAAAATAACCTCGAGCTTCGAGTCGAGTCGAACGAACGCAAAAAGCAGCGTTAACTTGCCGCCTACATGTATCGCTAACATCATCAATCTCCGTTCCCACGCACAGACGTTTTTCTACGAAGTTACTAATAAGTTTAAGCATTGCGGAACACAGGTCAGTCGACAGCACATCAATATTTACGTAAGAATAAGAAAGAATAAGAATAAACTTTACTTGACAACATTACAAAGAATTACATACAGTAGACAAGCCAATATCCTTACAAAGAATTACAAACAATAGGTGCATAATTGAATCGTGTGATTTTAAAACAACACAAGTCACATGTGTTTTTAAAATAACACTTGCCCATTTTTTTTATTAAATTATTTACAACTACCTATTGATTTACATTAGAAAAAAAAATTTTAGTTTATTCATACAGAAATCAATATAATATGCTAAAATATTGCTGTTGTAGATATTAGTATTTGAATAAAACAGTTTTTTCTATTTCCTGCAAAGTTGTAATGAAAGGACATGTGTCGTTTTAAAATCACACGATTCAATTAAGTTAGCAAACCATAGGACACATTTGGCGAAATACCTAAGTACTTAAATACGTAATACGTGAGTGCACTCTATTCAGCTACGTTAAGGACGACTTTGCAACAAAAATGTCAGGGTTGACCTGCTGTCAGCAACTGTAGGTACCTTATCTTATCCTATACAAGGTATTGAGGAAATATACAGTGGAACTTAAGAGGGTGGTTACTTTTAATTTTATTTTCCGGACATTGCGACAAATATAAGCTGTTCCATGATTAAGTTATGCTGTTTAAATAATAAAAAAAAAATAGTTGAATTCAATAAGCCTTATAAAGTAATTAAAACTATTTCTAATTTTATAAGCATGCACCTTAATTGCCACGCCCCCCTAGACTTCGTTCATGTGGTAATTTCGATGTGTATTTTCCTGGATAAATAATTGCCTATGTGCTAATGAAGACACTAATCTATCTCCGTGCAAATTTTCATCCGGATCCGTTCAGCCGTTTTTGCGTGAAAGAGCAACAAAAATCCATCTATACGTACCAAGTTTATAATATTAGTACGGATGAGCAATAAAGAAGTATATAATACCACCACTATAAAACACCGCTAATCAAAGAATATATCTGATAAAATCTTTACTATGTTCAGGCAACGTAAATCTATTGATGTCTAATCTAATCTATCTATCCATTTGCTTCTACGCGATTTAAGATAAGATGGCTTTATTCCAGTAAAGAGCCATATTGCTAAACATGTTTGAAGCATATGACGTAAATATGACAGTTTTCATAATTAGCAACATCGTATCGAGTTCCTGATACCTTCGAAAATTGAAGCCCTTAGGGCTCGCACACATAAACACGACACGACGTCGCGTCGTGCTACGAGGCCCTAATTTGGCTTTAATTTGAACGACATTTTGAACCAATATTGAGCTCTGAGTTGAATAAGTCACGATTCGTTACGAGTTGACTAGATATTCGCGATTAGTTATAGTAATTTAAGCCGTTTTAAAGCCACACTAACGCGTCGTAGCACGACGCGACCTCGTATCGTGTTTATGTGTGAGAGCCCCACATCTAATGAATTCACGTCGCCGATCTTCCGTTGCGTAGCCTTTTGTAGTTTATTTTGTGCACATAGACCCGTTTTTCTACTGCTTCTCCTATAACCGAAGGTTTGCTGGATGAAACCTCTTACAGAGATAAGCTCGCCTTCGTACATGTAATTTCTTATGCAATGTCCTGTTAAATGTCTTGTGTGCAGTAAAGTATAATACGTTTTATTGCAAAATCGCATTGCAGTGCTAAGTTATTCACCTTAGGTTCTGGGATGTAGGTTCTACCATTGTTATGATTCATGTGGTCTGTATGCGGCATTACTCTAATGAGTTCAGTTCTATTACAACAGAAGGCAACAAATCTTCATTCAAGTAAGTAAGAAGTGTCTAATGCCAGTTGTTAGAAAGGCAGAAGTTCAAAATTTAAAGCGTTCTATCATGTGAGCTACCTATATGTTAAGGGGCATAACGACCCTATTTAAACAGAAATATTTTTTGTTGATAAAGCGAAGGAGTTTAGTCAGAATCGCGGCAAGTGGCCACCTCTGATCTCATTCTACCCCTCCGGGATACACGCGAGAGTGTTTGTAATTTAATGTGTATTTTTTCTTAATCATGGACCACTCAATATGTTTATAAGAAAAAGTACATAAAAAAATAGCTTTTGACATTAAAAAAACAATAAATAATGTGACGTTTGTTGTGACGTATACGTCGTTAAAAAGCAACATGTTTAACGGAAATACGGATTTAGTACCGGATACGGTTCGTAAGATTGAGCAAAAAAACTGTTTAGAAAACATATTTATTCTGAAGGAACCTTCCATATTTTTTGGGAGGTTGGGATATTTGCAACTATAGCACATATTGTGCAAAAAATGCAAGTATAACACATATCTTTCACAGAGAACAAAATCAGAAAGGCATTATTTGGGTACGGAAGTATATTAGGGACAAAGAATAGAAATTAAAATAGAATAAAATAAAATAGACTGCATACTTTTAGAGTGCACAACACTGAATAGAGTTCAGAGCTGTGAAACAGCACCTTAATAATCCATACGAAGTTTTGTGAAGTCAAGAGGGAACTAATAAAATCTTCTCTGCTCTTGCTTCCGTACGTGGTAGAGACGAAGCTAGTATTCTCCTGAAAGGGTGCCTGAAACGGCAATTCCCATACAAACGAAGTTTGGTTATAACTTACAAACGACATGCCGAACGAAACTTTGTGTTCGTTTTGTGTGCAAGTTATTATCATTTGAAATCTTGCGCTCCTCTTGTATCGACTATGTACTAGATACATTAAATACATAAGTCATTACATGAAATTAAATTATTTCATTCTTTCGTATGTTCATTCTTTAACCATTCAGTTCATTAATTCAAAGTTATGCATTAAAATGACCTAATACAGGTTTTAAAATTTAAATGGAGAGGCCAATGGTTACGTAAATAAATCAGGCGATGAAAGCGCAGCGGTAGTACGCCGCCCTCGCATTCGGGAGGTCGTGGGTTCAAATTCCGGCATTCACTTTGTTTTCAAAGCTACGTACATGTACACGTACAGTTGTAGTAGTAATATCACTCGCTAACTGTAAACAAAAATATCGTGAGGAAACCTGAGTGTCGGAGGTGTTCACGTACCTAAGCGCTTGAAATTCCCAATCCGCGGTGGACACGCGTCGTGGTAACAAACCAAATACTCTGAGAGAAAGCCTGCAGGACATGTATCGGTTACACAAGGAGAAACACCGGACAAGGTTGAGTCGGACTCGCCCACCGAGGGTTCCGTACAAATTTTTAGTCTCGCAGCTTTTCTGAGCTTTTCCTGAACTTCAAAGACATTTTTTTAATGATTTAAATACAAATATATAGTATGCAGATTTTTCCCTGTATTTGTAGTATACGACGATATTACTTGCCAAATTCCATAGTTCTAAGTCAACGGAAAGGACCTTATAAATATTGATTCCCTTAGGAGTATCGAAATATACGTTTTTAGAGACATAAACATCCGTAATTCTTTCAGAGTTCCGTACTCAAAGGGTAAGGAGACTCCACTGTCCATCTGCCTGTCTATCTATCTCCAGACTGTATCTCATGAACCGTAGTAGCTAGATAAATGACAACAAATACTAAAAACAGAATACTATAAATGTTTATGAGGGGGATCCCATATAACAAACGTGATGTTTTTGCCGTTTTTTTCTCGATATTGATAACGGCAACAGGTAGACGCTTGAAATATTCAAATGTTGAATAGATAATGATAAGGAACCCCTCGTATGCTAGTCCGACTTGCACTTAGCCGTTTTTTTACCGTAACTTAGGAGTTTGATTTTTTTGCAGCTTTAACGGACTGTAGACATGAGTATATGGTTTTAATTTCAACTCGATACCTGAAGGCTTCTTGGTCTTCGTCTTAGGCTTCCTGAAAGGCTTGACCGACAGATGGACGGACGGACGGAGAAAAAGTGATCCTATAAGGGTTCCGTTTTTCCTTTTGAGGTACGGAACCCTTAAAAGTACGTTAATAATTTTTACGACACCTATTCAAAAAGAGCTAGTTTAATCCTCGTAGACAGGGACCAAAATACCTAGCTCTTTGATGCCCACGGATAAAAAGTGATTCGAATTTGGAATGTGGATATATCTAGTAAAAGTTTCAATCACCAAAGAGACCAATCACATACATTGTATGAACAAGTAACTGGCTGTAAGATAGAGAAACCGCGCGCGAGCCAAATTAAAAGAAAAAGTTCTTAAAAAATAAAAGACGCGCGAAATAGATTCCTCCGCCTTTGTTCATAATTGTTTACATACTCAAATTCGGATTTTACTAAGTTTTCAGTAAAAAATGAGTGTGTTCAACTAGTGAGAATGAAAGTATTCTATTAACTCCAGAGAACATTGTATCGGACGCTAAACATGTGGTACAAACGTTCTACTCTATTCTAATTCATAAGTTGCACTTACTTATTTTTTCATAGACGGTAATAAAAGAGTATCCACTTCGGGAGCAACACAATTTTAAGCTCGAGTGGTGTACTTGGAATCCCTCGCTGCACTCAGGCTCAAGAAACACTCTCTCCTTAATAATAGTTGTTTGCTCCCTAGATAAACAATCTACTATTGTTTTTTAAAATGAACAGTTCTCAGAAGAAAGCATTCTTTGCTCGTGTACATCAACCCGTTTCTCTAACGTCCTCTATTCTAATCTCTACTGAGAATGTTTGCTTACTTACTTTATGGTACCTCTACAGCGATACAGATACGAGTCCCTACAGTGTTCTTCCAAACAGTTTAAAATTTTCATATTTCTATCAGAATACAAGGTGTGCAGCTTTTTGAAAGACGAGAAACATCTTTTTTGCCATAGAGAATCATGAGCAGCCTTCTCTCAGAGAGAGAGTATGCGCTTAATCACTACGCGTGCCCACCGCGGATTGGCGATTTCAAGCGCTGAGGCATGTGAATTGCTCAGACACCCAGGTTTTCTCACGATGTTTTCCTTCACCGTTAGCGAGTGGTATTGCTACTATAACTTCCCAAATGTACATAATTTAGAAAACAAAGTCATAGGTACATGCCCGCATTGGGAATCGAACCTGGGTCTCCCGCTTCCGAGTCCAATGTTCTACCCACCAGGCTACCACCGCTTAGAGAATAAGGTAAGTAAATACTTAAGGCAAATACGTTTTTAGGGTTCCGCAGTCAACAAGGAGCCCTTTTAGTTTCGCTATGTCCGCTCATCTGTCTATCTGTTTGTTTGTCTGTTCCCGACTTAGCACAGAGACGACCCATACTAGAAAGCTAAATTAAAAGAAAAGCGTACTAGAGAGCTGAAATTTGGCTTAGTTTTACATATCAATCACACTGACAAAACGGTAGGATAAAGTAATTAAAAATTTCTTGTAGGTGCAGACCTAAATTAGAGATGCAATCTTTTTTTCTCGCCTACACGATTTTGTAGGGTATCGGGTGTAAGGAAACTACTTTTCTATGTAGGGATTCGTTTGCAAAATATATATTTTTTTGTTAGAGTAAGGTGTCGCCGTCCCTCTACCGGCTAAACGGCTCATTATAGAAAGGTGAAATAATTCAGGGCAGTACCACATATACTGAATTTGAAAGGAAAACTATCACGGCTAAGAAAGATCTACAGGTTAACGAGTAATAGGTGAACAAATTATAAGAAAACTTCGTACAAATTCCATTGAAAATTACTTTGATGAAGTTGTTAGATCTTTAGAGCAGCTAAAAAGTACTTCTCCTACGAAACCCTACACTCTGCGTGGTCAGACACGTACATGGCCGGTTTTTTTGAAAAAGAGGCACAAATATCCGTGTAATTTCCTTTTTTATGTACAATAAAGTGATCTATCTACTTAAGTATAGTGCAGTATTATCAAAACGTCTATTAGAACGAGACAGGTAGATTAGGGTTCGAACGAGTAAGAGTAAAACGCTCTCATTCCGAATACAGATTCGCGGAAATTGTGAGGTTGGTAATTACAAAGTCCCTGTCCGAAAACATATGAGAAGTATTCACCAATGAAAAGCTATTTTCCTCGTCAAGGGAAACGTTGGGAAAGTTTTGTAATTCGAAATCCTGTGAAATTCATAAAATATTAACCTAATTCCTGAGCTAAGTAAGCCAGTACGTCCTCACTTAGAGTATATGCCGTTATACCTCCTACTTCGAAGTCTCTGTACATTTGCTACCGCCACAAACCAGATAGGCTATAGAAGTCACAGTGCAATCTAAACAGCTGCCTTATTGGCATAAAGATTAAGATGTTGTTCTTTTATGCAGCGGTCGGGCTTCCATTACAAGTTTCTTCAGTCATATCTTTTGACATTGGAAATGTCGTTTCGTATGCTCCAGTGTAGGCTCCGATTTCACGAGAAAGTGCGATCTTCTTATATCTCGGAGAGTTGTGAAGATATGATATTCAAAAAAAAAAGGCTTGCATATTGACAAGAGCTGTAAGTGCCAAAAAGAATTATAGAATAACGTCAAAAACAGAAAAAGTTATTGCCGAAATAGTGGAAAAAAAACATTTTTTTCCGAATTTTTGATTTTGGCACTCGATATTTTGGACACGAAGAATGATATCAAAAATTTGAGAAAAAGTCCTCTGGACACTTTAGTCAGCTATTTTGAGCCTAAAACAAAGACGCTCGTGTTAAGGGTTTGCCCTGTAGTCTAACTTTTTTGAAAAAAGTCAAAAAGTTCATCATCATCATCAGCCAGTTGAAGCCCACTGCAGGACATAGGCCTCCCTCATGGTTTCGATTCCTAGTGCGGGCATGTACTTATGACTTTGTTTTTTAAGTTATATATATTTGCGAAGTTATAGTAGCAATACCACTCGGTAACGGTGAAGAAAAAAATCGTGAGGAAATCTGAGTCTCGTCTGAGCTATTCACATACCACAGCGCTTGAAATCGCCAATCCGCGGCGGGCACGCGTGGCGATTGAGCCCATACTCTCTCCCTGAGAGAAGGCCTGTGCCCTACAGTGGGACGTATATAGACTGCTCATTATTATCTTACATTATTAAAATTATATTCATATTATTATTTATATAACAATAAAAAATGTTTGATAAGATAAGATAAGATAATCATTTATTAAATTGCCACAACATACAAAGATATTACAATTTACAGGCAAAGCATGCTTACAGTCTATGCAAATAACAATAAAATAACACTTATGATAAATCCTAATAAGGAGGGGATTTGCCCTGTAAGGAAGTGGGTATATGCCCACCTGTAATTTGGCTGTGTTACTAGCTGCGTATTATGTGCTATGGCAATATAAAAGGTACCCGAACTCAGCATATGCTTCAGGTATTGCGAAGCAATAGCCTGCAGCGCTGGTTTTCAGTCGGGACCTATTTAGATACGCAACGAGAGCCAACGGCTGCGTGGAGATCTCCTACATAAACAAACAATTTAGTTTATATTACAATAACAGCAATTATTCATATTTACAAAATAATTATATTTTATTAATTTTATTTTATATTATTTTTATTTTATTTTATTTAGGACACAAACAGTAAAAATAATCATAATCATTGCAATAATAGATAAAATTTGGATTGTATCAAAACATTTTAGCAATGTTGGAAAATAAGTATATTGAATATTAATAAGAAAATAAGCAGTTCACGGACCAAAAGCAGTATCATAATTTATAATTAACAGGGCGGCGAGGATTTTTGTTCTTCAAGAATGTAGTTCTTTATATGTAACTTAAAAGTACTGTGCGATTTCAGAGTTCTTAACGGTGGAGGAATATTATTCCAACACTTCGTTGCCGCATATTTAAAACTACCTCTAAAGGCTGCAGTTTTATGCTCTGGACATACCAGGCAGTCCTTCCTGTGGCTACGTTGATTTCGCTCAGAGCTTACCCAGGGAAGTTTATCAAACAGGTATTTAGGTTGTTTTGTTTTTACAATGCCAAATAATAAAGAGGCCAAATGATACTGCATCCTTGACTTCATATTTAAAATATTACCTCTGTTTAAATAAGGGGTCACATGGGAACGGGGGGGAATACGAAAACAGAAACGTGCGCATGCATTTTGTACTCGCTGTATTACGCGCAACGTTTTTATGTAGAGGCAAGGACCATAAACATTTACGCAGTAGCTGAGTTTCGAAAGTACTAATGCCTAGTTTGGATGTTCGAGCGACATGAATGCCAGACGTGACAGCAGCCTTAATGCAATTGTGGTCAAAAAACATCTTGTTGTCAGCAGTAACAACAACATATTTTTTCAGACTCATGTTAACAATAGAATGAAATTCACGATGCCATCGCAGAAAATATGTTCTGACTGCTTGGCAACGCCCAGCATCGCCTCTGAAATACCGAAGAAATACCAAGTGCGAATAGAATTCGTGCACCGAGGATTGCGAAAGTCAGGAAAAAAGCGGGTGAAGGTAGAAGGTAGGTGGATTATTGACCATCGGGTTACACGGCCGATGGCTTGGTGTGAAACGTTTATAAGTAGGCGTAAATTTTTCATTTATCCTAGTGTGGGGCCAGAAGCAATGTATGTGCCTGTATGTAAATGTTTATTGTTTGTTCTGCGCAATGTGTTGCCCGACATAGACCCACTCGCTTTATTAGCATGGTGAGTTGTTGATTGAACTCATGGGAACTCATGGGGTTACATTTGAAATAAGTGTAATAGGTAGGTGGATTATGATTTAAGAAATGATCATAATTCACGGAGAGGAGTATGTTTGATACCTTTTCTCCACTACAAACTCGACCCGAAGGCAGCTGCTAACATTGTACATTAATATTCAAGAAACAGAATGGAAATTCTTTACGTTGAAGTATTTTTTTGGAGTTAAAATTGAAAATAAAAGTTTTGTAATCCCCGAATAAAGGAGTCCAAGTGAATATTCTGTATTCATCTTGGTGAGGCGCTGACTTCATGAATATAATTCAGATCCCAAGATAACGCACGGGCGAATTTTCTCTGCAGACTCCTTTTTGGGGCTTCGCCTACGCTCAGTATGAAAGAAACCTCATTTATTCCTAAGTCCCCGTTGTCGGTCTATCGATGGATCTCAAGCAAAGAAAAGCGGAGATTTTAATTTTGCTTTGTCGTAACACGTTTTGACTCACTGGCAAAATCTGCACATCATTTCTGTACTGCCTTACTAGCACAAGATACGAAGTTTTTAAAATTCCGTCCGTCCATCCGTCATCTGTCTGTCTGTCAACGTCTGAACTTCGAAACGAGGACCTCGCCGCACGAGTCCGACTCGCGTTTGGCCGATTTTTCTCTGCGCTATGTAATGTAACGCTTCAAACTTCGCCTCGAGACAACATTGCTTCATACGTCAGTGAGGTCAAGCCAAGATTGAATTCCACTAAAAGCTGTACTCGCTGAATATTAGAGAAAACCGGGGCGTAACCCCTGGAGATTGGATCGGGATCGTGTTTCGCGGCGTGCCTCGCTTTTATATAGCTACATTAGCTTTAAAATCTTGCGGCTTGTGGTGCTCTGTAGCCTGTAGTTATCCTATGTAGCTGTCTTTAATGTCTTGTAACATACATTTCGCCTGGCCGAACCTTTTTTCAGACAACTATGGCGTTTTACAATGTCTTTGTGATGTTGGCAGAATCTAAATCGAGGTCAAAATTATGTTCAATTTCAATAGGGGCCCAATGTAGATACGTAACTCATCATCATCATCAGCCATTTGACGCCCACTGCAGGACATAGACCTCCCTCATGGTTTTCCAAGCTTCCCGGTCTTGTCCCGCCCGCATCCAGCGACTCCCCGCCACGGTAACTAGGTCATCAGACCATATGATGGGGGCCTTCCCACGCTGCGTCTTCGGGTCCGCGGTCGCCAGATCAGAACTTTTTCGCCCCAACGGCCATCAGTTCTCCTGAGGTGTTCACATACCTCAGCGTTTGTAATGGCCAATCCACGGTGGGCACGCGTGGTAATTAGGCCCATTCTCTCTGTCTGAAAGAAAGCCTGTGCCCTGCAGTGGATTACAGTTAGATTAAATTTAAAAAAAAACTCGTTCGTTTTCGTTCACATTAGTTCATTTAGTCTGTACTCGGCATTAGAATGTGAAATACGACAAAGTTCACACAACTTTCAGCACAATGAATGCCTGTATGCGGGATTTAGGAAAGTTTTCCAAGCTGGCATTGTTGGTAGAATTGTTCCTATTAAGATTTTGCTCCGAGATAATTTGGAGTTTTATGTTGAATTTCTTACTACCAACACAGATAAATAAATAATATAAACAATATCTAATCATAAAACTTAGCCGTAGCAGTGCCAGACCATTTTCCTCTAGATTCGTGAGGTCTGGGATTGGTGCATGCCCAGATGCATGTAAATTACCAAAGCGCACAGAGTGCGCCAGGCCAAGTTCTCGGCCGGCCCGCGTTGTGCATTTCTACGAAGAAATTCGAGCACTTTTCGACCCCCCTCTAAAGGGGGTCTACCAACACATAAATGTAAAAAAAATCTGGCGAATTCTCATCCCAAAAAATACTCTTCGTATATAAGATCTTGCCAAGTTCCTTGTCCTCGCAGAATTATCAGTATTGTTATAAGGAAAAACTGGATAACTTTTAAATCTACACAACATTACTATTCAACATTGAGTTTAGATATTTTTCATGACAGCCTTGAGATATTTAAGCCTAAATTGATCACCAAAATATAAAATATATAAAAAAAAGAATAATTCTTATCGTGCATACATGTTATAATATTATATTTTCTAAGTTGATTCTATGACTGCCTAAAATGTCTTAGTTTTCATACAAGTAGCATCTAAAATGCAGTGCTGTGTATACCTTGAATTGGCATAATCCCTAAGTCATATTTATGATAAGCTTCGTCATGTTTGCGTGTTTGCTGTTGATGTACCTAATAAATAAAATTAAAATTAAAAACATCTTCTAAAAACTTTGATCTGTACATTAAAAAGTTACAAAATTTTTGATTATTCATTATAACACTGATAATTCATAATTCAATTCATGCAAGTTCTTATAATATCAAGAGTTTTTTTGGGACGCGAAGTTGGCCAGTGTTTTTTTACATTATGTTCTGGTGGGATTTGGTTTTTACAGGTCAATGACGTGTTTCTTCACGGTGAAGGCGTTGGTTTTGTACTCATGTGACTTACCTACTTAGCCTATCTTGGCTGTGAAAGTGCTGCGAGTTTTCTGAGTTATACGCAATGTTCAAAACAAGTTCAGAAGGCCCTAAGCCCTGCGATGATGTATGTTACTTGGCACTAAGAGAAAAATACACACCTTTTGCGATAGTGTGAGAGGTTTCACGTGGGTATCTTACAAGAACATCCTTGGGATCATAATAAGACCCGTTCAGTGTTAGACATGGAATGGATGGAAATTAAGTAGGTACTTACAAGAGAATATTTATATCAAACTTAGAAACAACAAGTTAACCAATCACAAACAACATCCAATATATACGCCAATGGAAATAAGGGAATAATCAGCCAATCACAGACTCCGAATCTTAGTGCCAGGTTTGAGAAATGCCTGCAAATTACCTCGCCCAAGGCTCGCAACCTTTTTCTGCAGTATTATTCTCCCAGATAAATATATCGATAGAATATAATTTATAATACACCAAGGCAGAGTTTCAAAATACTACAATTCGCAGTTTACTATGGCAATTCAATGTATATTGCGTAGCAGTCTTCTTGTTGACCTGTGGGTTAATTGACTTCGCAATTTACATCAAATTGTCATAATAAACTATGAATTGTAGTTATATGAAACAGGTCCGAGGAATAACAATTAAAGCTAAGCTGTATTTGTACCTATCGCACTAGAATCCGCAGTGTGTTTCCAAACTTGTATAATGTAAAACTGTAAATCCCACAGCCAGATCGAATTCTACACCAGCGCCATCTTTGGGGATGTAGCAGCGAAGTGACTTAGTGTAGGTGAGAATTCGATCCTTGTTCCGCGCTCAATTCTATCTGCGAGATGTATTAGAATTCGATGACCTGTCAAATAAAAAGTTAGTATCTTGCCCTCGGCCATCTTCGTCCAGCAATTACAAGCAATTTTTCTCAGATCGTCGGTTCAGTGAACTAGTGGGCGACCTACGCAGCGTTTGCTAGTTCGTAGTTTCCACTCAAGAACCTCATCATCCCATCGGTTATCCGTTCTTCGGCAGACGTGACCAGCCCAATGCCACTTCAATTTGCTAATCTTAAAGCCTAAGCCAATGACTTTGCTCTTTGGCAAGTGCCCCTTGTATTATATAACAAATTACAAAAATATGAACTGAAACATTCATGAGCACTACTAATTATTAATTTATTTTCAAGTACGTGATACCGGAATTAACTTAATAATACGAAAATATGAAACCGTGTGGCGCCAGAGTAAGAATAGCGTCACAACATTCCCTTCCGTGGATGTCGTAGAAGGCGACTAGGGAAGTACATTACAAGGAGATGGGCAGCAGCGTCTTCCTGAGATTCCAATCGCATACTGCGATCGCCAACCCGCCTGCCAAGCGTGGCGATTATGGCAAAACCCTTCATGGTTAGGAAAACCAAAAGAGAGGCCTTAGTCCTGCAGTGAGCGCCAAATAGCTGATGATGATATACTGAAACACTTAATAAGTAGTCAGCGTGTTCAAAATATGGTGTTAAATTAGAAACCATGCGCCCAACACTGTCTGAGCAAGCCTTTTTGTATATTCCCGGAACGAAATCTATGCTCATACAAAGCATCCAATAGATTACTAGGCGCGTGCCTTTTTGTTTCACGAAATCTCCTCTAAGCCTATTTAGATAAAGGCATTGAGCGATTCAATCTCGCCTGGAATAGGGAAAAACCTTATCGAATTTACTGATTTTACTCCCAAGACTTACTAGTCGACCAGCGCAAATAAAGAAATAACTGGATTTTATCACCTCTTCCCCTTTCGTATTAGTGCTATTTGGCTATCGCCAGAGGTCGATGAGAAAAATGTAGTGAATTAATTGTGGGTTATTTGTATGTTTCCACCTACAATAGCGTTGTTTAGCATCAGTATTGAGCTCGTGTTATGCGTTCCACAAAAGGGCATAGAATTTCTCAGACAGATAGAGAGAGAATAAGGTTCATCCAACCCCTAGGGTTGAGTTTTAGTTTAAGACGCATTTAGGCTCAGTTTCTGAATTGAGAATTTTGGTAAGTAAATAGTTAACTGTAGTGCTGTCTCTTCGAATTTCTCAGAAAAGAGCGTGACAGAACGTTACTTAATTATTTAATTGAAGCGCATAAAAAATACTTTGGCCTTTGCATCGCACCATCACTCACACTAGATGGGTGAAGGGACCACTCGGACGCTGCAGTGCCAGGGACATTATGTTTTAGATGGAGTAGGCTTGCCCAGTTACAATTAGCAAAAATGGGCAATTCCCGACACACGACAGTTGGAGTTTGTTGTTTAAAACAAATAATGAAATTAAAATCCGTAAACAAAAATTGTGAGTGTTGAATGTTTTTGTTCAACTTTCCGGTTTTTCCATTTTGTATTGGCTCTGTTTGATAGACAATGCTTGTAACTATTTAATATGTAAAATAAAATGGAACTTTTATTCGTAGGACCATAATACCAGAGGCTGCAACATTGGTGCCTGTGGCGCATTAGGCGTGAATTTAATAAAATTGTGTTATTCCTGATATTAAAAAACAATAATTGACAAAAACCCTTAAGACTGTTCTTACGTGTAGCATGCTGTCTCGCTCGCATTTAACATTTCATATAATTATATTCTTTTTGTTGCACTAACCCGTGCTGAGGACAATAGGTGTATAAAATTTCATATGATTGTTATAAAATGAGTTACAGCAGCCTTAAAACAAAAGTTGGTGTGAAATACGAACTTCAATGGGGAACTTGCGTCTACCTTAGATTGGAGTGACATTGCTTTTATACTAGCTATTAACCTAGGAAAAATTAAAAAATAAATCAGTGAAAATATTTTTTTCGGGCTTTCCGGGGTCACAAAATATGTGAAAAATAAAGTTACTCTAAAAATAAAAAACTTATTAGATTTTGTTTTGTCATTTTACTCTGAACGTTTTCTTATAAGAGCGTACATGCATATTAACATTATTTTACGAGATAACTCAAATATTGATAAACGTTTCATACATAAATAAGGCGTTACGTTGGGGAGTGACGTCATAGTCTAAGGTCGATATGTATGGCACGTTTTAGTACCACGTTGACGTTTTTATTTTTTTATTTAATTCTTTATTGCACTAATTACATTGTAAGTGTACAAGGGCGTGTTTCGACTGGTTACATTACAAAAAGTATTAGTCACAGAGAAAAAAACATACCGCGTTTATTTATCTTTTAACCTGTCCTCTCCTATTCTATTAAAACATTTTTAGTGCAAGTTCCCCATTGGCGTGTTTCAGGAATCGCGATTTTTTTAGGTAACCCTTTATGTTAATATAAGTAGGCGTGTTTTTCACGCAAAACGATGTATTACCGTGAAAACCCATCTATTCGACTTATGGGCAATTCTGACGAGTTGCTTCAAAGCACATTATTAAATAATATACACGCACACGTTTAAGGGGTTTTCCCATTTCCACGTTTTTATTGCTTCTTTTTGCCCGACTGAAAAAACAAGGGTGAGTTATATTTTTGTGCGTATGCATGTAGGTAAGTATGTCTGTATGGTTCTTTTGTCTCATGTAGGTAGGTGGGTCGGACTTAATTGTGTGTGTAGATGCAGAATGCACGTGTACATTGCGCGTAAGTTTGAAAGTCAATGGAGCGCTAAGTATCGCTCGAGCCATTGTTTGAGTGTTTTTAAGCACGTCACAACTGTAAGTATGGCTTCCGGCGTCGACGTCGTTTGTTAAAAGAACAGCCGCCCAATTATTTGCAACGATTTAACTCTCAGTTGAAGTGGCAGTGGGCGGGGCATATAGCTCTGAGAACTGATGGCCGTTGGGGCGAAAAAGTTCTGACCTGGTGACCGCGGACTGGACGACGCAGCGTGAGAAGGCCCCCCACCAGATGGTCTGGCGTCCTGGTTACGGTGGCGGGGAGTCGCTGGATGCGGGCGGCACAAGACCGGGAAGCTTAGAAAACCATGAGGGAGTCCTATGTCCTGCAGTGGGCGTCAAATGGATGATGATGATGATTTAAATGTCAAATTCTTGATAATTTAAATTTTGCTACCCATAATTTAGAGTTTTCATAAGTTTTTCTTAGGGCGAATAAATAACCTGGGTTTCTTTAAAATAGAATTAACCGGTAATTACGTAACATCTTAGACCCTGTCTTTGTCCTGTCGTTAACCTGTACGAATTAAAAAAAAACGCTTGACTGCTTTGGACAAGTAACGGGAAAAACGAATGGCATTTACGATATAAATGTCACTTGGGACGCGAAGTTACAAATAGGCTGAATTCGATTAAACTAACTTACTTATGAGTAATTGAGTAAGTGGTCCCGTGTGCTGAGGACGGAAATGTAAGAAACTTAGCAACGCCTTATTTATAAAATGGTTTTTTGTAATCAGTTTTTTTATTGCACGCTGCGTTTTCTTTTAGGACACAAGAAAAACGTGGCTATATGATGAGGAGGGAGGTAAATCGGAGATCCAATTATCTGGGAACGAAAAGACAATAAAACACCTGGTGAGACTTTAACTACTGTTTAGCTATTTAAGAAATTTATTTTTGTAAGTTGACATCACGTCAACCATTACATACGAGTATAAGGTACATTTCCTTCCGTGGATGTCGTAGAAGGCGACTAAGGAAATCAATTACAAGGAGACGGGCAGCAGCGTCTTCCTGAGATTCCAACCGCATACTGTGATCGCCAACCCGCCTGCCAAGCGTGGCGATTATGGCAAAACCCTCCATGGTTTGTAAAAACATGAGGGAGGCCTAGGTCCTGCAGTAGGCTTCAAATGGCTGATGATGATGATAAGGTACATAAGCACTTATGTCCGGCGATTTCGCAAGAAAAAGGCCGATCAGATTTTCGAAAAATATCGAGCGAATACGGGTGGAATGGCCGATAAGGGACAAAATAGACTCGTACTAGCGAAGGGCAAGATAAGAAGTAACCGAAACCAACGTTCAGGGAATGTCAATGAAACCAAAGATGTTTGTCAGGATCGTGGCAAGCGGCTAACCCTTGTCTCTGCCTAACTCTCCGTTTTACAAACAAGAGTCTATAGGTTGATCCGCTACGGCATGTACAATCGATATCAACCTTTAAACCCGTGCACACTGCTCGGATACATTACCAAAAAATCGGCCAAGTGCTCGGACTTGCGCACGAAGGGTCCCGTACCATTATCTATACAAAATTAGATAAAGATCTAATTTGAGATGGCACCATCTATATAAACCAACAAGAAGCGTTTAACGTCGACATTTAACGACATGACATTGGCGCTGTGAAGGTTATAAAGATGGCCGCTAGATGGCGAGCGCTGTCTTTAGACAACTTTTGTTGTATGGGAGCCCTCCTTAAATATTGATTTTATTCTATTTTTAGTATTTGTTGTTATAGCGGCAACAGAAATACATCATCTGTAAAATTTTAAACGGCCTATCTATCACGGTTCATGAGATACAGCCTGGTAACAGACAGACAGATAGACAGACGGACACCCTTCGGCAAACAGACAGAGACAGTAAAATCTTTG